>CM069863.1:133382855-134746188 GCA_036172795.1 Pelodytes ibericus
TTATTAGTTCCCAGTTCCCTATCTTATATTTAGGATAGTCTTGTGCCTATCCCACGCATGCTTACAATCATTAACTTCTGAAGCACTTGCCAGCTGCAGGGCAGTGCCATATTGGAGGGGCATGCTGCCATCCAAGAAGATGTCCACAATCACCAGATGGATTGATTACGGTGCCCTGGGGAAGCAAATTTTGTTGTTGCTTGATATGGAGGCATTTTAACAACACAGGCTAAGCATAGGCGGCATCTGTTGTTCACTGCATATTTGGATTTCACCACAGGATGAACTAGGTATGTCCATTGTCACAAAGGGGATAATATTTAAGAGACATAGTAGCGCCAAGATATGCTTTATTTCCAGTGCACAAGCATCTGTATTCACTTCTATTGTTGGAGTTTTGTAATCTGGACCCCAAGTAAAATGCGCGCCTCCACTGTGCACTAAAATAAAAAAATGGGGACTGATGGGTCTCATTTAAAACCATGTTAAAAGTTTACTGCATTTTCCTAACTTACTTTTTAAACAACCTTTCTATCTTGCTTTGCTTCTAAGAGATTAGCACTAGCACACTTTCTTTAGTGTCTGCTCTGAGCACAGACTGTGCAGGTGATTTCCTATGCGTGGTTTAAAATGCATCTTACATTTTCTAAAAAGTCACAGTGATTCCATGATGTTAATTACATATTTATTGAGCAACCCGCCGAGATATAAGCATGTAAATGTATGCACATACACAGGAAAAGGAGTACTCGCGGGAATTCTGTCAAACACATAATGCGTCACTTTAGCTTTGGTGTTTCAATACCTTTTCATGGACTTTTATAAATACAGATAAAATATAAGTTAGCGTTTTAACTGCAAGTCAAATCATCAGGTCAGATTTACCAATTTATAAATTAAAACCCAATCAACAAAACATTAACATTCTCACGGTTTTTGACTTCAATAATAAACACAAGGAGATGATGGATATTCTTAATAAAACACTGGAATACCTTAATGAAAGATCCTACACAAATTCTATCAGACAAACCCAGATGAGTCTTTAGAGGAGCCCCTAATTTAGGTAGCAAACTCACCATCAACCCTAGTTAATTACATAAAAAAATTAAACAAGACTAACATGCCCTCGCAGCTGGGATCATTTTTTATTTTTTTACTTTTAAACAGCGGCACATGGGAGATTACTGTGCACCGGCTGCACAGATGTCCTGCTCCGCCCTCTCGAGCACCACGCTATGGTGCCCGAGTGCTGGCTGTGCTCAGCAGGGATATAAGCAATGAAGGTCTGTGCCTGTGTGAGAGGCACAGACCAAGCCGGAACAGAAATGACCCCCTTCCCTGCAATGAAGTATAGCAGCATGGATGGGGGACATATTTATCGATTCATTTCTTTTCTCCTTAAAATAAAACACTGCTGACTAGGGTGTATGTGACTGACTGTACTGAATGTGTGTATATGACTGTCTGTGTGTATGTACCTTACAGTGTATGTGTGTATGTGCCGTTGTCTGGCTCCTAGATTTTTTTGCTGGCTCTTAAAACTCATTTAAGTTTGTCAAGCCCTGATCTAACTTGCCCCTGTGGTAACAGTATGTGGGTAGGACCAACCATGAATTAAAAATAATAACAGGTGAGCATAATGATAACATGAGAAAAGGCTTCAAGCAATCCATTGCTTAATACACTAAAATAAACACCTAAACATTAACTTTCTTCTCCATTGATATCGCTCCCACATATGGACGTATATATACATCCTGCAGAGCATGGTCCTTGAGGACTATATGGATGTATATATATATATATATATATATATATATATATATATATATATCCTGTCTTTTAATTAGCATGCCTTCCTGGCATGCGTTAAATTTAGGGATACGGTCAAAAGGCCTAGGAAACAAAAAATATGACTCAGTTATTGCCCTATAACTTGCAAAATAACAACAAAATAAATGTAAACATTGATATTTCTAAACTCAGGAAGATTATTAGAAACAATATAGACTGTTTGAAATTGTATAAAAGATTTTTCAAAGTTAGAAAAAGAGTTGTTGTTTTTTTGCATTTTCTGATCATATTTTATGTTTTTTTTTATAGTAAATTATATCATGTTATATTTTTTTAGTAAATGATATCATCTGTCCTTTAAAACATTATATATAATTTGTGTGGGTGCAATGAACATGAAGAAAGAAAATCACAGTTAAGCAAGCACATGACAAAAATGTTACAAAGATAAAGGCATTTTGGTCTTCAAGGCTCAGCACATGCAGAATAGGACTCCGTCAGAGGCTAAGGTGCACTGGAGATTGGGTTATCACATTAAGTAGCTAGCAAAAAGAGATATGCATTGGAACGACCAGAACTCTAGCTCTCACAGGGTTAAATGATGACTTTGCATTACATGTATGTTTTGTAACTTTTGTAACTGTTGTTCCAACATTCAATTAAAATTATAGTACCATACAACGTAAATTGTATTTGATTAATCTCATAACAATTCTATAAATGACTAAATTCTTTGTTATAAAACTGGTTCATCATTCAGCTTAAAGTTCATTACAAGTTGAACTCATTCACAACACCTTAATTAACAAATACTCTTATTTAGCTTATATAAACCTTGATATCTCTGAGTGATTTTAATTAATTGCACTATTTATAATTGTATTACATCTTATAACCAAAAGAGGCTCTAAAACTTTAGTCTCCAAGAAGCTCCATCGTAAGTGGCATTGTGGTTTCAGTGGAGACTGGCATGTCTTCTCTATCCATGTCACTCAGCACCTCTCCTGGTGATTTAAAAAGGTGCTGTAAAAGTAGCACCTGCATATACTATGATCCGAATTAAAAGTGCATATCGGCCCCTAAGCTTTTGCCCACTCTGAATTTAGCCCACAGATAATTCACTTTTGCAATAAATTTTAGCATGTTTATCCATGTTATGCACAATAAAATCCATAAGAGGATTACTATTTACTACTCTTTGTTTCCTTTTGGGAGCACACTAGTATGATTATATATTTCAAATAAATAAAACTAAGCCCCTTGTAGGAATTGTGTTTCATGTTCTACACCTGATTGTATTCAGAGTCCCTCACCATACTAAGGTACACATAAATCTTTTATAATTATTAGGGGACCACTGTATCTGAAGATAAATAGGTCAGTGCCCCAATCATAGCTATTTTTTTTTAAATTTCATTTCAACATTTTTATCTACAATTTTATCTTAATTACACCGGTCCAAAGGCATATGTCTTAGAATTTAAATATACACTAATGCATGTATCAAGTTGTACAATTGATTGTGTGTTGGAACTAAGTTACCAGGTTTTTGATACCACGAATATACAATGATAGAATGTTATTGTCATTTTCCTTTTATTGGGGTGATGTGTCATTGATGTGAAAGATGAAACATTATGTTTACACAAAAAATAGAAAAGCTATTATTAATTACCCTAAAATTTGGTTTCATTAATACACTATATATCAAGCTCCCTTTATATTGTCATATCATTCTGACATAGAACCACCTTGGTTAAAAATAATTATGGTTACATTTTAAAAACGCCCATACTTACTTTCCTTCTTTTCTTCTTCCCTCTATATTTGTGAAGTGTTCTCAGAGACACATTTTGTGTAAACATTTAATTCAAATTGTTATTTGTTAGTCCTGTTACACTTTGCTTATTTTTAGTGTGCTTACATCTCTTGTGCTGGCATAGGGAGAAAAGAGCACAAAAAACTAACCCTATATGCATTTCAATACAAATCGAAAAGGATACCGAAGGTATAAAGGGGTATGAAAGACGTTCCGTAATGTGCAGAGATTGACAGGATCACATTTTAATAACATAAAACAACACCTATAAACCTTATTTAGGACATGTGTTATATATGTTTTGGGAAAAGAAGTATACATCCAATTACACTATTAATGCCCAATCTGTGCAGCCAGTTCAGTTTTAGTGAATAGTACCCTATTTGTCACAGAACTACATCAGCTGCACTACCTTTGTGCAATGTATCTGCATTAGTATATCTAGGTTTGCTTATAGTGTTTATATTGGCTCTGTTACTATGCAATGTATGCTTTGAGACACTATTTAAAGCTTCACTGCAATTGGTAGTTGATTGTTGCACCAATGTGCCCAGGCTAGCTTATGTATTTTTAAGGTTTGAAATTGTGAATAAGGATGACATAAGGAGACCAGCTCCCTTAGAGACCATTTTGGTTTGTGACCAGCAACAATGTTTTTTAAGGTGATGGTCATGGCAATTTATTAGAACATAAATTTTCATTATTTGTACGTATATTACATATTATTTTTGTAATGTGGAATTTTATACTTTCAACTTAAATGATTGGGGTTCTTTATAGTTTTCATTATTGTTTGTACTTATTTGTTTCCAACATGTCTATAATTTTATTATATAGAACATGTCACACTATCTGCACAGTGTTCAATGAAACTTAAATTAGTATACTTTATAATTATGCTAACCTATCTAATCTCCAATATTTACCTTCTTTAGAATTTTGCCCTTGCCATTTGTTTTATTCAGTTATATTGCAGGTCTTCAATAACTTTAAAACTCAGCTCGCTTCTATTCAACATATTTCCCAATAAAAAATATTCTGCTTTGTTACATTCCAGTGACATCCCTTTCTCCTGCCACATAATGTCAAAATGTCAAATGTGTTAGACTCAAAATGAGTGGTTTTATAGATTTTCTTTTCAAACTCATATAAAAACACTATGGGCTATATTTACTAAGGTTAACATAAGTTGGCTACGATTGCAGGACCTCTTGTAGGAACTTTTTAAGACCTCTTGTAGGAGCTTTGTAGGACCTCTTGTAAGATCTCTTGTAAGGATCTGCCACACTGTCTACTTCAACATCATGATTCTCAGTTGATCACGGCTTACTTACACGACTTTTGCTGACAGGAATACAAGCATCCCTATGAGAATGAACCAAAATACACTTTGCTAGTTCCTTTCTACAAACCAGCAACCGTGATTGTTGAAAAATGTTCACAATGAGTGGTTTTATAGATTTTATTTTCAAACACATGTAAAAACACTTTGGGCTATATTTGCTAAGGTTTAAATAAGTTGGCTACGATTATAGAGGTCTGAGACTAAACCAGACATCTTTTAGGACCTCTTGTAACACCTCTTGTACGACCTTTGTAAGACCTCTTGTAGGACCTTTGTAAGACCTCTTGTAGGACCTCTTGTAGGGCTCTGCCACACTGTCCACTTCACCATAATGATTCATATGATCACGGCTTACTTTCATGACCAAAATAGACTGTGCTAATTCCTTTCTTCAAACCAGCAACTGTGATTGTTGACTCATTCATGCAGATAAAAGAGAAAACGGAGTTTGAAGGTGAGTAGCAGAGGTTCCAAATAAAGCAAAAAATATAACCAGACACGGGATATGCTTCAAAACGAAATTTACTGAAACATGAAGCAGCTGAGGCAATGCAGTGCCTCAGCTGCTTCATGTTTCAGTAAATTTCGTTTTGAAGCATATCCCGTGTCTGGTTATATTTTTTGCTTTATTTGGAACCTCTGCTACTCACCTTCAAACTCCGTTTTCTCTTTTATTTTCGTTTACCCGACGGAAGCGCCGGGACAGCAGTAAGCTCCTTGGCATCACAACGGATTTCCTCTGTTTGTTTATGAACTTTAAGTCACAGGGACCGGACCCTCGTTTCTGTTCATTCATGCAGAGGAGACTTGCTATGCCTCTAGATCACCTTTACATTCCAACTGAAATGTCTTTTCTACAACAGTGAAAACAAGAAAAAATTATGGATAAGCTGTTGCTATCTATCCTCTTTTGAGCATTTTCCCCCATTTATAAGTGTGTAATTATATTTCATATACATATACATTTGTCATCCATACACAAATAGATACATATATTGGGCTTGGTGACATGGGTTGTATATTCTTGTTATGAACTGTTAGTGCTTGCTGCTATGAATGTTCACATTACAGATTTCATTCTTGCCTGTGACTGGTTGAAAGCTTTACAGATAAATAATATCTAAGCCTTTTAAAAAAAAAAAAAAAAAAACTTTTACAGGTAAAACGCAGCAGTGTTCTGAGAGGCACAGCAATCTTATACCTACTTCTGTCAATCATCTGTGCTGAATAGTTTATGCTGCCATTGCTGGTTTGCCGGTAACTGAAAGTGTCTTGTACATTCCTCCACGGTAGTAGTCATGTATGTATTTCTTTCTGTACAAAGGATACAATGCGTTGGCACAGAAAGCTAATATATATATATACACCCACACCTTGCAACACGGGTGGGAAGAACAAATTTAAAACCAAAATGTGTCAAACCTTGAAGTGGATAGGCTATAACTGACATGCTGTTCAGTTTTTCCTTCTCTTAAAAAGATACTGAGGGACAGGGCCGTCTTTAATAGTGATTGGACCCTGGGCAAGCATTTGCTTGGGCCCCCTGGACCCTGCCCCCTCCCCTGCATGCAATCCCGCCATCCATCGCAATGTTACCCCCCCCCCCCCCCCACACACACACACACACATATGCCATAATTGTTGTGCCATTCAGATGCCAGTAATATTGTAACTTTCGGATGCCAGTAATATTGTGCCAGTCAGAGCCCAGTAATATTGTGCCAGTCAGAGCCTAGTAATATTGTGCCAGTCAGATGCCTGCAATATTGTGCCAGTCAGATGCCTGCAATATTGTGCCAGTCAGAGCCCAGTAATAATGTGCCAGTCAGATACCAGTAATATTGTGCCAGTCAGATACCAATAATATTGTGCCAGTCAGATACCAATAATATTGTGCCAGTCAGATACCAGGAATACTGTGCCTGTCAGAGCCCAGGAATATGGTGCCTGTCAGATGCCTGTAATATTATGCCAGTCAGATGCCTGTAATAGTGTGCAGTCAGAGGCCAGGAATATTGTGCCAGTCAGATGCCTGTAATATTGTGCCAGTCAGATGCCTGTAATATTATGCCAGTCAGATGCCTGTAATATTATGCCAGTCAGATGCTTGTAATAGTGTGCCAGTCAGAGCCCAGGAATATTGTGCCTGTCAGAGCCCAGGAATATGGTGCCTGTCAGATGCCTGTAATATTATGCCAGTCAGATGCCTGTAATAGTGTGCAGTCAGAGGCCAGTAATATTGTGCCAGCCAGATGCCCAGTAATATTGTACCAGCCAGATGCCCAGTAATATTGTGCCAGCCAGATGCCCAGTAATATTGTGCCAGCCAGATGCCCAGTAATATAGTGCCAGCCAGATGCCTGTAATATAATGCCAGTCAGATGCCTGTAATATTATGCCAGTCAGATGCCTGTAATAGTGTGCAGTCAGAGGCCAGGAATATTGTGCCAGTCAGATGCCTGTAATATTGTGCCAGTCAGATGCCTGTAATATTATGCCAGTCAGATGCCTGTAATATTGTGCCAGCCAGAGCCCAGTAATATTGTGCCAATCAGATGCCCAGTAATATAGTGCCAATCAGATGCCCAGTAATATAGTGCCAATCAGATACCCAGTAATATAGTGCCAATCAGATGCCCAGTAATATAGTGCCAATCAGATGCCCAGTAATATAGTGCCAATCAGATGCCAAGTAATATAGTGCCAATCAGATACCCAGTAATATAGTGCCAATCAGATGCCCAGTAATATAGTGCCAATCAGATGCCAAGTAATATAGTGCCAGTCAGATACCCAGTAATATAGTGCCAATCAGATGCCCAGTAATATAGTGCCAATCAGATACCCAGTAATATAGTGCCAATCAGATGCCCAGTAATATAGTGCCAATCAGATGCCAACTAATATAGTGCCAGATACCCAGTAATATAGTGCCAATCATATGCCCAGTAATATAGTGCCAATCAGATGCCAAGTAATATAGTGCCAATCAGATACCCAGTAATATAGTGCCAATCAGATGCCCAGTAATATAGTGCCAATCAGATGCCAAGTAATATAGTGCCAATCAGATGCCCAGTAATATAGTGCCAATCAGATACCCAGTAATATAGTGCCAATCAGATGCCCAGTAATATAGTGCCAATCAGATGCCCAGTAATATTGTGCCAATCAGATACCCAGTAATATAGTGCCAGTCAGATGCCCAGTAATATAGTGCCAATCAGATACCCAGTAATATAGTGCCAATCAGATGCCCAGTAATATGGTGCCAATCAGATACCCAGTAATATTGTGCCAATCAGATACCCAGTAATATAGTGCCAGTCAGATACCCAGTAATATTGTGCCAATCAGATGCCCAGTAATATAGTGCCAATCAGATACCCAGTAATATAGTGCCAATCAGATACCCAGTAATATAGTGCCAATCAGATGCCCAGTAATATTGTGCCAATCAGATACCCAGTAATATAGTGCCAATCAGATGCCCAGTAATATAGTGCCAGTCAGATACCCAGTAATATAGTGCCAATCAGATGCCCAGTAATATAGTGCCAATCAGATGCCCAGTAATATAGTGCCAGTCAGATACCCAGTAATATAGTGCCAATCAGATACCCAGTAATATAGTGCCAATCAGATGCCCAGTAATATTGTGCCAATCAGATACCCAGTAATATAGTGCCAATCAGATGCCAAGTAATATAGTGCCAGTCAGATACCCAGTAATATAGTGCCAATCAGATACCCAGTAACATAGTGCCAATCAGATGCCCAGTAATATTGTGCCAATCAGATACCCAGTAATAGTGTGCCAATCAGATGCCCAGTAATATAGTGCCAATCAGATGCCCAGTAATATTGTGCCAGTCAGATACCCAGTAATATAGTGCCAATCAGATGCCCAGTAATATTGTGCCAATCAGATACCCAGTAATATAGTGCCAATCAGATGCCCAGTAATATAGTGCCAATCAGATGCCCATTAATATTGTGCCAATCAGATACCAGGAATATTGTGTCAGCCAGCCCCCCCCCCCCCCCCGTACTTACATGAAGCTGCTCCGTGTCCCCCGCCGGATGTCTCCTCCGTGCAGTCTTCCCTCTTGCACGGAGGAGGGAAACAGAAACCGGATGTGACGCGACGTCACATCCGGCGTCAGTTTTTTTTTTTTTTTTTCGGCCGTCGCATCCATTGGATGCGGCTTGCCAGAAAAAAGCGTTCACAAGCGCAATGCGCTGTGAACGCAGCAGCAGGGGCTGGGGGCCCACGGGACAGCTGCCTTGGGGCCCCCCAGGAGTAAATGGGCCCAGGGCAGCTTCCCCGTTTGCCCCGCGTTAAAGACGGCCCTGCTGAGCGAGGAGGAGATACACTCATATCCAGTTCTGCTTTATCGCAGCTAAATTCCCAAATGTTGTCTACAAGAAATGGCAGTATAATAACATAAGGAGAAAGTGCAGCTGCACTCATTTATCACATTAATTACTAACTTAACTAAACCTTTGCATAAACTAATTCCACATTGGGGATTTGGAAACTATCTAGGATCCATCATGGTCTTTTATGCATCAAAACTGATGCAGAGATTCATTAAAAATCTCTTCTTCTAAAAAAAATAAAATAAAAACTTGCCCTCCTCCTGGAGCCTTTCAGCTGGAATTGGACCCGTGCAGACACATGGGTGCCGTTATAGTGAAACAGGTTGCGCATATCTGTGTTATTCGCTCAGCTTAGACTATGAACGTATACATAAGAAGACCTTTTCTAACTGTTTTATATCATTGTTGAATGGTACCATTCAAAGGATATCCCATACTCTTTGTAAAACAAAAATATTTGGGACAATTGATTTTGTGAAGTTGCTGCTTCGCTGAGACAGTCCAGAGATCAACGGTTGCTCCTAGTGGAGTGTCAATGTGTCACTCAAGTCGGAAAAAACATGCTTGGCGCTTGCCTCCAACACGTATGTGTAGTATAAGTAGGAACACAGAACATGCTAAAGATTTATAGATAAGTACAAAGTAAGCATTAGGGGAAAACATGTATATGGCATTTTGTTATTTTTAATGCTTTAAGACCTCTTTAATAATGGGTCCACGCCCGGTGCGTGTGCTGTATTTCTGGGGTTTGTGTGCTGTCTGTTCGGAAATACACAAAATATATCCGAGAGACAGACGGTAGCAGCAAATTCCCAATCAGAGTCAATAACTCTTTTGCTAATTCAACCAGAAGGAAAAGTATATGACGTTATTTTCGGAGCACATCTGTCACTCACGGGCAGGATACGCCCCTGGTTCACTGGGGTGCCTGGGAAGGGTGCATGTTCATATTCACACAGTTGCAAGGGCACCAACCACAGCATGATCAGTGAGCATACCCATTCAGCGGAATCTTAATGCATTCAATGCTTCTGACTAGCTCCTGCCTGGAGCAAAAGAAATCAAACTTCCAAGCAAAGAAGGCATATCTTGAGGGCTTCAAAGTAATGAAAAGATGAAACTTCTTTGTACTTTGCCAATACTTTAATATGCATTAAGGTTTGAATTATGCATTTCTGACACTAAATTGCCCCTTGAAAACATTCCTTGTGACCAGTTACAAAACACACAATTGTAGAAAATACTGTACTACTTGGATAATTAAAGAGAATAAGAAAATCAAGTTTTGAAGCTTTGCTTATGTAATAGCTATTAAGATGAATTTTTAATGCAACAGCACATAGAAAAATTAAATATAAAAAGAATATCAAGCAACAATGCAGTTTAAAATTGAAATTACAGGGCTTATCTTGTGCCCAGAAAATATAAGAAGAAAGTTCCAGATCACCTGCTGGCATCACAACCCAGGCCTGGAGAAAAAAAGCATTGGTTTCCATAGCATCATCTCCTTGCAGATTTTTTTTGTTTTTCAAAGATTAGTTCCTATTATCTGAAGGACTGGACTTCAGTGGCAGTAATTCATGTCTGAGTTTAAGCCAGAGGCAAAGCAAACAAGTCAATATCAGCGGTCAAAAAATAATCATCATCTAATAACTATCTTGTATTTGCCTCATAGAAAACATTCAGTTTTATTGTTGCATCTCATATACTTAGTAAAACTAGTGCAAGGTAACCTGCATGCAAAACATGTTTGTGCCCCCCTCCCCCTCAGGTAAAATTAGAATACGATAAACAGGTAATGTGTAAAGGATCCACATTGTTTTATGATAAACTATTTTTATATTAAAGGGACTATAAATCTTAGAGCTATAGATCTTGTTTGCAGACTTTTGCCTCCTGTTTATGACATCATCGTATGGCTTGGTATGGAATATTGATCTATCCCCTTAGCTGTTGGTTTCGAAGCCTTCAAGTTAATAAAATACTGCTTGCAGCATTCATTAGTGCTAGAAGTAGCAAATTGGTGATTATAAGTTACAATGTTACAGAGTTTAATATGTGGTTTACCTGCACTGAAAATCCAAATGCAGAAGACCTTTCTGTACAGTTTAAATCAAGTTAAGCAAGTTAGTATATGGCAGTAGGGTGACTCGATGAGGATGTGATGAAAATATCCTCCTCTATGTTGGGAGGCTGGGACTATTTTGCTTTACAGTCCCCCATTGGATAGAGGCTTCAGTTTTGTTCAAAGTTTGGAGGGTCATCTTATATTAAAGCAAATACTGTATTTTTGGGCCAGTGAAAAATGATCAAAAAAAAAACCCAGATTTGACCCTAAACCAGTAGAGGGAGGCTGATTTTTGTATCTTTCAGTTTTGGGGTAAATATTTTCATGTCACTATTATATCACTCAATATAATGAGGACAACTTACTACAATGATGGCAATCATTGAAATCTACAATCATTTGTCATTTGCTTTATGTTTTGTATGCACTGTGACTATTGATTTTGTTCATAATTAATATTCCTTTATTAAGTTCTGCCTTTGTCTGGTAAAGACTCACATGAACTGATTAGACCAATTTACTGATACATTTAAATTACATAGATATTGTGTTTGAGCATATTTTGTGAGGTTTTATTTAGTTTACTTTGCTTGTGGAACAAAGGCACCACATTTACAACTTGTCGTGGTGGTGGTGGTGATGTTAAAGGAGTATTTTAGCATTATTTCTGGTCATGGGGAGACATGGAATTTTAACCCCTTCACCACCAGAACCCAGTCACATGCATGTTTGGAGTAGGGTGCGTCCATGACAACAACAAAAAACAACCCCCAGAGTCAGATTCAGGGCCTTCGATGGGGAAAGGACAAAGGGGCGGAGCTTTTGAACCGAGAGATGGGACAAAGTACCGGACAGAATAAGGCTACCTATTTCACCACTGGTAGGTGTAGGTGTGAAATAGAAAATGTGGGACAATAGCGTGTACATTTTTATTAATAGCTTGTAGTAGATCTATTTGACAGGGGTCAATGTCTGGCAGAGGCTTGGCAGTGGGAGTAATACCATTTTTTTTTTTTTGTAAATCAAAATAAACTGTCCCTGTTTTGCCAATTTAATTTTTAATTAAAATTCTAGAATTTTTGCTTGAAAGGGGCCACTGATTATATAGAGAATAAACCAAGCACTGGGTTTTTCCAGTGTATGCTTGTTGGCATCTGTCCAGTTGCTCACCTTTCTATTTGTCACACTATCAGTCCTATTGTTACATTAGCCTGCCAGTTTGAATGTTGTCTAGCAGATCAAAAAGCGGTATTTCCAACACCCATTAGAACAAGTATAAGGAAACTAATGTGATGTCTTCTAATAAAAACATGATTGAAAAATAATTTAAAAAGTGATTAAAGCAGAATAGCATGTCTTCCAAAAAATTGAAGCTTGGCATCGGTCACTCAAAGCATTCAACCAACGCAATTGTAATTGAAAGTCAACTTTATATAAGATTTATTGTGCCATGCCATGTTTTGTGATTTCCGTCTTTATTACTTCACCGTAAAGTAATTAACTTGGCTTAATTTTGGTTCACTTACAAAACAGCCTATTGTCTCACCTTGCCCTGCAAATGAACCATTGAATGTGCCTGCTGTATTAAGGTGGTCGGATGTCACTTTTAAGAGAGAATGGCTATGAAACATGTAAACTGCAAAGTTGCACTTTGTCTCCCAATACGTGCTTAGTTTATTTATTTATGAGTGTGCAGTGTCATGAACATTTTAAAAGTATTTGTCCTTGTTTAACTCGCAGGTCGACTTATTCCAGAGACACATTACAAAACATAAATTAGTTTGAATTTCCCCATAGAGCAATCACTGGAGAGTCTTATTCTTGTGTTCAATTTCTTAGGCTGTATGTCAGCAAAATCTTCCGCTGATAATTAAACACTATTATTATCTGTTAATTTATAAGTTGCCAAAATATTCAGCAATGATGGACCACGGGAATTGTTCACATAATAACATAATTTGAGAAAATGCTAATTTTTATTAAACTAATTCCAAGGTGGTGCAGTACATTTCTTATCTAGATTTCAGTAAGGCATTTGACACTGTCCTGCAGAAGACATCAATAAACTGCAATCTAAGAGTTTGGATTCCAGCATTGTTACATGGATTAGGCAACAGAGGTTTATGATCAATGGAGTATATTTCCAGCAAGGTCTTGGGGTATCTTAGGGTTCTGTACCTGGATCCATTCTCTTTAATATTTTTTAGAGATTTAACAGATTTATTTAACCAATCATTGTTCACGGGAGTAGTCCCAGAAGATTGGAAATTAGCAGTTGTTGTGGCCATTCACAAGAAAGGTAGTAGGGAGGAGGCGGGCAACTATAGACCAGTAAGTCTCACTTCAGTAGTGGGGAAAATAATGGAAACCTTGTTAAAGAATAGGATTGTTGAACATCTAAAATTGCATGGGCTTCAAGATCAGAGACAACATGGGTTTACTGCAGGAAGATCATGCAAAACTAATCTTATTGATTTTTTGGATTGGGTGACTAAAATAATAGATCAGGGTAGTGCAGTAGACATTGCTTACCTAGATTTCAGTAAGGCTTTTGACACTGCCGCACATAAAAGGCTTATCAATAAACTGCAATCTTTAAGTTTAGATTTCAATATTGTTGAATGGATTATACAATGGCTGAGTGACAGGCAACAGAGGGTTGTAGTCAATGGAGTATACTCGATGCAAGGTCTTGTTACTCAGGGATCTGTACTTGGACCCATTCTCTTTAATATTTTATTATAGATACTGCAGAAGGTCTTGTTGGCAAAGTATGTATTTTTGCTGATGATACAAAGATTTGCAACAGGGTTGATGTTCATGGATGGATAAGCCAAATGGCAAATGATTTAGCTAAACTATAAAAATGGTCAGAGCAGTGGCAACTGACATTTAATGTCGACAAGTGCAAGATTATGCACCTTGGGTGTAAAAACCCAAAAGCAGAATATAGAATATTTGGTACAGTCCTAACCTCAACATCTGAGGAAAGGGATTTAGGAGTAATAATTTCAGAGGACTTGAAGGTAGGTAGACAATGTAATAGCGCAGCAGGAAATGCTAGCAGAATGCTTGGTTGCATAGGGGGAGGTATTAGCAGTAGGAAGAGGGAAGTGCCCATGCCATTGTACAGAGCACTGGTGAGACCTCACTTGGAGTATTGTACATAGTACTGGAGACTGTATCTCCAGAAGGATATTGATACTCTGGAGAGAGTTCAGAGAAGGGCTACTAAACTGGTTCATGGGTTGAAGGAAAACATTTACCAGGAAAAGTTAAAGGATCTTAAAGGAAAGATCTTAAAGGATGTATAGCTTGGAGGAAAGACATAGCAGGGGGGTATTCCTCTTAGGAAGCAAGGTACAAAAACAAACTTTAGTTGTTTTTTTAAAAGTGTTTAGCAAGAGATCAGCTGCATTCTACTGACAAGAACAATAAAGGGAGAAAACTACATTTATGGTTGCCAACGCCCCAGATTTTCTGGTGCCATGCCATTTTTCGGTGACTATTCTTTTAAATTCAGCTAAATGTTGAATTCAGCTCCAGACACGTGTTAAATGTACCGTTCTATTTGCCTGAGTCACGCAATGTCATGTAACCCAGACCTCTTTTGGCTCTTCTCACTTGCACCCCAAAGTTTGCAGGTTAATGGGTCCCTTGCGCAGGAATTTGAACTGGCATTACAAGTAGGAGTAACCTAAATAAAAAGTGCCTCCTGTAGTGGAACATACAAAAACACAAAAGTGGAAGTTGCTCCCAAATGTGAACCATCCTATCGGGCAGGCTACACAAAACCTTCTTAAAGCCAATCTTCTATTATTTTATTAGATTAAAGTGTATGTGTTGTCATATAGTTTGTTACAATAAACAATATACTATTATGATATATATTCTATGTTATATGTTATGGGTATTGTTTTATGTATATATATATATATATATATATATATATATATTATAAGTATTCATTTGTGAAATTGTAAAATGAGAAATATATGTGGCACTTGCCTTGTATGCCTTTAAGGGGCGGCACAAAACGCAAAAACATTTTTTTTAAAAAGCTGCCTCTTTAAGAAAAAAAACCTCGCTTGCCAGCAGAGACGGTGGCTGGGTAGATCAGAAGATCTCCCCTCACCACCACTCTGTCTGCAAGCAGGCTGCAAGGGGAGCCAAACAGGCAGCACAGAGAAACCTCCATGCTGCCTGTTCGGCTCCCTGTGCAATGTGACAGGGAAGTGCTTGACAGGTCACGTGACCGGTGCTCTGATGTCAAACACGCGCCAGGTCACGGGAACTCTCTGCACACACCGCAGGGGAGCCACACAGGCAGCATGGTAGGACACCATGCTGCCTTCCACTAGCCCCCAGGCAGGGCCGGTGCAAGGATTTTCGTCTACACAGGCGAAGGTGCATTTTGGTGCCCCCCTCCTCTGACCCGCCACACCTCCCACACTATTAACCCTCCATACATTATATATATATATATATATATATATATATATATATATATATATATATATATAAAAGTATAATGTATAGTGTAGAAAATAAATACAACTAAATATTAAACTTGCATGCTCTAAATGTGTCACACATTGAAACCCTTAAACACAAAGACACCCTTGCAGTCACACACAGAGACACACTTAACACTTACACACACACCCTTACACAGACACAGTGACACAATTACACACCCATACACAGACACAGTGCCAAACTTACACACACCCTTACACAGACACAGTGACACACTTACACACACACACACCCTTACACAGGCACAGTGACACACTTACACACACACCCTTACACTGAAAGTGACACACTTACACACACACAGTTACACCAATACACACATAACCCGAGACACACTATTTTGCCACTCAGTATGCCAGTATTTAGCCACTCAATATGCCAGTAATTTGCCACTCCATATGCCATTTAATATGTCAGTATTTTACCCTCAATATGCCATTCTTTTGACATTTAATATGCCAAAATTTTGCCCCTCAATATGCCAGAATTTTGCCCCTCAATATGCCAGGATTTTGCCCCTCCAATATGCCATTTAACATGCCAGGATTTTGCCCCTCAATATGCCATTTAATATGCCAGCATTTTGCCCCTCAATATGCCATGATTTTGTCACTAAATATGCCAGGATGTTGTCCCTCAATATGCCCTTTAATATCCCAGGATCTAGCCCCTCCAATATGCAATTTAATATGCCAGGATTTTGACCCTCAATATGCCATTTAATATGCCAGGATTGTGCCACTCAATATCCCAGGATTGTGCCACTCAATATGCCCGGCTTTTGCCCCTCCAATATGCCAGAATTGTGCCACTCAATATGCCCGGATATTGCCCCTCCAATATGACAGGATTGTGCCACTCAATATGCCCTGATTTTGCCCCCCCAATATGCCAGGATTGTGCCACTCAGTGTCCCAGGATTGTGCCACTCAATATCCCAGGATTGCGCCACTCAATATCCCAGGATTGCGCCACTCAATATCCCAGGATTGTGCCCCTCCAATAGGCCCGGATTGTGCCACTCAATATCCCAGTATTGTGCCACTCAATAAACCTGGATTTTGCCCCTCCAATATGCCAGGATTGTGCCACTCAATATGCCTGGATTTTGCCCCTCCAATATGCCAGGATTGTGCCACTCAATATGCCCGGATTTTGCCCCTCCAATATGCAATGATTGTGCCACTCAATATGCCCGGATTTTGCCCCCCCCCCAATATGCCAGGATTGTGCCACTCAGTGTCCCAGGATTGTGCCACCCTCCTCCCCCCTTCCCCAGATCCCAGTACTTACCTCCTTGCTGCTGTCTCCCGGTGCAGGTCCGTGGCTGAGAGGGAAGCGTTGTGCCCTCCCCTCCAGCCGAGCGGCTTCAATAAAGTTTGTTGAAAAAAAAAGTTTCAACAAACTTTATTGATCCGCTTGGCTAGAGGGGAGCGCACAACGCTTCCCTCTCAGCCACGGACCTGAAGAGCAACATGGAGGTAAGTAAACAGGCCTGGGGGAGCGGGCGATTTTCCCGCCCCCCCCTTGGGGCGCCCTAAGGCAGCCGCCTGTGCTGCCTTACGGTAGCGCCGGCCCTGCCCCCAGGGACAAGGGTAAGTTCTGGGGGGATGGGGGCATGTATTGTGGGTGATGGGGGCATGTACTTGGGGTGATGGGGGCTTGTATTAAAGGTGATGGGGGCATGGCATGTATTGGGGGAGATGGAGGGGAATGTATTGGGGATGATGGGGGAATTTAATGGGGATGATGGGGGCATGTAATAGGGGTGATGGGTTCATGTAATGAGGGTGATGGGGGCATGTAATGAGGGTGATGGGGGCATGTGATGGGGGCATGAAATAGGGGTGATTGAGGCATGTAATGGGGGCATGTAATGGGGTTATATGGGCATATAATGAAGGTGATGGGGCATTTAATGTGTGTGCATGTGGGTGATGGGCATGTAATGAGATGATGGAGCATGTCCTGGGTGTGCAATGTGGGCTATTGGTCATGTCGTGGGTGTCCAACATGGGTAGGGGCAGCTCACATTTTGTCTGCCTAGGGTAGCACAAAACCAAGATACATCACTGCTTACACTATATATATTATAAACTGCAGAAACAGCTATTGTAATTCCTTACTACAGAGACTTTTTAAATGAAAAATTAAATCTGGTTATTTTGGGCTGGGACAGCAAGATAAACTCTAACATTAAAGCAAGTTAAAATAGAGTAAAGGTGGTTTAGATTAGAAGAACTATTTCTTTAGCAATGCCCATACGTTATCTTTCCAGCTCACTTCAAAGGCAAGTTGTCCACCTGTGAGAAGCTCCCTTGGCTGGTCGAACACACGTCCACTCTTGCACTATGCCTTCTTTTCAGCCAGAACCTGAACATCTGGGAAAGTCAGACTCTGATGTGCTGAGCTTCATATCTATGTGTGAGCTTTCCTTTGTGAGTTATTAGCTTTCAGAACATCAGAGGATGAACCTTTCCACTCTGACTTTGCTAAGGGCACCCCTGTCACATTGCTCTACAACATCCAACAATAGAAATCCAATTGTAATAAAACTGCTCTGCTTGAGTGCAGTAGTGAAGGTTTAGCATAGAATAAATATTAGACAAAATGCTAATGATGCTAGTTACTGTTGAATGGTCAGAGCTGCACCTGATGCATTCTCTCGGCAAATACTGGCAATATAACATTGGGTGGGATAGCTCAAAGTCAGCATAGTCTGGGACTTCCCTATCTCAACCCATGCTGGGGTGAGGAGACTGAAGCACCAGCCTCAAGCACACTGATCAGGGGTGCAGTGATGATAGTGTGCAAACAACTCCATAGCCACACACTACATCTAACAGCAATTGAGGGTACTCCAATATGCAAAGACCTGCGCCATGGACATATAGAAACATAGAAACATAGAATGTGTCGGCAGATAAGAACCATTCGGTCCATCTAGTCTGCCCAATTTTTTTTTTGAGTACTTTTATTAGTCCCCCGTTCCCGGTCTTATAGCTAGGATAGCCTTGTGTCTATCCCACACATGCTTAAAATCATTGACTGTGTTTACCTCTAACACTTCTGCTGGAAGGCTATTCCATACATCCACTACCCTCTCAGTAAAGTTATACTTCCTGATATTACTTTTAAATTGTTGCCCCTCTAATTTAAGATTATGTCCTCTAGTTGTGGTAGTTTTTCTTCTTTTAAATATACTCTCTTCCTTTACTGTGTTGATTCCCTTTATGTATTTAAATGTTTCTATCATATACCCCCTGTTACGTCTTTCCTCCAAGCTATACATGTTAAGATGCTTTAACCTTTCCTGGTAAGTTTTATCCTTCAGCCCATGAACCAGTTTAGTAGCCCTTCTTGGAACTCTCTCCAAAGTATCAATATCATTCTGGAGATACGGTCTCCAGTACTGCGTACAATACTCCAAGTGAGGTCTCACCAGTGCTCTGTACAATGGCATGAGCACTTCCCTCTTCCTACTGCTAATACCTCTCCCTATGCAACCAAGCATTCTGCTAGCATTTCCTGCTGCTCTATTGCATTGCCTACCTACCTTCAAGTCCTCTGAAATTATTACTCCTAAATCCCTTTCCTCAGATGTTGAGGTTAGGACTGTACCAAATAGTCTATATTCTGCTTTTGTGTTTTTACGCCCAAGGTGCATAATCTTGCACTTGTCCACATTAAATGTCAGTTGCCACTTCTCTCACCATTTTTCTAGTTTAGCTAAATCATTTCCCATTTGGCTTATCCCTCCATGAATATCAACCCTGCTGCAAATCTTTGTATCATCAGCAAAAATACATACTTTGCCAACAAGACCTTCTGCAATATCGCTAATAAAATATTAAAGAGAATGGGTCAAAATACAGATCCCTGAGGTACCCCACTAGTAACAAGACATTGCATCGAATATACCCCATTGACTACAACTCTCTGTTGCCTGTCACTCAGCCATTGTCTAATCCATTCAACAATATTGAAATCCAAACTCAAAGATTTCAGTTTAATGATAAGCCTTCTATGTGCGACAGTGTCAAAAGCCTTACTGAAATCTAGGTAAGCAATGTCTACTGCACCACCCTGATCTATTATTTTAGTCACCCAATCAAAAAAATCCATAAGATTAGTTTGGCATGATCTCCCTGAAGTAAACCCATGCTGTCTCTGATGTTGAAATCCAAGCGACTTTAGATGTTCAACAATCCTATTCTTTAACAAGGTTTCCATTATTTTCCCCACTACTGAAGTAAGACTTACTGTTCTATAGTTGCCCGCCTCCTCCCTACTACCTTTCTTGTGAATGGGCACAACATTAGCTAATTTCCAATCTTCTGGAACTACTCCCATTAACAATGATTGATTAAATAAATCTGTTAACGGTTTTGCTAGTACACCACTAAGTTCTTTTAATAACTTTGGATGTATCCCATCAGGTCCCATCGACTTATTTGTCTTTACTTTAGACAGCTGAAGTAAAACCTCTTCCTCTGTAAACTTACATGCATCAAAAGACTCATTAGTCTTTTTCCCTAAATGAGGTCCCTTACCCTCATTTTTATTTGTAAAAACTGAACAAAAATATTCATTAAGGCAGTCTGCTAAACCTTTATCCTCTTCTACATAGCATCCTTTTTTTGTTTTTAGTCTAACTAATCCTTGTTTTACTTTCCTTTTCTCATTTATGTATCTAAAAAATGTTTTATCCCCCTTTTTCACTGACTGGGCTATAGTCTCTTCTGTGTTCTCTTCTCTCGATTTGAGGCCAGATTATAAGACGACCTTGAACATAAGACGAGGGGCTTTTTCAGAGCATTTGCTCTGAAAAAATCCTCGTCTTATATTCGAGCAAATACGGTAATAATAGGAGTTATGCTGCACCATTGTCAGTGTCTGGCTCACTATATAATGATGGGAGCTATGATGTACCATATTCAGTATCTGACCCCTATATAATAAATGGGAGTTATGGTTTAGCTCAGTATATATTGATGGGAGTTATGTAATACCACCATCAGTGTCTGGCTTACTATATAATTATGGGAGTTATGTAATACCACCATCAGTGTCTGGCTTACTATATAATGATGGGAGCTATGATGTACCTTAATCATGTACCACTATATGATTATGGGAGTTAAGTTATAAAGTATATAAAATCTGTTCATTGAAACAGTTAGGAGCGACAGTAACTTAAAAATCCATTCATATCGTTTTTGTTATGCTCAATTTATCAGGTCACTTTGCATGCGTACACATCCGGCGGGGGATGTGGGCAGAAACAAAACAGGGTGGTTAGTTTATTTCTATAGAATGTCTAGTGGTTTTACCAGAGATGTGGGTTACCTTGACAAAGAGATTCTGCAAATCCTGGAATGTTGATGTGGATGTAACCTATCAATAAATGATGGATTGAATATCCGCAAGCCCCATGTGTACGTCTGTTATTGTGCACTGTGTGTATATTATATATATATATATATATATATTTGTATACACATATCTACATATGAAAATATATATTTAAATATTGAGGGGCGCAATTTTCTATTCATGATTTGGGTGTGAAAGGAGCTAGCTACAGCTCTGAGTCTGACAACCCGAGCAAGCTTCATAGTAATGCCTTTATTGTATGCACAGTCACATTATTGATGACATTCTTCCTGTACTATTCCCAGTTATAGTTCCTGCTGTTGCTTTTCATATAAGTCCTTTATTACTTGTAGTCTGCCGGCTTGTAACTGGAGGGGGTAGGGCGTACACCCATAAGCCTTCAGTGTTGTTATTTCTTTGAGAAATAATTGACTTCATGCACTCTGCATACTGGTAATGTAAAAATAATAAACACTGCATAGAGCTTCTTTTTCAATAGTATTTCTTTGGAGTCACTCGGTGCATAACCAACAGAAACCTGCTTGACATGTTTAGGACCACAGTCTTTAATCGTAAGCTCTGTTATTTCTTTTAATGCAATATTATTTGCTGGGGAAGTATACCTTAAAACACTAGTAGTGTCAGAACATGGTTTCTTTACAGCAGGCTTTTCTAACTCTTTATATACCAACTTTGATGTTATTTCCTTTGTATGAACTACCTACACATTTTCCCTTTATTTGTCAGAGACTACTTGTTTATCAGATTGATTATTCTTAAAAGAATTCTACAATTAATACTAACGACTCTCTAGGGATTTATATATGTATTTAAAAGTCTAATGTGCCGATCTCGACATTTTCTGTCTCTCTGTGATTCAATATATCTTTCTCCTGAAGCTTGCCAATTATTAGTGTACAGAAGATATATATTTACCAGGCTCCATTACTATAGGGGGAATGGTATGACACACAGGGTTGATCTAGGTACCTCCATCCAGTTTTAATGATTATGCAAGTCCTGATGGTACGAACTCGCCACACAAATTTTCCAAATGCTAAAATAATAATGGACTTGACACTCCATTGCTTGTTAAGTAATAATACTGCTTAATCCATAATGGTGACACGGCAGGCAACAAACTGTTCCACAGGAAACGTAATGCGTTGAGTGTCCCATAAAACACAAGTTTCTTGTGGAACAGTTAGTTGTCTGCCGTGTCACCATTATGGACTAAACAAACACTTAAGAGTCAGAGTGCCAGAGTCACGTGACATCACAACGCTCAGTAGGATGGCAAATGAAGATTGTAGGTGCTTGTGTGAGTGGCAGACTGTGTGAGCAGTTGAAGCAGGAATGCCCTCTGCCCCTCTGCCCCTGCAATGAGGTAAAGCCCAAAAACTGCTGGCTTTTGTGTATGTGACAGTCTGTGTGTGAGACTGTCTTTGTGTGTGTGTGTGTGTTTGTGTGACAGTCACTGTGTGTGAGACTGTCTTTGTGTCTGTGTGACTGTCTCTCTGTGTGTGTGATTGTACGCTACTGTCTGTGTCATGTGTAAGTTTGCGTGATTGATGTGCCGTTGTCTGGCTCCTAAATATTTTTGCTGGCTCCTAAAATTAAATTCATTGGACAGTTGCCAGTAAACATGGGAATAAAAGTAAAGGATTTGTGCTGTATCAGGCATAGATCATTAGTGACTGTAACACACTGTAATAAGCCTGGACAATGGATCTGAAGCCCCACCTGTGTCTTCTCCTAGTATCTCTTGTCTGGTTATGCTTCATTTCTTTGGAGACAGCTAAGCAGTAAATTGCTAAACTATTGATGGTGAAGTATGAGGTGCTGAACGTTGAAATAGCTGTTGGAAAAATATGCTTGAAGAGGATCTCTCTGTGAAATCTTTGCACAGGTTCTATGAAAGTTTTAATGGTGCTCTGGAACGTAATGTCAACCATCTATTAGTCATGTGCGATGACCACTGGGTCATATATATTCCCAATTAAACACAACAAATTAAATGGAATTGAAGAAATATTTTATAGATAGCTTACCGTGGCTTAAAATACATATGCATGTGAAATGGACTGGCCACCCACAAAACCAATGATTCACTTATTACATTATTCAGATAATTAATAAAATTGAACCTAATTGTTTGCTGCACAAATCACAATGTAAAGATTACAAAGTATTTGTTGAAGAGCTGCCTTCCAAAAGCAAGGTAATGCAGCAGCGGCTCTACCAGCACCCCAAATGCGGTACCTGTTTTGCAATAAACACCACCTTTCACAATAGTTGGTAATTTTTACATGATTTACTTTACTAAGAGTAACATTTAGAATGCTCGACTTACTTTAACTGGAGAGGTTGTGAATATAAAGGGAAATGTGCTTTACCGACCAGGGAGGTGGGCAAAGAAAATTCTTAAAAAACAATTGTGCTTGTTCTGTTGATTAACTTGCTTGTTAAATTATCCTCCATCATGTCTCGTTATAGGATAGCACTTATTAAGTAGAGAAGTTTGCCTTAAATTAACCTTACTTTGTGCAAAGGAAAAGGGTGACTTATTCAAAGGATTCAGTTTTGCTAAACTTTGGCAATATAAAGATGCATGAGTATCATGAGGAATGAAGTCCATAGCTGTTTGACAAAAGTAGGGGAGAGTGAGATGCAGCACTGGATTTAAGATGGGCAGTACAGGCATCTGGGTCAAGGGAACCAGGATAGGTACATTTGATATCCTTTGAAGGAGACCATTAATAAAAAGTATGCAATCTGTAGGGTAGCATTCATTTAATGGTGCAGTAGTGTGCACATTTATGTGCTTTAAAGGAGCCATCTGATCACTCTACACTAATTGCATGGGTTCTACCCTTACCTCCTACATACCTACAGACTCTTCCTCTTTCCTCACTCAGATAGTTCTCCTTCCCTCTGTTGTCATGTACAGGCCCCACCATAAGCCCTGCACTCCAATTCCACCTCCTGGTCTTCCATATAACCTCATACATTCCAAGAGATTTCATATAATTTCTCCTTACACAATTCCCTTCCATGAGATCCTGTTTTTTCTGGTGTCACGCTAACATCAGCCAAGTGAACAGACTCCTCAATGCAGTAGCAATGCCAGCACACCACCACCAAGTGGTGCACTGCAGCTGTATGCTGTCCCATACAAGAGACCTGGGAGTACCCTGAGTACTGACTGAACCACATTTGGTGGCCCTGCTTACCATATATTAATTGCATTCACTGGCTGCTCTATTATACATGTATTATAAGTTTCATGGCTGTAATTATTTCTGAAATGACCTGAGTCTTTGTTGTAGTCATATGTTTCAAAATCTTTGAAAAAAAAAACATCAGAATGAAAAATACAGTCTTTGATACTTAATTCTACAAATATAAAAGTTACACTAATTGGCTTTGCTTTGTCTGAAGAGTAGAAGGAATGTTATTCTATATGATGTATGTCTGTGATGCCCCACTTTGCATAATGATTCTTTATGCTGATTCAACATCTATTTCAAAAGATAAAATTAACCGAACTTGAAAATCCACAAATAAAAGACAAGCTGATTGTGAACATATTTTACTAATTAAACCTAGAGACTGACAAGGATTTGAATTTCAAATTGAGAAAAAACAAATTGCGGAGCACGACACTGGTTAATAAAAATAAAAAAAAGGAACAGCTATAAAAAAAAAAATGCTATCTGAAGTCCTTCAAAAGTTATCTTTCAACAATTTTCAATCTAAAGTGAACAAAAAAAGGAAGCAGCTAATTTAATGAGAAAAGATGATTTCTGAAGTGCAGCTCCGCATTTTCTTCCTGCTACTGATAATCTTGAAAGCATTCCTCTGCCCCAGTTTTACTGCTATCTTACCATTGGGGATCATATCAAAAGAGTCCATAACCTTTCCAGACCCAGCGCCGCTATAGACATGAATTCAATAATTGACATTTTACTTTAGATTTACTGAAGAGTGGAAACGGGATTTACACTTGATATATGGGGGCAAGACAAAACAGTTTGGAACATCTGAACTAATAATTTCACTTACATTATAATCTAATAATACAACTATGTAAGTTTGTGAGACTTTACTTATAAACATTACGACAAAGTCGTCATTTTAAGTCTAAATTACAATAACATATGCTGTCCTGCTGCTGAATAGAATTAAAATATGGGTAGAGGTTAACCATTTATCTCAAGAACTGTGGTTAAGCTGGCCTGTTGGCAGGGGTGGATCCAGGGTCTGATCTCGGGAGGGGCACATGTCCGTCTGTCTTTTCCTCTCTCCATGTCCGTCTGTCTTTTCCTCTCTCTCATGTCCATTTGTCTTTTCCTCTCTCTCATGTCCTTCTGTCATGCTCCTCTCCCTTTCCATGTCTGTCACACTCCTGTCATTTCCCGTGTCCATCTGTCTCTCTTCCTTCCCATGTCCGTATCTCTTCTCTTCCTTCCCATGTCCGTCTTTGTATCCTCTTCTTTCCCATGTCCGTCTGTCTCTCCTCTCATTTCCCATTTCTATATCGCTCTTCTCCCATCCCATTTATGTCTCTCTACTCTCCCTTCCCATATCTGTCTGTCTCCTCTCCCTTCCCATGTCTCTCCCTATTCTCTACCTCCTATGACTGTCTCTTTGTCCCTCTACCCATGTATGTGTCTCTCCTCTTCCCCATAGCTGTCTCTTTTCCTCCTCTCCCTCGTCTGTGTTCTCTCCTCTCTCCCACACCCGTCAGTGTTCTCTCTTCTCCTTCCTTCAGTGTTCTCTCCTCTCTCCCCCCATCAGTGTTCTCTCCTCTCCCCCCCCCCCCCCATCAGTGTTCTCTCGTCTCTACCCCGTGGTGTATCTTGGTTTTGTGCTGCCCATGGCAGACAAAATTTGGGCACCACCCCTACCCACGACGCACACCCACGAGATGACCCATAACCCACGTTGCACACCAAGGACATTCCCCATAACCCCATTTACATGCCCCTATCACCCCATTACATACACATTGCCAATATTATTTGCAATTAATATTCCCCAGCCAATTTGCCCAATAATATGCCAGTATTATTTGCCATTAATAAGCCACAGCCAATGTGCCCAATAATATGCCAGTATTTGCCATTTAATCTGCCCCTGCCAATTTGCCCAATATTATGCCAGTATAATTTTGCCATTAATATGCCCCAGCCAATTTGACCAATATTATGCCAGTGTTATTTGTCATTTAATATGCCCGTGCCAATTTGTCCAATAATATGCCAGTATTATTTGCCATTTAATATGCCCCAGCCAATTTGCCCAAGAATATACCATTAATATTCCCCAGCCAATTTGCCCAATATTATGCCAGTATTATTTGCCATTTAATATGCCCTTGGCAATTTGCCAAAAAATTTGCCAATATTATTTGCCATTTAATATGCCCCAGCCAATTTGTCAAATAATATGCCAGTATTTGCCATTTAATATGCCCCTGACAATTTGCAAAATAATATGCCAGTATTTACCATTTAATATGCCCCAGCCAATTTGCCCAATAACATGCCAGTATTTGCCATTTAATATGCCCCTGCCAATTTGTCCAATAATATGCCAATGTTATTTGCCATTTAATATGCCCCAGTCAATTTGCCCAATAATGTACCAGTATTTGCGATTAAATATGCCCTTGCTAATTTGCCCAATAATATGCCAATATTATTTGCCATTTAATATGCCCCAACCAATTTGCCCAATAATATGCTAGTATTTGCCATTTAATCTGCCCCTTCCAATTTGCCCATTATTATGGCAATATTATTTGCCATTAATATGCCCCCATTCCCCAGCACTTACCTTTGTCGCTGGTGGCTAGTGGCAGGCAGCATGGTGTCCTCCATGCTGCCTGTTCGGTTTCCTAGCGTTTGTTTCGACAGGTCAGATGACCCGACACGCGTCTGACATCATAGAGCCGGTCACATGACCTGTCGCCACTTTCCTGTCACACTGCACGGGGAGCCGAACAGGCAGCACAGAGGTTACTCTGTGCTGCCTGTTCGGCTCCTTGTGCAGCCTGGCAGGCAGAGCGATGGTGAGGGGGGATCTTCTGATCTCCTCTCACCTCCATCTCTGCCGGCAAGCACCGGCTCTGCTCAGGGGGAGGGGGCAATTGCCCCATTGCGCCCCCCCCCCTGGATCTGACATCACAGCATAGTCATGTGGCATCGTGTGAGACTACCAACCTAATGACTCCCAATCCTACCCCTACCTGAGAGTTATGAGAGAGGTTTGTCAGTTATAGAGTAATGTACCAATACATGAATGCAATATTATACGTAGCTTCAGGAGTGCAATGAAAGATGGGACACATTCTGATACAAAAAAGAACTGTAAATCTTCAGAAATTATTCTGAACTAATAAATTAAGAATTAACAATTTTATACCTTCAAAATGTTTAAAACTCATTAACCCAAATAACTCACCAACCCGTGCAGTTAGCTTATCAATGAGTCCACTTGTGCACACAAAGACAGCTTATATTTAGAATGTGTCCCAGAATGTCGAGACATGGGAAAGAAAATACAGGGCAGTCTCAATTTGCTGGGTTCATGGTTGCCAGATCTGCCATTTTTTTCTTGGACAACATACAGTGGCAAAAGTGATCATTTTGAAATACCTGGCTTTCTCCATTAATTGGTCATAAAATGTGATCTGATCGTCATCTAATCCATAGATAAGCACAATGTGCTTAAGCTAATAACACACAAGCAATGACAATCCTTTATATCTTCATTGATCACACCCACTAAACATTCATAGTGCTGGTGGAAAAAGTAAGTGAACCCTTGGATTTAAAAACTGGTTGACTCTCCTTTGGCAGAAATAACCTTAAATAAGCGCTTCAGACAGTTGCAGATCAGACCTACACAGTGTTTATTAGGAATTTGAGGCTATTCTTCTTTAAAGTCCTGCTTAAGTTTAGCCATATTCTTAGGATGCCTGGTGCGAAGGGCTCTTGAGATCATTCTACAGTGTCTATATTGCGTTAAGGTCTGACCGCTGATTTGGCTGCTCAAATGTGGATTTTCTTTTTTAAGCCATTCTTTAGTAGTTTTACTTTGATATTTAGGGTCATTGTCCTGCTGCACCACCCAATTTTAGCTCAGCTTCAGCTGGTAGACAGCAACCCTGGTATTATCCTGTGCGATGCCTTAATAAACTTGGTAATCCACAGTCCTCTCGATGATGGCAAGCTTCACTGTTAGGATAATGTTTTTATGTTGGTATGGGGAGTCCATTATACACCATACGTTCTTCCAGAACAATTCAACCTTACTTACATCAGTCCACCGAACATTGTCCCAGTAATATGGAGTGTAAAGGTGCTCCTTGGCAAACAGCAGGAATGCATTAATGTTTTTTTGGAGAGCAGTGGCTTCTTCCGTTGGGTCCTGCCATGGACCCCATGCCTGTGCAATGTTTTGTATATGGTAGACTCACAAACAAAGATGTCATCCAGTTACAATTATTCGCTATTAATTGTCGCTATTACTCTGGGGTTCTTTTTTACTTTTTTGAGCATTGTGCGTTGTGCCCTTGGAGTCATCTTGGGATGGGCACCCTAGCACCAAACAGTCTCCATTTATAAACAATTTGTAAAAATGTCGTCTGACGAATATGTAAACTCTGAGATTACTTTGTAACCCTTTCCAGCTTGATGGTAGGTCTTTTAAACTCTTATAAGTAACTATAAAAACAATTTTCCAATCCCATTACATTGATTGGACTCCATGTTTCACAACTCCTGACTCCAATTAGCTATTGTTGAAGTCATTAGCCTAGGACGGTGATCACATATGTTTTCAAACCACACTGTGAATGTTGGAATGATGTCAATATGGACAAGACCAATACAATAATGTGTGTGTTATTAGTTAAAACTACTGTATTTGTTCATAATTGTAACTTAGATGAAGATCAGATCATATTTAAGACCGTTTAAACATACATGCTGATAAGTAAAAAGGGTTCAACTGTTAAAATTTTTTCAGCAGTAAAACAAGAGGCAAGGGAGTGATACATTAAACACAAATTAATATATAACTGAATTTTTACAGCATGTAACATCTCAGAAGAACAGTTTAACAATTCTTAAAGCAATGCAGTACGCTGGGGGCATTGCATGGGAAGGGGAGTGTCAGTGCTACTGCATTTGCACATAATTAATTTATTCCAAAATAGGCACACATAGAAAGATGGTCTCCAGGGATAGAGAGGATGGCCCCTCTCCTCCTGAAGTTGTGAGGTGTCATAGCCAGGGTTAAATCCTTTAAACATTCCAAAGCAGGGCTACAATTAAATAATTATAATTAAACAAATTAAAGGTTCTCAACATCGAACATCATGTTCTTCCGGTGGTTTTGTCTAGGGCAATAAAATAGAAGAATTTAACATGATATCGGCCTTGCTTATAAAGGCTTAACAAAGAGTTATCTACCTTTCATACTTTGCCCCTCTTATATAACTTATATTGCTATATGTAGGACAAAAGCTAAAATCTCATTGTATTACCTTTATGTGCTGATGAGCAACTTTTCACACTTTGATACACTATGAACGTTTAATTTCTGCCCCTCTTATTCCTTCAATACGCCATTGATTGGAAATTAGGGTATTTGTAGAGAAACAGGATAAAATACAGTAAAGTACTATGGCAAGGGACCTTAGGAAAATGCAGTAAAATTGCATGCCAGTTTTATTTTATCTTTATGTTAAAGATATTTATAGCACTAAATTGTGTCTATTCAGTGGCCCAAGACCACTAGACCAAACTAGATAAAAATAATGATACCCTAGATATTTTGTTCTTGTAGTGTTGGGCCAAAAAAATCCACCACTAGCCCCATGTCCATAATCGTTTTCTTTAATACATGAAAGGGACATAGTTTCCCGTGTAAGACAATATCTGCTAAGTTCTTGACTTTCTTAAATTGCTAGTATCAAGTTCTAGAATGTCAAGCATCCAAAGACATTTGATTTTCGTATCTGAGGATTTTTTTTTTAAATTGACACAATAGTGCCTAATACTAATGTTTCTTAGAAGTCACTCTCCGACTCAAAAAACAATGAAATGGTTCCACAAATGATGCGTTAAGTCTCTCAATCTCCAACAAACATAGTGCAGAGATTGAGGAGTTATCCCATGCCAACGAGTGGCCTATCATACAATTACTATGTAAAGATAAGATGTCAGGACAATATCTACCCATGTTTGAATTCCTCTGCCATACATATCTAGAAATGATCTTCTGTATGTTATCCAGTGTGACAGGGTCCACCTTTACAGGAATATTTCTGAACAAATTTGTTAACTTAGGGATCATACATTTAATTTATTAAAGTGACAGAAACACTGATTTTATATACTTAAATACAATTTAATTTGAAACACAGTCCTCAAATAGCCTCAAACCCAAACCCATACTGTGTGTGTGACTTTTTTCAAGAGAAAGGTGGCAGCCCTATCTGTGTGCTTGTGAGTATATGAGGGCATGTGACTGTGTGTAATTGCGTGTATGGGAAGGTTTGGGGGGCACATAAAACTGGACAGTTGGAAGGCATGCCTAAGAAGGGACTAAATCCATCTTTTAATTATACATTGAAGATATGGGAGTGATTCATATGTATTTTGGTGATCTCATCGAGACTTCAAGGCTGCCATGTTACCGAACACACCTCTAGTAGGAGGGGAGATGAACATCAATTGATGCATCATTCAAATTAAACATTTTAGTGAGGTAAATGATGCATAAAAATAAATAATGTTTGCTTTAGTCTCTTTAGAACCAAAATAACATGTTCCACAAAAGCCAAAATCTGAATATCATTTGTGCTTTTAAAATCCATCAAACATAAAGGAGCTGATGTATTGTACAAAGAGCAATTCTGGGGCACATTACTAAAAGTGTAGCAATCAGCAGAAATATTCCATTGGTATAGACTGAATTTTAGAAATGTGTCCCCTTTTTTTTCCTCAATATGTAACCTTCAGTGACACTCCACTTAAATAATCTGCAGTACTAGTGTAGACTACATTACAATACTTCATGTCCCAAATCCCATATTTTGTGTTCCTAGCCTTCTTTTATGAATTTAAACATGCCTAATGTAAATAAATGGTTTCAAATAGAGAAATAATGTGTCATGAATAATAAGGAAATTAATAAATAACAATAACAATACTAGACTTAAAGAGGTTCTCAAAAAATCAAGAAAAAAAACAAGAAACTTACTTGAGATTAAGAGACAGTTGTTGCTCCTTTGATTTTACCAGATCTCTTACTTTAAAAGTGCTGCAACCCAGGAGACTTTTCTAGAGTTAAAAATAAAAATACAAATGAGATCTTAATTAATATCTGAACATGTAATTGGTTATATAACAAAACTAAACAGAATTAATGATACATCAGAAAGTCTCTGGTGACACCCTGAATGTCCTTTCTAATTTTACCCACACAGACATATATAATCATTATTTCACATTTAATTATAGGTGATCTACATAATATAGCATCATGGCATCTTTTGCTTGGGTATTCATTGTTTACATCATTAGGATACTACTGAATGCTACTAAGGTTAAAAATAAAGAATGATTTTGAAATTCTAAATGTGGAATGTGGGAAACAATAGAAGGTTCCTGCTGGTTGCTGCACATTTACAACTTTGCACCAAAAATACACTTTATACAAAGGTCCAAATACATAAAGAAGAAATGTATCAGTCACATTAATACAAACTTTTTTTTTATTTCAATTAACAAGTAACTTTATGTATCTGTTATAGAACCTACTTAATTAACATAGGAAGCACCCTAATATTGGTTGACAGTATTTCTGTCAGTCTGTCTTTCAGTATGTTTCTGCAGTTCCTGTGCCCCTTCATGTCTGAAACGTCACTAAACTCTAAATTGATGGTTTACTACTTCTGGCAAATAGTAGGTAAATAAGTACATGGATGCAGTTGTAGTAATCTGTCTAATCTTAAAGGGACACTAAACTTTACTTTTCACTTGTGCTTCTAACATAGTTGTTCCTATTGTGAGGATAAACTGGCGTGTACTTTTGATAGTACACACCAGTTGATCCTCCGACCCACAGCTCCCATGCTTCCATAGCGCTGAGAGAAACAGTCATTTAACTTAACTAGGAACTTAAGGAAGCAAGGGTTAGTAAAACTGTTTAGTTGTCATTTGGCAGCAGCTTGTAGGTAGGGTATTACATACCAGTAATGCACTGCTTCCATAGATTTACCATTGGCCTCAAGGCAAAAAAAAAAAATAAACAGCTGGGTTGCAACCCTCGCAGTGGAGCTGCAGGGATCGCTACTGTGAATGGACCCACCAATTTTGGGAGCCCGAGAGACCCCTGCCTCCTGGACTGTCTGGACTGACCTACCATCCACATCAATGCCGTGCATGGTTAGGTGCCATGCTGCCAGTTAGTAGGTTCTCTCACTGGAGCTAACTTGATAATATTCTCATGGAGTGGGTGGGGTTAGAGGCTACACACACATTCCTGTGTTATGGTACCATGCACTGAGCATGTTCTCCTCCTCCACAGAGACAATAATCGTCGCTGTGCAACGTGAGCCATGCAGCCGATACTGCCCTGGGAGCAGCCCTACATCAGCAGAACCAGGGGAAGGATGTGTCCCGGAGGGTGGGATCTGGAATTCCCCCAGAGACACATAGAAAGGTGGTCTCCAGAGAGAGAGAGAGAGCAAACGGTCCCTCTCTCCCTGGAGTTGTGAGGTGTCATATCCAGGGTTTAAATTCCAAAGGGGGCAACATGTTAACAATTATACATTTCAAATTAAAGGTTCTCAACATAGAACATCACAACCCTCCCATAGTTATTTCTGGGGCAAAAATAAAAGGAATTAGCATGCTATCTACCTTTCTTTTAAAGGCTTGATAAAGCAGAGTTGTCTACCTACCTACAGGTTTTTTTATGTTTGAAACACCTGTTTGTAGTGCTAGGCCTTAAATATTTTAAAATGTCTCCATTCTACTTAAAATGATTCAAGTTTCAGATAGTGAAGGTAGATGATGGTGACATCCTCCTCTAATAGCCATTACAGAGAATGTAAACTAGAATCAATGGGAATATTCTGTTCTAATCAGTAACCAGAGACATTTGCCGTATTTGCTCGAATATAAGATGACCCTGATTATAAGACGACTCCCCAAACTTTGGATATTCCTTTAGGAAAAAAACTAAAAGCCTGAATATAAGGCTACCCTATAGGAACTTGTATATATTCACATGTAAATTGCTTTTTAATATTTGATTAAAAAAAAATTATGATATTGAACAAATGCATTTCTTGTTTTTATTTCCTTATATGTGCCAATGCTGCCTCTCCCCCCCACCCCGCGTTCTCTCTCCTCCTCCCACGTTGTCTCTCCCTCCCCCCCAAATCTCCTCCTCCCCTTATCTTTCTCTGTCCCCCCTCCCTCCCCTTATCTTTCTCTGTCCCCCCTCCCTCCCCTTATCTTTCTCTGTCCCCCCTCCCTCCCCTTATCTTTCTCTGCCCCTTCCCTCCCTCCCCTTGTCTTTCTCTGCCCCTTCCCTCCCTCCCCTTGTCTTTCTCTGACCCTTCCCTCCCTCCCCTTGTCTTTCTCTGACCCTTCCCTCCCTCCCCTTGTCTTTCTCTGACCCTTCCCTCCCTCCCCTTGTGTGTCTCTCTGCCCCTTCCCTCCCTCCCCTTGTGTGTCTCTCTGCCCCCCTCCCTGCCCCTCACCTTGTATCTCTCCCTGGTGGCTAGTGGGGGCAGCAGGGGGATGTCTGCACGATACGTGCAGACATCCTCCATGCTGCCCGACACTTCAGTCTATTATGCAGACATCCCCCGGCTGCCCAGATATCCCGGCTTCATCATAGAAGTCCCGGCGGTTGTGCCGGGTGGCAGGGGAGGATTGCTGTTAGCGAGGGGGATCCAGGTCCCCTGCAGCTCTGCGGGGGACCTGGATCCCAGTCTTATAACCTGACCTCGATTTGAGGTCAGATTATAAGACGACCTCAAATATAAGACGAGGGGTATTTTTCAGAGCATTTGCTCTGAAAAAAACCTTGTCTTATATTCGAGCAAATATGGTATAACTCAGGTGTCACTTATCCTTTGCATAAATGTAAATCATCGGCAAAATTTGAATGCACGTGAGAATTGAAATGAACCGTTTTCAATTTGCTCAATTCCAGGGCATATTTTAATGTGCCTATGGGCATGTTATGCAGTGAAAAATCAAAAACAGATTTTTTTTTTTTATTTGTGTTGTCTCTTTAAATTTTAAAACAATCGGTGCACACATATACTTTGTGATCTTTTGCAGAATGCAATTTTCAAGATGGCACTGCCTAGAATGCTGTTTGGAGGACTGTTTAGTGGCAAATATGGCCCAGCAGGCTGTTCTGGAGCACGGAAACTGGTGGTAAAGATGACACAAAAGGCTGTTTTGGAGACACTGAAGCTTTATGGTGGCAAATATAGCATAGTCAGACTGTTTAGGGGGCACTGAAGCACTTTGAAGGCACATACAGCTCATTGGCATGGTAAATAAAGTGTATGCATTTAGTGCTAATTGGCATGATATATAAAGTTGATGCATGTAATGCTCACTGACATGATATACAAAGGTGATGCATTTACTGCTCATTGGCATGATATTAAAAGTTGATGCACTTACTGATCACAGATATGATATTAAAAGTTGATGCATTTACTGCTCACTAGCATGATATATAAAGTTGATGCATGTATTGGTCATTGACATGGTATACAAAATTGATGCATTTACAGCTCAGTGGCATGATATGAAAATGTATGCATTTACTGCTCTTTGACATGATATATAAAGTTGATGCATTTAATGCTCAATGACATGATATACAAAGTTTGTGAATTTACTGCTCATTGGCATCATCTACAGAGATTATGCATTTACTGTTCATTGGCATGATATGTAAATTTGATGCATTTAGAGCTCATTGACATGATATACAAAGTATATGCATTTACTGCTCATTGGCTCCCATAGTCATTGTTTTCTTTGGAAGCTCAGCTAGTTTTATCAGACACATCTTTAAAAGGCAAATTACAGAAAATATACATTTCATGAATATACTTAATGGTAGTCTGTGGGGTGTTTTAACCACTTCATGACGTTAGGACATACTATGCCGTCCTGATTTTAAGTGCCTAAAATATGTTAGGACAGCATAGTAGGTTCTGTGTTAAACAGCTCATCGCGACTCGGCACCTGCAGCGCGATCCCACCTGTCAGATGAGGCCACTTTGAGTGCCGTCAGTCTGACAGGGGAAATGTAGCCGATGCTCAAAGCAAACACCGGCTATATTTTACTACATTTTTTGCAGGGACCCACAGGGTCTATGAAGACCCTGATCAGGTCCCTGCCATAGTGTTCCTGGCTACCGATTCGATCTTTTGGGACACAAGTTCCATGCGTCATGAAGGGGTTAACAAATTTAGAAGAATCCTGTAACCTTAATATACATTTTCTCTAGTTCTATATAGTTAATACATTTACCAAATAAATAAACCAGCATCATTGTAAATTGTAAATTATAAAATATTTATAGGAGTGCCTGACTCTGAATATTTGAAGGTTGTGTAACTCTCGGGCTAGTTCAATAATTCTTTATGCAGGTTCAATACAATGTTATGACCTGCAACTAGCAATAAAATCTAACTAGAGGAAGACTTTGAGGCATCAAGCTTATTTTGAGCTGTTTACTTTTTGTAATAGATACTACTGCAGAGGTATGCTGCTACAGTAATTGCTTGAATACATTACAAAGGAAAAATCACCTGAGAAGCTTGCATTTTGGTGATAATTGTGCATACATTTGGCAATTCTCTCAGAATCAGAAGTTTGTGGCATTTGCATGTGCAAACAGTGTGAGTGACAAGGATAATGAGGCAAAATATTAACCCGTTTCCAAGTTGATAATTATGGTACTTTCTTAGGGATTTCTCCCCAGTAGATCTTTGCTCTCCACCTCTCCTGTCATTTCTACTTCCATCTCCCTTTGTCTTTTATCTCTATGCTTTCTTTACACCCTCCTCTCACTTAGTGCTCCCTTTGTGCATTGGTCATGTATACCTTTTATGGCTATTCAACATACTATGTATGGGCTAAAGAAAAGCCAGCCTGTAAAATACATTTCACCATTAGTTAAAAATTACAAACAATTAAAATGAAACTATACCTCAGTGCAACACTAGAAATGCCTTTTGTAGAACTTTATTTCCAGTATCTCTACCACTCTTGCTCTAGTTGCCCGTCTATCTCTTGTTGTTTCATTTTGTCTACAGATCCATGCCCTTACCCTCCAGTCCACTGGTGATCCAGTTCCTTGCTCTGTTCACTATCTTTAAACAAGTCTTCCTCTGTCTTCTAGCACCACTCCTGATTCCTCCAACATCCAAGACTAACGTCCTTTGCTCAATACTGAATAATTTGAGAGTTAACGACTGAATGAGGAACCTGGTTGAATAAACGATTGCATGAGGATCTCACTGGGTAAGCAATTGCATGAGGATCCCACTGGGGAAAACGAAAGCATGAGGATCCCACTGGGGAAAACGACTGCATGAGGATCCCACTGGGTAAGCAATTGCATGAGGATCCCACTGGGGAAAACGACTGCATGAGGATCCCTTCTGGGTAAATTTTTTTCTTGGGGATCCGACTGGGTAAATGATTGTTTGAGTGAACTACTGGCATGAACTACATGCGGCTCATATCCGGACTGTCCTGTGTAAAGTGGGACAGTAGTGAGGTCTGCATATTAAAACATTTTGAAGTTTTTGTCACATGACTAGTTAGGCACTGAAATTCTGTTAATTATATCACTTTGAAAACTCACGCAAGTGTTTTGTTAGAGCTGAGAAATATCTGCTACTAATAGGCCATTTAATATCACTCACATCTGCATTTGTAATTGTGATTTAGTTTCTTTTAAAACCAGTCCATTTTCCACCCCAAATGTTATCCCCCTTGTATTGCAGGCATAAACAGCAGGCCAAGAATCACACAGAAAGGATGGTTCTTATTGAAGAAAACAAAAGTGAAATCTGTAATGGATCGATGCTACCCTGAGTCCTTCAGGCAGATTTTGCTCCAATACGACATCTATAAAGCTGTCTGAATAGGTATTAAAAGAAAAAGGGCTTGAACTGTCATTTCTATAAAATAAAACCCATTAACAATAGAAACTCATAGAAAAGAAGAACCTGAGGAGGAAAGAGTGACACTTGGCAGGTATGAAGAAGGCTTAATTGGCCCTCCAAAGGTTTTGGTAGCAGTATAGACTACAGACCCTGTGGGGCCCTGCCGACATCTTGCGATACTTCGTGACATCGCAGAGGCAGAAAAATGTAATGGATGTTCGGGGGTCTCATCTGACAGTGGGGACCCTGCTGCAGGATCCGCACTCAGCTCATCTATGCAGTCCTAAAACCCTCTCAGCACTAAAAAGTAGGATGGCATAGAACGTCCGACAAGCGGGAAGGGGTTAAGACGATTAATACAGCTTTTAATTGAGGACCTGCTGAATCCCCTTTTCAACAATTAGTTAAGGAAGACCTCGTTAAATGATATAATACTCCAAAAAATGATCTTTTACAAAAATCTAAATTCAAATGAAATAAAAGCAATCAAGGAATTGAGAGACAATGATTCCTTACTTATCAAGAAATCTGGTAAAGGTGGTGATGGGCAGGGAAATATATATTGCAGAAGTGTAAAGACAGTTATATTACCTTAATGCGTGTACAAAAAGGGAGACCCGACTCACTGATTTGATTGACAGTGGAGTCAAACATGGTCTTCTAAGTCACAAAGAAAGTCATTGAAACTGACCAAAAGATGGAAATTAAGGGGTTATTTCCTATTATGATTTAAACGGGGTATGACATGATAAACATGCATCAGTATAAGTTAATAAGAGAAATACATTATCTCATAGTTATTTTGCAGTAAAGAAAATAAGGAAATAATCAGAAATGTGACATGTTACAAGTGCGGTAGTCATATTTTAAAAGGTGATAATTTTAAATAATCTTATACGGGTAAAATGTACAAATATATATATATTTTTCAACTGTAACACAAACTATATAGTTTGTGACAAGTCAACACTGTGATATGCAATATATCAGATGCACTAGACGTCCAATTAAAGAGTGAATATTTATTAGATATATTCTGATTAAAAGTCTAAATATCTCTATTCATTACATTTTTTAATTTATCCAGTTATAGAGAAAATTAAAACAGCTCCCAGAAAAGATGTGTTTAAATTACTTTTTACACAGGTGGTGTTCTGGATCCTTATGCACACATTCCCCTTTGAGAATAAACAACGTTAACATGTTTTTCCACCTTTAATTACATGTAGAGCTAAATACAGTGTTAAATAGAAACTCATTTACTTTTATATAGAAGTATTATAATTGTTTTTGTTTGTTTCTACTCTCGCTTTAGCTACAACCCAAAAGTGTTGCTGGTGTTTTTCATCAACAAATCTGTTTGATTTTGGCTGTGCATGTTTAAAATACGGAAACAACAAACATGTATATACTTTCACCCCTTTGCGACCTTATGATGAGTAAATGCGTCATAAGAGCCGCAGCATTTGCATCCTTATGACGAGTTAACTCATCATGTAGTTAAGCTGGTGGTGCACTCCGTGCGCACCGCCAGTTGGTCTGAAACTGTTTTTTTATTTTTACAATTTTAAAGTTTTTGGGTTTTTTTTGGGGGGGGAAGGGGGGGCGTTTGAGAACCTATATTTTTGGGATAAGTTGGGATTAGTTGGAATAAGTGGGTTAGTGTTGTACTAGTTGTGTAGATTATTATTGGGAAAATAATGGGGAAACAAATTTTACAAAATGTCCCCCTTTTATATGTATTTTTTAATACTAAATTGTAGTTCATTTTTATCTATAAGGTATCAAAAGAAAGCTCTAACTGTCCTTTAAAAAACAACATATAACATTTATGGGTGTGTTAAATGACAGAGAGGAAAATTAAGTTTCAACAACCACATATCAAAAATTGAAAAATTGCTCTGGTCATTGGCCCAGAAAATCCCTGGTTCTTGAGGGGTTAAAGTCTATATTTTCCACTAATGTCACTTGTCTTTTTAAGTTTTGTGGTTTATTATTATTTTATTTTTGTGCCTTATTTCTTCTGAGATCCAGCTCAGTACAAAAGAGGGTGTGTTTTTTTTATCTCAACTACAACCAATGAACTCAGCTTGGATGTACCGGTCTTTAAATTGAGCATGTTCTGAATTTTCATTTGTACCCTATGACTAAGTGCTTTTCAGCATGAAATGCGTAAGGCTCTCCTGTATCGTTGTATTATTCACTGTGTCGGTCTACAAATGATTTGGGAATAAAAGGACATTGAAGTATGTTTAATGGACTGGTGAAGTTTCTCTCTGCCATCCCATTTTCTATTTTGGTAGCAGAATAGACTGCTTTGTGTGCACCTACTAGAATGTAGGTGCGGTTGGGTCTCACCCTATTGAGAGTGTGCCTTGAGTTGACGGATGAGCTGAATTATGACCAATTCACATAACGAAAATCTCTCTTTATATTATATTATGCCTATACAATTGTTGCCAACTTTATTAGGATGATAAGCGCAGACCATTTTTTTTGTATAAATATTAAAAAGCTTACTCTCTGATATACATTCACTAAATATTTTATATACTATTATTTTCTAAAACCAGCGAAAGTGTTACTCCCCAATTTATATCGAATTTTCTTATTTACTGTTTTTTTTTTTTTTTTTTTTTTTAACCATAAACAATTTAATCACAGCGATTAAAATTCTAGAATTCACATACAAGCAAAGCAGGCATCCTGCCATGTGTTAAATCCATCAGGCCAGACCACTTAACTCTTCTTTCCTGTCTTTATTATGCTTTATGTGGTTTTAAATTCTTCTTTTTTCCCATTGCAATGAATAATATTTTTTTCTTGTACCAAGAGGTTTAAATAGGATTTATTTTGACAGCACATGTGAGTATTCTCTTTGCAGCAGGAACTTTATAATAACACAGGATTTTCTTTTGTATCAAGTTGTTTCCACCATGACTGGAATAGGTCGCTCCCAGTGTAAAACATAGCCAATGTGTTAGAAAGTGTGTTATTAGAAGATGGAGGATTAGCTCAGCATGACTGTCACAATTTTTTTTTTTTTATTTTTTTTTTTTCAAACACCAAGCTTTAGGACAGAATCCTTTATGCTACAAAAAGCCATATAAGCAGTATGGAGGAATCATTTGCAATGTTCAAACAGTAAAACATTATAAAAATAGTCATGTCAAATTATGTCTGATTGTATTATCAAAAAAAAAAAAGAATACTTCCTAACCCCTTCATGACTGGACTGTTTGCCAAAAATTTTTACCGCTCTGGCAAATGGTTGTTTTTAAAATGTCTACAGTGCTTGTGTTCAGCTGTAATTTGCATCTCTAATTTACTGTGTTCACACAAATTATAAATTGTTTTTCTGAGGATAAGAAGGACTTTCGATACCATAATTTGGATTCTATCATATCATTTATTAGAAAAAAATTATGATGGGAAATGTAAATCTTTTAATTAGAGAATCTATTACACATCTAATGTACCAAGATAAGTTCAGCAACTTCCCTTAAGTATAGTGGTACCCCACATGGCTAACTCATGAGGCTGCTGCCAGCCCCTATCTACTGCTGGATGAAAGTCTTCATTTTAAATAAAAAGCCCAGAGAGGACGTCTGACATAACTAACATGTCACTGGTCCTCTACGGAATAATATATATTTGTAATTTTTATTGTACATGTTTTATATAACAAAAAAAAATAATAGCCAAATTTCAGTTGGCGAATTGAACTTAAACGTTAAGACTCAAAATAATAATACTATTAATAAATACAAACATATATACATAACATTGTGTTGTGCTTATTTACTTTACTTTAATATATTTATTTTAATACAGAAATATATATTTCTGTATGGACTTTGGATTTCCCTGCTTATTCTATTGGCGTCTCCCTTGACATTGCATAAATTCGTCATTTATTACCTACTGTTTAGCACACGATCTGCAGGCCAGTTTCCTGTCTGTTGCAGTAAACTATTATGTGCAAGCTCTATGCTACAGTTTCTAGTCGGCAAGCACTGTGGTCTTGTTTTCAACCTGCTATGACTTCCTACTAAGTGCAAGCTCTGTGGTCCAGTTTCCTATCTTCTACCGTTAACTAAGTGCAAGCTCTAGTCTGCAGATTCTTGTCAAGTGTAAGATTTATGGTACAATTTCCAGTCTGCTACTGTTATGAGTTCTGAGCCAGCTGAACCTCTAGACTCAACCTCTGGGATTCAGTTGCTTTAAGTGAACCACTCTTGCTGGTGTGGGTTTCCTGGTTAAAGGCCCCAGCGCGACTGAAATATATTTCAATAAAATATTTATCAAATCTGTTTTTAAGGGACTCCAACCATTTTTTCTTTTTTTTTTTTTTTTAAACGTTAGTGTAAAAACACATTTCTTTTTAATGATTAACTTATAAAACATTTTATAAGTGCAAATGGAACATGAAAGGATAGAAGAGTAAAGAGAAGAAATAATGTGACTTCATGACTGAGCACATTTTGGATCTAATCATTTTTAGGGCCAAGTTCAACCACAGTCCACTGGATTGCTTGGATTGTGAATTTCTGACCATAAAATGTGAGAATGGTAATAAAACACACAAATATGGTGTCTATAGGTTCTTTCTTCCGCCAGCCGTATAGTGGTGGATGAGAAAATCCAGGGCCACAATACAATTTAATTGTAAAAACATGAGACATATATTGTGCTAGCATTACTATGCACTCTCCAGGGCTGTAGTCAGCAAAATATGGACCAGTCTACATCTTTATTCAATCCAATACAGCCCAGGAGTGTGCATTTTTCATATGTGATCATAAATAAAACAGTGATGTGGTCACCCTAGCCGTGGGCATGTTGGCATTAACTTGGCGCTTAATCACCATTTAGCCCATACTAAATGGTAATTTGCCTAGCATCAAGGTGTGGATTACATTTAAAATTTTAAGGTGGGTAAATGATAAAAGTCAAACACAGGTAATATAATGTTTATGATCATACATGTCTAATGTGCCGATATTTTCTGCAGGGATCCAAACATATATGTGTGTGGAACTGTGAAACTGTCTTTATGATTCAAGTCCAAGCAAGCTTCAATGGAAAGATAAATCACCCTGTTTAAAAGCTGTCACATTTAATGCCTAGATAAGCAAAGCAGTGAGTTGTATGAAAAACAACTTGACTCGCAAGCTCCGAGGCCTGAGTCGACCTGTCTACTCTGTAAAGGTCTGATGCCAGGTTCCTCTGCTTTGCAGAAAAATGTTGGTACACTAATTTGAATTTTGATGAGGCTAAGCATTCTTCTTCAAGGCGTATGAAGCAAGTGCTTAAAACATTCCAGATAAAAAGTAAGCACTGGCCAAATAGAGCAGCATTCTGCATTGCATGGAAAACTGAAATTATGCATTTACCTTTATATAAAAATTTGGCCAAGTATTTTTTTTTTTCACTTTGAATAATAAGTTTGTTCCACATTTTTGTTTCTGGTGTTTGCATCTAATTAATGAATATTATTCATGCAGCCTTTTTAAAGTTATCTACATATTAATCTGTAAGACATTATATTTCAAAGGGTCCTGGTCAACCTAAAATTGATTACTTTACCAAGGAGAGAAACAAATTATGAAAAATGACCTAAATATTTTGTTAGCAGATTTTCAAGCAAATGCATAAAATAAGAGAAATGTATGTTATAAATGCCTATGGTATCTCTTGCTTATAACATTACCTTGTAGCTTGGTGTGCCAATAACACATTTCCCATTGAAAAGTCGTTAACTTGCATATCAAGCCACAAGGTGATGTCATAAGCAGGAGACTCCCACTTTTAAAACATAAGTATATTCCATTTGCATGCAATTTTGTGAACACAATGCATAGATGTTTTTTTATTCTCTACTTTCACTGTATAAACAATGTTTAGGTTGACAGAGTCCATTTAAATATATGTTTTTTTCACTCCATTGTTAAATCGCATCTTTTTTGCAATACTCACCTCGAAAGTTAAAACAGAACTATAGACTATAGAGACATGCCTTTAAAATGTGTACAAGGAGACTAGAGAGCATAAAATGTGATAGATATTCATTTTTAGAGTATTGTAATAGAAAAAGAAACTCCTATCTAATCTGATTTTTCCTCAGTTTCATAAAATCTGCACAGAAAGCGTAAAGGAGTTACTGCTTCTTGTGTTACATTACGGCATACAAAGCTAGCCGAGACCACCTCACCCTGCACTCCAAGCACTTGATATTGTCAAGTTTAAGGGAGAGAGTATTTACATAATAATAATTAGTTAGAGAATTTCTCAAAGCGAAGTATGAAAACATCCTGGGACCTGGATAAAATATAAGCAGTATGCCATCTACATTTTAGCTTTTTCAAATGTATTGTATGCGTACAGGGCCGCCACCAGGAATTTCTGGGCCGACCCTCCGCCCCCCGACAATATCTGCCTGTCGCCCCACCTACCCTCACATGCATGTTTTCACGGTCTAGTGTAATATGGAGGGTGGTTGGGAGCAGTTGGTCAATATGCCAGTAATATTTTGCCATTCAATAAGTCAGTATTTTGCAACTCAGTATGCCAGTATTTAGCCATTCAATATGCCATTCTTTTGCCATTTAATATGCCAGTATTTTGCCCCTCAATATGCCATTATTTTGCCATTTAATGTGCCAGTATTTTGCCCCTCAATGTGCCATTCATTTGCCATTTAATATGCCAGTATTTTGCCATTCAGTATGCCATTCTTTTTCCATTTAATATGCCAGTATTTTGACCCTCAATATGACATTATTTTGCCATTTAATATGCCAATATTTTGCCCCTCAGAATGCCAGCATTTTGTCACTCAATATGTCAGCGTAATGCTTGAACCTCCTTGCTACTCTGTTCTGTTTAGCCGGTCCGCAGCTGTGAGGGAAGCGTTCTGCGCTCCCCTCCAGCCGCGTGGCTTCAATAAAGTTTATTTATTATATTATAATATTTTTTTTAACAAACTTTATTGAAGCCGCAAGGCTGGAGGGGAGCGCAGAATGCATCCCTTACAGCTGCGGACTGGCTAAACAGAGGGGATTTTTTTTTCTGACGTGACCTGGACCCATTGGGCCCGGGACCCCAGTACCACCCGTCACCCCTGATGGTGGGCCTGTATGCATAAAATAGGAACGTGGTTACCCTAGGTATGGATAAAGCAAAAATGGTTGAGTTACATGACATTACGGAATGTTACGTGCCTTCAAACGATTGTGCTACGGCCTGATACTGGATGTCTGTCCAGTCGTGTGTTTACAGTGTTTATATCATAAACGCAATACCATTTGTATACAATGCAAAAATAGTACTGTCCCATGAATTCTGTGACTGTTGGCAACTTTAGGGTCTACCCAATGTAGACCGATCTGACCAAATATGTATTCAGATCGGGCAAGTTAGCTGAATTTCAGAACCTTCAAAAATTAGGGTACTCAATATCCTCGTTTTCAGGCCGTTTGGACAATTTCACTATGGAAACCATACATACACAACTATGTGATAATATTACATAACAGTAAGAGGAAATGTGAATGAAAAGAAGAGAAGGTGGTGTAAAGGCAAGATATGGAAAATGGACAAGTGGGAGAGAGTATCCCAAAAGAGGGTACTAATGGTAAGTATGGCATTTGATACCAGGGATCCCGATTAGTTTTATAGCACACTGTTCATATTTGGGTATTCAATCAAAATTCGCATTGGTCCATAGTCATTTTGGAGAAGTCCAGGCCAGGATGGGAGTTGCGACTAATTCTGGCATGTCGTATATGGGGGGGTCACCCTATCATTTCTGAATTGCGGACATATTCGGAGAAACATCGGAGCTACCTTAGTAGCACAAAATTTGTGTTTTTTTCATGCCACCACGTTTGAACGTCAGAGGCACGATTTCTATAGTCCATTCAAATAACGGAGTGCAATCATCAAGGCAGTACAACACGTTTCAGTCTATTTTCTTTTACACTGAGACAGATTTTATTACTAGCACTGTAATAAACGTGCTACATGTAAAGTTGCTGCCTCATAAACACTCTATTGATTCTGTGGAATAGTTATTTCTCCTTTCAAGGTCAATTAAAAATCAGGCACATGAAAAACAACCTCTCCTTGAGTGTGCTCTTTTGCACGTGTGCTAATGTGTTTTTGTAACCCAGCAGTCAGGAATGATGCTGGAAAGAGGTGTATATCAAAACAAATATAGTGGACGTGCTTCCATTAACTAGTGTTAACAGTCCTTCTGGCTACTTCTTATCTCAAGCAGATGATACATTCACACTATCTGCCTCTAAATACGCACTTGTTTCTCTCAGACAGAGTTGGCAATACATTTTCAGGTCTGAGACACGATCATTGCTTGCCTGGTTAATCACAGCTGTCAATCATGGTATTAGCCAAAGAGAATTGAACGGCAAGCTTGGTTATCATACATTGCTTCCTTCCATTTACCAGTTTCTTGAAGGCTTTTTTTCCCCACCCTACTTTAAGTCCCAATATCATTTTGGAAGGCATAATAGCAGAGAACTATGAAAATCTCTCAACCGTGTAATATCCTGGATGTGTAATTATGGATAAACATGGGAGATGACGAAATGTAATTATCAGGAAGAAGTCTGACAGCAACTCTTGTAATTCACAATAACTTATTTGGTTTGAAAGTCCCATAAAACGTAGTATAAGAGAACAGATTTTACAAAGTCTAAAAAAAATGAGTATTTTAAAGAAATGCATTATTTTTACAGTAGTATAATAATGAGCATTAACACGAATACCAGCATTTTTTATTTTTTTTTGTCTGTGAAGAAATAGTTGATCTTGTAAATACCAGCCTATCAAAAAAATGCAGGGGATTGTAAATATATATATTTTTTAAAAATTACTAAATCCCAGGAAAACATGCACAAAAAGTGATAGCTACAATTTTTTATTTTTGGGTCTGTTCATAAACCAAGGAAATGCTACCAAATTGATACAATTAGGGTATAGTAGTCGAATTACGGAAAAAGTCGCAATTCTGCATTTCATGTGCATTTTGGCTATTATATATCAGAATTCAATGGATGCTAAATGCAAGGAATTCAAAATCACAGAATGTGTTGGCAGATAAGAACCATTCAGCTCATCTAGTCTGTCCAATTTGTGCCTAGAAAGAAATAAAAGTTAAAAAAAACTGAATACTTTCATCAGTCCCTGGCCTTATATCTAGGATAGCCTGATATTTATGCCATGCATGCTTAATCTCCTTCTATGTACTATTCTATACCACTTCTGCTGGAATGTTATTCCATGCATCTACTACGCTATCAGCAAAGTAATGTTTCCTTTTAAACTTGTGGCCCTGCTAATTTGAAACCATGTTCTCATCTCAGTCAAGTAATAGCTCCTGAAATTACTTTTAAACCTTTGCGCCTCTAATTTAAGACTTAGTCCTGTTGTTCTGGTAGTTTTTTTTCTTTTAAATATATTACCCTCCTTTACTACATTGATTCTCTTATGTATTTATTTTTCTAGCATATCCCTCTGTCTTGTCTTTCTTCCAAGCTATATATGTTAAGATGTTTTAATCTTCCCTGGTAAGATTATTATGCAATCCATGAACCAGTTTACAAAAAAAGTAGGATAAAGGGAGTGCAATGTAATAAACCTTTTAAAGGTATAGCTATACATAGATCATGGGCATTTGAAACAATAAGATTTAAAAACAATTATTTTGATACTTATATGTGCAAATAAATGTGAAACAATAACATTCAAAATAAATTATTTTGATCCTTAGTAAATACAATTTTGGAGATGTATATTTGATTGGAGGTCTCAAGTTCAATTATCAAGTGACCCAAAAGATATAAAAGCAAAAACAAATAGTGCTCTCTGTTGCATTTGTTAAAAAGCAGAATGGATAAATACATTTCTAACTCACAAGGGTGGAGCAGTACACTGATCTTTTAGATTATGTCTGAGCAATGTGTCAATTTTCTTCAATCGTTATTCGATACTATGGTGCTATTTCTCTTATCAGAGTAAAGGGTGGTTTCCAAGATCAATATTCAGTCATGCACAGTCTCCCAAAGGTGGTTATATTAAAAAAAAAAGGTGTTTTTTTTAAATAAACCATCAATGTGGGGCAATGTCATAAGCCTTTGTGAAATCTAGACAAGCAATGTCTACTGTAACACCTTGATCTATTATTTTACTCACCAAATCAAAAAACTCAATAAGATTACTTTGGCTTGATCTCCCTAAAGTAAACCAGTGTTTTACCTGATCTTAAAATCTACGTGATTTTAGATGTTCAGCAATTCTATCCTCTAACATGGTTTCTATTAATTTACCCACTACTTATGTAAGACTTACTAGCCTTTAGTTGCCCGACTCCTCAAACTTCTGGTACTGATTCCATTAACCGTGATTGGTTACATATAGCTGTTAATCTTATTTAATAATTTTGGGTATATTCCAACAGGCCCCATCAACTTATTTGTCTTTACCTTAGACAGCTGAAATAGAACCTCTTCCTCTGTAAACTCCCATGGATCAAATTACTAATTACCGTATTTGCTCAAATATAAGACAAGGTTTTTTTTCAGAGCAAATTTTCGGAAAAAGTCCCCTCATCTTATATTCGAGGTTCGTTTTATAATCAGACCTCAAATAGAGGTCTCACTATAAGACTGGGATCGAGCTGCAGGGGACCTGGATCACCCTGGCATGCAGCCGGTAAATGTGTGTGCAATGTGCACTGACATCCTCTGCTGCTGCCTGGCACATCCTTCGGCTGCCCCCACTGGATACCAGGGAGATGGAGCAGCATGGTTAAGTCAGGGGAGAGAGCAGCAATAGCAAAGTCTGGGGGGGGGGGGGGGGGGGGAGAGCAGCAAGAGCAAAGTCTGGGGGGGCAGTAGCAAGGGCAAAGTCTGGGGGGAGAACAGCAGTTGCAAAGTCTGAGGGGAGAGCAGCAGGTGCAAAGTTTGGGGGGAGCAACAGGGGTAATGTCTGGGGGGGCAGCATAGTTTGTTGGAGCTGCAAAGTCTGGGGGCAGAATTGGCTAAGCTTGGGGGGCAGGTGGCTGTGTCGGGTATGCATTGGCTACGTCTGAGGGGCAGATGGCTGTGCTGGGGATGCATTGGTTATGTCTGGGGGGCATATAGCTGTGTGGGGGGATGCATTGCTTAAGTCTGGGGGGGCAGATTGGCAAATAAAAGGAAATAAAGACAAGAAATGTATTTTTTTTTCCGTCATCATTTTTATTATTTATGAAAATGCAATTTACATGTGAATATTTTCCAGTAAAACTTTTTTCCTATAGGATAGTCTTATATTCAGGCTTTTTTTTCTTTCCTAATCAATATTCAAAGTTTGGGGGGTCATCTTATAATCAGGGTCATCTTATATTCAAGCAAATACGGTACTAACCGTATTAATTGAGGTCCCTTTCATTGAGTCAGCTTGACCTTTATCCTTCCTTCCTTCTTTTGTTTTGAAGCTAATTCTTACTTTACTTTATTTTTTTTTATTTATATTTCTAAAAAATATTTTATCCCCTTTTTACTGACTGTGCAATTTTTTCATCCGTGTGTTGCTTTGAAAGCTATAATAACTTGCTCTGACTATGATTAAGTCCAGTGGGATGAAACACGTTGCTACCCCCCCACCTTTTAGTTTATGTACCTCTGAGTAAAACTTCTGAAATGCTAACTGAGAACTTTCATTCCCTTCTGAGAAAGATGCAAACCCTATTTTTTGCACAGTTAATTTCGTTTTTTTTTTTAATTCTGTTTATTCAGTTTTATATTTTCCGGTACATAAGACAAAAATAAACATTAGAGGTGGGTTACAATGGGTCAATAACAGTACATGACATTGAGCATAAGGATCCATTGATGCTTCCCTGATGCATCTCCTCCAAACCCCACTATCACATTACCTATTTACCCCCCCCCCCCCCCCCCTATGGTCTTATTGCAGTGTTGTGGTGTGAGGGTCCTCCGGTCGTCCAGTCAGTGTCTGTCAAATTACATGTACGGTGTTCTGCCTCTGAGAAGTTGTGAGTCATACCAGGTTGTGTCCTGGAATGTATTTCATATTTGGGATTCATATGTATCATTCAGAGTGTCAATAAACGATTCCCGTTTTTTGAAAAAACATTTTGTATTTTTGTTTTTGTATATGGAAGGATCTAGCCAGTCCATCCTGAAAAGGAATTGCATTTTGGCATGGAACAGTGTCATTGTAGGTGGGTCACGGGCAAGGCCGGCCCTTTAATGGGGCAGACTGGGACAGTTGCCCCAGACGGCACCCTGGCAGAGGCAGCACTTTGCTGCTCCATGCAGCGTTCTTTTTCTTTCTTTTTTTTCCTGTGTCTGGGGGAGCTTGAAAGAAGGAGGTCTCAGCCAATCAGGTGAGACCTCTCAACTCTCCTGATTAGCTGAGAGTTCAGAACCCTACTGTGTTTGTCTCAGTGCCTCCTTCACACAAGGAGCTCAAAGCAAATAGATGCATGTTCCAGGTAAGTAAAAAATTGAAAGTGTGTGTGTGTGTCAGTAAGTGTGTGTATGTCAGTGTGAGTGAATATGTGTATGTCAGTGTGAGTGAGTGTGTGTATGTCAGTGTGAGTGAATTTGTGTGTATGTCAGTGTGAGTGAGAGTGTGTGTATGTCAGTGTGAGTGAGAGTGTATGTGTATGTCAGTGTGAGTGACAGACTGTCTGTGTATGTGTGTGAGTTTGTAAATGAACAGGTTAACTCCTCTGACACTGCCTATATCTGTCTAGCCATCCAGGGGTTAACCCATCTGACACTTTCTATACATGTCAAGCAATCCAGGGGTTAACTCCCCTGACACGGACTATTTATATCTGGATTTTGTTATAGGTCACTAGTCACATTATGTTTTAGAGACTTGCACAACCTATTATCATAATAATGATTTACCATTACTTTCTTTTCACCTTATGGATGAGCTCTTTGAAAAAAAATTTTTTTATTATGTTTATAAGAAGTGCTTTAGTAGGCATATAAAAATAAAACATTTTTTTCTAAGAACTCACCCATGAGGTGAAAAGAAACATTATTATGAAAATAGGCTGTGCAATTCCCCAAAACATAATATGTGATCACTGACCCATAACATGACTCAAATATTGTACATTTAATGTAATGTTTAAATGCAAACATTTAGGGTACACATTTTAATTACGGCTAGCCAATACTCGCGCAACATAATTTTGCATATAGAAAGGTGCTCTTGCATTAAATTATCACTTTAGTTTGAATTATCATGACTGTGGGCTTTTTTTGGGGTGGGGGGGGTGGGGGGGGGGCAGCATTTCGTTTTTCGCCCCAGGCAGCACAATGTCTTCGGCCGGCCCTGGTCTCGGGATATCCACTGCTTTATAACACATATTCTTGCCACTGCTAGAATTATACTTAAAAGAGATAAACAAGGGTGACTAGTGTGATCTAGTGGTACAATTCCAAGTGTCGCAGCCTCTGGGGTTAGTTGTAAAGTACCTTTATCAACCGTACTTAAGAAGACTTAAATGTTAGACCAGAAGATCTGAGTCAAGGGGCATGTACAGTTCATTTCTATTCCAAATAGAGCTGCCATGAGAAATAAAGCCAAGATACCATTCACCAAACCACATGTTAAAGTACCTAATACATATACGTCTATCATTTTGAATGTAATACCCAGGCAGAACTTCAGAGAATGATAGTGTGGTAACAGACGTATATATCATGGTCAAAAAAGCAAAACATTTCCTTCAAGTCATGTGACATCCACTGATCCAATCATGTGTCCTTAGATGGACAAGTACATCCAATTTCTCTTCCTGCTTTGTTGGCTTAATCATATTAAGAATACATATCCTGCCACTGTGAGCATTAGCACCAGGAAGACATCTCACAAAGCCACTATTCTCCAACTAGACATCCGTTATGATAGAATCACCTAATAACAACTGCTTTCTATCAGACTTCACCTTTGCTTTTTCGTCTTGGCTGCAGTCTTGTATACCATGGACATAGAGGATGGTGGTTCCTCATCTTTTGTGTCTAAACCTGTCTCCATAGCACAACTGCACATTGAAAGTGCAATAATGAATAGCCACAGACTATGGGACATGCCTTTTATCAAGAACTTTAAGTCTACACAACAGTCCCAACCTGAGTTTAACAGATACAGGTTGAGCATCCCTTATCGCTATAGTGATGTCATCAGGCAATGTGTTGGACTGTTAAAAGATCCTACTGTGTACAATAGCAAGTAGCATCCATTATTCAAAATGACCAAAAATCCAAATAACCTTTTGCTCATATTCATAGAGCTGGGGCTGCTTAATGATCCGTTAAATAAAAGTATCCATTATGAGAAATGCTACTGGTCCCAAGCATTTTGGATAAGGAATGCTCAACCTGTAATTTACAAACACTTTACAAACACTTCAAAAATGCAATCTCTTGCTGCAAGAGAACAGTCTACAGATTAGACAGCATCCAAACCTCCAAACAGTGAAACATGAAACAAATGTTATTACACTGAACCATGTCTGTCATTTTAAAGAAGATATGAAGAATTTTAAACAAACAAATCATACGTTTTAGTTGTTTGCATCTCAGACTACCTCCAGAGCATCTCCAACTGCACTGGCTGCTGTTTGAAAATGCTGCCAAGCATTGGCCTGAGAAAGCATAGAAAATCCCATATTCCTGTAGCCTCTACAGAATTGCATGATTGAAACATATTTTCAAAATATTCTGTTTGCAATTTCCTTTTAAATGAACCTGTTATTTTTAGTGACCCATATTAAAATAATATTTCATTGCCATTAGCAATCTCAATGAAAATTGTGCAATTCACATGTGTATGTATGAATATACATTAATATATATTATTAATATATATTACTGTATTTGCTTGAATATAGGACGACCCTGATTATAAGATGACCCCCCAAACTTTGGATATTCCTTTAGGAAAAAAACTAAAAGCCTGAATATAAGGCTACCCTATAGGAAAAAAGTTTAACTTGTATATATTCACATATAAATTGCTTTTTAATATTTAATAAAAAATATGATATTAAACAAATACAAACAAAAATGTCTCTGTCTCTTTCCCCCCTCCCCTTGTCTCTCTCCCCTTGTCTCTGTCTCTCCCCTTCCCCTTGTCTCTGTCTCTTCCCCCCTCCCCTTGTCTTTCCCCCCTCCCCTTGTCTCTGTCTTATCCCCCCCTCCCCTTATCTCTGTCTCTTCCCCCCTCCCCTTGTCTCTGTCTCCCCCTCCCTCCCTCCCCCTCACCTTGTTTCTTTCCCTGGTGGCTAGTGGGGGCAGCCGGGGGATGTCTGCACGTATCCTCCATGCTGCCCGACACTTCCTACTAGGACAGACAGCCGGTCCGTATTAATAGACGAAAGTGTCGGGCAGCATGGAGAATGTCTGCACGTACTGTGCAGACATCCCCCGGCTGCCCAAATCTCCTGATGGGTAGTGGAGGCAGCCGGAGGATGTCTGCACGATACGGGCAGACATCCTCCACTGCTGCCCAGCACATCCGCCGGGACTTTTATAATGAAGCCGGAAGGACCCGGCTTCATCATAGAAGTCCCCGCGGTCATGCCGGCCGGCAGCGGAGGATGTCAGTGCGCATTGCGCAGACATCCACCGGCTGTTAGCGAGGGGTATCCAGGTCCCCTGCAGCTCTGCGGGGGACCTGGATCCCAGTCTTATAGTCTGACCTCGATTTGATGTCAGATTATAAAATGACCTTGAATGTAAGTCTTTTTCAGAGCATTTGCTCTGAAAAAAACCTTGTCTTATATTCAAGCAAAATCACTCCAACAGTAAAGTTATTGTGAAACAAAAATGCTTGTGATGTCATGTCAGCTAGAGGGTGGCATTATATAACTGAATAGTGATCATCATCAACAACTGTTAGGATATTTGTACCCTCCCGCCATCATGTGATGTATGTCATAGTACCACTTAATTTCCTTAGTGAGGATGCCAAACTTTGATTTGCAATGCAACACTGTGGAAATAAAAGGGTGCCTTTACATATGTGAAACTAGAAACTTGCTGCGGGTCCCCAAACCTTGCAACACATGACCCCATAATACCATTAGGGCAATATAACCCCACTTTCCATAGTACCAGCTTTGTCCCAACATCACTTTGCAGCCATGTCACCTGACAGTGCAGTGGTTGTCTGGGCCCCCTAGAGTAGAGAGCCTGGTTACTGTGGCAACCAGTGTTGAGGCATCATGCACCGAAATTTGACACCCCCCTTTTTTTAGTTTTCTTTTTTTTAAATGTCATCCTATTTTATAATTTTTTTATAGTAACTTATTTGATATGATGAAAATAATGGCATCTAAAGAAAGCTATTTTTTATGGCAATAAGAACAGTATATAATATGTGTAGGTACTTGAAATCAGAAAGGGTAAAATTGCAGCTAAACACAAACACCGCAAACATGTTAAAACAGCCATTGTCAGAAAGTGTACACAAATGTCACAACCGTCCTGTCACTAAAGGGTACGTTTGCAATACCCTGTTATTTCCTCTTTGATGAATAAAGCCCTTTGCATGGTTAAAATGAGCCAAACCATTTCTCTTGTATGATTAAATATATTTTATGTTGTTTCCTTGGATTGATCCTACTTTCTCTGTTACTGAGAGGCAGGTTGGTTAAAGAAGCAAGGCTATTGACACAGATCGTTCTCAGCAGTGATGGATGTAATTTTCAACAATGATCTGTCACTTATATGTCAATACACTCGATAGCTTCACATCTTGATTCAGAGAACTGTCTATACGTCTCTAATCTTTTAGAGGATTAGCCTCATTCCTTTAATCTTTGACAAATGCTGCAGATGAAAGTTTTAGGCTATATGGATAACATCAAAATATAAATAATAAACTATGCAGTGATTATATATGCCGTTGATGGCTAATCTTGGCACTGCAGATTTTTGGAAACTGCACATCCCATGATGCTTAGTCATCCTAACCTGTCTTATGGTTGACTGAGCATCCTGGGGTATGTAGTTACCAAACATTTTCAGCACCAAGGTTAGCCACCACTGGTATAGCCAGTAACACCATTTAGTTACAAGCCCTATTTATTTCATTGTAACACTTTGTCATTATGTACCAGTGTAAGATTTTTCTTCATCACTGTTTGTATGTGTTAAAAAACAATAACCAAACTAGAGCACATGCAATGCAGACAACCATATACATTTTTGTGGCCAATATCATGGGATTTATAGATCTAAAATGGAGACTTACTGTAGTTCATGTTATGTATTTATTTTTTTGCACCTCTCTAATCCTATACTCAAAGCCTTTCTACGTTTACATTAAATAACTATTTTAATAAGCTCCAGGCCCAAACATAAAGGGACTGTCTAGTGCCCAAAATGCATCTTCCAAATATTAATGCATATTACGCTGTTTTCAAAGTACTTTAAAATCCATGTTTTACATTTTGCATTGCTTGCAATATAAAATACTTACAGCTAGATGAAATTACACCAGTTTGCAAGAAACCAGGACTGCCCACACTAGCTTAGGAACGTAATTTACAATTTCCTTTTTATTTATTTTTTTGCTACAGGAACCAATGAGAATAATTTCATTAAAATGAATGGAATTTCCTGTCGCTCTAGTGATGGCAATGTGTTGCACTGTTAAAAGATCCTACTGTGTACAAGAGCAAGTTCACTCAGAATCCACAAAATGTATTCAGTTTTAGGAGCACAGGAAATTACTAAATGAAACAAATCTTTTTATATCCCTATATAATCAGTGCTGCCAGACCTGTAATCACCGGTGAGGGCTTGAGTCAAGTATTCAAAATGTGATTTATACAGAAAGCCTTCAACAAATCACACTGGAAAAAAGCCTGTGCACTATCTAAGCAGTAATCTTCATCTTGCACCAAAGTGAGTTTGGGGACTAGACTGTCCCTTTAAGCTTCTGACATATATATGGAAGCCATATTAAAAGGTTGTCAAGTACAAGCTGTTCATATTTTAAATTCTTTAGAATGGAAATGTAAGATAATGTAGTGATATGACAAAACCTAAATTAAGTAAACACAATACCACTTATGGTGGGGGTAAAGGTGATGGAAAAACCCACCCACTCAAAATGAAAGGGTAGCAGATGTATTATTAAACACTACTCCACACAAAGACAAGCCAGAAGACTTGGTCTTCCCACAGAAATCATAAAACTTACCGCTGCAAGGGATTAAGGGTAGGCATTTGCAAATAAGGTTATCAATGATCACCCTTCTGCCTTTATATCCACTTTGCTACAAACTTGCTTCTTTATTATAAAAAAATGCAGTTGCTTAAAGTATTGTGTGAAATCATCTCATTGCCTGTAAGTAGTGCTCTCTACTGTTACGAGCAAAGAAATAATAACCAACATCTGTATTTTCCCTCATTACCAGTAAGTGGCTTCATAATTATGCTCAATTAAAACAAACTCAAGGATATATGAGGCCTGGACATTGACCCACATACAAATATTCTTCTTCGTTCAGGAAACTGGTTTGAGAACAGATCTTTGGAGTCTGGCAAATGTGAAGTTAATCATAGCACTGCCCAGTGACCTCACATTCATCTATAATATAGATTTCCACATGGTAGCACAAACTATAAATTTCTATGTACTCAGAGATGAATAGCCAAGTTGGGGAAAATATTCCCACTTCCCCATGTTTCCAACTCACCTATTAATGCTTAGGTTTTTTTTTCTTTATCGTTCATTTGTCAACAGGCCATATCACATTGTTCTTATATTCTGTTGGGTTTAGAAATAAATAGATTTTTCATGAACAATATATTTTGCTACCTGGCCTAACCCCCACCAAGTCAAAATGGCAGGTCAAAAAATACACTTAAGCAGATACACTCTATAACCAGAAATAGGCTTATCTTGAGCAAGGTAAATAGTGTGAAGCATACTAGATTGATTGTTCCAGTGCAAATAGCATTTAATAGTACCCGGCAAAAAAGGCAGCAATTTATTCTCCCAAGATAACTCTTCTAGTATGTATATTTGTTTATATCCCAAGAGCCAAGGGAAGGGCTGGCAATTTCCCCCTGGGCTGCTGTGTAATCTCAATCAATGGGCTGGGGCTGCATTACTTTTCACTTCTAAATTCCCTAGTATGTAGTATTTTCTTTAATCGCATCCAATTGTCTTGTCTTTCTATCAGTCTCTGTACAGACCTGTCTTGCCTACCTATGTCCTGAGTCTACCTGTGATCATAACGTATGGGCTGATGAAGGTGCACTATAGGCCACTAAACGGTTTTTGCTCATTGGGTTAAAAGTTGCCAACCCTACCTTGGAAGAAAACCAGGACATGCATGGCTATCACTATTTTTTTCCTAAAGCATCTTTTATGGTTGTCCATGTGGTATTCCTAATAGTTCTTTAGATCTTAATTATATATTACCTGATTTTATGTAATGTACACATAATATAAGGGATATTTATGCCTCTTATTGGAGAATGTACAGGAATATCTACCAACTTGAGAGTACAGTGGGTGCGCACACCAGTTAGGGTTGCCATCCGGCCGGTATTATCAACACAGGTAGTAATCCAGTCTGTTGACTGTTCTGTCGGCATGACTGAATTACCGGTAATGCAATGCCTGGTATTTTTTCACTCCCGATTACACTGCCTCTGTTTGGCAGATCAATGAAGCTTGTGAGCAGGGGTGAGCTGCGCTGTTTTAATCTCCACAGGCCTGCGCTAACAGGCATTAAATAACCAGCGCCGGCTGACGGGTACTGCGCACTCCTCAGTTTGTGATCGGCACGCAATCCCAGCTGCAGAAAAAAAGCTTGCTGCTTAACCCTAATAACTCTGCTGCCCTCTCACCTCCAATTTTCAGCATTTCCTGCCCCTAAGCACATTACTTGCTTAATGTGCTCAGCCTCTCACCACTCTAGTTCATACAACCCAACATTGCCCCCCGCAAATCAGGATGCTGGGGGTGGAGTATGGGGAGGTGAGTAACAGTGCTACTGCGCTGTCACTTAAACTGACAGTACTACCACGCATGAGCGGAAGCACTTGTCATCATTGTGCAATGGCTTCAGATCCTGGCATCTGAAGCCAGGATCCCTACTGGGCATGCACACAGTGCTGAGCATGAGCAGTAAGCATTCTCCGGTGTCTTGGTGCCAGTGAGAATGTGATCAGGACTGTGGAATTGTGGTCCTGAGTCCCGCTGTTCCACTGAGCTCTACCTCTGTCCTTATAGGGACTGACCAGCACAAGGTATGCTAGCACCAGGCCAGGTTGGGAGGTATGGTAGTACCAGGCCAGGTTGGGAGGTATGGTAATACCAGGCCAGGTTGGGAGGTATGGTAGTACCAGGCCAGGTTGGGAGATTGTAGTTTACAGGAACTTGTGAACCAAAGGCTAGCCATTACTGTACCATTCTGATTTGTGGCACCCTGGATGCTCTGGACTATGTCTCTCATTGTGCTCAGCTGGCCATATTGCTTGCTGAGCATTGTAGGAACTAGCTTTTAGTAGCTGGTGTACAAAAGATGAGTCAACACATCCCCATCCTTGCTACTTCCATCTCCTGCTTCTTGTTTTCTCCTACTGTCTGTTCATATTCCTATTTTTTCCTCTATCTGTTCCTATTCTTATTTCTCTGTCTCTTCATTCCTATTTTTTATTCATCCCTATATTTCTTCCTATTTTATCCTCCCTCCATTCGTACTCATTATTCCTTCTTCCCTGTGTGTACTGCCAGCCATCAAGGCAGCAAGCCATCCATCCTCTACAAAATATCTCAATTAATATATGCATTAAATGTTAGTGATATGTTAGTGATGTTGATATGAGTATTTTTTTATAGAAAAAAAAGGCCTGAACACACTGAATGAAGAAAGTTGAGGAAAGTTTGTATTACAGGATATATATAAAAGCAGCACAGACAGAAATAGCGGCAATAGCAGTTTGGGGACGGCCCTTTTCTATTCCAGCATCACCGTCGGCAGTGCACAAAGCAATGTCCATAAAGATATGGTTGGATGAGTTTGGTGTGGAAGAAGTTGACTGGGCCACACAGAGTCCTGACTTCAACCGCTTCAAACAACTTTGGAATGAACTGGAACAGATATTGCCAGGCCTTCTTGTCCAACATTAGTGCCTGACCTCACAACAAATTCCCTCAGAAACTCTCTAAACTCTTGTGAAAAGCCATCCCAAAAGGGTGGAAGCTGCAAAGGAGGCACCTACTATATATTAATATCTATGTATTGAAAATGCAATGTTACTGTAATTATCAGGTGTTATGAATACTCTAACCAATGCCAGCTGACCAGATCAGGGACACAAAAAAGCGAAAGAAATCCAGGTCTTTATTCATATCAAAATAGTGCAGATAAAAATCACACTTTTTTTTACATCAGGATGCTTAGGAGTAAGCAATGTTTATGTGCAAAATGCATCAAGTGTATTTGCCTTGAACTTTTGTCCTTCATGTTTTGTCAGTATGCATTTTTCTTGTGATTTTATCAACACATTTTTGATATTAATAAAAACCTGAATTTTTTTCATTTGGAGAATGTTTGTGTCCCTGATCTGGAGTCAGCTGGCATTGATGAGAGTATTCATTGCACTATACACAGATTTGTATCGGATCTGAGATACTATGGCACCTGAATGAGGGACTATACATCTTTAAAGCGTGAGTTGAAACCTGTGTTTTAGTTTGTAATTGTCAGGTGTATATATACTTTTGTCCATATAGTGTATATATAAACACATCAGATTTAAAATATCAGGGGCATTCCATGTGCAGGGTTTTGCCTTATAGCCAGTCCTTTCAGAATCTACTTTTCCTTTTTCCGGGCATATGATCAAAAATCACATGATTATATGCCTCATGTGACAAACGGTTATGTCTGGCTATCAAAGATGCAATGTTATTGAATAAATTGTGTCAAATAGTCATCAAATACTATGATTATATTCAAAGATTAGGCTTCCTCTACTTAAAGGATAACTGTCAACAAAAAATAAGTTCTGTTTAAATGAAAGATTGTATCATGTGTAGACAAATAGCAGGGGCAGACATTTTGTTTCGAATCTTGGGTCAGATGAAGGAAAATGTGACCAAAGATGTCTGCTTCTTGATACTGTTATGCAAGCAGAGAGGGCTCAATAAGGTATTTTATTAGCATTTTTTTCATTTAAGTATTTCTAATTAAAATGTCTACATTTAATGTAATCTTTCAATTAAACAACCAGTTTTTCCTGACAGTTGTCCTTTAAAAAATAATTAGCCAATCATCATTAAAAATCAATGCTTTACATATCAGACTAAGAACCCAGTACTTTTTTGACAACCTTTTGCTAACTGCATATGTTGCCCATAACCAAGTCGTACGTGAGAATGCTGCCGAGCTCTGACGTCATTTCTTTTCCTATTTGGGTAATAGTCATGATTAATGTTAACCGTTTCCTAACTTTGATGAGCTACAGGAAAATCCTTTGGAGAAAAAAAAAAAAAAAAAGCAACAGCAGCAATAAATAAACAAATGAAAAAAAAAAAAAAAAAAGCACTCAATTTGAAAATAATTTCAATCTCCAAACAATTCATGCAGTGTAAGCAATCTGAACTCTAAAAAGATAAGGTGCATGAGGCTTTAAATTACATTGCGCGATGAAATAAAACAATTTGATTTCAATGAGTAAACATTCAGATCATTATACATAATTTGCCTCCGTGTCAATGTTTTATGCAGTGGTAAGACATTAGCATTTCATTTAAAATTAGAAAACTATGTTTGTCGTCTCAAACCATGACATCATTGCAATACAAGGAATGCTGCTAGAAGCATAAATATGATTAGAGTAAGCGTGTTACAGACTGCAGTCATTAAAGGCACTCTGTAACCTAAATAGTGTTTACAGCATTTAAATAAATATATATATATTTTACGGAAAAGGAAGCCACCGGACAGAATATTAGCATAGTGAGTATTAAATGTATTTTCTGTTTAATACATTACATTTATTACAGCACAGACAAATACAGAACAGTGTCCTTTTTCGTGCACTTGTGTGCAGTTCTGCAATCCCAAAGTATACATCATCTTAATGCTCTATATTGACACAGCACTGTTTAGACTCTCTGCACACTAATAATCTGAAGCTATCAATGCAGACAAACATTTTTCTGAGTTATTGGGGTAGATTCACTGACGCCCTGCTAAATGCTGCACCCAGGACATTTAGGCAATAAAATTAAAATGACTGGACTCCCGCTGGTACCATTAAATAAAAAAGTGGCAGGTGCCATGTCTGTAGTCACAAAATAAAAATAATTGGTGTAGGCAGTGGCCCCTTAATAAATCAAATCTGGGTGGTGCAATGCCCGTGGCGCCATAAAAAAATAAAAAATAAGCTTCATGGGGCCACAGGCCAGGGCAATATCCACAGAAACATAGAATGTGTCAGCAAATAAGACCCATTCGGCCCATCTAGTCTGCCCAATTTTCTAAATACTTTTATTAGTCCCCAGTTCCCTGTCTTATAGCTAGGATAGCCTTGTGTCTAGCCTACGCATGTTTAAACTCTTTCATTGTGCTTACTTCTACCACTTCTACTGGAAGGCTATTCCATACATCCACTACTCTCTTAGTAAAGTAATACTGCCTGATATTACTTTTAAATCTTTGCCCTTCTAATTTAAGACTATGTCCTCTAGTTGTGGAAGTTTTTCTTCTTTTAAATACACTCTCTTCCTTCACTGTGTTTATTCCCTTTATGTATGTAAATGTTTCTATCATATCCCCCCTGTTATGTCTTTCCTACAACCTATACATGTTAAGATGCTTTAGAGATGCTACAGTATAACTAAATACCGGTCCCCCACTGCCACAGGCCTGTGAAGGCCTGCATCCCTTAATATCATTAACTATTGTCTTCCTGGGCTTTAGACTGGGGCTTTGCCCCAAGCCCTTAACCCCTTAGTGACAAGACATTTTCACCTTGACTGTCCTTGGTGACAATGGCTGTTTTGACATTTCTGGGGTGTTTGTGTTTAGCTGCAATTTTCTTATTTCTCACATACTGTACCCACACAAATTATATGTTGTTTTTATCGTCATAAGAAGGGCTTTCATTAGATACCATTATGTTCATCATATTTTATAATTTACTACAAAAAAAAACATTAAAATATGATGAAAAATTTTAAAAAACCCACTTATTCTAACTTTGACCTAAAATATAATTTAGACAAATACAATCATTAAAAAAGACCCTGTCTAAATAGTTTATAAATGTTGTCCCGAGTTCAGAAATATGCATGTTTCCATATTTTTCGTTATTTTTTTGCGAGTAATGGGGCAAAAAACAAAAATAGTGTTTTTTGTTTTTTTCCCTATATTGACCTTTTGACCCCAACCCGAACCCAAAATGTAACCTTAACACTAAATGTAACCCCAACTCTAACCCTTATGCTATCCCTTAATTATTTAAATTTTAATTTAATTTTAACCCTATCCCTTATGCTAAAAAATATTTAATTTTAACCCTATAGGTTAATCTAAGTATATAACCAGTTTTTATTTAATTAAATATTTTTTTTTATTTTTTTACATTGTTATGCTACTTAACTACCACTAGGGGAAGTCAAGTAGCATATTCAGAGCGACCGAAGTGAAGTTACTTTCACTTCCGAAGCTCAGACCTCCAGAGGGCATAGCCATATTGCATGCTGCTTCGTCAATATGGCTCCCACGATTGCTCTGTGGGGCGATCGTGGGTGCCCCAGAAAATAAATTTCAGTGCTGGCTATTGCCTCGATATCAAGGCAATAGACCAGCACCGTTAAAGCGGTTTTCACGATCGTTGATCGCGAAAACCGCTTGATTCACCGCAGGTCGTGCAAGGCACGTCAATTGTCGGGAACAGAGTTCCCGGCAGGACGTGCCTGACACGTCCATTGTCGCAAAGGTGTTAATAAAATATATAATGCCCCCATTCCCCCCTTGTGGCAGGAGATGGCCCTGGCACAATAAATGAATAAAATAAATATATAATAATATTTTCATGTAAAAGTGGCCCTTTAACAGTATTATTTAGATATGAAGGGTTAATCAGTTTTAATTTAAAAAAAACGAACATACAATGCAAAAAAGTTCACTTGCCAATATCTCTTAATGACTGATCTGATACAAATAATTATTTAATGTGAGACTAATTCCAAAAACACTGAGTCATTAATTAACCTAACTAAACTTTATTTTTTTATTTTTTAACTTTACTTCATCCAGAGTCGCCAACCCCTTCTACTTGTGTTCCTGTCCCCTTGGCTCTACAGGGGCCAAATATGGCAGCCAAACTGCATTGCTGACACAGCTTGTGTTGGCAATGCTTATTAGGAAGATGACTGACGGTCACCTTTGTGTACGCATGCGCTGTTGAGGCTTATAACATCTGTAAGAATACAACAGTGCTTCCTCCACCACAGAATCATGGAAAATGTGGTTAGCATTGATTCTGCTGTATCTTTAACGATTTAAAAGCCTTAATCAAGCATGCGAGTGCACTGGTCATCTAGTAAGCCATCATCCGAATAAGCATTGCCGACACAGGCTGTATCAGCAATGCAATTCAGAGGCCGCATTCAACCCCTATTCTGTCAAGGGGCTCATTTGGAACAAAGGTAGGAGGGTCTGGGAACTTCTTTTTTTGTGACCCCCCCAACAAAAAAAAAGTTAAATTAAGAGTCAAAAAATGTTTAGTTTTCCTTTAAGACTCAACAATGTTCTTAATGTGCCCAACATGCATTGTGTCTGATTTTCATTTGTTGAAGATTTGTTGAAAGCTGCAGTAGAATAGACACATAGTCAGAACACATTAGCAGCCAAGGTCTGTTATCAGTGCTTAGTACAAAAACATGTTGTGTTTGTAAACATAGCTGAATCATATTTTATCCCCTTCGCGACCAATGACGGTCCTGGACCGTCATCGGTAAAAACACACTTAGTGACCGATGACGGTCCAGGACCGTCATGCAGGTCCGATCGCGGTATGCACGCTGGCATACCTTCGATCGCGCTAACAACGACATGGCTGAGTGTCTCGATACCGAGACACTTCAGCCATGTCGGTTGAGGACCCCCCGGAAACATCCGGGCACTGTGACAGCCAATCACAGTGCCCGGATGTTAATAGCTGTCAAAGCAGGTGCCTGTTTTGACAGCTATAGTCTCTCCCTGCTCCACGGTGATCGTGGGGCAGAGAGAGACTAAATATAGTGTGTCAAGTCTCCCCCTGGTCCCCCCCAGTAACAACCAGCCCCCCCCAAATGATTTTTTTAATAAAAAAAAAATAGTTTTTTTTTTTTCTCCTATTGTGCTCTCTTGGGTTAGGGTTAGAGTTCATCAAAACCCTAATCCTAGAGTTAGAATTAGGGTTTGTACTAACCCTAACCAAAGGGTTAAGGTTAGAGTTAAATAAAAATAAAAAAATGTAAAAAAATTAAAAATTAAATAAATTAAAAAATTAAAAATAATAATAATAAATTGTATACAAATAAAAAGTTATTCCTTAGAGGACCAATGACCTGTTATGTCTGTCTGTGGTCAGCTAGGGATATTTTATTTTTAAAAAAAAGACTGCTAGTGGGGCCAGTGCTTTGCATTGGCCCCCAGCAGTAGATAGGGGCCCGCAGCAGCTGGATATTTGATCCATGCAGCCGCAGGATAGCAAGGATAGCAAAAATCAGTGCTTCCTACTATAGACTACATTTCCTATTCTGCTACGGTAGCTTTTAGCTGGCTGAGCATGATAGGAAATGTAGTCACAAGTGTTACATAATAAATACACGTTTTAAAGCTGCAATAACCATATCCTAAATTTTGCCCTGTACCTGCCACATAAACCTAGCACACCTATACATGTGGGGTACCGCTATACTCAGGGGAAGTTGCTGAACATATATTGGGGTTTTGTTTGGCAATAAAATAGAAGAGCCCCTTTAAATTCCTACCTAAGTTTCAAAGTGTGTGGAAATAAAACACACACAAAATTACTACGCCAAAACTTGTCAAAGATTGGTGGTAAAATGACAGAGTGAAAAGTGTCAAATTACCCCAAGTTGAATGCCCTGGGATGTCTACTTTATAAAAATGTGTACATGTGGGGGGTTATTCAGCGATTTATATCAGATATCGGTGTTACAGTGTCACTAACGCTAATTTTAAAAAAAAATGGTTTTGAAACAGCTAAATGCTACTTGTATTTATTAACCTAAAACATGCAAAAAAAAGCAAAAAAACATATAAACATTGGGTATTTCTGAACTCAGGACCTATAGTCGAATCTATTTAGCACGTTTTTTCATTAGCTTTTGAAGCTTAGTAAAAGAATTTACAAAGAAAAGTCAGGAAAAGTGTTTTTATTTTTTAATTTTAACCATATTTTACTATTTTTTACACAATACAATAAATGATATGAACAAAATAATGTAATGAAAAGAAAGTCCTTCTTGTCCTGAAAAAAAACAATATATAATATGTGTGGGTACAGCAACTGACAAAGAAGAAAATTCTAAATACAAACACCTCAGAAGTGTTAAAACAGCCTCGGTCACTAACGCACAACATTCCAAAAACAGTCTGGTCATGAAGGGGTTATGGATTCTATAAAGTACTCTGATATATAACTATTCAAAATATATAATGGTAATTTGCTTACCGCAGTGTTTGTTCTTGGCTCATTGGTTTCTGGAAGGACCTAGAAGAAATAGAAAAAAAATGGACTTAAAATTGATATCCAGGTTACTACAGTCCTGTGTTTCTTTTTATCACCATGCTGCTCTTACTACTTTTAGTTTGGTCTTCTGTTCTGGATCTGATCATTTTCCATAGTTTGACTTACCGGTTCCTATGGATAAAGACCTGACCTAATTCCCAATACCAAGCTAACCATATGAATTAAGTGATCAGAACTGGTGCGGATTGTTTCCTGATGTGGTCATTTCTGTGCTAAAATCAGCAGTGCTTCCAAAACACCATCCTTAACCTATTTATTCCCCTATCTACAGCTGAATGAGCAAAATCAATATCACAGTAAAATGGATAAGAATGAATAGTTCATTAGGACTGATTTGCCCAGCTGCTCAAAGCAACAAGAATGAGTCACAAAGGTGCATCCCGGAACAGCTACTGTGAGTATAATCCAAATAAACACTTGCATAAAAACTTGCATGAAGGGTACATTTTCAGGAGATCTATTTGGCACTACTCATTTAAAATGGACTTCTCCTGTCTGGTATATAACTTAAAAATGTGTATAGCTTATTTTCAATTTCCAGTTTGCACATTTTCTCATTTAATGCAGCTGTTTCACAATGATTACCCTCTGCAGGACCATCAGATTGTATATATTCTTGTTTTGTTTTCTTTATGTGCTTAGTAATGTTCAACATTAAGTTCAATTTGCATAGGTTAGCTTTTCATTTTTACTAGAGCCAGCAAATGCAGCATTACAACATTTTTTCCATTATGAATGTATAAACCTTTTTTCACTTACTTTATTATAGTTATTACTATACTTTATATCCACATGAGCAGGGCTTGACAAATCCCAAATGTCAGAGTGCCATGGCTCCTAAAATCCCTAGTGCTCACCCCCAAGAATTATAGACCTTGAACTAACCATACATTATGATTGGGCCTGTATGCATATGGGTATATTGCTGCTTATAGGAGCCCAACCCTCCCACATCCCCCAAAAATAAAAACCTCAAACTAGGAGTATAAGAACATTTTTAATATTGAACTGATTGTTTATGGTAAAAATATAATTGGCACATTTTTTCCAAGTATACCTTGTTTCAACTGACCTTTCTCATTGAAAATGCCATGTCGTGATATACAGGTTGAGTATCTCATATCCTAAATGCTTGGGGCTGGCAGTATTTCGCATCACGGATGCTTACGGATGATGGATCACTTCGGCAGCACCAAAAAATAAGCTATGTTTCCTAAATTTAATGTGAGCAACTTGCTCGCATTGCATTTAGATAATATAGATCATTTCCAGCAGTGGAGTTGGTGGACTTACCTGCTCCATGGTTCTGACCAAGATGATCTGTCCGTCGCGTGTAGTTATTTCCTCCCGACGCATTTACCGTGAGCACAGGCTCCTCATTTATGGTGCCTGGGAGGGTGAAGCAAAGGCGCTTCACCGCCAAACACCAGGAAGGGGAGTGTACCTTATCCCAATTTACACACATCCAAATAATTTTACACTATTTCTCTGTGCCAGGGCACACATATTAAGATAAAGAAACCAATTCAAGAATCATAGCTATCTAGAAATATTCCTTTACATCACAGCTTCAGAAATGCAATGTGAACTTTATGGCAGACTACATCTATTTTTAGATTTTATTATTAAATAATCATCAGCCCAATCAAGTGTGTGTACAGAGGAGAGGTACTAAACATTCACCCCTCTACCCAAAATAGATAGAAGGGTGATTGGGATGATCCCCCCCTCCTTCTTCACATCATGTTACCAATGAGATGGGAAAATAATGGATTTAAATAATACATGGAGATGTCTCCAAATCCCCAACTGCAGAGCAGGGTTGGTGAAGTTCAGTCACATAGGGCGATGAGACACTCGAGTGGCTGGCTGAGCAATGTCACCAGTGCTGTTAACCTGATTGTCACTATAATGATGCATAATGAAATGTGGGTGAGTGCTCATTGACTTGTATGCTTTGTGAAGCAGACACCAAACACTGCTTGAGATTTGTCACAATTAGGCGAATGTTTATACAGAATAATTGGATTGAGGATTTTCCTATCATTCGTCAAGCATTTGAACCATAGTTAAATATATGGGATAGGTTGGCCACATCAACATATTATTCATGTTCACCAATGAAAAATATAGTCCAGTGCTGTCTTTGCTTACATTCACACCAGTCATTTTACCCATTTTGGTTTTATACACATCTCTTAATAACATAGCAACTCTAATATATAACTGACTATATTCCATCACCTGGACTCGCAAGTTATTCAAGACACAGTTAGCTATATTTATCAAGATGAAACAGGAAAAATGTTGGGACAAACTGTTATATTTGGAAAAATCACCATGAAAGCCATTGAAATGCTCTTACCAGTTGTTCCATATTTAGTGCATTGGTTTATTATTGACTACATAAATATGACCTTACGCTTATATACCTTAAATTAGGGAAATTGTTGGAAGGTCGGTCAGGGAAAAGTGCCAAGTAGCAGAAACCTCACCTATATTCTCCAAAGATTCTTTGAATATGTAGACACTAAGATAAATTTGTTTCAAGAAAGGAAAAACATAATTCGTAGGACAACACAAGAGGACCAGGGTTTGTTCACAGAGAAAGACAGTTTTTTTTTATTTCTCTATCACCCCCTTTCCTTGCTATGGATGTGGCCCATCAGATGGTACCGTATATACTCGAGTATAAGCCGACCCGAATATAAGCCGAGGCACATAATTTTACCACAAAGAACTGGGAAAAAATATTGACTCGAGTATACGCCTAGGGTGGGAAATGAGGCAGCTACTGGTAAATTATTGCCCCGAATCTGCCATTTAATATTCCAGGATATTGCCCCCAATATGTCATTTAATATGCCAGGATTTTGCCCCCAATATGCCATTTTAATATGCCAGGATATTGCCCCCAATATGCCATTTAATATGCCAGGATTTTGCCCCCAATATACCATTTTAATATGCCAGGATTTTGCCCCCAATATGCCATGTAATATGCCAGGCTATTGCCCCCAATATGCCAGGATATTGCCCCCAATATGCCATGTAATATGATATTGCCCCCAATATGCCATGTAATATGATATTGCCCCCAATATGCCATGTAATATGCCAGGATATTGCCCCTTAGTATGCTCGTTATGCCACCCTCCTCCCCCCCCCCCTTCCCCAGACCCCAGTACTTACCTCGTTCCTGCTCCGTCTCCCGGTGCTCTGAAGCTGCGTGGCTGTGAGGGAAGCGTTGTGAGCTCCCCTCCAGCCGCGCGGAACAATAAAGTTTGTTTAAAAAAAACACACTTTGTTGACCGCGCACCTGGAGGTGAGCTTACAACGCTTCCCTCACAGCCACGCACCTTCAGAGCATCGGGAGACGGAGCAGGAACGAGGTAAGATTTTTTTTTTTCCCCAGACACCGACTCGAGTATAAGCCGAGGGGGGCATTTTTCAGCACAAAAAATGTGCTGAAAAACTCGGCTTATACTCGAGTATATACGGTAACTGACATTTTTGTGGCAATGGTTTGTCAAATAAAGCAACATAGTTGTGTCAAGCAAATATGATTACCCTCTGCTCTTCTCCCAGAGACCTCCCTTGAGCCTTAAATGAATGTCAACCTAAATATGGTTTATACTGTGAATAGAGAGAAATAATTATACACAATTATCTATACATTGTGTTAGCAGAATTTCAAGAAAATGCATAAAATAAGATATAAAATATATGTTTTAAATGTGTCTGTGGTGTCTCTTGCTTTTCAGGTCACCTTGTGGCTTGATATGCAAATCACACATTTCCCATTGAAAATTATTTCATTTGCATCAGACCACAGGTGATGTCATAAGCAGGAGTCAGCACTGGCACATTTAAAAAAAGATATATATCTTATGTTATTCATTTACAAGCAATTTTAATAACACAATGTAGAGGTCATTTCTTGTTCTCTATATTCCTATATTCACATAGTATAAGCAATGTTTAGGTTGACAGTGACTTTAAATTCCCTGGGATCAGGGCCACTTTAAGATCCAAGTGGTGCCCTGGGCAAAGTCTTTAGCAGTGGGCCCCCCTTTTTCTGTAGCCCCATTGTAAAATAAACTGTTTGTAAATGTAAAGTTTTTAATATTATATGCAACTATTTTCATATCACATTCAATTATTTGTACATGTAATAAAAATGTTATTGAAAAATTGCATTTCTTGTTTTTATTCCCTTTTTCTGCGCCCACATTGCACCTAAAGAACTTAACACAACACCATATAGTATCCATAGCACTTGCCATGCATCTATATTGCAGCTACATCACTTGTCTTTCACTCATATTGCACCCACAGAATTTGGTATGCCATAGTCTCAATTTGCCGCACAGAACATACCACCGTATCATTTTGTCCCACAGAACTGCCCCTGCAGAACAAGTCACTGTGTCACTTTTCCTTTTTAAATTTTATTTTGGTAGCCACATCCAGTGGATGCGGACCGCCGGCGGTCTCCGCGTCGGACACTCATTTGGGCAGCAGGGGGGCACATTGGCCCAGCCGGGGCCCCCTTAATCAGTGGGCCCTGGGCAAGTGCCAACTTTGCCCATTGGTTAAAGCGCCCCTGCCTGGGATCAAGCAAGTCATAGCACAAAGAAATACAAAAGAATGCCAATCATCATCCATGCAATCTTTCCATTTTCTAGAAAAAACACCTCCCGGGCCAGATGTTCTAGGATCCTACAAAGAGCCTGAAAAACTATAGCAGGATCTGCATACTGTATATCAATAAACTAACTATATTCACTTAACACAAACTTACATTTTAATAGCCAACATTGATCAACTTTCAATAAGAATTTGAAGGAATCAACGTTGGTTTAGAAAGTATGTCTGTGAGAATGCAGCAATGCATTTGCATCTTACATTCAAGCTAGGCCATGGTCGGTTAAAGGATATCATTAAAAGTACTATAAAACACTAACAAGCCTCTTAACACGAAATAACCTGCGTCACTTCACAGCTCAATTTTCCATGTCAGAATTGTTAAGTGAGTTATTGCTGAAGCATTTGCCTAATTAGCCTCACAAATCTGATTGAAGAAACATTGTCCCTGCTTTCAGCTTATTAGTTGAGTTTGTATGGGAACAGAATGTTCTTCTTAGTACATTTTGCTATAAGATACTTTGCACTTAGAATATGCGATTCTGGATTATTCTGGTCTTTAAAGGGACACTAAATCACTGTCCCAACAAAATCCACCAATGCCAGGACAGCACCAATTTCGGAGAGCAAATCTAGCAAACTATCCAAGCAAATCCAGGACCATTGGCAACTATGCTTTAAGTATCACACTAAAATGTAATTTAAAAAAATATGGCTTGCTCCTATTAGTATATTGATCTTGTACTGAGTCATATGCATTTCTGTTTGAAGATACTGAATAATAGTTAATTATAATTTGCATTACTTTTCTATAGCCAAATAATCTCCAAAAACAATTATTGTGGAAGGCTGTGAAGACACAATCTCAACTACAAAGTTGTAAAAACAAAAGGGTACACACAATGATATTTTGTAACCAGTATGTTATACTAAACAAGGTTGTTTTTAAATGTAAATTGTATATCAATATACAAAATATTTACTTTAAAGCTATAACAATCTTTTTTTTTTTGTAAATCTGTTTTTATTGGTTTTCAATAAAGAAAATTTACAACAAACAATAAACAAAACAACAATCAAGGGTGGGGGGGGAGAAAATGGGGGGGGGGGGGGTGAGCATGGGTACATATTTATATCACTCCATGTATAAACCAATAATTTCCCCTGTTTTTCCAATGCAATCATTAAATCATGAACAATATCAAGGCCTTATAGCTTTTTTTTTTGTTTTGTTTTTTTTGTTGTAAAAACATATATTTATACAGAGACCAGTAAAATCTTGTGGTATTGTAAGTGTTGGGAACCAGGGGGGGCGGGGGATACCAGCTATCCAACCATGTCCTCCCTGGGGTTACTTAGTTTACAGCAGAGCTGCGGTATTGGGATCACCCACAAATTCCATCCAGTGGAACCACATTTGTGTATATTTATCTATTTGGTCACCTGGTTGAGTGTTTAGGTGTTCCATCTTGCGGATGTATTCTACCGCGGTAACCCACTCACACAGAGTGGGGGGCATAGGGTCACCCCAGTTGCGCGGGATAAGAGTATAACAATCTTTTATATATGTACAGTGCTTGGCAATAAAACTGAAGCATAACTTGATATGGTTAGGTAATTGCAGGGACCATTAAGTCATTGTATAAGTACAATGTTTTAAGTTTCGCTCAATAAAATAATTATGATTGTAGGATTATACCCAGCCATAAAAAAGAGTGAAAGGTAATTAGAGTCAAGCACATTTTGGAATGCTAAAATGTTATGCTTCTCAGCAAGCATACCTGGGAATTTGGCTAGGTTTTTAGGCTTTGTTACTAAAAACATGAAGCCTGAACAAAATGTTAAGAAAAAGACATGTTTTTTGGGGCGACGTAAATGGGATGATGGTAGAAAAGTTGTCTACGGTCCATTTTTTTTTCTAGAATGATGAATAAAAGGTGTGTGACAAGAAGGTCATATACACCGATCAGCCATAATATTATAACCACCTGCCTAATATTGTGTAGGTCCCCCTTTTGCCGCCAAAACTGTCCTGACCACCTCTGATGGTGTGCTGTGGTATCTGGCACTAAAGTGTTAGCAGCACATCCATTAAGTTCTGTAAATTGGGAGGTGGGTCCTCCATGGAGTGAACTTGTTTGTCCAGCACATCCCACAGATGCTTGATTAGACTGCGATCACGGGAAATTTGGAGGCCAAGTCAACACCTTGAACTCATTGTGTTGTTCCTCAAACCATTCCTGAACCATTTTTGCTTTGTGGCAGGGTGCATTATCATTATCAGCTGAAAGAGGCCAAGGTGTTTCCATGAAAGGGTGTACATTGTATGCAACAATAGGCAGGTAGGTGGTACGTGTCAAAGTAACATCCACATGAATGTCAGGACCCAATGTTCCCCAGAAGAAACTTGCCCATAGTATCACACTGCCTCCGCCTTCCTGCCACCTGTCCCCTATATGGCTGATCAGTGAACAATTTCTACTCTTCTGACAACGTTTCTACTCAAAAAAAAAGCTCCAAGTAGTTTCAACAGTCAATAACCTCCGGCTAAGTACTGCTTACACCTTTATTGAAAGGTTGCCTATTCATTTGTTGGAATAAATATGTTATAAATAACCATTAAACACTGCCGACACGACAATATTACTGCAAATAAGACCACAATAATAATCCAAGTGTAAAGAGAGAAAAAGAGCACATTTCATATCAGAAGGAAACTGGATTTCATTAACTTACTTCAAGGACAACCGTCAGTAACATAATAAATTATGTTTAATTGAAAGATTGCATCAAGTGTAGGCATTATAAACAGAAATGCTTTCTGTTTAAGAATGGAAAGAAAGACTGTAAATTAAGTATTTCTTTCCTTGTATGGCTCTATCAGAGCATAGCCATGGGCTTTAGAATCTTGGGTCAGATCTTGGCTGATCATCTGACTCATGGCTTCCTCCCCTTGAAAGAGCTATACAGAGCAGATAGTGCTCAATATGGTACTTTATTTATATTCTTCTATTTAAAATTCCTATACAAGATGGATTTTTTTTCAATTAAACATAACTTTATTTTTTCATAACAGTTGTCTTTGATGGAAAAGATGATGTAGACATGTTTTTATTAAAAGTGCCCTGGAATTATTCTTTATTCATAAAGCTCAATTGCTCATAAAGCTACTAATGCCTATTAAAATCACTGTGTGAGCCAAACAGACAATATGAATGTGTAATCACTTTTTATACAAAGGACCTCATTGGCTGAACTTTTTCAGACCCCTGTGCTCTGTGCCCACTTTATATATAACCCTTAATATTTCTAGAATTCATTCTCCGCACAGAACATGCCCTGCTATGTGCTCTCTACTGCTACCAGCTCCTGTTAAGACACTTAGATTAAACGATTCTTGCAAAATAACAGTGATCAATCTCAAATCCATTTGGCACAAATGATCATGTCATCACTAATCTATGCATCTTTTGTAACGCTTAATATCTTACTATTGATCCACTTAAAAGTATTGAGATTTAATTTAACATCACGCTAGTGAACCCACACCTAAACATATAAATAATTTTTTCACTGTGTGAAGCATAGAATATAATTGTCAGCAAGGCCTCATTTTTTGTTCTGTAAATGGATTTTTTTGCAGTGTGCTTGCAAACGATTATTTGTTTCACATCAATTTTGCTGTTCTGTCTTCCACAAAATAAACCCATCTTATCCTTGTGCAAACAAGGTTTACCTTGACAAGAGTTTATTATTAAGCTCGCAAGTGGATATCTAATCTACCATTTCTAAAGCATTATTTATCAATGCAATCCCTACCTAAAAATGTCTACGATAACTGCAACTACATTATAAATGAATGCTATGTTTAAACGTAGCAAGAGAAGATAGCTGAAGTAGAGATATTATGGACTTGCCAGAGTAATGTTTGACTGCATACATTTATTTTGCTCATGGCATCAATCAAACCTTACCAATACCATTATGGAACATAAAGGAGCAGTACCACCTACACCAGGGTTTGACAAACTTAACTGAGTTTTAGGAGCCAGCAACAAAAATTAAGGAGCCAGACAACAGCACATACACACAGTCACACGCAGTCAGATATAGAATCACACATGTACTCATACATACAGTCAGTCACAGACACATACACATATTCATACATAGTCAAACACACACACACACACACACACATACATACTAATTGCATAGTCAGTCACATACAGACACACATACTCATATATACAGTCACATACACACACTCATATATACAGTCAGTCACACATACACATACAGTCAGTCACACACAGTCAATCACACACACACACACAGTCAGTCACACATATACACACACAGTGTCATTAAAAAAAAATTGCTGATCTAGCAATATATCCCCCCCTTGCTGCTGCTATACCTCGTTGAAGGGAAGGGGGGCATTTTAGTTAAGTGTCGCTTACAAAAGCATTGTTGCTTCTAGCCGGTGTACACACTCTGCTCCCTCCTGCACCACTAGATAAAAGTTTTTTTTTAATATAATCTTCGTGGCGATGGCACCATGAAGGGCTAACAATAACTGGGCACCAGGAAATTTGAGGTTTGTTGAGCCCTGACCTACACTGGCCACATAATATTGTTAGATAAGTGCTGCATCATGTATATTCAAAAAGAAAACAATCTTAGTTTTTTTTTTCCATCAACAATTTCAGTTTCCGTACAACTGCACATAATGTTTAATTAAGTTACGGCTGCAGTAGCAACAGTCCAGTTGTTTCTAGCCCTGCACTTGGTCACTACAGCACGGTGCACGAGGGGGCAGAGCACGAAGTCTGTGCATAATGTTTACTTAAGTTACGACTGCAGTAGCAACAGTCTAGCCTATCTTCCAAAGGCCTCCTCAATGTGTTACATCACAGCACCCAGTGCTAGCTGAAACCACAACCACTGTATTCTATGTACTTTAAACAGCTGAGTTCAACAGAGAGAGACTGATCCCACAGTAATGGCTGTAAACACTTACTCAGAGGGGGGCATGAAGACTCCTCCTCTGTACTCCCTTTCACTGATGTCACAAACTTACAAGGCTCCGGTGTAATTATTTTCAATCTAAAATGATAATTTGTTTTATAATAAACATTAATGTACTTAATATACTTAGAATAAACAACAAATAAGCAAATTTAGCAGTGTTATATATCTGAAAAACATGTAAAGCATACAGAAAGTGTTACTGTGGAACTGGCCTTTTAAAAAGACATGAATGCATTAAAAAACTCAGGAATCAGTGAAGTCTTTTAATGAACCATTTCAAATAGCGAACAGATCTGACTACAACAACTGTAATGATCAAATCCGTGAACTGCATGCCTAATATAACATATTGATATTAAGGTTACCACCCTGCCAACATTTTACTTTATTTTACAAGATGAAAGTTACTGCTTGTATAGTGCAGAGGCTTATTTTTCCAGCGTGATTTGATGTAGGCATTCTGCATAAATCACATTTGTAATATCTGACTCAAGCCCTCACCCAGTGATTACTCTGCATGTTTACTGCAGGTGTGGCAGCACTGATTATATAGACACAGAGTATAACGTTTTGTTTCATTTAGTCACTTTCCGTGCTCCTCAAATTGAATACATTATGTGGACTGTAATAAAATTGCTTTTGTACACAGTAGGACCTCTTAACAGTGCAACACATTGTCTGATGACATTACTAGAGAGACAGGAAATTCCATTCATTTGAATAAAATTAATCACATTGGTTCCTGCAGCAAAAAAAAAAAAGGAAAGGACTTTTACTCACCTAGTGTGGGCAGCACTTGTGTCTTGCAAACTGCTGTACTTTTATAAATTCATCTAGGTATAAGTATTCTATATTTTAAGCAACGCAAAATGTAAAACATGCATTTTAAAATATTCTGAAAGCACATTAAAATGCAATAATATTTATAAGATGCATTTTGGCCACCGGAAAGTCCCTTTAATGCCATTCATTCTCAGTGGGACATTCTATAACGATATACTTTTTTTTTACAGTGAATTTAGAGCATAAAACTGAATGCAAATGCCTAAATTAAGAGTCTCCTGTTTATAACGTCACCTGTGGCACGGTATGCAAATTACACATTTACATATCGTGCCACAGGTTATGTCACAAATGAGAGACTACACAGACAAATTAAAAAGAAATTTCTCTTAATTTAAACATTTGCTTGCAGTTTTTCTAATAAAATCTATAGATCATTTTCAATCATTATTTATGCTCTACATTCACAGTAAAAACCGTGTGATACAGTCCCTTTAACATAAAAAAGTGCACCATGTAGCTATAAATTAAAACCAATACAAAAGCATTGAATGTCTTTCTGTACCAAGTCTACAAAATTGAGCTAAAGAAGATCAGCATAGATGCAACACTGCAGTCTACTTTAACAAACCTAACATATTAAAAGTCCGTCCGACAGGAAACATTCTGAAAGGCTGAAAGATGGATCAATGAAAACAAACTATTCTTAAACCTTACAAAACAGTCTTGGTGCTGTGTGGAACAAAGCTACTTAAACTGCACAAGCCCCAATCAAACACTGAGGGCTTTATGCATGTTACAGGATCGACTTACAGGGAATTGCAAACTTACATCCAAAGTAGCAGACAATTCTCTAATTTAGCTATACTTCAAACTCTGCTATTTTGGCCTTAATTTCGCAAGTGCAAAACAGTTGAATTGCTGGAAACATCGAAATCCGGTTTGTTGAATCAGTGTAAAAAGGAGGTATAATCCTTGCAGTAACTCCATCTGCATATTCCATATTATCTCTCATGTTTTATTGGAGTGGGTCACCCAGCATTCACAAGAGCTGAGCAGTTTGATACTACAGTGACCTTTGACCTCAATCCAGACCTTAACTAAATCTAACCCTAGCACTAACACTAACACTAACCCTAAAGCAACTCTAACACTAACCCTTGATCTAAGACTAACAATGTTGCTGCCTGCCTCTAGAGGCAGTACAACAGCAGAAACAGAGGTTACAGAAGTGAGAACTGCTCAGTTCTGAAGGTCTTGCCCCCAAGAGGGTAGCGCTATATTGGAGAATCATGCTGCTCTCCAATATGGTGCCTGCTTTTCCTCTGTGTAGCAATCACAGGTGGCATCAGAAGGAAATGTAGGTGTTGTTTAATGCTGTGACGTCGAGGAATTACAGCAACACCGCCTGAGCGGTTATTGTTCACCATCAACAGTTGTTCGGTTATTTGAACCCTCACACCATCATGCCATGTATAATAGTATGTACACAATGTACAATGGTGCACTGCCAAGCAATGTGGACATCCACACAATGGACATGAAATTGTACCGTGATATATGCGGCATGATGGCGGGAGGGTACTATATAACCTAACCACTGTTGACGGTTAACAATAACCGGTGATGTAATGCCAACCTCACGAAATTGCCCAAATAAGTAGAAGTCCTCCCCATAGAGGCTACAATTTCGTAACTTTGAGATCACTTCGGTGGTCTACATGCAATCCGTATTTAAGGGTTACTTGCATCACCGAAGCCGGATTGGGTCCAAAAAGTGGAGCTTCCAGAGTTGGACAATAAATGAACAAATGTTTTTGGTCTAGTTTTACAATAGTTTTTCCACGAATGGCCAAATTGACAAAAAAATCTGATTTTCGTACAAAAACTGATGCCCAAGTCTGCTAACCACTCATTTGGTCAGCATATTAGTAAACAGTCATACACACTGTATAACTAAATAAATGACCGGGTGTGTGTACCACAACTCTAAAATGCAACATTTTATATAATTCATTATGCTACTTTGTTTTACCTTTAATCATGTGATATTAAAAGCAATATGTGTATCATTATATTTTGCAATATTAAATTAGTGAAATCTCAATGTATTATAAAATATTATTGTCGATATGTTGCTTCAAAAAAATGCATTTGATTGTCTGGGGAGAATGCAACATTTTAATAATTATTCTTTAGATCATTACAAATGCTTAGGAATGAGATTTGATATTCAATTGTAATGTTATTTATCTTATGAGATTGAATTAGGTATGGATTGTAAGATTATAAGCAATCCTAACATACCTCATGGAAATAGAGTTCTATGTTATATAAACTGAGCCACAAAAGATTTATAATCTGCTTAAATAAAGCAAAATATTATTTTTGGGTAGCTTTAAAACACTACATATTAGTAGCAAATTATGTAAGCAAACGGTATACATTGTACTATACACATATGCAAACGTACCATTTACAAATTGTATTAACACCCAGGGTTAAGCTTGTCTACCAGTAGCCACCTATAACTATTATTTTAACTATAAAAAAAAAAATCGACACTTTGTTTAACCCTGAAACAGCAAAAAAATAAAAATAAAAAAAGCATTTAGAACCTATAAGTAATAAAACATTTCCTGAAAGGAAATATAACAGGTTTGTTTGGCTGTGGGCTATCTTTAATATAAACACAGGGAAACTGTGTATCCTGTTTTGCTTCTTGTACCAAACAGGGGAATACATCACTTAAGTTCTGGTCCCTCTTTGTTTTTCTACAATGTAGACATTTTTACAATCCAGTATATGCAGCTTGGTCAATATATATATATATATATTTTTTTTTTTTTTTTTTACCTAACTGCATTTACTGGATTGTAGAAAATGTATTTCATAAATGTATTTACACACATTTACACACACACACACACACACACACACACACACACACACACACACACACATATAAATATATTTATCCAACACAAACCCCTATCTAAATTAAGGCAAGACCCTATTTGCAGGCTCATCTGACCCCAATAAATGTATAGTTGTGCTTGAATTTAGCTAATTTAAATAGTGCTTTTCTACTACTGTTAAAATAAAAAACACAACACATTTCCAATGCTAAAAAAAACTATGCTTCACCATTATTAATAATACAAACAATGAGTTCTTGTAGAATATGTATTTCTCATCATGGGGCCACTTCAGAAAAAACCCTGAACGCTGCTGCATTATAGGTTCTTGGTCTATTCAATTAGCTAATATTACCCTTGTCATCAATGTTGCTAATGTTATTAGTTCATTATGCACGTAGGTAAGCTTCCAGCTGTCTGGCTCTAAGCTCTGGGGATTTTTTTTAACTCTAGGGAAAAAATACTATTTTTTATTTTTAAATAACAATATAATAGCATTTTGTTCTGCTCCAAATTCTATAGGAAACATGTACAAAATAATAGCGGACAATGTAGTTAAATTTCCATGTACTAATAACTTACATACCTGTGTACATATAATTGTATTTTCATTTATTTATTTTTAAGTTGATAAAACAAACACTGTATGTAACGGACAACCAAGCAAAAACAACAACAAAAAAGAATACAAATTATCTGCTAGAATTCATCACCTGCAAGACTATGGAATACACTTGAAGGATATTGTTGTGCAGTGTTACTGACAAAACATCCTTCTCGAGACAAATTGTTGAGAATTACAAACATCCATTTCAACACACACCTTCCAAGTGAGCAGATGGGACTTTCAAGGGTCAGTCTCTTGCAAAATAATTTTTCCTTTGCAATCCATTACAAGTGTATGAATAGTGTAATGACTTTATTCTACATGATTATCTTGATCTTAACAGAGCGGTTTGTGATGTGATATTTTGATATTAACCCCTGAGTGTATTCCTTTATAGCAGAACTCCAGGGGAGTGCTGGCAACTTTTGTACCAGGGATCAAAAACAATTTAGTGAACCATTTTGCAAAATCATCAGAGACAGAGAGGTAGGACAGATATACTAAACGAGATTGATAGACAGACAGACCGAACAATTGGATAGAAATATAGAATGTGCTACACTACAACTACCATAATTCCCTGCCATTCTAGAAAGCTAGTGGAAAATGATGGGGTTTGTAGTTATGCCAACAAAGAACAGCACACCAAGACACATGCCTGAGCTGGGGCTCCACCAGCTCCCCAACAATGACCAAAAACAACACACGTGGCTCAGCATGTCAAATGTGAGGTGAGTTATGCAGCAGCAGGAGGACTGCAGCTGGAAGCCTAAGCACAAGTGCATTTAGATGTGAAAAGTGGTGCAGCACCAGCATATTAAGTTACAGTAGAGGGCAGCACAGAGAGTAATTGCCCCTCTGATCCCCTTGCCAGCCCTTCCCTGCATAATTACTCAGTGCTGCACTACATTTCTAGTGTTATAGACAGTCTATAAAATGGTACTAATTAAACTGCCGAGCTAAGAAAGAAAAAAGTATGTGTGGTTTCTCCTTTAAGCTTAAATGACATTGAAATTGGAATAGACATCATGTAACAACAATCTGGAAACGTTCCCTTGAAGACATTATGGAAGACATTAGGTTTTGTAATGGGTACAGAGGCAGACAAATTTGTAAATCATCAAATTAGAGGAGAGCTGAAATGGCTTCCAATGAGAAATGTGTGTTTTGTTTTTTGTTTAGCGGACTTTGCATCAGAACAATATTGCTTTAAACAAGTGTCACCAGTCCTCAGTCTTCATTACAGCATTTTAAAGGACATGTTACTCGAAGGTGCCAAAATGATCTCTTCTATCTGACACTATCAGCAGGATAACTGTAACCCTGATCTCATATGGAGCACTGACAGGAAGCAGTAGCAATCTCATATACAATCACTTTCCTGGTATCTTATTAGGAAATCTATAACAAAAGGATGGAAAAGTAAAGCACAAAACTATAAAGCAGCATGACTATCAGTATTATGCTCACAGATGAACATTTATCACCAAAATTCTCAAAATTGCAAGCACCTTTACATTAAATACAATACTTTCATGTAAATAATATTTGCTTTGTTTATGTTCATTGAACACTTGTTTATTATTTTATTCCAGTCTTTTAGAAACATATACCAAGTCATTTTCTTTATGCATTATAAACAATGGGTTTCTCTGATCTGTATCCCACAGGGAATAATTGCACGGAGGGAGGCTTATGGGTAAAATAATTAATACGTGTAGCCTTAACGCAATCAGCACACTGATTTTTTATAAGATGGGGTGTCACACATATATGTTAATACAAAGTACAAAAGTAATTTTTGTTTATCAGCAATATGTTTGGTAGGAAGTAAATCACATTTAAAAAAAATGTAGATCTATACAGCTATACAGACTGGCAACTCTGGTCATTCCACTTGTGGTAACAACCTTAAACGACAGTTCAGATTGTAAAAATAATTTGTGAATGTATATGAAAGCTGACAATTTAAAGATAAATGAGTTTTACATTTTTAAAAAATTTTTTTCCCCAATTCTTACTTTACGTTTTTTTCCAAAAGCAAGCATGCCCAGCATCTCTCAAGCGACCTTAGAAATGCATGGTATTTATGTGTGCAGTGGCGTCCCGAGGGGGGTGCAAGGGGTGCGGTCTGCACCGGGTGAAAGCTCCACCGGGGGTGACACCCGTGCTGCCAGCATCCCCCCGCAACACATCGCGCTGCTTAACTTTTTTTTTTTTCTGGCAGCCGCATCCGCTATGTAAAACAATCCAAAAAGTTAGGAGCCAGCATTAGGGATTTTACGAGCCAGGGTCTGTCAAGCCCTGCTTTAAATAGTTGGGACAACATATTAACAAGGAACATGCCAAGTAGGGGCAGTGCCAGATGGCAGACAGGGCCAGTTTAAGGTCAACTGATGCTCTGCTTTTAGAGTATGGTTAGTTTGCTTTTATATTTATATCAGAGATCAGAGATAGCTACACCTATTTTTAGGGCGGCTATCACCACGGAGCAGGTAAGCCACTGTCAACTAGCAATGTCCCCTGGTATTCCAAATTGTATTAATAATTAAGACAAATGTAACATTTCTCAATATTAATCATAGATTCCCTCCTCGTTAGCCCCTTTGCTGCCTTGACTGCATATGTCTGTTTCCTAGTATCAGTTAGCTTCTTTCCAAATTCTTCACAGGACTCTGGGGGCAACTGTCTAATAATCAACCCATCCCTTCATTGTTTTTGTGTCCTTTTCATTATCTGGAACACTAAGTCCAAAGAATAACAGTTGTGGAAATGTATATCAACCCCCTTCATTCTTATTAGTTAGCGCTTTTAAATTAGTGTGTAGATGTCTAAAAGTTATTTATTGTACATTATATGTATTTTAGAATATACCAGTATCAAACAGACTTTCACCTACCCATTAATACATGTTCAACTGCCACTGACTGCAAAACATATTCTGCATGAAAAGGACTGATTAGTAACCTTTTAATTAGGAACACAGTATGGTTTCCTTCTAAGCGATGGTTTTGGCTCTGTCGGCTTTCTATCACCTTCAGTACTCACTTTCTTTTTTGCCTCTTTCTTTTTTCTTTTTTGCCCCTTCTTTTTAAATTTGGATTAGTTCATACAAAATACATCATATAAAAAAGACTTACGAACATGCATAAAAACGAACCATAATCTATCTCAAAATTGGCAATCCCAGAGAGAGAAATATTTAATGAGGGGTGGGAGATGGGGGAAGTTAAATCTGCGGGTTTATATAGCACACATGTGAGGGGAAAAAGCAGCCGTGTTTGATGGATTGTGCTGACAGCTAGTTCTACCAAAGTGTATACTTTAAATGTATATTACCGTATCGACCGACAATGGTAATTCTATAGTCTTAATCATCAGTGAAAGAGTAAAAAAACAGATATCTATAATTTTTTGGCACTCTGCATTGGAAGCATTTGAGGAAAGATCCCCTAACAGACATTTGGCCTACGATGGACTCTATTGCCCCATTGATGTCAATAATAAATTTAGAATAGTAGGGCTAGTAAGTATTTAATGATATATTTATTTTCTTTAGGTGGGCCTCGAAGTACCGTATTTGCTCGAATATAAGACAAGGTTTTTTTCAGAGCATTTGTCTTATATTCGAGGTCGTTTTATAATCTGACCTCAAATCGAGGTCAGATTATAAAACTGGGATCCAGGTCCCCTGCAGAGCGGCAGGTTACCTGGATACCCCTCGCTAACAGCAGGTAGATGTCTGTGCAATGCACGCAGACATCCTCCATTGCCGCCCGGCACGACCGCCGGGACTTCTATGATGAAGCCGGGTCCTTCTGGCTTCATCATAAAAGTCCCGGCGGAAGTGCCGGGCAGCAGTGGAGGATGTCTGCGCGTATCATGCAGACATCCTCCGGCTGCCTCTACTAGGCACCAGCGATATCTGGATAGCATAATAGACGGAAGTGTCGGACAGCATGGAGGATGTCTGCACGTATTGTGCAGACATCCCCCGGCTGCCCCCACTAGCCACCAGGGAAATAAACAAGGTGAGGGGGAGGGGGGAGGGCAGCAGAGAGACAAGGGGAGGGAGGGGGGGAGAGAAAGACAAGGGGAGGGAGGGGGGGGAGAGAAAGACAAGGGGAGGGAGGGGGGGGAGAGAAAGACAAGGGGAGGGAGGGGGAAGAGAAAGACAAGGGGAGGGAGGGGGGAAGAGAAAGACAAGGGGAGGGAGGGGGGGAGAGAAAGACAAGGGGAGGGAGGGGGAAGAGAAAGACAAGGGGAGGGAGGGGGAAGAGAAAGACAAGGGGAGGGAGGGGGAAGAGAAAGACAAGGGGAGGGAGGGGGAAGAGAAAGACAAGGGGAGGGAGGGGGAAGAGAAAGACAAGGGGAGGGAGGGAAGGAGAGGGAAGAGAAAGACAAGGGGAGGGGGAAGAGAAAGACAAGGGGGTGAGAGAGGGGGTAGAAAGACAAGGGGAGGGAGGGAGGGAGGGAGGGTGGGTGGGGGAAGAGAAAGACAATGGGAGGGAGGGAGGGGGAAGAGAAAGACAAGGGGAGGGAGAGAGGGGAAAGAGAAAGACAAGGGGAGGGAGGGAGGGGAAAGAGAAAGACAAGGGGAGGGAGGGAGGGGAAAGAGAAAGACAAGGGGAGGGAGGGAGGGGAAAGAGAAAGACAAGGGGAGGGAGGGAGGGGAAAGAGAAAGACAAGGGGAGGGAGGGGGAAGAGAAAGACAAGGGGAGGGAGGGAGGGGGAAGAGAAAGACAAGGGGAGGGAGGGAGGGGGAAGAGAAAGACAAGGGGAGGGAGGGAGGGGGAAGAGAAAGACAAGGGGAGGGAGGGAGGGGGAAGAGAAAGACAAGGGGAGGGAGGGAGGGGGAAGAGAAAGACAAGGGGAGGGAGGGAGGGGGAAGAGAAAAACAAGGGGAGGGAGAGAAAGACAAGGGGGGGAGAGAGGGGAAGAGAAAGACAAGGGGAGGGAGGGGGAGAGAAAGACAAGGGGAGGGGGGAGAGAAAGACAAGGGGAGGAAGAGAGAGAGAAAAGTTTGGGGGGAGGGAGAGACAACGTGGGAGGGGGAGAGAGATAATACTGGGGGGGAGAGAGGCAGCATTGGCACATAAAAGGAAATAAAAACAAGAAATGCATTTGTTTAATATCATAATTTTTATTAAATATTAAAAAGCAATTTACATGTGAATATATACAAGTTAAACTTTTTTCCTATAAGGTAGTCTTATATTCAGGCTTTTAGTTTTTTTCCTAAAGGAATATCCAAAGTTTAGGGGGTCGTCTTATAATCAGAATCGTCTTATATTCGAGCAAATACGCTACTTTCTATCTTTTATTTCCTTTCTTTTACTCTCTTCTCTCCCTTTCTGCTTCTTTCAGTTATAGGTGTAAACACATCTGTGATCTGCATCCAGTAAAGCCCCTTCTCACCATTTTAATATAGTAACTGGTATTATGTAAACATACAGTACCCATAATGAGCCCATTCCCTGTTCAGAAATATATTTTATTTATATTATACAGAAATAACAATAGCCAGAGGATTTTGTGTGATTACAAAATAACTGCCAGCTTCTTTCATGCATCATATTTTGGGAAAATTCCTCTAAAACATTAATAGGACATTGCAAACAAAAAAAAAACCTGGGAGGGACACACTCAATTGTCAATTAGCACAAAACAGTGAAAAACATTGTACTAGACAAGCCTTCAGTATACAAATACTGGATTCGTTTTTGTCACATGAAATGACCTTGCACTTCCAGGAAGGTGACTTCTTGTGACTGAACTTGTAATAAATGCATGTAACACCTGTCCGCCCTGGAGCCTTCTGTTTAACACTCTCCCCAGTCCCTATGCTCTCACCGGCTGCAACACAGAACTACATTTCGGTGATTGTCTTATGTTTTACTTGACACTTAAAAACAGTTCTGGTGCATTTAGCTCTGAATAATAGCTTTATGGCACCCACTGAACCCTAATCCCTATTTTTTGAATTAAAGATTTTCTGCATTTGCCATAGTCTTTCTAACTGTGCTCTGCATGTTCTATGGCCTAATTTTCAGATTTACTCATATATTGTAATATTTGAAAAGAAAACAGTATTTGATAAAACAGTTTTAATTAGCAATGTTTTGTTTAAAAATGGATAATATAAGGACTTTTTATTTATTTTATTTTTTTAAGAAAGCACTTTCTTAGATTTATTGGCAAAAGGTTTGCAAGGAGTGGCATATGCATCCATATTTCCCAACTTTCTTCTCTGGTGAGTCAGGCTATCAGGGGTGGGTTCGCTGTGAAAGGGGGCGTGTCGGAGGGTCACATGCACAGCGAGTGCTTACTTAACCACGCATGTGCGGTGTCTTTATTCAATCTAGTATTTGCAGAACTGGGACACTATGGATATAAGAGACAGTGGAATGGTGGCTGGTTCTATATGTATTAATGTATATAATTATGTATTGATTTTGCTGTTGTGGTACTTTTTATATATGTTCATGGAATTTACAAAATACCCAAAACAGCAAAGTAAAAGGCAACTTGTTTATCCCACTATAGTGATTGAAAGCAGTTGTAAATGACCCTTTTCAGCATTTAAGAAGTACATTCCTTTTTGCATTTCTTCCTCACAATACCGTGACTTTGCCTTTACATCCCCTCTTTCTTTTCATCAACATGTTCCCTTTTCCACTAAGTTTCTATCTCACCATAAATGGAGATTTGTCAGTCATAGAGAAGGTGTGTGTTACACTGACTGGTTGACTAAATTCTGTGTAATCATCATTTAGAGACAGAGATTTTAAAATGCACTTAGGATATGGCTAGAGTGCTTATACCACAGAAGCTATAGATTAGATCTCTGAGAAAAAAAACAGGAATGAACATTTGTTATTACAAACACCCAAGGCATAGCATTCATGCACCAGGATATCTAAAATAGTCTCATGGTAAAACATATAGCAAGTGTAAGACTAACATTTCATCAGTTTATTATACATGTAGCTGGATACAATCAGACTAATCTGAATAAAATCATCATATTATTTATCCATGTACCATTTATTTTGAGGTCTATGGTGCCAAAATCAATTATAAATATTATTTTGTTTTTAGAGCCATTGTTAATATTAGAGCAGTGCTGGGAAAGTCTGTTTGTAGTTACTCCCTTTATACTAAGCGTTCTCTGTCCAGCTAAGCACTGCCTCTACCACTTGCACCCAAACACCTCACGTATGGGACTACTCAATAAAGAGAGAATGGCCAGAAATTGGGAATTTCAAACTTTAGGCCAATGTAGCCGAGTTGGAAAAATTCTCCAATGCAGCTTAATGGGAGAATTTTTCCAACTCTGCTCTTCTTCCATTTATGCAACTCACCCTAGTATGGGCCCATATGCTGTTGGAGTGGCGTAATGAAAGGACCTTGCAGAGATAAAAAGCTCGACCTTTCACACTGCATTGCTAACACTAACATATACTCCACTCTGTGCTGCGCTATTTGAACCAACTAGTCCCTGTCCCCATGCATATACTTGGCAGGTATGGCTACTCAACTCTCATGAGCTGGCCCCCATCTTCTGCAATTTTCTGTCTTTACTCAATTTAATCTAATGTTGACTGCCTGGAAACTGACTAGTAAAACAAACAAGACACAACGCTTTAGAGCTAAGCTATACATTATCTACCTGCATGAGGATGGTTGAAGACCAGAAAAGGGTGGTAGGTTAGGATTGGGTTAATAGTTGCTGTGGGTGGGATTTACTGGCACACACTAATTATTAAAGTATTGAGGGTCCTGAGTACGTTGGTTGATGGGAGTTAGGGGATAAATGAAGAGAAGTGAAAGTTTGTGCCGTGGCATGCTGAAAGAGCCCTTGTTTTGATTTATTTCATTGTGATCTTTCTTGTTTGGGGGTGAAAGTCACTGTCTTGTGATTAGACAGGAGGGCAGAGAATGGTGGTTCATATAAAGATGCAGTTAAGGATTTTGGGGTGGGCTTGAATGGTAAGTAAATGTGAATGTATTTTAATTTTATTATCAAATATATAAAAGACTGGGTGACAGTGATTGTTGCTGAGGGCCCCTTGAAGCAGCTGTCTCTTTTGTCCCCCTTTGTCCTGCATTGAAGATGGGTTTGATTATTTTTAACTGGAAACTGTATATCTCTCCTGTTTTAATGTGTGTTTTTAATAAATACTTGAGAATCATCGAGCTGTCATTTATATTGCCTCAAGACTATAGTAAAAAAAAACAGCACAAATGTCTATCTATAGCTATTTAGATCATCAGCCATTTTTCAGAATATTTGTACAAAATACTCAACCCTACTAAAACAAAATCTTAATGTTCACTAAGAGGGAATATATATTGGGAGAAATTTACTGGAGCCTGAACATATGCTTACCCGGGGAGATCAGTTCTGCTTCTGTATCAGAATTTAGTGCAATCTAAAACCTGACTATTCAAATATGAATATTAAAAAATGAGATGAAGATGCTTTCTGCATTTAGGCATTTCTCAAACTTTTCATTTATTTAAATATTTATGAAGAAAAAATATATCGGCACATTTTAGTATTTAAGTCCCGTAGTTCATGCACAGCGACACAGTGCTGGTTTCACAGATTAGGCTTCTTTTATCCAATTTAATAGCATTCAGTGCTAAAGGGCAGATAAGTAATTAATTGCTCAGCAATACACACTAATCATGTATTGGAGACACAAATTTGAGAGGCATGTCAATCTATTGTAACTTCCCCGTCTTAGAATTATTAAAACTGCTCATGTGCCGTTTACAGATATGGACCCAGCTAATAAAGTATATAGTGCAGGTGTTAGGGAAGCCACTGTTTTCTAGGCACAAAAATACTACTGTGCTTAATATGTCCAAGCAAAGGAAACCACGGCAAACCACGGCAACTCATACATGACACTCATGGACTCATACATGACACTCGCCAGCAGACAGCATAATCTAATGATATGCTCCCAGCAGAGTGTTTGTGAGACACACTGGATGAACAGGTGTAAAAATGGAGTCCAGGATGGGAAGTTACTAGCTATGCACATGGTACTAGGGTTGCCACCTTTTCTGCAGAAAAATACCAGCCTTGCTACTGTCTCCATAGACTTAACATTGGCCTCAAGCCATTTTCTTACCGGCCTGCCGGTAAAATACCGGCCAGCTGGCAACCCTACATGGGACACATATTCAATAATTAATAGAGTGCTACTAAAACTTTAAAAACAAACTGGGCTTCTTTTACAGAATCCATTATTTTGAAATTGAATCTGGTAGGGGGGGTCCCACACTATTGCTTTGACCTGAAGTATACAGCCTGATTCTGTCGCCAACTATCACTCACCATTCCTGCAGTATGATTCAGCTTTTAGATTCAGTTACATGGGACTGTATCACCTAAACATTGTTTTTACTGTGCAGGTGGAGATTTTTTTTTTTTTTTTTTTAAATGATCTGTACATTGTGTTAGCAGAATTGTAAGCTAATGCCTAAATTAGGATAAAAATGTGTTTTAAATGTGTCTGTGGAGTCTCCATTTTATGTCATCACCTGGGGCTTGATAAGCAAATAAATCTTCAGTGCAAGAATTGTAATTTGCTTATAAAGCCACAGGGGATGTCATAAACAGAAGACTCCACAGACACCTTAAAAACATAGTGGCGCTATCGGACTGTCCGCCTATGTATAAAGTGAACTCCCAACAAATATCGGGAGGCGCTGCTGACAATTCATCTCAATGAGGTCCTCTTACATGATATTGGCCATTTCTAAAATACCACTTTTATCTGCAAAGGAACATAATGAAATGTAACACTTGTAGCATAAAATACTCGTGTCTTTTTCCCCCCCCAATACTTTTATTTTAACAGCATATTAATGATCATTGTCAGTTAAGATAATGATATCAGTTAAGAGCTCAAGTAAACTTACTGATTCCATAATCTTTACAATGAATTTTAACATGAAACTGCCAACAAGAGCTTTTGCGTTTAAAAAACATATATTTTAAGGAAACTGAAGAAAAACAAATAAAACAAAACTATGAAGTAATGCTTTAGGCCAAGTCTTCTCTATGGAGTTTTTTGTCAATAATGATTTTGAGAAACCCCTACAGGAGTGTGGTAACACTTACATGAGCTCTGAAATCAATTTACAGCATGCACTATAGAATTTTATCATATTAGCCGGAATAAACTTTTGACCTGTCTTGTAATGTAACTAACTACGACAGTTCATTCAAGTGTTCACAGGAAAACCAGTGAAGCCTAGTCATTATATAATATATTGTATCTAAAGTGAAATGCGCATTAAATGACTGTGAGATGAAAATGTTGACTGTCTTCACTTCAAATTAAAATCTTGAATTATACAATAAATCTGTATATTTTTGCCACATTCTGACTTATTTATCTAAAAAAAATGACTGATTTACTCAGTAAAACTAGTTTCAAATGAATCCCGTCCATTATTTATCTTGAACTGAATCTACCATGTGTATCTGTGTGGAGATATGAAGACTTGTTCAATGAAATGGAGGGAAAGGGAAGAAGGCCAAGGTTTTCCCAAGGGCTCCTTTCGCTTCAGACTTTAAAAAATTAAGTGTTTTAAAATGATGAATACCATTCACAAAGGGATATTATGAGTTCAGAAACTGAATATAAAATTTATACAGAATAAAAATGAATTATTTAGAAATATTGCTGGTTTATTTTGGTATAACAGAAATATAAATTGTAACATATAAAACGTTTGATGTTTACAAGGATTTTCTTATCTATCACTTTAATTTGTATTGTTTACATTAGTTATTACATATGTTTAAGTTTTTCAAAAATAGCTTTTTCCTCTGTCCTTTTGAAATGTTAGTTTTCGACAATGTTTTGCAACACTGTTTTAAATGTTGAACGTCTCTGTAAAAATAAAAACATGGCTAGTATCACCGTTATCCCATAAATGTAAAAATCCAACACGCAAAGGGCTTTTTTTTCAAGCAATAACTTTGTATTTATTACACTGGCGACGTTGTATACATCCTGTTATTTCCTTTATTATTTTTCCAACTGCTTTAGTTGAAAAAAATATTCCAGCTCTCTGATTGTCTCCAAGGAGATGCTAGATCACCCACTTTTTCCACACAGATTAACATTTCATTGTAAGAGGTTAAATCTCCTGGAGAAAGCCTGCAAAGGGCAAGTTTCAGGTTAAGTCTATTTTTTTTTTTTTTAGAAAACTATAAAATGTAAATGCATATTTATTTTTAAAGTGGCAGCTTAATTTTTATTTTCAGCCGGGACGGATCAGTTAAATATATTTATAATGCTTTAAAGAAAAGAAAAATGCAGACTATGCTTTTAGAATTATAATCCATTTACTATATTATTAAATGGCGTCAATATTTTCAGCCACTTTCATGGGTTGGATGACACATGACATGACTGTATTTGGCTTGACTGCAGCAACTCATTAACTTGAAGGAGTTGTGTACACTCGTGCACCTCAGGAGAGAACAGTTCACTTGCTGACTAAATGTCATGGAGATTGGAGGGCCTTTCAGTTTATATGAAGCAAAATGCTACTTCCCTTTTGACATTTGGCACAACAGAATTGCCTCCAGGCTACTAGAATTCTGGTTACCCATGTGAAGTATATCATCTCTTACATGCAAAGTGACAAATTATTTGTAAAGGCTGTATAATTACAAACGACCAGCATAATGCTATTGGATATTTAGTGGTCATGTCCGGAATCATAAGATAACCCATGCAAGAAACACATGTTGGGAGTTATGTACTAAGGTAAGATTTGGGGAAGAGTATCCAATGTGAAATGTTCACCAATGATATCTGTTTAAAAAGGTTCCTACTAATTGTTATACTTATGCAATTTTTGACATTAGACATCTCATTCGAAAATTATGGAAATGTGACGTTAGGAAAACACATATAGTACTCTCCTAACACAAGGTATGACACAGGGTTACGCTTTGATTAGGCTAGTCTTTGGGCTAGCTAGTCCAGCTAGGCCAGTTGAAAGTGAACACTGTCGCTAGCCAGATATTTTCATTTCTTTTACATATTATGTTTGCAGCACCTGCATTGTGCTGTTCAAAGTGAATGTGTATGGTAAAAGGTGCCACTTGGCCAAAGACCGGCCTTGGAGCTGCAAGGAAATTAAGGTAGAAAAGCACTCTATTTCCATCAGGTGTCGGCTGAGACCTCACTCAGACCCCACAATCCAATAGGTAAAGAAATACAAAGGCACTGGACTCCGAGTTGAGGTTGTGCCTATTGCTTAGTTCACCATTAATAACTGTGTATAGTGATGTCGCGAACATAACATTTTCCGTTCGCGAAATTTATGAATGGAGACTCTGTCTCCGTGTAGTGAAAGCCAATAGTAAACGTTCGGTTCAGGGTACAGGGTACAGGGTCAGGTCAAATTTTACTCAATGATAAAGAATAGGGGGCGGACCGAACATCGCAATTGTTCGCCCGCCGCGGCGAACCCGAACACGCGATGTTCGCCGGGAACTATTCGCCGGCGAACTATTCGCGACATCTCTAACTGTGTACAGTAACAGGGTAAATAAGCCATTGTGATGAATTCTATGAAGCTAAAGTATTGAACAAAACAGAATCGTTATGCTAACTTTGTTCTATTGCATGCCTGCCTCAATGTTGGGTAAGTACCACAGAAAATATGTTTATATTTTATAATGGGTAAGTTCTTTAAGCAACACATCATTTTGTTCTCCTGTCTTCCAATTTTTACCTCTGAGCATTTGCATTTTGCCATAAAACATGTTGACAAATGGCTGACATCGAAAAATCAACAACATTTCTTCATTTGATGACTGATAATATAAAAAAAATATACAAAACAAAATCATTCCAAAGCCTTGCTAGGCAGCAAAGCAAACCTAATTTTACTCTGACAACCATGCTGTGGTAATTCACTCAGCCTCACATAAAATATTTCCCAGCCGTGAAAGGTCCTTGACCAAGTACTATTTCCCGCCAAAGCACGAGAATTCCACACAAACACTGGAACAAATCTCACCATGCTCTGCTTTTATGTTGAGATGCTGATAAAGTCTATTATTTCAAAGCCCCACCTCATCAGAAAGTATTCTTGTCTCAGGGCCCATTTAACCTTCAAATTCTGTTCAGTATAGGGCAGGATTACATATACCCATTCTGAGGGACAATTACCCATACAACTTGCCATAAACAATGTTTAAGGCAGTTGTTTTGGTTCACATGAATAGCACTTTTAAATAAATGGCAGGATAAGAAAACACATGAGAAGGAATCCAGGTCACTGACCAACTTCAGCGAGTCTGCTAAATAATAAGAGAGAAAGAAAGTCATGTTTTTAAAAAGTAAATACCTAGATGAGCCAATTATACCACTAGGAAGCATGTACATTGTGTTACATTCATTCTATAATACAGTGGAGCTGGCAGCAAGCTGAAAAGGCAACAGTTCTCAAATCTCTTGTCATGTACCTGCCTTGCACTGCTTTTTTTGAGACACAATTAGTTGTTCTTCACAGAGATTGAGGCAAATTGCTGATGGGTGTGAAATGTCCTTTAAACCGATGTGTTACTCAGAAATATGCCTAGTTAAGAAATGTGGTAGAAAGTCGCATGAGCATTCCAATAACTACAGGCATAACTAATAACAGCAAAAAATATACAAGTGGGTAAAGGTGACCGTATATTGTGCCAGAGATATATTATGTGGGTGATATAGCAAAAAATGTGTTCAAAAGAACGCGTGTAATTAAAATATAACTTAGAATAGTTATATGTTTCACTGTAGATTTATCCAGGATATGCATGTAACATATACAAATGGAAAAAAGACAATATTTTCCAACAATGGTTATCCATTAGTGATATAATTCACACACACACACATATATATACACACACACACGTAAAAAATTATTCTTGACACTTATAATAGAAATATATATTGCTCCAAAACATATATATTTTCCTGAAACCTCATTTACAAGAAAAAAATATTTTATTTAGTATTTAACCTGTGATCATTTGTTCTATTCTTTTATTATATATAAATCTATCCACTATTATGCTCACAGTGATGTTCAGCCTCTATCACACTTGTAATATATTTTAAATTATTATTTTAATGTATGTACTTTGTACAATTTAGTTTTATCACAAACAAATTATTTATTCTAATTGTTTTTTTTTTTTTTATCAATGTATGTTTATTAAGTAAAGTGATTCTCCCACATGTAAAGGACTTACAAATGTCCCATGGACTTATTAACAGTATATGACTTTATAAATGATATGGGCAACAAAGGGTTAATTACAGACAGCATTTATGTAAATCCTGTTTCAGCTTTCCACTATGCCCCTGATGAAGTGCATGAGGATTCACAAAATGCGTAGGGCAGGACTCTGAGTGTAATTTCCAAGAATCCAGAAACCATAGAATCTGTCTGTCAGCAAACACATCAGCTGAGTGCCCTGCATTCATCCACCCAAGGGAGGAGAAAGGCGCACAATCGGACTAACAAGTTATCGGTGAATCAATTCGACTATTTCATGTGCTTGATCGCCGCTTTTAGCGTGTAAGTGTTTATATTAAAGTATGGGCAGTGAGCACTTATGTAGCAGTACATTCGATGGTTATTTTTTCTTCCTTCTAGGACGAAGAACTAAACAAGTGTTTTCATAAACTGTCACTATCATTTTTCTACCATGAGGAGTACACTATAGTATACTTCTGTGTTGCTGACTATCCATAGGATATATCTTACAAACCCAGAACTATACACTTGGGACATTGGCTCACACACTTGGATTTTTACCCATTGTATATATATTTTTTAATATTTTATTTACCTTTCATTTGTAATTTCATTTACAATTCTATTACTGCATTATTTTTTTGTATACTAACACGAGTTTTTGGATCTGAGACCAGATAGCTTCTTTATGGTACACATATTTATATATACGTAAAGGGACACTAAACATTCTACACAGTATAGGCTGAACTTTGTGCCCAAACTAATAGGCCTGAAGTTTGGAAAGATTTGCAGTACATGCTGAATTTAAACCAGCAGCACCCATCAGATCCTTGAATACACAAGCGGTGAGCGACACTGTTGCCTCAAGTCTGCATCCAGATTAACTCTGCCTCAGCTTGAGTGTAAACCTAGTGTTACATAGGGAATGTGGTACTGCATTTTTACATGTGCTTCTACTGAAGAAGCAAACGTTAAAGCTAACATTACTTTACTGCCACTTTAAAAGATGAGATGTCATTGGGAAGAAATCTGTACCTCAAGAAAATCAATACAAACTTAAAAAAAAAATATTTTTTTTAAACAAAAAATTTAATATTTAGCTGCCCATAACTATTTATGAGACTTACTTTACTTTTACATTGTTATGGAAGAGTGGAGATACTGGAGATTGAGTCGTTTTAAGTAAAGAGTCTTTATTTTTTTTCTTTCTGTATTCTCTTATTTCATATTTTTAATGACATATTTTCGATTGTTGTACTTGTGTTATGAGGGTTTTATGGATGATATAAAAGCAACTATACAGAGGGGGGAAATATAAAGGTGAACTTGTGAATGCATGTTCTTTTATATGTTACTGTAATAAAGATTTAAAATGTTCAATAACCACAATCTGGTTCTTAAAGACGTTGTACTAACATGGAATATTCTACCTTGTTAGTCTCTGCAGGTCATTGTAAAAATGCTGCTGCTTAGAAAGTAGCATTGAGGCTTTATGGACCAGAAAGTGATGACTGCATAGAGTGTCATTGTTTTTTAAATGGTTAATATACTAGCTAGCTTCTAATGTATATTATTTAACTTCGGCTTTGGTATTTTGCTTAAATTAACATAAATGTCACTTTCAATAAATGGATTATATGATGCATACATCATACAGGTTTGTTTGTTATCAATCTTCCTATTCATACTAATGAGCTCTTATAGGTCTATATCCATTCTAGCATATATAAAAACACAGTAAATACTGTACACTATAGAGTCATAAATCACACCAAAGAATACTAACGAAAGAAAATGCTGTATAGGACAATGCTTTAAAAGCTTTAACACCAGTATATATATCATGTTCGTTTTAGAAAGGAAAAGTAGGTTAATTAATCCTTATTATAAAACTTGGCTGGAGAGCTGGCCCAGTCAGACAGAGCTTCTGCCTGTGATATTTGAGTCTGATAAAGGTCACAATAGGTTCAAACACAATATAAGTCAATGGTACTAATCAACTCGCCGAGATAGGTCACTGATTAATAATAATAGTGATGATGTATTTAAGGGTGATGTAAATGCAAAGTTAATTTAAAACGCACTGAGGTTTATCATGAATCTCTTTTAAGACAGCAATAAAGTCAAGTTTGGCAATCTGCTTCAAGTGTCCTTAGGATGATAGTGATTTCACCTTGAGAATCCATCGCATAACACGCAAGCAATGGTACATAATGGATTCCATCTACAATACATCTCTTATTGATCTGTGCCTTCCCTGCCTCCAACTGTTGTATCACTTGCAGTAAAAACTACCAGCCGTTCCTTCATACGTAACACCAATCCCCAAGGAAATCACAGCTTTTCCTTCCTCATTCCTTTCATTTTCCTGCCAATTGCTTTCTTACCTTTCTGCATCTTCCCTTGATGATGAAAGGAACTAGCACATCTCTTTCAAGTGCTGCAAATTTGGATTAAATCGGAAATCGCACTGCCATAATGATATCTCTCGTGCAGGAAGAGCAATGTAGTGAATCTCAGCAGCTGTGTATGGAGGAGACCAGAGTAAAGGAAGAGAAAAAAACCAAACAAAAAAAAAACCACTTGTTTCGTGTCAACACCTGCTGCAGCACTTTCATCCAGGGCATGTGGACTCTTATGTACAGCCACGGAATCTACGATTCAGTCCTATTCTACACTGAACTGTTTATCTTGTGAAGCCGGATTAAACTGATAAGACAAAGAGGTGGGTGAGGGGCCCAAAACAGTTAACCTCTTGGTGCACCTGCCAATGCTATTGTTCAGTGTGGTGATAAATATACACACTATAATATGTGTACATACAGACACATATATATTAATATAGCTATAATTATAAACACTCCTGTAATTTATGGCTCAGCATAAATAATAGAAAGGCCTTTTTGGCCCCTGGTAAGTAAGAGATTAGTAAGAGTATTTAGTGTTAGGAACCACCAATATTGGAGTATTTTGGTGTAGTTGTGCACCGAGTATAATGTTATGGCCATATAATGTGACTAAGTCTCCAATTATGATATCTTTTAAGGTATTTTTAAGTAGCCTTTATTACAATTTTAGCTTCTAATAGGTTTGATATGAGTGCTCTCATTATTATTGTATTGTGTGTATAAATAGGTTTCAGTAGCACCATATAATAAATATTTGTTCAGGTGAGTGCTCCCATCTTTCAATTTTGTGTATATATACATATATTTATATATACATATATTTATATATACATTACATTTTTTTCTCGTCCCTATGGTGGTATATGTCTTCTTCAACCTTGGTTTTTCTACCAGAGGCCTGGGAGTTTGTCCAGAACAGTGCAGTGCTAGGAGCAGCTAAGATACTGTGCAGAACCCTCAGAGTGATCTGATGTTGTTCCTGTGATCTGTTGGAGCCAATTTCCCAGCTTAGGAGTCACAGCCCCAAGTGCTCCTATCCCTACTGAGACTACTTTTGCCTTCCACATCCTCTCTAGTTCAGGCCCTGGAACTTCTCTAGCTTCTCATACTTCATGATTTTGCTATAAATGGGCACTGCTACATCTATCACCAGCCCTCTCGCCACTGGTAGGATTTCCCAATGTCAGCCACCTCTTGGCTTGCCATGGCACTTCCTCTACTTGATCTTACTTCCATGTCTTTTGCTGTTCCATGCATTCTCTCAGCAGCTAATTTTTGGGTGCCATCTTACTGATGTATTGCCAGATGCTCTGGGTCCTGTACAGGACAGTGGCTCTGACCATCACTAGAGTGTATAAAAATACATATGCAGGATATATATTTAATACAATTACGTTTCACCTAGCTAATTTCCTGTACATTGCATGTGTATTTAATATTTATGAAAAGCACATGTTACTTTACGTAAAAACATAGGATGTGTCGTCAGATAAGAACCATTCGGTCCATCTAGTCTGCCCAATTTTCTAAATACTTTTATTATTTCCCGGTTTCCTAACTTATATCTAAGATAGCCTTGTGCCTATACCACACAAGCTTAAACACCTTCACTGTGTGTGTAAACAAGTTACAGTTCTCCAGTACATTAACCACTTAGTGACAGGACTTTTTTGAAATTTTTCACCCTTCATGACAATGAATGTTTTATAATTTATGTTGTGTTTGCGTATAGATGTAATGTTCCTCTTTCTAAAACAACCACATTTATTATATACTGTTTTTATTGCCATGAAAATACCATTATTTTTTATCATATAAAATGTACTGTTAAAAAAGTGCGTGAAAAAAATGCAAAATAGAAGAAGAAAATATGTTTTCTAACTTTTACATGAAATATCTGTTTACACTTCAAGAAAAACATATAAAAAAAACCGCTATACAGATTCTAATATTTGTCCTCAGTTTGTAAATAGCCCATGTTCACATGTTTTTCTGTTATTTTGGAAAGTTTTAGGGCAAACTGCCATCAAATATGATGCCCATGATTGCTCCATGGAGTGATCGCAGTGTCCTGGGAGGACCAAACTTTGGTGTTGCTTGATGCATCAATATCGAGGCATCATAGCAACACCAGCTAAGCATAGGCCTGTGCAGGTTTCACCCGAGGATGTACCAGGTACGTCAGCTGTCCATACGTCCATTGTCACGAAGAGGTTAAACATACTTTCACAGAAACCACTAAATTGAATGAACATCAGTGAGACTAGTTTCCGCTGCAAAAAGTTCTGGTATTAACCATTACTATGGAGCAGATTATCTCTGTTTACAATACTTGGAATGCAGGGGGGCTTGCTGAAACAGACAGCAACAGAAACAAATCTATTACACTTTATTTGCAGTTTTTATGATCTGTTTCTTTTTTCATCTCTTTACATTATACAGTACTTAACAAAAAAATTGTAAATCAGAAACTATAGGCAAAACCAGTCCTTTAAGATGGAATGCACCATTACTCCGTTCCTACTGGTTTTTAAGATTTTTTTTTTTGAACGAAACATAATTACTAAAGAACAGGCTTAAATATAACCTCTACGAATCATTCGGTCATCATTGTAACCATAGCTTGCCAATCTATGCTTTATTCAAAAATTGGTAGAAAGAAGCTGGTGAAAGGTTTTAGAGTGTGATAAACACTGGCCTTTCCCACACTGTTATTACTAAGATAAATTTCTGAACGAATCAGTGACATTAATGGGCCATTAAGCGTTTTTGTTTAACCTACCATTGCAAATTTTAGAAGAATCCATAAATGAGTAGACTGTAAACATTGTTCTACATTGTATATATTGTTTTGTCAATCAATAAACATTTGTTGAATCTATGAAACACAAAGCAGCAGCAGTATTAACACAGCTATTTAATTGCCATAACAAAATGGTATTGTACTGTTATGTCAATGTTCATGAAAAGAGATTGAACAGAGCACAATTGTACAAAATGAAACCTCTTACTGAGACAACTTTTCTAAAAGTAGTTTGTAAATGCTAAAGAAATCTTCGACAATTTGACCACTGATTTGTAGTAGATTACAATTTTTAACTTCGGCTCATAAATAAATAGCAGTCATACGACTTAGTTTTAAAAGTAGAGAAATCAGCACAGACTCACTTTTGGTGGTGATTACTCCACTTTCAGAAGTTTGGCTTGGTATGACCTTATCCTTATTCTTCTAATCAGTGGGGAAAAGATGTAGGTGAATAGTATAGTAATAATACAATATCAGAAGAAAGGATTAGCATTACATTCAGTATGTGTTTTCTAAACATCAGTTTGGTTAGTTTTGTGTTGTGTGGAATTTTCAAATATAGCAGTGGTAAATCACAGAGGACCCCCGAATAAAAGATAGGAACTTGTAAGCAAATACACACAGACACATAAATGTAATGTAATATATATCTGACATGGAAGTAAACTTCAATGCTGTAGGGTGTATTATATTAGAAGTACAGAGATTCATAGAGAGGAGGAAATAAATGGATATATTTAAAATTAAGGTTATATTCTGATTGGCTGAAAATGTGATGATTTATTGAATTATCCCAAATGATATAATATACAAAAAAAAAAGGGATAATATTTTCAATCATAAAAATGCATTTCAGGATGCACTATATATATATATATATATATATATATATATATATATATATATATATGTAATGTATTTAATATATAATACATGTTATATTTATATAATATCTTAAAATATTGTCTGTTCTGCATCTAAGTAACAATAATGGACAAACACAATCGGTTTTAACTAATAACAAGTCGGAGCGCGACCAAAGAGGGCATGCACGTCTATGGTGCAAACTAAAGCATGGTAGTTTCATAGTTAAATTGTATGGGAGGTTTGAATTTCTAAGAAGATATAACAATATTATGTACGATGACTTGTAAATTTGCTTGGGCACATGGCAGTTTTGGGTTAATAGAGGAAATGAAAGCTTCACTATTAATAAATAATATACATTTATACAGAAATCCAATATATATTACCAATTTCCCATCCTTCATTTGCTTAAATGGATACAAACCAAGGGCAGCAAATGGATTGCTACAAACAGTTCTGCTTATGCCAGTGTATCAATCTATTATAGGAAATGTCTTTTGGTGCTAAAAGCTTTTACTCTTGCCTGACACTAAAACAGTGAAAACTAGAGGGAATCCAAACGTGTTAGAAAAGGAATATTTTTAATGCATCACAGTGCTGCTACTTTGCAGCATTCAAACACTGCATTGCAACCAAAATAAAAACCACAATATGTTGAAACAAGATAGTTTTCTAAAGACAATATCAACTAAGAAGTGTATGGTGTAGTCTTAGATAGAAGCAAATGTTTGGTATTTGTCTGTAGAAAAACAAAGTGCATAAGAGTCTTCTATGACCAAAGTTCAAGACGGTGTTGTGGAATTATCAGAACTTGTGCATCTATGTTGCCATGGGAATGAGAAGTCAAAGGTTATTGTCTTTAAAACTGGCTTGGGCTGTTGACATTTTCTGGTTGAAGTGCAATACCAAATTACTACCTTTAAAACACTATGTAGTGCAATTAACAGAAAATCAATACTTAAAATACTTTTTTGGTAGAAAACTTTCACATAAGGGTATATTTCTATGTATATGTGTTGTAATGAAATGTAAAATGTTGCCCTACAAAAAGATAAATGCACTTATGACTAATTATGAGGGCTGATCAGCACAACAAACTAATAAAGTAAACCACCACTACAGAACTCATATAGATGTTTGCTTTTGTACAGAATAATAGTCTATGTAATGGTAGCAGAAGCTTCAACACAATCATAATTATTGAATTACCTCTAATTTAAGTCCTCTTGTTGTGCTAGTTTTACTATATTTTTAATATAGTCTTATCCTTTACTATGTATTTAAATGTTTCTATCATATTCCCTCAGTCTCACTTTTCCTCCAAGCTATACACATAATGTCCCTTTAATCTTTCCTTTTAAGTTGTATCCCACAATACAAAATCAGTAGCCCTTCTCTGAACTCTCTCCAAAATATCAATATCCTTCTGGAGATACGGTCTCCAGTACTTCATACAATACGCCAAGTGAAGGCTCACCAGTTCTAATACTTCTCTCTATACAACCAAGCATTCTGATAGCATTTCCTGTTGCGCTATTACATTGTGTACCTACCTTTCCGTCTCCTGAAATGATTAATCCTAAATCCCTTTCCTCAGATTTTTATGTTAGTACTTACTCTGCCCTTGGGTTTTTACGCCCAAGGTACATTATCTTGCACTTATGCACATTAAATGTCAGTTGCTCTGACTATTTTTCTTGTTTGCCTAAATCATTTGCTATTTGGCTTATCCCTGCATGAACATCAACGCTGCTGCAAATCTTTGTATCATCAGCAAAAAGACATACTTTGCCAACAAGACCTTCTGCAATATCACTAATACAAATATTAAAGAGAATGGGTTCAAGTACAGATCCCTGAGGTACCCCACTAGTAACAAGACCTTGCTCCAAGTATACTTAAATGACCACAACACTCTATTGTGTCACTCGCCCATTGTCTAATCCATTCAACAATATTGTAATCCAAACTCAAAGATTTCACGTTTTGATAAGCCTTCTATGTGCTGCAGTGTCAACAGCCTTAGTGAAATCTAGATAAGCAATGTCTACTGCACAAGTTTTATCTATTATTTTAGTCACCTAATAAGGTTGCCACATGGCCGGTATTTTAAAAAAATTGGCTTGACCCCAATGTTAAGTCTATGGAGGTAGTAGCATGGCCAGTATTTTTTTGAAGAAAAGATGGCAACCAATTCACCCAATAAAAAAAAAATCAGTAAGATTAGTTTGGCTTGATCTCCCTGTTGTTTCTGATCTTGAAATCCATGTGATTTGAGCTGTTCAACAATACTTTCCTTTGACATGCTTTCCATACTTTCCCTACTACTGATGTAAGACTTACTGGCCTATAGTTGTCTGACTCCTCCCTACTACCTTTCTTGTGAATGGACACAACATTCGCTAATTTCAATTCTTCTGGGACTACCATTCTTTTTATCTTTGCAAAGTGCCTGATCTGCTTCCTGGTGTCCTGAGATCATGATGCTTATCTCAGAGTGTTTCAGCTGGTGGTTTTAACCCCTTGACGACAAAGGACGTGCCAGGCACGTCCTGGGAGAAACTCCCTTAACGAGAAAGGACGTGCCTGGCACGTCCTGCATTGAATGAAGTGGTTTTTGCGATCAACGATCGCGAAAACCGCTTTAACAGTGCTGGTCTATTGCCTCGACATCGAGGCAATAGCCAGCACCGAAATTTCTATTTCGGGACCCCCACGATCGCCCCACGGAGCGATCGTGGGGAGCCATATTGACGGGGCATGCTGCTCCGTCAATATGGCTAAGTCCTGTGCCGGTCTGAGCTTCGAAAGTGAAAGTAACTTCACTTCCGTCGCTCTGAATATGCTACTTGACTACCTCTAGTGGTAGTTTAGTAGCATTGCAATGGGCAATATTTAAAATAAATATTTAATTAATTAAAAACAGGTTATTTAGCTATATTAGCCTATAGGGTTAAAATTAAATATTTTTTAGCATAAGGGATAGGGTTAAAATTAAATTAAAGTTAAAAAATATCAAGGGATATAATAAGGATTAGAGTTGGGGTTAAATTTAGTGTTAGGGTTAAATTTTGGGTTCGGGGTCAAAAGATCAATATAGGAAAAAAACAAAAAACAATATTTTTGGTTTTTGCCCCATAACTTGCAAAAAAAACCCCAAAAATATGGAAACATGCATATTTTTGAACTCGGGAGAACATTTAGAAACTATTTAGACGGGGTCTTTTTTAATGATTTTATTTGTGTAAATTATATTTTAGGTCAAAGTTAGAAAAAGTGTGTTTTTTTAACTTTTTCATCATATTTTATGATTTTTTTTGTAGTAAATTATAAGATATGATGAACAAAATGGTATCTAATGAAAGCCCTTCTTATGACGATAAAAACAACATATAATTTGTGTGGGTACTGTATTTGAGAAAGAAAAAAATTACAGCTAAACACAAACACCCTAGAAATGTCAAAACAGCCATTGTCACCAAGGGAAAGTCAAGGTGAAAATGTCTTGTCACTACGGGGTTAAATAGCACCTTTTGTTGTGTTTGTTGTTGGGGAGTGCATGTATTGTGAAAGGGAGGCTACTGCCACCCGAAACGTCTGCTCTCTGCTCACTCTCTGTGTGAATAAACACAGGTGAGGTTTTATACTCCAGGTGCGCTTGGATTTTTTGTTTGCCCGTTACCAAGGTTTGTTTAAATAAATCCATTAATGGTTTTGCTATCACACCACTAAATTATTTTAATAACTTTGAGAGTATCCCACCAGGCCTCATCAACATATTTGTCTTTACTTTAGACAGCTGAAGTAGAAACTCATCCTCTGTAAACTCACAAATGTATCAAATGACTCATTAATGCTTTAATACATGTGAATCATTGCTCCACTGTTTTTAAAACACCAGCCCCAGTTGACGCGGAGAAAGCTGTCATGTATTGAGACATCAAATCGGAAGTCCCGCTATACTGAATCAGTGAATTAGGAGAAGATGGTTAGTGTGCCTTCAAGGAACAAGAGGAAAAATGGTGGAAGTAATTGAGTTAGTCACAGATAGTCTAAGAGCTCCTTTAAGATAAACATGAAATCCAACAAGATACTTTCATAATGCTAAAGAAAAATGTGGATATTTTCCAATAATGGACCAGAGCTTGACAAATCCCTACTGCTGGCTTCTAACTTTTTTGGTTGTTTTACATAGAATTCAAAGTAAGGACCTCCTCATAAAAATTACTAGGCTGGTTCCTGAATTGGTCTGTTTAGCTCCTAAAATCTACAAACATTTAGTTAAGCCCTGTATTGGACAACAGATAACATTTCTATCTACTGCAAACTATTTCATCAATCTATAGATTTATAGAATAAAATAATAATCTGCTTGCTATCTCCTGTTAGAACCTAAGGACAGATACTTGATACTATAAGTAAAATAAAACTTTTTATTAAAACTGCTAAATTTGGTAATTGTTTCTATAAGTATTTATCCTCTGACAATGTGCCCTCGACATCATTAATATTAAAGGTTTGGCATAATATCCATGATAATACAATAAATAGCCAAATTCAACTTTACACACTGAGTTGTCCTAGTTGGTAGATTGTTTTACAGAAACATTCTTTATCATACTACCATTTAATATACTACCGAATCTATTATTTTATTCAATACCTCTATGTCTTTGAGATGTCTTGCCAAACTTACCAATTTCAAGCGGTTTCCAACAACTGGCACCCACCATAAGTCTACACTGAGCCTACCTATATAACTGGCACAGCGCCAAGGCCATCATTAACACAGAGCTGCATGAGACCTCTAGGTGCTGCCTCTGTTACTTCACATTCTCACATGCCACATAGGGTTGCCACCCAGCCGGTGTTTTACCGGCAGGCCGGTAAAAAAAAACCTCTTGATGACAATGTTAAGTCTATGGAGTCAATAGCAAAGCCGGTATTTTATTGTGGAAAAGGTGGCAACCCTAATGCCACAGTGGATAACACAACATTGGTTTACATTATTATTTATTTTCCCTCTTTCCCTAATTGACCATTACACCTCCTGAATCATGGTATAGCCCAGGTTCCCCATGCTCCCGTTAACTATGATTGTTTCTCCCCGATCATATTTGCTATATTCCATATCAGTCTGTCACCATATGGGCCATCTTCCCTTAGAACCCACCTTTCATTCTATGGGCCTCTCTTGCATTGACTTCCTTTACCCTGGATTGGCCATTCGTTCCCTTCCCTTTAGTCATGTTTACTTTCCCTCTGCCTATGCAGGGCATGTACTGCCTCCTCTATATCTACATTCACCAGAAATGTACTGGTCATTATCTCTAATCCTTTCAATGCCAGATGTATCATTTGTTAGTGTTTGATTCAAATGCAGTGCAATGAGTAAGGACACAGTTGAGTGGAGATTTAGGGATTTTTTCATGGAAGAAGGAACTGCAGAGAATTAAGAAGGGAAATGTAAAATGAAGGCTGAAATAGCAGAGTTTGAAGCATAACTGAATGAGTGAATTAGGTTTACAATACCCTTTGTATGCACTGTACATTAACAGGGCAATTTTCTTCACATTTGGTTTTGGCAGTATGGCGGAAGAAGCAATTGGTAGAGTTCAATGCATACAGTTGCATGGATGACATCTCCAGCTAATAAGCCGAGTGTGTCACTGGGGTTTGAGGAAAACATTTGCAACCTGGTAGTTGGTATGTTGGTGCATCACATTGCAGTAGGTGAGATTGTGATATTTTATGGTGACGTCAAATGTTTCCATAGCACATTGAATTTGGGAGAGAGTTTTGGTGGAACATGGGGTATGGAGCAGTTTATGTGACACAGCTGGGTTATGTGAATTTCAGTTTTACTTTGTTTTTCACATTTTGTGTGAGAGAATGGGGGTTTGAATAACTCTGGACTTTTTTAACATATTTTGTGGTTTGGATGAACATTAACACATTGTGCCACATGGATGTATATATACAGCCGCAATAGAATGGTCCTTGAGGACTATGCGAACGTATATATGTCCTCATTCTGCAGATGGGGTATTGGACACGTACTAGGCACTATGGTAGCAAAGTGAAGATATTCACCTCAATTACAACACACACTTTTGGTTGAGCCACAGGCAATATGTCAAGAAGGACTCACTATCAAGCACCTAATAAGCAGGAACTCAGTATGGCAGAAGAGAAGTCAGGATACAGGCAGAGTCTGGGATCAGAGAATGATGAACGGATGGGTCAGAAGCTGTAGTAAGTTCGGGCAACTAATAGCCGTGTCAGGATAACTACATACACAGGATCAGAACCAACATAGGGCAAAAAACTGATTATTCAGGATACACACTGGGTCAGAGGTTAACGGCTGACAGAAATGGTCAGGAATAGAACTGGGTCAACTTAAAGACATTGGCACAGGAGGGTTAAAACCATTCCTGTCCCTTTAACATATTCATGTTTTCACCTGATCGCCACCTGTGGCACCACAGAATATGCACCCCTGTGACCCACCAGGGAAGTTCGGGTCTGCTTGGATGATGCAGCTGGTGGTCTGGCATGGAGTTCAGAAAGGCAAGACAGAGCGCGATGCACGATGGGTGACAGCGCTCACCAGCTCCCAGAAGAATACTCAGCCTTAAAACGAGGCTGACTTCCGAGCAGCACTTCTAGGGCATATAACTGCTGTAATAATGAATTAGAGTGATCGTATGCCACCCATGTAAGGGCCCATAGGCATTAGCAGGGGCGATTAGGCATGGCTAATGGAGATTAGCCTGCTGTCAAAGATATGACGTCAAGGGGTTATTACTTAGGAAGAATTACAAAAATAAACTCTGCATACATGATGTACCATAATCCTGAAACCACTGTAATGCAATGTTATGATAGGGCTTGATGTCAAACTAAACACTGGGCTGGACTTTAAAAACAATCTCACGGGTGTGTGACGTGCTGAGGATTGGAAGATGGGGGCCCACATATAGATGCTTGCCCTGGATCCCATTAATATACAGTCATCCCAGCACAGCGGGTACTACTGACAACTTTCTTCCCTGCCTTTCTAAGTGCCTATATTGCTTCTTTTTCCTAGTCCCTCCAGATTGTAAAACTGGAAGCAGGTCTCTCTCTACCATATGAATTGGTTTGTCTCCATCTTTCTAATAGTGTTTGCCAACACCCCTGTAAGTTCAGTACCAGGTATTGTATTATACTTATTGGGACAATCTATCTTCAACTGCACCAAATTGCCAATGAGTAGATCATCTGTTTCCACTTCAGGGAATTTACTAACATGGAATAAACATAAGCACCTGTTCTCATTAGTAATTCATCTGCCCAGTGCCAGCTCTCAAATTTCACCATCATTTTAATATTGTTGACACATCAGGCATCTTAATTGTAGATGGAAGGAGGCGAAGTCAATGGAAGCAGATACGTTTATAGGTTACATTGATAATAATTGCTTACACTATGCTATGGACACAGGACACAGACAGCCAATACACATACCCATCAATCCTATTGATGGGGATGGCACTCCTCTAAATGTATGTATGTAAGTGTGTGGTAGATTAATTTCTCACTCTCGCTGCTTTCAAACTGTAGCTAAATTTGTAGTTGATTTGTGGAACAATGAAACTGCCACATTTATAGTTCTTAAAAATGAAATGTTTTGACTACAACCTGTAGAATTAAGTGCAGGGGAGAAAACAAAAAGTACCGCATTTTGAAAAAAATCTTATTTTTTTGTAATGATGACCATCTTGTGAGTACATTGTCAATCAAAACAAGCTGGGACTATTTCATATGTAGTTGGCAGTACTTTTGCATGCTAATTGTGCACTCACAGATAGCAAACTAGTTTTAACAATGGTAATAGTAAAGTGATTAATACATATTTACATTAGATAAATGAACTTAATACATAATAATCATGAGAAGAGGTGAAATATGTCCCATTCAGGAAATCATTTTTTTGAGGTGAAAGGAATGCACATGAGGTGCGCAAGGAATTTGTAAGTAAAAGATGTAACCACAATATAGAACTAAATTACACTCACTCTGACAGTAACCTGGGTTTTTATAACATATTTTCTATTAAGCCTGATGTAAAGAGACACAAGATCTGGTAAAAATATACCTAAAGCAAAAACTTTCCAGGGAAGGAACTATAGCTGGGTCTTTGGTTTCCAAAAAAAGTTTCACCCAGTATTTCCCAGCCAATCAAGACTAGGCCCAAGAAAGGTAAAATGTGTATAATGACCCAGAAATGGAAAAGCCTGCCAAATCGCAGGGTATAAATATAAATCCACGGCATAGTTATCATCTTTAATCTGTTAGTTAGATTCAATGTGCCCAGGTAGAGTGGAAAAAATAAAAACCTCAGTTTTTTCTTAAAGTTGAAATTTGCTTCTGGGAGAAGGAGCTTGACTGTTAGTGCCACATGTTTTGTGCCATAAATGGAGGTGTTACTAATGTTTTAAGGTGGAATTTTTTTATATTTTTTTTAAAGTTCTTTCTTATCAGTATTAGTTGTAGTTAATTAATTTTCCTTTTTCATGATATGTTCTTCTACATATCATATCAAATTTTGTATTTCCAATTCCTCTTTTTCTCTTCTGTATCCGTTTCTTATTGCTATATTTTTGAAAAATAAAAAGGAATTAAAAAAACTAAACAAAAAATCTGTAATATCTGATGGGTACTGTCAATTTGCATTACCAGCAGCATAGTTTTATGAAACACTACACACTGCTTATACCACCTTAAGCAGTTTACTATTTTAGACATACTGAATAAATCGTTTTCCAGTGTTTTGAAATAACATGACTCTTTATAGGAAAGCTGGGAAACTGAAGCCCGAGGGAAATAGGGGTATGTGTATGGCTTAATTCAAGTCAGTTTTTTTTCCCTATGAGCTAAGAGCAAGGAGGGAACCAATATGAATAAATTTCCATCCTTATCACTTATGCAAGAGAGTGCCATGTGTGTGTGCAATTTGGGTGATAGGGCAAGTCCTGGTTGTGCAATCTGGGTGCTGGGGCAACTGTTGTAGAAGCACTTGAAGCCCTGTCCCCCCAATTATAAATGGGGCTAGGTGCCAGCCACATGCTCCAAACAGGAAAAATAAAAAATGTTGGTGCCTAAGCTAGTCACAGGCTCAAAAAATATAAATGTATAAAATGAAGTCTACCAAACAGATGTGAGCTCACATAGTTCAGTTGTTTGCTCCTCATTGTGTGCTTGTAGCTTGCTATCCAGGGGTCAAACGGGAGGAAGAAAATGGAAAAGCTGTCTCTCTTCACACCCAAAGGAATATATATATTTGTGCAGTCTTGGTGTAAGGATTCCACCGTGGTGCTCAAAAGCCTGGCATCACCCAAAAACTCCATAAACAAGAAAACAAAGTATTTTCTTTATTCCAGATCATAATACATAGTAAAACCATCCAAGTTCAAAATAGAAATAGGTAGAAAAAAGACTTACAGATCACAGTAAAATGGAGTAGTACGGATCACGGATTGAGACAACCGCTTTGTATGATCCTACATAAAGCAAATATTTAAATGTTGGAAAATACACTGGCGTGCAAAGCCTTCTTTTCATTCTAAAATGGGAGGATGTTTTACTGCACCTCCCCCAACACATTAAAAAGGTTTTGGTAGCAATACAAACCACACTGTGTGCCCACCATATAGGAGGTTAGTTTAGGTTCTACTGAGAGTGTGCTTTGATGTGGTGGGTGTGCTTTATTATGCTTTGGTCTATTTACATAACCAAAACCTCTAATTTGGAAGCACTTTGGTGCTTTCCGAGTAGCCCTAATTCATGGGCTATTCACCGAAGTGGGATGAGATGAGATTTTCCATGAGAATATCGGAGCTATCTTGTAAGTTCTTCTTATAAACTGAAAGGTTTTACAAAGCTAGGCCTCCCTCTCCTAATCATTTCCTTACTGAGCAGTCCTAAGGAATATGTTGATGCCTCATGAATTAATGGATAATAACAATACCACAATGTGGATTTTATGGTTTACATTTCTATTCAAAGAAAACCACACACAGTAGGATTATGGACAACAAAACACAAACCAAGCCATAACAAAGGTGATTCAATATAACTTCACAAAGTCACCCATTTTCATTTAAAAATGCAAATTAAACTTTTCTTCCAATGTCATTATGTGGATTGTCCTCACCTTTATCTTATATAGATCAACATATTTCAATATACATAACTATCTATTTTATGGCTGACAAGCCTTGAAAAAAATTAAATAGATGTAATTCTCAACACAATGAACTTCTAATGTTTTTACAGCATCTGTTCTTCCAGAAAAAAAAATGCATCCATCTTTTCATTCATGTGCCAAACATATAATTATGCCCATGAAAAATAAAATATGTGGTGAATGTAAGAGTCCAGCTTCATTCTTCACTAAATTATTCTATTCTTCTAGGCTTTATGTGTATGACAAATTGCATTATTTCAACAATGGCACACTGGAATTCTGTCTGATTATTATTATTAACCTGTTTATTGCCAGGGAGTGAACAAAGAAATGTTAATTCCTCAAGATTTTTTGTGTTTATAAAAGCATAAAGTTGTCTGCAACATATTAAAGAGAATTTGTTTGTATTTAAAGAGGACCTAAACCAGTGGTGGTAACTATAGTCCTCCAGCTTTGTGAGCTAAGAGTGCAGCAGAGGATTATGGGAAATGTACTCAGTTGGATAGTCCTGGACTAAACCCTAAGAATGTTTCTATAATGAGTCTAAAATATACTTCTGTCTCATTAAAACTGAATGGTGTACTGTTAAAAATTATTTACCGACTTTCTCCATCTCCGTCATGCTGCATAGCGGCATATACAGAATAGCGGTGGATGAGATCAGCATCTCCTCCCCAGCTGGAGGCACGGACTGTGTGATCAATGTTGAACACCTATCAGTGACGTATGTTATGTAGTGGTAGACTGGAACTCGTGAGACATCCAAAATAAATTTGAATTGCTTTTAAATGGTTCTGTCTAGAGTGAAGTGGGTTTCTGTCTGAATAAAAGATACTACGGACTGACTGACCCCTACTTAACAGAATAATAGAACATAAAATTACAATATATGCTGTTTAATGTCAATTTTTTATTGAATCTGTTTATTTGCATACATGGCAACATCATATACACCATATCACACACAAGGTATTATAAACATGCATTTTAAAATCATCTTGCGGTTTGCTCTACATCTTTATACAAACACAATAGTTTTCTTATATCGCAGTACAGACACAATATTAGGCATTGTGTTAGTAATGCCTTTAATCACATGGTTGTACACATATATAATTCAAAATCCAAATTCATAACAGGCATCACCTGATAAAATAATATCACATTTTCTTTTTGCCTTTTCATTTAAAACCATACAAGTTCCAAAACATTCCATGACCCCTCTTTATTTAATTCCCAGACAAAGTTTAAGCCTACGTAAAGGATATTGGATTCTATAGTATCAGTTGCCTGCAATTGTTTTGGATTACTGGTTTAAGTACAGGTTTCTGAACATTATATTTCAATTTTATAGATTATATGTATTAGACTCTATTGGATTGGATTGTGTTTATTTAAGGATTTATATCTTGATTAAATATCGCATTAAATGTAAGGTGTAAAGGATCATGAAAATAGAGCTGTTGATCATAACAGCATAGCAGGATAATATTTGCTTTCCCCTGATGAGATTCTGGATAAGATGAAAATTCATAGGGCAGTAGTTTGGATCATCTGGGATACCATCTGTGTAGAGCTTTCAGCACAACAGTGGTAACAGCTGTGAACCGTAGACTTTTGTAAAAAGTGAACATGCTTAGATTCTGTTATAACACTACAGAATTATGTTTACACTATCCTTACTTTACTATTATTAAAACAAAAATCTGGGAACGTTATCAGTAAAACCAAAGCATTGGTGCTCCAGCAGGTTTAAATTTTAAATGTTTTATAGTGTTTGAAAAGGATACAGCTTTTGACACTCAAGATGGGGGTCAGTTATATATTGGGTATTGCCATAAAGCATGGTTCAAATAAGTTTCCAATTCACTAATATTTCCAAGCTACCAAGTAATGCTTATCTTCTGTCCCGCTATTGGCTGTTTGCTGCACAATTGACGCATGCATACACCAAAGATGGGGTGAACAATTTTTGAATGATGCAGAATCAGTACACCATTTGAAAGGTCTTTTTTATGAGAAAGAGAAACCTTCTGCCTCATTATATCACACGTGTGTCATTGAAATACAGAAACAAAATTAGTAAAGGGTGGAAATAAAAACAATCATTAACTAGACATAGATGTTCTCATCTGAGGGTATTAAAATGAAGTGTGAATGATAATGCCCCAAAAAAAGCTTTGTGCTTTCCAAGCAAATCGACTGATATGAACAGAAGAATAAATACATCAAGATTATTTTACAAGGACTCAAATCCACTTCAGTGATCGAAATAAAAAGATGGGAATTTCTAAACACTCTTTGTCAAGGTCCCTTTTTATTTATATCAACAAAGCCCACTGTGCTACAACAATGAATTCAATAGCACACAATCGCATGACATAACAAAATAACTTCATTGATAATGACCTTCATTAGGTCTATATTCTCAAAAACTCGCTTTCATGCTCATGTGCCAAAACTGTGACCCACTAAAACAGTCACACAATAAAACATATAATAGTTTTCTGTTGGCTTAAAGGCATATCAAAATCTTTGAGGTTCATGCTTTCTTCAATGAACATTTAAAAAGCAATGACCTGGGATATAACTATTTGGTTGTTAATGAGTTCCAATAATTTTTTTAATATTTATCCATGAAATTTCCGATGTTTTTAGTTCTTTTAGTTGTTTATTTGTCTGTTTTGGGAAGGAAAGAACATTTGTCTCCATGATCTTATTTGGATTACCATCTATTTTTATGCCCAGATATTGAAAATATTTTTTTCCAGACAATCGCAAGTCCCCTTAATTTTATAATTTTCAGCTTTATCTAAATTCTTCCAAATTATAGTATAATATTTTTTTTCTACATTTAACTTATCATTTGAGAAGTAGCTAGAATTGCCAATAACCTTTACCAGTTCTTACAAATATCTGAGCAGATTCATCAATGTGATCAAAACATCAGCTGTTTATAATGATACTTTATTTTCCTGCTGATCTATGCCATAACCTTTAATCTTATTACTCTCCCTAATTTCTTTTGCCAAAGGTTTTATAGTTAACATGTATAGAGGCGGTGATAGGGGACACCCCTGTCTGGACCAATTACTTATTTTGAACCAGTCAGAGGTTATTCCACTCCCTTTTGTTCTAGCCTTAGGGCCCAAGTATAAAACCATAATTGCATCAATCACCCAATCTCCAAATCCATGTGCCCTCAAGGCATATTTAAGGAAGTCAAGTTCCACCTGACCCTGTCAAAGCACTTATCTGCGTCCAACCACAGGGCCAGTAATGGGACCCCTGAGCCACGAACACCATCGATTATGTCCACTGTGATTCTAACAACGTTGAGGGATGATCGACCTTTAATAAATCTGATCTGTCATTATGGACCAGGTTGGGCAACATCCTATGTAGCCTATCTGCAAAATACATGCATAGATTTTAATGTCTGATTTTAAATGTGATATAGGCCTTTAACTTGTTACAAACTTGGATGGTTTATCCGGCTTCATGATGGAAATAATATTAGGTTATAGAAGTTTGTCACGGTACCTGTCATGAAGTCAATCATGACAGTCTGCCTGACTGGGGTTCTTGGATGGCTCTGAGGGCCAAACACCTCCCTGTGGACTATGGACCCTGTCTTTGGATATGTTATATTTGGGGGTACATACTTTGGGGGCATCTGTGACACCCTGCTTCAATACAGCTGGACTTCAACACAGGCTCACTCAGGATGTCAACCAAGATGTGTACCTTGGGATCCAAGCCTTTGCTCTATTCACTGTGTTTCCCCCAGGTTAAGAAATGTTATTAAATGTTAGTGTTGAATTGTGTACTTATCCAATCAAAAAGCATTTACTGTCCTTTAAGCCATCTATTGTCTCTTGTAGTCTGGATCTAAAGACAGCATGTTTATTTTATGTAAAGTTGTACTGTACCTGTTTTAAATTAGGTTTTCTATTGTTTGAGGCTTACATGTTATAATTAGATCCCTGCATCCCCCCCCCTCCCTTTCCCAGTTGATGTCATATTTGTGTGTATATAAGTCTGTGCTGTTTGACAAATAAAGTTGTTCATTCTTGCTGTTCCCAACTGCTAGTGGTTCTGTCTGCTATTTTGGTACAAAGAGCAAGGTTCCAGGAAGACTTTCTGGGTGGATGCTGAGCTTTAATTGGGAGCTAAGGAGGTAGAGGTGCTACCGGCCTTGTGTAGCCGTCCCGTTACAAAGTTATTCTGGTATGATCTTTTCTTTTGCTGTGTGGTTATTTTTAAGGAGTTCTACCAACTCCTCTTTAAATAGTTTATATAATACATTGGGGAAATGGTCTGGACCCCAGCTTCTTGTTTGCCTATTGATTTCTATCACTGAAACACGTTCATCTAGTCTATTTATTTATTGTTCCTTAGAATTTCCTTAGAATTTTTCCTTGTTGAATTTTCTTATTCTTAAAATAATCCTCTGGATTGCTAAATTGATTATGTAGATTATATACATTTTGATCAAAAAGATTAAAAGCCCTTCCAATTCTCTCAGGTGTCAGTTCCCTCTCTAGTTATGATTTTTTGTACTGTATTAGTTACCCTTGTACCCCTAACTTATAAGTAGCTTGTTTGCATGATTCCCATTTTAAATATATATTTATATATGTGTGTATATTAAATATACAACACTGGAGAATGACTAAACCTTTAAAAAAATGTTTTATTCAGGCAGCTATAGAGATTTTCTATATTTTATATTTTATAACAAATACAAATGGGGGTGGCTATCATAGAATTTTTAAAAAGTCAACAGGTTACATGCAATAAAACTGAAGATGAAGAGTTTTATTGTTGACAAAAATTTCAGCAAGGTTTAGATGAATACTGGATAATTGTAAAGCACAATTCTTCACACATTTCTAAAGGCAGGTCAACGTGGGTATCATTTCTCAATCCAAATGTGTCTGTTCTTGCTCTCCTCTTTGTTCGTTTAGATAATAAACAGGGAACAAAACCAGGATCATAGAAGTCACTCTCTGAAAAGGATTCTTTAGCTAATTGTCATGTAGTAGTTATTATAAGAATGTAGCTCCAATGTAATCTTGAATTCACTAGTGCAAATGTCTGCTTAATCGATCCATTACCTTGTTTAACTATGCAATGATAAAAAAGCTGGCTGTTGAACAAGTCACACATACAGAAAGTGAAGGAAAATCAGTAATAACATATGCATAAGGTTGGGGTGTAAAACTCCAGCTGCTAACGAATTACATCTCCTATGTTCTTCTCCAGTCTTTCAGTGTGACAGAGCATTATGGAAGATGGAGGCTTCAGGGCTGTAGGGCTACAGTTTGACACCCCACTAGGGAAGAGGAACAATATCTATACACATATTATCAGCTAAAACTACTAATACGTGGCATTTTTTTTTAAATTGATACCAAACTCTAAACATTTTATTGGAACAATAAAGCATATTGTGATAGAAGAAAGGGAGGGCAATGCATTGTGCACGTTCCCAAAAGAATGTGTGCACATATGGAGCATGCATACATAGGCTCACCATGCATACTTTATGCATAAATTATAGTCTTTCTAATTCTTGCTGAGCTGTATTAATGCGTAAAGAGGATAGTCTGTTAATAATGATGAGGACCATCTGAGTCAGCAAGTAGATCAGATTGGAATATTGATTATGTAATTTAGCAGCTTCCATTAGCCATTTGTGTATTGTTTACTTTAAGGTGTTATGTTAAGCTGTTTTCAAAGACTCTCATAAATGTAAATGTCTGTTTGCTAAATGAAAAACGTGGATTACTGTCACCAGATAATTTGTTATAGTAATAGCAGTTGCTATTGTTATAATAATAGTACATTTGTGAAGTAAATAGTCAATTTAATAATATTTGTGCTTTGAAACTACTGCATAGCAGTACAGTAACGCTAGAATCAATTGCTTTTTGTGTAGTTCTGTGGATCTTCTTAGTATACAAAAGGAGCAAGGTATATGGAGAAAGCTAGTTTCTCTGCATATAGAGCTGTCACTGAAATCGATCACAGTTCTGTTGTGTCTTTATTGCTATATTGCTGTTGGTATTAACAATGGCTATGTTGCATTGCCTGGTATTGAATACTGCTTGTTGTCCATTGACAGATGGATAGGTGAATTCTATGTGCAAAAGAAAGCAGACTTTGCCACCTTCCATGAGATATAAAAATGGTAGAGAGAGAAAGCATATTAGTCAGAAAGTTTTAGAACAGGTTTCATAAACTAGGAAAGTCGATGAAACACCTAGTGAGTAAAATACACACTGTCTTCTACTTTCAAACCATATTGTGTTTTTGTTCTGTTATACTTCTCCGAAAATAAATGGCATTGAGTTCACAAACCAAATCAGGAAATAAAAATCCTTTATAAATAAAAATGTTTCCAACTGCTGTCAAAGTCACTGTTAGTGGGAAAACAAAGTCTCAAATTGTAAATAATGTTGTGCAAAATGGTATAAAGTGACTGGAGGTATGGCTATAATATAGCAGTAGCCTTGGCATTAATCTATTCAAATCAAAGTTCTGTTTAGGAAAATAATTACAATTCTATGTTTTGCAACAAAAGAGCATGATTGTTGTATTGTACCATAATGATGAGTACAAGTACCATAGCAGGAAGTTGTGGAGAAACTGAATAGTGAATATTCATCACTGTGATGCTAATGGATAGACACTATAATAAAATACGTAGTGAATAAATACTGACTTTTACTTGTAAAATAAAAGATAACAAATGCTATCCAAAAGAAAAATACACACAATTCTAAATCTCTTCATGTACACCATTATCATTTTTGTATTTAAAAAAAAAAACATTTCTCCCTGTTTTTTTTAATCATTTTTGAATGGTATTGCTGCAAAGTACCATTCAAAAGATATCCTACAGTCTGTGAAAAAACACAGACTTCAAAGAAATCGTTTCATGAAGCTGCTACTTCGCTCCTAATGATGTGTCAATGTGTCAATCATGTAAGATGTGAGAGAGTATTTGTGAATGGAAAAGTGAATGAAAATGAGAATGTGTATGTGAATGCTAACACAAGTGTGACCAGTTTTGGATAACATTGGAGCACGAGTCATTGTGAATATGAATGTGTATGTGAATGCCCATACAAACAACTAGGAAGTATGACACTGTACTTGGAGGGAGCAGGCAGACAGTGAAACAGACACAAGATGGCGGCACTGAAGTATAAAAACAAACACAGAAAATGCTGACGATTTCTAGGTAAGTTGTTTGTTCCAACACATTAGACCAGGATGAAGGGTAAACATTAGGGAACCCTTTTATAAAGTATTTTTTTAAGGTTTACCCCCTCTTTTAGTGTGGCCAAACAATATTTGTATAAACTTAAAAGTGCAATATCTTAAAAAAAAAAAAAAAAAAGTGCAATATCTTGGTGATGCAATGATGTGCTTAATCATTTTTCCCTTGGGTTTTTAAACATATAATGTGAATTATCTCAATGGAGAAAGTAAGTTCCACAGTGCTTAGTTCATCCCCTAAAATACGAAGGAATGGAGAGCACGTTAGTAAACCCAAAACGTAGAGGAAATGAAGGCGCATAAGGATGTACTCTGTTACTAATTTTAACTTCTGTAGTATTTGACTTTTTTCAAAGTGACCCATATAGTGTACTCAGTCAAAATGAAAATGACGTAGTCTGTTGTATAATGTAGAGGTGCAGGCAGGAATAGGTAGCCACCCTAAGGATTCCAAATATGCTTGGCTCTGTAAACTAAAAACACTTCCTTTCCCAGTTATAATTATGTTAGTTCAACAAAGCTTGTTCGTCTTTATATTTATGTACCATACAAATGCTACTAACTGATCTAAACTCATAAATCTACAACTTATACTATAAATAATTTATTGCTCTATAAAAAAATATTCTCTATCTGAATGTTTTTTAAATATAAATATGCTTTGTCGATTTAATCTACCCATAAGAAATTAAGCGCACTAAAAATGTCAAATGAGTTGAAAAGATGGCCAATAATACAGTGAATTAATTTTTTTTTTCATATTACTATAAGTAATATTATATTTTATATATTTTACCTTTCATTAAATCCATATGCATAAGTCACTTCTTGGTTTAAATCATAGGAGTTTCATTGTCTGTTGATAATCCAAATTACATTTTTTTAGTAGTTCGTTTAAAGCTTTAAGGGGATTTGATGGGTAGATTTAGTCCAAACAAAATATGTTTATAAGTGCTAGTGGTGATTGTGCAAGTACAAAGTAGTATATAAAAAGCAGTCTGTAGATTTCACCTTTGACCTATGAGTCTATGCCCCCAATTACACAGCATGCTCTCACCTGTTTAGTAAGAATTATATTATGCATGTATAGCATTTGATCCTGTGGCATGCTTCTAGTGCAAACATTTTTCTTTTTTTGAACAAGTAAAGTAAGCACAGCAAAGCACAAGTCCATAGATCTTCAAAAAAACACTCACAACAAGGTTTCTTACTGATGCCAGACCATCCAAAGTATACAAGTGATTCATATATGACCCCAAACTAGTCTACATGAAATAATTAATGTAGGCTTCCTGCCTTGAATACTTGCTTTAAATGAGCAAATAAACACATAGCCCTGTTAGACAATGTTTCAGAATGACAATTTATTGAGCCAAGCAGAATTTCCAGTACCTTTGTATTAAGAGTGATGTCTGTCTCAGAGCATATATTTTAGTCTGGAGTCTATCTATTGAACAGAATAGCAGCATTTTATGAGGCTGTAGAAGTACTAGGGAAGATGAATATGTCTAACAGTGCTTGACCTTTCAAGGTGTGGAGGAACCTGGTTTATAAATTGCATAAGAAGAATGCTTAGATGTTATTACCATCATTTTTTAAAGTTATTTCTTGTCGTTCTTACAAAAATGCTGCTTGTACAGATTTTTGATCTCAGAACTCGTATAAATTATTTATTATTCATTATGAAAACATGTATTTTTAATATGGAAGAATGCATTTCAATATCCTCATTTGTAGCATGTGCTACATCAACAGGATTATTTTCATTAGCACAGGCAATTATATATATATATATATATATGTATATATATATATATGTTTTCAGCTCCTAAGAGTGTTAAGTAATGTCAAAACCACTAATCGAGCCGATTCCACTATCCAGTCAATGCTGTAGACAAGCAGAACTTTCACTAAAAAGGGAGGCGCAGGTGAATGGGAGGTGAATATATTACCGTATTTGCTCGATTATAAGACGACCCCCCAAACTTTGGATAGTCCTTTAGGAAAAAAACTAAAAGCCTGAATATAAGACTACCCTATAGGAGAAAAGTTAAACTTGTATATATTCACATGTAAATTGCTTTTTTAATAAAATATTATATAAAAAAATGCATTTCTTGTGTTTATTTCTTTTTATGTGCCAATGCTGCCTCTCTCTTTCCCTTGCCCCCAGCTTTGTCTCACTCCCCACTCCCCCCTCACCTGTCTCTTCCCCCTCCACATGTTTCTCTCTGCCCCCCTTCCTTTGTCTCTCCCCTCCTTCCTGCTCTGTCCCCCCTGTCTCCCTGCCCCCCTCCCTCCCCCTGTCTCTCTGACCCCCACCCTCCCTCCCCCTGTCTCTCTGCCCCCTCCCTCCCTCCCCATGTCTCTCTGTCCCCCCCCCCCCCCCCTTACCTGTACCTCAATCCCTGGTGGCTAGTGGGGGCAGCCGGGGGATGCAGCATAGATCGCTGTCACTAAGGGATTAAAGGACAACTAAACTAGTTTTGTTGACTCAATGTTTTTCAACACCCAGTCAATAATTAACTTAATTCAACTTTTTTTTTGGGGGGGGGGTGGGGGGGGGCAGGGGACTTACCGTATTTGCTCGATTATAAGACGAGGTTTTTTTCAGAGCAAATGCTCTGAAAAATCCCCCTCGTCTTATAATCGAGGTCTCTTATAATCTGACCTCAAATTGAGGTCAGATTATAAGACATGGATCCAGGTCCCCAGCAGAGCTGCAGGGGACCTGGATCCCCCTCTCTAGCAGCAGGGGATGTCTGCGCAACGAGCGCAGACTCCCCTGCTTCCGCCAGGCACGACCGCCGGGGCTTCTGTGAAGAAGCCGGGTACTTCCGCTTTCGTCACAGAAGTCCCGGCGAGCGTGCCGGGCGGCAGCAGGGGAGGTCTGCGCTCATCGCGCAGACTTCCTCTGCTGCCCCACTAGGCACCAGGGACAATCGGACAGCTGGGGGATGTCTGCACTATACGTGCAGATATCCTCCATGCTGCCCGACACGGCAGACTATTATGACGGTAAATGGTATACTGGCATCAATTACTGAACTGTAGTGTTATTATTGCAGTATGTTGTTACATTAATGTAGTTCATAGCTGATTCTGAATGTCATATTTGATCATAAGGTTTACTGCATGACAAAGCCTTAATATAAAGGATACTAATGCACGGTGACAATGGATGGAATTCTGCATCCCCAAGGTAGAATAATTGGGTTGCTATAAATTTTGACACTGTTCTAAGAGCAAATCAAATTAGCTGACTTTTACAATTAAAATGACACAGCTTTAGGCTACCAATACGTTTAACAATAAGACTTGGCACTTAAGAAAATAATATGAACGTTTCAGAAGAAAACTCATTTTAAAAACATGTTCAAAGGAGGACAATTTTTCACACCCGGTCACTCCAATTAATTCTAATATAGCATAGTTGAGGCTATAACCTTCCATTAATAATTGCACATGAAACAAAGCCCCTACTACTGATTAGAGCTTTGCCAGATATTATAAAAAAGAAGGGTGACCATCATTTGCTCACATTCATAACAAATAACGTCAAATGTTATTTGCTTGAAAATATTACTTGAACGTTTACCACAGTCACTCCCACACAGCTTCAACCACTCTGCCCAACCCACATAATTAGCAGAATTCAGATTTGCCTAGTTATTATGGTGGAGATTATATCCAGATCCATAGCACATCACCATTATTTTTCTGTTCAGAATAAGGAAATTATATTTTAAAGCGGTTTTTATATAGGACTGAACTTTATTTTTGCTCTTTATGCATAATATCCATTTAAACACACTCTGCCAGTCACAGAGGGTGGGTGGTAAGGTATGCTGTCACCATATCAAAACTATAGTCACTGTAAGAAAACAATTTCCCAGTTTGATAAATCACCAAAAAGAGATACTACTTGCATAGCTCCACTCACTTTGTAACACTTCAACAAGCAATCATCAATAAAATAAATAATATTGTGCAAACAGAGATAATGTTAATAAAATGCATTTTATGCATAAACTTGGCATATCATGGCAAAATTGTACGTAATAAACTTTGGATATTAATTTACCCTGATTTGCACTCACGGGACTTGCCCCAGCACCCAAATTTGCATTCACGAGACTTGCCCCAACACCCAGATTCACAGGACTGGCCCCAACACCTGCCAAGAACTGCTCTCAGACGCATGTCCCGGCATAGTGAATTCCCAGGGACGATCTTCAGCTTGCTGGGACTGTCCCGTCAAAATTGGGACAGTTGCCAACTATGCTTTATAAATAGCTTTGAGTAAAGTAAAAATGTATTTTTCAATTCATTAGCAATTTGCATTATATTTTGTCTAAACTAATGTACCATATACCGTAGGTTTAAAATGAAATGTTATTTGTGAATAATAGTCCCCTTATAATTAATAATTGTTGCATGGTAACTTCTGTAAAAGCAAAGTAAGAAATAAGGCGTTAATAATATACATTTTGGGGGCAGGGTTCTAAAAGTGGAGCCATCATCATTTAAACCAATGTAATGTTCCTGCTGATTAACGTTTTAGCTTTAATCATAGCATCTCACTTACTACGGCCACTGATGTCCAGTTACCAAAAAAGTGAAATGTGGTGAACTGACAAGTGAACTACAGATACCAGCAATGAATAGCTTGCTGTTCACTTAACAGTTCACCATTGTTATGAGAGAGGTTTAATGTATATCTACGGACTTCTCGAAACTGGGTTCCAAAAAGGAGACAAAAATGGTAGTTTCACTGCATTGCTACATGTAATGTCAGGTCAGATCTGAGCCTGACGGGACCACAAAAAGTGGGACTGTCCCAGCAAATATTGCACTGTTGACAACTTTGCAAATGCTATATATCTATCTATCTATATATATATATATATATATATATATATATACTAGATATCTTTCAGTGTCTTTATTACACTGAACAGAGAGTGGTAAGAATCACAGCCAATAACAGTATAGCAGTAATTGTGCATTGGTAAACAGTACTGTTTAGATATTTATATTCCATCCCTTGTCTGATTGTAACTGTGTTTTGCTATGCTACGGCTGTGATTAAATATTAAAATAACTTTGCTATGCTAAGGTTTGAGCAGTTCTCAGTGCTCGCTTCTCTGTTTGATGGTTTTTGACAAGTGTTTGAAGACACAGACTAGAAGCACCTCAGACATATAGTTCTACTCTCTGCAGTAAATTAACAGGTAGCTGCATGTCTCTTCTATAATGATAAACCCATTAGAATACTCATGTAAGCAGGTTTTAAGTGCAGGACTGACTGATCTTTGCCCTCCCTCCCACCTAGTCTCATGGGTCCCACTGCACCAAGGTTCTAGTATCCCCTTGTTATCTCTCATGTTACTTTATGTGACCTTTCAACGAGGTTCACAGGTGAGGTTTCCATGCTGTGTAGTGTACATTAATAAATGGACATCAAGAGTTCTTTTACCTTTAGCCTCATTCACTATATTTATTGCTAGACAGTAGACATCTCGTCAGTTTCATACCAGGATATCTACATTTTGTAGGCAGAAAATCAACATATAACAAAGGTTTTTCAGGATCTGTTAATACTGTAGACAGGAGGTCCTGGTAATAGTGATTTTTACGTTTGTCGGCTACGCTAACGTTTCGTAGGGAAGGGAAGTGGCAGGAGATTCTGGGAGGCTTCTGTCCCTTAGTCCTACGTTTTTGCAAATGGGGGGCAGACCTGATATAAACTCTATGAGCATTTCTCCAAACTGAAAGTAAACACGGCCTGAACTGACTCCAAATATATACTGACTAGGACCAACTAAGGCTGCACCAGAAGTGTGATGGAATACTGTATCTGATGACAAAGGCATGCTATATGGCAGATAAAGTAGTATGCTTGGAAATGGCATTGAATCCAATTTTAAATTCCCAAGGAGGCAACTTGTGGATTATGTTGTTCGGACATAAAAGAAATTCCTTTGATATGGCACTATACTGAAAGCCATATATGGAAACAACAGATTTGTACCAATGTAAGTAACATAGTAACATAGTAATTTAGGTTGAAAAAAGACACAAGTCCATCAAGTTCAACCCTTCTACCTATCATTTCAGCGTTTTGAGTACAAGTACATGTCTGGAAAAATGAAGGTTTATTTTTTTAATAAATGAATGACTAAACCACCAAAAATTATATATTTTTATATATGAAAGCTTCTTTTTCCCTTTTTAAAATAGTTTATTAATGGTATTTCTACAATCTACCATTCATAAGATATCCCATAGTCTTTATAAAAAAAAAAAACTTGTGGAGAAATAATTTCATGAAGCTGAGGTGGTGACTACGTTCGCTCCTTTCAATGTGTTAGTCATGTAAGTATTTGTGAATGGGAATGTGAATGAAAATGTGAATTTGTATGTGAATGCTTATTTGAACAATTAGGAAGGATGGTAGCCAAGCAGGAGTAATTGTGAATGCTAATGTGAAAAGTTTGAGCAGGAGTGAATTAGAATGGGAACATGCAAACACTCATAGGACAGGAAGTATGACACTGTAGAAGGAAGGAGCAGGCAGACAGTGAGACAGGCACAACATGTCGGCACTATAGTATTAGAATGATCACATAACATGCTAAAGCATTTATAGGTTAGTTGTTTGTTATAGCACAATAGATTAGCATCTTCCTGGTATGGATTCGTTGACAAGAATCGGTGGAATGTTCGCAGTCAGTTATTGCATTATAGCCATTAGAACTTCTGTTTTATTTAGGGATAATTTAGGTTACTCCCTTTGTGGAGGTTATCTTCGATACAATATTGTTGATTTTATAATAGTACATGGTAATGGTGCTATTTAGCATGGTCCTTTTGAGCATAGTTTTTATGTTTTTTCATATTTTTCTTATGTGACAAACCACAAGAATTTTATCGTGATAAATGACAAAAAAGAGTCATATTTTTCTGGTTTATGAAAGCATTTAATATTCTAAGAGAAACCTCAACAATCTGTCTTGTATTGATAATTACAGCGAAGTACATAATGTTGATGTATAATGTTTCTGTGACTCAATAAACATTTTAATTAATAGATTAGGATATTAGGAGTAAGAGGAACATTTTATATGGCATTTTTTTAGGATTTAATTCTTTGTTAAAGTTGGATAAGGCATATGCAATATAAGTCTGATTGCTGTTATAAAAAAAAAAAAAAAATCCCACTTTTTTAAGAATTTACCTGTGAGGCCCAACAATGTTAGACTATCTGAACAAACTGTTATATTTCAGTGTAACAACCAAACACTGGCAAAACAGTGACCACAAATGAATAAATAATGCTACCAGCAGGATTCCAGCAACTTTAGCTTTTATATATAACATGTAGAAAAAGTGGGTCAGACACACACAGAGAAAGTACTATAAAAGGTAACACAGTTATGAATTACAAAGAGGAATTTGGATGTGAAATTTGCAGCCACAAGTTATTCAAGTTAAAGATTATTTTAAAGAATATTATTAACATCCTCATTCTTTGTTCAGTGAGATGTTTGATGTTTAACAATCTGCAGCCAGACTGCCATCCACATAAAGCAAACTGTTGTTGAAAAAGTAAATCCACAGTGGACAGAAAATCAGTATCTACATTAAAAAAAAAATGTAATTTAATGTATAAAATGTATTTGATTTAAATTACGTATGATAATTGATCAGCACTTTGTGCCATCACCTTTTCATGAACCCAACAGTCTAGTGGTTTAAAATCCCAGTTAACCAGTCTGTGAGCTCAACAGCCGACAATCATCTTCGACTGATGCATGGTTAAAATATTTAAAATATTGTAATATATAACCCTATCTGTAAGCTTAAGTTATTAAACATGTATTACAGACATACAGCATGAGTGTCTATAGGATATGATCAGTGCCCATAAGTCTATCAGTAACTGTTCAGTTTAGGTAAGTGCTTCCCAACCGGTGTGGTTGGAGGGTGCCCACCTGGGGGAAACATTTGATGTCTCAGGGATGGGGCATAAGTACTCCAGGGAGAGTCTCTGTATATTTTCTGTTGCTGCAGTGACAGGCTCACGAACAGTGGGTCTTATTGGGGAAAAGAGTCCAAGTCATTGATCACTAACAGCCAATCGAACTCAAAGCATTAAGGAGAGGGGGTGTGAGAATTTGAAGAGAGTTTAAACAGGGGTTTGTTCTCAAAAGGTTGGGAACCCCTGGTTTAGATGATTTTAAGCTGTAACCTTTACATATTTATTTTCTGATCAATTATCCCACATTGATTAAGGGAAATTACTGGTAATTGATAACTAGACAGAGAAGTTACAAAAAATAACAGGAACAATATTCTCTGCATACATTGAAACGTATGTAACACAAATATTGATAATATTAACTATTGTTATTTGGGAATATTTATTGCAGTCCATTTTACATCCATACCCTGTTAATCCAAAATATAACCCCCATGTGATGTATGTGCTGTTTGATTATATATAATTCATAGTCTGTGCTATTTAAATTGGAAGACAAACTCCTCTCATAATTACTAAGTTACTATTCATTTGTCATTTATTTATGGTCTGACATCAAAACAAACAGGAAATAAATTATTATTTTTACATGTATTGTTATTTTAATTTCCCCTTATTGAAGGTTGGTTTGGTGTAGATCTTACGGTTTGGCTTGTATTTCACTTATATTTTGATGCTAGAAGGAAACTGTTCTTGCCAGACCACTTCCTATGTCCTATTTCTAGGAACTAGACCTGTTGCCAAAAACAACTTTACATAAACATTTCCATATTTTGTGATACTTTTTCTGATGGTGATAGATTACAACACCCTGGAACTAAGGTGATACACACAAAATGCACCTTTCTTTTTCATAACAAATACAATTAAATAAAAAAAAACCTTAACAAATGCTAAACACACTATATTAACATATTGTATGGTCCACTTTCAGGATTGAGGGATGTTCCAGTATGCAGATGTCAGGATTATTGAGATGCGAATGACCCCTCTACTAATATATGTACCATATTTGTATTCAGCAGATGGTCTATTCATACTCTACACTAGTAAACTACATATCATATTCCAAAACAGGTAGATCTACTAGATGGATGCAGAGACAACCTAATATCTTCATTATTGATGTGTGTATTTTTGATGGAGCCCTAGACAGTACGGAAGATAAATGAACTGGCTACTAATTATACAAGCTACTAATTATACAAGCTATGAATGGGCTGTGTCCATTAATGTAATTTAAAAAAAAAAAAATGAATTAATTAATAAAATGGATCCAATATAGCCCCAGAGAAACTCTATGTCTTGCACTGTTTGCTCACACAGATGCTACTTCTTCATGCAGAGAAAGATAGCAGGGATATAATAAGCTTTAGCCATCTGTAAGTTTCTGTCCCATTTACTGCAGCAGCATACCTGGAATCAGCAATAACATTAACTTTTAATAACAAGTTAAGTGTTGACATCTAGCCAACCTTGACAATGAAGAGTGGGTCACTAGAATATAGACTGTCAAATATAATATGCCGGGGTTACTACTTTTAGGCTCTACTACCATCATTAAATTACACTATATCATGTACAGTGTAGACCTTTCTCTACCTACGCGCTCCTTTGTATAGTGAAAAAACAAAACAGGTTTGATTCTTTCAGAATTCATTAAAGGTAACATACACACATTAATAAATACAAAAATATAATATTATTTATTTAGCCAGAAGTAATGGCTCTTTTTAAAGTTACAGATCATGTTTTTTTTTCTTATCTTCATAATTTGAATGTACTGAGGACTGGTTAACATATCAAAAGACTTGTATTACATGATAAACCTACTAACTTCTAGCGCAGCGTAAATTGTTGGCGCTATATAATAAATATTAATGTAATGTAACTCTGGTAGCATCTTGTATGACATTGTTAGTCTCAGTTGCAGATGAGTTATTCCTCTGCATGGTTACTCATCTCTATATCAATTCAAGGTGATAACTTTCAAGTGTGTGGGGGTTATCGCAATATGGCATTTAAACAATATCTAGATCTATACTATCTTGCAATTATTCTCTCAAAGCGTATACATTAAACCATATCTTTGACAAGCGCTATCGTAGCTTGCAATTATTCTCTCATAGCATATATATTATTTTCTACAAATCAGCTCCTCATTTTAGCTGAATGACAGCTTTATTTTAATGAAGATGACATTTGGTATATTAAAGTTATGCACAAGACTTTATTGCAAATATAATTACCTGTGAGTTCATGACTGGAATGATTTCTATGTCCTGAAATCATTGTATACTTGTATACTTTGCTAAATATATATCTTCACATATAACAATGAAGCAACAGGATGAACTCAAACAAATGTAGTCTTTTCCACAGAGGTCTCTCAGTATGAATGAGCATCACCATTCCATGGGAGAGCAGTTGGTCAATATGCCAGTATTTTCCCACTCAATATGCCACTATTTTGCCACTCAATATGCCACTATTTTGCCATTCAATATACCAGTATTTTGCTTGTTATATGCCACCCTCCTCCCCCAGTACTTCCCTCCTTGCTGCTCCCTGTCCCTGGTAATCTCCTCTCTCTAGTCTTCCCTCCTGCACGGAGGGAAACACAGCCACTGGATATGACATAAGGTCATATCCAGTTGCAATTTTTTGTTTTAAAGTTATTTTTTAAAGTAACCGGCTGGAGGGGAGTGCAGAACGTTTCCCTCACAGCACTCAGCCCAGTTGAACAGAGGCCGCGACCCGGGGGTTGGGGACCCCTGTCCTAAAATGTACATTTACAAGCATATATTTGCAGCATTTACCTGTAGTCTCTGTGACCACGACTAGTACATTATAACCCTTCACAGAAGTATTAAACATAACATACACAATATTTAATGGTGGCTAACTACAGTGGAAGAAGATTGTCAGCTGTTGAGCTCGCAGACTGGTTAACTGGGATTTTAAACCACTAGACTGTTGGGTTCATGAAAAGGTGATGGCACAAAGTGCTGATCAATTATCATAAAGAAATTTAAATCAAATACATTTTATACATTAAATTACATTGTATGTATATACGGATTTTCTGTCCACTGTGGATTTACATTTTCAACAGTTTGCTTTATGTGGATGACAGTCTGGCTGAAGATTGTTAAACATCAAACATCTCACTGAACAAAGAATGAGGATGTTAATAATATTCTTTTCAATAATCTTTAACTTGAACAACTTGTGGCTGCAAATTTCACATCCATATTCCTCTTTGTAATTCATAACTGTGTTACCTTTTATAGTACTTTCTCTGTGTGTGTCTGACGCACTTCTTCTACAAGTTATATATAAAATTGGGTGGCTAGCTGTAAACATGGGGATTGAAAGCAAACGAATAGCAAATGGTGGAGAAAGGTGAATAAATAAAAAAAATTAAAAAAAGATTGAACTGTAGATAAAAATATGGTGATGTAAGGGGAATGACAATCAGGGAGAAATGGGGACAGTCTGCCCTTTGAATAGTGCCCTTACCTGCGCTATTCATAATATATTAAATTTAATCCACAGTCAAAACCAAGACTTACAATAGATATGCATATCTCCTAACAGCTCCTGGATCTGTGATTATATCAATGACGGGGCACGACGATCACACAGCCTGTTTACAGAACTGACCGTCATATGATGGATGACTCATATTTATTTTTAAAATAAACTTCCGAATTATTTTAATTGTGCATTAAGAAGCACCATTCACCCAGTGTTTTAATCAGACAGAAGTCTGATTAAACTCTCTCTGGATCAAACTTGTGGGGGGTTCATTGCTTCTTTAAATCTTCATAGGGGAAAGCATGGATACTCACTTTAAAGCAAACCAGTCTATCCACTACCATTAATATATTTGCCAGTACAGGACAGTAGACACAATTTATACACAAACAGTAAACAGGGGATGATTCCTTCCGATCAGATAAGCACTTTTCCTTATTCACTTTTGTGAGTGCAATTCACCACCTCAGTATATAAGTTTCTACACTGTGTATAGAGTTGCACTATGTTTTTTGTCTTTTTTTGTCTTTCTATGTTCTGAGCCTGGTGAGATCACCTATATCCTCAGCCTATGAAGTTGACTGATTTTTAAGGCAATTATACATTTCTTTGTAATATACATAATTCTGTGTGTGTAAGACCTCCAGCGCACCTACCACCCCTGTTTACTGTTTGTGTGTATTTTTCACGTGTGTTTGCAGAGATACACACAGGTTGGTGCTGCTTGGTCACGGATCTAACGCTGAATTTTACCCCCCTGTTTCAACTAGACACAATTTATAGTTACTGCCTTTTCCATATTGAAATGCAGTGATTGAAATAGGAGAGGGTGTGAAGATACATGGATTATACTTGAAATGTTCCACAAATTATTACAAATTACAGAAGGCGTTCCCTTTTTACTTAATCAAAGCACAACATCATTTATGACTGATGATGTTATCAAATGTAAATGTCAACCAAGCAAAGAAACACTGAATTAGCGCCTATAATTAGAGTGATTTTGCTGCTACCCCGCAACAGAAAATAACTATAGTAAATGAAATAAGTGGTGGGGACTTGGCATAGTACCAGTTTTGGTGGTGATTGTAATTATGTATAAATTGTAAGAATGGCAGGAACTTAACACTGTTACCATTAGATGTATTCACATAAATATATAGACATAAAACCATTAAAAGATACAAGAAATAAATATGATAAAATTACAATGGAATCTCTTTCCATGTTTTCAAAAACTATCCTTTACCAAGTACATCCCTGCATCAGAATAAATACTCATGGAATGTCCACAACTGTTTTAAAGCAGCCCCCAAGTATTCCAGATCTATACCGCGGGTAAAGAATAATTTCTAAAGCAATCACCACAAAAACTCGTACTATCCAAAGTCAGCACTCCACACCACTTTTATTTACCAGTGTTATTAAATGTGAAAGAAAATCTAATATAATCTTACTCATATGCCATAGGCGCAGAGGCGGCTCTCTAATTAGGCAAGTTAGGCGGCTGCCTAAGGCCTCGCACTTCGGGGGGCCTCGCAACTGCCTAACTCACCTAACAGATAATGTTTTGACACCATTCTACTACCTACTCCATGGAGTAGGTAGTTGACATTGTAAGGTGACAGGAGCTTATCGCTGCCTGCGTGTTGTGTGTAGCAGGCAGTGATAAGTCAACTGTCACACTAACCTCCGTGCCATCAGCGTCGGCACTTTAAGGTAAGGGGCCATCTTCACAGGCAGCGATTCTGTTTTTTTCTCTCCTGCACACGATTACCGCTCTGCTCCGCCCCCACTGCAACCAACACGGCAACAGCAGAAGCGCCAGCATGACGTGGTCTATGAGACCACTGGACACTGAGACCCTCTTCTTCTCCCTGTACATGTCCTGACAGGTAACTAAGCAGGGAGGGAGAGGGACATCTAAAAGAAAAACTGTCTCGCCGCCCTGATGCCCGTTATGCTGGTCATAAAAAAAAGTTTTAAAAAATCTGCTGGTGTGTCTATGTGCTGACCGAGTTGTGTGAGGGTGTGTGCTGGCTGAGTGTGTAAGTGAGGGTGTGTGCTGACTGAGTGTGTGAGTGTGTGTGCTGACTGAGTGTGTGAGTGAGGGTGTGTGCTGACTGAGTGAGTGTGTGTGTTGACTGAGTGTGAGAGTGAAGGTGTGTGCTGACCGTGTGTGAGTGAGTGTTTGTGTGAGTGTGGGCTGGCTGAGTGTGTTTGATTAAGTGTGTGCTAGCTTATTGTGTAAGTGAGGGTGTGTGTTGACTGAGTGTGTGAGTGAGGGTGTGTGCTGACTGAGTGTGTGAGTGTGTGTGCTGACCGAGTGAGTGTGTCACTGAGTGTGGGCTGGCTGAATGTGTGCTGAGTGAGTGTGTGCTCACTGAGTGTGTTTGATTAAGTGTGTGCTGGCTTATTGTGTGTGTGAGTGTTTGCTTGCGGAGTGTGTCTGTGAGTGAGTGTGTGTCCTGTCTGAGTTTGTGTGGCTGGGTTTGTGATTGAGTGTGACTATGTTTGTGATAAGCTGTTTGAGGACATAATGGCAGTGGTATGTTTAAGGACAATGATAATTAGTTGTTTAGGGACACTGATTTGAGTGATAAACAGTCTAGGCACAAATATGGCACCAATAAGAGGTTTGGGAACAATGGCAGTGACAGGGTATTTGAGGACAATGATTACCCCGATGAGCTGTTTGGGCACATAGATGGCCCTGATAAACAGTTTTTGCACATAGATGGCCCTGACAAACTGTGTAGGCACATAGATGACCCTGATAAAATGTTTGGGCACAGAGACAGAATTCGAAAGCAGTTTGGAGACAAAGAAGGCAGTCAAATAGGTTGATGAAGGACATAGGTGGCACTGATAAGTCTTAGGGACAAGATGCACTGGGAAGCTGTTTGGGATCAAATATAGCACTGTGCGTACATTATTGGACTATTGTAATAATAATTTGCAAGTCCTGTGGGTGATGAAATGTGGTGCTGTGATGTTTGTGTGTGTCTCCTAAATGTGAACACTAACACATATATACACACTCATACGCTGATCAGATGCACACACTAGCACACACATACAGACTCAAATGCTGATCAGATACACACAAGCACACATAGTGTATGTGTGTGCTAGTGTGTGTATCGGATGAGCATTTAAGCGTGTATGTGTGTGCTAGTGTGTGTATCGGATGAGCATATAAGCGTGTATGTGTGTGCTAGTGTGTGTATCGGATGAGCATATAAGCGTGTATGTGTGTGCTATACCAATCACTTTTGATATAGATATTTGTAGACTAATTATAAGACAAATAAAAACAAGGAGTGGTGAATTCCTAATTGCTGGGATTTAAGGCTGGTCTTAAAATATGCTATTTAAACAGTTCATTTTTATTATAGCTTGCATATCTATTTTTAAATATGAGTGTCAGTGAGGGCCTCACATTCGAGTTTCGCCTAAGGCCTAACAAAGTCTAGAGCCGCCTCTGCATAGGCGAACAACAGTAAGTTAACTTTCAGTTGTGCTTCTCACATAGAGGAGTAAGTGAAAAATTGAGTGCCCCTAATATAAGGATCAACTGGCATGTACTTCTGATAGTTTATCCTGTGACTGGCAGCTCCCATGCTTCCTTGGAAAGCAGGCAGCCTGGTCTGGTTAGTGACTGTCTCTCTCTGCAACAGCAGAGAGTAGCACTTTCCAAAGGCGGATAAACAGAGCAGACCTTCATTATCTTTGCACTAACAGGTAGAGACCCCCGCTCCATACAGACCCTGATTAGCCAAAAGTGCGCTGACGCTTTCAGTGCTTGCCAGCTTCCGCACCGGCAGAAACAAGAGTAAACCCACATGTGTCTGTAAAGATACATGTCAAGTATATTTGGGAGAAGTATATTTTTTTTAATGCTTACTTTTAGTAGCCCTTTTAGGAAGCAAAGGTTAAAAAAAGTTTAGTTGGTCTTTAATCTATTATTCTGTATTAGAACTCTAGATAAAGGTATGGTTTCTTTCCCATGTGATCTCTAATATAACCATCACCAAAATAATTTGCATAGCTCCCAACTTGCTCTCACATCAATGCGGTACACAGGGGCAGAGTTTGGGGAGAGGGAGTGTCTAACAGCGCTACTGTGAAAGCGCAAATCCGAATCGGGACTGTCCCACTTAAAACTGAACGATTGGTGCGTATGGTTTAAGAAATTATAATTTATATATTAATTTTTCTACACTGCCGATACCTTTGAATTTATAGTGATTGAATGGGAAAGTACAGGAACCTTTTTATGTTGGGTATAAGAAAGTAAGAAGTTCCCCCCAAATAAAGCACTGACGACAGGTATACTGACATGAGCATCTAGTCATTTTGATTATTTTTCCAGTTTAGGGCTCTCAAAGTTTTCTCCGAGAAAACACATTGTTAAGAGTCTGGGGTGGGGGATGTCAGTGCTACAACTCATGTGCGGTAACAGTGTTACCCATTTTTTATCCTGGCTTATAAAGCCAGGATCGCTACTGCGCATGCGCACAATGCTGTGCATGCCCAGTAAGCATTCTCTGCTGTCTAGGACACTGGAAAATGCAAACAGGACTGTGGGATTGTGGTGCTGAGTCCTGCTGTCCCTTTCAGCTCTACCATTTCCCGAAAAACGGGACATAGGGAGAGTGTGTCAGGACAATGGGACATACCTCCCGAACTGGGACTGTCTTGCGCAGAGAGGGAGAGTTAGGAGTTGTGACATGCCCAGTAAGCATTCTCTGGTGTCTGGGACACTAGAAAATGCAAACAGCACCGTGGGATTGCGGTCCTGAGTCCTGCTGTCCCTTCAGCTCTACCTCTTTCCCGAAAAGTGGGACAAAGGGAGAGTGTGGAAGGACAACGGGACATACCTCCCAAACGGGGACTGTCTTGGGCAGAGCGGGAGAGTTAGGAGGTGTGACATAACTGATCTGAGCTCCACTACCTAGAGTATGAAGCTTTCCTATTTTCATGAAGATTACAGAGACATGGCACCTCTACGAAGATATAATGAGGTCATCATGAATACATTCTGCAGCAAAGATGATTTTCTAGAAAGGTTATGCAAGTAGGTGTGGACAATTTGCAATCATATTTCCTTCTGTACTATTAGGATATGGACATACATTTTTTCATCAGTAACTCCTTTTCCTGAGCACTGATTTTGCTGCAGTACCATAAAAATGAACATATTTATTTTGCTGTTTATTTCGTGTACAAAGAGGTTGCTACCATGAAAGGATACTATTTTTTTTGTGAATGCCAGTAAATTAGTACTCTTCTTGCTTAAACTCCACAAATCTGAACTTACAGCTGAATGTCTCAAAGCAGGGGTGTAACTAAAGACCACTTTGAGCGAGAGCAAAAATAGACCCTGCCCTCACCTCCCCCTGACTTCACCAAACAATATGTTCCACAATGCCAGCTCTGCCATCATGCAGCCTGCCTCTGCCATCTGTGCCCTCAAACAGCCTTCATGTGCCATACTTGTCCTCTATAGCCGGTCTGTGTCATCATTGTGCCTAAACAGCGTGCATGTGTCATATTTGTCTCAAATCAGCTTGTTTATGCCATATTTGTCCCCAAACAGTTTGTGCCATCTTTTTCAGCAGCTTAACTGTGCAATCTTTGCTTCCAAGAAGCTTTTTGGGGGCCCCCTCTCACCAGGAATGGTGATCTGGCATGTTGGATCAGACCACTTGCAGGGAGAGAGAATGTTACCTGAGCTAGCAACTTTGTAAGGGGCAGTCTAAGGGGCACCAGGATCCCTAGAGTGGTGGGCACAGTCACAGTTATCTCTATGGAAGCTTTGTGATCGGCTCAAAGGAAAGACACTTGCGATTCTGTCCTTTGGAAAAGCTGCAAAATAATATCATGGAATAGAAATCATCTAAGACTTTATTAAAGAGGGGATTGCAATTCAGAAGTTAGAAAATCCCTTTTCAGTTTCCTGCAATTCCCTCTTTTATGATTTACCCATTATTTTTAATCTTTAACATACATATGTGTTTAATTTAGCCTGGAGTATCCCTTTAACTTAATCAGAAGATCAAACTGACTTTTTTTTAGCCACTGATTTTCATAATCAAGCTATGATTCATAATCAAGATTCACTACCTATCTCATTAATTATAAAACTGGAACATTACCATATATGTTTTTTGGATATGCAATGTGGCACGTTTACATTGTGTGTTTCGCACTAGTCTGTATCTCCTGTATCCAGACATGTATTTTGTATGGACTGTCACCTAAGAAATGTGACTGTAGATCTTAAAATGAGTATGGTTATTGGTGGGTTATTTATAATTAAGGTGCACATGGAGATATTTCCTAACACAAGTGCTATCCCTTTGTGCTTCTATGTATAACATCCGTGCCGACCCTGAACTTCCCAGTTTCTCCGTTGTTCTGTGCGTAGGCTCAACCCATATATAAAGAGCCCATATATTCCCGTATTCAAGATTTATCTCTTTTAACTTCCTGATACTTGTGTGCAGGAGTATGTATATATACACCTAAATTACAATATATTTGCCATTCATCTGTGCTGTCTCCTGTGCAATATCTTAACATAACTTATGCAGGTGATGCACCATTTGCACAGCCATATTTGTAGCCTTCATTCGTAAACTGTAGGCATGCCAAAAGTTTACAGATAGGTAAGCCATTAAGCTAGCACAACGTATACACGAAAATGTATTACCTTTACAGTACATTTGTATTTTTGGCTGGAGTGGTGCTTTATGATCAAACGATACAATTCAGGCCAATTCTTTTCAGTCCAGACATTTAGTTATTTGTTGCATACATATTGTAGAAAAAATGTATCTACCATATCAGCAATGGAACCACGACTTCCAGCATCCAGCTTAAGGCTCAGTGGAACGGCACAATTAAGTCATCTCAGTGTGGTGTAGCAATTTATCAGGGCCTATGCACAAGCGAGACTATCAGTCACTCTGACACACTGATTTACTACACGGGTCAGTACAAGTAGGTACTGGTAGCTTTTAATAAGAAAAAAAAACATATCTTCATGATATTTTGAGCACACTGCGGAAACTAGATTTCCATGCAGGCCACGGCATATTTATAATACTGAGAGGAAGTAAAGAGTGGAATGGGATTTAGTTATATTAGAAATAAATTGATTTAGGTTCTTATTTTCTTCTCGGGAGCAATAAGATTAACTGCTAATACTTCTAATTACTGCTTCTGCTGTCAATTTAAATCCCACTAGTGTTCAATAGGTTTAAAAGTGGACAGTAATTACGCTAGAACAAGCACAATCCAGACCAGTGTTTAATGCCATTTTATAGTTCCACAAGAGACACAGGGGGTTACGTGTGGGTAAACTTCCCTACATAAAAGTGACAAAAAGTTAAAACAAATGTGTGATTACCATTCCTCATGTATAACGGAGGCTGTACTTCAGTGTTTGAGGTTGTTTGACACTTTTCATTATACATGGATTGTTAAGACACTTAGCATACCAAACAACCTGTAAGTGTGGGACAGGCGCATGTAGAACATGCTGCCAACGTTTGTTGTGAGTTAGCATTATACATTAAGACAAGGCATGCTTCCAATTTGCATGGAAAATGTTGCTTGCTGTCTGATATTATGGCACTCCTGAGGAAGCACTCCAGTAGTATATGCACAGAACTGGATTTGTGACCTCTTACTGCAGACATTAGGAACTAATAAATGAGGTGCTAGTTTCATCCATTATTTAGTTTATTCTCATATTCCTACTTGCTATCACTGTATGGGATTATGGGAAAGTATATGCTCATAAGGCCAACAACTGTTGCCTTTTGTTTCTGCAATTCTTTGGAGCATAAGTAAACTGGTCACAACAGCCTTTCCAACCTCGCCCAATATAGAGATGCAGTGCCAGAAAGTCCTTTCTGGACAGCTGTTTTTCTTTTGATGGAGCTCCTCACCATGAGGTTAGTTTCCTGGCAATCTGGTAACATTGCACTCTGGGGATATCTGTGAGGAAAAACTGGTCTGTCGATTTGATGTGTTGATACGTTCAGCAATTATCTACTGACTTTCAAATAATTCTTAACATGTATAGCTTGGAGGAAAGACGTAACAGGGGGGATATGATAGAAACATTTAAATATATAAAGGGAATCAACACAGTAAAGGAAGAGAGTATATTTAAAATAAGAAAAATTACCACAACTAGAGGACATAGTCTTAAATTAGAGGGGCAAAGATTTAAAAGTAATATCAGGAAGTATAACTTTACTGAGAGGGTAGTGGATGTATGGAATAGCCTTCTAGCGGAAGTGGTAGAGGTAAACACAGTCAAGGATTTTAAGCATGTGTGGGATAAGCACAAGGCTATCCTAGCTATAAGATAGGGAACTGGGGACAAATAAAAATATTTAGAAAATTGGGCAGACTAGATGGTTCTTATCTGCCGACACATTCTATGTTTCTATGTTTAATTAGGAAAAGTGATCTTACAGCTGCAGACTACACGTGCAATTCTCAACTACAGACTTTTGAAGATAGCTTGAATCTACCCAGTGAAACAAATATAAACTGGCTGATGCTATTAAGAGGAGAAACTATTTGTAATGTATGAACAGATGTCACAGTGCTTTCCTAAAGTGACATTACAAGTCATGACCAATAAAATATTAACCCTTTAAAAAAAAACTACTTGACTCAGCCATCTCGGCACTTACAATATTGTCATAGGAAAAATGATTCTATGTTCTGTGCCTTTAAATGTATTGTAAGGTCATGTGGATTAATTGAGAGACAAATGAGTATTACAGAGCAATTAAATATTAGAGTACTTAACATTGTATCTATTTTGTATTGTATTATTTTTTCAATTTATGTTTTCACCCTATGCAATATTGTTTTTTAATCTTGTGTAGCAGCATGTTTAAAGGTAACTATATCTGGGCTTGTAGTATATATTGATATTACCATTGAACTTTGTAACAGAATCCTCTGATGTCACGTGATATACCTGTGTAGGTAGGCATGCATTGTATAGAGGCAGGTGTTCAAAGCAATAAATGCACACATAGATTCAATGCCCTGCATTTACACCATGGTAGCTCAAGAATATGTATAATTCCCTGCATTTTGCATATACTATCAGCTATTGTGTATGTATATATTCAGGCTTGCACAGCTTGCTACACGTTTTTTTTTTATGGAAAAGGGAGCTCAAAAACATACACGTTACAGTACATTTTAAAACATATGTTAATACTTAAATGTAATGCTCACAATAACCCTTAAAACATACAACTTTGTGATGGCAGGTGGGAACCTATTGGCCCAGCAAATTGGCCCTTTATTGAGGCTCAAATGTGTTTGTTCTTCAGGATAGACTTATGATAGTTTGATATCAATATATGTTAAGCTTTATCGAAGCTGAGATAAAGACAGCACTTTTTTTTTTTGCCCTCATTTTTCATGAGCTGAACGCAAAGATCTAATACTTTTTCTACGCACACAAAAGGCCTATTTCTCTCAAATATTGTTCACAAATCTGTCTAAATCTGTGTTAGTGAGCACTTCTCCTTTTCCGAGATAATCCATCCACCTCACAGGTGTGGCATATCAAGATGCTGATTAGACAGCATGATTATTGCAAAGGTGTGCCTTAGGCTGGCCACAATAAAAGGCCACTCTAAAATGTGCAGTTTTATCACACAGCTCAATGCCACAGATATCACAAGTTTTGAGGAAGCATGCAATTGCCTTGCTGACTGCAGGAATGTCCACCAGAGCTGTTGCCCATGAATTGAATGTTCATTTCTCTACCATAAGCCGTCTCCAAATGCATTTCAGAGTTTTGGCAGTACATCCAACTGGCCTCACACTGCAGACCACGTGTAACCATACCAGCCCAGGACTTCCACATCCAGCATCTTCACCTCCAAGATGGTCTGAGACCAGTCACCCGGACAGCTGCTGCAACAATCGGATTGCATAACCAAAGAATGTCTGCACAAATCCTCATCAGGGTCCCGACCTGACTGCAGATTGTGGTCGTAACCAGCTTTGAGTGGGCAAATGCTCATTTGATGGAGTCATGCACTTTGGAGAGGTGGTTTCTTCACGGATGAATCCCGGTTTTCACTGTACAGGGCAGATGGCAGACAGAGTGTATGGCGTTGTGTGGGTGAGCAGTTTGCTGATGTCAATGTGGCCCATGGTGGCAGTGGGGTTATGGTATGGGCAGGAGTATGTTATGGACAACTAACACAGGTGCATTTTATTGATGGCATTTTGAATGCACAGAGATACCGTGACAAGATCCTAAGGCCCATTGTTGTGCCATTCATCCACAGCCATCACCTCATGTTGCAGAATCTGCACATTTTAGAGTGGCCTTTTATTGTGGCCAGCCTAAGGCACACCTTTGCAATAATCATGCTGTCTAATCGCCATCTTGATATGCCACACCTGTGAGGTGGATGGATTATCTCGGCAATGGAGAAGTGCTCACTAACACAGATTTAGACAGATTTGTGAACAATATTTGAGATAAATAGCCCTTATGTGTACGTAGAAAAAGTATTAGATCTTTGCGTTCAGCTCATGAAAAATGAGGGCAAAAAAAAAAAGTGCTGTCTTTATAATTTTGTTCAGTGTATATAACATGAAATTGCTGACCTCTCCATGTAATGGTTGCCTTAGAGAAAGACTGGGACCCACAGGAACACTCTATAGAAAATCTTTAATCACCCTCCATTATTACCTCTATAGTTAATAATGGAGGGTGACTGAAGATTCAAAAAGGAAAAGACATTTCCCCAGTGTGATATTTTGAGGATGGCATACTTAAGACATTACTCATTATCCCAGTTAAAATGTTACCACACATAATATGTCAAGGTTGGCAATGCTTTATATGAGCTGAGTTGCACCTAATTAAATTGTGCTTTATTTAATAGGCCAACTTAATTGACCATCAGAAAATGTTGTTGTTGTGAAGACTTTCAATTTGTAAAGTCAGATTTGCCTTGCACCATCGACTTCCCTTGATGACAAACATTTTTCTGCACAGACAAATAAGTGTCTCTGCTATATGAATCTACTTATGCTGCTGCTTATTTGAAGTCTGGAGTTGATTTCTCTTTATAAATCGTTTCTAATATCACAGTGTACTGAACATATAACTCTACAGCTGACTGCATGTTACAGTATGGGAAAGAAGCGGATATTTTATATGACATCAACTTTCTGCAATGCTGTGATTAATGACTCATATTGTATACTACTGTATGTGCCCTGTCTATTCAATATTACACGTAGGCATAATAAAACCTTTCCATACAGGAAAGGATCAAGACAGCACAAATTAATGCTATATAACTCTTCTTCATGCCGAGTCATTATCTGGCCATTATTCACGACCCAAGAAAATTAAACTAATAGTGCTTTATCAGCACAGAAGACATTGCTATCTACATTTGATGAATACTTCAGTCAATGTCAGCTTTTAAAGGATTCAGTCCATGGTGACAGAGTTCAAATTCATACTCTGATTCATCTAGATAGATGTCTCTTCCGATCACATTCCGAGAGTGCACAGAAGATTAGACTGGCATGTGTATCTTATACAAAGTGATTCCACTCTATAGCCTTGTAGTCTTCAGGGCTTAGCTAATGACAAACAGTTTACTCGGAATGGAAAGACAAACACTGGTACTTTAAGTGCATTAGCATAGAGGAAGGCAATTAACTGATCATAGGGGTCTAAAAAAAAGGATAAAAGATGATCTAATGTAAAAACATACTCGAACAATAACTATCTAGAGTGCATTCAAATATACCTTAAATATTTTAGCACAGAAATAACTCTTTATTGTAACTGAAAGTACGTAATATAATAGGACTTGGTTAATCGTATCTTAATGGTGTTCAGATGGAGACCTACTTGACTAACCTTGCTTTCACTGGAAATTAAACAAATGAAGAACATTATTATGTTGAATAATTAGCAAGCAGTTTCGTTTTGCAGAAGCATTGTTGAAACCACAAATTTGACATTTCCTATTCAAGTAGTAATTTAAAAAAAAACCAGTGAAGTGATAACTCATGTAATTGAATAGCGTCCATTGTCTCTTTCAATGAAATACAGTGATGTTGACTTTTGCCTGCTCCTTTAGTCCTTTGTGGACATCTTAGTGCTCTGCTGTTGGGGCATCCTGTATCGTAAAGTGAAAGTAAACCGGAAGTACAACCCTGCACCAGACTGAACAGCACTCCTGGAGCAACCTGAAGCTACCACTGGGGATTTAAAATTGAAACACATGTACTGGAAACTCCAATATGATGTGGACTGCAGTAAAATTGACAGATGTATCGTCACACTATAAGACAATATAAAGAACCAAAAATAGTGTAAAAAGAGGAAAGTGACTAAAGTGTGCCTGGTGCAAGAAATCTCAAAACAAAAAGATACAATTACCACCTTTAGATACATGAACTGATAGATGTAGTCTTCAATTAATGCAAAACAACATATATAACAAAGAGAGCAAACAAGGAAAAGGCTGGAATCAGATGCCAATAAATATCTACATTTAATAAAATAAGTAGCAACTGACATCAGATCGGGATATTCTGTATAGGTGGTATGAAAGTGACAATTTCACATATAACAAATTCCAGGTCAGGTATACACAGTTTGACCATAATATGGTGGCTTCTACTTTATTACATGTAGATATTTATTGGCATCTGACTCCTACCATGTCCTTATTTGCATGGTACCCTCTGTGGACATTTGTATGATTCTTTGAAAGTCAGCCAACCCAAACAAGTCTACATATCTAATGACCCTGACTTTCATGGAACATCTGTGAGTGCTATATATGGAACTATAATTAATCTTTGTGTACTATCAATATCACATTATTGTTTGTTTCATTTACTTTCTTTATATGCTGTACTGCATTGATTGAAGACTAAATCTATCAGTTCATGTACAGTGAGGGAAAAAAGTATTTGATCCCCTGCTGATTTTGAATGTTTGCCCAATGACAAAGAAATGACCAGTCTATATTTTAATGGTAGGTGTATTTCAACAGTGAGAGACAGAATAACAAAAAAAAAAATCCAGAAAAACGCATGTCAAAAGAGTTATAAATTGATTTGCATGTCAATGAGCAAAATAAGTATTTGACCTCTTTGACTTAGTACTTGGTGGCAAAACCCTTGTTGGCAATGACAGAGGTCAGACGTTTTTTGTAGTTGGCCACCAGGTTTGCACACATCCCAGGAGGCCCGCTGCAAGTCATTAAGATTTTGAGGTTGACGTTTGGGAACTCCAACCTTCAGCTCCCTCCACAGATTTTCTATGGGATTAAGGTCTGGAGACTGGCTAGGCCACTCTAGGACCTTAATGTGCTTCTTCTTGAGACATTCCTTTGTTGCCTTGGGTGTGTGTTTTGGGTCATTGTAATGCTGGAATACCCATCCACAACCCATTTTCAATGCCCTGGCTGAGGGAAGGAGGTTCTCACCCAAGATTTTACTGTACATGGCCCGTCCATTGTCCCTTTGATGCGATGCAGTTGTCCTGTCCCCTTATCAGAAAAACACCCCCAAAGCATAATGTTTACACCTCCATGTTTGACAGTGGAGATGGTGTTTTGGGCTCATAGGCGGCCTTCCTCCTCCTCCAAACACAGCAAGTTGAGGTGATGCCAAAGAGCTTGAATTTGGTCTCATCTGACCACAACATTTTCACCTATTTCTCCTCTGAATCATTCAGATGGTTACTGGCAAACTTCAGACGGGACTGTTCATGTGCTTTCTTGAGCAGGGGGACCTTGAGGGCGCTGCAAGATTTCAGTCCTTCACGGAGTAGTGTGTTACCAATTGTTTTCTTGGTGACTATGGTCCCAGCTGCTTTAAGATCATTAACAAGATCCTCCCGTGTAGTTCTGGGCTCGTCGTTCTCATGATCATTGAAACTCCACAAGGTGAGATCTTGCATGGAGCACCAGACCAAGGGAGACTGACAGTTATTTTGTGTTTCTTCCATTTGTAAATTATCGCACCAAATGTTGTCATCTTCTCACCAAGCTGCTTGGCGATGGTCTTGTAGCCCATTCCAGCCTTGTGTAGGTCTGGAATCTTGTCCCTGACATCCTTGGACATCTCTTTGGTCTTGGCCATGGTGGAGAGTTTGGAATCTGATTGATTGCTTCTGTGGACCGGTGTCTTTTATACAGGTAACAAGCTGAGATTAGGAGCACTCCCTTTAAGAGAGTGCTCCTAATCTCAACTTGTTACCTGTATAAAAGAAACATCGGAGGTAGAAATCTTGCTGATGGATCAAATAATTATTTCACTCATTGACATGCAAATCAATGTATAACTTTTTTGACATATGTTTTTCTGGATTTTGTTATTGTTATTCTGTCTCTCATTGTTAAAATACACCTACCATTAAAATTATAGACTGATCATTTATTTGTCAGTGGGCAACCGTTCAAAATCACCAGGGGATCAAATACTTTTTTCCCTCACTGTATGTTAAGGTAGTAATTGTACTTTTTTTCTTTTGGGATTTCTAAACACACTTTCGTCACTTTCCACTTTTTGCCATTATTTTTTTTATAAATATTTTTTAAAGTGGTCAGTATTGTACACTACTTTTGGGTCTATATATTTCCCTATAGTGTGATGATACATCTGCCAACTGTACTGAAGTCTACTATATACCCGTATTTATTTGTCATTGTTTATATTATATATACCTATTGTTCATTGGCATCATATAAATCATATATATATATAATATAAGAAATAAATACATTTACACCTCTTTCGCATTGCCATGAGCTAGAGACCCAGATCTTTTGGAGACCTAGCAACGCCCCTATTGCCACCCCTACAACTCTTCATTATGTTACATTAACATTTATTTAGTATGCACCAACTGAATACTATGTAACAATATAACAGAGACAGACTGATACATGAGGAAGAGAACCCTGCTAACAAACTTAAAATGCATGTATTCCTTGTTCTAAACTTGAAAATATTTATGTTATGCTATGAGGTTGATATAATAATGCGATGCTATGGGGCTGGTATACAATTATTTCCAGGACTAGTTTTTATTCCCTGGCTGGAATGTAAGGGAATGTTTGGCATTGAAAAACGAGATGCATAGAGATTAAACAGAATGGACAGGATGGATTGGGTTGTAGTACATGGGAAGACATTTTGGTTTGTCTCAGACAACCATAATTCTGGTTACAGCACTGGTAGCGGCAGCATGGAAATCTGTCCAGGTTAAACAAGAATGATAGTTTAGTTATCGAAGCAATACTGAAAAATTATCTAAAACACCCACTAATTCAGCACATGTTCAGAATCTCCTTGCATGAGCACAGGTCTTTAAACCCACATCTTAGGTTCCAGACAAGTCATCTTTGCTAGTAAAATCCACCTGAACTCATGCACAGCCTTGAAAACCTGCCCTAGTTGTATGCTATCAACATATAAATGTCTACATAAGCACGGGCAAGCAGAAACCCACATACTTATTTATGATAAGGAGGTGGCATCAACTTATCTCATAAAAACCTAGAGTTAGGGAGGCTTAGGTCATCATAATAAATACATATAAAGTAAAAAAGTTAATCACATTTTCTTAAAAGAATACTCACATAGAACGTCACCACAGAGTACGTAATGCAAGCACATCTTCTTTCTATTGTACTTTAACAGTTTAATTTCTAACGCAAGAACATGGATGAAGAAAGCAACTATATATAACTAACAAACTCCATATTCAGCCAAACTTCACATCTCCCTTGACATCCAAGTATTATCCATGCAATACCGGCACATGTGTGTGCATATTTAATTGTTCTGGCAATGTGGGTGGCTATTTCAACAAGATACACTGTTAGATGTGTGTATAACTCCTTTGATGCACATAATAATTGCAGGATGTAAAAAAAATTCCAGAGCTTACAAGCCAGAAGCAGCTAATGAGTGAGACAAAGATCACTAATGTAAACATGAGGGACTGGAATCCTGTGTGTTATGCTCCCAGAGAGACATTTAGTCCATTTCACTGTGGGCCACTAAGCAGCAACATATTCAATATAAAAAGAGAAATCCTAATCAATCTCAGACGCTCACACTTTGGTTTCCTGAAAGTTAAAAAAAAGAACAGCAGATAAAGTACTGTGAGAATCCTTGCGATAAGAAACTCTGCGCGCATAACTTTTCTACAGCATACAGCCAGAGATAGACGGACATGCTTTGAATGGCAAAGACATCCATGAAACGCGATTGAGCTAAATGTTTTGTTAACATTGATATAACAGGTTAGCAGATTGCTGTGAAGAGGCCCATTTGTGCAAGACATATTTCTTGTAAGGTTATTTTCAGTGTTTAATCTAATCCATCTGTTCCTTTTCTCAAGCTGTAGAAAAGCATGATGCTCGCTCCACTGAGTTCTAAATACACCGACACTTAACCTCCCTTTTCCCCAGACATACCAAAGAGCAGAGAGCTCCTCTGAAATGCACCTCAGGTCACATTCACAGCAAAATGACTCTCTGTTCATAAAAAATGAATGTTACAAATACATTTTTAAAGAGCTATAGCTTAGTCAATGTGGCTTAAAACTGAAAAGACAGACAAAAAAAAGCCCTCCACTGTTTATCAGGCTTCAAAACCTCGATTTAATGCTTCAGTTGCATAAGAGAAGACACAAAGTACATTATGGCACATTCAGGACACTCACCCTTTTCATAGCTACAACTTTAATTTTCTACACAGCTCTTAACCTGAACGATGCAGAGAAAAGAAACGGACAGTTTGATACTCACGGTTTCTTGAGACTTCTCTTTGACATCATACACCGTTAGTTTTATTTTAGTTTCCTCGTAGATGGGATACTCCGAAGGGAACGTCACACCAGTCAAAAACAGTGGGTCTCTTGTTCCCTGTATAGCACAAGGAGACAGTCTGAGCTCAATGAGGTGGCAGCTGCTGGCAGCACAGAAAGAACTGACAGACAAGCACGCAGACAAGGGGGGAGAAAAAAAATAAAAAGAGAGATATTGATTTCAAAAGAACATTTTCTGTTCCGTCCAAAGTCTGAAATTGATAACCTGCATGAATCCACTATTTAGACATTCAAACACTTTACCATGCTGAAAGAGATGCTTGAGGAAATCACAGGGGTCTTGGAGCCAGCAAGAATAGTGAATGTGTATCTGTCATCAACTATTAGCTCTGCTATTAGTGTGGAGTAATAAACTGTTTACTCCCAATGCCAGTTCTTTTTTTTTTTTTTAAAGTGTTTCCTTAAGGCCAGCTGTCACAGTGCTTTGTATCTATTTTGAAGGGATGTGGGCTATAATTTGTACAAACAGCCAGAAACTATACTGATTAATCCACATCAGTGAAGGCATCGGTAATGACAGGAGCATTTGGGGATTTAATCCATGAAGTCAAATATTCAGCTGACAATGATATCTATTTCTACAAACCCTGTTGCTGTCAGGTTCATGCACAGATTTAGACTTTGTTCTCGACAGTTGCCTTTTTATCCATTCACTCTGTTTTATAACACCCAGTTGACCTACATATCCCTACGAGAACATCTGTTTTAAAATACAGTTAATCATTTTCTCATATTCGTCAGGAAATTTCATTCACCTGAACATCAAGGATATTTTAGGAAAGTGCAAAAAAAAAAATATACATATTTTTTGGCTTTTTTATACATAACAGGTATATGTTGTTTTGTTTTATAAGTGGGCAACTAATTTTACTCAATTAAAAGACCATCTCGAAAAAATGTTCAGAGTTCAACAGTAGCTCATGTATTGTTTGTAAGCATTAGATGCTCTTTGTTAGACCATGCTATTTATGGTTAGCATTGCTGTAGGTCTGCAGTGCAGCGTTGGGTCATTATCAGCTGCAATCATATTCCAACTCATTCCCCTTTTACAGCTCCTTGCATTCATTTTCCGCCTCAGAAGTAATGGCCTGTACCAATGCAATATGCCAGCATGACAGGGGTGGGCAATGTATGCCCTTCCTCATCAGCCTGTCTGTCATGTTTATTTATCCTCCTCAACCAGTAAGTGCATGGCGGGGCTTGGGCATGGTATGTCTGTGGGTTGGACTTCAGCCATATAATGCCAGTCCCCTCCAACGGCACTTCATTTATTGCAATCTGTCAAGTGAATCCCTACCTCCCTACTCTCGTTTTAGTGGCGGGGTTCCTCAAGGTCAGACAATAGTGCTAGGGATGGCCGTCTAGGGTATGGCCAACCCGGTTAGCAGTAGCTGGGTGGCTATCAGCACAGGCTCCCCACGGGCAGAGGCCAGGGAGTGAAGCTGGGCTACTGTGCTTAAACCAGATGCCAGTAGCCCAAGCGATAGATTATGCCTACATAAGATCCCGGGGGAACCCATCCTAGTAAATCTAGGATGTATTACCGTACAGCTCTGTGTTTAGTACTTCTGGTACCAGGTTATTAGTACCCTTTTTATGGTACTCATTATTGATACTTAAAATTAGTATCTGTTCTAGGTATTGCTAAAGTTATATGTGGCATTATTTTCTCAATAAACTCCTGTGATCTTTTTAGCCAAGCCTGGTGTCCTTGTCTTATTATTTGGAAGGGGGGGGGGGGGGGTGTAGAATATTTGCCATTCCATTGTCATAACTACTTCCCTTACTTCTTGTTCAACAACAATAATATGCTCCCTTCTTCTCCATGTTCAGCCATCATGTTTCTTTTCTTCCTATCAATTGATTTATCATGTTTTGTCAAACAAGCACACAAACAGGGAGCAGAACTATGGTAACACAGACAAAGTGCTGGGTATATGATGTGCTTTTGTTGGTAATATGAGGCTTGAGATGGTAACACCATTTGTCCCCACGTCACTCTGTATCTTTATGTCTGTCTTTACATTTGTGCCTGAGCACTGCTCACTGTACTTGTGTGTGGTCACTGATTCTTGTCGTGGCTGTTCTTCCTTGCATTTGGTGTGCATGTTTATTACAACTTCCTGTCCTTCTGATTACAACTGAGTTCCAAAACTCAAGAGGGACTTCTACATCTTCTAGAGTGTGGCTGTCTTTTCCTTCTCTGGATAGGATGGCTGCTGCTGTCATAAATGCTTGTAAAGCTGACAGACAGCCAGTCACCTTTATTGGGGCAGTTAACATTTTTTTAATCAAAAGTACAAAATTACATACAATCTCATGAGATGGTGACTAATTATATTAGATTAAAAATTGATTTAACTTCATCTCGTGAGATACACTTATCGTGACATGTGTCTTGGTTATATAAACACATTTCTGTCTGTATTCCATATCACATACAAATAACACAATACAAATTTCTGCACGGAGCCCGACTATCCCAGGGGTCCACTTTTAACCATTCATATTTACTTTTCTTGTTTAGTTTTTCCTTTTCATTATTTCCCTTTAAGTATATAATATTCACATATCACAGGGAGCCATTTGAGTTTCTATATGATTATTTAGCCTCTTTCCACGCCTCTATCCATCTATTATAGCTATAACTGATAGGGTGTTCAGTGTCCCGGTCAAAGTCTGAATGTAGCTGCAGCAAATGAGCTGGTCAGTGGAAGCTGCTTACCTTTTTGGCAATGTCTGGGGTTATGGAAGAACTCCTCAAGCAGCTCTGGATGAAGAGGAGAAGCTGTGGGGATAAGGAGTCACTTTGTGCCTGCACTGAGTCAGTGGCAGGCACATCAGCACTGGCTAATAGGAAGTATTGTGAGAGAGAGAACAGGAGGGGTCGCAAGGTCAAGATGAAGAGATCTTGTGAGACCATCTCTCCATCACCAGTAAGGATGTGGGGCTCTGGGACTCTTTGATGTTGCTATAGTGTACCGCTTGGGTATACTATGATAATATGAGTGTGGGGTGATCAACACTTTGCATTGAAAATGCAAGTTTGTTCTCGGTTTACTGAGGGAACTTGTTCTCAAATGCTTTACAGTTAATATTTGGCTGAAGGCTAAGCAAATCTCTGGTGTGAATAACATATATGCGCTTTCCTGAATGCAACAGCAGGAGACAAGTTCCCAGCACATCTATGGGAATTGATTGAGGACAAATGAGGGCAGTTATTAAAAATTATTTGACTAAATCAACTTGGACAGTTTATCACAACACGTGGTTTCAGTGGGATGTGTTTAATAAAGCTATGAGAGCAGATTTTTGGACAGTATCCATATTACTTTTTTGTTTTACATCTCATGCAGAGCAGGGTATCAAGAACATGTATTTTTAGATAACTAGCAGGGATTTTTTTTTTTTATTGCGATAAAGTGAAGCCAAGTGTATTAAGCAGTGGGACATTGTCAGGCAGATGTTAAAAGGGTACCAAAGAGGGAGCAAAAGACAGGAAGCCTATTTCATTTGCACTATTATATAGTCGTTTGCATATTTGAGGAAGGATATGCTATTTTAGGTATGAAGTACTGTTATTTTGCTGTGCATTTTTGCTAGCGTTTTTTTCAGCTTTGCGATCAGCGAGTTAGTGGCAAGAAGTAAGTTTGTCAAGTCAGGTCTCCAGAAGGATGATGTAATAACCTGCGATAGTAAGTGATGGGTTTTCCAAAAGCGAGTCAAAAAACAGATCAGATGGGTATGAATAGGTGGATAGCTGTAAAACAAATTACTAGGTCCACACTGTGTCCTTTTTATGCAGTGCTATCCTTTCTTTCAGGAGAGTACCATCCAGCTGGTTTGGCTAACTAGACTTCAGTTTAACAGAGTATTTAGGTTAGGCATGGGATTGGCGAATTACACTACTCATCTTATTCTTTCATGATAGGGGCAGTGACAGAAGTTGCAAGCTGTGGTTTGACAGATGAGATCATCAAGAAATTGGGTAGATGGGAATCAAAAACATTTAAGGGTCAACTCAATATACACAGATTTGTCCTGAATTAGATTTGGGTCAGGAATTTTGCAAATCACCAAAATGCAGCCACTCTATATCCCTGAATTCAGGTCCAAATCAGCAAATTTGGAAATTGGGTACTGATGTTGGAGTTTCAAAATCGGTTAATTTGTAATTAGACATGAATGGTTACTCGGGAAGCTCAATTGGGCTATGGAAAAGTTTTGGGCCTTTTGGGTGTATTTTCCTTTAGGAACAGTGAGTTAGAGGGAGTGTGCTTGGGGCTTTATCACAAGTATTTGTCATATACTGGTTTGGATATCTTTAATGTAGGTATCCAGTCGATGTTGGGGAGCTGAGGGCATGTGGAGGGGCTGATGTGCTGGGGCCAAAGATTGCTTTTGGCACATCAGTGTTGTGGTACAAGTCACTCTCCTGTGGGTACAGGTGTGGACCTGTGGGATTTGGTATACAAGAAATATAAGACGATTCTGGATTTTGGGGCAGAGTTGTGGAATAACATTTTGGTGTATAAATTATTGGTTAAATGTCATGTTTTAGTTAAATAATGTACAGTTAATATTAATAAATCCCTAATAAAAGGTCATGGCCATTCATCAATGATAAATATTGATGTGTGTCTGACTGTTTATTATAGTTGAAGTTTGGGAGATGCATCATACAAACCAAATGTAAAGCTGTTGGGCAGCTGCATGGTGTTTGTTAGTGCAGTTAGCACTATCTATAGATAGGTAGGCTGGGTTAGGGATACACAAATAAAAGCTTGGTTCATAAGGATTTCTGTGTCCTCCAGTCAAAGTCTTAAGTTAGCTGCCTTAAGTTAGCTGCCACAAAAGAGCTAGTCACTGGAAGCAGCTCCTGCTGCCCAACCCCTTTTCTATTTTTTGGGGCTATTTATGTCGTCACCTTATTATGGGGTATAAGTCGCCCCCTTGTTTGTGCTGAAGGGTGGACCTCTGGATTATTGATATAAATGAAAAAATATAAGATGATTTCTGGCTTTTGGGGCGGAGTCATGGAATAAACCATTTTAAGGTGGATGTATTATTGGCTACATGTCATGTTTTAGCTAAAGCATTTTAAAGCATATTTTGTTAATATTAATAAATCCCTAATAAAAGTCACGGTCATTCACCATTTTCAAAGATTTATGCATGTCTGACTGTTTATTATAGTATTTAATGGGGGCTTCATACAAACCCCATGTGGCCACACAAGAGTTTAATCTTTATTTTGACAACTTTAGTATTACTGAGATATCTACAAAAATGACATTAATCCTGTTCAAATAGCTCCCTACAAAAATTAAAAGGGGATGCGTTAATAATCACTAAAATCTGCTTGTAGTTTTCTATTGCCAGTTTGAAGAATCATGTGTCCTATCACATTTGTTTCTATTAATTCATTATTAGTATTGGCGTAATAAGAGGCATGCTTATTGTCTTGTAATAAATGATACTCGGATATTATGGCACAGTGATGGGGAAAAAAAAATTGTACTAGAAAATGCACATTTTGGGCCCAAGGATGCTTTGCCAGCAAAACAGAATGCCAATGATGTTTATTATATTGTCACAGTGCAGCCCTAGATAATATAAAAAAAAAAGTGGCTAGTGAGCCGCTAAGTATTTGTGCCAGACAAAGCTATAAAGGTTTAAAGCCTCTTAAATGGCTTATAAATTGGAAGTTTAAGTATGATAATAAAGTTAACATTTAAAAGGCACAATGTGTGATCATTGGTAACAAAAGTCACAGACATTCTAACTGCATGCTTCCTTCAAAAAAAAGTTAAAAGAGCAATACATGCATTAATCATGAGGACTGTTTCAAACATGCCATTGATGGAATGAGAAGATTGCAGGCATGTCAGATGGTATGTCAAGGGTTGCATATTGTTTAGTTTCCAAGCGTTCTGTTTACAATCTTATCCTTGTGGTTTGGTACTAATAATGGCTATATTAAAAAAGTTGCCAACTTTGGCTGGTTTGTTTTGACAGGATATGTCCATATAAACATAGGTTTCCTCTCAAAAGGTAACAGATGTTTCTATACTAAACTCCTCAGGCTTTCTTTAACGTTAATGCTTAGGGGCTGGCCTTTGTGTTCCTACACACTCCAATGCTTCTCTAATTATTGTCTATTACATTTACTATGATGCTCACCCAGCCATGCTTACAGTGTTTACGGTCAACAAAGTAAAAAATAAAATAAAACACTCCACAACAAAATGGCAAATGCATCCCTAACCTGTATCCCCCAACCCTTGACACTATCTACTGGGGACTTTTCCATAGGCTGACAGAGCTTCATGGGAAATGTAGTAGTCTGCAACAGTTTGAGTTCCAAACTTTAAGGATCTCAGCACCTTTTACCTCAAGCTATAGAGGCAGCAGGAGGGACAGTTAAGTAGCGTGAGTTTGGCATCTGCACGGCCGCATCAGGTAACCAGTCGCAAGGCTATACTGATGTCACGCACACTACACATACTTTGTATTCAGGCTGCCTACTTCTGGACGCCTTAAGGAAAATGGAACCCTGCTGTCGTATGGCAATAGTCTCAATAAAACAGCGAATGTAGCGCAAGAGCAGCAGCTGGGTCCTTGAGAAATGCTGGAGGCCCTTTTGTCCTGCATTAAAGACAGCCATAAAACCTTGCAGTTAAATAAGAGAACAATATCTCTTTTATGTCAAATATCCTATGTATTAGCATAAACGGCCCCTTGCTCATTTTAGTTTGCTGGCCTCTGTCACATCATGCAAACAAGTACATTTGTACAATGCTTGGTGCTCCTTTGTTTTATCTCTCAGATATATGTTACATGTGACCTTTCAATATTTACTCATGAGTGGAGCAGAGTTTGGCAACCTGTTCCCTTCTTCTGTCCTTATACTACAACTCTAATTGCACACACCCATTTGTACACAGACACAATTATACCACCTGAGGATGGTAGAAGTCCAGCAACATATACAAGTGGTCCTATAAACATGGTGGTATATTAAATGTAAACAAATGAAGAAGGTATATGTTTTAGCAGTGTTTACTGACATCAGCAAATAACAACAAAAGGAACACTGTACAAACAAACAGGCCTCTAGGAATCTGTATTAACCCTGATGTGCTAGAAGGTAGAGCAAAAGTATGCATAAAACTTAAAATTATTTTTATTATTAAATAATGCACAATCCTGGCACTGGTAAGGATAACACCAACCGATTCATTGGTCACGATTATTACATACATGGACTAATAGTAGTTAACCCTTCAGTTAGTGTAAACAAATAAGTTATTTCTTAAAACAATGTAAATTGGCTTATTTTTTTTTTTTTTAAATGAGGCAGAGCCCTAACAGCAACAACATGAAAGTATGATCTTTAATAAAAGAAAAGGCCATAGAGGTTAAATACATAAGGGTAAAAACTACAGTGCCAAAGGATTTTTTATAACACATTTGTCACAAATATTTACTGATGCAATGATTTCTAGCCATAATGTTACACACGCAGACTTCCACAGGGCAAGAGAGTCAAGAAATTTAGTAGAATGGGAGAGCCAGATTTATTATGCCACATTACAGCTAATGCCACTGAAGGGAAGCAGCCTTAGAAAGAGCACAAGTCTGGTTTAGAAGACCTGTCAGATCTTGCTGGTTATTTGTGAACCTCTCTGGTTCCCAGCCTAAGTGATTTTTCGCATGAGCAGTATCATATTTAGTATCACTGACTTTACACGGCTTTTTATTATTTTAAGACTATTCTATTGAGATGGCATTGTAGGTCTTGAATCTATGGTTAGTTGCATGGCAACTGCAATCAATATAAGGCCTTGTTTATAGGATGCCACCTGGCAGGTATTTAACCGGCAGACCGGTGTTCTATCAAATTTCTCGAGCAAATTCTACTGCACAGGCGCAGTAGAATTTGCTCATTGTGCACCACAGCGCATGCGCACACAGTTACGACTGTCAATCAGCCGTAACTTTGGCAGAAGTGCGCCTGCGCGAGGGACACACACCACCTCACGCCCCCTTCGGATCAGCTGCAGTGACAGGTAAGTATACGCATATTACTGATTATTGTCACTTACTACCGTAGCAAGCAATTGGTAAAACTTATATCAGTTCCATGCTACGTTAGTAACTGGGGGACAGAGGGGGACACACGGGAAACTAAGGTGCCGATCACAACTCCCATCAAGAAGCGCCAGCCACCCCCACCCCCGTGTGTCTTCCACTTACTAGCACAGCATTTAACTGATATAAGTTTTACCAATTGCTTGCTACGCTAGTAAATGACAACAATGAGTAAGACGCTTATACTTACCTGTCACCGCAGCTGATCCGGAGGGGGCGTGAGGTGGTGTGTGTCCAGGGCCGATCCTAGGGTCACGGGCGCCTGGGTGCAGGTTTTCCTTTGGCGCCCAAGGGTGGGCGTGGCTATATTATGAACTCCTCCCCTTTAGACATTTCTGTTCCAGACATGCCCATTTCAATATTGGGGAGAGGGGGAGGGAGAAAACTTTATTTTAATGTAAAGGACCAACGTTTATTTTAAATAAAGATGTATATTTTGCCATAATACTGTGTATTAGTTTTATTTATTTCTATGATGCTCAGCCAGCAACATGGGAGACTTTTTGCTGGCTGGCAGAATTAGTTTTTACTACCATTTTACTACCATACTACCCATGATTCCCAACCAGACAAAGTCTCTCATTAGTCTGGCTGAGCATCATTAGAAAAGAAGTACACAATGAGTGATAAATAATATTCCACCAAGTCAGTCACTCACGTGTCTCTCTCTCTCCCCATACCCTCATGTCTGTCTGTCTCTCCCCGCACCCTCATGTTTGTCTGTCTCTCCCCGTACCCTCATGTCTGTCTCTCTCTCCCCGTACCCTCATGTCTGTCTCTCTCTCCCCGTACCCTCATGTCTGTCTCTCTCTCCCCATTCCCTCATGTCTGTCTCTCTCTCCCCATTCCCTCATGTCTGTCTCTCTCTCCACTCATGCTCCATGTCTCTCTCTCTCTCTCCACTCATGCTCCATGTTTGTCTCTCTCTCCACTCATACTCCATGTCTGTCTGTCTCTCACTCTGCACTCATTCCCCATGTCTGTCTCTCACTCTGCACTCATTCCCCATGTCTGTCTCTCACTCTGCACTCATTCCACATGTCTGTCTCTCACTCTGCACTCATTCCACATGTCTGTCTCTCACTCTGCACTCATTGCCCATGTCTGTCTCTCTCTCCACTCATGCCCCATGTTTGTCTCTCTCCACTCATACTCCATGTCTGTCTGTCTCTCACTCTGCACTCATTCCCCATGTCTGTCTCTCACTCTGCACTCATTCCCCATGTCTGTCTCTCACTCTGCACTCATTCCCCATGTCTGTCTCTCACTCTGCACTCATTCCCCATGTCTGTCTCTCACTCTGCACTCATTCCCCATGTCTGTCTCTCACTCTGCACTCATTCCACATGTCTGTCTCTCACTCTGCACTCATTCCACATGTCTGTCTCTCACTCTGCACTCATTCCCCATGTCTGTCTCTCACTCTGCACTCATTCACCATGTCTGTCTCTCACTCTCCACTCATTGCCCATGTTTGTCTCTCTACACTCATACCACATGTCTGTCTGTCACACCCCATATCTTTCTCCTATACCTCCTACCTACCATGTATTTGTCTCTTCCCATGTCCCTTTTTCATGCCCCCTACTGACCTCATCTCAGAACTTAATTAGCACTGCCTTGATTTCCCCGCACATAGTGATGACTCTGACCGTTATGTTCCGACGCTCTGTCATCACTGTGCACGGAAAGAGCAGAAAGCGCTGACTGAGGTCTAAGGGGAAACATGGCGCCGATCTGCAGAGCTGGCTCTGAGAGGCAGCAAAGCAGCACATGGGCAGCCCATTTACAGAGGTGTACTAAGGGTACACTTAGGCAAACTGGCTGTTGCTTATGTTAATGGCAATTAAAAATGCTACAGTTTGCCCAATAAAAATGTCAGTTCGTCCTCAAAATACACCAGTTTCCCCAGTAATATGCCAATTATTTTGCCCATATGCCACAGCCAGTTTGTCCATTAATATACAACAGCCAATTTGCCCACTGATATGTCACAGACAGTTTTTCCATTTATATACCTATGCTAGTTTGCCAATAAATAGGCTACAGCCAATATGCCACAGTTAGTTTACCCAATAAAAGCATAATCTCCTCTCCTGCCTTCCCCAGTACTCACCCTGCTGCTGCTCTCGTGTCCCCGGCCGTCTCCTCCGCACAGTCTTCCCTCTACGCACGCTGAGTGCAGGAGGCGGGAAATAGACGCCAGCTGGTTGGGGGCTGGTGCCCTCCATGTGATAAATTGATGAGCGCAGTGAGGGCCCAGGGCAAGAACACACTTACACACAGCCACACATAAATACACACAGTCATACATAAATACACACAGTCACACATAAATACACACAGTCACACAAACACAGTTACACATAAATACACACAGTCATACATAAATACACACAGTCATACATAAATACACACAGTCACACATAAATACACACAGTCACACATAAATACACACAGTCACACGTAAATACACAGTCACACGTAAATACACACAGTCACATGTAAATACACACAGTCACACATAAATACACACAGTGACACATAAATACAGTCACACATAAATACACAGTCATACATAAATACATACAGTCACAGAAACACAGTTAAACACTTAGTCACCCTCACAGACATACATTTACACAGACACCCTTATACACACTGTCACACATACATAAATACACACACAGCCACCTTTACACAGACACAGGATACACTTGCACAGACACTCATGTACACATACTTACACAGCCAGTAACACACACATAGTTATACACATTGACACACACATACACACTTATACACATTCACACACACTTACACAGACAGTAACACACATAATTATACACATTCACACACACATACACACTTATACACATTCACACACACTTACACACACAGTAACACACATAGTTATACACATTGACACACACATACACACTTATACACATACACAGACAGTAACACACACATAGTTATACACATTGACACACACATACACACTTATACACATACACAGATAGTAACACACACATAGTTATACACATTGACACACACATACACATACACAGACAGTAACACACACATAGTTATACACATTGACACACACATACAAACTTATACACATACACAGACAGTAACACACACATAGTTATACACATTGACACACACATACACACTTATACACATACATTCACACACACTTACACAGACAGTAACACACATAGTTATACACATTCACACACACATACACACTTATACACATTCACATACACAGACAGTAACACACACATAGTTAAACACATTGACACACACATACACACTTATACATTCACATACACTTACACAGACAGTAACACACACATAGTTAAACACATTGACACACACACATACACAGACACTTCCACACTTTTTTTTATTTTTTATATATTTTAACAATACCCCCCCCCCCCCCCCATCACCTCCTCCTCCTTCTTCTTGGTAATCCAAGCACAGAGCAACGGGGGAAAGCTCCGCCCCCGTCGCGTTCTGTGATTGGCTGCAGGGAGGAGGATGTTCTCTATGGTGTCTTGGCAGAGAACGTCCTCCTCCCGGCAGCAGCCAATCACAGAACGCGACGGGGGCGGAGCTTGCACCCGTCGCGTGGCTTGCTTTAACAAGGAGGAGGACGGCAGGGAGAGAGCACCCTGCTTCAGCGCCTCTCCTCCCGTGCGCCTGGGCGCGGTGCACCCCGTGCACCCGCCCAGGATCGGCCCTGTGTGTGTCCCTCGCGCAAGAGCACTTCTGCCAAAGTTACGGCTTATTGACAGCTGAAACTTTGGTGCGCAATGAGCAAATTCTACTGCGTCTGTGCAGTAGAATTTGCTCAAGTTTTTTGTCAGAACACCGATAAAAAATTGGCTTCAGGCCAATGTTAAGTCCATGGAGACAGTAGCAAGGCCGATATTTTTCTGAAGAAAAGTTGGCAACCCTACTTGTTTACAATCGATAAAAGAGTAAGAATGCAAGAAGGAGGAGGGGCAACCTCATTTTTATCTGGCTCCGAAAATACAGATCATTGTTTAATAAATAAGCCTAAATAAATTATAAATCAGCGTGATAATAATATAACTTTTTTCCTGTATGTTTCAGAAAGTACAGGTCACACTAATGGGGGCTATTCACTACAACTGATCCAACAAGTGAACTATAAAAAAAATCAAGCATTAAAAGCGGTGCTAGAAAAAAATTGTTCCAGCTCAGTTACTAATGCCTCACCTTTGCAGTTCACTTGCCTGTTTGGTTTTATTATTGAATAGCCCCTACAAAAAAATTGCATAAATTTCACTTTTTAAAAGTCACCACCGACACATAGCTCCGAAAAGAAAAACAACATGCAAGTGCATTGCAACAACCATACTGGACGTTTTACAAGCTCTTCAGTGGGAAAAGGCAACCAGTAATGAAGAGGTTAGATGGAAGAATCTGGGTCATTCTTCACGTAGAAAATGAATCTCTAAATCACACGTTTTTTATGTTGCTGAAGCACGCCAGACACTAATAGCCGAAGCACTAAGATCTGTAGCAGGCTGTTTAAACCATTCACTTGCTGAATAGCTAAACGTTCAGATGCTGCCAACCAGATTAGCAGTCAGCTGGAAATGTGCGTCCATAGGAAGCAAGCTAGGCACATTCATATATGCCTGAGGAACTGCAAATGTGCCTCATAAAAGTCATTTTACAGTTCTACAGACGTGTTCTTATACTATCGCGTTCTCTTTCACAGAGTTAACTTTTCTTTGTAAGAGGTGCCATAATCAACTTACACAATCCCTTCCTGCTTTGCCACTGTTCTTCCAGACTTCCTTGTTTTTCCCTCCTCCTTGCTGGTCATAAAGCAAACAAAGCATAATATTCCTGCCATACACAATTGATGAATGTACATACCCTCTTCCTCATTTTTTGCAGTCGTAGACACATATTACTTATTTAATCCATTACACGAGCCATGTAAAAAATAATAAATAAAACATGTGCCCTTAAAACCGAATAGAGAAGTATTTACACCAAATAACAGCAGCCGTAGCAGTTCAAGCAATGAGAAGTGCACATCTGTAACACTGAAAAATGCAGGTCAAGAAAGAACACGTTTTTTTTAAATGACAACCTTTTTTTCCTGGCAAAATGCCATAAACACACGTCAACCTCATTAACCCCTGCTCATTTGTGTTCAGACTTGCCCGGCAACTTCTGCAATAACAGAAAACAAACAGAAAAAGAAAGTAACTCACCTCTACTATTTCAGTGTTAGCATATCTGGTTAGACATTGCTCTGTTGGATGTGCCACTGAAACCTGTACAAATGTGTTCAGCTTTCGATCACGGGCAGCGGACAGTAGATCCTTGCATGCTGCAAATGACACAAGAAAAAAGAAAAATAGTAAAAGGAACAAAAACACATGCTAGGCAAATCGTCCACAGGATGAAACAGACAAAGCGCTGAGAGCTCTCTTATTACATCTCTGGAGACGGAGCTCAATTTAACAGAGGAAGTCTCTTGGAGTTACCTTTGCAGATATAGGAAGTCACATGCTTGCACTAAACATCTCCTACGTTTGAGTATAATTGTTAGCTAGCCCATAACGACTTGCACAGACAAATGCACCCGCAGATTCAATAGAGAATAAGTACAGCAGTTTTGACCTAATTTACTTTCAAAGCCTGATCACTCAATGTCACTTAGCCCGTGCTCCCTTTTTATTGCCCCCTGGCATATTATTCTTAAGAAATGTCTAAATAAAGCTGATTAGTGGGCTGTGGATGCGCCAGTTGTATACAATAAAAATGTATCAGACACAATTATATATATATATATATATATATATAATATTATATATATAGACACACACACACATATATAAAAATACATATATTTTAAGAATCCTATTGTATCTCTGTGTATAGGTATATAACATGCATGTGCTTAATAATAAAAAAAAATATTAAAACAACAATAATAATTATAATATTATCGGCGGGGTAATCAATGTGCTGCCCTCCAACATAGTTAATTGTTTGGCACCCGCAAGATTAAAACAAGATTCCATTCTGTATTGTAACGCTGTTTAGTATAAAGGTTCTCGGGAGAGAGGTAGAGATCGGCAGGGCAGCAGAATTCGGGACTACAATGTATTGGACTTCAGAGAATGCATCTTGTGCATGAACAGCATTGTCCACAGCAGCGCTGGCAGTGCTCACACTCGACCTCCCAGGCTCTGCCCCCCATTTCCAGATTCACAGGAGGGAGGGAGGCAATAATTTACTCCCCTACTCTTTCATTTAGACTTTACAAGAAAGGTCTGTGTTTTTGTGGAGGGAAGGGAATGTTGAATGACAAAGGTTACAGATTTAAAGTCCCTCTCCTCTGATGTATTTAGGCCAAATATTCTCTGTAGGTAGGAGGTTAACTTGTAAACAGCATAGGAATTACTTCAATTTTTATGTGTATGTCAGGTAAAAGTAGGAAGGAAATGCTCCCAATAATCAGGACAATACATTGTATCTGGGAGGGTCAGGAAAGAAAGGCAAGTATGAAGGAGTGGACACTGTGGAAGACTCTCCCCTGCCTCCTCCAGATGTTGCTCTTTTGCTGTCTGTGTCTCTATCAAAGGTGTTGTTACACATAGCATGAATAAGTGCTGCATCGTGTAAAGTGAAGATAAAAAAGTAAATCTAGCATTTTATTTTATTTCATAATGCTTCTAAAAATGTATAGAAAGTGCCAATTGAAATCAACCTCAAACCATATAAATAGATATTTACACACGCATATTTGTATGATGATGGCGATGTGTGATACGTCTCTTGTTTGTGACATCACATTGTGACCCACGTAAGCAGACGGACAAAGGAATGAGGGGAATAGTGTGACACATAGGGGTCATGGAAGGAGAATGCTATGGAGAGACATCAGGGCTGGTGCAAGGGTTTTTGTCACCATTGGCTCTGCCCTTTGTCCTGCCTACTTATAACAGCCAGACAGCAGCACATCAATCACGCAAACAAACACACATACAATCACGCAGTCACATGCACAAGCCAGCTGTTTTTTTTTGTTAAAGAAAAAGTTCATTTCTTAATGTATCCCCCTGTCTGTCTCCTCTCATTCCTCATGTCTATCCCTCTCCTCTCCCTTCCCATGTCTGTCTTTCTCCTCTCCCTTCCCAGGTTGTGGTTCCTGAAACTGTAAGGTGGAAGCAAGAGGAAGCAGACATCAGCAGCAGGGAGAGAAGCTGAAGGAGAGATGAGGAGGAAGTCGCTGAAGATTCTTAGATCCTTCCAGACCGATGGTGCTTTAGTCCTTAACAACCAAAGCACCATCAGCGTCTTTTTGTTCCTGGGAACCTATCACTTTGTGATCGGCAGCCAGGAACATCCAGGCAGGAACCCGATCAGGGTCTCTATAGACCCTGTTGGTCCCTGCCGACATCCCGCGATACTTTGCGACGTCACAGAAGTTCGGGCACGCCGGAAAGTCAGTAATGTAGCGGATGCTCTGTTTCCGGTAAGCCCGACTACCCACTTAAATAAATTCGTCCGGCCACACCCATTTAAGATATTCAGCCGCGAAAGGGGAGGAGGGCTTCTGCTGCGGGCAGCCTGAGAGGAAGCTGCTTGACTAAGGGGTAAGGTATGTACAATATGGGTGCTGAGGCACATTTATTTTATAGAAAATGAGTGTAAGTGTGTGAGTGAGTGGCAAAGTGTTAGTGAGTGACAGAGAGTGAGTGGCAGAGTGAAAGTGTGTGAGTGAGTGGCAGAGAGTACGTTTCAGAGTGTAAGTGTGTGAGAAGCAGAGTGTAAGTGTGTGAGTGAGTGGCAAAGTGTTAGTGAGTGGCAGAGAGAAAGTGTGTGAGTGATTGGCAGAGAGTAAGTGGCAGAGTGTAAGTGTGTGAGAAACACAGTGTAAGTGTGTGAGTGAGTGGCAAAGAGTTAATGAGTGGCAGAAAGTGAGTGAGTGGCAGAGAGTGAGTGAGTAGCAGCGTGTAAATGTGTGAGTGAGTGGCATGGTATGAGTGGCAGAGTGCAGTGAAGTATTAATGGGCAAATTGACTGTTGCATATAAATGGCAAAATAATATTGGCATATTAATGGCAAAATAATACTATACGCATATACTATGCTATGGGACAAAATAATATGTACTTTGTGGGAAAGTGGCACTGTGGTATGTTCTGTGGTGCAGATTGACACTGTGGCATGCCAAATTGTGTGGGTGCAATATGAGTGCAAGGCAAGTGCTGTGGGTGCAATTTAGATTCATGGCAAGTGCTATGGGTACTGAACGGTGCTGTGTTCAGTCATTTAGGTGCAATGTGGGTGCTTAGGAATGGAATAAAAACAAGAAATGTATTTTTTCAATAACATTTTTATTACATATGAAAATAGTTGAATATAATATTAAAAAGTTCATCCAAGTATAAATGCAACGAATGTGAGAGAGAGAGATGTGTATAAATATGTATTGATCTTGTGTGTGGCATAATTATGGGGCTTTTGTGTGTGGCATAATTAAGGGGCTCTTGTCTGTGGTTTAATTAATGGGGCTCGTTTGTGAGGCATAATTAATGGGGCTCTTTTGTGAGGCATAATTAGTGGGGCTCCTGTGTGTGGCATAGTTAATGGGGCTCATGTTTGTGGCATAATTTATGGGGCTTATGTATGGCATATTTAATGGGCCATTCGACTGGCATTACTAAGGAATCTGTTTGGCATGGTATTGGAGGAAATCCAGGGGGTGACACCCAGTTACCGCACCTGGTGACACCAACCCTAGTGCAATCTAAATGCTGTGGTAAATCCTGGGGCAAGTCCTGGGTGCTGGGGCAAGTCATGTGCATGCAATCTACATGCTGGGATTAGTCCAAGATGTTGCGGTAAGTCCTATAAGTGCAATCTGAAAGCTGGGGTTAGACCTGGGTGCTGGGGCAAATCCTGTGAGTGAAGTCTGGGTGCTGGGGTAAATCCATGGACAAGTCATGGGTGCTGGGATAAGTCCTTTGAGTGCAATCTGCATGCTGGGGTAAGTCCTGTGAGTGCACTCTGGGTGCTGGGATAAGTCAATATATCCACCCAGTATGTACACAATGTTATAGCTCACACAATGCCCTGATTATATATACCCCATGCACAGGGTAATTTATATAAACATGTGTACATAAGTGAGGCTATGTGTTTCCCTGTGCATGGGTATATACCAGAGCCATATGCTAGCTATACAGGGAGTGCAGAATTATTAGGCAAGTTGTATTTTTGAGGATTAATTTTATTATTGAACAACAACCATGTTCTCAATGAACCCAAAAAACTCATTAATATCAAAGCTGAATATTTTTGGAAGTAGTTTTTAGTTTGTTTTTAGTTTTAGCTATTTTAGGGGGATATCTGTGTGTGCAGGTGACTATTACTGTGCATAATTATTAGGCAACTTAACAAAAAACAAATATATACCCATTTCAAGTATTTATTTTTACCAGTGAAACCAATATAACATCTCAACATTCACAAATATACATTTCTGACATTCAAAAACAAAACAAAAACAAATCAGTGACCAATATAGCCACCTTTCCTTGCAAGGACACTCAAAAGCCTGCCATCCATGGATTCTGTCAGTGTTTTGATCTGTTCACCAGCAACATTGCGTGCAGCAGCAACCACAGCCTCCCAGACACTGTTCAGAGAGGTGTACTGTTTTCCCTCCTTGTAAATCTCACATTTGATGATGGACCACAGGTTCTCAATGGGGTTCAGATCAGGTGAACAAGGAGGCCATGTCATTAGATTTTCTTCTTTTATACCCTTTCTTGCCAGCCACGCTGTGGAGTACTTGGACGCGTGTGATGGAGTATTGTCCTGCATAAAATCATGTTTTTCTTGAAGGATGCAGACTTCTTCCTGTACCACTGCTTGAAGAAGGTGTCTTCCAGGAACTGGCAGTAGGACTGGGAGTTGAGCTTGACTCCATCCTCAACCCTAAAAGGCCCCACAAGCTCATCTTTGATGATACCAGCCCAAACCAGTACTCCACCTCCACCTTGCTGGCGTCTGAGTCGGACTGGAGCTCTCTGCCCTTTACCAATCCAGCCACGGGCCCATCCATCTGGCCCATCAAGACTCACTCTCATTTCATCAGTCCATAAAACCTTAGAAAAATCAGTCTTGAGATATTTCTTGGCCCAGTCTTGACGTTTCAGCTTGTGTGTCTTGTTCAGTGGTGGTCGTCTTTCAGCCTTTCTTACCTTGGCCATGTCTCTGAGTATTGCACACCTTGTGCTTTTGGGCACTCCAGTGATGTTGCAGCTCTGAAATATGGCCAAACTGGTGGCAAGTGGCATCGTGGCAGCTGCACGCTTGACTTTTCTCAGTTCATGGGCAGTTATTTTGCACCTTGGTTTTTCCACACGCTTCTTGCGACCCTGTTGACTATTTTGAATGAAACGCTTGATTGTTCGATGATCACGCTTCAGAAGCTTTGCCATTTTAAGAGTGCTGCATCCCTCTGCAAGATATCTCACACTTTTCTGAGCCAGTCAAGTCCTTCTTTTGACCCATTTTGCCAAAGGAAAGGAAGTTGCCTAATAATTATTCACACCTGATATAGGGTGTTGATGTCATTAGACCACACCCCTTCTCATTACAGAGATGCACATCACCTAATATGCTTAATTGGTAGTAGGCTTTCGAGCCTATACAGCTTGGAGTAAGACAACATGCATAAAGAGGATGATGTGGTCAAAATACTCATTTGCCTAATAATTCTGAACTCCCTGTATTCTTGTGTATATACTGGGGGTATATATTACCCTGTGCAGGAGTATATACCAATCTTATCTATAAATAATACTGTCTTCAATTGTGCTTTAAAATGCATGGCTTGAGTTTTTATGAACAAGAAAATAAATATGCAATTCTATGGGGCTGGTATAATGATGCAATGATGGTATACTATTATTTCCAGGGCTGGCTTGTATTCCTAGTCCGGCCTTGAAAGTTAACCTGCAGTACTCCAGGCTTATTTATCCATGCTCTAGGCTACAGGGTAAATGTATCAGTCAATTGATACAGTAACTCTTAAAAGGAACACTCTTTAGGTTAAAATAACAATGCATATAAACATGTATGACAAACTTTATAAAATAAAAATAAAAATGTACTGCTGTAATACTTACCTGGTCATGCCCAGGTTTTTTTGCAATGATAGACACTGCTGCATTTCACAGCCAACTACCACACTGATGAATGGGGACTTACTCTCTACGAGGAGTCACAAATATATAAGTAAGAATAATGCACATGTGCACAGCATGTACTAATGTTCACTCTTAGAATTTCCTTGTTGCAGGTTTGTTGTACAGAAATAAATACATTTTTCATTATTATTAATTAAAGCAACTTTCTCCACTAAATTAATAATCAGAATTGATTGTAGTGTTTCTGAGATATACAGGAACAGATAATGAGAGCAGCGATGAGTAATGCATGGCTTTACCTTGCAGTACACACCTCCTCGTTATTACATAATGGTAAGTGTAGGCCTGTTTAATTAGTGTACTCACAAAACAAGTCTGTTCTAATCATGGGGCTGTGTCTAAAGAAGGATGTTCAACAAAGGTTTCTGGGAAATATTAACAAATGTGAACAACGTATATCGTAATCACACAAGGCGGTTTTGATGTAAGCTTTTTCTGGTGGTGAAAACCCCACCCATAATAAAAAAAAAGCAGTGCATCATGGGACTGGCCATAGAAATAAGCCATTGGCTACAGTGGAGTCACAACTGCGTAAAGTGCAGCCTAATTTGCTGAATGTTAATGTAATGTTAAGGTTATTCATGTTTTGGGTAGTTCTGAGATTTGTATTCAGTGAATTTTTCTTACTCACTTCTTTTAGGTTTGTCAGACTTTAGAATCATGCTATCTTCTACAATAGTAACAATCTGAAGCCAATGAATGGAGTAACATGTAAGGAAATGTTATCTGAGATTAGGCAGCTCACAGTTTAATGCCTCGGTCTGAATATATATGCATGTATATGGAATCTGTTTGGCATGGTATTGGAGGAAATCCAGGGGGTGACACCATGAGTTACCGCACCGGGTGACACCAACCCTAGTGACGCCTCTGTTCCTGTGCAAGATACATTTTTACCAATAAGTGGGGGCAGATGACACATGAACACACGCTACTCAGAACCAGAGACACCTGGCCTCTAGTGATTTTTATGGGGGAGGAGCAAGAAAAGTGGTATAGCCATGGCAGTTTTAACAAAATAGCAGAAATACAAATAAGTTAGGTCCAAACTGCTTCTTTGTTTTCAATACTTGTAAATGCTTTCCCTGTTTTATTTTAACCCCTGTGCGACATATGGAGAATTTTCCTTGCCAACATGCAGGCACACCACAATTAGACTGAAACTGACATGGCTGTTTGAGTCGGGACAGAGGCACTCCAGCCATGTCTGCAGAGGCCCCTGGTCATCAAGGTGTTAATATTAAAGATCTGGTATATAATGTTTTTCTGCTTTTATTGTACATTTTGCTAATTTTTATATTTTATTCAAAGCTCTTACAAACATGTCCAATATATTTTATTAATAATAATTCCCTGATAAGTACTAGCTTTCCATTTTTAACCCATGTTTTCTTTCCAGTATATTTCCTTTTCCCTTTCATTTAACCTTCCATTTCTTGGTTAATTTCCAGAATGCTGCTAATGGCAGGAAGCTGTTTGTCTGTATTTGTAACCACTGTTCCCACAGGACACAGCTGGTGCACGGAAGTGAATAACAGGACACCTAATGCGAATTTATCCCAGAAGCAACTAGCTTTTCTTTCTTAAAGACACAGTAATATATTTCCTTGCATGTCTTCATCTATAGTATGGTATAGTTATTTAACTTTTTAAATCATTATTTATATTGCGACAAATTGCGTATCATAGTACAACAGCAACAGTATAAAGTGCAACGTATGTCTAGCCATACATGAATGGAGTGAACTGAAAACCTTAGCAAACAAATTCAGATTTTTTTTAAAAGCCACGCTTTTCTTCTTAAAATTAAATCCCTGCTCTAGGAGCAGGGATTTCATTCTGCATCCATCCTCCACTGAGAACTGACGCGGTTACTTTTTTGTTTTGCTGTCATATATATATTTTTAATAATAGGTGGATACTGATTAACAGGTAGTCATTTATTCGCAGGGCACCCTTTGGAGGCCAGCTGGTGGGCAGTGATTTTTACTGCTCACTCACCTGGCACCCAAAGGGTGTTTATTTTTCAGGTGAATCATCACCTCCTACCTGGGCAAGGTAGATGTGAGTAAGTAGGGAATTCATTTATTTTACATTTTTTTGATAAGGTCGGGATCATTTAATTGGGGGTGTTTTCCCAGGTCCCAAATCTTGGGGGTAGTACATTTCACTGAATTCTATAGGTAGCTGGGAGCGTTTCCCATTCCTTATAGTGGGAGGACTTTAGCTATTTTCAGAATAAAAAAAAAGAAGTCCTTCCAAAATAAATCTCTATCCTCCCCACAGAAGTCTAGGGGGGGATGTCCAAATTGCAGACCTATTCAACCTATTTGGCATCTTAACATTTGGTTCCTGATATCTCCCCAATGTGCTCCGAATCAGTCTGGTCTTCAGAGGCATCATTTTGGGGCTGAAGTCCGGTGCATATCGAGTGGATTATTTAAAGATCAAAATTATTTTGAGGGGCAGTGAGAAAGATGTGCATAGAGTTATGACATGTTGCCCTGTTGAATCAACAGGCAGCAGTCCAGTGGCTGGCCGACAAATGGTGAATCAGCCCACAGAACCACCCAATATATGTCTGTTATAATTCCTAAAATATAAGGGAAACAAAAATACTGTAGTTGTGCTTTATAAGTGATGTTTTGTTTATTATTATTATTCTTAATATTAGTAAAACCAGCAAAAGTACATGTAAAATGATAGATGGCAATATTTTTCTTCCTTAAATTTAAAAGTTGATTTTAATTTAAAGTTATGTAAATTCCAGTTTAGAGGCTACACCCAATTATAGGCTGCACCCCTAATTTAAAGATTTAAGTAAAGAGAAACAAGTGTGACCTATAATCAGGACAATGTGGTATATGTAATTGTTATATAAATATCATCTATTACTGTAAGATGTTTATGTTATTGTTGTGCAGTGGGTATATTGTAGCCAGCACTACCGATTTCTAAAGACCTTCATTCAGGTCGTTGCTACCTAATTAAGTTTTTATTTATCTCTTCCTTTTATTTCTGCAATAATAGTAATCGTGCTTTTTTTTTTTTCCGTCTCTTATACAAAACTGATTAACAATTGAAATAAAGATGAAGGTCAAAAGATTTGTGAGCATAGCTTCAAACAAAAATAACGGCATATAAACATTCAATAAATGGATGACCGAAAGCACAAGCTGCTGGTACTCATGATAGTACAATACTATTACTTGCATCCTCCTATCTGTATGGGAATGGATATGAGTGGTATCTTCACATTATTGAGGTTTACCTTTCACATTTTTGAAAACTAACAAATATTTCCTTTTAGTTATTATACATTGTACATATTAACGTTAAACAACATTCTTTAGTACATGTTGTATAAAAGATATGCAAACTAATTCCCATGATGGAGAAAGGATCCCGGGCTCCTGAAGCTGGCAAGTTCAAGTAAGAAGTGTTGTCTTGTCACTGTGAACTTTTCAAAGGTGCTCTAGCCAATAGCAAATCGTCAGAATTGCAGCTACATTAACAGGGTAGTCCAAACGGAAGAAATGGCTGGCACTCCAGTTTGTAAGATAAATAAGTGTGTTGGTCCATTCTTCTGTTGCGTTGTTGCCCATGATTAAATCACATTTATTTATCACAAGAACTGGAGTGCCAGCCATTTTTATCATTTGGATTACCCCGTTAGTATAAAAGATATGGTCAATAATAAAAAGGAGCATTTTGGCTTGTTTTCCATTTGCCCATTCAGGATAGCTATCGGAGCTCTATTACAAATCATATTCAAGTGAAGGTCAATTGCTGTGAGTATGCCTGCGGCCTAGTTTGCTGCGATAGTATGGCACTGATTTCAAGACTTGGTCGCTGTTGGGGTTTATCCTCCTTCCTGTACTTGCGTCCCATGTTTGCTTCTAGTTCAGATGTCGATTTTCTGGTCTTTTTGGCTGGGGTGGACATGAGAAATCAGTATTTTCTAGCTGTTGCATGTGGAGCTCTTCGGAAACTTAGAAATGTTATTTGTTTTATGTGAAATTCATAAAGCTGCGACCATTGGTTGCACCTAGTGGTGCGTCTGTGTGTCAATCATGTAAGCTCGGAAGGAGAAAAAAATGTGTGAATGCGAATATGAACCATTAGGAAGAATGACAGTGAAGCAGGAGTGAATGAGAATTCGAACACATAGAAAATCTAATATGAACAATTAGAAAGAATGTCAGTGAGGTATAAGGGATGATATTACACATGTTGTTGGAATAGAAACAGAACATGCTAAAGGAAAGTTTATTCAAGCACTTTGGACCAGGACAAAAAGTATTAACATGTAATAATGTTTAACCCCTTAGTGACCGAGTGCTATGTTGCATTTGACGTGCCTTGAAGACCAGAATTCCATTATTTTTGTCATACGTTTACTGAACTGTGAATTTCTTTCTTTGTGTTCAGTCCACCCACACAAATTATATATCATTTTTTAAAGGACAGATAGGGCTTTCATTTGATACTATTATTTTCATCATATGATATCATTTACTATTAAAAAAATAGAAAATATGATGAAAATATGCCATAAAAAACACTTTTTCCAACTTTGACCTGATTTTTTTTTTTACACAATTACAAATGGTAAAAAAGACCCCGTCTATATATTTCTACTATTTGTCCTGAGTTTAGTAATATCAATGTTTCCTTGTTTGTCTATGTTTTATTTCACGTAATAGGGCAATAAACAATATTAGTGGTTTTTTTTGTTTTCTAACCATTTTCTTCTACAGTGATTTTTTTTAACCCGAACCCTAAATTTACCCCAACTCTAAATTTAATCTAACCCTAAATTGACCCCCACCCCTTAATCTAACCCTTGTAATCATCCGAACCCCCATTTAACCCTAATTATTACCCTATTTGGACCCTAACCCTAGATCTAGGTTCAGTAGATCAAGGGTTAGCTTTTTCCATTTATTTATTTAATTTATTTATTTAATTAATTTTCTATGTTTAACTGTAATACCGCCTAACTGCCTCTAGTGGCAGTCAAGTAGCGGTTTCAGAGCGACGGAAGAGATTTTTTTTTTCTCTCTTCCGTCGCTTTCCTCTGGGCATGCTGTATCGGAGGAGCATGCTCCTCCGATACAGCACACACCCGCGATCACCGGGTGATCGCGGTGCCCAGGTGGGCACAGATTGTGTTGCATGATGCCTCGATAGAGGCATCATGCAACACTTTAACACACATAGGCAGTGATGAGCTTTCACTACCTATGTGTGTTTGCGCGCATACGATCACATTCGCTGTGATCGTATGCGCGCGGGGGGGTCGAGGGGTCCGAAGCAGCCTCTGAGAGTAGCTGCAGGCATGTAGTGTTGAGCTAATGAGCGCAACACTACATGAAAATGGAGGACGTATATATACGTCCTCATGGTCCTTAAGGACATGCTTTTCAGGACGTATATATACGTCCACATGCGTTAAGGGGTTAAGGAAGGCATGGGAGAGAGGCAAGGATATTGCTATAGCAACAGCAATAACTCACTTAAAATTTATATGCAATTTGTATTACATATACACATTTATTTAGAAATATTTTATCGGAAACTTTAACTGGAACTACCCTTTTAATATCTGATCTATATTTTTGAAGATCACGCTTAGTGAATATCTCCTATTGTGCCATAGAGAAGATGCTCTAATGCAACACTTGAGAGCCCTTTTTCCAAATAGATCTAATGGATTGTCCAGCTGCAGTTAATAGGGTTGCCACCCAGCTCATATTATATCAGCAAGCTGGTAAAAAAAAAAAAAAAATGTCTACAGGCCAATGTTAAGTCTATGGAGGAAGAAAATGTGACTAGCTTTTAACCTCAGATGGTCTGGTAGAAGATGCAGCGCCAGTGCCGGAATGGGCAATATATTCCCCCAGTATGTATACAAGGTTATATCTCACACACTGTCCTGATATATACTCCATGCACAGGGCAATACATAGTCATCTGTATGTACACAAGGTTACATGAATATCAGGGCAGTGTTCGTGATATAAACTTGTGTACATGCAGGGTGGATCCTCCGGCACCGACATTACACTCACATGACTTGTCCCAGAACTTTCCCAGTACCTAGATGGCACCCAGGATTAAGAACACAAGAAAAAAAGCAGGAACAGCAATATCAGTGGTCAGGTCTTAGCAAAAGTGGTTTATTAATGTGTAAAAACGAATGTAAAACTCCAAAAAGGTAAACACAGCGGTGAAGGAATTTAGCCCCACCATCCAGATTGCACACACAGTACTTGCCCCAGCACCCAGAAGACTTATCCCAGCACCCAATACTTACCCCAGCACATAGATTGCACCTTAGATGGGCCCCAGCACACAGATTGCATTCACAGGACTTTCACTAGCACCCAGGACTTACCCCAGCATGCAGATTGCACTGGCAAGACTTGCCCCCTAAACCCACATGTATTTCTTTAAGACACAACTCGTGTTTTGGGGGTTGATAATGTTAATAGTAGCATATTCATTGGTAGACAAGGTGTTGCTATCTCACTTCTTGCTGAGACAAATAATCTCAGACCAACATTCTTTGGTAACAGATAAGGAATCCACACTATACTATACTCTAAATATTTGTCTTTCCTTTTGTTTAATTGTTGAATGTTACTTTCATTTGAGAATTAGGACTTCTTTGACCCCTATCATTGAAAAGGTGCTTAGCCATGGTGTATTGACTGGTCAGATCTGGAGAGTTTAAATTACCTAGGCTGTATTTTACTATAAATAAGGTAGCATGAAATAAGGTAGTATGAAAGATAGCAACTAGTTTATATAACACAATAAAAATATACTACATTTGACATTGCACCCCCAGACTTGCCATCACATCATCAGTACTTTACATTGCACTCCCAGATTGCAATGGCACCCTTAGTGGGGCAGCAGAAGGATGTTTATCTTGTGGGCGTTCTGGCTCAGAAGACCAGTCGGAAGCAATAGGCAGCATCAGAGGATGTCTTCCTTTCGACTCACCGTATGTCTCTCATGTTCCCCATTCCCTCTAGGTTGTACGCTTGCAAGCAGGCCCCTCCACCTCATGTTTTAGTCTGAATATGTCTGTCTAATTTTGTTTGTAATGCCCTTCATTTGCTCTGTAAAAGCACTGCATAAATTGTTGGCGCTATATAAATAAATGATAATGTAATGTAATAACAGTCTTGGGGTTATTAGTTACGTTATACGTTTAGTATCTGGTCTGCAGCTGCATATTGTTTGAGATCATTATTGGCATGGCTATGAAAAAAAACATGAAAACTCTTCCTGTTGAGAGACGCTTTGGGTCACTCGGACCAGATTGTTGTGTTTGAATAGCTTTAGCATCAGATAGGAAGTGATGATGTCACAAACAGGCTTTCATTAACCTTGTTTCCTAATTGAGAATGTCTGTCTGTTATGTAGCCACACAAGTCATGTATTGTGTTTTATAAAGGAAAAGCAGGGATTTTTTCAAATACCATAATACCAGATATATGCATGCATAAATCATTTACTCTACGTACCAGTTGTATAGGCTTGCATATACATACAAAAAATAAATGTACATGCATATTAATAAAATGTGTGGTCTGTCCAAAGATTCTTGAATGTATTCATTTTTTATTGAAAAAAGAAATAACGAGCCATTTGTACCATTCTGTACCATCCATTAACCGATCAACTTCCGTATGTATCTTACTTATGTCTATTATAATATTCCATATTATGAACTAGTCTGGGGGGCACCACTATTGAAGGTAAACAGTTTGCAAATTTTTGTTATTCCTTTTGCTATAATTTTCCATGCTTTAACTCTTTTTGTCTTAAATTTTACATTTCATTCTCAATGTCATTATCATTATGCCCAATCCATGGAGATTCTGCACTACTCAAACACAGTATGAAGAGTTCCACACATGGCTTTAACAAATATAACACAAAGTTTGACAATTTGGAATAATAAATGTTTATTGGTAGCTTATTATTTGACCAAGGAAGGTGGAACAACTATGAGACCCTTAATCCCTTGGTAACACTTGGAGACGTGCCACCATCCTCCTATTACAATTGTGGTTTTTTTAAAATTTAGGCACACATTGGACTGGGCATCCTGCCTGTCCAGTAGAATGTGGGAGGTGAGACTTGCAATCTCAGACCCCTACTTTAAATGTGGGGCTGAGATTGGACATCTCCATCCCATGCTTAGCCTCATTGGTACAATAGCATTGATGTACTATGGTGCCAATGTTAGTCTGCTATTTGATTATAGAAAGGTGACATAACTGATTGTCTGACTGAGTGAGATGGAACATCTTTAATGTTAATTAACAAGCATCTGCTTGGGGGCAAACATCTGGATTTTTTTTTTTTTTGCTGTTTTTTTATTATAGGTAAATAACCAAAATTAGTGTTTTTTGTTTTATAACCATTTTCAACTTTTGACCCCAACCCTAAATGTAACCCCAACTCTAACCTTTATGCTAAACCTTAATTGATTCTAATTTTTTATTTAATTTGTATCCTATATTTTATGCTAACCCTTCACATCACTCATGCATTACCCTCACTCCCAACTAAACAAATTGTGCAGAAGAAAAGTCTACCTGTCAATGTGCTCTACAGAAAGTTCTTACTGCAATGTGTCTTCACACAGCCTCATACTGGGGTGTACACACTGAAATGAGTGCTAATCACACACTACCAACACAACTATATTATTTTTGCTTCTAGTAGCAGAATACTTCTGGCACTACATCCTTTGAGTGCCAGAAGGACGTGTAATGCCACCCTCTGGAATTGAAAAGGTTAATAATAATAATAATAATAATATTACATTGCTGGGCAAGGGTAGGAGGAGAGGCAGTAAAAGCTCCTGCACATGTAGAAGAAAAAGGAATAAAGGGGGGGGGGGGGGGCAGAAGTCAGCCAATACAAGGAAGAGGAAGTCAGAGTTAATGGCAGAGAGGTCAATAGGATGAAAGGAGGGATTTAAGTGAAGACAGACAGAAGACCATGTTAATGAATAATAGGGTAAAGGAGATGCAATGGTAATTGACTGGAGTCAAGGGAACCTGGACAACACCATAATGAAGGGGGTATAATTAGAAGTAAGGGAAATAGGAAAGTAAATCATAATGTAAACCAGTATTCTCAGCAAATGAGAATGTTAAGTAAAAGAGGCAGCAACTATAGGGCTTAATCCCTTAGTGCAGTGGTCCCCAACCTTTTTGGCCACATTTAGGAGATGCACATTTTGGTTTTCCAACTTGAAATTTTGACAAGTAGTCAAACTGTGCCTGTATCCTATCTGGGACATTTTTGAAGCAGGCCTTTGTAATTTACCCATAAAACCATATGTATTTGAAAAGTAGACACCCCAGGGTATTTAAACACTATGCATTCACTAATTCTACCACCAGTCTTTGTCAAACTTTTGGGTAGTATTTTTTTTTTTTTTTGTGGCCAATTCAAATAACCCCCATCAAACCATATGCTTTTAAAAAATAGAAACTCTAAGGCAGAGCCATCCAAATGCGGACCGTCTGACATGGAGGTGCGGCTCACATGAGACTGGATGCAGTAACCGCATCTCCGTCCCATGCATACATCTGCCACATAGGGGAGAGTGCAAATCTATGCATGTGGGACATGGGTTGACTCAGGGGACCTGGTACAAACCAACATGCATTATTTTATTGCAGTAATGTTTAACCTGCTTTGCTAAATCACAGCAAAAGAACAACAACCCATATACAATACCAAAGGGTGTCAACTTTTCAAATATGCACACTTGCATAGAAATACATTACACAGGGTATGCCATAGGTCCTCAAAAAGAAGATAGGCAAAAGCAATTGCTATATAAAAAGTAATCTATTAATTGTAATACATCATGTAACATAGAAACTAAACTGTACTGTCACTAGTTTTTCTTGACCCTGTAAAATATCAAATAGAATGTGTAATATAATCTAATAATATCTATAAAACATTTGACCACAGTACTTTAAAAATAAAGCAAAAGTGACTGCTTGGCATAGATGTATGCTGTGTCTTACAATGCCTTTCATATCTTTCCATTCAGTCTCTTCACAAGCTATTTTCTTATAGCCTGTAATATTTCTTACCCCTTGTAGCTTCTAATGTTAATCTCAGAACAATGAAACAAGTTTTTTTCTTAAGATACATTAAGTAATAAGTACTTTAGTTGTGATATTTCTTCATGGAGGCAGCAGTATGATCAAATTACATATGGGCTTTTGTTCTTTTTTTAAAAAACACCAAATATACGACATAAAAACTTTTTAGGGTACAGGAACAGATTTCCAAAATTACCATTTGGGTCAAAACCTGTTTGTCCATTACATTTACCTTTCTGGTGCCCAAATATGGAGACACTTTCAGTATCTCTCCTCATATTTAGCTCCCTGGTGTTGGGGCCAAAGTGACATGGCATACTCACTCAGATAGTCCATAAAGGAGGTCTCTGTTGTCATTACAGCCACACTCCGCATGGGAATATAGGCATGATTCCATAAATTGGTAGGATTGGATAAAATGTTCTATTAAGTAGTATCACAGAATATGAATGGCACTCAAAAAGGGGTAACATCTAATGGTAAAAACTGGCTTTATCAGTGACTGAACCCCCAGTCACTAAACAATATACACAATAAATAGAGAACGGCACTCCAGGTCATGGATTTTAGCAAATCTATTTTATTAAAGCTCTATTGTGCCCAGAGATAAGGCAAAAAAAAAAAAGAGGCAAAAATTCTAAATAATTGTTTAGAAAATATGTAGAACCCCAAAAAAATAAAAAAAAAATAGAAATATTAGAAAACAAGGGGTGAGAAAATACTCAGCACAAAATGATGTATAGGCTCACAGGGAGAGGGAATCTATATTGTCCAGATAATAAGGAAAAAATAAACACACAACCTATGTGTATAGTAGAATAAGTGCATCCAGGATGTATAATCTCACAGGCAGATGTCCAGATCATAATGAAAAAATAAAAAATATCAAATAAATCACACAAACTATGTATAATAATGAGCAAAGAGGATACACTGAATATGATACAATAGTATAACATACAAAAACAAAAACATGGTTACACTGTTAAAAGTGAATACAGTGTAACCTGAATTATGGTATTGAAGCGACAACAAATAATTATAGGTAGAAATAAACTGTTATCTGGCTGGAGAAGCACAAAAATATAAAGAAATACGTCCACTGTGGGTTACACAGTGCCCACTTTTAACAGTGTAACCCTTTCTTTGATTTTACAGCTCTCTGTGAGCTAATACATCCTTTTGGGTTGAATATTTTGTCACCCCTTTTTTTCTAATGTTGATATTTTTTTGACTCTACATATTTGCTAAACAATTATTTGGCCTCTGTGTGTTTGCCTTATGTTTGGGCACAATAAAGTTTTAATAACTTTATGGTCTAAAATCCATGACCTGGAGTGCCAGTCTCTTCATTGTTTTCATGCATCAAAAGTGTGAAGCTACTATTTATGCCAAAATAGATTGTGTAAAGGGAGCACATGGTGATGGTGCTCTAGAAATAGCTTACTTTAGTAAATAGACATACTGTGTTATCAAGACTCAGTCCAGACAATAACCAATGTTGGCATCTGAAAGAGTCAATGAAGTTAAATGCATTTTGATCTTAAAGCCATGAGTCACAAGGGGCCCAGTGGCTCTATGTGGCTTTATGTGGTGATTGAATATGGAAAGAACACAGAGACATCTCTCACACTGAACCATGGCTAAATAAATTATAGACTAAAAAATATTTTATACTACCATTCAAAAGTTTGGGGTCACTAAGAAAATCTCCTTTCATACATCAAATGAGTTGCAAAATGAATCGGAAATACATTCAAGATGTTGTCAAGGTTAAAAATAATGATATTTAATTTACATAATAATTGTGTCCTTCAAACTATGCTTTAGTTTTTTTGGCAATCTAGTTGCTAATTTGTTGACGTAATCTGAAGAGATTTCAACCTAGGCTTCCCCCCACATGTTGAATTGGCTCAATTGCCACTTCTTTCATATCATACGTTCAAGCTGCTCCCATAACATCTCATTAGGGTTGAGATCTGGTAACTGTGCGGGTTATTTCATTATAGACAGAATACCAGCCCACTGCAATCAAGTGCCAGCCACAGGGTATGGCATAGCGTTGCAAAGTGGAATGATAGTCTTCCTTCTTCAAGATCCCTTTTACCCTGTACAAATCTCCCACCTAACCGCCACCACAGCTCCCCCAAGACCATCACAATGCCTTCACCATGCTTGACAGATGGCGTCAACCACTCCTTCACCATCTTTTTATTTGGTCGGTGTCTCACGAATGTTTTTCTATGTGATATGAACACCTAAAACTTAGATCATCTGTCCATAACACTTTTTTCCCTGTCTTCCTCTAACCAGTGTCTGTGTTGTTTTTCCCATCCTAATTTCTTTGCTACTATGCCTAGATTCTGGAGTCGTCCTCTTTTTTGTGTATTGTGGGTACTACCTAATGAAGCTGCCAGTTGAGGGTCTGTGATGCTCCTGTTTCTCTAACTAGACACTCTAATGTATTGCTCAGCTGTGCATTGGGGGCCCACTCTTTTTTTTTCTAGTTAAAGACAGTTTTTTTGTGTGAAGAGAGTAGTACACAGCATTGTACAAAATCTTCAGATTCTGATTCAAAAAAATCTTTTTTTTTCTGACCATTCTGAGTCAATCAAATGCTGGTTTTCCAGATACTCATCTAGTATAAAGACATCCAGTTTTATTGGCTCTTTAATCAGATGAACCGTTTTTAGCTGTGCTAGCATAATTGCATTAGGTTTCTAATGTTCAATTCACCTTTCAAAATGATAAACTTAGATTAGCTAATATGATGTGCAATTGGAACACAGGAGTAATGATTGTTGATAATGGGTCTCTGCATGCCTACGTAGATATTCCATCAAAAATCATTCATTTCCAGCTAATAGTCATTTATAACATTAATGTCAACACTGTATTTCTGATCCATTCGATATTTAAAAAAAAACAAAACAGAATTGTCTTTTCTTTCAAAAACATTGACATTTCTTAGCGACCCCAAACGTTTCAATTAAATTGTATATGCTCGCATCCAACCTCATGCCTCTAATGTTATGATAAGGTACATCACCTTGCAGTATGACAATGGCCCAAGATATACTGGTAAAGCAACAAAGTACAGACCTGGCATAGCATCATAAAGGAAACGGAAGATTCTGGAGAAGCTCTGTCTAAAAAAAGACTACATTAAAACTGACCATCTGCAGTCTGGCTTATTATTTATTGTTTTGATCCAAACCAATGTGAGGAGTACAGAGTCTAAACAACAAGACCTGCATCACTGTCCAAATATTTATGAACTGCACAGTATGTGTGTAAAGAGGTCACAAAATTATGTTATCATATTTAAGTAATTATTTGGCTTTAAATAAAAATAAAAAATGATACACAAGTAGTTTTTTCATGGAAAAGTATATAATTAGAGTTTAGAAGAAGGTGTTTAATAATTCAGAAGAATGCCATTTTCTGAATACTGGCTGGAATGATGCTCATTGGGTACGTCTAACTCTTTGATTGCTCTTGCTTCGTACAATATCCGTTTATCAGCTGTTGTACAGGAATACCATAACTCTGAGGGCTAAAACACTCCATTCTGCACATGGCAGGAGGCACTCTGTTTTTGTAACAGGGGATTGACATTATGTTCATTGTCTGCAAAACGGTTGTGATTATTTACAGACAGCTCATTACGGTTCATTAAGCATTTTTCAGCTTTCATTGATTTTAATGTCACGTAGCATCACATCAAGATAAAATTCCCACACTGTATTTCTAAACCAGGTTGTAAAAGATGTGTGTCAGATGGACACAGTGTTTTCTAAGATATATAGGACAATTGTACTGAACATACAGTACACTAGGGAATGCCAGTGGGAATGTCAGCTATTTACAGAGTCAGATACAAATAATGACACATGGGAACATTAATAAAAATCTTGAGTGTGCCAGTCTAATTTCAAGCTCTTCAAAGTATGTGTATGAAAGAGAGCTTTCTGCCTAGCAGATGAATGTCTCACTACTGATAAACCTACTAAATATGAAGTATGTGTGTCTTAATATTTCTTTGCACTCCTCCCCTTTCTTTAATACAAAAGATATAAATTGCCCATTAGGTATCAAGGTGCAATGTAATATGTATTCATATAGATCATATTGATAAACAATCATCCAAACTGTATTACAAAAACAACACTTTGTTCATGCAGCAAATGCTGAGGTTGGTCAAGTCAGTACTTGCTTGCAGTTTGTTGGAATGAAATGGCCAGCATGCTTCTCACTTCCGTTACATTTTTATTTATTTATTTTTTTATTTTTTATTTTATCAAATTTAATATACATATACAATCAAATAACATAATAGAGGACATATATACACATATATTCATACATACATAGCAGTTAACCATAATTTCGTTTGCTGTGTACCGCGGGTGTGGGAGGGAGGGGAACCACCCAAACTTCTACCACTATTTCTCACCTAAACTCTTCTTTTGGTTGCCCTCACGCCCACCTCCCGTGGCCCATGCCTTAGTCATCGGTTAAACGTGTTCTTGTAGGTGGATAAGCTGCATTAAATATCATACTTTGACGACACACTAAGTTGATTTACATTTAGGTTCGGATGCTGTGGAAATAACATAATTTGTCCCCATAGTCAACTTCCAATAGTTTCCTTAGTGTTATAATCATTGTAGAGAAAGATATTTGGTGTTATAATCTTCTAATATGGAGTTCGATTTTGTTTGGGGTTCAAATTTGTTCCCACTACATCTTTTGAGTTCAGTTTGTGGGGTCTACAGACAGTAATTTATTACTTACAGACATTCACTTGGTGTGCAGCAGTCTTAGGTACAACAGCAGATTATTTTTAGAACTATAATTAGATTGTTGCTTATAGATAGATAAATTGCTTATTTTAACAGACGTAAAATTGATATTTACATTGTACCAATTTAGAGAGGGGGATATGGAATGTACTTTAGGAGTTGTACTCTGTCGAGTAATTTTCGTATCCTTCTTGCCTTGATTTGCTTATTACTATTAACTATTCCTGCCTTTGCTTTGCATGCTCCTACCTTGCTAGGCCACAGAGTGGAGTTCTTTCCTTCCTGGGCCACAGAGTAACACCCTTCGCTTGCTTTGCCCCAGACGGGCACTTGCCCAGTACGGCACCTGCCCAGTTGGCCCCAGAGCGACACCTTCCCAATCTGGCTACAGTCCGAATCCTGCCCTGTTCTTTATCCATTTAAAATCAGCCATTTCCAGCTACAATACTTATTTACAACATTAACATTGCCTACACTGTATTTCTGATCCATTTGATTTTCTTTTAATGGTCAATATTTGCTTTTCTTTCAAAAACAAGGACATTTCTACGTGACCCCACACTTTCGACCTGTAACATTAACAGTAACATTCATGTTAAACCTAGAAAGGTGAGGCAGCCACATTTAAATACTTTCCTCAGGCTGTAGTGAGACATTGTCTGCTGGTAATTAGTATAGATGACCATTTACAAAAATATTATTTTTCATGAAATTTATGCAATTTTGTCCCCCTTTCCTTGGAAGGTCTGACCAGCTTTATTTACACTAGTCTACAATAGGCAGTGGTACATTTATGTTTTGTGCTGCCCTAGGCCTAATCACACTCATGTACCCGCAACACTCCTTCCTCACTTAACCATTCCACTACAACAGATTGCCCCCACATATCTTACAACAATGCCAGATTGTTCCCTAAATCCCTGTTCAAAGAGCCATATTGCCCCACATCAATTTTCACTGTACCATATTGCTCCCTGGTGATCTAGTGGGGACAGCCCAGACCTCTGAGTAGGCCGTGCTAGGCAGTGAAGGAGGATGTACCACCATTATTGGTAGCGCTGGCTCTCCTGTCTCCCTCTTCAGTCTATTGCACCATGACATTGCTATTTCATGTCGAAAACTTTGTCAGTTGCTGACTGACACTCACTCTGCTCATTTAGAACCAGAATCATGGGTGAGGCTACTCTGTGGGGGGCATTCCCAGCCAAGTTTTTTTTTTGTTATATCCACCCCCATTTGCTTTAATGTTGTGTTTTTTTGCTGTTGTTTTTTTTTTTTTTTAATGGTTTTTATTGAATCACCACAGGATATTACAAATATGCAATAATGTAACACATAAACTATACATATCCTTGGTTATAAAAGATTTGAAACCATCAATTTATACGATCAACATATATTTCAGATTCCTGATATTGAGGTAGAAAAATTATAGAAAGAAAAAAGAAAGAGGAAAGAAAAAAAGGAAAAAGAAAAAAAAAACTAGGAACACAGGTATGTGAGGGAAATAATAAAAACAAATAACTAGAAGAGGTCAAGTGAGATTAGAAGTCCATGTGTGTTACAGAACTTGTTTGAGGTTATCTCATATCTTGGTCTGGGCCAGTTTCACCCTAGAGTTCTTAACTAATTTAGTCGGGTTCGTGTGAATCCCAGCTCTTATTCTAATTTGTTTAAACATTCCTCCCAAACCTTTATGATCTCCAAATATTGTTCTAAGCGGTTATTAAGGACATAGTGTAGCTTTTCCATTTGTAAATTGTATGTTACTAAGTTTCGAAGTTCATCATTAGACGGAGCTGATGGATCTTTCCATCTCCTGCTAAGTAGTGTTTTACTAGCCAGTAAAATGTGGCCTAATATCACTTTCTGTGGCCATTTTATTAGAGAGGGAAAAACATGTAAAATAGCTAATTTGGGGGACTGAGCTAGGGGCTTCTGCATCAGCTCATTGATAATCAAATAGATATAGGCCCAATATTTGGAGATCGCTGGACACTCCCACCAAATATGTAACATAGTTCCAGGCAAATTACAGCCTCTCCAGCACATATTCGTGGTAGAGGGGTATATTTTTGCCAACTTAGTGGGAACATAATACCATCTATACAACAATTTTTTTGCGAGTTCTGTATGATTGGCATTATGTGAAATCTTATGCGGGAAGGTAATCGCTTGCTTCCATTCTAGGGGAGTTAAATGGGTTCCCAACTCTTCTTCCCAAGCTATTGCGAAAGGAAAGGAACCGATCATACTCGGTGTATGTAATACCTGGTAACATAAAGTGAGTGATTTTTTTAAATATGGCATTTTTAAACACGACATGATAAGTTTGTGTGGGGTATGCCCTGGCATTGATAGCGTGTTAGGAGTGCAGGATATGGCTTGTTGTACTTGCAGATACCTGAACCATTCGTTTTCACTTAATTTATATTGGGTCTTGAGATTCGTAAAGGATTTCAAGGTTTGTTGGTGGTATAGATCTTGCAAAGTAACTATTCCTTTTTTTCGCCAAGTGTCTAGTTTCAGATCAGTTATTAATCTCTCTATACTGGTTATAGGGGTAGCCACCGATAATTTGGATAGTTCCGGCACACTTTTTGTATAATATTTCCATGTTTTTAGAGTTATGTCAATACTCGGTAATCGGCGATCCTGGGGCACCGGTCTCATAGATTGTGTCCAAAGCATATCAACTAATCTATATGTTTTTGCTGTTGTTTTTATAAATACATATCAATTTCCATGTGTGCTAAAACCCATTTCTTTTGGAGATTTTGACATTGATAACGCTTAAAGAGTTTACGGGGGTTTTATGGTTATCCATTATCTTACTTGAGCTGCCTCTTCGCATTAAGTTATTTGGGATGCCCCCTGGTCCTCGCAATTCATACATGTTAAAATGATTTGTTTTCAGTGCTCAGTATGGATCTTATTCAGAACATTAAGCTTGCTTTGGATTGTATTTGTCTTAACTACTTTGGTGTTATTAGTCTATGGTCTGAAATGATTTCCAAAATCCACTGGAGAGCTGTGAAATCTTGAAGGTGGCATGATTATCTATCATCACAATATCTCAATATGACCTATTTTGGAGCTTCAAGGAGGGGTTCATGATATTAGGATTTGCTTTTGATGGGGTGCTTAAGGGGATCATTACTCATGACATGAGATCTTTAATAGTAGAACATCTGACCCAGGGCCGGCGCCACCAGGAAGGCGACCTAGGCAGCTGCCTAGGGCGCATTTTGGCTGGGGGCGCCGGAACCCTGTGTCAAAAAAAAAAATCCTCCTCCTTACTTACCTCGTCGGCGTTGCTGCGTCTCCGATGCTGGGCCGCCTGTGGCTGAGAGGGAAGCGTTGTGCGCTCCACTCCAGCCAATGCGCTTTCAGTAAATTTTTTTTTTTTTTTAAACAAACTTTATTGAAAGCGCATTGGCTGGTGGGGAGCGCACAACGCTTCCCTCTCAGCCACAGGCGGGCCAGCACCGGAGACAGAGCAGCAGCAGCGACGAGGTAAGTAAGGGAAGGAAGGGGGAAAGTCCAGGCATGTCGTGGGGGCAAAGTCCTGGCATATCGTGGGGGCAAAGTCCTGGCATATCGTGGGGGCAAAGTCCTGGCATATCGTGGGGGCAAAGTCCAGGCATATTGGGGGGCAAAGTCCAGGCATATTGGGGGGCAAAGTCCTGGCATATCGTGGGGGCAAAGTCCTGGCATATCGTAGGGGCAAAGTCCTGGCATATGGTGGGGGCAAAGTCCTGGCATATGGTGGGGGCAAAGTCCTGGCATATGGTGGGGCAAAGTCCTGGCATATGGTGGGGTGGGGGCAAAGACCTGGCATATGGTGGGGGCAAAGTCCTGGCATATTGGGGGGCAAAGTCCTAGCATATGGTGGGGGCAAAGTCCTGGCATATGGTGGGGGCAAAGTCCTGGGATATTGAGGGGCATAATCCTGGCATATTGAGGGGCATAATCCTGGGACATTGAGGGGAATAATCCTGGCATATTGAGGGGCATAATCCTGGGATATTGTGGGGCATAATTCTGGGATATTGGGTGGCTAAATCCTGGCATATTGCGGGGCATAATCCTGGGGTATTGAGGTGAATAATCCTGGCATATTGAGGCTTAAATTATGGTACTTATTCTCCACCATTCTTAATAGTGGGCTTTATTGCAACATGTAACTCTGTTAACTCTCTTTTAATTTAAATGCTGAGAAAGGGGTGGAACATGTGATGTCATGATATTGTAAAATAATATGATAATGGGGGGGGGGGCGGCAAATTTAATTTTGCCTAGGGCGGCAAAAATCCTTGCACCAGCCCTGATCTGACCAGGAGTAAGATAGTCTGTTAGGGCTCACAAACCAAGGTTTTTAGTTGCATGGTTTTCCCTACTGGTCGTTGCTTTAAACCATTGGGCTAGCATAATTCTGGCCAGAGGGTAACATGAGAAACAGTATTATGCCTATACACATTTCTTTGAGCTTTACTATCATTTTTTTTTCTAAAAATAATGTTAGATTTCAAGTCAGAAGATAAATTACATGGCTAACTGTGAATAATAGAGTTGTTTTATTGTTTATTATGTTTGTAATTGATTGTGGTGTAATAAAGTATTTTTATGTTCCAATTGCTGTGGCCTCTTAGAGCGGTACCATACATGTCTGTCTTGCTCCCAGTACAAGCTATTGTAAGTTATGGGAGATCATGAGAAGACAGTGTTTCAGTCATGCTAAAATTGGTGTATCATTTGCACTTTAACACTCGCTGTATTGTAAATTTGCAATGTGGTAGAGTAAGGTGATTTTACATTTTAACATTTTATTTACTTTTTAAAAGCTCAATCAAATCACTTCAAGCACAGCTTTCACATTAATAAAATGTATTAAATAAGCGTAACGCAAGCTGTCATTGTTTCTCTGGTTTTAAAGAACTTTGACAAATTACCAGTACATTGTGTTTTAATAGTTAGGGAGATAGAACTATTTTTGATATAGTTAGCTTGTTTTTCTCTTAATATAACATTCTAGACATATGTAAATGCTCTGACAAAATGCTCATTAGTCTACTTTTCCTTTCCTTCAAACAGGAACAGGTTCTGCTTGGGTGAGAAAGGATTTGCACAGCAATACAAGTATTCTAGAATAGTATTAATGTAGTAGCAGAATCCAGTGTGATAAATCACAGGACAGAGGTTACCCAACAGGCTTTTTTTATGAGCTAGAATGTAGAGCTGTCTTACCATGTGGAGAGTACAAGGTCTGATTTGTCATGTGCCATAGTTAGTGTTGCCACCTTTTCTTACAAATAATACTGGCCATGCTTAACAATGGCATATCCTTGGGCATGGCTCCTAAAATCTGTTTTTCTGGCTACCAACTGTTTTAGAACTATTTCCCTGAAAATGACCAGGCTGGCTCCTAAGTTGGTCTGTCTAGCTCCTAAACGCTACAGAAATTTGATAAGCCCTGTCATAAAACCAACTATATTCCGGCCTGCTGGTAAAATATCGACAGGGTGACAAACCTATTGATAATTTGCGGCATATAGGTATGTGGTTCACAAAACATACATCTACAAATTTACTAGAAGGGACACCAGGAGGGGAAAGAGGGACAGAGGGATTTGAGGAAATAGGTACTCTAAATAAAGACACTTGGGGGCAATGTATCACAGCAAGCATTCAAGAACACAGAGGTGATAATTGGTGATAATGAGTATATAGAGAGATACATGGCATAGGTAGCTATGTCCACCCTGCTGATCATGAAGAGAAGATAATGTTTCTCTTATAAATGATAAAGTATGGTCTGTGCAAAAAGATCCAAAAAGAGCATATGTCATTCGCCTCTGACCACTTGCCACCTTCTTTATTCACCTGCACTACTATACTAAGTAATACAATTATGAATAGAACCAAGACAATCCGAGATGAATGCCAAGACAACAATGAATAGGAGAACGAATACCCTAATAACTGTCTAGCAGATGAATCGATTGAATCCAGTCCAACACAGACAAAGAGCCTCCCCCATCCTAAACAAAAATAAAACGAATAAATATATATTAAACAAAAATAGCAACAAATATAATGAAACAAGAAGGGGTTGTCTGAACCTTCAATAAAACTGAGGCGGTAGCCAGTAAATGCCCCTTATCGTTTCCCCAACCACTGCGCAGGAAGTTGAGGGCATAAACTATGCAAGCAGTGACCCTAAGGATCTCTGCTTAACAAATGAAAACCTCAGATATCACTCCTCCTAGTTTGGTAGTAGACTGCAAAAATTGCAAGACACTGTCACCAAGAGGCTAGTAAGCTCCTGAGACTGAAACGTCGTGCCCAACCGCTGCCCTACTCATGACATCTGTAAATGAACCACTAACAAGTTCCTGCTATGCCGAATGTACTGCACCCTTGTTTTTAAAGAGACAGGCATGGAACTATTTGTAGATTTAGGTATTTACATTGTCTGTGCCCACCTACATGTCAGTTAGTGGGAAGCAGAAAAAGCATATTGTAGTAAGGCAGGAAATATAAAGGATGGAGTTATACAATTGCAGATCCCAAATCCGAATTTTTAGCTGGGCCTGATATTTTCTGTTTACAATTCTGGTTATATATTTATCCTTGCTCTGTGGTTGTCAGTATGGCCAACATATTAACAAAGGGTACTGTTTGAAGTCTGATAATGAAGTACTGAGTCGATGCCTATTAATACTATATCCTCATATCTGTTGATTTACCAGTGAATCTGTATGCAAGACTGATTTGTAGACATTCATGTGGCTGGCAAGAAACAAACAAATATAGAGAGAAGCCTGCTTCAGTGACTTAGATAGTGTTTTAATAATGAGCTGATACACTCAAAAAGAATCCAAATCAGGGTGTATTTGCATATGAAAGTACAAATTTGGTTCAAATTACTATTGTCAACACAAGATGAATTCTATTCCAGAATAGAATCTGCTCCTCCAGTTTGTACTTCGCAACACTACAGAAAATTATACACTGTTCAGTAATTTGATTCTGTGCACTGCTGGATGCTTAAAGCCTGTTTATCAGTGGCAGTGAAATTCCCAGTGGTACAGACCTTACTAAGTTAGCTCTCCAGCCTTTCTAGATGAAGTGACCCCCAGATCTAATTCCAGAACATCTTCACACTATATAAACATGTCCATTAACTGTCTATGTGTACAAGCATCAGACACAAAATAATAGTATCTTAAGGAACCTATATGGGAGAAGTGTAGGATGGCACAAGTATGACTTTTCACTTCTACTGTGTTCATTTAATCACCATGTCACTCCCCTATGAACAGCCTACTCTTAAATCTGGCTTATGTGTGTTCTTTCAACAGCTAGTCTAAAGAGTGTATGTATTAGTAGTTAGGAGTCCCAATTGTATGCATTTAATGTTCATATAAGGCATGCAGTAGTCTGTGTGTGTGAGTCAGGTATTGGTAGCAAGAAAAGACATTCATTCAAAACAACAGTTTGAGGGTTGTACCAATAGATTGCACCTCTTTTATACATCCCTACACCTCTGTGTGTAGGAATAGAACCTCAGACAAACAGAGTTAAGTTGAGTTCTCTGACATTATTAAAAAAAAAACCTGTCAAGGTCAGTGACAAGTACAGCAGTATGAACAACTCTGCAGAAAAGTGATTTAGTCTAGAGTGGAGTTTAAATTTCATGCACTAGCATTCCCCATACTTTACTCAACCCGACAGCTTCAATTCATGGTTTGCTGCATTGTCAAAATCAGGACTTCTGGGTCAGATGCATTTCTTACACTTTTTTGTATAGCCCTTCACATATAGGTTAATTTTATTACTGAACATAGTTAACTTAATTGCATTCAACTGTACCTTCATTAGGGTATGCAGGCCCATATTAACCCCTTCATGACGCATGGTGCTTGCGTCCAAGAAGATGCAAGTGCCAAAAGGCCGTATTTGTGTTCCTGGACCTGATCACAAGGTGACTGGTAGCAAAGGACACAATGCCAGAGACATGAGACCCTGTGGGTACCTGTCAAAAACTTGCTATACCTTGCAACGTCCCTTGTAACGTCACGGAGGCAAACCCAAACCAGGAAACTCGGGCACGACGTCATGACATTTTTCCTTTCAGACTGAGCCACTCAAAGTGGCCTCATCTGACAGGTAGGATCCAGCTGCAAGTCCCTGCAGCAGGAAGGAGAACAGCTCATCGTGGGGAGCTGCGATGACCTGTTAAGGACACTCTATTCCGTAACATATATGTTGTAATATATATGGCATAGAATGTCCTAACGTCACAAAGACTTTTAACGGGTGGACAACACCATGTCCCCCGCTTTAAGCAGAACAGTCGCAGAAAACGGAGAATGAATATGGCTCATTAACAGAGGCCTTTCCATGTGCAGTAGCACTGTCAGTTTGAGTGACACTCCTTCTCCTAAATCTACGTTAATAATATTATGTTATATAAAGTAATATCGAAGGACATAATTTTTTCACCATATTAACTAATGTGCTTTGAATTTGACCCATAAATCACTGCTCTATAGCACTCCTAAATCTCACATACCATATAAGAGAAACAAAATGAACACTACAATGCAGTGATAAAAAAGGTATTAACATAAACAAACAAGAAATATACGGCACCTAAAGTGACTGAGTGAGCAGCACCTGAACACAGCTAGTGTTTCACTCCTAGCAAAACAAGTGTATACAAACAAAATAAAGTGACCATGTGCGCTAGAACCAACACTTGGCACACTAAGTGACCCTTTTCAGTGAGACGCTCTCTCTCAGGTATTATGCAAACGGAAACAAATAATTCAACACAATATGGTGAATTATATCAGAACAATATATACTAAAATATGCAAAGTGTATAGAATGTACACTCAAATGTACCTGAGCGGTACTTGAAAATCCTTAAAAAGTCCTTGAAGAAATGTCCATGGATATTTCTTTAAGGACTTTTTAAGGATTTTCAATGTAAGATTTTATTGTGTTTTTATTGCTTTTCATTAAAACATTTACATTTGCATTCCTGCCTTCTCTTCCCATGTGTGATATTCCTGGAGCTGTCTGATAAGAGAACATACCTGGTATTACCTGGGCTCCCTGATGCCATTATCCCTGAGCAGAGTACTGCTCAGGTACATGTGAGTGTACATTCTATACACTTTGCATATTTTAGTATATATTGTTCAGATATACTTCGCTATATTGTGTTTATTTATTTCCCTTTGCATAATACCTGAGAAAGGTATTAACATAGCCTGGAGTAGTTTGTAAAGTCACTAAGACTGTCTCTTCTGCATCCAACCCCACTGTAGATATTACTTAGAAGGAAGTTAGTGCAAATACCTTTTTTAAAGAGATTATAGCAGTAAACAACAGCGACAGTGACCTTTACAATAGGTACAAGTGCTCATTAGGAGTGGAAGATTTGCCGCCTAGTCTTATTTTGCATTTAATTTGCATCATAAATAACAAGTTTGGCCAGAAAAATGTTTTTGTAATTACAACTCAAAAGCAAACTGTACTGCACCTCATCATATATTATACCCAATAAGAGTTTTAAACAAGATCTTTCCATTCTTCTGGACATGCTTAGACAGAGTACCTGTCTTACTGAGCTTGGTTGTCCCTTGTAAGTCCATGTGTTTGACTTGGACACACCTAAAAACTGGAGAAATCTCAATTACTGTTCACTCTACAGGTTGACTGACCATCATGAGATGCTGTCTATTCTTCTTTAGGCTGAACTCTAGGTTAGGAAATTGGGTACCACTTCAATTTCAGGGTCTTAGGTACTAGACCATTTATTTCAGTGAAATAACATTCCCCAGCTGTTATTGGACTGCCATTCATAAAAACTTTGGTTTATGAGACCTCCCATTGAACAGTAGATAAAGGATCTATACTTTCAGTTGGTGTGTACATATTTTGACTAAATCTTAATCATTGTTTGTTAGCAGTTTGGTGTGTTTCTTGTTTTTAACATGTTAAAATTAATAAGCACCTAAGTCCTACATGATAAATGTACACTATAGTTAAGTTGTCCAGTCATCACATGCTATTGTTCTAACTAAGTATTAAAGTACACTTTTCTTACCCTTTTAGCACTACAAACTGTTTAGCTCCTGCATTTATTGATTTTTTTTATCCATGTATTATTTTGTATACATTTATACAACTTTGACAGGCATTTATTCTTTATTTTGTATGTTTTATGTAATGATTTTTGACTGATTTATAGCTCTATAGATTGTTTGTGCAAATGGCTTTATGAGCGTTTAAACACAGTTTTGTCTTTGTTGGACTGTATCTAACAAAATAACAATTGCAGATAGCTTATCTTGGGGTCTATTCATGGAGTTCTGAATTTCGCAATGAAATTTGGAGTTTCAAAGTTCAGCATTTTTGGATCACTTTGGTGATTATAATGGCCCTTAATTTCGGGCCATTCAGGGATCTTCAAAGTGACCCCGAATCAGCACGAAAATCGTTCAGTATGGCCACGTTTTGTGCCAACATATCATAACTGAAATGATAGCCTCGATCATGCCTCATAGACTTTTATGGGTGGACATGAAATGGTACCTGGACACACGTGGCATGATGTTATAATTATAGTTATTTTACCATAAGAGCTGTTATGCAGTTATAATTAAATATATATATATATATATATATATATATATATTATATGTGTTAATGTATATTTATATGTATACGTTGGGATTCCCTAACTTTTAACAAGTGGTGTATGTGTATATTTTATTAGATGACATTTTGATTGATGTGGTAATTGCAAATTGCAAAAAATCATGATTTATAAAAAATAAAAAAAATATGCTATTATGACATACAAAATTACCATGGAAATCAATTAGCTTTCGAATTAAATGTGTCTATTTTAGCTGAATTTTATGGGTCTCGGTGCTTTAAGAATATGCAAAATCCTACGGACCCCGAACCAACCAAATAAGGCCACCTGGTTTGCAATTTGGGGAAACCTGCATGATTCATTCAATAAAGATTATAAAAGAGCTTTGCAGTAAATTACAATAGATCAGATAGAGAACGATTCACACCTCCACATTATAGGTAAAAACCTGAGATGTAGAACACGAATTGGAGTTTCCTCATGAAAATAAAAATCCCCACAAATACATACATTTTTTTCTTCTTTGATGTGGATCTAAGTAACAATAAAACATTGTTTGGGGTAGTAGAAATACATTTTATTTTGAGCTAGCAAATAGATTGAAGCACACAAAAAAGCGGATGTTTGCCCAAAAATAGGGGGGAAAAACCAATAAGAATCCACATCTGCTTAAAAGAAAGAAATAAACAAGCATTGCCTCAAGCTATGTCTTAAAAAAATAAATGGCTAGAAACAATGAAATAATATAAATGTCCATATTTTATTTCCCATTCAGTTTAAGGAATAGCAACTTCATGATATATCTTTCCGTGCTCAGGCATGTGCACTGGCATTTCTGCCATCCAATAGTGAATGGGCAAATCTTACTAAGGGACTGGTGGCTCACCTGTTATCAATGCATTAGTGAGCACCTGACTAACTTCTTAACTTCTAACAGTGCATTTATAAGCATTTCTTTAGTGAATAGATGTATATTACATTCTTCATAGCTAACAGTGGAGGCTGCGTTTAGGAACACAGTTTGGTTCTTTTCTTTTGTTTTGTTTTTTCAAATGAATATCCCTGTGGCATGGCACATTTTGCAGCTCACAGACAGATGGTCTGTCATCGTCCCCTAGAGTTTCCAGAGATAGTGAATAATTCCTGTTCATGCTGTCACCTCCTACGGCAGCAAAGTATCTCCCAATCGTCCCACTAGTACCATGCTTGATGGTTGGCATGAGGTTCTTCTGTTGAAACTTAGGGAGTTATTTATAAAAACACAGGGCAAAATTATAAAAGTGATCAAATGAGGAAACTTTGATTGGTTTCCATGGTGACTGGACCCTGTTTTACAGCTATGCCCCACAATTAAATAACCCCTTTAGTGTATGTTTTCTACCAAACATGACATTTTTTAACCCCTTAACGACAGATGACGTGCCAGGCACGTCACGGCAAAATGAGGACTTGCCGACATGTGACGTGCCTGGCACGTCATGGACTAAATCAAGCAAAGAAAGCGATCTAGAGTCGCTTTCTTTGCTCTTTCAGTGTTGGCACAAAGCCTCTATGTAGAGGCTTTGTGCCACACTGTTCAAATGTGCAGGGGCGCCGTACGATCACCCCACGAGGTGATCGTATCCGCCATATTAAATATGGCGGCGCCGCCTGCACAAACGATCTTAGGAAGCGAACAGCGTTCGCTTCCTAAGATCAAAAGGTGTTGCTGAAATGCCTGGCCGTGTAGGCATTCAGCAACACCTTAAAATCGTTGGTGTGATCTTCGTGGCCGCTCCGATGAGCGGCCACATCCTCACGATGGAAGGGCAGCGCTGCTGTAAAGATGGCGCTGCCCTTCTGCTGGAGCCGGCAACGGAAGTGACGTAATGTCACTTCCGTTGCATCAGAGGGGGGGGCTTCACTCGGCAGACCCTATCAGGGTGCCGATTAGAATGGCAAGTGCTCAGATGAGCACTTGCCATTCGTTGTCAAAGGCAATATTTACAAATATTGCCTTTGACAGTGTTAGATCTGCCTCCCTCTCCTCACTTGCGTTCTGGTGAGGGAGAGAGACAGATCAGTATTGTTATAGTCAGTTATATTAGTTATTTTCTATATTTTAATAAATTGTGAGACCCAAAGGCTTTTTTCAAAGCCATTCCCTGTGTTTAACCCCTTCCCTGCTTTTTGATCACTGTGTAAAATAGTGATCTTGCACACCAGCACATTTTTGCTGTCTGTGCAGTTTTTTTTAGAGGTTAATATTTTTTTACTGTATTTATTACAGTGCTATTAACCTCTTCTTTGCCGTAGAACATTGCTTTTCATTGATCCGGCTTGCAGCAGTACTTTTTTGCTGTCTGTATATTTTTTTTTTGAAACCCGCTAGGGGCAATTGAACCCGCTAGGGGGCCACGTAAAGTAAAATTTTAATACATTTATATTATTATGTCTGAGCGCATGTACAGCGCTGAGGAGGCTTATGCCATCCTCGCCTCAGATTCTGAGGCCACTGACACAGGGTCAGATTTTGACCCTGGTCAGTTTACCGATACATCTTCTAGTGATGTATCAGTGGCTGCTGGGCCCCCTGCCACAAGGAGTCGTGAGACTCCGGATGGCAGTGCTGCTGAGGAGTGGATAGTGCCTAATCGCTATAGGCCAACTATCCCTCCTTTTACCCCAGTTCCTGGCATCAGTACTGATGTTACAGGATTTACTCCCCTCCAGTTTGTCCAAATTTTTCTGGGGGATGATATACTGGGGGAGATTGTCTCCCAGTCTAATCTATATGCCCAGCAGTTCCACGCTGCTCACCCAACTTCATTTTTGGGAAGGCAGCAATGGGTCCCCATTGACGTGCCAGAATTTCTAAAATTCTGGGCACTAACAATGTTGATGGGTATTATAAAGAAACCCTCCATTCGCTCCTACTGGAGCACAAGCCCCATCTGCAGTACCCCCATTTACGCCCAGTCTATGGGCAGGCAGCGGTATGAAATGCTTCTTCATTTCATGCATTTCAATGATAATAGCCTGTGTCACCCTAGAGAGCACCCCCAGTTTGACAGGCTATTTAAAATCCGCCCCCTGATTACCCACCTCTCTGCCAGGTTTGCAGAGGCTTATACACCTAAAAGGGATATATGCGTGGATGAATCTCTGATGAAGTACAAGGGAAGGTTGAGATTCAAGCAATATATCCCTTCCAAGCGCTCCAGATATGGAGTGAAGGTGTATAAGCTCTGCGAGAGCGAGAGTGGGTACACTCAGGCCTTCCGGGTATATGAGGGAAAAGATAGCCATCTTGACCCTCCAGGCTGCCCAGAACATCTGGGAGCAAGTACCAAGATTGTGTGGGACCTTCTCCTACCCCTTATGAACAAGGGGTACCACTTGTATGTTGATAATTTTTATACAAGTGTACCACTGTTCAAGTTGCTTTATTGTTTTGAAACAGTGGCTTGCGGTACTATTCGTTCTAACCGCAAAGGGTTCCCACAGCAATTGGTACGTACCCGGCTACAAAGGGGGGAGACCTCAGCTCTGCGCCAAGAAGAGCTCTTGGCATTAAAATTCAGGGATAAAAAGGATGTGTGCATGCTCAGCACCATCCATGATGAGAGGACTGTGCAGGTTGCAGTCCGTGGCAGAGCTGAGGTCATCCAAAAGCCAGTGTGCATCAGGGCCTATAATAGGTATATGGGTGGAGTTGATCTGTCAGATCAACTCCTACAGCCCTATCTTATTATGAGGAAGACGAAGGCATGGTATAAGAAGGTCGCAATTTACCTGCTACAAGTTGCGACCTACAATGCGTTTGTGTTGCACAAAACAGCAAACCCCGGAATTAAGCTGTCATTTTTACAGTTTCAGCTTCAGATAATTTCGGGGATCTTATACCAAGATGCACCTGGTCCCCGGGCGGTGATTGGGGGAAACAGACTTGGGGCTACCCATTTTATTTTTAAAATTCCCCCAACTGACAAGAAGCAGAACCCCCAGAAAAGATGCAGAGTCTGTTATAGCAGGGGACAAAGAACGGATACAACCTTTTATTGTCCTGACTGCACTGGGAAGCCAGGACTCTGCATCGGTACCTGCTTCAAAGTGTACCACACAGTTGCCCATTTTTAATTTTTTTTAGTCCTTTATTTTTCTGCCTTTTATATTTTTAAGTTTTACTGCTCCAGATTTTTAGTTTTTATGTGTACTGCTCTAGAGTTTCAAATTTTATAAACACTCTCAATTTCAATCCAAATTACCACATCTTACAACTGACTGAACCTTCCCAAAAATCCTGGCAAACCTATGCATGGGGGGCATGGCAGAAAACAAACTGGGGTGTTTTCTTGAAGTAACTTAGAACAGGCTCTCCTAAATCACAGTCAAAATGCAATGTATGTGTAAAATATTGTTTTGAAAAAAGACCACCAAACACTTCCAACAACTGATTTTGCAAACATGGTTGCATCAAAGACATCAAAACACCCCATATGCAATACCTTGGGGTGTCAACATTTCAAATATATACAGCTTTCTGAAAATCAAACTAAATTGGGGTATGCAATGGGCCCCAAACTAAAGATAGGCCTATCAGAACATATACGCTCAATTTAAAACCAAATGACCAAGTTCAATAATTGTGACTGAACCTTCCCAAAAATCCGGCAAACCTATGCATGGGGGGCATGGGTGTACTCAGGAGGCCTGGCAGAAAACAAACTGGGGTGTTTTCTTGAAGTAACTTAGAACAGGCTCTCCTAAATCACAGTCAAAATGCAATGTATGTGTAAAATATTTTTTTGAAAAAAGACCACCAAACACTTCCAACAACTGATTTTGCAAACATGGTTGCATCAAAGACATCAAAACACCCCATATGCAATACCTTGGGGTGTCAACATTTCAAATATATACAGCTTTCTGAAAATCAAACTAAATTGGGGTATGCAATGGGCCCCAAACTAAAGATAGGCCTATCAGAACATATACGCTCAATTTAAAACCAAATGACCAAGTTCAATAATTGTGACTGAACCTTCCCAAAAATCCGGCAAACCTATGCATGGGGGGCATGGGTGTACTCAGGATGCCTGGCAGAAAACAAACTGGGGTGTTTTCTTGAAGTAACTTAGAACAGGCTCTCCTAAATCACAGTCAAAATGCAATGTATGTGTAAAATATTTTTTTGAAAAAAGACCACCAAACACTTCCAACAACTGATTTTGCAAACATGGTTGCATCAAAGATATCAAAACACCCCATATGCAATACCTTGGGATGTCAACATTTCAAATATATACAGCTTTCTGAAAATCAAACTAAATTGGGGTATGCAATGGGCCCCAAACTAAAGATAGGCCTATCAGAACATATACGCTCAATTTAAAACCAAATGACCAAGTTCAATAATTGTGACTGAACCTTCCTAAAAATCCGGCAAACCTATGCATGGGGGGCATGGGTGTACTCAGGAGGCCTGGCAGAAAACAAACTGGGGTGTTTTCTTGAAGTAACTTAGAACAGGCTCTCCTAAATCACAGTCAAAATGCAATGTATGTGTAAAATATTGTTTTGAAAAAAGACCACCAAACACTTCCAACAACTGATTTTGCAAACATGGTTGCATCAAAGACATCAAAACACCCCATATGCAATACCTTGGGGTGTCAACATTTCAAATATATACAGCTATCTGAAAATCAAACTAAATTGGGGTATGCAATTGGCCCCAAACTAAAGATAGCCCTATCGGAACATATACGCTCAATTTCAAACCAAATTACCAAGTTCAATAATTTTGACTGAACCTTCCCAAAAATTCTGGCAAACCTATGCATGGGTGGTATCCCTGAACTCAGGAGATGTTGTAAAACACAAATTTGGGTATTGTTTGGCAGTGACATATACCAAAATCTCAGAATACATGCCTGAAATACTGTGTGTGTGGAATAACAACACAAAAATAAATACTACCCAAAAGATTGACAAAGGCTGGTGGTAGAATTAGTGTATGGAAAGTGTAAAAATACCACCATTTGAAATACCCTATGGCGTCTAATGTTCAGAAATATATGGTTTGATGGGGTAAAATACACAGGCTGGCTTCAAAAATGTCCCAAATAGGACAAGTCAAAAATCCAATTTGGAAAACCAGAATGGACAAATTCCAAATGTGACTTTTAAACCCCCAAACAAGGTGACAAACCTATGCATGGGTGGTATCCCTCTACTCAGGAGATGTAGCTGAACATACATTGAGGTGTTGTTTGGCAGTGACACATACCAAAATCTGAGAATTCATGGCTGAAGTACAATGTGTGTGAAAAAAAACAAAATTACTATCCAAAAGATTGACAAAGGCTGGTGGTAGAATTGGTGCATAGAAAGTGTTAAAATACCACCATTTGAAATACCCTAGGGTGTCTAGTTTTCAAAAATATATGGTTTGATGGGGTAAAAATATACAGGCTGGCTACAGAAATGTCCCAAATGGGACATGGGTGCAGGTTGTCTGCAAGTCAAAATTCCAAGTTGGAAAACCAAAAAGTGCACCTCTCAACTGTGGCCTTTTAGCCCCCCAACAAAATGACAAACCTATACATGGGTGGTATCCCTGTACTCGGGAGATGTTGCTGAATACACATTGGAGTGTTTTTTGGCCGTGACCCATAGCAGGAGCTTTGAATTTATATCTGAAATACAATGTATGTGAAAAAAAACACACAAAAAAGTACTACCAAAAAGTTTGACAAAGGCTGGTGGAACAATTAGTGCATGGAAAGTGTTAAAATACCACCATTTGAAATACCCTAGGGTGTCTAGTTTTCAAAAATATATGGTTTGATGGGGTAAAAATATACAGGCTGGCTTCAGAAATGTCCCAAATGGGACATGGGTGCAGGTTGTCTGCAAGTCAAAATTCCAAGTTGGAAAACCAAAAAGTGCACCTCTCAACTGTGGCCTTTTAGCCCCCCAACAACATGACAAACCTATACATGGGTGGTATCCCTGTACTCGGGAGATGTTGCTGAATACACATTGGAGTGTTTTTTGGCCGTGACCCATAGCAGGAGCTGTGAATTTATATCTGAAATACAATGTATGTGAAAAAAAGTACTACCAAAAAGTTTGACAAAGGCTGGTGGTACAATTAGTGCATGGAAAGTGTTAAAATACCACCATTTGAAATACCCTAGGGTGTCTAGTTTTCAAAAATATATGGTTTGATGGGGTAAAAATATACAGGCTGGCTTCAGAAATGTCCCAAATGGGACATGGGTGCAGGTTGTCTGCAAGTCAAAATTCCAAGTTGGAAAACCAAAAAGTGCACCTCTCAACTGTGGCCTTTTAGCCCCCCAACAACATGACAAACCTATACATGGGTGGTATCCCTGTACTCGGGAGATGTTGCTGAATACACATTGGAGTGTTTTTTGGCCGTGACCCATAGCAGGAGCTGTGAATTTATATCTGAAATACAATGTATGTGAAAAAAAAGTACTACCAAAAAGTTTGACAAAGGCTGGTGGTACAATTAGTGCATGGAAAGTGTTAAAATACCACCATTTGAAATACCCTAGGGTGTCTAGTTTTCAAAAATATATGGTTTGATGGGGTAAAAATATACAGGCTGGCTTCAGAAATGTCCCAAATGGGACATGGGTGCAGGTTGTCTGCAAGTCAAAATTCCAAGTTGGAAAACCAAAAAGTGCACCTCTCAACTGTGGCCTTTTAGCCCCCCAACAACATGACAAACCTATACATGGGTGGTATCCCTGTACTCGGGAGATGTTGCTGAATACACATTGGAGTGTTTTTTGGCCGTGACCCATAGCAGGAGCTGTGAATTTATATCTGAAATACAATGTATGTGAAAAAAAAGTACTACCAAAAAGTTTGACAAAGGCTGGTGGTACAATTAGTGCATGGAAAGTGTTAAAATACCACCATTTGAAATACCCTAGGGTGTCTAGTTTTCAAAAATATATGGTTTGATGGGGTAAAAATACACAGGCTGGCTTCAGAAATGTCCCACATGGGACATGGGTGCAGGTTGTCTGCAAGTCAAAATTCTAAGTTGGAAAACCAAAATGCGCACCTCTCAAATGTGGCCTTTTAGCCCCTCAACAACATGACAAACCTATGCATGGGTGGTATCCCTGTACTCGGGAGATGTTGCTGAATACACATTGGAGTGTTTTTTGGCAGTGTCCTATAGCAGGAGCTGTGAATTTATGTCTGAAGTACAATGTGTGTGAAAAAAACCACACAAAAAAAGTACTACCAAAAAGTTTGACAAAGTCTGGTGGTAGAATTAGTGCATGGAAAGTGTTAAAATACTCCTATTTGAAATACCCTAGGGTGTCTAGTTTTCAAAAATATATGGTTTGATGGGGTAAGATACACAGGCTGGCTTCAGAAATGCCCCAAATGGGACATGGGCACAGGTTTTCTGCACATCAAAATTCCAAGTTGGAAAACCAAAAAGCGCACCTCTCAAATGTTGCCTTTTAGCCCCCCCAAAACATGGCACACCTATGCATGGGTGGTATCCCTGTACTCAGGAGAAATAGTAGAATCTATTTAGCAGGTTTTTTCATTGACATTTGTAAATGAGTCAAACATTTTTCAAATAAAAGTCAGAAACTAATTTTTTTTTGTTATTTTTCAACATATTTTATTAATTTTTTTATATAATATTATAAGATATGATCAAAATTATGGTATCTAAAGAAAGCCCTTCTTGTGCTGATAAAAACAATATATAATTTTTGTGGGTACAACAAATGACAAATGAGAAGATTACAGCTAAACACGAACAGCTCAGAAATGTTAAAATAGCCATTGTCCAGAATGAGCAAAAATGTTTCAAAGGCTCTGTCCTTAAGGGGTTAAGTGAATTCTATTGTGTTTAGACAGCATCCTTGCAGGTAGCTTATGATATATAATCATCAAGTAGGCAGCAGTTGTTTAGAGATCAATGATTTCCTCCTATTAACATCATTATTGTTCAGTATTTTCAATCACAGTCATAAACTATCGTTTCAGATGATAATAGCTGAATATCCTGTTATCCTGTATTATGTTTTTGTTACTTTGAGAAATTTGGTTATGATTACAGACTAAATCTTCTCCATGTTCTTACTTTGTCTCGAATATGCTAGACTACATAGATGAGGTGAACATCTTTTATAATAAAAAATATACAAATTACAATTAATTTATGGATATTTTATCAGCGGTATAGTATTAGTTATTAATTGTCCTTCAAGAGTTATTTTAAGTATGCATGGTAGTAGATGTAGGTTTATTCGTACATCTCTTCCATAGTTGACAATTGGATTTCTGTCCAAGCATTACTACGGCCTATAAAGAGTGCACAGGATGTATTGCATTTAAACTATATGGATCTATGTAACGTGCACAATGTGAGCAACAGGCACCTCATACCTTTACAGGGTAGGATGGAGCTGAATCTCACAGAGTAAGAGATGATGTCCCTTTTTGCCCTGCCCCAACCGCATCCCAGTACGCTTGGAATGTTGGCAGGTATGCTCTTCCTTGCCTATAATATCTTTCCAAACTCAAGATTTATCCTGTGCTGCATTAAATGCACTTTAAAGATATATTTAATAAAACATTTCTCATCTAACAACATTGGAGATAAATGAAACACCATACAGCACACAAGTAGGGCTTTAGTTGGAAAAAAATTGAAATTGAAACAAATAAAGTCTGATGCAAAAATATCCAATGGACATAGAAACATCGATTCTGATGGCAGATAAGAACCATTTGGCCCATGTAGTCTGCCTAAAACCTGACACAGGGCCGTCTTTAACGCGGGGCAAACGGGGCAGCTGCCCTGGGCCCATTTACTCCTGGGGGGCCCCAAGGCAGCTGTCCCGTGGGCCCCCACCCCTTGCTGCCGCGTTCACAGCGCATTGCGCTTGTGAACGCTTTTTTCCGGCAAGCCGCATCCGATGGATGCGACGGCCGAAAAAAAAACAAAAAAAAACTGACGCCGGATGTGACGTCGCGTCACATCCGGTTTCTGTTTCCCTCCTCCGTGCAAGAGGGAAGACTGCACGGAGGAGACATCCGGCGGGGGACACGGAGCAGCTTCATGTAAGTACGGGGGGGGGGGGGGGCTGGCTGACACAATATTCCTGGTATCTGATTGGCACAATATTAATGGGCATCTGATTGGCACTATATTACTGGGTATCTGATTGGCACTATATTACTGGGTATCTGATTGGCACTATATTACTGGGCATCTGATTGGCACTATATTACTGGGTATCTGATTGGCACTATATTACTGGGTATCTGATTGACACTATATTACTGGGTATCTGATTGACACTATATTACTGGGTATCTGATTGGCACTATATTACTGGGTATCTGATTGGCACTATATTACTGGGTATCTGATTGACACTATATTACTGGGTATCTGATTGACACTATATTACTGGGTATCTGATTGGCACTATATTACTGGGTATCTGACTGGCACTATATTACTTGGCATCTGATTGGCACTATATTACTGGGTATCTGATTGGCACTATATTACGTGGCATCTGATTGGCACTATATTACTGGGCATCTGATTGGCACTATATTACTGGGTATCTGATTGGCACTATATTACTGGGTATCTGACTGGCACTATATTGGCATCTGATTGGCACTATATTACTGGGCATCTGATTGGCACTATATTACTGGGTATCTGACTGGCACTATATTACTGGGTATCTGACTGGCACAATATTACTGGGCTCTGGCTGGCACAATATTACTGGGCTCTGGCTGGCACAATATTACTGGGCTCTGACTGGCACAATACTGGGCTCTGGCTGGCACAATATTACAGGCATCTGACTGGCATAATATTACAGGCATCTGACTGGCACAATATTACAGGCATCTGACTGGCACAATATTCCTGGCCTCTGACTGCACACTATTACAGGCATCTGACTGGCATAATATTACAGGCATCTGACAGGCACCATATTCCTGGGCTCTGACAGGCACAATATTCCTGGTATCTGACTGGCACAATATTATTGGTATCTGACTGGCACAATATTATTGGTATCTGACTGGCACAATATTGCAGGCATCTGACTGGCACAATATTGCAGGCATCTGACTGGCACAATATTACTAGGCTCTGACTGGCACAATATTACTGGGCTCTGACTGGCACAATATTACTGGCATCCGAAAGTTACAATATTACTGGCATCTGAATGGCACAACAATTATGGCATGTGTGTGTGTGTGTGGGGGGGGGGGTAACATTGCGATGGATGGCGGGATTGCATGCATGGGAGGGGGCAGGGTCCAGGGGGCCCAAGCAAATGCTTGCCCAGGGTCCAATCACTATTAAAGACGGCCCTGACCTGACATAACCTGGTTTTGTGGGTACATAATTTCACATTCTATGAAGAATTATGTAAAATCTACAAAACCATGTTATGTTCTACTGAAACAGCATATTGTATGTATGTATGAGATAAACAGGCCTAGGCAAAACTGGTTGATCAAAGGATTAAGAATTGTCCCAAGCCTGTGAAATGAATTTTCCAGATATCCTCAAATTCCAATTATCCCATGTGATATAAATAATACCATTTTGCTAAACATACTCACAAAGTAAGTAATTCATTAAATGTAATGCATGGGGTATCAGGAATGAATGAAGACTTTACTCATGTCTATTGAATTCTTTGACAACAACTTGGAGTGCACAGTGGTGTTAAGCAAGCAAAGATAAGAACCTTCTGAGAATTTGACAATGCAATAGACTGTGTAGCGTTTGTTTAGCAAGCATAATAGTCCACTTAGAGCTCATACAGATCATGGGAAGCATCATAGCTTCAGTTGCATTGTCAGCCAATGGCAAAGAAACATCTCTGGTCTGAACTAGATGTCAGAAAGGAAATTAAGTCTTAAAAACAAAGGGTTTTCCTGTATATATTTGCTGTTTCCTCTTTCCTGATTTCTGAAAAAAAAAGTGTTGCAGCTACCACTATGAAGAGTCACAAACATTAAAACAAGAAGCACAGGGAAAAAAATAGCACAAAGAAAAAAAATTCGATGTGCGAGAAGGAGAATGCCAACACAGGGGACACTGACATTTCTGAAAAGGTTGAAAAAGCATAGTGTGAAAATACTAAATAATGCATTACTAGCTAAAGGTTTGCAGTTCAACTCTATATTGACTTAAACCTTTGCAAACAGATATGTCTTCAAATTTACCTCACCAAATAGTGTATCGGAAACCAGAATCATTGTAACCTGAGATGAGGGGAACAATTACCACCAGACTGAAAAAGACCTGTTCCATAGGGAATCCATTCAGGGCAGCTGCAAAGTTATCTTGTATCTGCAACTACCCTGGGTGCTGTCCAGAAAGAACATACAAAAGCTGTCACAGCCATGTGCCTGAAAGATCATGTGTCTGAATTTCCTGAACACATGCATGTATGAGCAGACTTGATCTAGGTTCTTCAACAAAATTTATAGTCAAGTTCTTTTCTGTTATGCTGTTGTGGAACTTGAGTTTACAGACATTCACAAGAGTGAGATAGCTCACTAGGTATCTATGAGCAAATTACACTGGTGAAGATCATAGGAAAGTTTGGAACAATCAAATCACAGTATCTGTGCAACGTATTGTGTATATTTGTTACATTACTGGAACAGATCTCTATTGTTCTTTTTAATTGGAAAGATGATGATGTGGGAAGAAAGAGTGATTGATGTTACAAGAGGGGAACGGGAGGGGGCAATAAAAAAAAGATAAAAATGAAAAAGATTGTGTAAAGCTAAACAATTGGGTTGGTTAAAAACAAAATAAAGAGGATAAATAGTGCATGCCTAATGTAAAGGTGACAAACAATTGGATGGATATCCAGGACCCACCAGAGTCTTAAAGTTTATATTCTTAGTATGGCTTCCTTTCAGGAAAAACAGTAGCTCCTTTTTAAATGTAAATAGCTACATTTTCCTGAACATGTTCATTGAATCACTCATAACCCTGTCCACAGTATCCACGACCACTGCCCAGTTTGTGGTTAAAACGAAACATTTCGGAAATCCTCTCCCTGTCATTTCTGTGCATTGAGCAATGTAGCTTATAATATAATCATTTGTGCTAGCAAACTGTACATCCCCCAGCATTGTTACAATAATGCATATTGCATTGGTTCTTTTAAAAAGACATCCTTTTCACAGTTTTCTTCTCACAGGCATAGCTTTCTAGAGAAAGTGTGATCTAGCTCCATCCTTAGTTAGTTAATCAAATTGCTGCATGGATGGCATAGTGTCAAACCCTTGCTGAACATATCACCTCACTTCAATGTTACAATACTTCAATTCATACTACATAAACAGGACGTGAAATTCGGAAAGTGAAAGGAATTTCTGGCACTAAAAACAGCCCTGTGCGCCTTCTGCAAACCACAAACTGAATAATGTGGGAATTGTGGAAAAATCCAAGATCCCAATGCAACCAGACGAGTAAATTATGATCTGTAGACAGTTCTCAGGGAAACATCTTTAAATGGCTTGTAGCAGGGAATCCTTCTAACAAAGCTGACTGTTTAGGTTATACAGATCATGAGCGACTTCTTCATGGTAAACCTACACAAGCGGGATTTGTAAGATACAGCTTTAGGGACAATGTTAAGCTTTCATAGAAGTCGCAGGACAAAGGTCAATCTTCAGAGACTGACATGACCTGGAAATAGTCTGGAACTATTCATTTCTCTGGAAACTCAGCTTGACACTGCACAAAACGATTATAATTTTATTAACACTTTGAACCTGCATTAAACAAGAAATTGCAAACCTTACTCAGCCTAAAATTGTGTTATGGTATAGAACAAATATACAAATCTTATAAATGTTTCAGCTCCATTAAAACTGCCTTTTGAGCACTGCTCCTATTGTGCTATTGTGCATAGGGTTGCCACACAGCCAGTAAAAAATAACTTGAAGTCTATGCAGACGACAACAACATGGCCGGTATTTTTTTTCATGTCAAGCGACTGGTTTGCTCTTTCACTGGTGTGAAGGAATGTCACTTACACTCCACAGAACAAACAACTTCAGAGGAGATAAGCATTTCCTGTTTGGATGAGTTATTGCCTTTAATTCTTCTTCATTAGATGTACAAGATCCATTCACTTAATCCATATGAAGAAAATTGAGTTTTCAAACTATCTTTGTCCTAGGGATCTGCACAACCACCTAGCAAAGCTAATGGGTATGGGACATTGTCGATCTGAAAATGCTCCGATGTGCACAGCAACCTCAGCCAATCGGTGATCAGGACAGCTGTGCAGAGCAAGGAAGCACTGATCACCTCAGATCCGGAAACTGCAGCTGGTTAAATCATCCTGGGACAAAGAGCCATAAGTACGGATAGAAACCCATAAGAAGTACAAACCGTCTATCCATAACCATAAACACCCTTATACATGTAAGAAACCCCTAAGAAGACCCAACACTATCAATTAACCTTAACTAGCCAAAAAGGTTTCCTAGAAGTTATGAACAATTGTGTAATATCTTCCCTGAGAGCAGCAGAAATATTCAAATAAGAGTTCAGTAAAGTGACTAAACATAAACCAGACTCCCTGCAGAGTCCTGAACTTTACTGGACCTGGGAAGATATAGGAAGACTCTGTTATGGAGTCCTCCATAATTGTTTCTGCTTTAAAATCGGAGGTGATCAGGGCAGTGACAGAGGGACAAATAATGATCTGGCAGAATGCTGGCAAGTATATGAATCTGTAAAACACTGCAACATAGTAATATACTGTTTCCCCCAAGATTAACCTTTCATATTTACCTGTTGATGTGGTAAATCCCAAAGGTGGGGGAAAAAAAATCTCCAATTTTCGTTGTTGGGGAAAAATACTTCCGGGCAGCTGCATTCCTTCATGGATGAGCATGTTTCCAGATTAGAAAAACACCATTTTTTTTTTGTTCCTTTAAATTGATATTTTCTGTTAGCACAACCTGTATAGGCAGTAAAACACATCTGTATTGTTCTCTCTGTTAAAAAAAATATATATATACTTTCCATTGCTGTAGGAAATTCTGCTTTCTTCAAGTGTTAATGTTTTGGTCCCATATGTACTTTGTAGAACTGACCAAAACAGAATTGTATATTTGAAGATGTGATCATACCATGGAGAGGCAAAATTATGTTTTGAATCTCACTAGATTTACATTCTTTTGGTAAGTTTAAGATTTACAGTTCTGCATTAATATACAAACTTTGTAAGCTTATTTTTGTTCCTAAAATTATAACATTCCATTTACCAATACCACTTGCCATCAACGTGGAGATCAGTCCATATAACCATACCTAATGTTCACTCATCTATAGACCACGTCCAGTAAATGTCCATCATCAACAATATTGTTGCCTATGGCTGGTCAAGGTCAGTAACAGGGAATATAAAGGTAACTTTATAGCTCACAATCAATTCATAGAAACAGGTTGTAATACTCTAGCACTGAGTAGTGGAAGCAACAGGTTTATAGAGGCAGAAAGTTGGCTAGTAATCTGGTGAGGCAGAGTGTGTGCAGGAAGCACATGTGAGGCCAGGCAGAGCAATGCTGAAGAATCAGACAATCCAGTAGCGAGACTCCTGCAGCCCACGGAGACGCCTAGGTGCAGGAGGGCCTTGACAGCTTGTGCATTAGCAAGGCTGCATCTATTGGTGATTCAGTGTAAGAGGAGGAGTTGGGGGTGGGGAACAAAGGGCTTATAAGTCAGTGCACTGTAGAAAATCAGCAGAATAATTTTGAATCCTACCAGAATTTTTGGATCTCTTCTGTTCTGTCTCCCTGCTTCCACCCTTCTTCTTTTTCAGGATGGATTCGTCGCTGGAGAGGCTCCTGGCTGGCATCTGGTATGCTGCAAGGAGGAAGGGATCCGGATGGGCGATGGAGCAGCTTGGACATCTGGTGCCTGGAGAGGTTTCTACTGCTAGACCGATGAGGAGGACCCGCCCGCCGCAGAGGCTCAGCCCGGGATCACCTGCGCGTGGAAGACAGACAGCCGAGTAGAGGACATCGCGAGGAGCGCCACATGGTCGGTCTGGTGATCGGGAGAAGGCCTCCGGAAGCGCCGCAGGATTGACAGGCCGCCGGAAAGGCAAGGTGTCCAGCGGGATAGCGGAGGCCGCAGGGGACCAAGCCCCAGGCCAGAAGAGGAGTGAAGCTGCCGTCGAGGAGATCGCGGGACTGAGGCCTAGCGGAAGGAGCGAGGAGGATGAGCATCGGAGGCTGTCGGGCCTCGACCAGGTGACAAGGGAGCGGGTCCGGGGACTGTCAGGCCACGTGGAGGGACGGGAAGGCCCTTCAGTTAGCGGTACAGACAGCGGGGAACGGAGCAGGCCCCAACCACATGGAGCGCAGGTGACAAGACATGGAGTGGGGGTACAGCAGGCCACGTGGAGGGACAGGGAAGATTCCAAGCAGTGGGGGAAGATCAGCAGGGATCGATGCAGGCCCCGACCAGAGGACATCACGTGAGACAGGAGGTGATGAAGGCCCTAAGCACATGTGGTGAAAATGGTGAACGGGGGAGGAGCACGAGGCCCAGGGGATGCTGCAGGGATACCAGGCAAAGGGATTTGCAGGCAGGCCCAGGAGGATGCAAGAGGATGTTCACAGGAATGGAAACTGCACAAGATCAGAAGGGGAAAGTACAACTGACAGCAGGAAGGATGTTTAAAAATGTGTCATGGGGGTTGCAGGAGTGCAGGAGATCCGTGGAGACGGGCCGGGCCTCAGGGGACCAAGCCCCGGGCAGAAGATCGGAAGGAGGCCTGTCCGATGCAGGTTGGAGCAGTGACGGAGCGGAGGCTGCAGAGGCCTACCAAGAGGCCAGGAAGGAAGCAGAAAAAGGGCCTACCGTGCAGGCCGGCGAGGAAGAGGAAGCCATACCGGGGGGTTTTACGGGATCAAGGAGACCTGCGGCACGTCCAGGTCGAGATCGTGGGCAACCGGCTCCAGGAACAAAGAGGCCCAGGATGTCCGGAATGGCGACACAAAGGCGAGTAACTAGAGACACTCCCACAACCCCAGTCAGACCGAGGGTTTCCCCGGGGGATGGGGCCTCCGGGGGGGGAAGAGGGATTTCTCCCAGATTCAGGTCCCGGGACAGGAGTGGTAGGAGAGGAGGGGATAGGCGCAGGTCCCCTAGGGGTAGGGTCCGTTATTCCCATAGGGTCAGTGCGGGGAAGGGTAGTCGGCGTCACGCCCGAGGTAGCAGGGAGTCTGGTAGTGGCAGCAGTGTAGATAGGGCTAGGTCCCCGCCCAGATCTGGCAGGGGTCCTGGCGTCGGCCATTCCCGTAGCGGTCATTGCCCTCGCTCTCGTAGTCCTTCAGTGTCAGGTTCTTCTTCCAGGGAGCGTAGAGGGGGTTCCAGGGCCCATCACACATATCGTGCCCAGCACCGTAGGGTTCGTTCCCGCTCCAGGGGGTAGGTATGATCAGCATAAGGCTTCTACAGGGCAGAGGGTGGAGGGTTCCCCTCAACAGGTCAGGCATAGGGACAGGGTAGTACGTACTCCGACGGCACTCCCCAAATCTGTGTCCCATTCCAGGCGATCCGACGACGGTGATGGGAGATCTGCTACCCAAGGAACGAGCGGGACGACAGCCGGTGGAGCGGTTCCCGAAAAGGACATTTCTGGGAGTTCTGATCCGAAGTCAGGGACGGCTGGAGGAACTACCGGTGAGAGTTTTGATCCATTACACACGACACACAAGGGCCACGATGGGGCCACGGGGGATGGAAGTTTAATGGCTGGGTTGCAGGCCTTTTTAAACTCCTGGGCAGGGGGCCAGAAAAAGGCGGAACCGCCGTCGGCGGCAACAGCATGGGTGGCATCTAGCACAGGAGCTGAAGGGGGCGACACTGGGGATGCAGCAGTGGCAGATGAAGGGACAGGAAAGGAAGGCGTGGACGAATTGAGGGAAGGGGTACCAGATGCGGCGGTATACAACTCTTACCTGTCATATTCCGGCCCATTGGGGGCGCATTTGAAGCTAGAAACAAGGGAAAAGATTTGGAAAGGGGAATACTTGGAACTGTTCTCTTTACTCCCCCTGGAAGAGTCCGTGGACTTGAAGGAGGATGTAAAGAAGGAAGACAGGGCAAAAAAGGAGGAGGAAGAGAGGAAAAAACGTTACAGTAAGCTTCCTAAAACCTTTGGGAATTGGTTGAGAGCTTTCTGTATTTTGGGCAGCGTAGTAGGCCAGAAGGCACCTGAGAAATGTTCGGCTTTGTTTTCCTATCTGGATGGGATCTGGGATGCGTACAGAGTGTACGGGGAATTGGCGTGGTGGCGTTATGACGAGCAGTTTCGTCAACGCCTCGCCGCCAATCCGACAATGAGATGGGATCAAATGGATATCACACTCTGGCTAAAGTTAATGCTGGCCCAGAAATCGTCCCCCTTTCAAGGGGGGGCCGGCGCAGGAACAACAAGTTCTTCGCCGGCCTCAGGAAAAAAAGGTTGCTGCTGGCTGTTTAACGACAGCCAGTGCAAATGGGGCAGTTCGTGCCGTTTCAAGCACGAATGCACCGGATGTGGAGGCAACCACAGCTACGCAAAGTGCTTTAAGAAAGGGAAGTCAGGGGGAGCAGCCGGTGCTATGGGATCAAAAGGGGAGCTCGCCAGTGAACAAAAGCGCGATGCTGCCGTGGCTAAAGCTTTACGGTAAACGGGAGGACGCATTGTTTTTAGAGGAAGGGTTCGGCAACGGGTTTCGTATTCCTTTCGTGGCTAAGGGTTCGGTAGTTTTTAGACGAAATCTGAAGTCGGTACAGTCCTTTCCGGAGGTGGTGAGGGACAAGCTGGGAAAGGAAGTCAGTCTGGGTAGAATGGCGGGCCCCTATATGCATTACTGGCCAAAGTGGACATAGAAGCAGCATTTCGGCTATTACCGGTGCATCCTGATTGTCACCACCTGTTAGGATGCTGGTTCCAGGATAAGTTCTTTGTTGACTTGTGCTTACCCATGGGTTGTTCTATATCGTGTGCCTATTTCGAAAAGTTCAGCACTTTTCTGGAATGGGTGGTTAGGCAAGAAGCAGGGGTTAGGTCTTTGGTCCACTACCTGGACGATTTCCTGTGTGTGGGGCCGGCGACGTCATCAGATTCTGTTCACTTACTGAATACCATGCAGTTGGTAGCTAAATCATTTGGGGTTCCACTAGCCACGGAAAAAACTGAGGGGCCAACGACCCGACTCAGTTTCCTGGGCTTGGAAATGGACACGGTGCAAGGGGTTTGCAGGTTGCCCATAGAAAAAATGGTGGTCATGAGGCGGATGTTAGCCGAGGTTATGCAAGCCAAGAAGGTCACCCTTCGGCAGCTTCAATCGGTTATCGGGAGGCTTAATTTCGCGTGTAGGATTATCCCGGCGGGTAGGGTATTCCTGCGATCACTGTCCAGAGCCACGGTAGGGATACGGGAAGGTCATCATTTCCTGCGGGTGTCAAGGGCTATGAAGGAAGATTTAGTGGTCTGGAGTGTTTTCCTGGAAAAATTCAACGGCCGGGCCTTCTTTCAAAAGCCAGCGGTCTTGGCACCTGACCTGGAGCTATACACTGATGCTTCAGGGAGTGTAGGCTTTGGGGCATATTACGGGGGAAAGTGGAGCGCTGCTGAATGGCCAGAGGCTTGGAAATCATCGCCGCTGATGCACTACTTAGCCTTTTTGGAGCTATTCCCGTTGGTAGTAGCGCTAGCGCTATGGGGTTGGTCGATGAAAGATAGGAAGGTAATATTCTACTCGGATAACCTGGCAGTAGTTTATTCACTCAATAAGATTTCGGCATCCTGCCCTGCGGTGGTTAAGCTTTTGAGATACTTTGTATTACTGTGCATGGAGCTCAACATATCGTTTAGAGCAAAGCATGTTCCGGGTTATCAGAACGTCATCGCGGACTCTCTTTCTCGCCTACAGTGGGACAGGTTCAGGCAGGTGGCTCCAGGGGCAGAGGCCGTGGGTCACCCATGCCCGGAGATATTGTGGAGACTCGGGACCGAGTGTTGCAGGGATGGGTGAAATCCTCGTTGGCTCCCTCCACGTGGACGGCTTACAATCGGGTATGGCGGGAGTGGGACGAGCTTGCAAAGTGGGCAGGGGGTGATTTGTCGGAAGCAAATCGCCTTGATATACTGTTTTGGTTTATGTTTCGGTTGGCTTCACAAAGAGCTTCCCCGGCTCAGTTGAACGCAAAGTTGGCCGCACTGGCTTTTATGTTTAAACTACGAGGGTATGCAGATATCACGAAGCACTTTGTGATTCGGCAAGCAATGAAAGGTATGAAACGGGGCCGGTCGGTTCAGGACCACCGCCGCCCAGTATCCATGGGGACGTTGAGTGATGTTGTCAGGGTACTGGGGGATATTTGCACCTCGGAATTTGAAACAGTGCTGTTCAGGGCGGCCTTTTCACTAGCGTTTTTCGGGGCTTTCAGGATTTCTGAATTGGTTAGTAGCTCACGACAGGGCGTGGGGGGCCTCAGGTTGTGTGACGTTGCCTGTACTGAGGACCAGGTTATAGTATTACTACGCTCTTCCAAAACTGACCAGTTAGGTCGGGGAGCAAGGGTTGTGTTATACGGGATGGCAGGTAGTGTGGCTTGCCCGGTAACAAGTGTACAGAGATATTTGGCAGTCAGACCTCACGGGGGGGTTCCTCTCCTGGTACACAGGAGCGGGATGTCACTTTCCAGGTTTCAATTTCTGAAGGTTTTCCGGTTGGCATTGGTCAGGCTAGGTCTGCATGAAAAAGAGTTCGGCACTCACTCGTTCAGGATAGGGGCAGCCACGGAGGCAGCATGTTTAGGTCTGGGGGATGAAGTGGTAAAACGCATAGGGAGATGGGAATCTAATCGGTTCAGGACCTATGTAAGGCCCCACAGGATGTTCTGAAAAGGGATAGCGATGGTTACAATGCATTAGTCCCTCCTTCCCACCTTTTCCACTACACTCCTTGTTGTTTTAGGGTCCGGCTACGTGGTGTGGATCATTGGCCACTCTTACGTTTTCTGGGCTAGACGGAGGGCCGCAGTTGCTTCAAATGAAGTGGTTCGGGGCCCGGGGTATGCGTTGGGCGGGCGTCTTGCCCATGTTGCTGCGCTTCATTGACTGGGGAGAACGGCCTAATATTGTGGTAATCCATGCCGGGGGGAACGATCTGGGGCTGGTGCCGCAGAGGGAATTGGTCAAAATAATGCAAAATGACGTTACCCACATTCTAGCATTGGTACCCGGGGTTAAAATTGTTTGGTCGGAAATGGTGCCAAGAGACCAATGGCGGTATGCACGGGATTTCAGGTCAATGGAGCGCAGCAGGGGAAAGATTAACAAACTGATGTCTATCTTTGTGCGTAAACAAAAAGGGGTGGTGGTCAGACACCAGAATTTGGAAGGAGATCGTACAGGCTTGGTAGCCAAAGATGGGGTACACTTGTCCGACCTAGGTTGGGATGTGTTTTTACTTGGTATTCAAGAAGGGGTGGAAAAGGCGTTATTTCTGCTGGGTAGTAAGGAATCACTCAGAAGGGCCTTGGCGGTTACTTGCTCCTTAGGGGGGTCTATGGCTGGAATATTGGGAGTCAGCCATAGTTCGAATGGAGATGAGAGAGGTCCGGAGCACAAGCTGGGGGCTCCTAGCCTGATGGTGGGCTGGGCAGATGGTCTGCCCGGCAGTGTATTCGATGGACTTGGGACCCCTGGGGAGCAAGTTGGTTCAGGACATGTTTACTGGGTTATGTTAACTATGTTAATAAAGTTATGGTTAATTATGTTAATTATGTGGTTCATGTCATTTATGACATATGTGTGAACATGTGGGTTTGTCATTGCCTAATTTTATATTTATACTGTATTTATTGTAATGTTTATTCTAAGGTTGGAGGCAATGACATTTGTTATAATAAAATGGCTGTGGCCTTTTCTACCCACTACGTCTGTGCCATGTGTTTATATTTTATGGTAAGATTCAGCCTGGTAGTCTAGGCTACAACTGTCATGCTGACTGCACAGATAAGTGCAGAGGTGCTAAACCACCACATCTGCATTTCAAGCCCTGGTGTATAGCACACCTAGACTATCAAAGTGTCATTGCAAGGTCTGTGAAGGGCTATCCAAACTGTCCAGGAAATGTCCACTATGATCATTTTTATTATTGCCGTTCCAATCTAGACTGTAAACTCACAACACTAGCAATGTCAAACCATTTTATATTATGTATGAATGTGTTTTCCTTGTGATATATATATAAATGTACGGCCCCTTGTTTGTAACACTGTTGAACTGTGCAGATACCAGTGATGCTTTGTAAAAAAAAAAAATAGTGGTAATACATATCCCGTGTGTAATCATAATCTTTAGAGGAATAAACAATGACCAATTAACTGTGTGTGGAATGTAACAGACTTGGCTATTTGGAAGTGCCAGAAAGAAAGAGGGACCGCCAATGTAAACCTGTCACTTTGATTTTAAGATGAATCAAGTGTATACATTTTGTTTTTCTTTATTTCAATATTCACAGAGCTGCAGGTGTGCTGTTTGAGTAAAGCAATCCCTGTTAACATAGCTTGCGTGTTCAAGCAGTATGGCTTTCAGTGATCAGTTAGATGTCTACACGCACAGTTCATTGGGTGCTAGTAACTAAAGGTTAACTGACAAGTGAACTTCAAACAACAGGCATTAATAGCGGATTTGGAAGGAAATGCAAGTTGGAGAATCCAACTCATTCAAATTCAAATCATCTACTAAAGTCTGATATTTATAGTTCACTTGCCAGTACACTTTTTACTTTTGTGGTGGTTATGTATACACACACACACACACACACACATATATACACACATTCTTTTTGACATTTAAAAGCTTACACATCATCTCTGAACCAGGACCATGGGTGATTCATCTCCAGCCCCAGTACCCTAAGTACAGATTAGGAGGCATGTTTTTTTTTTTATTGTTGGTCTGTGCTGTGCTTTTTTTTTATTTTTTTTATAGATCTATCGTTCTCTTCTTGGCTTTTAGGCTGTGTTTGTCTCTCTGATGTTGTTTTTTGCAAAGTGAAAAGTAGAAAGATATTTCAGAGGATACTGGAGCATTCATTTTATTTTCTGTCTACAGTATATTATATGCCAGCGTATACATTCATGGTCGCACTATAGTTTTGCCTCACATCTACTTACATTTTTACTTTGAGGGGGAACAGCTTCTAACTCTTAGTTTCTGCTTCCAGACCAAAGCACACTCACCAACCTGGAGCTCTATTCAACCATTTGTAATCATGTAATCAATTGATGCATTATGTGATGTAATGATGTAATCATTTAAGGGAATGAGACTCCTTAACAAAAGAAGCAGAAGATATGTTTCTTTCACTAGGAGTCACAAAGAAATTGGAGCTGGCTGAGCACACGAAAAGTCGCATCTGAGAAGAGATCTGCACATAACAGAAGTTATACCTTTATATTCTATGGCCACGGTAGCCACATCTCTCAGTTTGGGTACCCCACAACTGCGTACTGATATGGGGCACAAGAATATGAGCTAGAAGTAAAATACTACTGGGGCACGATCCATGCAGGGAGGGAGCAAATGCCTCACAATCCAATGTCCTGAAAATATTCCCAGATTGTTTGGCAGATCTGTGCCTTCCACAGCTATTTACACCTTTCTTCCCCTACAAATGATTAGAATGACGACACACAGGTCAACATTAACTGAAATCAAGTTCAACGCCTACGGCATCAAAACTTGTTATTGAGCAATAAGGAAGTTGACTGTGTGTTCGAGAGCTGGAATATAAACTTATTCTGCATGGAGTGAAAGTCTCAGTGAAAGTTAACATAGCTTGCGTGTTCAAGCAGTATGGCTTTCAGTGATCAGTTAGATGTCTACACGCACAGTTCATTGGGTGCTAGTAACTAAAGGTTAACTGACAAGTGAACTTCAAACAACAGGCATTAATAGCGGATTTGGAAGGAAATGCAAGTTGGAGAATCCAACTCATTCAAATTCAAATCATCTACTAAAGTCTGATATTTATAGTTCACTTGACAGTACACTTTTTACTTTTGTGGTGGTTATGTATACACACACACACACACACACATATATACACACATTCTTTTTGACATTTAAAAGCTTACACATCATCTCTGAACCAGGACCATGGGTGATTCATCTCCAGCCCCAGTACCCTAAGTACAGATTAGGAGGCATGTTTTTTTTTTTATTGTTGGTCTGTGCTGTGCTTTTTTTTATTTTTTTATAGATCTATCGTTCTCTTCTTGGCTTTTAGGCTGTGTTTGTCTCTCTGATGTTGTTTTTTGCAAAGTGAAAAGTAGAAAGATATTTCAGAGGATACTGGAGCATTCATTTTATTTTCTGTCTACAGTATATTATATGCCAGCGTATACATTCATGGTCGCACTATAGTTTTGCCTCACATCTACTTACATTTTTACTTTGAGGGGGAACAGCTTCTAACTCTTAGTTTCTGCTTCCAGACCAAAGCACACTCACCAACCTGGAGCTCTATTCAACCATTTGTAATCATGTAATCAATTGATGCATTATGTGATGTAATGATGTAATCATTTAAGGGAATGAGACTCCTTAACAAAAGAAGCAGAAGATATGTTTCTTTCACTAGGAGTCACAAAGAAATTGGAGCTGGCTGAGCACACGAAAAGTCGCATCTGAGAAGAGATCTGCACATAACAGAAGTTATACCTTTATATTCTATGGCCACGGTAGCCACATCTCTCAGTTTGGGTACCCCACAACTGCGTACTGATATGGGGCACAAGAATATGAGCTAGAAGTAAAATACTACTGGGGCACGATCCATGCAGGGAGGGAGCAAATGCCTCACAATCCAATGTCCTGAAAATATTCCCAGATTGTTTGGCAGATCTGTGCCTTCCACAGCTATTTAAACCTTTCTTCCCCTACAAATGATTAGAATGACGACACACAGGTCAACATTAACTGAAATCAAGTTCAACGCCTACGGCATCAAAACTTGTTATTGAGCAATAAGGAAGTTGACTGTGTGTTCGAGAGCTGGAATATAAACACCCTAAGCTTTACAGGCTGTAGAAAAGGACACCTCTTCTGGGCTTTCACTGACGATAGCATACACTATGCAGAGGTTATGCATCGTTTTTTCTCTGTTCCAGTTCATATGTTATTCACATTCTCCCATCCACCTATACTATTCCAAATATGGAACACTTGCTTATCCTTTGGCACATTCTGTAGAATCCCCCACCCCCCAAGACACTACCCATGCTCTTCCATGTTGGTAATCAGGCCACATGACATGGCCCTCTTTTGGACCACCCTTTTTCTGGTTTTCTGCCCTCTGTCCTCCTTTGACTTCCAGTCTCTGGTTTGTTCCCTATTATGTCTTTGTTTCCATCATCTATACTATTTTTTTCTTTTGGAGTTACAGTTAACTGTTTTATAACTCAAATTAAGGAATATTTACATATGATATCAGATCACCATCCATACTAAGCTACATTTTCCTTGCAAAGCTTACCTTAGCTTGTAGACTTCACATGACAACAACCAAGTGACTGATAAGTATAGCATTTCCTATTTATACTAAAATCATCACAGGTATTTATTTATCACAGCTGGGTTTTTATTATGTAATGTTTATACCTACCATGTTTAATGTTTATTCCCTAAATATACTCAAAGAGGATGTAAATAATACCTTTATAATACAGTCATATTGTGTTCCTAGATCATCCCTGGTTTTATTAGACAATGTTTAACCATATGTTAACCAATGTTTAAGATGTGTATAATGTTGAACTTGTGCATGGAATCACAAATAATTTTAACTAAGAAACTGTATCTTTAGTTATACTGATTTTCCTGGTGTGTATTTATTCATATCAGACATTATATACAAATCTAGTTTCTTATTAAACAATAAAAATAATACACAATAATACACAATCCCAAAAAAAATCCTACTGTACTTATTATGTGGAACATTAAACATAATGACTACATTACTGTTGTGTTTTGACATGACAAATGCAGTAAATTCTGCGAGGTGGTTTTTTTATGGCATGTAAGGCTGTACAACTTATTCTGCATGGAGTGAAAGTCTCAGAAAAAGTGCTTCCATTCTGTACCCTTCACTGGTTTGCTGATTTAAAGTAATGAATGCATTTCAGAGTACACTTCATGGCCAAAAGTATATGGACATCTGCACATTGAGCATCTCATTCATCTGGCTGCTACTATAACAGCCAGACTTCTTCTAGGAATTATTTCCAGTCAATGGGACATAACTGCCAGTATGTGTTTCCATTCAGCCCCAAGAGTAAGGTTAAGTACTCAAGGTGGGTTTCAATTAATCCCAAAGGTGTTCACCCTTAGAAAAACCAAGGGTGTCCACCTGAAGTTAATATCCTGATCTAACACAATGTGGTCACTAATTACTTAATGGCTAGATGTAGGCTTAACTGTGATTGTAAAAGAAAATAGGTATTTTACAAATTTCAACTGTCATTATATAATAGTAGCTAAATGTCCTAGAATTGGAGATTATGTGCTAGCGCTCAGAAAGGATGTGGGTCGGCTTGTTCGATTTCGCCAGTTTTCGACATTTGCCGAATTTACAAGTCGGAGTGTCATCTTATGCATCTACCACTCTTCTATTCTCTTTCCTCTCTCTTATAGTTTGTACTATTTGTGTTTGTGTTAGGACCTGATGCTAAGTTCTCCCCTGAAGAAGCCTCTAGCGTAACTCACATTGTGTCTTTCGAATGGGAACTTTATAACTATAGCAATGCGCATCTCTTATCTACCAGCTGATTTTATAAATTGTATAATACTGTTTATTTTATATGCATTATTAAAATTGTCACATGTTCATACTCTGGTACATGGTCCCACGTTCTTTCTGACCGCTAGCACCTAATCTCCAATTTATCATAAGTTCCTCTCTGTTTAGGGATCTTGGGAACGGCCCGATAGGTGTTTTTTTTAGCTGCTCTTCTACAGTTATTTTTACTTTCTTTCCTTTTTCCTTTGTTTTCACTGGTGCAAGTCTATGCCCATTTTTCTTTATACATGTCCTAGAGTTACCTGCACAGAATCTCAATTTTGTAGTGAACCATTTCATTTGAACAGCCAATGTTATGTGATTAGAAGACAGATGAAATAAATACAAACCAGGCTGGTTCTAGTCTATCTATGTACAAATATGTAAGGAGATATAACTACTATTTGTGTTAACCTATTACTACTTTGAAACACCATGCCAATGTCCCTTTGATTGTATTATATAAGCAGTTACTATAAATAACTATATATTTTTAGACTTATTGCAGTAGGGCTGTGGTATCAAAAAACGAGCAAGTGAGATCTCCATCACCAAGAATGGACAAATTTGAAATAGTAGGCATTATAGGTAACCCATTAGGGAAGGGCATCACCTTTCTCACTTGCACCAATAGAAAGGAAACCTGTCCATTAGCATATCAGACTGGTTCCTCCCATAAGGGTAGTCCAAACCCGAAATGCCTGGCAAGTCTCATCTGCATAAGGGACACAACAACCACAGACATACGTTTCAGCCTTCAGTGTCCCTCTAGGTCAGTGGTGTCCAAACTTTTTTCAAAGAGGGCCAGACTTGATGAAGTGAACATGCGTGAGGGCCGACCATTTTGCCTGACAGTTAAAATTAAGTACAAATGAACTATTTTATGCAAACTTTATTGCAAACGATTTGAATGACAATTCTAAACAGTAGTAAAATCACTCTGCCTTTCATATCTGAAGGCCAGATGAAAAAAAAACAACACAGGATGCTGAAATATACGTCATACGCGCGCCCGTTCACGTGACCTGTCGGCACAATCGCCGGGAAGCCGAACAGGCAGCATGGAGGGACAATTATGCCATTCAGAAGCCCAGGAATATTATGCCAGTCAGATGCCCAGTAATATTATTCCATTCAGATGCCCAGTAATATTATGCCATTCAGATGCCCAGTAATATTATGCCATTCAGAGCCCAGTAATATTGTGCCATTCAGATGCCCAGGAATATTATGCCATTCAGAGCCCAGTAATATTATGCCTTTCAGATGCCCAGGAATATTATGCCATTCAGAGCCCAGTAATATTATGCCAGTCAGATTTCCAGGAATATTATGCCATTCAGATGCCCAGGAATATTATGCCAGTCAGATGCCCAGGAATATTATGCCAGTCAGATGCCCAGGAATATTATGCCAGTCAGATGCCCAGGAATATTATGCCAGTCAGATGCCCAGGAATATTATGCCACTCGGAGCCCAGTAATATTATGCCAGTCAGAGCCCAGTAATATTATGCCAGTCAGATGCCCAGGAATATTATGACAGTCAGATGCCCAGGAATATTATGCCACTCGGAGCCCAGTAATATTATGCCAGTCAGAGCCCAGTAATATTATGCCAGTCAGATTCCCAGGAATATTATGCCAGTCAGATGCCCAGGAACATTATGCCAGTCAGAGCCCAGTAATATTATGCCAGTCAGATGCCCAGGAATAGTGTGCCAGTCAGATGCCCAGGAATATTATGCCAGTCAGAGCCCAGTAATATTATGCCTCTCAGATGCCCAGTAATATGATGCCTCTCAGATGCCCAGTAATATTATGCCTCTCAGATGCCCAGTAATATTATGCCTCTCAGATGCCCAGTAATATTATGCCAGTCAGATGCCCAGTAATATTATGCCTCTCAGATGCCCAGTAATATTATGCCTCTCAGATGCCCAGTAATATTATGCCTCTCAGATGCCCAGTAATATTATGCCAGTCAGATGCCCAGTAATATTATGCCTCTCAGATGCCCAGTAATATTATGCCTCTCAGATGCCCAGTAATATTATGCCAGTCAGATGCCCAGTAATATTATGCCTCTCAGATGCCCAGTAATATTATGCCAGTCAGATGCCCAGTAATATTATGCCTCTCAGATGCCCAGTAATATTATGCCAGTCAGATGCCCAGTAATATTATGCCTCTCAGATGCCCAGTAATATTATGCCTCTCAGATGCCCAGTAATATTATGCCTCGCAGATGCCCAGTAATATTATGCCAGTCAGATGCCCAGTAATATTATGCCAGTCAGATGCCCAGTAATATTATGCCTCTCAGATGCCCAGTAATATTATGCCTCTCAGATGCCCAGTAATATTATGCCTCTCAGATGCCCAGTAATATTATGCCTCTCAGATGCCCAGTAATATTATGTCTCTCAGATGCCCAGTAATATTATGCCTCTCAGATGCCCAGTAATATTATGCCTCTCAGATGCCCAGTAATATTATGCCTCTCAGATGCCCAGTAATATTATGCCTCTCAGATGCCCAGTAATATTATGCCTCTCAGATGCCCAGTAATATTATGTCTCTCAGATGCCCAGTAATATTATGCCTCTCAGATGCCCAGTAATATTATGCCTCTCAGATGCCCAGTAATATTATGCCTCTCAGATGCCCAGTAATATTATGCCTCTCAGATGCCCAGTAATATTATGTCTCTCAGATGCCCAGTAATATTATGCCTCTCAGATGCCCAGTAATATTATGCCTCTCAGATGCCCAGGAACCACCCTCCTCCCCATCACTTACCTGGTAGCTGCTGCTCCGTGTCCCTGGACGGACACCTCCTCCCTGCAGAGAAAAGCCCGCGAAACGGCCGAAATCTCGCGTCTCGCGAGAATTGGACTTAGAAAAAAAAAGAGACATTGATCAGCCGTGTCTCTGGGGCCGTATGGAAGTAAAGGACGGGCCGCAACTGGCCCGCGGGCCGGACTTTGGACATGACTGCTCTAGGTGCAGCAGCATTTTTTTCGGTACGCACTGAGGTACTGAGTCACACTGTATGGTGAATACATCTTTGACTCATTTATTACGTCTGGTATCATAATTTTTCATCATACTAGGAGTGCCACTGATATTTTGTTCTTTTCGACATGTCTGGGCATACCCTCATAATTCACAGAAACAAAACAAAGAAGTGGGAGCCCCATCACAAAGAACAGACAAAGCCTGATTAGCCAGCCCTAAAGGGCACAACCTACTTGGGAGGGGCATCACTGGTCCCACTCATCATGCCAGTCCAGATCCGAAACGCCTGTCAAGTCTCCTCTGCATGAGTGATTCTTTTGGGTGATGTCATAAACGTGGTTTACAGGTGACCTATCCTGTCTGCGAGGTGTAAAGGAATTAACCCCTCAAGGAGTTATGATGGCCATGGCACATCATGAATATAAACAAGGGGCGTGTCCAATTAAACGTAATCACTTTGTGATCGGTAGGCAGGGACAAAAAGTGGCGTGTTGGTGCTTGTGTCATCTGGGATGCAAGCTCTATACGTCACAAAGGTGTTAAAAGCCAATTAAGTATGGTTTAAACACAGATGGTATTGTATACATACCATGAGTCCTTTTGTATTTCAGAGAAACAACGTTAATCCAATGGCAATGAGGGTTTTATTTTTGATATTATACCTCTAAAAACCTGTAAAAATATTACAAGCCACATGTTTTTCTAAATTATATCTTAACATCTATCACAGTGCAGCAGGAAACCTACAAATCACTAAACCCAGTCACAAAAAAAGAATGTGTTAAATAACTGTGGGAGCAGTCTTTTATTATAGGAAATGTTTAATATAAGTGCATGTTATTTCGCTTAGCTGCTCCTCTAGGGGGTTCTGTTACAAAGTTCTACTCCATAGATTAACACGCACATAATTGACAGGCAAGAATCCAAAGAGGTGATCTATCATAAACTGCTGTTTCCAAGGTGCAAATCACAATCTGTACCTTTAGAAGGGACCACACAATGTATTCCAATGTCCTTGAATGGCATAGGGATTATTTGCTATAATGCTTTGAAGTAAGCTAGGGGAAGGACAGGGTAAAAAAAACATGCATATTAAGAGGAAATGGTGATAACATCAAATACATATTACATTTACTGAGAAAGGAAACAAAAGAGAGAAGGGAGATCAGTTCTTTGGAAATAAAACAAAGCACTGCAAGTTGTTTATGATTCAGATATGTCCACATAATTAATTTATGCTTTATACTGATTATTATTCTACAACAATGATGGACAACCTGTGGTTCTTCAGCTGTTGATGACCTACATATTACATGTTCCTGAGGGTTTTACAGTGCTACATTGATGAGAAAATACCAGGCAGTATCAGCGACAAAGCGCCTCAATAGCTGATAGAACAAGCAGTTGACATTGAGGCTGCATTTTACCTGCCCTCTGTACATCACACATGCATTTCAACCTATGGGTTACAAGTCACAAAGCTTTTTCTTTTAAGGCAAGTGTCTTCCTATGGGCTGTGCTACATCCTGCCATTTTGAGATGTTTGATTGTCTCTTGGAGTGTTATAGGAATTATAACTGGGGGTATAGTAGTGAGTTATAAAGTGTTAGGGAATCATTATGTTCTTATGCATTATCTGCCAGGTTAGTGCAGCTCGGACCTTAAGCAAACTCATCACTGCAGTGGCAGTTTTTAATTTGAGCCAGCACTTGGTGGATGTCAGAAGAAGATGTGTTTAGGAGAGGGTGTTCCCATCATTGGCAGGTGGCATTGTCTGGAATCAACTATTGTGTATTTTAATGACCTGCAGGTCTACACATGTAATTGAAAGGTAAAATTGCAAAGAGCTTCTGTTTCTTAGGCACAGCTCACAATGTGTACCTTCAGAGAGGTCCACAATGTGTTCTCTGGTGTCCTTGAATAGTTTCATGTCAATTTCATGAGCAGTTTTCCGCATGAAAGGCAGTCATGGAAAATCAGCTAAGTTCAGTTTTGTAAATGGCAAATAGAATAAAGTGAATAAACACTACAAAAAAAAAGAAGAAATTGTCACAAAACAGCCCAAAAAAAACAAAAATAGGTCAAGTTTATTTTAAAAAATCAATTGAGTGCCATTGCCGGAAATGAGACAATAGTAGGTCTCAGACCCTTGTACCAGGGCCTGGCCAAATGCCCCAGCACAATAAAAAGATAAACTAAATCCTTACCTGCGGAACCTTTACCTTGCCCAGGAAGCAAAGGTATTTAAATATCAATTTTCTCTCCTGTGAGGCAGAGTGAATAGAGGCGTCTAGGACAGTTCTCCGTGGCCGTTTCACCGCTGACAGTTCACGTACCAGTTTGAGCACTGAACTGTCAGCGGTGAAAGGCAATGCGGCATAAAAAAAAAAAATCTTTCTTTAAAAAACCATGCTGGAAAAAATCAGATTTAAAAAAATGCCCAGATCTAGCTCTATATAGGGGATGGGATGGTTCTGAACTTACAATCAGAGTAAACACCCACTAAAAGTTACCCCGAACCCCAATACCAACCTCCTTGAACCCTAATACAAATACCCCTAATACTAACACTAAGCCCTAATACTAACACTAACCCCTAACCCTTAATACTAACCCCTAAGTCATAATTCTAACACTAAGCCCTAACAGTAATAATACTCACCTTGTACGCGAAAGCCTGTCCCACAATTAACTCTCTGTGATGACCTATCGCGTGCTGATCTGGCCATCGCGCAAGAAATCGCAGTAAAGCAGCCGGTAGTTAAGGATTTAATTTATTAATTTATTTTTTATTGTGCCAGGTGCATTTGAAAAGACCCTGCCACAAGGGTAGGTGGTGGATAATTGTTTTTATTGGGGCTTGTGGCATAAGGCCAGCCCAAAGCTCCAGGGGCCAAGATTTTATTATTTTAGTCAGCCACAGGCCTGTGGCCCTTGGAGGATAGTCCTCCAATATGGGTTTGAGGGGACTATTACACCCCCTGTCCAAAGCTTACTTTTACTGGGGAAATAGAGAATAATGGTGTTTTATGTTAAATTCCGTTTTCTTCTTACCACAATACCATTGCTTTAACACATGGGATTTTTGCAGTCCTGGTTACAGTTGAAATGCATGCTATTCCAGAAGGATACGCAGTCCATTATGCAAAAGGCCCAAATGCAGTGTTTAATAGGGGAAACAGAATCTGGGGCAATGTGTTCTAAATGTATTCTGATAACATAACACAAGATTGGCAAAGCAGCAGCCTATAAAACTAGGAAATTAATCTGTGGTGCAGTATGACATCTGAACCAGTAATATCATCTGCTCAAACATGCTTTCAATTTTTATGGAATCACCTTAACGTAACTTTATCGCCTCCCCGCCCCATACACATTACCAGCAAACCCAAAACTGGATATTTATCACATTACTGGAAACGTTAATACATTAGCAGCTTTCAGCACATCAATTGATGGACCTGTAACACATATATATTCATGAGTTTTCTAGGTGTCAGATTTCTATTCCGAAATATCATCTGGATTATAATCTTTGACATTGAAGCTTAGTTTGCAGGCTGTCACTGAACAGCACAGGGCCCAATGTGGAGAAGAAGAAAAAACACCTTGATTAAATAAAGTCTGTATATGAATATGTTTTTTCAATACTATAACAATAAATATCGGGAAGTATGTTAGAAAGTATATTGCATTTTAGCATAGTGTGGCTTAACGTACTATGATGGATACCTAAATACAGATTTTTCTCTATTAGAAGCATAATTGAAAACAAATCAGTTCTTTAACATTTTATATCCATGTCAGCTGTTTTTTTTTTTTTGACACTCAGTGTTGGCATTAAGTTGGTGGCTTGCTTGCATATTACATCATTGTGTCGTGTATCATAGAGGGGAAGTTCTGTTTCTTTTCTTTCTTTTTCCAATTTTTATTTATCCTTCCCCTTTCCTTTTTCCCCCCTCTCCCCTCCTTTTTGGTTTACAAATTGTATGAGTTAAATTAGTATTATTAGATTAAGTTTTACTTATAACTTTCTATTTGCCGTGTGCTATTCCTTTAATTTGTGGGTGGGGTTTTTGGTTTAGTTTCTTATCCTATCTGTTTAGACGGATCCTCCCCCTTCCCTATCGTTCCCCTTCCCTCCCGCTGCCCTCTCCTTTTTAGGCATTGTATAGGACATGACGTACAAACATATATCTCATATACACACATGTGGACTCTGTTCCCACTGTCCCCACTCTGCGTTTTTTCCGCTCTGGTCTTCGGGAGTAGGAGATTTTAATACAATGATATGCCGACTATTGTGTCCCCTTCCTCTCTCATCAATCTAGGTGGCCTTCCTTAAGAAAATTATCCCTGTCATCCCATTGTTTATACTTTTTACTATTCCAATTGTATTGTGATTTTTGCCCATATCAGATGCTCTGCAGACTTCCAGTTCTCCTCAATTATTAGATTAAGGTCTTTTTCCCATTTGATTAAGGCGGCCGGTACCCTAGAAACATAGAATGTGTCGGCAGATAAGAACCATTCGGTCCATCTAGTCTGCCCAATTTTTTTGAGTACTTTTATTAGTCCCCTGCTCCCGGTCTTATAGCTAGGATAGCCTTGTGTCTATCCCACGCATGCTTAAAATCCTTGACTGTGTTTACCTCTACCACTTCTGCTGGAAAGCTATTCCATACATCCACTACCCTCTCAGTAAAGTAATACTTTCTGATATTACTTTTAAATTGTTGCCCCTCTAATTTAAGACTATGTCCTCTAGTTGTGGTAGTTTTTCTTCTTTTAAATATACTCTCTTCCTTTACTGTGTTGATTCACTTTATGTATTTAAATGTTTCTATCATATCCCCCCTGTTACGTCTTTCCTCCAAGCTATACATGTTAAGATGCTTTAACCTTTCCTGGTAAGTTTTATCCTTCAACCCATGAACCAGTTTAGTAGCCCTTCTCTGAACTTTCTCCAAAGTATCAATATCCTTCTGGAGATACGGTCTCCAGTACTGCGTACAATACTCCAAGTGAGATCTCACCAGTGCTCTGTACAATGGCATGAGCACTTCCCTCTTCCTACTGCTAATACCTCTCCCTATGCAACCAAGCATTCTGCTAGCATTTCCTGCTGCTCTATTGCATTGCCTACCTACCTTCAAGTCCTCTGAAATTATTACTCCTAAATCCCTTCCCTGTGATGTTTTATTGCCCTAATTAAGTCTATTGCTTTCCAAGTCAGTTTGTTGAGATCAATTTTCCCCATTATGTCTTGTAGGATCATTTGAGGTTTGGTAAGGGGGACATTAGGTCCCTCCATCTCTCCCAGGAGATCTGCCAAGGTTCTTATATGATTAGTTGCAGATCGTCCTGCTGTGAATCCCACTTGGTTATTATGGATCAGATCCGGCAGTACCTGTTTCACTATCCCCGTCAAGACCCCCGCATAAATCTTGGCATCGAGATTCAATAGAGATATTGGTCTATAACTTGTTAGTAGTTCTGGGTTTTTTCCCTGGTTTCAGAATTGGGGTGATGTTGCCCTTCAGTATTTCTTGAGGAAGTGATCCCTTCCTCATCGCCTCATTAAACAACCTTACCATGTATGGAGATATTACATTTTTTAGAATTTTATAAAAAAGAGCATCAAAACCATCTGGTCCCTGGGATTTATTTTGTTTTCTGATTATCTCCTGTATTTCTTCTATTGTTATCTCCTCATTTAGGCCTGTCCGAGCCTGCTCCGATTATTTGGGGAATACTTTGTCCTCAAAATATAGGTGTATTTCCTCTGCTTTAGCTTTTTGTGGAAGATTATACAAGGTGCCAGAAAAGGCATTAAAGGTGTGGTCTATCTCCGTTGGTGCCATATATGTCTTTCCCTCGTGTATGATCTTGGAAATGTTATGTTTAGTTCTTTTTTTTCAGTTGGTTAGTCATTAATTTATCGCCTTATTACCCTTGTAATATTTTGTAATATTTAAGGCTCTCAGTGATTTATTTGCTGCATTTATTAATTGTAGATTATTTTTTTCTTTAATATATTTCTTAATATATATTTTTTTATAAATATTTCTTTGATCTTTCTCTGTTTGGGTTAATCTTATTATCTTCATTCAATTGAAATAAAGTAATGTATAGATCAGATAGCTCTGATTCTCTCTGTTTCTTAGCGTATGCTCCCAGCCGGATAAAGTGTCCCCTAATTACAGCTTTATATGTGCACCATAAATTCGATATCTCCATATCATCCACATCATTTTCCTCAAAAAACAATCGGGATGTATCCTTAATGTATTCTATATCTTGGTCTTTATTTAGTAGATTGTTATTCAGTCTCCAATCTGTTTTTAGTCCCTTGTTTTGATCTTTAATATCCATAGTTAGCATATTGTGATCTGACCATGTTATCTCTTGGATATGGATTTTATGAATCAGTTCTGCTAGATTAGATTATCCTACAATATAATCAATACGTGAATAGGCAGAGTACGTTTTAGAAAAACATGTGAAGTCTCTCATTGTTGTATGGAAAAACTCTCCACATATCTAATAAAGCTGATCTATCTAATAGGTTTTGCAATCATTGCGCTTGATAAATTATATTTTTATTTGGTTTGGGATTTCTTTGTGAGCTTCTATCTGTCCAGGGGTCTGCTTTACAGTTAAAGTCCCCCATGCAGATCAGGGTTCCCTGTCTAAACATTGACATCATTTTTTTTTTCAAAATTAGTTAGAAAGCGGACGGGGGAAGCATTTGGGTCGTATACATTTGCTAGAGTATATACCTTTTTATTTATCTCTTCTACTGCAATTATATATCTCCCCTCTCTGTCTATATCTAAATGTTTTAATTTTACCTCCAAGTCTTTTGAGAAAATAATTGCCACACCTCGTTTTTTTTGTTTTTTTAGGGAGGGTTATATGCACAATGGGAATTTCAGGTTCTTTACTTTATACTTATCTTCAGCTCTCCAATGTGTTTCTTGGAGAAAACATATATTGATTCTTTCCTGTGCTAGTTTTTTAAGTAGTATCGATCTTTTCTGTGCAGAGTTAAGACCCTGCACATTTAGTGTAGCAATCCTCAACATATTTCCCGCACGGCTATCTTTTACCCACTCCCGCCCTCCTTCGCGGCTTCCCGCAGGTGCAGAACGTGGGGAGCAGAATCCACAAGAACATACATACACTCATACACATATAAACGAACATATATTTGTATGCTGATTTCCCCCAATGGGGCTGCATACTTCCGCAGGTGAGTCTCAAGACTAACCCGTGGACTAAACTTGCCATTCTCCGATGGCAATTTGAGAACCCGAGAGCAAATGAGAAGGCTAATGTCGTTGTGCGAACCTTATAGAAAATAAGAATTTAGGCCGAGGAGGGAGGGAGGAGAGAAAAAAATAAAAAAAAATATATAAATCTTCTCCCGGTTATAATATTCCATTCCTCTCTCTTCTTACTTTCTTAGATTAAGTTATTTGTTTATTCTTTAAAATAGTGACAGGGAGACTGTAGTTATCCCGTCATTTCCTTTATTCCGGTGTGACTCAGATTCCGATTTTGTATTATATATACACTATAATAACCATAATTTCTAAGGTAAGGGGGATAGGAAAAAAGGAGAGGAGACGGGAAGGAGAACACTCACAAAACCTACATCTATGCTTCTTCTTATATTTCTTCATCTTTAAGATACCTTTCTTACCTAACTATACAGTGATAAAGTGAGAATCTATCTGTACCAATACTTGTTGCCCTAATTACCCCCTCCCTCCCAACGCTAATTTTAATTACCCCTTCCTCCCCTCCCCCCTTCTCTTTTGTAAACCTTGTTATAAGTGGCTCTTCCCTTTTTATCCCCTTTTCCTTTTTTCAAAAAAAAAATAAAAAATATCCCCTTTATGTCGTGAAAAAGTGAGAATCCATCTATCCCAGTAATAATTAATCTAGTTGTCCCCTCCCTCCCCCTTCCCCTCCTTCCATTAATATGTTTGGTGAACAAGTTGCATCTCCCAGTGTTTCCTATCTCTTCTCTTTAATTTCTTGTATGTCAAAACAACAAAAAACAAAACAAAACGGAGTGATGACGGCAGGCGTGATGACGTAGATGCTGAGGGAGGAGCGTCGGAGGCCGCGTGTAGCGATGCTAATGGATGCCGCATGGAAAAGCTTCTCCTCGGAAAACAACGAAGAGCTACTCTCAGTTAGTGAAAACGATTGCTGAATTTAACAGCATTTAATAGCCTGTCAGCGAGGATCCTAAGACTAAACCTCGGAGGTTCGGACAGCCGGTTTCGGGGGCGGTGACCCATCGGGATCGTGATGCACAGTTACCGCGATATACTTTACACTAACATCTGAAGGGCTGGCTAGAGGATCGCGAGTCCCACATCATAACAACCGCAGACGGAGCACCCGGAACTGGAGAGCCCCAGAGGACACAAGCGAGCACCGGGCAGCGGTGACGTTTTACTTATAGAGAACCATTTTTTTGGGAGGATGTCTCTGCTGGATCAGGCATAGTATAAGACTTATTTCTATCATTCAGACGCTGATTTTGTTCATATATTGAAATACACGCACCTCTGTCTAATTCATAAGGCTCCTAGCATTTACACTCTTATGAGGAGCGCTGCACTCTCTAAGGCTGGGAAGAGGCTTATTGAGCTTAATGATGTTAGCTAAAAAAGTGACAGAGCCCAAAGCAGGAGCAAAAAAATTAAGGCCAAAAGAGAAACGAACAAGTGACATCAATATAAGGAAAGATAAGGGAATAGAGGCACACTTTACCCCTCAGTTAGCAAAATTGCAGCTGAATATGGATACCTCAATTTCCCAGGATCTAAGTATGAATCTTGTAGAGATCCAAACACCTATTCAACCTTTCGATAGTCCTGTGGAGGATGAAGGTAGAGAAATCACACAAAACTATCTACAGAAATGCCTTAATATGCAAATACAACTGTTCACAAAAGTGCTATCTACCCAATTAAGAGACTTTAAAGAAGATATACTAAAATTAGGAGACCGAGTCAAGACAAATGAGGACAAAATTGAACACATAGAATTCTCTGTTGAAAGATCTAACGAAAAAGTATATGATTTACAACAGAGAATCCTTAGCTTGGAAACTAAAATCGATGATCTAGAAGATCGCGGAAGGAGGAAAAATATTAGGATCCGCGGCATTATGGAAACAGTGACCAGAGATAAATTGGCAGACTATCTAATAGAACTCTTCCAAGCTATGGGCATTGTGGACTTGTCAAAGAAAGACATTGAAAGGGCACACAGATGTTGGAAATCCGATCGAATTGGGGCATCAGTGCCTAGAGATGTGATTGTCAGATTGACTTTTTTTGGAACAAAAAGTAATATCATGTTGGCAGTTAGATCCTTTAAGACAGAGGAAACCAGATTTAAGGACCTGGTTTTCTTTCAGGATTTGTCATTCAATACAAGGCAATCTAGGAAATCATTCAGACCAATTGTGGAGTATCTGAAAGGGAAGCAGATTAAATACTGGTGGGGCTTCCCAGTTAAAATCTGCTTCGTATATAATGACAAGATGATTTTGTTTGACAAAGTAAAATTAGCACAGGCGTGGGTTGAGGAAATGAATAGCACCGAGAAATGAGCTTGATTTTTTTTAAGCATGAAAGGGCATATACTAGTAGGGCTGGATTCTGTGGGTGGGGGGGGGGGGGGGATGTGGAGGGGCTCTGGGCAGGGTGGGGGGGTGGGAGGACAGGGAGAGTATAAGTACACATATAGGTTCTATGGAGGGGATGAGCAAGGAGGTAGAGTTAAGTGATAGTAAGGAAGATATATATTTAATATGGAAATAATTGAGATAAGATAGATAAGGATCACATGCAATGTCATAAAGATACAAGAACTAACTAAATAATGGGTTAAGACCCTCACAAATATATACACGGGGCTTCGTATACGGTAGATTGGTAGATATGTATCATTTAAAGGGGAGATTGGAGTGATTGAGAGTTAAGGGTAAAATTAGGGTTATAATTGTTGCTAACACATAAGGAATAAATCCCTTTAGGTTAAAGGATCATCACCCATCACAATAAACTCACACATGATCTAAATAGTTTTAAAATTTAACTGTACCGTTAGAGGTAGAATATAGGAATTAAGAATTAGATTGGTGAAAGATATTTGGCACACGCAGAAGTTCTATTTAAGTACACCTCTCTCCTCATAACCCCATCCTCCCTGGTTATGTCAGTATTATTCCTAAATTCAGAAGTCCCTGGGGTAGGTAAAGTAGGGGGGGGGAAATAGGAAGGGAATCCAGCACCCAATTAATAGGAGAATCTTGTTAGATAAATTTAGAGAGCATCGCCCCGTGAGCCTCCTACAAGTCCTACTCACAAGGGGTTAGTGTAGTAGGAATGGGAATGTGGATTTGGAGGGGGATTCACCCCATATCCAAGCAATTGTTTTTGTTTGTGTTGATGTTGTTACATGTTGTAAATGTGGAGACGATGCTAATTGGGGGGACAGGGAGAGATGGAAGGGAGGTGAACCAAAATGTAAAAGATGAGGGGATAGGAAGGGAAGAAGTAAAGACAACAACAGGAAGAGAACAAATAGGGGAAGATATAACAGTAAGGAAAGCATACACTTAGTATGATATCTAGAGTTTTGACCTTGAATGTTCAAGGATTAAACCTACCTCAAAAACGAGTCACGCTGATAGATTTTCTGAAAAAAAAACAAAATTGAAGTAGCCATGCTACAGGAGACTCATTGGTCTAATGAATTCGCTAGTAAACTTTCCTTCAGTGATTTCCCATTCATGGATTTCTCCTCACTTCCATCTCAAAAAAAGAGAGGTGTGGCTATATTCTTTTCTAAAAACTTAAATTACGAGTTACTAGCCAGATTAAGCGACCCAGAAGGGCGATATATTGTGATTGTATGCAGGATAAATGATATAATATATACAATAGTTAATATTTATGCTCCGAATAAAGGACAGATCATATTTATAAAGGCTCTGTGGAAAAAAATCCACCATATTACTCAGGGAGTCGTAATAATCGCCGGAGATTTTAACTGTATACTAGACCCCGAGTGGGACAAAAAGGTGATTAAAGGCGTTCAGATCGATAGAGCAGTTATGGCTCTTGCTCGAGATCTAAATGCTTTCCTAATAGAAAACAGACTGTTTGATCTGTGGAGAACCATCCATCCGGGAGAAAAAGACTATACGTTCTACTCAAACAGGTTTAAATCCTACTCCAGAATAGATTTATGTTTGGTTCATGCACCACTGATTAGGTCCTGTATTAAAAGCGAGATAGTGGAAATCCCCTGGTCGGATCATAGTGCTGTACTAAACATATTTAAGAACAACACTAGAACCCCTAGACCTGCCTGGAGAATCAATGAGAAAATTCTGGACGATGCAGAATTCCTTAAAGATCTAGAAGTATCCACGGATTTATATTTTGTGGAAAATAAAAAGGAGGAGACTTCAATGGCAAATATTTGGGGGGCTTATAAATGCGTTATAAGAGGGAATTTAATCAGCAGGGAAGCTTACCTTAAAAAAATACGATCAGATTCCATCCCAGAACTGTATATTAAACTGGAAAGTCTATCTAGACAGAATAAATCCAAACACCAAAATAATCTAGTTAAAGAAATAGGTAAGGTTAAAGCAGAAATTAACGAAAAACTCCTAAACAAAGCTAATAAAATATTATTAAAATCTAAGCAGAAGTGGTACTACCTAGGGAATAAACCGGACAGATTATTAACTAAAAAGCTTCAGAGACAAAATGCGAAAGAGAGAATATATAAAATCATTAATGCGAATAAAATCGCGATATCACCAACTGAAATTGGAGAAGAATTCAGGAACTTCTATACCAATCTGTACAATATAAGCAATGAGACTAAAGATAGATCCCAAATTAGGAATTACATTAAGAAAGCAAATTTACAAAAACTATCAGAGATTCAACAGAGAAAACTAGACTCTGAAATTGAGGAGATAGAAGTGAAGAAAGTAATAAATCAAATGAAAAAAAATAAAGCTCCAGGTCCTGATGGGTTCACAGGTATATTTTATAAAAAACTAAGTACTAAATTAGTACCCCAGCCAACCATTTTTTTCAATGAAGTTAGACTAAAGAAAGCCTTCCCACAAGAATTTCTGCAGGCTGCGATTCTTCCTATATTAAAACCAGGGAAAGACCCAACAAACGTTAAAAACTATCGCCCGATCTCACTAATTAACAACGACACCAAAATATATGCGGCTATTTTAGCCTAAAGAATGAAAGGATGTATAAATTCTATAATCCATAAAGATCAGTCCGGCTTTATACAAGATAGAATGCCGAGCGATAACATCAGGAAAATCATAGATCTAATAGAATACGCATATGATTCAGGAAGACCCATGCTGGCCCTGGCTTTGGATGCCGAAAAAGCATTTGACAGGGTCAGCTGGGTCTTTCTGGAAGAAACGCTGGTAGCTATGGGGGTGGGCAGTGGGATGAGGGACGCAATTATGGCATTATATACGAAGCCCGTAGCTAAGGTGATCGGCCAAAACATAGAATCTCATTGGTTCGGTATCCAAAACGGCACCAGACAGGGATGCCCACTAGCACCAATCTTATATATAATCTCTCTGGAACCATTGGCCAATCTAATCAGAAACAACGAAAAAATTAAGAGATACAATATAGGAGGTAAAGAATATAAATTATCCATGTATGCAGATGACGTAATGCTGTCTTTAGAAAGTCCTGAATGCTCCATCCCAGAACTACTGAGGGAGATCCATTCTTATGGAGAACTCTCCAACTATAAATTAAACCTAGGGAAGTCTCAGGCAATGGGTGTCGCATTCTCGGTAACAGAAATACAAAAGCTTCAGCACACATACCCATTTCAATGGAGGGGGTCTGAGATGGAGTATTTGGGGATACAAATACCATTAAATGGTAAAAATGTAGCAGAACTCAACTGTCAGCGCATACATACAGATACAGTATCTAATTTTAGAAAATGGAAACAGGCTTCAATCTCCTGAATGGGGAGAATTAACACGGTCAAAGCCTATGTTATGCCTAAATGGCTTTATATCTTCCGGATGGTCCATGGGGGGGTAAAGGAGGAGTTATTCACGGCCTTCCAGAGGACATTAATGGACTTTGTTTGGCTAGGGAAGAAGCCCAGAATAGGCAAAAACACAATGTACAGAGGTAAAGAAAAGGGAGGGCTGGGCATGCCTGTCCTTAAGGAATACTGGGAGGCTAGCCAAATAATGCACATATATAGAATGCAATGCGGGAACAGCAATTCTCTTGACTGGTGGCAAATAGAAAAATCCATCCTGGGATACAAAAACTTAGAATGCTCACTATGGCTAAATAAGACAGATAGAGGAATTATATTTGAGAAAGAGGGTAGTACAAATCTGCTCAAAGTAATGGAATTCTGGTATAAATTAAAAAAAAAAAATTGGGCTAGAGGACAAGATAATTCAATTTGTACCATTGGAGGTGATAGAGCAAAATGTCCCAGATATAGACTTATCGGTCTGGAGAGCAGGAGGACTAAATAGGATAGCTGATATCTACAATGGAAATACTTTATTGGGCTTTGAGGACTTAAAAGTAAAATACCACCTGCCCTCGAGAGACATCTTTAAACACCTGAGAGTGAAACACTATCTCCAGTCAGAAAGCTATAAAAAGAACAGAGATGTCCTGATCGATCACTTGCTAAATTTATTTAACAACAAACCAAAAAAAAGGATCTTAAAATTATGTACAGATCTCATTAGACAAATAAGTCAGCATAGGGTACCAAATGCTTGGGCTAGATGGGAGAAAGATCTAAATATTCAGGATAATGTAGAGGGAAATCTCCGAAACTGGCAGAAAGGTTGGCTCCTGATAAAAAAACATGTCCACTGCTTAAACTTACAGGAACTATTTTTTAAGATAAGTAATAGATGGTATCTAACGCCTGTACAGTTAAACAAAATTAATCCGGCTATAGAACCCAATTGTTGGAGGTGTGGACAAGCCGGCGGTACACTAAGACATATTTTCTGGGATTGTGAAGAATTAACGGAATGCTGGGCAGAAGCCTTTAAGGTAATAACAAACCTAGTGGGTATAGAATTAATCCCTTCCCCCCAAATAGCCATATTACACTGGGATCTAATAGGATTAGATAAGGAAAAATGTTCGCTGATCACCCATATATTACTAGCGGTTAAACTAGTAGTGGCTAGAAAATGGAAAAAAACAGGTAAAATACAATGGACCCATGTAAGAAACCAGATCGAAAGTCAAAGAACTATGGAAAAAGGCTACTTAATCAATAGACTAAACAAAAACAAATATTACAGAATATGGGGGAAATGGGAATCATTGAATAAAATAGCCTAGCCTCTTGGTGATTCTTCCCACCAACCAATCCCCCCCCCCCCCCCCAAGTAATAACCAATAAAATTAACCGATAAGGCATCGTCTCCACATGGCCACGCTAGTGGCTTTTTATATGTATGTCTATAGGTATCATGTTCTTACCCATATTTGTATTGGAAAAGGAGTCTATATATATAGAATTTTTTTGTTTTTTAATGGAACACTATGCGGGAGTCATGATATGGTGTTTGTTATGTATTGTCTATATACTTAATAAAAAAAAAAAAAAAAAAAAATAAAAAAAAAAAAGGAGCCAGGAAGGAGATCCCAAAAAATCTGTATCTGTGCTTCTTCTTTTGTTTCTTCACCTTTAAAATTCTCCCTTTCCAACTATACCGTGAAGAAGTGAAATTCTATCTGTACAAATACTTATTCCCCTAATTACCCCCTCTCTCCCAATTCTAGTTTTAATTACCCCTTCTTCCCCCTCCCCCCATACTCATTTGTAAACCTTATTGTGAGTGATTCTTCACTTTCCAAAAAAGAAACAAATGACATATTATTCCAACCGCTCCGTGTTCCTTGGCCATGTCAGCTGTTAAATTGAACCAGTTCCTATTACCCTACATCTCCATGGCTGGCGAAATCACCAACAAACATTTAGATCAAGAGATACTTACCTGAATAAAACAACATGTCCAGTGGTTGTGCCACAGTGGAGGGGGAAAGGGAAGTGCATGCATGTACCCACTCCTAAACTCTGACACCGACATCCAATAGTACTTAGCATGTGTGTGCATGCATCCATGCCTCCAGCAATCTTTCTAGTTATATTTTACCGCTATGTCATGAAACTTAATGCGGTTATAAAACTATTTCTATACTTTTATGAGCATGTATTAGGCATCTTCTTATTGCCACGTATAATTTTACTTTTACATGACAAGCACACTTTTTTTTTTGTTGTAAATCTAACAAATAATAATATAAAACTACAAAATAAATCAACGCAAGGGCCATGACTTATACAAGTAAATATGACAAGTACACTATAATTACGTTTTATGTAATATATAAGAAAGCAAATGTTTACAAACAAGAATGTAAATGTTTATATGAGACTTTTCAGATTATTGTATTTATTGCTTTTGTAAAACACCAGCAAATCTGCACATTAGAGCAGGGTTACATGCAGTGAAACCTTGATACTGATACAGAAGGTGCTAGTAAGATATAGCTGGTAATAGAGACAAAAAGGGAAAGAAATCATGAGCGTATAGCCAACAAAAATATGGAAGCGTGATAAAATATTTACTCTTAAAAGGCAGTCTGTGCCTTACACTTTAAGAGTGAAAGAAGTAATAAGTCACCTGTAGTCAGAAGGCGGCCTGTAGAAACTTCCATTCTCTTCACAGCAGAGTCAGGCAGCAGAGCCATTATCTGCTGCACCACTCCAGAACAGCAGTCATAAAACCACTATCCCTTAAAATAGTCCAATCCCAGCAGTACCCTTTCAGCTGTTAAATAGCTTTTCAGATTCTGAGATTCACTTTTTCTCAGCTATTAGTTCATCTTTACCAGAAATGAACTGCGCCATAAAAAATTATTTCAAAATGCAGAAAAAAAGGTAATCTCATCTTTTAGCCTGCTATTTTATATGGGGAAATATATTCCTTGGGTATATATTGAGTGGCATCTCATGCCAGTGGCAATCTTCTCTCCTTTGACAGCATTTCCACATACTGTGCCTTTTGTGGTCTATTTGCAAACTTAGCAGTTAACAAGCAAAGCACTAACAATGTAGAGACAGTCTGGTGAGTGATGGTACATGTTCTCTGTTTCGTATCTTAGTGATGGCAATTAATGAGTTAAAGGTTATAAACAAGTAAAGAAATAATAGGAAAGGGAAAAAAACAGCACCAGATCTCAATGTGTGTGCCAGGTGTGGGCTGAAGAAATGTCAAATTGAACTGCTCATAAGTCAGTGTCATTTTCATTTCTCATGAAATTAGCATTTTGCTAGAATCCTTTTGAAGAATTATCTATTGATAGCAGAAATGGGATGCTGGGCTGCATAGACATCAAGAATGTATGGGGATTCCAGTCTTCCTGCCAAACATATCACTTTTCAGAATGTGTCTGAAGGATTACAAGCGGATTTTCATAATTTTGCTCCAGCTCTACTCATTTTCTCTATGTTCATGAGGCCACATTATAGGCATGTCAGACAGTTTGTTGTAAAGGAATGAGAGCATTACCAAAGAAAGAGTGACTGTATCCCAAAATGTTACCTTTGCATAATTGCCAATTTACTCAGTAAGGGTCCTGGGACAAAAAGGGGTGGAGATTAAAGGGGCAGAGTTATGAGACACCGCGAGATGGCATGCGACATTGTATGAACGTGCAGCACTGAGCTCCAGGCTACCCAGTACAGATAATTAACTGTAGAAAAAAGTCTCTGGGTTTCCACAATCCTCCCTCCTGTTTTACTCTGAATACAAAGCCAGGTAGATGCTGGCACCTGTTACTCCTCTCGACGCTGGGCTATTCAGCCTGTGTAGAAATACAAGAAGCAACAATCTGGGATGCGGAGAAGAAATCAGGCAGGTAAGTGTAATCAGCAGTGCTGTTTAATACGTGAATTCCATTATCAGCATATACAGATGAAAACGAACAACCAGCAGTAGAAAAGCCTGTGCACATTGTTAAAGCTGGGTCAGACTTAAATCTGACGGGACAGGACCCCAATGATACAATACTGCCTGGTAAAATTCAGGACTGTTGGCCATTAGGTCTTTGATATAGTTCCCAGCTATGAACCCTCTATGACAAATGATTATCAAAAGAACAACTGGTCAACAAATTTGTTAATTTTGCAGCACCCATTATTTTACCGTTTGCGATATGAAATGACTCTATGGGCGGTGAGTTGCACAGGGTGAAATGGACATCAATGTACAACTCCCAAATCAAACTCTCTTCAATTTTTAGTGAATATCAATGTTTTTTGTAGTTCCATGAAGGTGAGTTTGGGAGTCCGAGTTGGACTTTGTTGAGAGGGGTCAAGCAGGGAGAATGTAGTTTAGTGAATAGCTGAAGGTTGGGAGGTCAAATAGTCAAATTCGACCTCCCAATTGGATCATCTTGAGACTAAATACAATTTAGTGAATAGACCCAATAATTGAGGCTTGGGTTGCAATCATTTATTAAAAAAAAATATGGCTATTGCCTCCACAAAGTTAACATTCCAGGCAATATTTACTGGTCTGGGTGTCAACCCTAGTCGAAGCAGCAAAGTTCACTGATAAAGATAATTTAATTTTGTTTTGTAATTAGTAAATAAGAGAGTTAGAAATGGTTAGATATTTAAGCTGATAAATGCATCTTAGGCTATACATACATGGTGCAGCAGGAGACATTCACAGCAATACAGCAGTTGCCATGGCAATATGTTAAATTACCTTGAACTGCCTTACTGTCAATGAGAAACTCCTGAAAGGTTCTTCCACACGCACCAGGAAAGTCTGAAACAAACTCTTTTACACTCCTGTGTTTAAAAAGAGATATGCATTCTGATTCTCTGGGACAACTAATTTGTAAACACATAAGGGATCTGTTTACTATACAGGGAATGAAAACAAAAACCATACTAGTTCAGTGTTGCTATAACAGACGTACTGCTATATATTTATATATATATATATATATATATATATATATATATATATATATAGGTGTGTGTGTGTGTATATATATATATATATACACACATACATACATACACACATACATACACACACACACACACACACACACACACACACACACACCAGTCAGCCATAGCATTATGACCACAGACAGGTGGAAAGCTGGCAGAGGCAGGGTGATGTTTTGGGAAATGTTTGGCTGGGAAACCTTAGGTCCTGCCATTCATGTGGATGTTACTTTGACACATACCATCTACCTAATCATTGTTGCATACCATGTACAACATTTCATGATGATGGTATTCCCTAATGGCATTGACCTCTTAATGTAGGATAATGTGCCCTGCCACAAAGCAAAAATGGTTCAGGAATGGTTTGAGGAACACAACAATGAGTTCATGGTGTTGACTTGGCCTCCAAATTCCCCAGATCTCAATCCAACTGAGCATCTGTGGGATGTGCTGGACAAAAAAAGTCCAATCCATGGAGTCCCCACCTCCCAATTTACAGGATTTAAAGGATCTGCTGCTAACATCTTGGTGTTGGATACCACAGCACAGAGGTCTAGTGGAGTCCATTCCTCGATAGGTCAGGGCTGTTTTGGAGTCAAAAGGGGACCTACGCAATATTAGACGGGTGGCAATAATGTTATGGTTTGTCGGTTTTACATAGAATATAAATATATATATATAACTTGAGAAAGGTCCATGGTGTGGTCTGAACCATCAATCTCGTTTAAACCCTCTTGCATAAAATAAATATGCATAATTTAAGACCCATGAGTACCATAATTATTGTAAATATATCTAAGTGGATGGAGATGCACAAGGGGAACATGCAGTTATATAGAATCACGATTTCATTCTCCAATGTCTGGGACACCGGATAATGCATACTGTGCATGTGCAGAATCTAGCCCAGGGCTAGAAGTTGTAGTATGATTGCTAGGTGTGTGGTTTGGAACTGGACAATTCTTTATCTTGGGATTTTAGGAAGTAACAAAACAAAACAAAAACAATTTGGGCAATATAGAACATCTACTCTGCTTCTTGTGCGACAACATTTCTACTTTGTTTTCACCTGCAAAATGTATATACAGGAGGTGGAGTAAGAAAAACACTGAGATGACCCCATTAAAATTAAAGGATGCAACATCCTTGCTCATCATTGGTACCTACATCAACTGAATTAGCTTGAATAAATCAGAGAAACAGAACAGAAGAGGGTAGTTTATTACATTTTAAGTTGCTCTTGTCTTTTCAATTACAATAAAAGTGATAAAGTGCTTATAACTGCAATTTAGATGTGAGGATTTTTTTGTGTCAAAAATGTCCCACTAATGGTCAGAGAAATGAGTGTAGCTGTAAAGAAAAACAGGCACATCTATAGTGATAAAGTGATTAACATTTCCCCAAAAAAGCTTATATTACTCCCAATGGCATCAAAAGACCCCCCACATAAGACAAAAAGGCAATATTTAGTGCAGTATTGTTTTACTACAATTTAGGATGTTCAGGTGAAGAAATCTATAGGAGATACCATAACCTGCTACTAAAAGAATGTTGTATATCTGTTATCTTGTCCTTGTGGAAAACAATATATGTTGTTTTTTTGCAAGTTATAGGGCAATAACTTAAAGTAGCGTTTTTTTTGTTTTCTAACCATTTTCTCCTACAGTGACCTTTTGACCCCAATTCTAATCACCACCCTACGCCTAAATCTAACCCTAACCACAGCACTTACCCTAATGTTAATGTAAATTATTTACTGGGATAAAATGGCCACCATCTCTCTAAAGAAATTAATCTTCCAATTGGTGCTTCAGACATTTGATTGGTACTAATCTGGGAGCACCAGTCTGGGGTTACATATATACACACACATAAATACATGTTAATAATGTTTTGCAAAACCAATACTCATTTGAAAAGCATTTCTTTCATACAAGAAAGCATTTAACACAAAAAATAAATTATATTTAGTGCAAAAACAGAATTAAATTACAGGGGGGATCAGCAAGTGGACATAACACTGCATGTTACTAACAAAAAATGAAAGGCTGAGCCACAGGAGATAATTTTGCATTCAAGAATACTAAGTGGAAATACAAAAAATAAGTAGCCACTACAGTATAAGAATGCTAAAAAGCATAATCGATTATATGACCAGACTATGCTACTTACTTTTGTCCCACGCTGGGACATATTTGGAAACAAGAGAAATCTCAATGTAACCTTCCTGGCAAAATACTATACAAAGACAGGAGCACTCTAATAGATCAATATGAATTATATATTAGTGAGGAAAATATGAAAAATAAAGTTTATATCACTAATGTATAATTTATTTTAATCTATTATTTAGTGCTCCAGTCTTGTGTATGGTGTTTAGTTGTTTAGAGAGTAATTAGGTTGTTACCTCATTCTGTTGAGCAGCTTTATTTTACTGCATATTATCAGTAACTTTCACTTTTTTCCTTCCTGGTAAAATACTTAATAAATCATTATTTATTTAGAAAGTGTTTTACCAGGAAGATTACATTAAGATTTCTCTCAAGTATGTCCTGTGGAAAAGAAGAAAATTCTCAATGAATACTGCCTGGTATAATACTGTATAAATAATAATGCTGGTGTTAGTTTTATTACCTACTTAGTTTTAGTTTTTACGGTCACCATCCATATTTCAGCTGCTATCTCAGACACTTGATAAGGGTCAAAAGGTCACTGTAGGAGAAAATGTTTAGGAAACAAAAAAGACTACTTTCAGTTATTTCCCTATAACTGGCATATTTCTAAACTAATGCCAACATTTGGAAAGTATATCAAACAGGGTCTTTTTTACAATTTGAAACTGTGTAAAAGATTTTTCAGGTGAGAGTTATTTTATGATTTATTTTCTAGTAAATTATATAATATGATGAAAATAATGATATCTAAAGAAATCCTTTCTTATGGCAGTACAAACCATATATAATTTGTATGCGTACAGAAAATTGCTGCTAAACAGAAACATCTCAGAAATGTTAAAACAGCCCCTGTCACCAAAGGAAAGACACAGCAAAAAAAAAATTATCACTGAGGGGGTTAAACAATTTCTGGTTTAAAATGGGCAATACCACTTATATAACCATCCGTTTACCTCACGGAGGAAGGTTGGTAAGCAATTTGTAGCTTTGTAAATAAACTGAACTTTCCTTTGGTGCTTAACTGGTAAAGTATACTGAATCTAGAATCTAGGTAGCAGAGGCATTATTGAACATTTTTCATACACCAACCAAGTGAAAAGACTTGCTTTTCTCACAGAATTATTACATTCACATTGCTACCACCACTGCAAAGGATTTGGGGTAAGCATATGCAAATACTGTAAACAATGATCATCTTTTACCCTATATACATGGACTCCTTTAAACACAGCTCAGGACAGAGATGCAGGGCCAGATAACCTCTCATTTTTTAATTCAAAGTAAAACTATATTTTGCATTAAAAAAAGAAGACATTTGTCTATGCTGTGACAATCTCAGTAGCTTAAGCAGCCTATACATAGACCATCTACAATCTGCAAAGCAATGCAGGGCACATAAACCAAAATCATTACTGACAGTTTAATTATTCATACATATATACAGTCTCACTTGCACACATAATTTATTAGGCATCACATTCGTACCAGTCATTCATCCATCAGTAAAATAATACACAGAACTGTAAAAAGAGCATAACATTCAATGTACATTTTCCATTCCAGGGGCACATATAAATGTGGATTTTACACCAGAGAGAATCAACGCTGAGAGTGTGGGATGGAAAGTAGTAGAGGGGGCAAAAAGAGAGGGCCATGGGAAGAGGGACTAATCATCTTCCTCCTTCGAGACTGTTAATGATGGCGTAGTCCCTAAACATACTGTTGATCAGCGGCCAAAAGGCTAGACTCCCACAAAACTTAGGGGCCCACTGGCCTGACTGACTAAGAGGCTTAGCTCCACTCATATTTTCTGTGTAAACAAAAAAAAAAACTAAATGTGAAGTGAGAAAAAACAATGGTGCTCACTGTAAACGTGCTAAAACAAAAGTGCACAGTAAAATAAATAAATAAAATAAATGTGTCATGGTGCTTTACAAATTTAAGGATGAAACAATGGTTATCTGACTCTGCACCTCTGTTCTGAGCTATAGTTACAAACTCTTTCTAATCATACATATGCTCCAAGGTGTTTAATTATGGGAATTAACAGTGAAACTGTTAATGATTGAGCAGCAATTCTACTCCTGAACAAGACATCTCTTAAGTTTCTTAGGTTTGTGCACTTTATTGTTGCCGGGCATTTTATTTTGAAATACAGGATCGGTCATGCTATTGACAGTACATGCCAGTTTATCCTCTGACCAGCAGCTGCCATATTTTCCTGAGAAAGATCATGGGGGGCAGGTACTTTAATTAGGTTCCCTCTGCCTATCCCATGCATAAATGAGGGTCTACTGCACCTCTGTTAGTTCAGCTTCAGCTCCCTAGTGGCACCTGAGGAGTTAGATCTCGGGGCGGATGACATCATCCTTCAGAATTCTGAACACCACTGTCAGTGCTGCATGTCAGGAAAGAAGGTAGGAAAAACTGGGGAAGATGAACACACTGCAATATACCATCATTTGTTGATTACAACAACTTTGTTTTCAGCCAGAAGAATTGCAGAGTGAACATCATGACGAGTTGTAGTCAATTGGGGATGAGGGGAACCTTACATTACTGACTGAGTACTAACTTTTGTTAACTGCAACTCCCATGATATTCATCTAGCCATATTGCTGGCTGAATAGTATGACAATTGTAATTAACTGTGGGGATCTACACTATGCACTTGCTTTTTATTGTTTGACTGCAGATCCCATGTTTTAGTGCCATCCATATTGCTGGCTGTTCATCATAGGAACTGTATATAATTGTATACCAGGGCAGTAGAGGGACGCCCCATCTATTGTAAACTAATGTTCCCATGGTTCTCAGGATCATGCTGTCTGAGCATCAAAGGGACTGCAGTTTATGCCAGCTGGGACGCCAAGCTTTAGTCACCACTACCATGGTTTTTTTTTTGTTCCTTATTAATAAACATTCCCACCAAGGAACCCCTGTCCCAAGCCAAAAAAGGTAGGAAATCAGAATGGGGTATGAAGGGATCTTCAATAAGATATTTTGCCCCCTCCCTTAATGGAAAATATCCTGCGAACGCTCATGTATACTCCAATTAAGGAATGACACTATATTTTCAGCACTCTTACACCTGTTATGTACGTGTATACTATTTGAACATGTGACAAGCTTAGTGCACTAACATTTTTCTTTTCCCAATATCTTAATGTCACTTTCCTGGTCAAATGTTATATTTTTATCATGGAACCTACGGAATGGACATTTACATATACACATGTATAAAAGGGCCAATCCATGTGTTATAATACAATAAAAAAAAAGGTTTACTAGGTGTACACAAAACCATGTTCCTTATTTGTGCTTAATTCTTGCTGTGCGGTTTTAAAATATTTACTATTCATGCAAGAAGCGTAATTTTACCCCTCTTCCCATTTGTAGCGCTAGCTCAACTAACATGTGCAACTAGTAATCTGCAATTTTTAATTCTTTTAGTTAAGCCTTTTTTCCCCCATTATCTCTCTGTGAGATATTTTCTTACCTGGAAGAAAATATATCATATCTCTGTTGCTGCATTTGCTGAATTGAATCAATCAGAATATATAATCCAGTTTTATTGGAAACCAGCCACGTCAAGTGCCTTAGATGAGAAGGAATACGATAGATTGGAGAATGCAGCACGCATGCCATGCAGCAGTCTGTGCTGAGCACTCCGGCTTATCTGTATGCAAATTCAAACACATCACTCAAATACATTTGCAACAACTCGATTTGCTTCTAAATTCAACCCCAGCAAAACACTCTGCTTAGTTCAGAATAAACTTGGATTATGCATCCTTGTAGATTTATTTTAACTAACACTTTAAACATATTCTGGCATGTCAAATTCGTATTTGATGAATCTCGAACAATTCCAAATACAGAATTGCAGAGGAGAACAAATGACTGTACACAAGAGTAAACTTTATATCGTTAGTTTGAAGCCATTTATTTATCAGTAATACAACATTTCAAATAAATACAGAAAATAAAGAAAATTTAAAGGAACACTACCACTTACATAAGATGCAAATAGATAACCTGGTCATTTAAAACAAACACATCTATAAAACATTGACCAGTGTTTTTTTTATATGATTTAATTAATTGCATATAAAAGGAAAAATAAAATTAGGTATTTATCTCCTGGCTGCATTTTGTGAATATTTCCCATGATGTAACATAATCCAAAATCATCCAGCCAGTCTCACTTTTCAACTGTGGCCAAAGCTTGCATGATGATTTCATAAGATATGCCCCTGCTCTCTTACTGGCTCCTGTGTGTCATAGTGGGCAGGACTACATAGATGGCTGTGTACAACTTTTTTTTAATCTGCCTTCCAACACAATATGAGATTGACCTGATCAAACAAGATTGACCTCCACCAACTTGTGATGTAATAGTTACATTACCCTCCCATTCAATGCAAATCGATGATCATAATTCTGACTTATAGACTGCATTCTGTGTCCCCAGCCACAAAGTCACTAGAGGGTGGCACTCAAAAACACTATATTTCCCAAAATGGCCGTGTCCAGTCGCACTTTTAGGTTTACTCTTCAATAATGCCATATTGTATATAGATAAGTATTATGTATTTGTTTATAGTAAAAAGGAAGCACAGTAAATGGGAACAAGCTATTAAAAGGGACTCTTTCACCCAAATCATTTAAGACAACACAAAAAGGGTAATAGTGTTAGAGTGGTATGCAATAACGAAATGCAAATATGTTTTATGTGAAAAATGTTTTGCACTTTGCTCCTTTTGCAATGTAATAAACATGTTACACTGAAATAGTAAATATGAGCAAATTATGACTAAAAACAGGCATAATTGTGTATAAAAACAGGTATGTTTGCAAATATTTTTTCTACCTTTTTTATTAGCACTTAATAAAAGCTGGTGTAGTTTTCACAAGCAAAAAAATTATTATTTTCTAACAAAATATTCCCAAAAGTCTTTAGCATGCGCAAATATAATCACAATATATTAGTGCCACCATAAAAATGCACACTAAGGGGGTCATGGAATAAACAAGTGCACTCATGTTTTTCCTACTTTTTTCTCCCACTGCACTTGTTTAGTACATGACCTCCTTTGTACAAAATTATAGTCTCTAGGGAGTTAATCATCACCACTGTCCGTTATCAATGGATGTAATGGGCTTAAGATGTAAAAAAGAAGCCAAGCACTCATGTTTGGGATTTAGAAGAACAAGGCAGACTCTACAGCTAACGGACTACATACATCTTAATGATGGGGGAGCTGCAGTACTAGGATGGCTAGAGAGTTGGAGGAATGTTTATACTAGATTCTGGGGAGGGTAAAGATTGAAAAGGAGGGGTAGCTATAGTAGAACAGAAGTGGGCTGAAGATTTGAGTATGAGGGAGAGGGAACAGGTGGGTTAGCACTGGCAATAAGTAGGTACATATTATTTAACACATGCTCATGAAATGTTTGTCAGCTGATGAACCAAAGATGGAAAGTAATATTAAAAGTATTTGATCAAATTCAAACAAAATGAATGAGCTGGAGTTATTGGTAACTAAACAACAACATGATCTAGTCAGTATCACAGAAACGTGGTGGGATGAGACTCATAACTGGTAACTGATTTTACTAGGGTACACGCGTTTTAGAAGCAAGTAGAACAGGGGTTGAGATTTGTTTGTAAGTGAACCCTGCATTCTAGCCCAGTACTAATGAATGTATCCATGATGACACTGGTAGTAATGTGAAGACACTATGGGTGGAGATTCACATAGACATTAAATAGGGTTGTACATGGTAGGTCATTTAATCACTTCTGTGACTCTTCTCTGAGCGCTCATAGGTCCTACCATTAAATGACCTACCACGAGTGTGTCACTAAGTAACAAATTGCAATTTCAAATAGGTGGTGAAGGATAAAACAAATACAGACTTAAACTAAAAAAAAAAAAAAAAAATAACCACCAACATCTTGGGGAATAGACCAGAGGGAGTCTACCAACTACAACTGTAAAACAAACAAACAAACCCAACTAACATATAAATATTACTGTTTATAGATTGAAATAATAGAAATGTATGCCAATACTGTGTGTCATGTCTAAATCTGTATTGTCTTTTATATGTTTATAATAATAATAAAAAAATAAAAAAAAGAAGAAAATAGGGTTGTACATTACTTGTAGGTAGATGCTACAAGGTACCAAACAGCATCTATGAGGAAGATCAGCTTTTAATGCCAAATGAAAGGCTGCAATCTGGATGAATCAAAGCAGATTTTAATTATCAAGCTATAAATTGGAACAATTAGTTCTGCTTAGGGTAGCATTAGTTTGTGTAAAAAACACTACAGGCAAGTTGAATACCTTTAAAACAGACATTACAAAGTTACACATATCAATATATACCAGGGGTGTCCAAGTTGTTGTTTTTTTTTGCAGTGGGCACTTCACCATAAATGAACGTAAGAGAGTAAGACTAACACACACACACACACACACACACACACACACACATATTTAAGGATATTTTTTAGCTGAAGTAATCTTTTTTTTCCTATTTAAGTATTTACAATAAATTAAACTGGACTTTCAATTATTGTTTCTATGCATTTCTATTTTTTTTCATTTCTCAGTCCTTTATGGATATATTAATGTTTTATTTATGATGTATTTTTTTAAATAGTGATGGTCAATTTTTATTGTATGTGTGTTTATATTCTGTAAGACAGAGTGACACTTTACACACACACAGAGTCACACTTACACACACACACACACACACACAGAGAGTCCTACTTACACACACACACACACTCCCAGAGTCACTTACTCACACAGAGAGTCATGCTTCCACACATATACACACACACACAGAGAGTAACACTTTTTTTTGTTATATCTTCCCTCCCTCTGACTCGTTCGCATGATGTCACGACAAGTGTAGAAGAGGGACATGACGTACATGAACTTAGTTCCCCGAAGCTGCTTCTACTTACACGTGTGGTTGGAAGTGCGTTAAAGTTGCTTATTAGCCATAAGACATGAAATTAAAAATATAAAGAAAATGGCATGCAAACATTCTATGCAAACATTCTATCAGCAACAGCATTTCTAAAGTACAAAGATGCCAACAACACCTGCAAAGCAATGATCAAATTAGCTAAATTGGAAAATGAGAAACGGATTGCTAAGGGCAGTAAAACTAATCCCAAAATAGTATTGTTTTAAGTATTTAAACATATTTATGTTGGTCTTGTGCAGAGGCGGCTCTCTAATTAGGCAAGTTAGGTGGTCGCCTAAGGCCTTGCGTTAACAAGGGCCTTGCGGCTGCCTAACTCACCTAATACCCTTTGATTTGATCCTGTCATACTAACGTCCAGAGTTTAAGGGGGAATGCCGCCTTTGCTACAACTCGTTTTTTTTCTACTTCATTCATTTGTACCAACGGTCAGCACAGAAGCGCCATCAAAACATGGTCTGTACGACCATTGATTGTGTCTGTGAGTCTGTGCTAGCTGAGTGTGTCTGTGAGTGAGTATTTGCAGGCTGAGTGTTAGTGTGTGCTGCCTGAGTATGTCTGTTGTCTGCGCTGGTTGAGTGTTAGTGTGTGCTGGCTGAGTGTGCCTGTGAGTGAATGTGCTGGCTGAGTGTGCGTGTGAGTGAATGTGTGCAGGCTGAGTGTGTCTTGTGAGTGTGTGCTGGCTGATTGTGTCTGAATATGTGCGGGCGGAGTTTTAGTGTGTGCTGGCTGAGTATGTCTGTGGTCTGTGCTGGCTGAGTGTGTCTGAGTCTGTGCTGCCTGAGTGTCAGTGTGTGCTGGCTGAGTGTGTCTGTGAGTCTGTGCTGGCTGAGTGTGTCACGGAGTGATTGTGTGCTGGCTGAGTGTGATCATGTGTGTGCTGGCTGAGTGTGATTGTGTGCTGGTTGATTGTGTCTGTGAGTCTGTTCAGGCTGAGTGTGTCTGTGAGTGTGTGAGTGAATCTGTGCTGGCAGAGTGTGTCTGTGAGTGTGTGAGTGAATGTGTGTTGGCTGAGTGTGTCTGTGAGTGAATGTGTGTTGGCTGAGTGTGTCTGTGAGTAAGTGTGTACTGGCTGAGTGTGTCTGTGAGTCTGTGCTGGGTGAGTATGGCCTGATTTGGGTGTTGCTGAATGCTTTTATATTGAGGCCTTACAGCAACACCAGATGAAGCTTGGAAAGTGATCATTGATCGTTTTATACTCTTATGCCAGGCATATCAGTTGTCGTTAACAGGTTGTTTTCCAATGATATGCCTGGCACACGAATTGTCATGAAGATGTTACATACTATCTCGGTAATGGAAATGTACAAAGATCTCAAGGTCATTCTCTGAGACTTGAAGAGCAACGACTGCATAGGCAAGTAAGGAATGGATTATTCCTTGTAAGGACAATACAAATATGAAATTCACTGCCAAGAGATGTGGTGCTGTCAAATACATGTTTTTAAAAAAATAAAAATACAATATTTTTTTTTTAAAACACAGAACATACAGGACTATAAATGAAAGAATCAACATTCTTATTTAGAACTTATTGATCAAAGGCTATATTGGATTACCTTCTTTGGAGACAAGAAGGAATATGTGCCAAAATGTGATTTTGTTTAATTAGGGGGTTTTGCTTTTGGGTTGGATAAACAACAGAAAGAAGAATAGGTAGAAGGGTTGAACTTGATGGACTTTACAAGCTAACTTTCTATGTTACTATAGTATGTCATTCATTTTCACTCCTATATTTTTTATTTAGTGCCTCTGCACACTTTTGCTTTATTTATCTGTGCTTGGTTTCATTTTTCACCAAAACATTTTTTTGCTGTGTAAATCTAAAGCAAAAGACTTAACCGTTTGTTTGTTTTTTAAATCTATTGCTACTGTCTGTAGCCTGTTTATGACATTTTGTGACCCCATGGGTTATTGAACCACTACATTGATAAATATATCATTTGCATATGGTGGCACAACAAGATAATGCAAAGAAAAGTAAAACCACATTTTTATTGCATTTGCTTGTAATTCTGCTATCAAAATCAACATATACCTTTCACTTGATGGAATTATAAATTGACACACCATAAAGAGTGGGTAAGTTATATAGTCAAATCATGTGCTTACATAACATGTATCTGTATTGTTTAATTTTAAGAAATAATGAATATTTTTGACATGTTTGATAGTGAGTCTGTCAATGACCAGTATTATATTTGTTATTGATATGCAAAACGAATAGCTTTTTAATATATAGTTCCGTCAATAACAGTTAATATTGTATGAATTGCTAGTATCATGTGCATTACTCTTCCAGTCCATTACAAAACTATTCAGTAAATGTCTTGAGATAGTGGGGTTAACACTTAACAAGCTCTCGATAAGTGATACTTATATGTTGCAAACCGTGAATTAACATACACTCAAGAAATGCAATGTAATACAGAGACTATAGAGCCATTCAGGAAAGCTAACATCCAGTAAACTTTCAGATTTTTATAAAATAGTGCCCTCTTCTGAGGTTGCCGTATATGACCCTATTTAATATTGCATGCCTATTTGTGTAGGAATGCTCTTTACTATACGTTATACAATAGCTTGTGTTAAGTATATGGATATTATACAGACAAATAATTTATAAGTGCAGTAAGACATGGACGTTAGTTACTTAGTGTTAGTGCATAAGTATAAAGAAAAGGTAAAATAAATAAATATATATATATATAAAATTATAAATGTAAAAAACTTTTCACATAAAGGAAATGTAAATAACAAGATAATGTGCTGGTCATATAAGAATTTCAAGATTTCTTACCTTCACTTTTTCTATAAGAAAGTTGTTCAGTAGTAGATACCTCTATCATTTCTAATAGAATACACAGCTGATCTTAAATATATCAATAGCTGAAACTGTTTTCTTTCCAGAAAGCTGTTTGTGAACTGGTACCAAGCACCCAGGACAGCCAAAGTTTAATGGGACAGGACCCCAAAAATAGGACGGTTGGCAAAAAGACTTTTCTTGAACATACATGTGATATGCCTCAAATGAATGATTCAACATAAATATTTAAATGTATAGTCACATCCAGGGCCGGCCTTAGGGGTGTGCGACCTGTGCGAGCGCACAGGGCGCAACACCCCAGGGGGCGCCCTCCCGCCCAAAGAAAAAAAAAAGCCGGTAGAGGCACTGGCTGGGGGAGATCAAAAGATCCCCCCTCACCAGCCCTCTGCTCGGCAAGCTCTGCTGGATCCAGGGAGGGGGCGGAGCTAACCGGTTCAGCGTTGTAGCTCCGCCCCCACCCTGTGAAGAAGAGCAGCGTCTGCTTCACGGGGAGCCACTGGCAGCATGAGAAACTGCTGCTCGGCTCCCCATGCCTGCATTAAGCATGGGGAGCCGAGCAGCACCTTCTCTTGCTGCCCTGGGTTCCCAGTGAAGCAGACGCTGCTCTGCTTCACAGGATGGGGGCGGAGGGAGGGGAGGGGTGGGAGAGAAAGGCAAGGGGGAGAGAGAGAACAGGGGGAGGGGGGGAGAGACAGAACAGGGGGGAGAGAAAGAACAGAGGGAGAGAGAGACAGAACAGGGGGAAGGGGGAGAGAGAGAGAGAGAGAGAGAGACAGACAACAGGGGGGAGAGAGACAGAACAGGGGGGGGGGAAGAGACAGACAGGGGGAGGGATGGAGAGAAAGACAGAACAGGGGGAATGGGAGAGAGAGAGACAGAACAGCTGGAAGGGGGAGAGAGATACAGAACAGGGGGGAGAGAGAAAAAACAGGGAGGGAGAGAGAGACAGAACAGGGGGAAGGGGGAGAGAGAGAGACAGACAGAACAGGGGGGGAGAGAGAGACAGAACAGGGGGGAGGAGAGAGAGACAGACAGGGGGAGGGATGGAGAGAAAGACAGAACAGGGGGAATGGGAGAGAGAGACAGAACAGGGGGGGAGAGAGACAGAACGGGGGGAGAGAGACAGAACGGGGGGAGAGAGACAGAACGGGGGGAGAGAGACAGAACGGGGGGAGAGAGACAGAACGGGGGGAGAGAGACAGAACGGGGGGGAGATAGACAGAACGGGGGGGAGAGAGACAGAACGGGGGGGAGAGAGACAGAACGGGGGGAAGGGAGACAGAACGGGGGGGGGGGAAGAAAGAGAGACAGAACAGAGGAAGGGGAGGAGAGAGACAGTTCAGAGGGAGAGAGAGAACAGGTATGGGGAAGTTAGAGAGAGACAGACAGGGCAATGAAGAGGAAAGGGACAAACATCTGAAGGGAGAGAGATACATACATGGGGGGGGGGGGCGCCACGGGGGAATCCCGCATAGGGCGCCGGAACACTTAAGGCCGGCCCTGATCACATCTGTGACTAAATGCTTAAATAAGAGAATTTGGTAAAATATGCAGCCCTAACACAGATGTGTCCATGCTTGGTGGATTATGATAAATATTATAGTGTTGCAACCTCCACTGCCCTTTTAATGTATTTATGTGGAACAGAAAAAGACCAGTCTGGATTTCAAATAACTTTCTTTTTTAACTAAAATAAGTTTATCTTATTTTTGCTTCTTAAAGGGACTGCATAGTGCCCAAAATGCATCTTCCAAATATTAATGTGCATTCAAAGTATTTAACAATGCATGCTTTACATTTTGCATTGCTTAAAATATAAAATACTTACAGCTAGATGAAATTGTGAAATTACAGCAGTTTACAAGAAATCAGGACTGCCCAAACTAGCTGAGTAAAGTCATTTCTTTCTTTTTTTGCTGCAGGAACCAATGAGAATAATTGCATTCAAATGAATGGAATTTGCTGTCTCTCTAGCGATGTCATCAGACAATGTGTTGCACTACTAAGAGATCCTCTTACAACAAGAGCAAGGTCACTTAGAGTCCACACAATGTATTAAATTCGAGGAGCACAGGAAGTGACTAAATGAAACAAAATGTTATATCCTAAGTGTCTATATAATCAGTGCTGCTGCACCTGCAGTAAAAATGAGGAGTATCACTGAGGAGGGCTTGGGTAAAATTTTAAAAATGTGATTTATGCAGATTGCCTGCATCAAATTACACTGAAAAAAGCCTGTGCACTATACAAGCAGTAATCTTTATCTTGCATCAAAGTGAGTTTGGGGACAAGACTGTCCCTTTAAATAGAATATGACTTCTCAAATAATAATGCTACTCTCTCTATATTTACACAAGATGGTCTCTTACTGTACTAGTCACTTCACAGTGAAGTTGGTCTCAGGCAGCATCTATCTGACAATAAAATGGCATCTATCAAGTACAAGTACATGGCATTTGATCCCCATAGTAGGGCCATCAAACTTGTCACTTGTGCTTCCAGTGTAGTAGTATAACTGGAAAAAAAAAAGCTTAGTGACCCTTTCACTGCAGTTCCATCTGTAGTTTTTGTTCTGTCTGGAGCTGCTCAATTAATAAAAAATATATATAATCAATGATCAAAAAGTCAATAGGGTTTTTTTGATTTATATTACAGTTTAGATGAAACGATTTAAATAACATGAGTTAGAGCAAAATTATAAAATACTTAAAAAAAAAGCGGAGAATCATTAACGTTTCCATTTTAGTGACATGAAACATAATTCTACATTCATCATTGTATTAATTCTGACCTTTCATAGGAGGAAGAAACAGCTTCATTACAAAGATTTTAACTTGGGGGAAAAAACAGAATCTTTAGATTTTGACAAGGAAAAGTGCTTAAATGCCAAGTCATTGCTAAAAATGCTAATGAAGTTTCTAACAAAGGTAAGTCCATTTTGTGACACTTTCTATGAGGTGGAGTATGGAAAAAGAAAGGTTACTTGTTCCTTGTGAAAAAGGAAACCATAGAACTGGTGCCCTTAGATGTATTAGATTGCATAAGTGTATCAAGATAACAAGTAAAGAGTTAATCTAACAACTAGCGGACTATAGGAACAGGAGAAAACAGAGTCAACTGTTAGCTGAACAAAGCAATACCAGAAAAGGGAGGAGATTCATTTCATTTGCTGAACGCTAGCCAATGGCTGCAGAGGTAAATGTTGTTAACAATTCCAACTTAAAGGGACACTACCACTTACATGAGATGTAACTAGATTACCTGTGCATTAAAAACAAACTTATATAAGACACATTTGTCACTGGGTTTTTTTCTATATTTGAATTAATTGCATATAAAAGTAAAAATAAAATTAGGTGTCTCCTGCATCCATTTTGTGAATTTTACCCAAGATGCAACATTCTCCAAAATGTTCCCGCAAGTCTCACTTTACAACTGTGGGCAGAACCTGTATCATGAGGTCTTAAGATGTGTATCACTAATGTGCAGGACTTGGTGTCTGTGTTCACCTTTTGCTTTTACCTGCCTTCCAACACAAAAAGTACATCATTATGGAAGAGAGAGGAGACTGACCTGATCAAACAGGATAATAATTCTGCCCTTTGTGTTGTAATAGTTCCATTACCCTCCCAACGCAAGTATATGATCAGAATTCTGACTTGAGATGCTAGTGCTGTAAAGTCACTGGGTGGTGGAACCCAAAAACATATATTTCACAAACTAAAAACACATAATAAACAAAAGATATATCTGAAATCAACAATGCAAAATAAAAAACCTTTTAATTTTTTGGTGGGAGTGCCTTTAATGCAGAAATAAGTACTCTTAACATTGTTAATTCTCATATGTGGGTAGTATTCATCAGTAATAGCAGGCATGTGGAATGTGGAAAATATAAGAAGAAAAGTAGATTTAACGTTTTCACTGTTAGTACATCCATTATAGCAGAAGGGATTAACTCGATAAAGGGTTGTGGTCAGCACTCACACTTTAACTCATGTAGCACATGGTGATTGTTAGCTTATGGCACAGATTGCTACAAACCAATGCACCTAGTATTGTTAGATAGAGTTGTAATATTAATTTTATTAAATTAAAAAGTTTAGTCAAATGACTACCGCTTTGGCACTGAAGTAAGCGTTTAACATTTTTATGTCCTTTGGACATAAATATGCTGATACATGTCTCTACAGCCCAGCAGTAGAGGGGGGCAAGCTCCTATCTGACCATAACAGATAGGAACACACCATCATGGGGACAGTATTAATAAAAATGGGGACAGTGCCAAGCATTCTGTACCCAAATAAAACCCAATCACCCTAAAAGGCAGGGTGCAATCCATAAATATATTTATTTTCATAACAGACAGAAAACTCTCAGACATTCATCCTTTTTGTCAGTAGCTTGAATGTATGGTCAGGAAATGGGTTTTGAAGCTAAAAAAACAGAAATATATCAGCAGACAATAAATACCATATTTGCTCGATTATAAGACAACCCTGATTATAAGACGACCCCCCAAACTTTGGATATTCCTTTAGGAAAAAAAACTAAAAGCCTGAATATAAGACTACCCTACAGGAAAAAAAGTTTTACTTGTATATATTCACATGTAAATTGCTTTTTAATATTTAATAAAAATGATTATATTAAACAAATGCATTTCCTTTTTTATTTCCTTTTATGTGCCTTCCCCCCCCCTGCGTTGTCTCTCTCCCCCAGTGTTATCTCTCTCTCCCTCCCCCAAACTTTTCTCTCTCCACCCTTGTCTTTCTCTTCCGTTCTCTCCCCCACGTCTTCTTGTCTTTCTCCCCCCCCCTTGTCTTTATCTCCCCCCCCCCCCTCCCATTGTCTCTCTCTGCCCCCCTCACTCCCATTGTCTCTCTCTGCCCCCCTCACTCCCATTGTCTCTCTCTGCCCCCCTCACTCCCATTGTCTCTATCTGCCCCCCCCCCCTCACCTTTTTTTATTGCTCCCTGGTGGCTAGTGGGGGCAGCTGGGGGATGTCTGCACGATACGTGCAGACATCCTCCATGCTGCCCGACACTTCCATCCATTATGACGGACAGCCGGTCCGTCATAATAGACGGCAGTGTCGGGCAGCATGGAGGATGTCTGCACGTATCGTGCAGACATCCCCCAGCTGCCTGATTCTCCCTGGTGCCTAGTGGAGGCAGCAGGATGTCTGCACGATCCTCTACTGCTGCCCGGCACTTCCGCTGGGACTTTTATGGTGAAGCCGGAAGGACCCGGCTTCATCATAGAAGTCCCGGCGGTTGTGCCGGGCGGCATCAGGGGCAGTCATCGTGCAGACATCCCCCCGGCTGTTGTAGAGGGGGATCCAGGTCTCCTGCAGCTCTGCGGGGGACCTGGATCCCTGTCTTATAGTCTGACCTCGATTTGAGGTCAGATTATAAGACGACTTCGAAAATAAGACGAGGGGTATAAAACGCGTCTTATATTCAAGCAAATACGGTACTATGAGAGAAAATCACATTGACTGGGATTCCAAAACTGGGTTAACAGATTGTATGAGGACAAAACTAAAGACCACACTGAACATTTGGGGGTTGTGTATAAATACTGGTGCTATATGTCAAAAAAATGAAATGGGAGAGGTAGAATGCGCTCTAAGGGATATAGCACTAGCAGCAACTAGTCCAGCAGTTATCCCAACAAACTGCAATACAGATAAACAACAAACATATAGAAAGTGGCAGTGCGCTTGTGTGCTATAAAGTGAATAAGGTGCAATGAGGTAATATTGCCTCTGTGCAGCTGTGACAGAGTGTGTACCCCGTAGGGCAAATGAAAGAAAAAAACTTTTTACACTTACACACAGTCCCTGGTGGTATGGGACACAGTAAATGATGTACAACAAATCTTGATATAAGACCTCCAAAGAATAGAAGATGGTATTAGTATACAAAACTTCAATTTAATACAAAAAGTGCTTAAAATATCTTACACTTCAGTTTTGGAGTAGCAGCAAAAACTTGGAACATAGGTAAAAATAGCAGGATCCGGAGAGAGCTCTTGATGGGTAATAGTAGATCGTGATCAACGCGTTTCGCCTTTAAGTGGTAGGCTTCATCAGGATCCAATAGTACCCATGAGAGACAGAGCAGTTTATATACTGCAAATATCAATTAGAACAATAATTACATCATTATTAGAGCGACATAACTAACAGCGTCGCGGCATACTGTGTGCGACCATATAAAACGTATATGTAATTGGAAGCAGAACCCTTTTTTTAAATCAAAAATATGCATTTGCAATTATACCGATTTTTTTTATTTTTAATAAGATAAAAAAATTAACAACAAAGTATTTTCAGGTGGTATATGATTATATTAGTAAGTTTATTATATATAAGGAAGATTCTTAAAGTAAAAAAAAAAAAACAGTAGTCTATAACCAAACATTCCCTATACCTCCTCAAAACATGTTCTGTAGTACATTACATTTCACTTTACTATATATTATTTGCAGTCAGAATATAAATCATAATACATATCTGTATATTGTGTATTATTGCGTGCAAATGCATAAGTTATGAGGAAAGCTTGTTTCTACAAATAAACTGATTCAATTGAATATTTTAATTTGCATGTCAAGTAACGCGGTGATGTCACAAACTGATGACAACACAAAAACATCTAAAATATAAATGTATCTCTTAATCAATGCACTTGTTTGTCATTTTACTAACACAACATATAGACCATCATGTATTTTCTACATCCTAAGTACAAACAATAAGTTGTTGACAAGAGTCATTTTAAATTCTACCAATTTAAGAAATTCCCCAAAGCAAACCAATCTGATGGTCTTCTTCATAGACAGTATCCAGGAAATGAGTTCTCCTTTTGAGACAAATTACTTCGTACTATATGAACGAACAAATGGAAATTTCACACCCCTGAGCCACCTTTGTAATAAAACAATAGTAAGCCGAATGAAGGGAATACTCATAATTATGGATTATTTACTAGAGGACATCTACAGAACCCCAACTAAACAAAGATTTTTAACCTCCTGACCCTAATCAAACAGAATAGAAAACTCCATAGGACAGCAATCATAAAAACAAGTCACATATAGCCTTTATTTTCAGCTGCTTTTCTAAAAGGGAGTCTACTATTTCTAAAATTTTTCAATCATACTTTTATTGGCAGGAGTAGATATAAACATATAGATGTAAAAGTTTTTTTTTTTAACATTTTTTATTATGCAGTTTGTTATGCATGTATTACAAAGGTGATAAAAAGGAAAACATACACAGTCACCACAAAAAACGTGTACAGTTTTACATAAGTAGCAGGGTAACTCGTAAATGACATGGCAATTTCCTGTACATTAAACTTGACACAGTAAATGTCTAACGTTCACCAGCAAAACAGCAAATAATGTCTAGTCACTATATACATAACAAATAAAATGCAACTGCACATCTCCACATTTTCATATTTTCCACCTGACATTACTATAAGTCAGAAGCATGAAAATATAAATGGGTGATAAAATTGTTTTTAAAATGAACCAAATAGTGTGTATATAAAATTAACCTCCCCCGCGGCCCCCCCCCCCCTCCTCAACCAACATAGTAGGCATACCATATACAAGTACGTGTGTCCTCGAGTGTGAAATCATGATTAGGGTGGTCAGTAGACATGTGCATTCGTTTTCGGATGAATGCATTTTCGTCCGAAAATAGCATTTTCGTCCATTCGTCCGAAAAACGAAAATCATTCGTCCATTCGTGCTATTGGCATTCTATAAACCGAAATAGAGTCGGTTTATAGAATACCAATAGCATTACATATACATTCCATAAACCGACATAATGAACGACTTTCGGTTTATGAATGCATGTAATACTATTGGCTTTCTATAAACCGAACTAGAGTTCCCATTCATAAGAATTTCTTATGAATGGGGACTCTAGTTCGGTTTATAGAAAGCCAATAGTATTACTAGTATTCTATAAGCCGAAAGTCTATAAACCGAAGGTTGTTCGGTTTATAGACTTTCGGTTTATAGAATACATAGAATTACATGTAATTCTATGTATTCTATAAACCGAAAGTCTGAAGCAACAGGAACTGCTCATTGGTGATAGTAGCAGTTGCCCCTCTAATATTCTTTTTTCTTTCCTATTTGTTATACCTATCGGTATCCATCTCTCCTTCTGGCACAGACTGATAGAAAATGTCTTTAATCTCTTTTTGTATCGACACCTTTTCTGCTTTGTCCAATAAGCAGTGACCACAGGGGTGGGGATCCTAAGTGAAAAATCAGATCTTGGACCAGCACTCATTCTATATGTCCCTTATGTCCCGTTTCCCCACTATTTTTTCCCTCATGGTTGCCAATCATTTTGTTGTCCACCCTTCACCACGCTGGAAGCAATAAGCACACACCAACAAGGTCTACATGTTAGTGTAAATCAGATCCAAAGGTTTTACATGGCAGTGCAGGCAGCAGTTCCTTTGTTTCCAATATAGTGACACATCCACAGAAACGCGACTAGAAATGCCACAGGCAAGTGGGGCCACTAAGGAGCCACTTAATTCTCTTCTATGGTAACATCACGGAATGGTCATCAAAACCAAGACATCTCTTGACTTTCCCATAAACGTCTCCTAATACTGTTTTAGTTAAGGTATGCAGGTATGACTGGCCCTTTTGGAGCAGTAACATGACTATATAAACATTCTTCATTGTTTTAGTATAATCAACACAAAATATGAGGTGAACAGTAGCTTTTACTTACCAAGTGCAAACTCAAGATTCGGGTCAGCTAATGCTCTCTGAATCCCTGTAGATAGAGAAGCAAGATACAGTGTAATTAAAAATAAAGACTCCACTAAACAGCATTTCATTTGCAGCTCAGAATATATTCTTGTCAGACACCCACATTAATATTTTATTTTCTGACCGGGCAGGTTAGAGGAGAGAAACACTTGTGTATTTTCTTTTTTTTTTTTATCTATTTCTGACAGAAAATGAGATGAGGCAGCCTTGTGGTAATGACTGAAGTGCATTGCTAACCTCAGAGCATTGTAAAGCAAGCCTCTGTTCATATTTAAGAAGCCACGGTCCATAATTAGACTTCACTGAGGACATTTTACCTGCTGGCCATATATACTGGCAGCCTAACAAAAAGAAACAGATACACTATTTGTACAACAAAGGATGCTTTACAGAAAACAGTCCAGGCCACGCACACACCGTAGTTTAATAGGCTATGTCTGTTTGGTTTTATACAAATCATCTCTTATAGGAGTAAATGTGGAAAATGTGTTGTTTTTTTCAGATGAACACATTTTTAAAAGCTTGCTTGTTATGTCAGCCATTTTATTTCAATTTGTCATAGGGTGACTACATCATTGTTTAATTCAGGGATACATAGAAAAGTGTTAGTTGAGAATTGGCCATGCCCACAAATTCCACATATTTACAGTGAAATATTAGTGTCATTTAGCCCTTCCAACACCAGCATAATAGTGCTCTTTTGGGGAGCGTATTTGGTATCAAGTTGGAAGGTACCTTTACCACATAGTACTTTGTAATGCTGGGTACAATGTGGCAAAATACAATTTCTCTGCTTAACATTGGTACTAACACTAAAATGCACTTATTAATAAGATTTCTATGGTGGACAGTGTCAAAGCTTTACTGAAATCTAAGCTGTGCTACTTCTGCTCTCTGTACTATTATTATGGTTACCCCACAAAAATCAATAAGGTTGGTCTGAAAAGATATCCCTAGCGTAATCCCATGTTACGTATGATATTGCAAACCATGCAATTTTTGATCTTCAGCATTTCTATCCTTTTACATGGTTCCTAATTAGTTTACCTGAATCCATGCTCCCTCTCTTTTGTGGATGGGTACAACATTTGGTAAAGTCTAATAATCTGGAATTGCTCCTGTCAATAGTGACTGATTAAAATCTACTAAACCTTTGTAATAACTTTGCTTAAATCCCATCATGCCTCATTAAATGATGTGTCCTAGATACCCTAGAGCAGTGTTTCCCAACCCAGTCCTCAAGGCACACCTACCAGTCCAGGATTTAGGGATTACCCAGTTGTGTCTAAGGTGTTTTTTTTCTTCTTTGTAAAAACACCTTAGACACACCCAGGTAATCCCTAAATCCTGGACTGGTAGGTGTGCCTTGAGGACTGGGTTGGGAAACACTGCCCTAGAGAGTGGAAGTAGGACCTCATCCCTCCTAAGCAAATATATATGTATTTTATTACTGAATAGGTTTTTTTATATATATATATATATATGTTTCTTCCTTTGTTTTTAATCTCACTAGTCCATTCATTCTATTTTTAACATGTATGTGAAAACATTGTATCCTCATTTTTACTGACTGAGCACTTTTCACTCTTGCTCCTGCTTCGGAAGATCTAATAACACTTTTTACCCCTTTCTGCCTAGCCTTATACTGTACACGCCCCTAACATCTTCTTTATTAGTTTCTTATATCAATATTAGCATGTTGTCATTCATTATGGCTGTTTTTGTATTGTACCAAAGTGGTTTCTTAACTTTTTGCTTGCCCTAAAATGGATTTTCTTTTGCCTTCAGTAATGTAACATTTAGATTGGACTATATTTAAAATATATCAGTCTCATAATGACTCCCCATCATATAATTTACTTTAAAAAAAAATCTTAGATCCAAAACCTTTATATTAGTGTGGTGTAATGCAGTTACTAACCATATATTAGATCACAAAGACTGTGATCACCGAATTCCAAACTCTCACCAACAGTACCAGTGCTGTATATATATGTACTATATTTAAAATGTCTTATTTCTTGACTTCAACTAAGCTGTATCATATGAAAATTATGCCCTCAGCAAACTGTTGGAAGCAATGGGGTTCAGTAGGTTCCTACTACCAAGCATTGCAGCCATACCCTATAATCCAGGTATAATGGAAAGTAATCAAAGTCCCCGCATAAGACATTCCACCATTCACCATGGTCATAGCTAGTCCCCAAGCTCCAGGACAATCTTGCCAAAGCTGAAAATACTCTTGTGGGCCCTCACTAAGGTATGGAACCAACCAGAGTCCCATCACCACAGTGCATTAGCTGATCTCAGAAGTAATAGACAAGGACCAGTTGTGATGGAACCCCCTGGTACCCCAGCTGGGTACCTCCATCATTCTCTGCTTCTTAGGGTCCCTGAGCCCTTACAAGGGCTGAGAAAAGGTATTTAGCCCTGGGATCTCCTGATCTTTCTAGCCATTCAAATCACTAGCCGAAGCACTTAGTGCAGGACGAAGAATACAGATATAATCAAGTTAACATAGCTCAATCAACATATTAACATGCAACACAACAGGAACTAAACAGCAATTTACCAGACCTGCTACAGTTATACAATAACACATCATAATCAGTTTAACATTAAATTAAATTAACACAGAACAATGGATGAGGGAGTAAACTATCAATCATTGTTCCTGACTCCTCTGTGACATATTGTAATCCTTCAGAGTGCTCTCCTCTCAGAATTATGCATCGGACTTAAACCAATATACAAAACAAAATCTGACTAAATAACCACATTAAATATACAGTTATAGCACATAAGCCAGGGAAAGTCAGGATTACAGAGGGCACGATCTAGGGACATGAGTAAAATGCAAACGTACCCACTGTACCAACCTCCGCCAACACAGAACCCATTTTTAATGCTAGGGCCCATAATTTATAGGGAGGAGGCGGCCGTTATTTCTCTCCAAGAACCCCAGTGATTGAGGGTTCAGTAACACCAGTTAACCCGTATGACTTACAAATCATTTCAAAAGATCTGGTCTCCATGGCGAGCCAGTTTTCTGAATGAATGGAACCATCTACAATTTGAACTATGGGTAACTGGGGATGGGGATCCTAAACCCCCTTTCCTCCCTCTCCTAATCCCCCACCTCACCCTTTTATTTATTTTTTCTTTTCATATATGATTTTCTGAGGATGTAAAATGATTACTTGTTGTGATGTCATACTGCCAAACATTACACTGTAAAATTGTCTGAAAATATAAAAACTGATAAATACAACGCATTTTTTAAAAAAAAATGTTTCTCCTAGTTGACTCTGGAACAAAATCATTGTAAGGAGTTTTTCCACTTGACATCAGAAGATTAAAGTCTCCCATGATGACAACCTCTCCTCAATCTCGTACTAGATATTTCTACCACTTGCAGATTATAAAACGTTTCTCCTCGTCCAGAGGGTCTACAGACCAGGCCTATCTAAATGAACATCGTGTTTCCTATTTCTAAAATGAGCCAAACAGATAACGTATACCTCTCAGTTGATGAAATGTTTCAAGGTCCATGCCATCAGTATTTCTATATTCTCTGTCTTTTCATTATGCCATGTCTCAGTCACTACTATTAAATCCACATTATCAATCGGAGCCTTCTCTAAACTGAGAAGTTTTTAAAAATGACTGAGCTTATTCTTTTTTGTATACATGCTAAAGGCAGGTTCTGTCCAAACCACAAGGCTCATCTTCCAACATCAACTGCTAAGCCTAAGACCCGTTATAACACTGTATAAAGCAACGTTTGGGTGATAAGAAACATTGGGTGATAAGTATAAAAAAAAAACGCACTGCAAATTGTCGGAGTTTTATAAAATGTACATATCAAATGGCGATTGTGCGAACAGCGATTGTGCTTTTTTATAACTCTCGACATTTTGCAGTGCGGGAAAGGGACCTCCGTCAAACTGTGTTTGGCAGAATTACCCAAACACAAATCAGGTGCTGATTTTTTATACATAGCCTGCGCCAGCGCAATGAGTGCCGACAAAACCTAAATGTACACATTCAGTGTAGATAACACAGTGTAGATAATACAGACTCCTGTGAGTCTGCTTTAAATATTGGTGCATACGCTGACTGCGCCAGTATTTGGCGCAATCTGTATTTGCACCATGTTCATACATGCTACCCAATATGAAACATAAATGCATTGTCTGGTTAATCAGTCTCATGTAAAATCACTGATAAGGGGCAGATGTTGTTATATATCTCACCAAATCAAACCTTATAAAAGAGACTGAGCGCAGACATATTGTTATTTGTCTTGAACATAAATGTCAAGTATGAGGGTTTAAAGAGTCATTAGGGCTTTGCCTTAATATAAATGGATGATGTATGCATTAAATAGGAAATAACCTTTACAAATAGGAAATCTGTTTTTCAAGTGTTTTTTCTAAAAACAAAACTGTCTTCCTTCACCTTTATTAATGCAGAGTTAATGCAAAATTACCACACAACAATGCTCCAGAACATTCATCTTCATTTTAAGTATGGACCATGACCATCGCTGTATTTAGCGTAAGGCAAACAAGGCAAGTGCCTAGGGTGGCACTTGCCTTGTATGCCTTAAAGGGGCGGCACAAAATGGAAACAAAAGCCGCCCCTTTAAAAAAAAAAAACTTGTTTGCCGGCAGAGACGGTGGCTGGGGAGATCGGATGATCCCCCCTCACCATCGCTCTGCCTGCCAGCAGGCTGCACAGGGAGCCGAACAGGCAGCACAGAGAAACCTCCATGCTGCCTGTTCGGCACCCCGTGCAGTGTGACGGGGAAGTGCCGACAGGTCACGTGACCCGGCACTCTGACGCTGATCTCAGAAGTAATAGACAAGGACCAGTTGTGATGGAACCCCCTGGTACCCCAGCTGGGTACCTCCATCATTCTCTGCTTCTTAGGGTCCCTGAGCCCTTACAAGGGCTGAGAAAAGGTATTTAGCCCTGGGATCTCCTGATCTTTCTAGCCATTCAAATCACTAGCCGAAGCACTTAGTGCAGGACGAAGAATACAGATATAATCAAGTTAACATAGCTCAATCAACATATTAACATGCAACACAACAGGAACTAAACAGCAATTTACCAGACCTGCTACAGTTATACAATAACACATCATAATCAGTTTAACATTAAATTAAATTAACACAGAACAATGGATGAGGGAGTAAACTATCAATCATTGTTCCTGACTCCTCTGTGACATATTGTAATCCTTCAGAGTGCTCTCCTCTCAGAATTATGCATCGGACTTAAACCAATATACAAAACAAAATCTGACTAAATAACCACATTAAATATACAGTTATAGCACATAAGCCAGGGAAAGTCAGGATTACAGAGGGCACGATCTAGGGACATGAGTAAAATGCAAACGTACCCACTGTACCAACCTCCGCCAACACAGAACCCATTTTTAATGCTAGGGCCCATAATTTATAGGGAGGAGGCGGCCGTTATTTCTCTCCAAGAACCCCAGTGATTGAGGGTTCAGTAACACCAGTTAACCCGTATGACTTACAAATCATTTCAAAAGATCTGGTCTCCATGGCGAGCCAGTTTTCTGAATGAATGGAACCATCTACAATTTGAACTATGGGTAACTGGGGATGGGGATCCTAAACCCCCTTTCCTCCCTCTCCTAATCCCCCACCTCACCCTTTTATTTATTTTTTCTTTTCATATATGATTTTCTGAGGATGTAAAATGATTACTTGTTGTGATGTCATACTGCCAAACATTACACTGTAAAATTGTCTGAAAATATAAAAACTGATAAATACAACGCATTTTTTAAAAAAAAATGTTTCTCCTAGTTGACTCTGGAACAAAATCATTGTAAGGAGTTTTTCCACTTGACATCAGAAGATTAAAGTCTCCCATGATGACAACCTCTCCTCAATCTCGTACTAGATATTTCTACCACTTGCAGATTATAAAACGTTTCTCCTCGTCCAGAGGGTCTACAGACCAGGCCTATCTAAATGAACATCGTGTTTCCTATTTCTAAAATGAGCCAAACAGATAACGTATACCTCTCAGTTGATGAAATGTTTCAAGGTCCATGCCATCAGTATTTCTATATTCTCTGTCTTTTCATTATGCCATGTCTCAGTCACTACTATTAAATCCACATTATCAATCGGAGCCTTCTCTAAACTGAGAAGTTTTTAAAAATGACTGAGCTTATTCTTTTTTGTATACATGCTAAAGGCAGGTTCTGTCCAAACCACAAGGCTCATCTTCCAACATCAACTGCTAAGCCTAAGACCCGTTATAACACTGTATAAAGCAACGTTTGGGTGATAAGAAACATTGGGTGATAAGTATAAAAAAAAAACGCACTGCAAATTGTCGGAGTTTTATAAAATGTACATATCAAATGGCGATTGTGCGAACAGCGATTGTGCTTTTTTATAACTCTCGACATTTTGCAGTGCGGGAAAGGGACCTCCGTCAAACTGTGTTTGGCAGAATTACCCAAACACAAATCAGGTGCTGATTTTTTATACATAGCCTGCGCCAGCGCAATGAGTGCCGACAAAACCTAAATGTACACATTCAGTGTAGATAACACAGTGTAGATAATACAGACTCCTGTGAGTCTGCTTTAAATATTGGTGCATACGCTGACTGCGCCAGTATTTGGCGCAATCTGTATTTGCACCATGTTCATACATGCTACCCAATATGAAACATAAATGCATTGTCTGGTTAATCAGTCTCATGTAAAATCACTGATAAGGGGCAGATGTTGTTATATATCTCACCAAATCAAACCTTATAAAAGAGACTGAGCGCAGACATATTGTTATTTGTCTTGAACATAAATGTCAAGTATGAGGGTTTAAAGAGTCATTAGGGCTTTGCCTTAATATAAATGGATGATGTATGCATTAAATAGGAAATAACCTTTACAAATAGGAAATCTGTTTTTCAAGTGTTTTTTCTAAAAACAAAACTGTCTTCCTTCACCTTTATTAATGCAGAGTTAATGCAAAATTACCACACAACAATGCTCCAGAACATTCATCTTCATTTTAAGTATGGACCATGACCATCGCTGTATTTAGCGTAAGGCAAACAAGGCAAGTGCCTAGGGTGGCACTTGCCTTGTATGCCTTAAAGGGGCGGCACAAAATGGAAACAAAAGCCGCCCCTTTAAAAAAAAAAAACTTGTTTGCCGGCAGAGACGGTGGCTGGGGAGATCGGATGATCCCCCCTCACCATCGCTCTGCCTGCCAGCAGGCTGCACAGGGAGCCGAACAGGCAGCACAGAGAAACCTCCATGCTGCCTGTTCGGCACCCCGTGCAGTGTGACGGGGAAGTGCCGACAGGTCACGTGACCCGGCACTCTGACGTCAGACACGCGCCGGGTCACGTGACCTCTCTGCACAAACGCCGGGGAGCCAAACAGGAAGCATGGAGGACACCATGCTGCCTGCCACTAGCCACCAGGGAAAAAGGTAAGTCCAGCAAATTGGCTGGGGCTTATTAATGGCAAATAATACTGGCATATTATTGGGCAAATTGGTAGGGGCTTATTAATGGCAAATAATACTGGCATATTATTGGGCAAACTGGTTGGGGCATATTAATGGCAAATAATGCTGGCATATTATTGGGCAAATTGACTGGGGCATTTTAATGGCAAAATAATACTGGCATATTATTGGGCAAATTGGCTGGGGCATTTTAATGCAAAATAATACTGGCATTTTATTGGGCAAATTGGCTGGGGCATATTAATGGCAAATAATACTGGCATATTATTGGGCAAATTGGCTGTGGCTTATTAATGGGAAAATAATACTGGCATATTATTGTACAAATTGGCTGTGGTATATTAATAGCACAATAATACTGGCATATTAATGGCAAAATGGCTGTGGCATATTATAGCAAAACAACACTGGCATATTAATGGGCATGGTGTGGCATATTCAATGGACAAACGGTGGCATATCTTAAAGGAAAACTGACTGTTGCATATGTTAATGACAAAGTGACTGTGGCATGTTAATTGGTACCTGACAGTAGCTTATTTTAATTGGCAAAGTGATGCTTTGGCATGTTCTGTGGGGCAAAATAACATGTACTATGGGGAAAAGTGACACTGGTATTTTATGTGAAACTGTGGCATGGCAAATTGTATGGGTGCAATATCAGTGCAAGCTAAGTGCTGTGGGTGCAATATAGGTGCATGGCAAGTGCTGTGGGTACTGTATGAAGTCCTTTGGGTGCAGAAAAAGGGAATAAAAACAAGAAATGCAATTTTTCAATAACATTTTTATTACATTTACAAATAGTTGAATGTGATAAGAAAATAGTTGCATATAATATTTCAGAGTTTACATTTACATACAGTTTTTTACAATGCAACTTTAGAAAAATTGGGTTGAGGGGGGTCTAGTGCTAAAGACTTTGCCCAGGGCCCACTAGGGTCCTAAAGCGGCCCTGTGATGGAGGCATGTAATGGGGACATGTAATGTGTATGTAATGGGTTATGGGGGCATGTAAAGGGGGTGATGGGTTATGTCCTGGGTGTGCAACGTTGGTGGGGGGGCGCCCACATTTTGTCTGCCTAGGGCAGCACAAAACCAAGATACACCACTGACCATGACAAAATGTTCCCTTTAAGGGGGAAGTTTATGGAAAATGTATGGTATAGAGTTGTATTAAAAACAATGTAACGTTGAATTTAGGAACAGCAGCAACTCCATGAAGCAGAAAATGTAAAGTCACGGAGTGGGGTCACCAAGTACTGAGGTGCATGGTGCGCAAAAGTTGGCAATGCTCTGCAGGCTCCAAAGAGTGGAAGAGTTCCAAACTTCCACTGGCATTAACATCAGCGCAAAAACTGTGAATTTGGAACTACATGGAATAGGTTTCCATGGCTGAGCACCAAGTACAATGCCAAGCTTTGGGTTTGAGTGGTGTAAAGCTACCACTGGCCTCTGGAGTAGTGGAAACATGTTTGGTGGAGTTACGAATCACGCTTCAATTTTTGGCATGGATTTGGTGGATGCCAGAGGAACCTGCCAGACTGCAATGTGCCAACTGTAAATTTTGGTGGAGGAGGGATTATGGTATTGGGGAGTTTTTCAGGGTTTGGGCTAAGCCTCTTACTTCCACTGAAGGGAAATCTTAATGCTTCAGCATACCAAGACATTTTGGACGATGCTATACTTCCAACATTGTGGGAACAGGTTGGGGGAAGGCCCTTTTCTATTCCAACATGACTGTGCCCCAGTGCACAAAGAAGGTCCATACAGACATGGTTGTATGAGTCTGGTATAGAAGAACATGACTGGCCTGCACAGAACCCTAACCTTAACCACATTGAACACCTTTGTGATGAACTTGTACAGAGATTGAGAGCAAGGTTTTCTCATCCATCATCAGTGCCTGACTTTACAAATGCTCCACTAGATGAATGGGCAAAGAATCCCACAGAAACACTCCAAATTATTGTGGAAAGCCTTCCCAGAAGAGTGGAAGATATTATAGCCACAAAGGACGGAAAAGCTACATTTTAATGTTTATGTATTTAGAATGTGATGTGATATAGGCTAGTGAAGGCCAAGGTTGTCAAATGTTGAGTAGATGAGAAATACAGAGATCTGTATCATTATAATGCAGAATATCCCTAAGAAGGAGTGACAGCATTTATAAGACAAATACTTTGAATTGACAACCTGAACCTTGCAAGTCACCAAGTAGCTTACTCAGTTAATGTTTCAGGCAGTGGGTAGTATTGGTGAACTTCAAATTACAATTTAAATTAACTTTATAGAGACATGCAATGCTTTAACCTTGGTGGCTTTTTATTTTTGTTAAAAAATGTTGTATTGCTCCAGCAGGTCTGCATCCTGCAGTAGAAAGCAAGCAAGCTGCCATTAGGGAGTTCTTGTCAGTGCCCATTATATTAATGGTAGATTATTTCTTATTGACTCAGAATAACAAGTTTTTGTTACAGCTTTGCAAATCTATGTCATTTGCATGCATGTCAGAAGTGTCTTGTTTTTGCTGTCTGTTGCTTTGGCACTTTCCTTTCACTACCTGCTTTCTTTTAAATGCAACACTTCTCAGCACTATTGCTATTAAAAACAGCCAGGTGCCGATAGAGTGCACTGGACAGAAACTACACACGTTATGTAATAGGGAATAAATCTCAGGTAAGTGGTCTGTACACACAGATGAATAGTCTACTTACCTCATCTCTTTTCCCTGACTACCATAATTGTGAACTTAACCTTTTGGATTTCAAACTAGCATGCCGCACAAACACTGCTATGGGGACCACATAATTAAATTGGGTGGTTCTCAGGCGGCCTGGAGAATCCTCAGCTATTGTTACTTTATTGTTATGGCACACTTTCAAAAATAAATCTCAAGGGTAACCTTTGTTTGCCATTATTGTGATTCCCTACTTTTGTTAAAACATTATCCCATCAGATTTGTGTTTGCAGTATTCTGTTCAATACAAATTCTGAATATTATTATAATATGTTTCATATTTGTACTTTGTGCCCAATTTAGTTCAATAAAAAGCACTCCAATTCTGGAACGTTTATAAACATCATAGATTTCCAGGGAGTATACCAACTCTCCCGTTATGCAGTCATGTTAAGAAAATGTTACGAAAAAGCAAATGTTGCAAAAGTTGACCTGCAAAAATACCATGCACCACACAAAGGGAAAACCCATCCCAGGCTGCAGTTGCACAATACTTCCAAAAACTTGTATACTGGTCTATATTGGATACAATAGTGTTGAACCCTGAAGCTTGATGCCTGATTTTTGCTGCCAAAGTGTGTTGCTATGGACACTGGATAAGTAGGGACTAAGACAGATTTAAAACAAAATGTGCAAAGGATAGATACAGTAAAGTGTTGGGGAAAAAATAATTACCTCCAGTTAGCCATACATATGCCAGCAGCAAATAAACCGACACTAAAATATGCATATACCATGACTAGTTCCATAAACCTGCCAAATTCTATCATATCTCTCTTGTCAACACTGGCTGTAAAACTGTGCTGCAAATCACTAGTCTCTTCACTTAGAAGCCGCCCTTTTGAAAATGTGCATGTGTGAGGGTTACATTGCTAATCAGGTTAGAAAAGGTCACAGGAATCAACTCTGCTCAGAGCTGTGACAAATGAGGTGTTCAGAACATAGCATAAGCTCTATCCCACAGAAAGATGTATTACACTGAGAGCATCCAGACTGTACTAAAGTATGCTAAAAGGTTTATTGGATTACTACTTTCACTATTCCACATATTATGAGATAGGTTCCTGTAAAATCCTACGTATTACCTGCTCTCTGAGAAACATAGCACATTGCATTAAATCTGCTAACAGCAAGTGGACAACACTGCATATGATGGAACATTGGTACAGAAAAATTAAAAGGTGTCCTGTCTAACCCTTTAACTGCCAGATAAAAAAAAAAACTACAAGGATTTTTGCTGCTTGAAATGTAACGTTGATATGAAATAATATAGTACTATGTCTAAGTCGGGGAGTGTACATATATGTGTAAGCACACACGTGTTTGTGTGTGTTTCTTTAAATCCATTTAACTATTTAAATTCCAAGAAACCTTGCAGTCATTCAGGTACAATATTGTGTAAGGCATTACCAGAAGAAAACATTGTAGTACTAGTGAAAGCAAGCACAGACTTAACTTGTAAACCTACAAATAAATGCTCTGTGGTGCTGCTGACAAAATCAGTAAAGCACTGTTTGCTTTGTAGATGCAGCACCAGAACTGTAGCCAATGCAGTGCTATTAACCCTTGAAACTTTGCTATACTGTCTTAAATACCCTGCGATTGTTAGTGTGATGGGCGAGTTGCATAACCTGCTGCACAATTCGCTGGCACGCAACGTGTTAAACTCTAGACGAAATACATGCTATTTTAATTTAGAGCAGTAAAGACTTATCTTTGGTACTGCAGTTGTTGGGGACTACGGTTCCTTTGATGCATAGCATGGTTGAGCATCATTAGAGCCGCATTCCACAATAGCTGGTAACATTACCAATAGGTGCCCAACATTAATCCTCATTTGTCTAGTACATGATATTTTACAACAATACTCCTGCTGTTGTTCTCTGTTTGTTTACCTAGCCTTATGCAGGAGAAGCAGTCTAGTGTCCTGCAAAGCACTGTAACCCAGCAAGCAGGAAAGATAGTTTAGAAGTCAGTGAATATGCACACATTATATATCAATTACAGCCTGATGGTAAGGCAGTGCATGCTAGTTTCGCACGCCAGTTGTGGGACTGCGTTTCCCATGATGTTCAGCTAGCCACACGGCTGGCGTGCAAAATTATATCCATCACCATGTTAAGGTCTTTCACTTACTTGCAGACTCGGGATCATCACGATTCTCCTCTTCAGTCACAAATATTAAATTCTGAGCTAAATCAGAGGTACCTTCCTCTTGCAGTTCCATGATGAATATCTGTGCTCTGTCAGTTGTCCCTTTGCAAGCTTCGTTGAATACGCTTGCCCCTTGCCCCTGCCCAATATCTGCCCAGGATGCGCCACTGCCCGAGATGTGCAGGCTACCTTCTCTGTGGCTCAAGGTAAAGGATCTACCAGCCCACTGTGAGATTCTGCAGAACACAGGATCCCACCTTCAGCTACCTACACGGTGAAGGGGCAGGTAGGAGATAGCAGCAGATCTGATGCTGTGCCTAATGCAGACCATTATACATTTATCTTCCCTGTCATTGAAACGTACACCTCCAGCACCTCTCCACAATCAATCCCCTGTTGCTTCACATTCAGTGCACTGAAAAGTCCGAGTTTTCCAGCACAGCTCCCCAAGCAATTAATGCCTTTAAAAACTAGGTGGCAGAATTATCAAAGTGAAATGTGAAATCCTGTTCTGCTATAGATTCTGCAGCTCAGCTGGCAGCTACTAGAGCTGCAAACTTCAACAAGAATTCAATACATTAGCAATCTGACAAAGGCACCAGAGGGACTCACTAGGGTGAATATGTCCATCATTTCTTCTATTAGACCTGTCCTTTATGCTAAATTCCCCATCCATCCATGCCACAATGCAGCTCATCAGAAAGCGCAGGCAATTCGGGACTTTGATGGCTAACCTTATGATCTCTAGCTGTCTTGGAACTACATGTCCCATGATGCTCAGCCAATTTTGAGGAAACTCTGACGTCAGTGTTAATTTCCAGGACAATATCGTCCAAAACAGCTGGAGTGCCAAAGGTTAGCTATCACTGATATGAGATGATACAGTTAGTTTGCAACAGGTTCTGTGTGGAAGCTGCAGACCTCATTACTACCCATGGTGTCTGTTACTGTTATGCCTGATAAAAGTCATAATTGTTTCATGATTGACCTTCTGGGTAGACATTCCAGAGCTCTACAGGAAATAGCGAGATTTTTTTTATAGATTAGTTGCAAGGAGCATTTTCTCTTTGACTTAATCAATGAGGCATCTTTTAAAAATGGACACATTCATTAGAAGGGATGGGGGAAAAATAAAGCAAAATAAGACATTAGCATTGTAATGAGTCATAGCTATAGGACCCCCACCTCCCCCTTTCCTTATTTTATTTTGCTATTTGCTGAGAAAGATATAAATTGTATTTTGTACATTTCCTTTGCTTTTTTTCTAATAAGGTCAGAATATGTAAATTGACATCCAAGCTCTGTGAGGCAATTTCACATGCCTCTAGTTTCAATGCATTATAAAGCATATTTGTACATGCTCATTGTTTTTATACAATAACAAAATCAATACTTTCTGAATACATTGTTTCATAAGTATCTTCAAGTAGTACACAGGCAACTGAACACATTTGATATTAAGATCATTTGCTCCATTACCATGGTAAGATATAAAATGCAGTGTATGCTTACTGTGTTTTCTCAAAAGTGGGGTGCATAAACATGTGGAGATAAAACCAACATATACATAGTGCAGCTAAGTTTATAAATGAACAATATAAGAGAGTATATATGTGCACTCACAAAGGTCTTACTCAAGCAGCCTCATCAAGTTTACAAATCTCTAAAAGATAAAAAACACCAGTGGCACAGTATCACCATCTCCGTAGTATCACCATCACCGTAGTATCACCATCACTGTCCAGAGATATAAGCAAATGGAGAGACACTTACAAGGACTGGTGGCACAACAAGAAAGATGTGTGTCAAAATTCTTAAAATCAAACAGAGACCTTCAAAGTCCAGTGTACATAATCCACAGTCCAGAAATATGAGAGAGATATTTTACACATTTAACCTGGGGCCGCCCAGCCTTCTCAGGAGGTAGTAATATCATTTTGATTTGAAGAGTGCTTTTGCACATCTATCTGTTGTGCCACCACTTCTTGTAAGTGTCTGTGTATTTGCTTTTATCTCTGGATAGTGAGACTGTGGCATTGGTGTTTTTATTTGTCTTTGAGAGCAATGGAATTAAATATGTTTATACCTGATGAGCCTGCTTTATTCATACCTTTGTGAATATATACATACACTATGTATATGTTATTTTTATCTCCACATGTTTATGCACCCCAATTTTGAGAGCTTTTTACGTGGGTTGCTGAAATTGCACTGGGAGAGTTTAATTAGTTGTTCATTATTTTACACCTATGCTGGTGTTTTTGCCATTTGTGTTGTGTATTCTTACTGTATGTGAACATGAAGCACTGCAAGAAACATCTCTGCTACTGCAATGGCACATATATCTGCCACCCACCAACCCCAGTCACATAATTGTCACAATATACATAATCATATATCATTTTATACACTGCCATAAAAGCTCTTGTGGTATAACCATGCCCAGGAAAACTCAAAGGCCTAATGGCACATTGATGGTGATTCTATGGATAAAGTCCATGACAACTGGAGAAAAGACATGTTTGTTGGTATATGATAATCCTTTGCAAGTATGTTTAAATACCTGTTTGCAATTTTCTTTATAAATCGGATCTTCCATAGTGGAATAGACTGCCCTCTGAAGTTGTTTTGGGCGATTAAATTAATATAGCCAGAATATGTGACTTTCCTAGATATGGGGTGCATACAGGTTATCACAAGTAAAAGTATATCAGGTAATGTTGACCAAGGATGAGCCGAACTGCTTTTTGTACGTCTATTTGTTTTGCTCTATCTCTTTCCTTTACTCCACCTATGGTTGCATCTCAGCGTACAGCTGTTTTATTGAGTAACACATATACGTTTTACATGCTGCCCTGTAGAATGTATTTTTCCTTTTTTTTTCAGAGGGAGATCAATTAATGAATCAATTTAACACCTATAAGACTAGTGGCCCTTGGAAACACATGCATTTTACATTCTACAAGAGATTTCATGGGATCTAAGAATACATTGGTCTATTCTCCATACCTGAAATGTGTTGCTTATTTTACATTTATGTTCTTTAGGATAGATTTATGTAGGTAGACCATGTGTACATGACCTTCATAATACATATTCAGTCCTTTAATGAATCTTGCCACCTCCAGTAAAAAACATTTCTTGAAAACATTTGTTTTCTCTATCGGTTTTGACCTTAAAGCTACAGTATATGAATTAAGTTTTTTGCTAATACAGGTTGAGTATCCCTTATCCAAAATGCTTGGGACTGGAAGCATTTTGGATAACGGATACTTACAGTAATGCATCATTTCGGCAGCACGAGCACTATAAATGATCTATATATAACCTAAATTCAATGTGAGCAACAATTACCTGCCCCACGGTGCTGCTGCAGTCATCTGTCAATATGCAGTAGTCCGTCCCATTCCAGCGCTCTGGGATCTACATTTCCCATGAGTGCAGGCTCCAAATTTATGGTGAGGGTGAAGCAAAGGAGCTTCACAACCGGGGTGCCAGGAAAGTGAGCATCCAATTCTCTATTCCGGATTTTTGGTCATTTTGGATTTTAGAGCTTTAGAAAAGGGGGACTCAACCTGTAAAAAATATTCTCACTCTAGAAAATGCAAAAATGCAATCTCTTGACCATCCAACTTCTCTAACTGAAATCTTCATGAAATTCTGCCTCCATGCTGGAGGCATGTAAAAACTTCACATATAAAACCATAGTTTTCCATGGATTTCCTATCCCAAAAAGAATAATAAATTATGACATACAGAACTGTCTAAAAGTCACATCTCTCTGACCTTGTCACTTAATACCAGCTGTCCTCATTATAACCTCATCTAACTTACAGTTTCCCAATCTGTCCCATGCTCCTGGAACTCACTAATAATCACTTGAGGCCTAAAACCCCTTACCCATTACTGAGATAGTTGCCAATGTATATAAATAAATATCAATACATAATACAATATTTCTTAACACACTGACAAAACAATGTATGGACACAAATGATATGATGCTCTGAAACCTTTGTTATTACGATATCAGGAAAAACACTTAAAGATGACAGCAGATTCCCCCACATGCTCCTTACATGGGGAATAAAAGTAATTGAAGGAAACAAATCTTTTCTATGCTGTAAATGTAATGCACAGAGGGAAATCTATTGTGTGAAAGAAAGAAAAATAATACAGTGTGTTGTTCAGGATTTAATAAGGAAATGAAGTAGCTGGCTAATGTATTTTGAACACCATTTTGAGAAGACATCTCTAATAATTAAAACTGGGAAAATTCTTGTTCTCGCCGTTCTTTGTTGCTCAATTTGCTATTTCATAATGAGTTAGGGCTTCTTCTCCAGACATTGATTGCTCTGTAAGCCATTTGTCTCTTCAGATTGTTGAACCTAAAATCCCTCCTTTATTGATTTGTGTGCTCGGCTCTTTTAGAGCAGTGTCGCTATACTGTTATCACATAATAACGTGCAGGAGAATACATTTCCACTTCATGAATAACACTTTCACTGGCGCCACATTTAGACTTCAATATGTTTGTTTGTGAGCCGCGGTGGAGATTGCTTCATGCACTTACTGTGTACCAGATGCTTTAATCTGCGTCAAAAAATGGCTTTCGTTCTTCCTTTGCCACCTGAGACACATTACTTAGTTTATTGATTCTAAGTGCTGTCTCACCTATAATGGCCATAATAAGACAAGCCAGTGACTGAAAAATGTTTGTAGAATTGAGAAGTCAAGCTGTCATACTTATAACCCAATCTTTTACAAGGCGCATTCATGGGATGCTATGTAAAATCCTCTTTAAAACGTAGAAGCAAAACATTTGAAACTCTAAATTAGAGCTGGCCCTGTGCGATTCAAATATTAATCAGCCTCTATCAGAGTGTTCACCTTGCCCCTTGTTGTGCACAGGTTTTTAAGTAGGTTATGCATTTTCAGAAGTCAGTTTTTCTTATACTTCTTATTAATATAGTATAATTATAAGTGTCAATGTGTTAGCCTGGTTCAACGTCAAGGCTCTCAAACAGCCGACAAAACTATTCTAGATTCTAATATTACACCTACACCTCATTCTTCTAAGCTCTCGAATCCCTCCAAACATGTCTGAAAGCTGCCTCACAGAATGTAGTTGCCTGTTCTGGACATTAAGAGGTTCTACCAATGATATATAACTGCACTGAAAATAATACATGATACATATTCGTTATGAAGAAGCTTACATGATATTCTTTGATATTTTATGAAAACGTGCAAGAGTTGGTGAGAAGACATTCAACATAGATTTGGTAATGACTCACTTAAAAGGTACTACCAATTACATATAATTACATTGAAAATAATACATGATCCATGTTCGTTATGAAGCTTACATGACATTCTTTGTGCAGAGTTGGAGAGCAGACATTACATTTTCAACATCGATAGGGTAACGACTCACTTACGTGATATTCATGAACTTTGCACGAAAACATCCAAAGTCGATAACAAAGCATATGATGCAAGGGGGCCGTAAACTTCTCTATGTGGCAATGGTTCCCAAACCACTTCTCAAGGAACCTCAGCAGTCTGGCATTTAGGGAATACCCCATTGTGCTTAAATTAGGATATCTATAAAACCTGGACTTCTGGGATTCCTTGAGGACTGCTTTGAGAGCCACTGCTAAATAGGGAGGATTACAGCTCCCTTATATTAACCCCTTCCCGACGTTAGGACATACTATGCCGTCCTGACTTTAAGTGCCTTAAAGTCGTTAGGACGGCATAGTACGTCCTGTACTAAACAGCTCATCGCGGCTCCCCGTGATGAGCTGTTTTTGGATCCCGCTGCAGGCACTTACAGTCGGATCCCACCTGTCAGATGAGGCCACTTTGAGCGGCCTCAGTCTGACAGGGAAAATGTAGCCGGTGCTCAAAGCGAGCACCGGCTACATTTTGCTAAATCGCGCTGTGCCCGAAACTTCCGGGTTCGGGCACGCCTCCGTGACGTCACACGTGACGTCCGGAGGTCTCGCGATTTTTTTGCAGGGACCACAGGGTCTATTAAGACCCTGATCGGGTCTCTGCCAGAGTGTTCCTGGCTACCGATCACCTTGTGATCGGTGGCCAGGAACAAATCGTGACTTTTGGTGCTTGCGTCGTTTGGGACGCAAGCACCATGCGTCACGAAGGGGTTAAACTCAAAATGTGTCAAAGCCAGTTTCTTTTGTTGCTTTTATTATCTAAACTGTGTAATTTATAATTGACATGTCTCACACTCATTTTGTAAGATGTCTACCTGCATGTTTTTGTTGTTTAATATAATAACGTTTAATGAAAATAGAAGAGGTATTCATATTAGCAACTTTGACATTGGGACTTATTGATTTAAATGAAGGTCTCACAAAGTACACCATTTATAATCTGAGCTGATCACAAGCAGTCAAAAATGCCCAGTCTAGAAAGGAATTCTGTTCTTTACAGGACAACTGTCAGCAAACGTTAAGTTATGTTTTATTGAAAGATTGCATCAAGTTTATGCATACTAAGCAGAAATGCTTTAATGAAAGAATAGAAATAAAGTACCTTGTTGAGCACTCGGCAAGCCTTTGTTGATACCCCACTGTCAGCCAGATCTTCCTTCATCTGACCCAGTATGACAGGCCCCTTATAGAGCTTTACAAGCTTAGTGGGCTCAATAAGGTACTTTATTTGTATTATTTCATTAAAGCATTTCTGTTTGAAATGCATTTCTATTTAAAATGCACACATGTGATGCAATCTTTCAATTAAATATAATTTAGTTTTTTCTGATGGTTGTTTTTTAAAGGTACCGTTCAACATAGACTTTTTTGCACGTGTGTTTATATCAGTGTGTAGTCTTCTTAAATATGTGTCAAGCTGCCTTATTCCGTTTTTTTTTTTTTTTAAAACTCGCCTTCCTACAGTTTGCACAACTATTTCTCTCTTTTTTTCTTCCAGGATCGCATGTTTAGTCACTTAAGATGCCTCATCCCCTGGTGAGACTGTAGAGGGCTCCCTCTCCTCCAACTGACAAGGCAGTCAGGGCTGTAGCTCTTAGTGATAATTTTGTGTAAGAAATGCAGGAGACATTCGCACTCTTACTGATACTGCTGTCAATATGCTGGCATCGTCCCTGCTCAGCTACTGCAGTCGTGTGCAGTTTCACGTAGCAACTATGTATGTGTATTTGTGTGTTTATGCACGCAGCGGTTCCAGCATTGCAGGGGTTAAACAGACCATCTGCAGTGCTATTTTCCTACTCGTTGCATGCACTAAGTCTACAGCCCAGCATTGGACTGTCATATTCAGCCGCTTAGTTCGGCCTGTTGATCTAAATGGCTTAAACTAGCAACTGTTTGGCCATTAAAGCTAGAGGGGACAAGCTTGTAGTCGAGCAGTGTAGGGGCCTATTCACTGCCTATCCCCCTTTAAAAAGTAAATTAAAACTTGTTTTTTAAACATATACTAATACATGCCAACAGACTTGTATTTGTCAGGACATTCCTGTCAGATATACATCTGTCCTGGCATTGCTACCTTTCATGTGCATTGCAATGCACTCTAAACTATGTAAAAAAAAAAGAAAGAAAAAGTGTATTGAACCCAGCAAAACAAGGGATAACGAGAGGGATAGACCATGTACCACAGGACTGGTAATATAAATATAACATAAGGGGATGTAGAAGATAGGCAATGCTCCTAGAAGGCAAAGTCCAGTAAACAGACCAAGGGTCAGATAGGCAGTCAGATATCAATGGGCAAAATCCAACAGACAGTCCAGGGGTCAAATGGCATGCAGAGATCAAAGGGTAAAATCAGCAGGCCGTCTAATGGTCAAAAGGGAGGCAGAGATCAAAGGGCAAAATCCAGCAGACAGTTCAGGGGTCAAAGCACCGTTAGAAGTAAATAGAGCAATGGTAAAACATTATTATGATAATAGGCTGTGCAATTCCCATTCCCTAAAACATAATGTGACCAGTGACCTATAACAAAATCCAGATAGATATAGTCAGTGTCAGAGGAGTTAACCCCTGGATTCCTTACCATATGTTGGCAGTGTCAGATGAGTTAACCACTGGATGGCTAGACAGATATAGGCAGTGTCAGAGGAGTTAACCCCTTGGTGGCTAGACAGATATAGGCAGTGTCAGAGGAGTTAACCCCTTGGTGGCTAGACAGATATAGGCAGTGTCAGAGGAGTTAACCCCTTGGTGGCTAGACAGATATAGGAAGTATCAGAGGAGTTAACCCCTTGGGTGGCTAGGCAGAGAGAGGCAGTGTCAGAAGAGTTAACCCCTTGGGTGGCTAGACATATATAGGCAGTATCAGAGGAGTTAACCCCTTTATCCACACACATACACAGCCAGTCTCTCACTTACACTGACATACACACACACATACTCACTCACTTACACTGACATACACATATTCTCACTCACACTGACATACACACACTCTCACATTGACATACACACACACTCACACTGACATACACACACTCTCACTGACACTGACATACACACACACACTCACACTGACATACACACACACACTCCCACTCACACTGACATACACACACACTCACACTGACACACACACACACACACTCTCACTCACAGTGACATACACACTCACATACACTGAGATACACACACACTGACATACACACTCACTCACTCTCACTGACATACACACACACACACACTGACATACACACACACTCCCACTCACACTGACATACACACACACTCACACTGACATACACACACACACTCTCACTCACAGTGACATACACACACACACTCACACTGACATACACACTCACACACACTGAGATACACACACACTCACTCACACTGACATACACACACACTCTCACTCACACTGACATACACACACACTCTCACTCACACTGACATACTCATTCACTCACTCACACTGACATACACACACACTCACACTGACATACACACACACACTCCCACTCACACTGACATACACACACACTCACACTGACACACACACACACACTCTCACTCACAGTGACATACACACACTCTCACATTGACATACACACACACTCACACTGACATACACACACTCTCACTGACACTGAAATACACACACACTCTCACTCACACTGACATACTCATTCACTCACTCACACTGACATACACACACACTCACACTGACATACACACACACACTCCCACTCACACTGACATACATACACACTCACACTGACACACACACACACACACACACACTCTCACTCACAGTGACATACACACACACACACACTGAGATACACACACACTGACATACATACACACTCACTCACTCTCACTGACATACACACACACTGACATACACACACACTCACACTGACATACACACACACTCTCACTCACAGTGACATACACACACACACTCACACTGACATACACACTCACACACACTGAGATACACACACACTCACTCACACTGACATACACACTCACTCACTCTCACTGACATACACACACACACACACACACTGACATACACACACACACTCACACTGAAATACACACACACTCAGTCACCCTGACATACACACACTCTCACTCACACTGACACACACACTCACTCACTCGCTCACACTGAGATACACACACACTCACTCACACTGACATACACACTCACTCACTCTCACTGACATACACACACACACACACACACACACACTGACATACACACACACACTCACACTGAAATACACACACACACACACACACACACACACACACACACACTCAGTCACACTGACATACACACACTCTCACTTACACTGACACACACACTCACTCGCTCACACTGAGATACACACACTCTCACTCACACTGACATACACACTCACTCACTCTCACTGACATACACACACTCACACTAACATACACACACACACTCACATACACACTCACTCACACTGTCCGTTTTTACCTGCTCAGTGCTTCAAGCATCTCTTTTTGCTTTGAACTCTGTGAGGCTCTGTGAGGTCTCAGCCAATCACAGGAGGTTTCTGAACTCTCAGCCAGTCAGGAGAGTTGAGAAGTCTCACCTGATTGGCTGAGACCTCCTTCAATCAAGGAACACAGGGGGGGGAAAAAAAAAAGAGAAAAAGACTGCTGCACGGAGCAGCAAAGTGCCGCCTCTGACAGGTGCCGCCTAGGGCAGCTACCCCACTCTGCCCTATTATAGGAAGAGTGGGGCTTTAAAGGACTGAAAGGCGTGACGTGATGATGTCAATGACTATCAGTCAATCATAATTCCGATTATTTATAGAAATGTATAGAAAGTAGCTGGAATGTCAAGAATGCCAAGTGTGAATTTTGACTTCCATAGTAAGCGCCAACTATTTGTGTTCTAAAAATAAACAAGGACTCCAAATCTTGTAGACATTTTTGGCAATGTTTTATTGGCATTAATCCTTTGTCCATATATGTAACTCTACTGAAGATTTATTAGGCAGTGAAAGCTTGTTAAGATTCCATTTAGGAGAAAACAATCTGTATTGTTTTAACCAACCTCATCTTGAAGCCGTAAAATAGACTTTATATAAAACATAAGCTGCATTTATCATTGGACAGTAATCTGCTCAGCTTTCAGCTCATAGTAAATTTATACCACTATCTGCCTCTTTAGTCCTCTCTCGTATGTAATATCTTTCTCTCTTACAAATGAAAACTGTGCGCATCAGCACTCTCATGAAACTTCCGTGGCACAAGGATTAATAGGAAATGTCAGAAATCATTATAGCATTGAGAATCTAGTTTTCCTAAACAAGCTTAAAGATGTCCTGTGTACACAGCTGCACTGCACCTTGTGGTATCATTATCTTTGTGCAATAAAACCATAGCCTTGCACACCTCATTGCTTCTCTCTTGTGAAGCACAATCCGTTTGTAGCCTTGGCAAAACACAAAACTAAATAGGCAAAATGGGAGGAAGGGATTGGAGGAAATATCTGCTTGAAAGGGAGATTGGGATTCTGTGCACAGAGCATCTTGGCACTGCGTTAAGTATTTTCCCAAAACACATTTAAACATTCTGTCAAACAGGCGTCCAGTCAAGTCGATTAAAAAGATAAAAGGCAGCTAAATTATTCTTCTCCATTAAATGACCTCATGAAGAGCAAGTTGCTACCTTGACTGATATCAAAGCAATTTGTCTATAAATATCTTTTTGAGCATTTTAAACTGAAGAACGCATTCTGAGTTTCTTCATTTGAATTTAAATCAGAAATACAAAACAGATACAAAAACGTACTTCCCAGCATCCTGATACTATTGGTAGGGACACCTAACTCTGTGTCTTCACTACATAACCCATCCTTATTGTGGGTACTCTATGCAAGGGTTAGGCGCCAGTAGTGTTCAAGGTAGACAATGAGTGGACTTTGTGATGACAATTTAACATTTAGGTGCTGGGTTCCTGTACAAATAGATTGCCTATTCCTGTTCTTCGCATGCTGGGTTAGTCCCAACCTAATGAAGATACCTTGCAGAGATGGGTAGGCTTTTGTGTTTAGATCAATATAAATCACTAAATCTTTAATAATTATTTAATATATACAGTTTGGTTTAGAGGGCTTTTAATAATGAAAGACACCACTCCAGTATCAATTCAGGTGCCAGAGCAGGACTCCACCAATCCCTGACTGTAGAACAACTCAAACAGGCACTCAGCACTCCAATAGTGAGATTTGTTTTAAATATAAATCAAGAGGCAATGTTTCAATCAACAAAGGGTCTTTTTCAAATGATCATGCCATGCCTTGATAAAGACCCTGTGTTGGTCAAAACGTTGCTGAGCATCTTTTTGATTTGTAGTACTTTCCATTATATCATTAAACAATTAGACAAACAGGAATATCCTATGGAGTGCCAGGATTATATTGATTGCTATGCCCTTTGTAGGTAACAACCTATTTGGGCTCAGTTTAGGCAATAAAGATAATTTTTTGCAAGGTACAAATATAAATTAATATAAGGCAGTTTATATACATGGATATATCAGTGAAAAGGTAATAGTTTAGTATAAAACTTTGGTTATTCCAACTGAAATATTAATTGGATTAAACATAGTCATATAAAAATGTATTAATTTAAGTTCCAACAGCTCTGTGTAAGAGGCATAATTCACATGTGTCACATTGATGGCATATAAGCCCTGTTTACTACAGCTTAATTAAATAAATATCCCCCTTGTAAAAGTGTAATAGCTTTCATGTGTCTTGATTTTGACCACCTATTTAATCGTTGATCCAGTATTGTTTATTTAGGAAGCAAACTGTGTAAAAGACCCCCTCAATACATGACTTTACATAATGAAGAATCTGTTCACCCTATTATCAGAGTTACAGGGCAGCAAGGATTTCTAAGTGCATTTTCACAATCTGGCTGGAGGTAAAAGATAAATGTTAATATGTCAATACTTACTCTAACCCGCCAAACACATGATTCCTGCTACTGCTGGAAAGTAAATACGTTCATACACAAACTGGCCAGTGGTTCTTAAGTTCAAATCCATAGATATTCAGAAGTTTTGTTTTGTTTTTGTTTTATGTATGAACAACTGTCCAAAATTCAAGTTGCATATTAAAAGGCATTCACTTGAAGAATGATATGTGTCAACTTGTTAAATATTCAAGTTAGTTAATTAATGCACTTGTGTTCTGCATCAACAGTAGGATAATGCTTATAAAGCAATTGATACATGTGTTAATTAGCCAAAGTGGTGGATATATCAGCCACAATAACACAACTTGTTGAGAAGTCCTTAAGATGGCAGTGAAGGAGTTCTTGAATGAAAATTGGTGTTGGAAGTAGATTTATTTTTTGTTCCTACTGGAGAAAAGACTTCTTTACCTAAATTTACCTTGGGATAAAAATCACAAAATCCTACCCCACTCTACTGCAACTTCTGACTGAAGCTACAAACATGGAGTTTGACATTTTCTAGTTGGGGCATATAATGGCCGCTAAAATACTTGCACTCCGTAAACTGATGTATCTCTTTCGCACCATGCCAGTTTATATTCCTTCTAGCAAAAAACCTTGAATTGCAATGGAGACCCTCCAGATAAAGAGAGTAGGTGGCCTTGGCATACACAGCATAGCACTTTACAAGCAACATCCACAGCCCAATTATGTAAATACAGTCTTCAAATCAACTGAAAGCACCACAATTGGTGACATATAAATAATTTCATACCTCACCATATCTACTTAAAGAACTGTTATGTTTTCCTCTTACAATTGTAACAAAACTGCCTAGCACCAAATGGTTATTAAATATTTTGAAATAAACAATTTTGAAACACTTACCTTTCCAGAAACACTCCTCTTCATCTCCATCATGATGAACCAACTTTGACCGAATATGGACTGACAACCATGGCCAAAGGCAACTCTATGACCCTCTTCCAGCATTTACAATCGGAGTTCCACCTTCCTGACAATGAATTTGATACTTATGTATGTTTAAAAAACATCAAAGGATCCCTCATTACTAAACCAGACCCGACCCAGACCTGTGCACTACAAACATGCCTATAAATACTTTCATACACCAAGAAAGCAATCTCAATCTGTTATGACTCACAAAGCTCCCTTTTAAGCACCAAAAAAGCTACCACATATGCTCCAATGAGAAGCAGAACTCAACAGAGTATTCCCCACAACAACTTGGAACAAAGTCATAACCAACATGCCTCCAAATGTAGTAATCATTTTCAGTCTGACAGAAAAGTCCTCATGAAATGGTACCTTCTACCAACCAAAATCACAGTAATTTTTCTCACTTGCAGCAACCTTTGCTGGAGATGCCAATTAACAGCTGAAAGCATAAGCCACATATGGTAGCATTATCCACGTTCCAAAACCTTTTGGACTTAAATCTCATACCAAGAAATCATTAAATCTTAGTAACAGATAACAAGTCGGAAAGTCACACATTGGAAACTGAATAAACCGCCATTCCTGGTGCAACTCAAAAAATGCATTGACTTTGTGAAACCATGATCAGAGGCTTCATTTTCCATTTCTCCTTTGATCTTATAGCCTCTGCTTTTCCATGATGTCAATTTGCTTGCTTAGGCAGGATTGTTTTACATTTTAATGTATTTATCACAATGTGTTTTCCACTGATTCTCATTGAGTATATTTACAGGTGCTCTGTGCAGGCTAATCTGAGGGGGGAACACATTCATTTCTGTTTTCCCCCCTTCTGAGTAGACCTACGATTAAGTCCTTTTCGCACGAAACGCGTAAGGTGGTTCCATCATGTGTGGGCTTCCATGTGACAAGTTTGTTTCACCATTTGCATTCAAAAAAAGTTACGTTTTAAGGATACGGCATCTCATTGATCATTTCTGCATATTTGACTTCTTGCTTCAAAAATTTTTCCGGAAACCATGGAAAGCCTAACCTACATCCATGCAAAAAATAGAGGTTCACACCAAAATATGGGAACCCTGGTACCCCTTCACCTCATTTTGAGCAAGCACGTTTCCCCAGTCAAGCACCCTAACCTATAAGAATTCTCCTTGCCACCCATTCCCAGATCCATAAACACACCAAAAACGGAATTTCTAGTAAAGCCTTAAATACGCCCTAAACTAATTCCTTTGGTGCAACTTAAACTCCTGATAAATAATAGAGGACAAACAAAATTTTAAAAAAGAAAAGACCTCAGCCTGACCAACTCCCTCTATCAGTAGCTCAATGATTAAACCTTACTTAAGGCAGGACACAAAAATAGTTTTGTGCCTTAACAACATAACTATTTTTGTTTTTAAGCTCTTCGGAGGCTTCTCTCAAAACATACCCTTGAACCTCTGAAAGGACATCCCCTGCTTAGAGATTCCAAGCAATAGAGAACCCTCCAATTTAAGCTCAAACTGTGTATTACCAATTATTGTTGCATAAACCCTGGACAATTTATTATATTATTTGTATGAATTAAAGTCTAATAAAGCTCTTTGAAAAAATATACTTCTCTCTTTATGGATAAAATATAAATAAACACATGTATTTTAATATATAACTTGCACCCACACCTCTTTTGTGTCTTACATAAACCCAACCTATTCATCTTTAGACAACTGTCTTGTTAAAGCAATAAGATGACCCTGTTTATAAGACAACCCCAAAACTTTGGATATTCATTTAAGAAAATTTTAAAAAGTCTGAATATAAGACTACCCTATAGGAAAAAAGTTTTCCTTGTATATTCACATGTAAACTGATTTTTCACATTTAATAAAAAGGCATTTCTTATTTTTATTTGCCAATCTGTCCCCCAGACTTAGCCAATGGATCCCCAGACACAGCCATCTGCCCCCTGACTTAGCCAATATATCCCCCACACAGCCATCTGCCCCTCAGACTTAGCCAATGCATCCCCACAATCCTCTGCCCCCCAGACTTAGCCAATACTGCCCACCACACAGCTATCTGCCCCCAGACTTAGCCAATGCATCCCCCACAATCTACTGCCCACATCACAGCCATCCATATTTCCTCCCAGTACTGTCCCCCACAGACCCAACCCCAAACTTAGCCAATGCTGTCATCCCCTGCTCGACTTGCTCCCCCCCTCCTGACTTGCTTCTCCCCCTGGCGGGGTCAACCGGTGAAGACCTCTGATGCTGAAGCCATCCCGGCTTCCGTCATAGAAGTCCCGGCGGAAGTTCCGGGCCGCATCGAGCAATCATTCACCGGCTGCTTTCGAGCAGGATCTAGGTCCCCTGCAGCTCTGCAGGGGACCTGGATCCCAGGCTTATAGTCAGACCTTGATTTGAGGTCTAAATACAAGATGGAGCCCGAATGTAAGATGAGGGGCATTTTTGCATTCGCTCTGAAAACAACCTTGTCTTACTTTTGAGAAAATACTGTACATTTGAAGACTATCAAATGATGCAACAATCAGAACAATTAATTTTCCCAAAAAATAATCCACTTTTCACTTTACCACCTAAACAACAACCATTTTCATAGTGATGTTGCACCCACAAATCATAACTATTAATTGATTGGATATATGCTGCGCATTTGTAAAAAATATATATATTTTGCCATCATTATATAGTAACTAATTTCCCGGTCCAAACTATATACACAGGCCCAAAATACAGTCCATACAAAGAAAATCTCCCTTCAGCTGAACAGATTGCATTGACACATAGACAGTCACAAGAAGTGGCATTCACACACACCCAATGGGAAGTCAATGCAGTGTCAAGGAAATGTGTTAAAATCATTCTAAACTAACAAGCGGAATTGTTTCTGAGAGAAAAAAAAAAATCAATCAGATATATTTGTTGGTAGAATCTTATTTCACTGTTTGAAATGTCTGCAAATGTTTTTCTTCTGGAAAATGGCATTGCAAATAATACTTTTACAAGACTTGACCTGTTAGTGGGATGCTCAAACTGAATGCACATGAGAGGTTTCACACAAAACAAGGCAATGGATGTTAATGAATAGGTGGATAGACGAGTGTGGCTGGGAACAGTAATACAGATAGCAGTGAAAAGACTGACATGGGTATAGCAACATATGCAGTCCTAATAAAGATCAATATGGTCGTACATTCCCATGCATGTCCCCACTATTTAATGCTACATGCAAAAAACATGATTCCATGCAAGCAAATTTATATGCTGGATAACTAGGAATTCTGTGATACTTGTCATAATTAATGTCTTTATGTTTGGATAAATACACAATACACTTGGATAAGAAGATACGTATTTATCTTTACACAATAAGTCAAAGGGAAACATTTAAAGATTGTACAAATTTATTACAAAAGTGTAAAAATGACAAAATATTTGTTTTCCCTGAAAGAGGAACAGTAAACAGGATAAGCGTAAATTGTGTAGATTCAGTGTAAACAGTGCTTTTATTTCAAGGTCTTTCATTCAGAGTGATGTACACGCCACGTGTGAGCCTCACATTTGGCTAACAATGTATTCAATACACTGTTTTTTTTTTTTTTTATATATATTAAATACGATTTTATTTCCTGCTGATAAATAAGAAACACTTCTGTGAAGAAATCAGAACGTAAATACCTGGATCCGAGGTTTTAATCATCATTGCCATGGTGCCATGTGTTTGTTCTCCAAATAGCTATTGAAAATACAAGGCATCACAGAGAACATTTCCAGCAATGTACACCAAAGGCCATGCTGACCCAAGAACATCAAGTGCCAAATGAATAGTCAGGGTGAAGTCAGTTCAACGTGGATGTTAAAGCCACCTTAAATGCCAGCTCATTCAATACAAAACAAAAAGAGCAAGTCAAGTATCAAAACACATAACACATTTTAGTACTGTCCATGTCTTCTCTACCATGCAGGTTAGCAGGGCTGGCGCCAATAGGTGAAGATACCGGATACTGTCTTTGGGGGGGGGGGGGGGGGGGGAGGGTTGCTGCCTGATGCTCAGGATACATGTATCCAGGTGGCAGGCAGCGAAGAGTTCTTTTATTATTGAAACCGCGTGCAGTGCTGGTGGATACAGGAGGGGTGGACCGAGGCAGCAGAAATGGGGGGAGAGTAGAGAGACAGCAGGCATGACAGAGAGGAAACACAGATATATTTGGGATATAGACGAGAGGGAAATTTACATGGGGGAGAGGAGAAAGACACAAGGGGGAGACAGACACACAGGCATGTCAAGAGGAGAGAGAGACAGACATGAATGGCATGGGGAGAAAGACATTCATGGCATGGAGGGAGATCGAGACAAACACGGATGGCATGGAGAGAGAGCGTGACAGACAGGGATGGCATGGGGGTACCAAAGATAGGGTCACATTGCATGCGTGACTATGTGTGAACGTGTGGATGCATGTGCATGTGACATGGTATGTGTTACTGTGTGTGCATGTATGTGTGGCTGCATCTTACATTGCATGTGTGTATATGTGCCTGCATATGTATGTGACACTGAAAGTGTTAAGTGTGTGTGTAAATGCCGGCAGGATCAGCAAAATATATTCTTTGCATTGATATTTTTGGATGTATTTGGCTGCTGGACTAAGCAGGCTCATTTTATAAGCCAACCTGGTTCATATAGGGGATTTATGCAAGACACGTCCCTGAGGAAGTCAACGAAAAACGCGTAGACGCAACTGGATGTTACTGGAAGTGGGAGGAGCCTAAATACATTGCACATACTGCAGACCACGGTAGGATACAAGCGAATGTCGGCAGATACTTGAGAGGAACCCTGTCGCCGACACAAATGAACCAAGAGGCCGAATGTGTTATCCAAATTGCATTTCTGATACAGCCTGTGTTGGGAATGCAAGTCTGTATGATGCACGAAATGTGCGCGTGTCTGCTGGGCCTGGGAACTTTATGAATGAACTAAACTTTAAAGTAAGCCCCCCCCCCCCCCCCCCAAAAAAAATAAGTTCACTTAAGTTAATTATTAAGTCATTGTTGAATAACACAGAGTCAAATAAAATTATAGTTGTCCTTTAAGTCCTGTATGTGGTGGGGCCTCCATGGATTGAACTTGTGCGTCCAGCACATCCCACAGATGCTCGGTTTGATTGAGATCTGGGGAATTTGGAGGCCAAGTCAACGCCTTGATCTTTGTTGTTTTCCTCATACCATTCCTGAACCATGTTTGCATTATTACAGAATGAGCATAACAACCCATCTTATATAACATTCAACAGACTACAGCTACATAGAAACAAATGTGGGTTTAATTTAGCAGGTACTGAATCACCATGGCAAAGAAGCATCTGCAATTAGTTTATTGTCACTAATGATTTTTCTGGTCACTGACCATGGTTTATTTTCTATGTGTAATCTGACTGGCAGCCACTTTGGAGACAGCGTTGATTTCAAATGGTCATTGACATCTTATAGTAACAAAAGACAAAAAGAAAGTCCCATAGGTTTTACATACATCTATAAAAGGACCTTGGGGCTAATATTACTGACCAATTTAATGCAGAACCCTGCAGTATTTCCTTGCTTTACTGCTTATAAAATGTTGCTGAATTAAAAAAACTACTGTGTTTAATCATCCAACACTACTTGTATGTTAGTATACCATTTGCAATCATCTCTGTTTTACTTTTTTCAATACTCTAAAATTAGCTTGTGAGAAGGTATTGTAGGCTATGTTTTAATAGTTCTAATTATCTGCCTTTCCTCCTCCACAGTTCTCTTCTAGTATTGAATTCCAGCCTTGCATTCCAAAAAGAATATTACCATCCTAGTACTGCAACTAATGAGACAATTGATCTAAAAGTTCTCTGCTGTCACTTTAGTTCTGGAACATGCAGCTCCTACTCATCTTGATATTTTACACTTTTATTTGGGGGAGGGGGGGAATTGGGTGATTAATCTGACTTGCTTTTATTGAAAGTTACTTGATAGCTTAACCACACATTTGAGTATTTTATCATTTATAACTACCATATAAAACTACAGTATAGTTTGCAGAAATAATTGTATTCAAGTTATAATTGCAAAAGTTGCATGCCAGAAAGTACAATAAATAATTATAATAAAGTACTTCAGCACAGTTGAAAGGGATACTTCACTCCAAAAAATATGGAAACCCTGGTTTTCACTATAAAATTAAAAGCTTGACATATTGTAAATCCAAAGTTTGAAATCTGAAGATGTTTAAGCCATGGGACATTGAGATCTTGCTCATATAATGTCCTCAGTAGGGTTGCCACCCAACCGGTATTTTACTGGCAGGCAGGTAAAAAAAATGTCTTGCTGCCATTGTTAAATCTATGGATGCTTGCTCATCTGTTCTGGTGGCCATATACTTGTAGTCTTAACTCAGTTCTCTTTACATAGATGTCAATTTTACTTATAAAATATAGCCATATACAAAACATGTATAATCCTTATTCTTTCACTATATAATGGAAATTAGGGAACCTGAGCAATACCCTAATGAAGGGGGAGTTAATGTAAGTAAAGAAAATAATAGAATAAATAATAATGTAAACCAGTCATGTATCCTTGAAGTCAGAATATTAAGTAACAAAGGCAGCATCTATCGGGCTCAGTTAGTAGATTTAGAGTGTATGTATTCACTTAATTTATAACTTACACATGTTAATCAGATTTATGATGTTTGATCATTAGTAATGTTTTATGAGTACACCTGTACTCATCCTATATATCAATGCTTAGCGTACAGTAAATAGACCCATCATTGTAGTGTATGGCAGTGTGTTATTAATATGCTTGGCCTGGCCTGGGCAGACAATTATTCCACCTCCATACTCACTGGGTATTGACATAGCTGAAAACAGTTTATCTTATACAGTTTGCCCTTGGTGCTGTGTATGGCTTCTACAATGAAACAGACATTTAGCAATCATTGCTGGGCAGAATATTGAATGACCACTAAAAAGGGAAATTCTGTTTAATGTCTGTCACTGGGTTTTAAACTGCAGATAACTTCACTGTCCAACTTCAGTGACATGAAAAGCCCAGAGTTTGCCTGGCCAAATGAACAAAAGAACTCAAAAAACGACTAAAGTAAATGGACCAAAAAATGTTTTATTTCCTTTTTTTGTAACGATCACTAAAGTATGGGAAACTGTATTTATTTAGAGAATGTAATGTTCCGTCAAAGCACAGCCTATCACTTAACAAAAAAAAAACCTACAATCAATAATGCATACAAATATCTTTTAACATTTTAAGTTTTCAGATATTTTTAATTTCAATAGCTTCCCATTTTGGTTATATAAGCTTGTTACCCCCCAAGGAATAGGCAAGCATACTTTATTTTTTAATGCCCTTTTTTATTAAATAAAATGATTATGCATTACCTCCATTTTTTCTGCATGCCTTTACACTCACGCTTTGGTCGGAAAACAGAACCAAACACAGAAACCTGCTGACAGAGCGTTCCAGAAACAGATTCTATGTAAACATCCCTTTCCATATTTAATTAAATGTAGAAACAAAAGTAGTGTCGGTGTGCAGGGCCCACATTTAAGTAACAGGTGCCAGAGCATGCTCTTCTCCCCTTTCTTGGAGGAAAGATGTAACAGGGGAGATATGATAGAAACATTTAAATACATAAAGGGAATCAACACACTAAAGGAAGAGAGTATATTTAAAAGAAGAAAAACTACCACAACGAGAGGACATAGTCTTAAATTATAGGGGCAACGATTTAAAAGTAATATCAGAAAGTATTACTTTACTGAGAGGGTAGTGGATGTATGCAATAGCCTTCCAGCAGAAGTGGTATAGGTAAACACAGTGAAGGAGTTTAAGCATGCGTGGGATAGACACAAGGCTATCCTAGATATAAGAGAGGGAACTGGGGACTAATAAAAGTATTTAGAAAATTGGGGAAAATAGATGGACCAAATGGTTCTAATCTGCCGACACATTCCATGTTTCTCTCTCCTCAGACAATCCAAATACTTGTGTGTGGGATGCTTACAAAAAGTGAGTGAAAGTCCTGTTTCTAAAATAAATACATTTTACGTTTAAATGAATGTGCCCTTGGTGGTAGCTCTGTGTAACCAAAATATCTTGTAGTTACCCATGAGTTCTCACCTTTACTTGTGGAAATACATCACTACAAAAAAAAAACAGCAACATAAATTGTCCCAACAAATATTATGTAATATTTATTAATGATGTAATTATATCATGCATGGGGACATCAAGTTGTTGCACAGCAACATACGGCACTGAAAGGGTTAACATGTAGTTCTATGTGCATACCTTGTTAGGGGGTGACTGGTCAGATATGAGCAATGGCTGGCAGATTCAGATGTTATGAATAAGCCACATTTTGTGGACCACTTCTTTGATGGAGAGATGTGTACAGCATGTATGCAACTACAGTTATCATATACTTCTATAGGCTTATTTTTTTCACATGTATTTAACCTCTGATAGTAATGATTACCGCGATCAATATAATATGAAACCACTTAGGGTTGATTTCTGCCATTGAAGGGAATGTAATTAAGCAGCATATTCACTGGATCTTCAAATATTTATGATCAAATTTCATCAAATTTCAAAACTATTTATTATGTATAACGTTGTACTTGATTTATGGTATAAATAAAAGTAACAGACAAAAAGCTAAACAAAATAGTATGATGTCAGTAGCATGCTGTCTGTATTTAACAGGACAATTGTGACTTCAGTGTGACATGCTTTAAAAGTGCTAGACATAATATTGCTAATGACTACATAGCAGAAATTCACTCCCAACTACAATGTGGTAACACTTACAGCAAACTTTACACAAACCCAGAACCTAGGCTTCTAGACATATTACAAAAGCTCAATAACCAAGCCCTACAAGATGACATTATCAACAAACAACAGGCTAAATTTATGCATACCGCATTTCCCCTTATACCAATACTATATACCCTCCCCAAGATTCATAAACACGCCACCAAACCCCCTGGTAGACCCATTGTGGCTGGCTCTGATTCAATCTTCCAACCTGTTTCCATTTTTTTGGATAAATTACTGGCACCTTACGTCGCCAACCAATTATCACATGTCAAAGATACCAATCACTTCCTGAATATCACTAGCACTTTAACCATTCTAATAATTTCTATCTGGCTACCCTAGATGTTCAAAGTCTCTATACATCCATACCACATGAAGGTGGCATCCAGGCTGTGGCCTGGACCATAGATTCTGATTTAACGGGTCTTTGGAACGTGGCGAAGAAGCAATATGTCCTTGACCTTCTCAGATTTATCCTCACTGAGAACTATTTTTTATTTGAAGATCAACTTTATCTACAACAATTTGGCACCGCGATGGGCTCTAACGTAGCCCCCACATATGCCAACATCTATATGGACCACCTGGAGGTCACTGGCATCTACAAAACTCCTCTTTTCAAACATTGCCTAATCTGGAAAAGGTACATCGATGATGTTTTCGTATGCTGGGAAGGCACACAAGGTGAGTTCACCCAGTTCGTTACCGACATAAACTCCATCAATGCCCACATCACCTTCACCAGTGAACTGGATGCTCAAAAAGTATCTTTTTTGGATACTACTGTCACACGTGTAGGGAACAAATTGGAAACAGATATTTACACCAAACCTACAGACAAAAATAACCTGCTGCTTTACAGTAGCTTCCATCCGGAAAATTGCAAGAAAGGTCTGCCCTACAGTCAACTTGTCCGCACCAACAGAATTGTCAGCAATCCTGCATTACTAGAGACACGGCTAGACGAAATGAGTAAAAAATTCTTTGACCGCGGTTATGACCACAAGTTACTACATACCCAGAGAAGCCGGCTATCGACCATCTCCAGGGATGAACTTACGACACCCAAAACTAAGGACACATCCATGTCCCGTGTACCATTTGTCTCACCTTACACCAATGTCAGCCCAAGAATCAAAAAGGCTATTATGAAAAACTGGCACATACTACAAGCCGATTCCAATCTTCCTGCTCCTCTCCACAGCCCACCACTATTTTCTTACACAAGGTCACACAACCTTAGGGACTCCTTGGTCTCAGCTGACGTGGGTAGCAAAAAACCCAACAGCAGATTCCTCGCAGATCCTAAATTTGGAACTTTCCCTTGCCCTATCTGTAATCAATGCAATAGTGTAATTAAAGGCCATTCTTTCCTGCATCCCCATCTTGGCACAAAATACAGAATCAATGACTACTTTACATGTGACTCTACCTATGTGGTCTATATTCTGAAATGCCCTGTGGACTATTATACGTGGGTGAGACAACCAGACAGATCAAGAAAAGGATCTCTGAACATAAAACGTCCATCAGGGCTGCCCTCGCCGGAGGCAATACCAACAAGGCACCAGTAGCCAAACATTTCAGGGAAGCAGGACACAATGTTAATCAACTCCGTTTCCAAGTGATTGATGGGGTAGCCCCCCCAAGGAGAGGAGGTAACCGTGAGAAAATCCTTAAACAAAAAGAAACAAAATGGATAAGTATTTTGGATACCATCTCCCCTAGAGGACTTAATGAAGATTATGAATTGATCCATTTTCTTTAGCTAACATCCCTCTTCCCCTTTATCCCACCCCTATCTCGGGTTCCACCTACATCCCTTTGCCATTTGTTCTTTTGTCTTTCTCTATATTTTCCTATATACTGCTATCCCCCATATGTCTCTATCTATTATCCTGCTATCCCCTATCTAACTCATACCTTGGCTTCCACTTTGCCCCTTCTTCCTTATTCTCTCTCTTTTTGCTTACACATACTGCCATTATTCCTGTCACATCCCCTTCATCTTTGCCCCATTCTCCTTTCCCTGCTCAATCTATTTTTTACATTTATAAATATATTTTTTTCTCTGCCTTCTGGCAAACCCCATATAGTGTGTCGGTACATATATATTTTTTCACTTCTTTGATGCACCGGTGTCTCACTCTTAGTGCATTCTCTCTTTCTACAACGCAGCAGTGACATGAGATGCCAGCTGACCTAATGTACTTTATAACAGCCTGAGCCGTCAGCTGCATTCTTTAGCAGTCTGAGCTGTCAGCTATACAAATCCCCACAACGGAGGATTGTTACTAAAACTCCGCCTCCGGTCACGCCCCCTGGGCGGAACCTACATGCGCCCGTCGGCGCACTCAGTATGACGCTACCCCTGGACACGAGCACATAAGGCCAGCTACATTTACAGTCCGGCACGGCCCTTGAAGGAGACACACTCCGAGCGCGTCGCCCCGTGCCTGATCAAGCCTCAGAAGATATACCCCAGGACTACCTCTGCATCTATAAGGTTTTTTTTGGAACTAGTAAAGTTTATGGACTACCTACCTACTTATATTATTTCTTCAATTGTGGTTTAATTACTTTTCTTTTTTTATATCTATGTTGATATATCCCTGTGTGGGACATTTTTCTTTATTTTTTATTTTTTTCTTTCCACAATTGTTTGGTTGTTTTTTTCCCATACCACCACAGATGCAGGTCCTCTGATTTATTGCTATACAAGGGGCATAATTTGTGGACCCTTTTTCCCACAACTAATTTTCTTTTCTTTCATGCTATTTGTTTATTTTACAGTGGTTGGCCATTTACGAAGCTTAGACTGTATTTTTGCCATTTTTGAGCCCTTTGTGTAACCACTCCATCTCTTTCTTTTCCATTCTTTTATTGCTTTGTTCTCACTGTGCTTTTGTTCATTTTTTCTAATTTTTTGTTTTTTCCATTTTGTCTACATTTTTCCCTTTTTTTGCTGCTCATACACTGTCTACATAGCTTTTTTCTAGCTTTTTCTATTTTTTTCAGTATTTCATTATATACTGTCCTCCTTTTTTTCTCCTACCTACACCTATTTCGATTGTCGTTACATTATTACCTTTTCAATAAATACATTTTACTTCTACATTACCAGTGTGCATGTCTGCTTTTTTTGATATATTTTGTCTAGACATAATATTGCTGTTGAAAAAAAAATAACTACATTCTTAGAGAAACATGAATGGAAAACCAGTTAAAATAATACTGCATTATATTCTGTAAGAGCTGAGCTAAGTATGACACTAAATTAATTGATTTTATAGTATAAAATTCAACAGCACTTTCCCTAACATAATGAAAGCAGTTTATGATGTCACCATCACTAATTATAGGTTTTAAAGACATACCACCGTAAACTCAACATGGTTGCATATACAGTGAGTACTAATATAATTAAAGCACAACAGTAACTAAAAAATAACATACTCAACTGAAAGATTTTTTAAAAGTTAAAATAGTCTAAATAAGAGTGTTTTATTGAAAAAATAGAAATTATATATTTTGGAGCTCTCTTTGCTCTTCTTAGCTCTAGTAGGGAGTCTTCATCTTATCATAACCTTTGGCTGGATTCCTGGGACTGACAAAACTCATGTCTAGGCCAAAAGGCTGGCTGATCTAGATGATCCCTAGGTAGAATTGAGTATTAGCCATAGCCATCGGTTAGGAAGAATCAATGCTCTTTTATAACCTAAAAGTTAATGCTGATCTTGTATCTTAGAGATATACTGGGGACAATGGGACTGGAGAAAGAGATGTACAAGTACAGAAAGCTAAATATACCTTGCACTATCTGTAGGGTTGCCAGGTTTTTCTTTTTACTTAAAGGTCAGAACAAAACTCTTAGAATTCAAGAACAGATACTCAAAATATAACTTGCTTCACTCTAACTGTGCTGTCATCAAGCATCAAGTTTTTACAATAACAAAAATAAAATAAATGTGTAATGTTTACCCAACCCTTACGCACATTACTAAAGAGAAAAATGTGATTAATTCTCTACAGAAGCAAGTTAGATAGGCTGACTGCTGACGTTACAGAATGGGGAGGGGCCAGGGCCAACATGACATTTTGGTTAGAATGCCAAATAATACATAGTGCATGAATCACTAATAGATGTACATTCACAGAATCTTTCACTCCCTGGTATACCACAGAACCAGGCCACCTAAGAGAGATTCTATGATCATATGTGGTACCCAGTAACTATTTTTTGTACATACTTATTATAAGTAATCAGTAACTCTTAAAAAAAGTTAATTGTCCTAAAAAGCCCTATATACTGTAAATGTGGAAAAATACTTAAATAGTACACCATAAAAGCTAGTCTGATTTTTTACTAGAGTATAACATTTCAACCATTCACATCTGATGGAGCACAGAGGTCTGTGGGAAAGAAAGAATATACTTACAAAGGCTTAGAGTTCAGGTTACAAGGGTCAAGAGATTTTACAAGCATGTGTATACACGTTCTTACACAAACACAGAATTAGTCACACAAACGTTTCACTCCATAAAACATTATAGGCTATTTGTTTTGTTTACTGGTTATCTTCTACAAGTCTAGTAAGTAAGTTTGGATTTAGAGGGGCTATTACTATTCTTCAGAAGGGTAAAGATGTCTTATTTAAAGGACCATTCAACTTGAAAATAACCTTCCTTTTTTCATGCATATTAAATATAAATCATTTAAAAAATGGAGGCATTTATTACAATGTAAATATTTGTATATATATATATTTATATTTACTTACAAATATCAGACTTGAAGGTTCTATTCTCCCTCCAATTCATCTGTTAAAATTTGGCTGGGGTCAGGGAGGCATAAGAGTAACATTTTAAGTTTTTAAATATGCAAAGTCTACCATATAATAACTATACCTGAAATGCATGCATACCTACATTGCACAGGAGCCTGTACAGTGCACACATCTACAGATTGTTTTCACCAGTTGTACAGCTAGAATTGCCATGTCAGCCAGTGTGTGAGGGACACATATACATGCTTCCTTCAGAATTTCCAAAGCAAGTGTTTCTAGAAGGAACCAATTTTTTAATCAAGCACAGGATAGCAACTATCTTGATGAATTAAATTATTTCCCCTGCATGCATATGAATTATACATTCTGAAGGGCAGCATGTAAAAGTTATACAGTAGCTAGAAAAAGTAAGTGAACGTTTTGCAATAACCCGCATTAATGTATAAATTTGCCTTAAAAATGTGGTCTGATTTTAATCTAATTTACAGTAATGGACAAACACAATCTGTTTTAACTGATAACACACACATTATTGTATTGTTCATATCCATATTGAACACATCATACAAGCATTCATAGTGCAGGTTGAAAAAACCATGTGAACCCCTAGGCTAATGACTTCAACAAAAGCTAATTGGAGTCAGGTGTTGGCAAACCTTGAGTTTAATATATCATATGGGATTGAAGGTGTGTTTCAGAGCTACTTTAGCTGGATAGGGTAACAAAAGAATCTCAAACAGTTTACATATTCATCACTGTACAGTTAGACATCTTGTTTATGGACACCATTTAGTATTATTACTATTATTTTTATATTCTATACTCTGACCTTGGTTTTTTGCATCCAAGGTGCATTATCTTACACTTATCCATAAATGTCAATTGCCACAGTTCTTTTAGCTAAATCATAATTTACCATATGGCTTATCCCTCCAGGAACATCAACCTTGTTCCAAGTACAGATCCCTAATTGAATATAACCCTCTTTTGTCTGTCACTCAGCCACTGCCTAATCTATTCAACAATATTGGAAACCAAAAGCAATCCATCTTGAAATCCATGTGGTTTTAGATTTTCAACAATCCAATCCTTTAACACGGTTTGCATTACTTTCCCCACTACTGACTTTTGGCCTATAGTTGCCTGACTCCTCCTTACTGGCTTTCGTTTGAATAGGTATAACATTGTTTAGATAAAACCATTATCGATTTTGCTAGTTCTTTTAATAATTTTGGGTGTATCCCATCAGGCCCCATCAATTTATTTGTCTTTACTTTAGACAGCTGAAGTAGGATCTCTACTAGAGTACCGTATTTGCTCGAGTATAAGACAAGTATTGTTCAGAGCAAATGTTCTGAAAAATGCCCTCTTATATTCAAGGTAATCTTATAATCTGACCTCAAATCGAGGTCTGACTATAATACTATGATCCAGGTCACCCGCAGCACTTCAGGGGACCTGGATCCCCCTTGGAAGCAGCAGCTGGTGGATGTCTGCACGGTGCGGGCAGACATCCTCCGCTGCTGCCCAGTTCTTCCGCTGGGACTTCTATGACCGAACACCGCAATTACATCACTGCGTTCACGTCATAGAAGTCCCGGCGGAAGTGTCGGGCAGCAGCGGAGGACATCCACCAGCTGCCCCCACTAGACACCAGGGAATCACCATCGCAAGAGAAGGTGATGTCTGGGGGGAGGAGGGGAGAGAAGAGGATACAATGTCTGGGGGGAGGAGGGGAGATGAGGGTATACAATGTCTAGGGGAGGAGGGGATACAATGTTTGGGAGGAGTAGGAGATACAATATCTGGGGGAAGGGGGGAGAGTAGAGGATACAATATCTGGGGGAAAGGGGGGGAGGAGGGGATACAATGTCTGGGGAAAGGGGGAGAGGAGAGGATGATTTGTCTGGGGGCAAGGAGAGGATGCATTGAGGCAGGTGGCTCTCTAAGGGGAAAATGGGGGAAGCATTGGCTGGGGGCTACATTGGCTGGGGTGAAAGCGGCTGTGTATGGGTGCATTGGCAAAGTCTGGGGGGGGGGCAGATGGCTACGTGTGTGAGGGAAGGTGGTGGGTAGATTGGCAAATAAAATCAAGAAATTTTTTTTATCAACATTTTTATTAACTATGAAAAACATATCAATTCATATTTACAAGTAAAGCTTTTTTTCCTATAGTGTAGTCTTATATTAAGGCCTTTTCTTTTTTCTCACACTGAATAATCAAAAGTTCAGGGGTCATCTTATATTCAAGCAAATATGGTAATACTCTTTAAACTCACATGTATTTTCCTAACTGAGGTGCCTTTCCTTTATTTTATCTGTAAAAACAACCACATATTCAATGAGGCTATCAGCTAGACCTTTATCCACTTCTACATACCTTTCTTATTTTGTTTTTAATTTAACTAATCCTTGTTTTACTTTCCTTTTCTCGTTTATGGATCTTAAAAATGTTTTATCCCCCTTTTTCACTGAGTGGGCTATTTTTGCTTCTGTGTGTGCTTCGGAAGCTGATGATGATTCCTATATGCATATTGTAACTTTAGAATGTTTTTTTTTTTCTATAATCTAATACTTTTTTTGTGTGGAGTCACAGTTTTCCAGCTCACATCAGGAAGATTAAAGTCACTCATGATGATAACTTCCCCCTTCAATGTCATTTTAGCTATTTTTTCAACTAATATAAAAACTAGAACTCTTTCTATTTGTCCAGAGAGTCCTATAAATCACACCTACACAAGTTTCTGTACGATTATCAAATTCTAACCTAAACGGACTCTATGTTAGACTCACTAATTAGTATCAGGTTAGATTTTATGCTATTCTTCACATGCAGAGATCACTCATTCCCCTTTCTTTCCTTCCCTGCCTTTTCTGCTACATCCCAGTCAGTCTTCTCATTAGACATGTGCATTCATTTTTGGACGAATGCATTTTCGGATGAAAATAGCATTTGCGTTCATTGTTTGAATAATAAAAAAGGAAAAAATAATGAAAGCCAAATGAACAAATGCTAAATAAATGAAATTAATTTGTCCCTTTGTTCATTTGGATACCGACAGCCACCCTGATATGTCAAATCTGACAAATCGTCTAAATTCCGGCTTACGTTATTGTATGTAATGCTAATAGCATTACATAAGCAGAAATTTAGTCTGTTAGTAACATAAACAACTTAAGCTGAAATTGAGATGAAATGAGTTGAAATTAAGCTGAATTGACCCAACTTTTCATTTCTACAGATCAGAGTCATTAGAAATTATACATTTTGTATCAGTTTTTAGTCTGCACACCACTATGTTATGCGGAATAAGAACTAATCATAAATGAATACTGACTGTCTGATGACCCTGATCTGTGGAATTGGTCCATTCGGAAATTTGGCTTAATTTCGACTGTTTCAGATCAAGTTGTATATATAACTGTTATGGTTCTATTCACTAAAATTTGACTTGGGAGGTTGACTTTCATTTTGAGACTGTTTCAAATTTTTGAGACTAAGTCAAATGGGTGTCAAATTTGACCTAGTCTCAAAATGAAAGTCGACCTCAAAAGTCGAATTTCAGTGAATAGACTCAATTTTCGATTTTTGTTGTATATGTAGCTAATAGAGTCAACTTCAACTAATTTCCCCAAAATGTTTAATCTATTTTGATTCAATGTCAACTTTAGTTGTATATGTAACTACAGGTTGAGTATCCCTTATCCAAAATACTTGGGACCAGAAGCATTTTGGGTAACGGATCATTTTTACCAATAAGCTATATTAAAGTCTGTTAGCACTTATGGTATACAGTAGTGTCAGTGCAAATACTGTACATAGCAAATAAATCACTTTTAATGTGATGTAGCTGTGATGTGAGACATTGTTGGGAACCTGCCATTGGTGGGTCAGGCCTGCACATGTGCTATTGTATTACCATTTGAGGGTGTGGGGGAATCTGAGCATTCATGGGAAGACTATATAACACCTTAGGGGGGCTAGCCACTGAAAAAACTGTTGTGTGCTTGCATTCTGACAGGTGTGTGTGGAATTTGCAACTAGGATGCCTAGGGCGGCAAATTTCTAGGGGCAGCAGCGCGCCCCCAACACTGCAGTGAAAAAAACGCCCTCACCTGTCCCTATCATGGGGGGGTGATGGGGCATGTAATGGGGTTATGGAGGCAGGTAATTGGGGTGATGGAGGCATGTGATGGGGTCATGTAATGGGGTGATGTGGGTTGCAGGGCATGGCGTGCATGTGCAGCATAGGGGGTGCCTGAATTTTGTCTTCCTAGGGCAGCACAAAACCAAGATTCACCACTGTACATATGAAAATAACAAAACGAAAATAATACACAGATTTGGTCCAAAACGAATGCAACAACGGATGAAATGAAAACTTTCATTTTTTTACAACTCTAAGTCTCATTATAACATGTCTCAGTAACACCACAAAGTCTACATTCTCTGTTGCCATAATTGCCAATAAGTTCATGGCTCTCATCTTAAACTATGAGCATTTCTAGACATGACTCTAACCCTTTATTTTTTTTAACACACTTGCTACAGGCATCTTCTATTCTTGTTTTGGGGGCATTTGGATTTTAACACCATCCCCCCTCCCAGATTAGATACATCCCAGGAAAACCTCTGAACTGCTCAGTGAGGCCATGCTTTCCTTTTTAAGAAAGATACATTCCATCTTTTTTGTACAGTTCACTTCTATTCCAAATAGAGCTACCATGAAAACCAAAGCCAAATCCTTGTTCCCGACATCAGTCACCAAACGACAAGTTAAAGTCCCTTATATGCATCTGTCTATCATTCTGAGTGTTATACACAGGCAAAACTATTGAGAATTAATACGTTGACATAACATGCCATATATTATTGGCAACAACACAATTCATTTCCTTCACCTCTGAAACCTGAGTGCAAGTAAAGCCATGTGTCCCTAATGGACAAGTACATCTAATTCCACTAACTGCTTTGCTTGCTTAACAATATTTAAAATGTACCTCCTTTCTCTGTGAGCAGTGGCTCTATTAAGACATCTCACAAAGCCACTATTATCCAACTCCACACCGATTGTGATAGGCTCACCCAACAACAACTGCTTTGTATCAGGCCTCACCTTTTCCTTGTCATTGCAGTCTGCACACCTTAGACATAGATGATGATGGTTCCCGTTTGTGTGAGCCTGTCGCCATAAAACCACTACACCCTGAAAGAAACTAAAATGAATTATGGAGAGCCTCAGCTTGTGTGACATGTCTTTTATCCACATATCTAAGTCTACCAGATCCTACAATAATCCCATTGCAGGAATACTCTTTGTAATTGTCCTACCCTGGGCTTTTTTAACAGGTAATTTACAAATCTCAGGCTTCAAAAATGAAATCCCCTGCTGCAATATAGAGAACTGTCTACAGATTAGACAGCATCCAACCCTCAAGTGGTAGAATGTGAAAAAATGCAAAAATATTACACTGAACGAAGCCTGCCATTATAAAGATTTAAATCACACACAAACAAATCTTACTTTCCGCCTCTTCTATAACCCCAGACCACCTCCACAGTTTGAAAAGTGCTGTCATGCTTCTATATTAGCCAAACTAATCATCACTGGACTTATATACACACACCTTATATACACACATCCACGCTATAGCTGCATCTATATTATATTTATTCCTGTTGCTGACCTCGGATTTCCTACTGACTATTCTCTGTTTGCCTGTGTCCCTTTGACCCGGTCTGTATATTGTTTTGCTTGTTATCTGGTTTCCCTGATCCTGGACTGTTATATCGCTTTTGCTGTTTGCCTGTGAACCTGACCCTGGCTTGTACTCTTACCCTCCAGTTGTCTGTGGCATTTAACCATCCCATTGTTGGATTACAAGTGCTGTATTATTCCTTCTGCATTTAACCATCTCACTGCTGGATTACAAGTGCTGTATTATTCCTGCTCCATTAACCATCACATTGCTGGACTACAAGTGCTGTATGATTCCTGCTCCATTAACCATCTCATTGCTGGATTACAAATACTGTATGATTCCTGCTCCATTTACCATCCCATTGCTGGAATACAAGTGCTGTATTATTCCTGCTCCATTAACCATCACATTGCTGGACTACAAGTGCTGTATGATTCCTGCTCCATTAACCATCTCATTGCTGGATTACTAATACTGTATGATTCCTACTCCATTAACCATCTCCTTATTGGATTACAAGTGCTACATGTCTCCTGTATTACCTCGTCTGTGTTGAAGTATAGTGCTGTATATCCTATTTGGTGTATCCTTGTGTCCGGGACCTATCGTATCTCTTGGCTGAACTACTGTATTCTGCATCATCTCAGCTATCCAGTCATCTATACCAGGTTCGTCTTACCATTTCTGTATCCACCGTGCACTGCTCTTATTATTGTGGTAAGATCTGAGCAAATATATAGTTTCCTGCATAAGAGGTCTCGATCAAGTATCCCAAGTTCTCACATCACATGTATAGAGTACCCTGGTATTGCTATGCCCTAGTAGTTTGTCCTCTTTATACCATGTCTCAGTAACAGCCACTAAATCTACATTCTCAGTTGCCGAAATAGAGTCCCCATTCATACGAATAGGTCAATTGACCTATTTGTATGAATGGGGACTCTATTTCGGTTTATAGAAATCCAATAGCATTACATACAATGTAATCCCCAACTCCAACCCGAACATACAGTGAAATGTCCGTGTTCGGGTCCGGGGTCCAAAAACCGTAATGTTCGCGACGAACCCGAACAGTGGGGTTCGGGTTCGCTCAAAACTAGTCTCCAGTCAAACAACATGAGTAATCTCCAGTCAAACAACCTGAGTAGTCTCCAATCAAACAACATGAGTAGTCTCCAGTCAAACAACATGAGTAGTCTCCAGTCAAACAACATGAGTAGTCTCCAATCAAACAGCATGAGTAGTCTCCAGTCATACAACATGAGTAGTCTCCAGTCAAACAACATAAGTAGTCTCCAGTCAAACAACATGAGTAGTCTCCAATCAAACAGCATGAGTAGTCTCCAGTCAAACAACATGACTAGTCTCCAGTCAAACAACCTGAGTAGTCTCCAATCAAAGAACATGAGTAGTCTATAGTCAAACAACATGAGTAGTCTACAGTCAAACAACATGAGTAGTCTACAGTCAAACAACATGAGTAGTCGCCAATCAAACAACATGAGTAGTCTATAGTCAAACAACATGAGTAGTCTCCAATCAAACAACATGAATAGTCTCCAATCAAACAGAACACATCTATACATCAATTGCCACGAGATATCCAGTACATAATTATTGCTAACATTTGGCAATGTGGCTTATTGGTTATATTTCTAATTCCAATGATGTGTATCTACATCCATTTTTTAAATAATTTGCCGTTACACCTGCTAAGATATCACACATTTCCCTCTCAGTGTTGCCCAACAGACTGGGTACTATTTTGTATTTATTCAAATCTAGACAGTATTTATACCTGTCGAGACTAGGGCCTGCCGCGGCCCCTTCCGCAGGATTCCCTACCTGACTCTGCCGCTTCCCAGCTCCAGGCGCCCAGCAGGAGGGCCGCGCAAGCGCGAGGTAGGCCGCATCCCCGGCCTGTAGTAACTCGCGCCCCGCGATTCACGGGCACGAGTACTGAACTACCATCAAGGGGGCGTGTCCTGCGCTCGGATAGCGCACCATCATTGGACAGAACAAGGAGGAGTGTATAACAGGCAGGAGCTAGGTCCCACCCCTCTCCCTAGGCTTCTCAGGTGCAATTAGTGTTCACCTGGAGAGAGGTGGGAGGAGCTAGGTACTGGCAGGCTATAAAACAGGCAGGCACTGTTCATTCAGTGCTTGCTCGTTTTCAAGCTGCAGTACTTCGTATTGTTCCCTCTGAAGTTTTCCTATCCCTGCTACAGTTCCTGATTCCTCCTCCTTATTGAATTCCCGGCTATTGACCTGTTTCTGGACCTCACCTGTTTTTTGTCTACCTCTCCTCTGATTGTGACCCCGGCTTGGACTATCGATTGTGACCCTTCTCTGCCTTCCCTGACCTCTGGACGTCCCCGACTATTCTCTTGCCTACTCCCCGGATACCATTTTTTCTGGACTGCATTGTTTGGTGGCCCTTCGCCTTCATCGGTGATCCCTGCGCTGTGCTCCCTGTCTTACAAAACCGGACCAAACCCGACAGAACGAGCAAGCCATTATGGAGCATGCAGGGGTAACAGAAGCTATCCATGCCCTTACCCAACAACTTGAGGTATTGGCACAAACCGTCCAAAACATGCAGGAACACCAGCGTATGCTCCAAGGTCAGTTAGAGGCTCTGCAACAGGCACCAAATCTACCTCCAGCTCCTGTGATTCCCCCTCATCCTGCGGTGGTACCACCCCCGGAAGGTGCCATGGCAGCACCTGAACCTCAAGTGAAATTACCTGACCGTTTCTCTGGTGACTGACGTTTGTACCGTTCCTTTGTGACCGCTTGTGAAGTCCTCTTCGTACTTAAACCCAGGACATATGGCACAGAGTTTGTTAAGGTGAGAACCGCAATCTCGCTTTTATCAGGTGCCCCTATGTCATGGGCACACCATCTATTACAAGTGGATCATCCAGCACTCAAGACCTGGGCTGCGTTCCGCTTAGCCATGGATGCTCTATACGACGATCCTCATCGAACCTCGACAGCAGAATCCTCCCTTCGGGCCTTGAAGCAGGGCCGCCGGCCGGTAGAGGAGTACATTGCAGAGTTCAGAGGATTTGCCGTAGAAACGCAGTGGAATGAACCGGCTCTATTACACCAATTCAGATTAGGTCTCTCCGAAAGTCCCTACGGCAGCCGAGACCGCAGAATTATTCACTCAACACATCTTCCGATTGCATGGAGTACCCCGATCCATTTTATCTGATAGAGGAGTGCAATTCACCTCCCGATTCTGGAGAGCTTTCTGCCAGGGTCTACAAATCCGAAGGGTGCTCTCCTCCGCTTACCACCCGCAAACCAATGGGCAAACGGAACGAGTGAATCAGATTCTGGAACAGTATCTAAGATGTTATATCACCCATCAGCAAGACAACTGGTTCCAGTTACTACCCATTGCAGTGTTCACTTACAACAACCACTGGCAACGTGCCATACAGATGTCACCCTTTAAAGCTACTTACGGTTTCGACCCCATCTTTCACATTGATCTACCCAAAACCGCAACTGTACCACCGGCTGCTGATCGTATCCGTGTCCTTCAACAGAACTTCCCTCTTCTCAAGAATACCCTGCTAAAATCTCAACAGGAATATAAGAAATATGCTGATAGAAGACGACTCCCAGCACCATCGTATCAAGTCGGGGAGAAGGTATGGCTTTCTTCTGCCCACATCAAACTGTTGGGTCCCGCGAAAAAGTTGAACCCAAAATATTTGGGACCATTTGAAATCATCGCTCTCCCTGGTCCTAATGCGGTCCGCCTTCGACTCCCTCCATCCTGGCGTCTCCATCCGACTTTACATGTGTCCCTTTTTTCTGGACTGCATTGTTTGGTGGCCCTTCGCCTTCAGCGGTGATCCCTGCGCTGTGCTCCCTGTCTTACAAAACCGGACCAAACCCGACAATACCTCTTTTTTACATTAATATAAACAAAAACAATTTTTTTTTAGCTCTCTTTTCAATCCTTGATTCTCTCTTAATTCTTTTCTAAGAAGATCTCAAATCCTCACCGTGTTATCTTCTAAATGTATTATGTCAATATTTTAATATTTCAGTTTTAAGTCTTAACGCTAAAACCTAATCCAATCATATCATGCCTTTAGATCCATGCATACAATTAAGTGCCATAATAGATGTTTTTTTTTTACTAGTTGAAATTATACAGACCTATGAAAATTGTATACATTTCAAATACAATTTTATCAAATTGTGAATGGCAGGGAATTGATATAGGAATTTCTAACGTTAGGCCAACTCAGCTGTTTTGGGTTTCAGTTCCCCATCTCAATTCACTGGAATTCTCTCTTTAATATTCTCTACTGGCACTATTTGTTTGGAGTTTTCTGTACGAGTGAACAGTACTTTTTATGGTTAACCCTTTTGTCTGTGGTTATTTGAGCAGCTGCTTTTATTCTTGAGTTTTGAATATAAATTTATGCTTGATAAATCAGGAACAGACAATAAATATTCTAAGAAGCTTGAGAACATGTGATTAGTAACCTTCAAGGATATCAAACTTTGTGATGCATGACAAATAAATATTTTAACAGGGTGGAAATTCAGTCTTGCATGGTTATATTATTTGTTTGTTAGCAATCAAATAAACAGTTTCCTTGTTCTTTTCAAGCTTTAGGCCAACTTTGCCGAGTTGGACAATCCTCCTAGTCAGTTGCATTGGAGAATTTGTCCAATATGGTTACATTGGCCTTAAGTTTGAAATTCTCTGCAATTTCCTTCAATTCTCCCTTGCTTTTTCTGGAGATCTCTCTTTCTCTCTGCTAGTGCAAAGAGATCCTCATTTTTGCATTGGATCAGCAGGGGATACCTGTTTAAGGTCCAGACTGGGCGACCTGCCTCCCAGGAATGCTTGACAAGCTGCCGGTCAGAGTATAAACTGCCATGTACTATCAAAAGTATATGTCAGTTTATCCTCACACGAGGGACAACTACTTTGAAAAGCACAAGTGAAAAATAAAGTGTAGTTGTCCTTTAAGGTAAGATATATAAAATGCTGAACTTTTGCTTTCATTGACAATGCTGGAGCTACCTGTGAGACTAAAAAGAATGCAAAGGGGCCCTTTTAGCCTGGAAGAAGAAGAGGTCAGAGACCACATGCAGACCAAACTCTATTATAAGCATTGTAAAAGAAATCTTTTATACAGTTCAAACCTTAAATGTCTACATTCAGAATGACAGAATCAAAGCAACCTGGGGGCCTGAGACGTATTGTCATGCATGCAAAGTAAGCAACTTTCAAGCTGATTTTGGCTATTTATCTTTAGGGGCCCAAAGAAATAAGATATTTAGAGTGAACACCTAGGCACTTATCCAAGACAGCTACTTGCCATACATTGTCATTTTGCTCTGAAAGAGATGGGACAAATATAACACAAATGAAAAAAACAAAACAAATAATATGTAACTCATTCCCTAAATATAGGTAGACCTTTGTCATCTCAGCTCTTGAATATGGTAAAGAATATTAATGATGTGTGTCACTTTGAACTATAAGACACTGTCAGATCCAAATAACATATGCTGTAACAAAACGTGAAGAGTTTGCTTTGATTTATAAATTGTTTCTGCAGGAAATTTCTAATACAGACATCAGAGACTGTGATTCATGGAGCTTTCTAAATGCTATATGCTGATGCATTTCATGTTCAAATTAGAAATGATGTAATCATCCTGTGGTTACAGATGATGCTGAGTTAATCTCTTTTTGAAAGGGAAATTTGTAGTCCAAGATAAGAATTTAATTAATTTTTTTTATCTCCAGTGTCTCTTTTTGTGTGATTTTACAATGCTCAGAGTAAACTAATAAGTTGCCATTATCATGCCAATTGATGCCCCTTGAGAACCTCACAAAGAGTGCCTGGAGGCATGTGAAATTAATAGAATATGATACTTTAATTCATTTTATAACAGTATTCATTATGGTACGATAACATACTCATTTCTCTTCTCTTTATACTGGAGTGTAATGCTGCATTTTGACATTCACATAAACACCACATAATTTTGTTACATTGAATACAGGCACAGACAATCAAAAATATGCTAATAAAATGGTGGTTGGACACAGGATGTTTTTAAAGAACATCTAATTGATAGTGCCCTAAATTATTTAAGTGCCAGAGGACCGTACCTTTTATAAAAAGTAAGATAAATGAAAGAAACGTTTTGTCTCACAGAAATATGAGTGAATTAGATATTCGGTCAACTCCAGTGAGTTTCTCCTGCTAGAAGAACAGATGTTGGCCTTGCCTAATCCATTGTTAAATGTTTGAAGGACTGATTTAGCAAAACATTATGCAGGGACAATGTAACTCTTTTATCAGGAATAACTCACCAGGTTTGTTCCTGCACAATGCATAGTTAAGTCAGTGAGAGTAAAGTGTCAACTCGGGTAGCACTGATGTTCTCATGGAAAAAATGGAGCTCTGGGTTTCAGTCCACTTCAGAACACTTTAGTGATCAAAGCTGGCACTGTGGAAAGTGAGGATGTATAGCACTGGTGGTGTTGGTGAAGTTGGTGGGGGGCCTGGAGTGGTGCTCACATATAAACAAATGAAGAGGCAGATTAGTGCTCTCAATTTCTTAGGTGGCCTCCACAATGTCCAACTGAGGCTAGACACTTATGGAGAAAGGGCAAATTGTTGGCATATGATTTTTCAATTAGGGCCCCCAAAAACCTAGAACCACCCCTGGTCATAACACAACATATTTTTCCTAACAAATTTGCAATAATAAATATGTTCTGAATACCCATCAATGAAAACAATGAATAAGGGATGTTGTTATATAGACTTACCTGTACCTAAAAAAAACATTATTGTGTTACCTGTATAATAGCCTTTCTTGAATTTTATTGGTAATGGAATGAAAAGCATTGCCATGGCTATGGCAATGGGAAACAAAAACCTTGTTTGCCCAGCTTAATATAAATTTAAAAGCCATGAAATATGCCTGAAGTGCTAATTTGAATGCTTGTTCCAAGTTCACAAAGGTTCACCTCTTGCATACAATGGACAAGATCAACCAACAACCGTCTTGTTTTATCTTGTGATGGATTTTATCTCCACAAGCATGTTTGATGAATAACAACTGCGGCAAGTTGTATTATTCACCCGATTACCGTAAAAGTATTTTTGTCTAAATACAGGGATTTGGTAGATGATTTAATTTAAACTATATTACACTGGTGTCTAATTAAATGGTGCCAACAGTTTATGCAGTTATTGGCACAAAACCTGAAGGGGTGTTCCAGACTTAATTAGATGAACAGAGACAAAGTAAGCCATGAACTAGAGAAAGTACAGTAATCTGTATCAAATCCAACATATGTCATAACATTTTTTTATCAATTACTCAAATAGAATATGCATGCTGTTTTAGGTTCTAGGTGCTCACTGGAATTTAATGTTTATGGTCTAATTTTTTAAATGTCTAGTTTTATAATATTTTATTTTACATATAATAACTGTGATTCCTCTTTTTCTTAACCAACCATACTAATTTTCAGAGATATGCAAAACTAAACTTATTTTTGCATGATTTTGCATTTTCTTTTTAAATTAGTAATTATACAGTATTTCATTATTTACTGATTATATATTTTAATTGCTATTTTATTTTTACATTGCATTTTGAAAAAGTGTTTTAACAGTTATTGCTTATGCAACAGTTAATAAGAAAAGTTCTAACTTCTTGTCTTGGTTGCGAATGTATTATTTCTTTCCTTTTAATGACAATTTTTTGCTTCATTTTTTCTTATTTTTCTCAGAGTCAGAACATGGTTTGGTACTCATTTTATGTCAAGTATTAATTATATTTTTTTCAGGATTTGTTAACTTTTAAAAAAGACGTGTGGGCTTCATTTTAAATAATTTTATTGTTATTTGATTTAAGTTCCTTTTTTAACTAAATTGTAAAACTGTAATTTATAGGACTAGAGGAACAGGGTAATCACAATAACTATTAATTGCGTACTTAAGAGCTATTTTTTTTTATATATAAAAGTAAGTTCCATAATGTAAGAACACTGGTTACAATAAAACCATTAAATCAGAAAAAAAATTATAATAATAATAACAGAACATGAGCGTGTTTCCTAACATATTCAATTACCCTACTACTTCCTAAAACAGATTAATGATAAACAACTAATTTGGTTCTTAAACAAGATAGGGTGTTTTAAAATCAATATCTGTAGCACATAAAAGTGGTTTTATAAATTAACTATGGATTAGAAGCAGAAGCTGATCGAAAGATTAATGCTACAAAAAAAAACAAATGTTTAAAACAAATACTTTTACTAATTGTAATACATTATTTGCTAATTTAATCTATTGTGTATTGTAGATCTATACTTATTTAAAGGACCATTAAAAAGCAAAATAAAGTGTGTTATATTTGTATATAATGTATAATTAAAGCTACACTGGTGAAGATTTATTATAGTTCACATTCAATAGTCTAGTGGATATGATATTATTTAATTACTCCCAAAAAATGGTAACTGAAGTGAACCTCTTGATTTACCCATCACTCTTTAAAGGGACAATTCCACCTAGAGCGGCTGAAATTTTTTTTTAAGTGCTGTATCACATAAAGTAAGAAAAATAAACAGATTTGTCACATACAGTACACATACAAAACATACGTTGCATGAATTAGCCCCTATAAATAACAGTAAGTCCCTTTAAGAGGGGCATTTTTTGGAGCTTTCAATAGTAGTAGCAAACTAGATAATGAAATGTAAACCAATCTGTAGGAACTCTCAGGCTGAAGGCTAAATCAAATTATTATTAGAAGTAAAACATCTGCTGTCCCCCAGTTGTCACAAAGATAGGATGTCAGGAAGGAGCCCTGTAGGGTCTGGCTGAAATCCACAATGCATAACTCAGTCCTGGATGGGAACTGAGACTGGGCATGTGCCGCTGTTGGACAAGACCGGCAGGCTAGTTGCTCTCGGATAGGACAGGTTGGTAGCTCTGGGAGAGGATGGCTGGTAGTTTTTGGACAGGATGGATGGTTGTTCTTGGACAGGACAGGCTGGTAGCTCTAGGACAGGCTAGTAGAGAACAATGGCTGGAGGGAAGATCAGCAAATTGGATTCAACAAAGCCCAGCTGACAGCATCAGAGTGGAGCAGAATTGACACATACTACTACAGATTCCACCAGTGGAAGAAAATGGAATTAACTACAAAATCCTACTTTAATATATTCAGGAGCCTGGACTACAGGGTGTAACCATGACACTTAGACCAAGGTACACGTGTTGTAGGCTGAAGGATACAATCCCAACATTTAAAAAAAACAAACCTGCAAATGGGTTTGGGGTAGATGGGTGATAAATTGGATAAGACAACTGGAAAATGAATTAGGTAAATTGGAAATAATGGTCATAGCTGTGGCAACTCAAGTGCCAGATAATGAACGTGAAGTGGGAAATAGAGAACATAACATCTGAGGAAAGGGGTCATTATTTTAGAACACTTAAAGAGGGACTTAACCCCTCATATAAAATGAATTAGACAGTAGGCTGCATCTGTTTCACATTTGATTGGAAGATTACAGAGGTTTTCCAGGCTGCCATGTTGAGAATCTGGTGTTCAATGGCAGTGCTGATTGGTGCACGGCATCTGTGACAATTAACGCACTTCGAATAAGAGAGGAAATACTTTTCTTCTTCCCTGCTCTTGGCTGTGTCCACTATATGGTGATTTAGGAAAGTAATCTTATAATAAATTACACCTGCTACTAAAGCAATAATTGAAACCCTGTCTTAAAACACCCACACTAGCTATTAAGTGGGATGGGAACTTAAGGCCTCAAAATGATCTATAGTAGTAGTAGTAGGTAAAATAACCTACTAAAGAGAGGCTTGTGAAACAACCCTCAATAGACATGGGAGCATAATACAAAAGTTTATAATTTATTAATTCTACCAAAAAAGGGCATATGATTTCTCAAAAATAACATAAAAAACATTGAATGGGATTGTTTATGATTACTATTGTATGAAAGGTTTGCTGAACTATTCCCATGGCGGTTTGTTAGACCACACTGGATTGCGATGGGGATGATATTCATTTTAAAATACAGCACAATGTATACTCTAAATACAATTGGGTGTTTGAGTTTGAAACCCGCTGACAAGCTGGGCTCACTAGTTTGGATGGTACAAATGGAATTTTCTATCTATTAAATAGCAGCTCTACCAAGCAATTAAAATGCTAAGTAGATTTTGAGATCATCAGATAAATGAGATTAAGTGGAAGTGTTTATTCTCTCCTCACACTTGAAAGAAGTAAAGCACACACGAGGGGGTAGCCCCTCTTTTATGCAAATGAGCTAGTTTAGTTATGTTCTAAATGATGATAAAGCTATCAAACAATATTCCCCATCCCTCATAGGTGATTAACACATGCTACATTAAGCAGACCAATTTAAAACAGCACCGGTGATTGGGAATATGCTACCTTAAAGAAAATCTTAATTGATATTATAATTAGGTGAGCAGTCCTAAAGCTGTTTTTAAGTCTCCAATTTTGAAATAGAAATTCTCTAATCTAAAGTGAAAACACTTACTGTATATTTTTTAACGTTTCATTGACTCTATGTGGGCCAACAACATTTCCCATTCAAGTCACATCCTTACCTTTAAGCTTTGGTAAACTGGGATTTATACACATCCTAGTAAAGTTAACGGAGCAAAAATCAAAACTGAAAAAAAATCTATTTTATATAAGCGGACATACAATAACCAGACACTTACCTGCAAGTAGCAATATATTTCTAAAATATTGTAAGGGCTATAAATAACTATTTGCTGCCAACCTACTTGCAATTAACTATCTTATCTCTCAACAAAAGGGAATTTAATTATGTTATCTTCCTAACACTTCTCTGTAGTCACTCTCACTAAGGTTTCTAAAGTATCCATAACAATACAAGTTACCATTAGCAGAGTCAACCATTACAAGACAGAGATTTATCTATTTGTGCTCAAGTAGCCGCCTGCACTAATAAGAAATTAATTTATGGTATTTCCAAGGAAATGTTTATGCAGGGTAACGGTAAGTTAAAATTGTATAAGTCATGTTTATATTGGCTCACTTTGTTTTTTAAAACGTGTTGCAAAATATTTAAATGTCCTGGTACCAAGGAGCTCTTCTTCCTTCTGCTCTGGAAGTGCAGCTCTGCTATATTTTCCTCTCTCCCTTTTAGGATTTGAAGTTAATGCTGTGGTTAAGTTGCTATCCAGCACTATTGTTTCAAGTAGATATCTACCTTACTATACTTGTTCCTTTAGAACCTTGTAGTTAAAAATGCAGCTAGTTTCCTGGCCAACGCTGCTCTTTCAAGTGGAGATCTTTCCTACTGGGTTTGAAAATACCTGCAGGAGAGTCAAGCCATAGATTAAAGAGTTATTATAAGTTAATACATGATTGTTAGATTTATTTATATACAATTGTGGTCAATGTCTTTACCCATAAAGACCCATAAAGTCTTGTCGGGGTATTTTACCAGCAGGCCAGTAACAAATTATATTAAAGCCAATGAGGAGTCCATGGAGACAATGCTTCCATAGGAAGCAGGCAGCGTTCTGGTCCGCGACTGTCTCACTCTGCTAGCGCAGAGGGAGCTCCTCATTTTTGCTTGGGATTGGCAGTGAGGGCTTTAACTTGACCCCCCCCTGCTGATTCAATGCAAAAATGAGGGTCTCTCTCTGCGCTAGCAGCGAGAGACCCTTGCATTCGGCTGTCAGAGCTGGGTGAGCCCCCACTCCGATTGGCGGTGCGCATGCTGACGTTTGTCAGCACGCGACAACCAGGAACTGCTGTGTCTCGCATGTGAAACACAGCAGATAGTAAACCCGAGTGTATCTATTAATATAAATGCTGAGTTTACTTAATTGACCTGGGACATGTTTTGTTTAACCCTTGCTTCCTTCAGAGGTTTAAGATAAGGTGGCAACCCTGGTTTAGTGGAGTTTTGGATATATTGGCTTTTGGTGAAGGCAACCGTGTGATATTCTATGTTGTAGAGAAGTTCACTGACCCTGACAGCAGGAGCAGCTACGTGTTGAATGCTCTGAAAAGGCTGCCACCGTTAAAGACAAAGTAAACTGTTAACCTTGAGAACGGTATAGGAAACAGTATAAACAATGCACAACATAACATCATAGTATACTGCCAGCCAATGCTTCAAATGTGTTAACTGTTTAGATGTGTTTATTAGGGAAAGACTATCCCTCTCAAGGTGGAAAGTGTAACATTAATGAAAGATGGCTATTGTTTCCTTTAAAATAATTATTATTAGAATTTCCAGTCATAACTAGAAATAAAAAAGAAAACCTATTTTCAGTGACTGCAGGGGAAGGTTTGACTACCTGATACATTGCCACTGAGTGTTGATTTTACTATCAACACATAATGGAACATGAAGGGGAAATGATCCATAAGCATTGTGTCCTCCTCTGACATCTAATCTTTTTTTGTACATTTGTTGATTTGTTTAACAAGGCAATAGAACACAACTAGTGAAATCATGTTAATATGCATGCAAAGCATTTGTTAGACACCTTGATCATTCACAGAATGGTTTCTTCTTGTCCTGACAGTTATATTTAGTTATGGCCACATAGGGCATAAAATATCTCCCTTTCTGGATAAGGATATTCAGATAACACGAGTTAATCTTTTGTCTCTGAATCCAATGAATGTATGGACCTCTTAAAACATATTGAGACTGCTTCACACTAGGGTTAGTTTCTGCCAAACTTCTTGCAAGGTTTGAAATGGTAGCTCACACAAAATGGGTTATGGTGTGATGACAGGAAACTCTCTCCACTGTATGTTCAGAAAAATCAACAGAGAATTGTTGAACATAACCGACTGTAACAGAAAACATGTAAAAAAATAAATAAATGAAAACCAAAATATTACATGGCCTTGATCTGGCATGTAGTTCATATTAACAAGGGATCATTGAAAAAATAAATACAAATTATTAAAGACTGAGAAAGTCTCTTATTTTCCTGCATGCAGGCAGCATGATATAAATACATGAGGGTCTACGAAGTATAATACAGGGAAAAAAAGGAGTAACTTGGGATTTCTCCATTCACCTTCGTCCACTGCTGGGCTCCCGGTCCCCAAACCTACTGTTAGATGGTAAGCAACATACTTTCAAACACTTTCAAACATAGTAGCCTAAATTGCAGACCGTTTCAATTAGGTAAACTCAGAATCAAAAGTAATATAAAACTTCACTTTCATTACGGATCCAATGAATAAAACCAAAGGATGTCAAAATATTGTCAGCGCAGCCTTTCACATTTCGTCCCTATGAACTTATTCATAATCCTCAAAGTATACACCGATCTGGCCTAAAATGGATTTGTGTCGACCACCTTAGCCAAATTTCACAAATCTCCAGAATGCAGATTCTCAATATCCATGAATTTGAGCCCAAATCGGCTGTTTAAGCCATTCAGAAACCGAAGCATCAGAATCATTTGAATCGGGTCATTTTCGCAATGACAACCATAGATATTTGGCTAGCCAATATGCACTGATCACCCCTGCACACTCCAAATTTGGGTAAGATGCATGCAATTTTCCAATTTCAATTCTACAGATTTTAGTTGGAGAATTGAATAGAACAGTGTAGAAGAGTTAAGGTTATTTTTTATTATTATTATTTATCTATTATAATATTATATGTATCTATTATATTAATTATTATATATTAATGTTATATTTACATTAATATAAGCATTTTAAAATTTTGAACAAAACTTTATTTTAGATTATTTTATGTTCATTTAATTTATTTTTATGTATTTAATTAATGTATCATATTTTTTTTATTTTTTTTTTACTGAGTTTAATTGTATTACGCTTTGGGCCATTGCGGACGGACGTCTATGGGAGGAATTTAGCTATATTCATAATAGCTAAGGCCTTTCCGAAATGGTCCAAAATAAACTGAAGTCCTCCCCATAGAAGTCTATAGGGAGGACCTTTGCTACCACTTCGGTGCATTTCGGTGTCAGGAGATATCATCATGGAATCGGCTATGATGTCCAAATTACAGACATATTCGGAGGCATATTAAGGCTACCTGAGTAGCTTAAAATGTGGGTACCGATGTCCCACTGTTGCGCCCCAAATCTGTCCGCAATTCGGAGGGACCATTTTGGGGCTGATTATCTGCAAATATTGTGTCAACTGTATAGTGATTATTTGATCCTATACAAGATGTATCCTTTTGTGTCTAACAGTCAGGGGTGGGCTGGGCCGGGGGCAGGGAGGTAATTGCCCCCCTAGGCCGCCCTAATGCATGCTAAAAACAGCCGCTGGGCTGTCTTCAACGCTGGGCGCCCCAGGAATTACAGGGCCGGCCTGGGGCAGCTGCCTCTTGAGCCCCGCTGGCCAGGCCCGCCATCAGGGGGTGACGGCCGATACTTGAGTCCCGGGCCCAGAGGGTCCAGGGGGCCCGGAGTGCCCAGGTCACGCCAGGAAAAAAAAAATCCTCCCCACTTTCCCAGTACTTACCTCCTTGCTGCTGTCCCCCGGTGCTGCAGGTCCATGGCTGTGAGGGAAGCGTTGTGCGCTCCCCTCCAGCCAATGCACATTCAATAAAGTTTGTTGAAAAAAAAAGTTTAAACAAACGCTTCCCTCACAGGCACAGACGGGCAGAATTAGAGCACCGGGAGACGGAGACAGAGCAGCAGCAAGGAGGTAAGTACTCAATATGGTGGCAAAATCCTGGCATATTGTGGAGGAAAATCCTGGCATATTGAGGGGCAAAATCCTGGTATATTGAGGGGCAAAATCCTGGTATATTGAGGGGCAAAATCCTGGTATATTGGGTGGCTAAATCCTGGCATATTGAGGGGGAATAATCCTGGCATATTGAGGGGGCATAATCTTGGCATATTGAGTGGGGAAATCCTGGCATATTGGGGGGGGGGGGGATCCTGGCATATTGAGAGGGCATAATCCTGGCATATTGAGGGGGCATAATCCTGGTATATTGAGGGGCAAAATCCTGGTATATTGAGGGGCAAAATCCTGGTATATTGGGTGGCTAAATCCTGGCATATTGAGGGGGAATAATCCTGGCATATTGAGGGGGCATAATCTTGGCATATTGAGTGGGGAAATCCTGGCATATTGGGGGGGGGGGAATCCTGGCATATTGAGAGGGCATAATCCTGGCATATTGAGGGGGCATAATCTTGGCATATTGAGGGGAAAATCCTGGCATATTGGGTGGCATAATCCTGGCATATTGAGGGGGCATAATCCTGGCATATTGAGGGGGCATAATCTTGGCATATTGAGTGGGGAAATCCTGGCATATTGGGGGGGGGGGAATCCTTGCATATTGAGAGGGCATAATCCTGGCATATTGTGGGGGAAAATCCTGGCATATTGAGGGGAAAATCCTAGAATATTGAGGGGGCATAATCGTGGAATATTGAGGGGGCATAATCCTGGCATATTGAGGGGGCATAATCTTGGCATATTGAGGGGAAAATCCTGGCATATTGGGTGGCTAAATCCTGGCATATTGAGGGGCATAATCCTGGCATATTGAGGTGACACTCCTGGCATATTGAGGGGCATAATCCTGGCATATTGAGTGGAAAATCCTGGCATATTGAGGGGCATAATCCTGGCATATTGAGGGGAAAATCCTGGCATATTGAGGGGCATAATCCTGGCATATTGTAAGGGAAAATTCTGGCATATTAAGTCGCAAATCCTGGCATATTGTGGGGGAAAATCCTGGCAATATTAGTTATAAAACAAGGAAAAGATGGCCGTGGATGGGGAGGCAATTCGGTGGTGCAATGGGTCACTTGACTGGATTTGCCCCCCAGGCCTAAGGCTGCCAGCCCTCCCCCGCTAACAGAGTTAAACCTACTGAGTTAAAACCCCTTTTAGAGCTCTAAAAGTTATACATAACTGTTATACACAATCTGCTTTTGTAGAAGTGGGCCCTAAACTTTGAAGCATACAAAGTTACCTGTTCCACAGAAAGTGCATGGATAAAACTTGCCAAGATTCTCATATCTTCAGAGTGGCAACATAGCTGCCCTTCAAGGCTACCTCCAGAAAAAAAACAATTCTCTTTTTTTTTTTTACAGAATAGGATTTTATTACTTGCACACCCTTAAACTATTCAGAATACTTTTATATCCAACTGCCCCTGATCAAGCGAAAGGGTAGATTTTTTATTGTGCTGCCAAGGAGATGCAAATGTTTCTGTAATTGAAACAGATACAATGAAGCCAAACAGTTTTAATAAGCACTGATAGTGAAGGTTTAAAGAGGCATTCAAGTGTTAAGGACTCAAAACAAGGCATCTCACACAGTTATTGCCAAACTTAAATCAGACTTCAGTAGATATGGAATCCTGAGAATAATGGTCTTGAACCTCATTCTCAACCAAGATTATGTACCGACAAAACACTGATTTATGGAGAACAGACATCATCTGAGATGTGACAAAACTGTTGCAACATAGAAGAATATGTGATTGATACAAGGGACTAAACTACATTCCTGAATCCACTAAGTTGCAGCAAGATGATATTTTGGAACAAGGCTGCATTTAATTTAGGGCTAAGTTTTTTCCTTTGGCATCTATTCACTAGAAATTAAAATTGGTGAACTGACAAGTCAACTACAAGAGAACTGCAAAAATCATTAATAACTAAGTTAGAAAGATATTCAAGGTTTTTTTTTATTGGTGCTGTTAGAATCTTCTGTATGTGGTTCACTTGTTAGATCACCACGGTTCACTATTTAGTAGATACATAGTTGGCAACTGACCAGTGATCTGCCAAGATTGAGCTCTAACCTACCTGGTACAGTGATCACAAAGGGACATTTATTTATAGCTGCCATGGCCAAGCTTTCAGTCACACATTGCCCATAATGTTTCTTTTGCACAGATGATGCAAAGATGATGTCTTTTGGTATCTGTTTAGGTATCATATTGTTATAATATAGGTCACATGTGCAAAACCTTAGCCCCAGTTACACGGCAATAAGAGACCTGATGAAATTAGTTAAGTCCTGTCTGCTATCCGTTATGTTCATTTTATTCATGATTACTTATTTATATCCATCTGTGCCAGCAAAAATGTTCATCCGCATAATTACTGGTTTGCTCAAAAAAAAGCTTCAAATGTTTTTTTTTTGTATAACAAATTTTCTTTTTATTTCCTAATAATACTGCCTGCAGAATGACTGACTATATTAGCTGGCTGGCACATGTTAGCTGGCATTGTCATTAAACACAATTTATTGTTTCTGATGTTCATTTCACAGTCAGTCTTCGTTTCTTCTTCAACAAAATCTGTTACTTTTGCTTGTGTGACTCAGATTGAGGGCAGGGGGTAAACACAAGCAATTTTAGCTAGTCAGATGAAAAGGAAAATACAGAATAATAGCATTTTATTGAGCAGTTAGTTGCTTTGAGTAAGTAGATTTGAGCATGAATATATATGGATAGTCACAGTATATATGGATTTCCTTGACCTTAAAGTCTGCAAACCATAGGTCAGAAGTGATGAAAGATTACATTGCCTCCTACTCTCAGCATATCACCTAACTGTTCCGTTTTAAATTATCCTGTCGCTCCAATCTTCATTTCTGGCGTTCAGGACACTTGAGAATCAATACTGCTCATCCATAGATGTTTGCAGTACCGCTGGCAGTTTGAGTAACACGCCCACTTCACTGCCAGGAGGAAATGTTGGGAGGTATTTTCTTATAGTGGTTTGGGGCCTGGAATTTACCTGAAGATCATCTAGATCTTCAGTGGGATTGTGCCGGCGGTATCTAGCTTGGAAATGCTTTAAAGGACAGCTGTACACAAGTTTAACACATATGCTTATTTAATAGTATATACAGCAACATTATCCAAAATCTATTTCTTTTAATCATCTAATACAAGTTTATCTATGCTTGGTAGAAAGTGCTCAGAGACCAGCTGTGGGAGTGGACATCATCTGAGTATCTTCAGTCAGATCGACCAAAGATGGAGGGCAGTTGCTAGGCTAGCGCGCCCCTGTCAAGCACAGATAGCAGGTTGCGTATGCACATTGATGACTGGAGTCTACAGATGTGAGGAAGATTGCTCTCATCAGCAGACTCCAGTCATTGATGAGCATGTGCTAAATGACATCCATACTTGACAAGAACGCTCCAGCCCTCTATCTGTCATCCATCTTTTGTCGATCTGATATAAAACAAAGTTCCACCAAATTGTCATTTAACGAGACATCAGTGTAAGATAGCAAAACCTAAAAATAAGAAAAAAACCATGGGAACAGATAAATGCTCACATATTTTTAAAGTGTCACTTAATATGAATGTATTCATTCAGAGACTATAATGAGCTTTAAAATACACTGGCCTAGATTCATTTCCAGCCATTAAAGACAGAATATGTTATTGTTTTGTTAACACACCTTATGCATAACAAAACACATCAAGCTTTTTCCTTTTGAATCATACATTTGCTGTTGTTATTAAATAAAAATAATAAAAAATTAATAAGATGTGTTTATTTCCTGGAATATTTATTCTAAAAGGTGTGCTGTTGTGTTGGCTTTTGCATCAATATTGACCCCCTGGTGAAGAAGTAATCTCAATGAGGCTTGCGACTTGTCTCTTCTAAGAGAATTTTTAAATGAAAGATAATAATAATTTGTATCACGGTGATCCTATGCAAATGTTAGAATTAGTCAGAATGGTTTCAGACATGGAAATGTTTTCACACACTGAACGACTACAGGAATTTTATGGACAAGAAGAAAAAAAAAACTTGACTCTCAAATATTTTCCACCCCTAGAATATGAGTTGAAATGCCGGGGGCATATATATTGGTCTCCACTTTATTTGTTCAGTTCTCATGTCCTTTGCTTTTGTAGGTTCTTTGTAATAGAGGAAATGTAGAAAAGATCAAGAGCACGCTTAAATAATGAAAATGATAATGTGAATTTATAAATTTATATTTGATTATGCAATACATTTATAATATCATTTTCATTATTTAAACGTGTTTCATGCAGACTGCTTGCTCATCTGAAGAATACCAAACCACTAAACCTTCCCTTTCTTCATCTCTATGCATGTGTATACATTTATAAAAAGTCCATTAAGTCATGTTTAGCAAGTAATTCTAGCTGAAGCAATACCACTCATCATATTTTGTGACTGAATGATCCTTTTACTAAGTTAATGATATGCTTACATAACAACTTGTGTTATACTAATTTCCATACCGGCAATGTCATGTTAAGTTAGGAGAGTTGCTGTGCTGATTTAACTTAAAGGACAACTAAAGCTTTTTTAACCCTAGATTCCTAAAGTGCAAGGGTTAAACAAATAGTGTCCACTCTTCCTAATTAAACCCGACCTGAATTTACTCTCAGAACTGAGGCAGAGTTGGTCAGGAGACTGGTGCTCACTGATCTTACTTATCTTTCTCTTTTAAAAGGGGATCAACAGAGAGGACCTAGCTTTTTGAAAACGAGACGAGGCAGTCGTCAACCTGCAAAGAGAGGCAGTCGTCAACCTGCAAAGAGAGGCAGTCGTCAACCTGCAAAGAGAGGCAGTCGTCAACCTGACCAGGTTGCCTGCTTCCTAGGGAAGCATGGCAGCTGCCGGTCAGAGGATAAACTGGCACCTAGGGGCATAAATATAGAAGATCAAGTGAAAGTAAAGTTGTCCTTTCATATGACATAATCTATACCAATTTTCATGTTTACCCCGATAGCCAGCATATAACCTCTAAATAGTTAAATTATTTAGAATACTTGGATTTGGACAATTACGTAGTTAGTATCAAAACTTCTCCATGTTTTGAACCCTCTGAACCCGCACATATATGTTTTACTTAAATTACTGGTTGGGCCAGGTGTTCCATGATATAAAGATTAGCAAAAGAAGAAATGCTAAGCAATATCAGTATATTGTAATCGTCGATAGATTAACTTCACACAGAGTATTCTAAGACTATGTATGTTAGAGTGTGGATAGTGCTACTGTGTCAAACAAATTCCCTTGTAACCCATACCCAAATAAAACACACGAAACAGTTGTTGGTGAATAAAAAGGCCACAGCGATTTATTAACATACTGACAACTTGAAAGGACTGTATCAGCCAATCACCTTAACTATTTTAGTTCTCAAATAGATACATCCTAACAAATCATCTAAAATCCTTGCCAGTCACCTAAACCAACATTTTAAAATATATCTATAACCATATATACTAATGTGCAAGTAGCACCAAACCAGTGGTACTCCCCTCCCCCCTCGTCCTAGGGTCTCTTTACCCTTTTTACCTTACATTCTCCATGCTAACCACTAGCCGAACTCTCCTCGCTCAGTGGGCACGTAGTGATTTCTCACTTTTAAAAGGTTAGGGGAGGGCCGAGCCCAAAAAATAAACATCACATCGTCACTCCTCCCTTTTCTTTCATAAACCACGACCGGCAAGGACCTGCACCCCCGCTGCGACAAAAGAAACATAGTGAGACACAATACACAGTACAGTAAAAAACAGAGGGACGGGTGGGTGGGAACTTCTTTGAGTGTATGCAGGGGTTATAAAATGGCTGCTGCAAGGGGAGGGGTGGCACAGACTTTATACTGTTACCCCCCAAGTCCTCCCCTTGCCCAGTCCATGACCCCTACACACTCCCACTGCCACATACATGCCCTGTCCATCACAGCAAGCTTTGATTACCAGCGTTCTTAACATAAAGAACCATAAGACTTTGTGCGAACAAACACTTCTAAAATCAAAATGATAAGACAGATAATGGTGTGCTTACATGTAAACATGTTTTACAACCGTTTGATGACAGATTCCATTTAATTCACATCCATTTATATGTATAACATCTATAAAACTGCAAAAACAATAGCATTCTACTAAGTCAAATCTATTATAGATCAGTTATATAAAACAGAATACAAAAAAATCAAATAATAACGTTATAATACAGTCATGTCTGCTTTTTGTTTAATCTATTTATAGATTAGGCGTTATGTATCCTGATTTATTTCTTTATTTCTTGGGTGATTGCCCAGATTTGCTGCTGAGTGTGATTAATACAAAACGAACTGTGAAAGACAAAGATGTTACTGTTCATTATGTAAGGTGTTGGGCACTGATGATGTAATGATTTCTGGTTTTCAGTAAAATCTTACAGAAAAAGAAGACATTTTTGATTGAGGCAGTACCATTCGGATCATATATTACATTGAAAATAGTAATGAACGTAGAGTGTAGAGCAACCAATAGAAAGATATATTGCATGATTAGCCAATAAGATGACAAGTTCCATAATACTATAGGACACAACTTCATGTCTCCTGGTTGGATAATAGAAACATACATATAGTGGGTTTTTGTTCTTGCTAGCAAAACTGTCTGTCTATAATGTTATAGCCCCATCCCTTCCTGGCCTCAGAGAACCTGCTTAGCTCTCTGTTTTGTTGACCGGGGTATCTTCTGTGGTAGCTCAGCTCAGGGCCATCATCAGAAATTGTGGGGCGTTTTACAGAAAAAATGGCTTGGACCACCCTCACTCCACTTCTCCTGCACACCTTTCGTTATTGCCCCTACATCCCTTGCCATAGCACCACCTTGCAGCACCCCAAAAGGTCTTTCCAGAGCACCAACATTGCATTTACAGGTCTTGCCAGAACACCTAGATTGTACCCACAGGTTTTGCCAGAGGGGGATGGGACTGTTCTTCGTGGATACTTAAACGCAGCTGCTTCCCCTCGACCACTCACACAATGGTCAGTTCATCACGCAAGAGTTCAACGCAGGATTGCACACAAAGTGAGTATTATTAGCATTAGGGCTTCACATTAGTATTAGGGATTAATGTTCGTATTATTGCTTAGGGGTTAGTGTTAGTATTAGAGATTAGTGTTAATATTAGGGCTTAGTGTTAGTATTAGGTCTTAGGGGTTAGTGTTAGAATTAGGGGTTAGGCTTAGTGTTAGTATTAGGGGTATTGTAAAAGGAAAAAGGTGTTTTCAGGCGCTATCAGGTTGATTAAAAGATTTTTCTACAAAATTTACACAAACAGTTCTTTACCACCTCTCAAGTAAACATACAGTATATAAAAGATGGAGCACTATGCCTTCACAAGACTATCTTTAACCCAGTGTTAAAAATATATAAATGTACTTCAATTTGGTAAAGTATATGGAGTAAAACTTCTCTGTACGTTGATCAAATGTCTTTTCTCACATAGTATGAAGATATGCGAAGAAAGACAAGACATAACAATAGTGATCTCTATCTACACTTATTGATAGTAGGGTGCTCCCAGATTAGTAGCACGCTCACTTGTATCGGAGCAGAAATGGTACTGCTCACTTTAAAAGTATGTATGTAATCTCCTAAGGAACTCTGAAGTTTCCAGGTTTCTCCCAATGTATTAGTATTGTATCCCTTTTATAGATAATTTGGCTCACACGCAAAAGACAGAGAATATTCACATAGTTTAAAACCATTCTAATCAGTATAGAACAATGGTTAACATTGCTTACATAAACTATTGGTGACTGCTCTCACGAGTGTCACACAAAGGCTTGCAATTTAAAAGTCAGGAAGTCCTGAAATTATCAGTGGCGGTTCAATCTCTCAATCTCTATGGAGTAAGTGATGTCAGCAGGGGGTCGCATAACTAGATAGCAGGAGGATTCTCCATTCGTTATTAGTGGTATTAGTGTTTGGGTTCGGGGGGGGGGTTAGTATTATGGCTTGGAGGTCAGTATTAGGGTTTGGGGTGTTAGTATGGGGGGTTGGTATGGGGGTTACTTTTAGGGGGTTAATTTATTAAGGGGGTTTACTCTGTTTGTAAGCGCTGACTGTCAGCGATTACACTGTTGTGGTGAAACAGTCACATTGCCTTTCCCCACTGACAGTGCTGCACTGAACTGTCAGCGGTGATACGGCCATGCTGAACTGTCCAAGATGCTTGCCAGAGCACCCACAGGTCTTGCCAGAGCACCAACATTGCATCAACAGAACATGCCACAGAACACATGGACATGCCCCAGGTCCCTGATTGGACACCCAGCCAGCACCCACACTGCATCCACAAGACATGTCCCAGCACCTAGACCATGCACAGGGAGCACAGGAGGCAGCATGGGTGAATGTTTGTGTGCCTGGGCAGTGCACTGCTCATTACATAGAGGGCTGGTGAGGGGAGATCTTTTGATCTCCCCAACCAGCAGGCTTTTTTTTTTAAGGAGCCTGGAGTGTGCCCCCCAGGACCGCCATGACCCTTACAACCATAAGAGATGGCAGCTCTGGCTCACCTATGTACTATTGTACAGCACGTGGAAGAAACTCTCAACAGGTGGTCTCCTCCACTCACACATCTTTCTACAGGATACTCTACTGTAGAGATACTCAAAGAGTTGGAGTCTCTCTGCCAACCATTTTTTGATGGAGGTTCCATTCCCACACATGACTGTGTTGGGGTGTACAAAAACATGCATAAAATATGCATAAACCGCACTGTTTCCCATGTAAAGTCTAGTGTTCTGGACGTTCTTCGACAACTGAACTGTACAAAAGAGACAATTGGAGCATGAACCAGCTTCAAAAGAAAATGGATATAAATGATAGGACTCTCTTACACGCTGTCAAAGGATCTGGATACTCTTGTGCCACCCATGAGAATTTTAGAAAATTGGAGCATAAATCGTCTACACAAACCTTATATTTTATGGAATGTCTGACATTGCAAAGTCTTTCCTCTTTCACTGTCCACTCTTAAATGTGCAATGTCAAAGATTCAATAAAATATAAGGATTTTGCAGATGGATTATTATCCAATTTTCTAAAACTCTCATTTATGGTACCCGCTAACAGAGGGCAAGGGAGACCTACAATTTACATTTCATATTACTGTTGCAGTGGAGTATTTCAATAATTGTTTGAACATCCTAACTGTACCAAAGAACAGAGGGGTCTGCTCCCACAGTCAGCTAGGCAGCATACCAAGTGATCATGTGAGACAACTGTGGGTATATTAAATTGCAACCAATGATATATACATTGTGCTGTTACACAGTTAATATTCTCATTATTGTAGATGCAATTTACATAGCATATTCTGTGATTTATTTACCTTGTATTTTTCTATAGGTAGGTATTTGCTGCCTCCTTCTGGCCCTTTGGTAATGCCCTTGTTCCTCCTGTGAGCATGATACATCATTTCCTTGTATGTGAAACTCCTCCCCTGTTCCTGCTGTACTTCCTGTGTCATGGCTGCTTACATTTGCCTCATGTAACTGGGACTCTTGTATCCCACATACTAAGCTAAGGAAAGCATCATCTTTCGACCGCATAATACTGAAATCCATTTATTTGCTGTATTCCTGTTGTGTGATGTTCAGAATAAACCAGCTTTTGAATGAAACCAGTATTGGTGAGTTCAGCTATCTGAGGAGGATTGTCCACAGTGACCGTACCTGCTTATACAGGCCAGGCACAGAGGTCCCACAAGGGTTAGATCACTATCACAGCAATCCGAGTCAGAATAGTCAAAAGATGCATAGAATTCCTGCAGCTGCTGTGTATATGTGAGAGCATAATTTACAATCTAGCTCAGTCCCATCCCCCATCTTGTGAAGCGCATGGTGGCTGAAGCTCACTGCACTGCATATGATCTGTTCTTACTGCATTCTAACTGCACTTCATGTGAACATTGAAGCTGTTTCTCTACACTGAACTGTGTTACCCGTCTAAGCTGCTGTGTGGTTTCTTAAAGAGACAGTACCATTTTCTGCAAAACAATATAAAATGTCTAGCCAACGCTCTGAACACTCCTTTATGGCAGAAACAATACAGATGCATCATGCCTCTGAACCAGAAGGTGCACAGGGAACAGAGCCAGCAGATATTACAGAACAAAGTGTAAAAACCAAACGTATAATAAAACCCACACAGAAACTCAGAGAAAACTATGAAGCAACTAGAGATGAGTTCTCCAGTAATCTGTCAGACCTCTGGGACAGAACCTCACACTGCATGTCAGTTTTGGCAAATTTTACTGATCAACCGGCTGAATTAAGAGACTCTGTAAATCGCCTATGTGCCTCATATGAACGCTATAAGCGGTTGTCTGTAAAATACTCAGCCTTCTTGCAGGACTCTAATATAGAGGATTCTTCAGCAGAACTGATCAGGACCAATGCACTAAACCGACAAAGGGATCTTGAAGTGCAAAATGCTTAGCTTAAGGCAGAACTCCGCATAGCTCATCTGCTGGAGAACAGATCTCACAGATCCACCTCAACCAAGCGCACTGCAACTTCTTCTCGATCCTCTCGCTCCAGAAATTCAATATTAAATGATAAGCTTATTGAGGCCCGCGCTGATGCTGAAGCAAAAAAGGTGCAAAGCTCCTTTGTCAGAAAGCAAGCAGAGGAAGAAGCACAAATAAAGTTTCTGCAAATGGAAGGTGAGAAAGCAGCTTCCCTGGCAAGGTTAAAAGTCCTCGAACAAGCAATGAGACAAAGCACTAATCTGGACTGTCTTATCCCAGCAGAACTGGAAGATCCAGTTGAACGCACCAGTGAATATATACTAAAGCATAACATTTGCAAGGATACAGAGTCATCTCCTGTACTTCCTACAAACAACACTGTTCTAACTCTCAACACGGAGACCTTCCAACACAATATGCCCGAGCCTCTTCAAGTCTACAATGCAGGTACATCTTCTCCTGCAAACAACAATGTGACTTTCGGTGACAAGCTGCATCTGAAGCCACCACCAGCACAAGCCTTAGAGACTAAGCCAAAGTTAAACGCTCATGCTACATCATTCTACCTTGGCGAACCTCACCCTACATCACCAGAGAACTTTCACAACCAAGGGGTTCCACAAGTTACTTTGGTACCAAAGAGTGAGAAATCAGATTTGAATGACTTCGCCAGATATATGGTGCGCCGTGAGCTCATTATCACAAGCCTCTCAAGGTTTGACGATAGTGCAGAGAGCTACAGGGCCTGGAGAGCAACATTCAAGGCTGCTATTGCTGATCTCAACCTTACTGCTAGGGAAGAACTTGATTTGATCATAAAATGGTTGGGACCAGAATCTTCCGATCGTGTTAAAAGACTGAGAACAGTACATGTTGACCACCCAGATGCAGGTCTTTCTGCTGCATGAGCAAGACTTGAGCAAACTTATGGTAGCTCTGAAGCCATAGAAAGTGCTCTATTCAAGAGACTGCAAAACTTTCCAAAAATATCAAACAAAGACCATCGCAAGCTGCAAGATCTAAGTGACCTCCTCATGGAGTTGGAGTTGGCAAAGAGAGATCCACGTCTACCTGGACTAAGCTTCTTGGACACTGCTCATGGTGTCAACCCAGTGGTGTCTAAACTGCCATACAGCCTACAAGAGAAATGGGCACAACAAGGATCAAAGTATAAAAGAGACTATAATGTATCTTTTCCTCCATTCTCATACGTTTGCAGGTTCATTAGTGATCAAGCTTGGATGAGAAATGACCCCAGCTTCAGATTCAGTGAACCCAACATGCCTGCTTCATCCTCATCATCATCAAGGTTTGATAACACAGCACCTAAACGTAGAGACTTTAATAAAGCAATATCTGTCAAGAGGACAGACATCTCACCCTCCGTCACCTCACCTAGTGATGAGTGCGTGGTCGACAAAGATAAAGACCCTAATTGCCAGTGTCCTATTCACAAGAAGCCTCACCCTCTTAAGAAATGTCGTGGACTTAGGGCAAAGACTCTACAAGAGCGCAGGGAGATTCTCCAGAAACTTGGAATATGCTTCAAGTGCTGTGCCTCTTATAGCCACCTTGCTAAAGACTGTGAAGCCCTCATCAAGTGCACAGAATGCAGCAGCGACAAACATGTTACAGCCATGCATCCTACTCCACTTCCAGACAAGTTACAGCAGCCACCTACCTCCTCACCTGCCTCAAGTTATGGCGGGGAGCAACAAAGTCATGCTCCAGCCAAGAATAACGTTCTCTCATCGTGCACAGAAGTCTGTGGAGAAGGCTTGGATCACAAATGCTGCGCCAAGGTATGCCTAGTCAGGATATACCCAAAGGACCACCCTGAAAAAGCTACTAAGATGTATGCCATAATAGATGAACAGAGCAATAGATCCCTGGTTAAGCCTAAATTCTTTGAGATCTTTGGCATAGAGGGTCATCCCACACCGTATAATCTTAGAACCTGTTCTGGTCGTGTAGAGGCCTTTGGCAGAAGAGTGGATGGGTTCATGGTTTCTCACATCAAAGGGGGACAGGGTATACCCCTACCAACATTAGTTGAGTGTGACCAGATACCAGATGAAAGGCAAGAGATTCCCACTCCAGAAGCTGCATATCACCATCTTCACTTAAGGCACCTTGTTGATGAGATTCCTGCAATGGACATGAATGCTGAAATTTTGGTTCTCCTAGGAAGAGACATCCTCAGAGTACATAAAGTGCGCGACCAGTGTGATGGACCGGACGACGCCCCTTATGCACAAAGACTTGACCTAGGCTGGGTAATAGTGGGCGATGTATGCATAGACAGGAAGCGTACGTCATCCGAGATCCGCTCCTTCAAAATTACATACTGGGGAATGGACGTGCCTCCCACTTCAGACGATGCCCTCGCCATTATGAAGTAAAGGAAAAACCTCTTGACGTGATCCAAGTACGGCATACTGCTTCTATTCTTTCTTATGACAACCTAGGTGCCGCAGTGTATAGTACTACAAATGATGACAACAAATTAGCCTTGTCGATTGAAGACAAAGAATTCAGCAAAATAATGGACAAATAATTCTTCCAGGATGAGTCTAACAGCTGGGTTGCGCCATTACCTCTTCGAGCAGCAAGAGCCAAACTCCCTACCAATCGTGAACAGGCTGTATCCAGATTGAATTCACTTCAACGAACACTAAAGAACAGACCTGAAATGAAGGATCATTTCATCGCTTTCATGAAAAGGATCTTCGACAATGATCATGCCGAACCAGTGCCACCACTTCAGAGTCATGATGAGTGCTGGTACCTGCCTTTCTTCGGAGTGTATCATCCATGCAAGCCCAAACAAATCAGGGTAGTATTTGACTCCAGTGCCAAGCATCAAGGCGTATCCCTGAACGACGTTCTACTCACAGGCCCGAATCTAACCAACAACCTTGTAGGTGTACTCATGAGGTTTAGAAGAGAGCCAGTTGCAATAACTGCCGACATTGAGCAAATGTTTCATTGCTTCATTGTACGCGAAGACCATAGGAACTTCCTAAGGTTTCTGTGGCACCGTAACAACTACATGGACAATGAGATCATAGAATACCGCATGAAAGTTTATGTCTTCAGGAATAGTCCCTCACCCACTGTTGCAACATATGGTTTACGAAGGACTTCCCTTCAAGGAGAAAAGGAGTATGGCAGTGACGCTCGACACTCTGTTGAGAGAGACTTTTATGTTGACGATGGGCTTAAGTCTTTACCTACAGATGAAAAAGCCATAGATCTGCTCAAGAGGACACAAGATATGCTCTCTGAGGCTAACCTCAGACTACACAAGATTGCCTCAAATAGTGTTGCCGTCATGAAGGCCTTTCAACCTGATGATCATGCCACAGGGTTTAGAGACCTTAATATCGGAATGGACATGCCACCTGAACAGAGAAGTCTGGGCCTACGGTGGGACTTGTCAAAGGATACCTTCGGCTTTCAAGTCAGCTCTACAGACAAGCCGTTTACCAAGTGTGGTGTTCTGTCAGTAGTAAATAGCCTATATGACCCAATGGGATTTGTTGCTCCCATTACCATACAAGGCAAATCCTTGCTTAGGCAATTCTCAGAGACTATTAAAGATTGGGATGCCCCACTGCCATCAGACAAGCTTCCTAAGTGGGAGTCCTGGAAACAATCTCTACGTGCCTTAGATGGAATCCGTATACCACGCTGCTACAATTCAGCTTCCCTCACTACGAGTCAGAGAAAAGAACTTCACATCTTCTCAGATGCATCAACTCAGGCTATAGCGGCTGTTGCCTACCTCAAGGTAAGATACTCTTCTAATCAAGTCCACATAGGGTTTATGTTTGGGAAAGCTAAGTTAGCACCTAAGCCAGAGCACACAATCCCTAGGCTTGAACTTTGTGGGACTGTCCTAGCTAAAGAAATTGCAGATTTCATACTACGTCAGCTGGACATTGTGATAGACAACATCAAATTCTACACAGACAGCAAAGTTGTTCTGGGTTACATATACAACCAGACTAAATGTTTCTATGTGTATGTCAGCAACCGCGTTGAATGAATCAGGAAATCATCTGAATCTGAACAATGGCATTATGTCCCATCTGAAATGAACCCTGCAGATCATGCCACCAGGCCAGTATCTGCAAGTGCCTTTGCTAATTCTTCTTGGATAACAGGTCCTGAATTCCTGCTGGATCAGCCAGAAGAAACCACAGCTGATGTCTTCAGTATCCTAGAACCTGACAAAGATCCAGAGAATCCAACCATCCTAACCCCAACTACTCTGCTTACCAAAAAGCTTGGGTCCATTCCTGTCCCACCCGGAAACTTTAACTCAGGAAACTCGCGCTATGACCAGTGGAAGCGAGTGCAACACCTCGCCAACTGCTTCTGGAATCGTTGGAAGATGGAGTATCTTTCTACTTTGCAAGGACGCAGGAAATGGCAACACCCAAATCCTAACATTAAAGTTGGAGATCTTGTTCTGCTCAAGGATCAACAAGCTGGGAGACTCGAGTGGCCTATGGGACTTATTATAAAGAGTGTTCCTAGTGATGATGGCAAGGTACGCAAGGTGGAGGTGAAAGTTGCAAGACAAGGGACTGTAAAGACCTTCATCAGACCTATCACTGAACTTAACATAGAAACATAGAAACATAGAATGTGTCGGCAGATAAGAACCATTCGGTCCATCTAGTCTGCCCAATTTTTTTTGAGTACTTTTATTAGTCCCCCGTTCCCGGTCAACTTATTCTGCTCTTGCCCTTTGGAGAATGAACTTACTTGCGTATGTTGCTTGTCCCTACCTTTGATTTCAAGAAGGAAGAGTCTTGGACGTTAATGTTAACTTGAAGTTGTTGCATTTTTTGCATGATTTTTTCTTTATGTCTTTCATGTTCTCAAGACATCAAGCAAATTGCACTGTTGTTTATTTGCACTTGTATAACTACCGTTATGGTATAAAATAGTGACATTTACAATGTCAGACGGGGAGTGTGCTGTTACACAGTTAATATTCTCATTATTGTAGATGCAATTTACATAGCATATTCTGTGATTTATTTACCTTGTATTTTTCTATAGGTAGGTATTTGCTGCCTCCTTCTGGCCCTTTGGTAATGCCCTTGTTCCTCCTGTGAGCATGATACATCATTTCCTTGTATGTGAAACTCCTCCCCTGTTCCTGCTGTACTTCCTGTGTCATGGCTGCTTACATTTGCCTCATGTAACTGGGACTCTTGTATCCCACATACTAAGCTAAGGAAAGCATCATCTTTTGACCGCATAATACTGAAATCCATTTATTTGCTGTATTCCTGTTGTGTGATGTTCAGAATAAACCAGCTTTTGAATGAAACCAGTATTGGTGAGTTCAGCTATCTGAGGAGGATTGTCCACAGTGACCGTACCTGCTTATACAGGCCAGGCACAGAGGTCCCACAAGGGTTAGATCACTATCACAGCAATCCAAGTCAGAATATACATATATATATTTTATAATCATATTTGTATAGAAAATAGTTCTGCTTTTCTTTACTTGCACACATTTATCTTAAGAACAGACTGAGAGAAAAGTTTCCAGGAATTATTTTAAACTGAAGTTTGATGGGTCTATTCACAAAACTTTGACTTTGGACATTCGAGTTTCATTTTGGTACCCGAGTTTGACTTAGAAAAAAAAAAAACCTGGTTCAAATCTTCCCCACTGAAAGTTATGTTAGGTGAAATGATCAAAGTTATTTTTGAGACTAAGTCAAAGTCCCAACAATAGCTTTCATAATTTTGCCTTCCATTACTTTCAATGAGGAAGATTCAAACCTGGTGTTTTTTCCCCAGGTGAAACTCGGGTGCCGAATTTGACTTAGTCTCAATATGAAAATCAACATCCAAAGTCAAATTTCAGTGAATAGACCCATAGGAGTATGAATAAATGCTGACTTTGATATTAGTTGCAGGATAAAGTGTTTAATTGTAATATGTAAGTAAAGACCAATAATAAAGCCAGAAGTAATATAAGTATACCATAATAGTCCTTATCAAAATACAGACAGTATAGTCTAAATATACAGCAAGGTTGATATTCAAGAAAATGGTGCTATTTCAAAACAAAATGATGTATAGATTAGTTTAATAATTAGTATATGTAAAACAAGTAAACTCCTGGTTCCATTAATTGACTAAAATGGGATAATCAGTTGTTTATGTAATTAGGGAGGTGTTTTACGATTTTTTTTGCAATACCTTTCTATATATTGAATCATTAACTCTGTGAGCGTGAATTGTACCATATAGCTGTCAAACTACACATCAGAGGGGCTCAGAAAGGCATTTTATTGCTGCTTATCTTTCTACAAAGAGCAACAAAATAATTCATAAGGAGTTGAGGCTCCACATCTATAATGTCAAAAAATGTAAAAATGGATAAAGTGTACTAAGATAAATTTGGCATATCATGGAAACATAAACATGAACATAAAAAATAAAGTCTGGGAATTATGAGAAAATGGAAGAAAATAATAATTTAAAAAATATCTTTCTTTTAATCAAAAAGGGAAAAATCAACCAAAGTAACACTAAGGCATGCCTAATGTTTTTCTTTCTTTATGACGTATAATTCATTATGTCACAAAATCCTTATGTAACATACAAGAATCAACATGCCACTATCGTACTTGGATAATTTGAGTATTCACTGGCTGAAAAGAATGGTGCTTATTAGAGGACAGGAAAAATGAAACAATGGGAGCTGTTCAATAAAAAGGAGGTGTAGGTGAGGTGTAAGATTATGCTCCCAATATCTTTTTGGAATGAACACTGGCATCAGGGAAAGATTGCCAAACATTACACATCTCTCTTTAGTGACAATGTTCTCTGGAGTGAAAGATATAAGAAGCTATTCATTAAAATCAAGGTTCTGATTTCCACATGTGTTAAACAATTCATCTCACAGACTGAACTGTGCCTTGTGCAGGGACACACATGGCGTATTTCTCCTCTATAAAGTTCATTTAACCCTGCACAAGGCATAGTTGAAGCTTTCTATAGTGAAGAAAAGCCTAGATAGCTTTTCACATATGAATAGTGAGTGTTGAGTCACAAAGGGACAAATAAACATTGAGAAATCCTCATTTTGGTTTGTCACTTATTTAATAAAGTTATATTTATCTAATTCTCCAATTGGACTACTTATATTACGGAGTGCAAAATTATAGGTGTAAAATCGTTATTATCCAGGACAAGAAAAATTGAAACATAAATCAGTAAGCAAAATTCACATTTCACTTGAACATTGTCTGCTTGACTGTGCAAATAATAATAATAATAATAATAATAATAATAAGAAGAAGAATATATCAAATATGCCATTAACCACAAAAGTATGGAATTACTGTAACTGAGTAACTGAATTGCTGTAATGGGTATTTAAAGTAGTTACATTGTTTGTTTCTCACTGTGCAAGCCGAATAGAAGAATCATAAAGAAAACAGCTTCACCAAATACCAATTATTATGTACTATAACAAAGATAAAATATAGAGTTTATTTGTAAAGCTTTGGTAGCAATGATTAGTGAATAAACTCATAAACAATCCAATGATCCAAACTATTGTTGCGCCTACAGTGTGTTAGACTCAAAGTGAAAATAACTCAGGATTGAGGGTTTTGTTGTTTTATCCACTCAGCAGAAGTTTTAAAACTTTGATAAATTTCCCTCTTTCTAACCTAGGGACAACCAGGTACTTAGTCACTGTTTCTGTGTGACAGAACTGTCACTGGAGCAGTTTCACATCATTAGGTTCCTAACAGAAGCTCCACACACTGGTTTTAAAGGTTGGCACGTCCCTAAGGTAACATTTTGTTCCTACAAGCAGACCACATCAGCATTATGTCACTTTAAAATGCCTCCAAACGGTTTGTTTCTCTGCTAGTGCATGACAGTCAACACCTGCAGTTTAGCAAATCATTGTAGCATAACAGTACAAGCCAGCCATGGCTGCATATTGTACTCTAGACATATATGTGGTACTGGCATCTCCATTTCGTCTCCAAGTCCTTCATGAACTCCTGGCCAGTGAACCTTAGAAGATGGGGAGAAACAACATGATTGGAGTGCATTCCATATAGATGGCTTGGTTCGTGGAAAAAAAGAAATGGAGCTAAGAATTTAAAGCATAGTACATATAACTACTATTATATTGGGACTTTAAAAAAAAAAAAAAAAAATCTACTTGAAATATAGGATGTTTGGCTTGGCACATCTTTTAGAAAGATAATGAGAAATGTGTTTACAAATGAAATGACAAAACTGTAATCACGGGAAGCACAGAACTTGCCTGATATAGATTATATTTGTTTTTAGTACATTTTCTACTTCAATCTGCATAACAAGCACGTACATGTTCCAAATATTTACCATGCATACTAATGCGTTATAAAATGGCCTTTTAGATTTTGTAAGGTTCATTTATTTAAAAAAAAATGTAAAAAAGATAGTCTTGTTTTTTAAGATACTTTGGACGAAAAAGGGTTTGTGATGATATTTGTTCTGATGCTGTTCTTACTACTTTACTGAAAATTTTGTAACCAAATATCGCTACCCGAACATGAGCGATATTAACTATTAAAATAGGACAGGGATGATGTTCAGTTAAAGGGACACTCCCACCAAAAAATGAAAAGGTTTTAATTGTTTTATTTTGTAATGTTGATTTCACAGATGTCTTTTGTTTTTCTTATGTGACTGTATTTAATAAAATATGTAACTAAATAGTGTGACTGGGAGCCACCATTTTGGGAAATATAGTGTTTTTGGGTGCCACCCCTCAGGGCCTTTACAGCACAAATTTCTCACTTTGGGGCTGGGAACAAAGAATGCAGTCTATAAGTTGGAATTCTGATCATAGATTGCATTGACTGGGAGGGTAATGTAACTATTACATTACAAGGGGACAGAGTTTTAATCCTGTTTGATCACGTTAATCTCCTCTCTTTGTGTTGGAAGGCAGGTAAAAACATATTATAGAAAGCCACCTAGTTCTGCCCCCTATGATACACAGGAGCCAGTAAAAGAGCAGGGGAGTATCTTCTGACATCATCATGAAGGCTTTGACAATTGTAAGACAGATTGTAACAGTGAGACTGGCTGGAAGATTTTGGATGATGTTGCATCATGGGAAATATTCTCAAAATGGATGCTGGAGATAAACACCTAATTTTATTTTTCCTTTTATATTCAATTAATAAAAAAAAACACTGGCATATTACTTATATATGTGTTTGTTTTAAATGACCAGGTTATCTAGTTACATCTTATGTAAGTGGTAGTGTCCATTTAAGCACTAATCCTGTTGCCCTGAGATCTAGAATATCAAATAAGACCTAGAACACAAACGTGTTTAAAAAAACAACTGATCAGGTCTTTTATCTAGTTCTGCTAACTAGGAAAATCAATTGGAGGTCTCAACTGGGCAGACATATGACTGAATGTGGGTCATTACTTATAGGTTGTGACAGGAATTCTTTGTGAGCTTGCAAAAAGTTTTTCTTGAGAACAATATAGAGGAAACCACAATAAATGAAGCTCAACACAAATCACAAATGTGGAACATTTATTAGAAGATTAGCTACCAGTGAGGTGCTATGAGGTGAGATAAATATGCATTGTGTTTGGCTAAACTTGGTGAGGTAAAAATGAGGCTTGAAAAAAACCCCAGTTGGGTTTGAAATGTTGCCATTGGAACAATAAATTCCACTTTCTCATGATGTGCTGGTCGTTTGGTCATTTTTATTTGTGTGCTCTGGGTGTCACCATGGCCCAGCAACAGGCTTCCGAGATATTTTTTTCAGAAGAAAATAGTTTTTAAATAAATTAAGTATGCATTATCCATTGTCAGCTGTGCTCCTCTAGCAGAAGAAGCTCCCCGGGTTTGTCTTGGCAGCTTAACTCACCTCAGGGGCGGATCCAGAGTCGGATCTCTGGAGGGGCACATGTCCATCTGTCTTTTCCTCCCTCCCATGTCCATTTGCTGCTCCCTTCCCATGTCTGCCTGTCTCTCTCCCCTCCTTTTCCATGTCCATCTGTCTCTCTTCCGTCCCATGTCCATCTCTGTCCTCTTCCCTTCCATGTCTGTCTTTGTATCCTCTTCTTTCCCATGTCTGTCTCTCCTCTCCCTTCCCATGTCTGTTTGTCTCTCCTCTCCCCATGTTTGTCTGTTTCTTCCTTCCCACTTCTGTCTCTCTCCTCTCCCTCATGTCCGCCTGTCTTTTCCTCTCCCCTATGCCCTTTTGCCGCTCTCCTCTCCTTTCCCATGTCTGCCTGTCTCTCTCCCCTCCCTTCCCATGTCCATCCGTCTCTCTTCCATCCCATGTCCATCTCTGTCCTCTTCCCTCCCATGTCTGTCTTTGTATCCTCTTCTTTCCCATGTCTGTCTCACTCCTCTCCCTTCCCATGTCTGTCTGTCTTTCCTCTGCCTTCCCATGTCTGAAGAGGTGTATCTTGGTTTTGTGCTGCTCTAGGCAGACAGATTTTGGGCACCCCCCCTACCCACTATGCACACCCACGACATGACCCATAACCCACGTTGCACACCAAGGACATACCCCATCACCCCATTTACATGCCTCTATCACCCCATTACATACACATTGCCAATATTATTTGCCCATAATATTCCCCAGCTAATTTGCCCAATAATATGCCAGTATCATTTGCCATTAATATGCCCCCGCCAATTTGCCCAATAATATGCAAGTATTATTTGTCATTAATAAGTCACAGCCAATTTCCCCAATAATATGCCAGTATTTTCCATTTAATCAGCCCCTGCCAATTTGCCCAATATTATGCCAGTATAATTTGCCATTAATATTCCCCAGCCAATTTGCCCAATAATATGCCAGTATCATTTGCCATTAATATTCCCCAGCCAATTTGCCAAATAATATGCCAGTCTTATTCTGCCATTTACCGGTAATATTCCCCAGCCAATTTGCCCAATATTAAGCCAGTAGTATTTGCCATTTAATATGCCCCTGCCAATTTGCCCAATAATATGTTAGTGTTATTTGCCATTACTAAGCCCCAGCCAATTTGCCCAATAATATGCCAGTGTTATTTGCCATTTAATATGCCCCTGCCAATTTGCCCAACAATATGCCAGTGTTATTTGCCATTTTATATCCCGCAGCCAATTTGCCCAATAATATGCCAGTGTTATTTGCCATTTAATATGCCCCTGACAATTTGCCCAACAATATGCCAGTTTTATTTGCCATTTAATATGCCCCTGCTAATTTGCACAACAATATGCCTGTGTTATTTGCCATTTAATATGCCCCTGCCAATTTGCCCAATAATATGCCAGTGTTATTTGCCATTTAATATGCCCCTGCCAATTTGCCCAATAATATGCCAGTGTTATTTGCTATTTAATATGCCCTTGCCAATTTGCCCAATAATATGCCAGTGTTATTTGCCATTTAATATGCCCTGCTAATTTGCCCAATAATATGCCAGTGTTATTTGCCATTTAATAAGCCCCAGCCAATTTGCCCCCCATCTCCCCAGCACTTACATTTTCCCTGGTGGCTAGTGGCAGGCAGCATGGTCTCCTCCATGCTGCCTGTTCGGCTCCCAGGCGGTTGTGCCGACAGGTCATGTGACCTGTATGACGTCATGACGTCAGCGTATGACGTCAGCCAGGGCCGGACTGGCCCACCGGGATACCGGGAAAAATCCCGGTGGGCCGCCTGCCCCGGGGCCGCCTCGGCCACTAAAATTGAAGAATTCGGCTGCAGCAGCAGTTCCGGCGGCGGGATGGGAAGTAGAAACCAAGGTGAGTGAGACATACAGGGGGAAGGGGGTGAAAGACACTACGGGGGGGGGAAGACACTACAGGGGGGGGTGAAAGACACTACAGGGGGGGGGAAAGACACTACAGGGGGGGGGAAAGGGGGGGGTGAAAGACACTACAGGGGGGGGGGAAGGGTGGGGTGAAAGACACTACAGGGGGGGGGAGGGGGGGGGGTGAAAGACACTACAGGGGGAGGGGGAAGGGTGGGGTGAAAGACACTACAGGGGGGGGGAGGGTGGGGTGAAAGACACTACAGGGGGGGGGAATGGTGGGGTGAAAGATACTACAGGGGGGGGTGAAAGACACTACAGGGGGGGAGGGTGGGGTGAAAGACACTACAGGGGGGGGGGAAAGACACTACAGGGGGGGAAGGGTGGGGTGAAAGACACTACAGGGGGGGAAGGGGGGGGTGAAAGACACTACAGGGGGGGGAGGGGGGGTGAAATACACTACAGGGGGAGGGGGAAGGGTGGGGTGAAAGACACTACAGGGGGGGGAGGGGGGGGTGAAAGACACTACAGGGGGAGGGGGAAGGGTGGGGTGAAATACACTACAGGGGGGGGGGAAAGACACTACAGGGGGGGAAGGGGGGGTGAAAGACACTACAGGGGGGGGAGGGGGGGTGAAAGACACTACAGGGGGAGGGGGAAGGGTGGGGTGAAAGACACTACAGGGGGGGGAAGGGGGGGTGAAAGACACTACAGGGGGAGGGGGAAGGGTGGGGTGAAAGACACTACAGGGGGGGGGAAAGACACTACAGGGGGGGGGTGAAAGACACTACAGGGGGAGGGGGAAGGGTGGGGTGAAAGACACTACAGGGGGGGGAAGGGGGGGTGAAAGACACTACAGGGGGAGGGGGAAGGGTGGGGTGAAAGACACTACAGGGGGGGGGGAAGACACTACAGGGGGGGGGGGTGAAAGACACTACAGGGGGGGGGGAAAGACACTACAGGGGGGGGGAAAGACACTACAGGGGGGGGGAAAGACACTACAGGGGGGGAAGGGGTGAAAGACACTACAGGGGGGGGGGAGACACTACAGGGGGGGGGGTGAAAGACACTACAGGGGGGGTGAAAGACACTACAGGGGGGGGGTGAAAGACACTACAGGGGGGGTGAAAGACACTATAGGGAGAAGGGGGTGAAAGACACTACAGGGGGGGGAAAGACACTACAGGGGGGGAGGGGGTGAAAGACACTACAGGGGGGGGAAAGACACTACAGGGGGGGGTGAAAGACACTACAGGGGGGGGTGAAAGACACTACAGGGGGGGGGTGAAAGACACTACGGGGGGGGTGAAAGACACTACGGGGGGGTGTGAAAGACACTACGGGGGTGTGTGTGAAAGACACTACGGGGGGTGTGTGTGAAAGATACTACGGGGGGTGTGTGTGAAAGACACTACGGGGGGGGTGAAAGACACTACGGGGGGGTGTGAAAGACACTACGGGGGTGTGTGTGAAAGACACTACGGGGGGTGTGTGTGAAAGACACTACGGGGGGGGTGAAAGACACTATAGGGAGAAGGGGGGGTAAAAGACACTACAGGGGGGGTGTGTGAAAGACACTACGGGGGGGTGTGAAAGACACTACAGGGGGGGGGTTGAAAGACACTATAGGGAGAAGGGGGGGTAAAAGACACTACAGGGAGAAGGGGGGGTAAAAGACACTACAGGGGGAGAGGAGGGTGTGAAAGACACTAAGGGGGAAGGGGGGAAGAGAGATGCCACAGAAAGGACACACAGAGAGAGAGACGCCACAGAAAGGACAGAGAGAGAGAGAGACGCTACAGAAAGGACACAGAGAGAGAGAGCGAGACGCCACAGAAAGGACAGAGAGAGAGAGAGAGACGCCACAGAAAGGACACACAGAGAGAGAGAGAGACGCCACAGAAAGGACAGAGAGAGAGACGCCACAGAAAGGACAGAGAGAGAGAGACGCCACAGAAAGGACAGAGAGAGAGAGAGACGCCACAGAAAAGACAGAGAGAGAGACGCTACAGAAAGGACAGAGAGAGAGAGACGCCACAGAAAGGACAGAGAGAGAAAGACGCCACAGAAAGGACAGAGAGAGAGACGCCACAGAAAGGACAGAGAGAGAGACGCCACAGAAAGGACAGAGAGAGAGACGCCACAGAAAGGACAGAGAGAGAGAGAGACGCTACAGAAAGGACAGAGAGAGAGACGCCACAGAAAGGACAGAGAGAGAGAGAGACGCTACAGAAAGGACAGAGAGAGAGAGACGCCACAGAAAGGACAGAGAGAGAGCGACGCCACAGAAAGGACAGAGAGAGAGAGAGACGCCACAGAAAAGACAGAGAGAGAGACGCTACAGAAAGGACAGAGAGAGAGAGACGCCACAGAAAGGACAGAGAGAGAGAGACGCCACAGAAAGGACAGAGAGAGAGAGAGACGCCACAGAAAAGACAGAGAGAGAGACGCCACAGAAAGGACAGAGAGAGAGACGCCACAGAAAGGACAGAGAGAGAGAGATGCCACAGAAAGGACAGAGAGAGAGAGAGACGCCACAGAAAGGACAGAGAGAGAGAGAGAGACGCCACAGAAAGGACAGAGAGAGAGAGAGACGCTACAGAAAGGACAGAGAGAGAGAGACGCCACAGAAAGGACAGAGAGAGAGAGACGCCACAGAAAGGACAGAGAGAGAGAGAGACGCCACAGAAAAGACAGAGAGAGAGACGCCACAGAAAGGACAGAGAGAGACAGGATACAGGATATGTCTCACACACTGCCCTGATATATACCTCTGCACAGGGCAATTCATATAACTTTGTGTACATACTGGAGGTATATATATTGCCCTAGACAGGCTTTTATATCAGTCTTATCTATAAATAATACACTGTTCAGATGTGCTTTTTAAAATGCATGATTTTCCCTTCTATGAACAAAAAAATTATATTATGCTATGGGCTGCTTTAAAAATCTTATGCGATGGGGCTGGTATATAAATTTTTTCCAGGGCTGGTTTTTGTTCCCAGTCCGGCCCTGACGTCAGCGCCACGGTCACGTGACTGTCGGCACTTCCGTGTCACACTGCACGGGAAGCCGAACAGGCAGCACGGAGGTTTCTCTGTGCCGCCTGATTGGCTTCCTGTGCAGCCTGCCGGCAGGCAGAGATACTGAGGGGGGATCTTCCAATCCCATCTCACCTCCGTCTCTGCCTGCAAGCGTGGTCTCTTTTTTTTTTAGTTAAAGGGGCGAATTTGTTTTTTTTATTCATTTCAATGCTGGGGGGCGCTGCTGCCCCCCAAAATTTGCTGCCCTAGGCATCTGCCTAGGATGCCTCGCGGTAAATACAGCACTGCATGTCTGTCTGTCTCTCCTCTGCCTTGCCATGTCTGTCTGTCTCCTCTCCCTTCCCAAGTCTGTCTGTCTCCTCTCCCTTCCCATGTCTGTCTTTCTCCTCTTCATTCTCATGTCTCTCTCTATTCTCTTTCTCATGTCTGTCTTTCTCCTTCTCCTTCCCATGTCTGTCTCTCTCCTCTCCCTTCCAGTGCATGCCTCTCCTCTACCTCCTATGACTGTCTCTTTGTCCATCTACCCATGTATGTCTCTCCTCTTACCCATGGTTGTCTCTCTCTTCTTTCCCATAACTGTCTCTTTTCCTCCTCTCCCTGTCTGTATTGTCTCCTCTCCCCATCTGTGTTCTCTCTCTCTCCCATCAGTGTTCTCTCCTCTCCACCCCACCTGCAAGTCACCTTTAGGTGATTAGATCCCTTGTTCAGAAAAATGTAGATGAGGATGGATTGCTTCTTTTAACTGCTATACATCTCTCATAGAATTTCACAGCTTTATGTTTTCCCTCCAGTACTTCACTACAGTAGATTCACTGGGGAATCATTTTTGTTCAGTCTTTTCAGCCCACTAGCCCCAGTGACCGGTATTTGACCAGATATGCAGTCCAATCATTCTTTAAAACATTCCTACATTAAAGAATGCACTTTGGATCCTTGCTGCACATTGCAGTATGTTTTATAACTTGTTTGAGCATATATACGATTTTGCCTGCTTTACTTATTAGTTAGGTATAACTAATTCTACATTGTAGTCATGTAACAAAGTAGCAGAAAACACTTATGCGTAAATTTTGTATTGAAAATTATTGATCTATACTTTAACAGAATAGCAAGCAAATGCATAGATTTAAGAAAACATGTTTTAAATGTCTGTGTTGTCTCCTGTTCGTGACTGGATATTTTAAAAATACCTTCCAATGGGCCAGCACACTGCCGCTGGCCATATATATATATATATATATATATATATTGTAACAGAGTGTTGGGGATGGTGGTCAGGGGTGTATATCTGGCACCCAGACTTTTGCACAGCCACTATCCTGACATGTGGGTAAACACATGCAGCCCCAGGGAAAGTTAAGTTTAAATGTAGGCTTTTTTCTCTGTTGTTATTTTGGGTCCCTGGGGTGGAGTATTCGGAAGAGCAGGGTGGGCCGATTCTCCACCCACTGTCAGAGTGGTTGTGCATGAGTCCAGCCCAGGTTTTGTAAAGAGTTCTGGCTCACTGCCTAACGAGGTAATTAGCTCACCTGTAGGGGCTGTGAGCAGCTATATAACTGCAGTTAAAGCAGAGGGAGGACAGGAAGTGCTTTGTGGAAAGAGAAGGTTGCTGGGTTTTTTTTGTATCCTGTGACTGCTTAAAACAACAGAAAATAAACAGGCCAGAGGCCTTTTTGAAACTGAACTTTGTCTGGACCTGGTTTTCTTACCCTAGAGGGCTGTGCGGTTGCCAAAAAGATCCCGGACAAACACACACAGGAAAGTAAGTTTGTCACAATATATATATATATATATATATAAATAGCCTGGCTTGAATTGAAATAAGAGGGGGCCTGAACTTGTCCTGGCCTCCCCTCATAATGAACAGGGCTTTGAGCCTGCAAAATAATTCCCAGCCCCCATAAAATACATTGGGAGGCCAGGGCAAGTAGTGCTGACCCTTCTATCAAAAAACGGTGCCGGGAGCTGGCCAAATGGTTCCCAGCCCCTTGTACACATTGTTGTATACAATATTATAATAGTTTATTCATAGGGTTCCCCCAGGGGTTTGTTTTAAAGGTGACTCAAACCCCGCTACCTGAGCATTGTAGAGGTTGTGGGGAGATAGGCAGGTTGAATTTTTATTTTAATTATCTGGAACTGGTCTGGGGATCTTTGGCTGGTCCCCAGAACCCACAGGTGATATTTATTTCATATGGGGGGTCTGGAGGCATTTTAAATTTACCCTACTTTGGCAGCCCCTGGCCCCAGATGTATAAAATGGGGGTTGTGGGCCATTTGGCTGGCTCCCAGCCCCTGTTATTGTTAGGGAGGGTCTATTTTTATTATATTGGGCACCAGCGCAAGTAGCACTGCCCCAAATATATTCTATAGGACCATTTCCATATTGTAACTTTGAGGACCATTTACATACTGTACCATGACCATCTTTCAGGCAATTACCATATTTCTTTTTGGTCCATTTTTTCGTTGGTGGGGTTTACTCAGCGCACTTACCAGCCTTGTTGTTTTGGGTTTTTGCTTACAGTTAGTGCTTCCTGCCTTTACCATTCATGTGTATAACATGGGCTGGGAACCATTTGGATTGCTCCCAACCCCGTTTTTTGTTAATGTGGGAGGGGTTCAGGGCTACTTACCCTAATCCCTCAATGATGTTATGGGGGCTGGGAGCAATTAGGGTGGGTTCCACCCTGGCTCCCGATTTATATTTAGTGCCCTAGGTTTTTTAATTTTTTTTATTGATTATTTCAGGTGGATTTTCACAAAAGCTGAAGTCCTCCAAATATGAGTCTCTATCCTCCCCATAGACGACTATGGGGAGGATAGTGGCTACCATGTTGGTTCAGTGCATTTTAGTCATGTTTTGGCTGTTTTCGGTTTCGGCAGGTATCAGTGTGAAATCCGCTGTCTGGAGCTATTGGACAGTAATCTTGAGACTGGTACATATGAATAAAGCAAAAGCCAAGGATAACAAGATGGATGCAAGCAGCCTCCATTTTGTGTCAGTTTTTGGACATCCTTCTGTGTGTTCAAATCTTATTCTGTGTCTCTGAGGATAAAAGAAAGTCTTCCACATTCCTAACTCAGGAACAGATAAGGTGGCCATTGTTATTGGAAGGTTTATGACCCTAGCCACATCCCATTTTATGTATGCAAACACAGCTATGTCTATTTACAAACAAGAGGAGAAAGGGGACTGAAGACACAGACTGTGAGATTATTTGGATCTTAGATTTAAAGAATCTAATAAGCTTTATTATAAACAAACCTAGATGATTCAAATCGCTCATTAAAATATATAATTATATCACACCTACACTCATAAATATGTAAAGTATAATTAATCCTACATATTAATTAGAATATTGTTTTATTAGTGTGGTATACATTTTATTATGACTCTTAATCTAATGTTGCATGATAAGAATATTTACTCTAATTTGAAATTGTATTAACACTGCTATACATTTCAACATATATATTCTCACAATATACTCACAATCCAGGTATAGCTATAAATCATTACATCATCTTATTTTAATTAAACACCCCCATTCTCTTTTGAGTGGCTAAAAGTTACAGAGAACATGGTGTGAGTCTAAGATAAGGTTTGGTTGATAAGTTGATACTAGAGGTAGAGGGGAGACCTGAAGAGACTTGAAGAGACCTTAACAGACCTGGGGAGACAGATTTTGTAAGAGGGGGAGAGCTACCACACACTAGTGGGTTGAGAGATGGAAATGTTTTAGAAAAGGGCTGAGTCTCTCTCCTTCTGGGGAAGGAGCACATGTTCACTATAACAATAGACATCTCCATACATGTAGTATTGAGCTTAGTCCCAGGAGTAACTCCCATCACACCATTCTTCAGTGGAAGGAGTCTCAACTGCAAATCAACCTCTGCCGGTAATGTATACATTTGGTACTTTGTTTCTAGCATAAGCTCAATTTTTATGGATGTAATTAGCATACATATTTGGGTAAATTAAACTTAAATCCCACAATTTCTGGGATCTATATGTTTTTTTTTTGACAAGTAAGAGACAAGACAATCAAATAATAACAGGCATGGGGTACAGAAAGCATGACTCTGGGGTGCAGAGGATGGGTACATCACTTGTGTCATCATCATCATACAAAACAAAACAACAAAAAAACAAAAACACAAACACAAACCCCATCGTAAAATACATGATATCCAGATACATTCTGCAGAATATATATAGCATATCCCCCATTGGCTTTATAAATCTATCCACATAACTTGTCAGACCAGCAAGAATCAGTGCGGTAAATTATAAGGGAGGGCAGGGTAAGGACAAAAAAAAATCATTATTGAGTAAACCCTTAATAATTCTCTTGTAATTTTGCTAAAATAATGTGTTGATCTCTTTTTTTTTTTCTACATTTACATTATAAACTATGGTTTGGGTACGAAGTCCCTATAATGCCTTTTGTTGGTGAAAAGTACACCTTTATAAGTATGGTTTTTCATTTCTCATCCATTCAGCATGACTGAAAAAAAAAACTTTCTTTAGCATTTTCCACTTGGTTGCTTCTGATAGAACAGAGATCAACATGTAATTTCCAGGTCACAGTTCTACATGAGTTAGAAAAAGATACATAAATATTCTATGGTTAGAAAAATGCTTTTAAATATGTCCTACAGCACATGATTCTGGTATAATTCATGCCTAGTGCATAGTCATGTTTATACTGTTTTTTAAAATACTGAAACATTTAGCCAGGTTAGTTTCAAACAGCAATGTATATGCACCTTGTTGAGGTTATTTTGTTTTGATTCAGAGGCCTATTTATTTGTGTCTTGGCTGGAAGATCAGAAGGGGAAAAAAACAATACTTGCCAGAATACATATCATAGCTTTGTTCTCTAACACATCTTGCCTCGTTATTTTTTAAATGTGTTTATTTGCTATTGGCGCCATAAATGTCGATGAGAAGATAAGAACTGATGTGAAAAATTATACTCGGGAATCTTGTACTGGGTGAATTTCTAACATAGAAACATAGACAAATAAGATACGGGCCTACCTAATCTCATCATAACAAAAGGTCTGATTTATTGGTTCTTCAGGATAACACATGGCATTGTTGAATCTCTTTACAGTGTTAGCTTTTACTTCTTTCACTGGAAGGTTATTCCTCTTATATTCTATAAGAGATTATTTTCTCACGTATTTCCATCAGTTTTGCACCCACTAACTCAAAATTGTACTTTCTTGTTCTAGTATTACTTCATTTAGTGAAAATACAACTTTATATTCCCTTTAAAATATTTGACAAGTCTTACTCCTTTTCTTCTTTAAATGAACAAATTCTGTTAAAAAATGTAATATAAAAATCAGATCTGTCTGTCTTAACAAAGATAACACAAAAATAACAAAACAGTAAGGGGGAAGCATGATACAGTGCAAGTGTTTGTTACATTTTAACTTTGTGTACCTAGATATACAATTAGAGTGTGTTAGTATTAATCCTCCTGTTTAGGGAGGAAAATGCTAACCCGGTCTTTAACTCCTTAAAGGGTCATTACCACTTACATAAGGTGTAACTAGATTACCTGTGCATTTGAAACAAACACAGATCAAACATGTCTTTGTTTTTTTTTTCTTTCTATGTTTGAATTAATTGCATATAAAATTAAAAATAAAATTAGGTATTTTACCCATGATGCAACATTCTCCAAAATCTTCCAGCAAGTTTCACTTTACAACTTTTCTAGAGCCTGCATTATGATGTCATACGATACACCCCTGCTGTCTTACTGGCTCCTGTGTATCACTAGTGGGCAGGACTAGGTGGCTTGGGCAGGACTAGGTGGCTGTGTACAACTTTTTTTTTTTTACCTGCCTTCCAGCACAAAGAGAGGAGATTGACCAAACAGGATCAGAACTCCACTCAGTGAGAAATTCAGACTTATAGACTGCATTCTGTGTCCCTAGCCCCAAAGTGAGATACTAGTGCTGTCACTGGGGGTGGCACCCAAAAACACAAAATGGCAGCACCCAGTAACATTTGTTTAGCAAATTATTCCATAAAATAAACTCACATAACAAAATACATATCTAAAATGAACAGTGCAAAATTTAAAAAAATAAACTCTTTACATTTTTTGGTGGGTGTGTCCCTTTAATGAGTTAATAGCTCACTATAGGTTGACATGAGCAGTGGCAGTGTAGAAATGATAGATAGAAATGTAAAAACAGAAGATGAATTATTGAAACATTGTACAGAACCATTATTATTTTACTAGCAGGAGTCCCATGTGCCAAGAATCTGCTTTCATAAATGTGAACGATTTATAATCCACATCATGAGGAAATCTATAGGGAGTGTTTTAAATATTTACCAGAGCATCGTTAACATAGCATCCTTCATGAAAATGAGACAAAATGATCATATCTGAGTCTAATTATTGCCAATCTCGAACAGTTTTGGTGCTTGTGACACAAGACAGCATATGCATTTACTGACAAAACGCTATTTGCTGACGAATTGAACTACCCGGAATTCATCTGTTTTAGCCAAATTTTTGGTGCAATTTCGGGGGCTTTAGAGTACAGGGACTTCTTATATTCCCCAAGCTAATTTCCCCAAACCGAACATGGCTGAAAATCGGCCCCAAATTTATGGAAATTTATGATTTTGGGCTGAAATTGGCACTATTGAGTAGCCTAATTGCGGATTTGTAGGTCTCCATAATTAGGATAGAAGCATCAATATACCCCCTTTTCCGGTCAGATCGGGACGTATTGGGTAGACCCCTCTATGTTATTGTTGCAGTTACAATTTACAGTTTATGTTTATTAATATATATGTTAATATGGTCAGAAAATCAAATGTTCTTAATGTAATACCAAATGCTCCCTTTTATATCTGGGGCTAAGGCAACTTAAAGGCCCTAGTGGGCCCTGGGCAATGTCTTTAGCAGTGGCCTTCCCTCGACCTAATTTTTCTAAAGCCGCAATGTAAAACTGTATGTAAATGTGAACTTTTTAATATTATATTCACCTATTTTCATAATATATACAACTATTTGTATATGTAATAAAAATGTTATTAAAAAATTGCATTTCTTTTTTTTATTCCTTTCTTCTGCATCCATGTTGCACCTAAAGAACTTAAAAACAACAGGTGGATCGGCACACACAGAGAACAGAGGCAATCAGCAGCGTTAATATAACTATATAGTGAACATCGATGGAACAAACACAAAAATCGGTAAGTGCTTGACACATTTTGTGCTGTTTATCACTTACTCATAAGTTCGAAAGGATATACAGTACCCACAGCACTTTCCATGCACCTATATTCCACCAAGGGCACTTGGCTTGCACTCATAGTGCACCCACATGATTTGGCATGCCACAGTGTCAATTTGCTCCACAGAACATACCACAGTGTCAGTTTGCCCCACAGAACTGACACTGCAGAACATGCAACTGTGTCACTTTGTCCCATAGTACTTGTTATTTTGCCCCACAGAACATGCCACAGCATCACTTTGCCAATTAAAATGTCAGGGACCAATTAACATGCCACAGCACTTTTCCATTAACATATGCCACAGCCAGGTTGCTAATTAATATGCCACTGTCAGTTTGCCCATTAAAATACCACAGCCAATATGCCCATTAATATGCCACTGTTAGTATGCCCATTATGGCACAGCCTATTTGACCATTAATATGCCACAGCTAATTTGACCATTAATAAGCCACAGACAATTTGCTCATTAACATGCCATTGTTATATTGTCCATTAATATGCCAGTTTCATTTTGCCCAATAATATGCCAGTATTTTGCCCATTAATATGCCACAACCAATTTGGCATTTAAACTGGGCTAGTATGGTTTCATTTGCTAGTGTTGTTAAATTTATATAGCTTGATGTGAACTTCATTTGCATGTATTGGGCCTTAAATAAAACATTGCAGACATTTTAGTCCAATTTTCAGTAGCTCCCTGAGCTGTCAGTATGGAAGGTTTCTCCTAAAGGGTTAAAAAATCCTTAAGAATTCCTTGGACTAAAAATATGTTTTGCAAAGGGCAATAGCTGCTTGTTAAACTTCTATATATTTGCAAATTATAGGCTGCAATAAGCAAGGAAGTTTGTTTTACACATTTTAAACTACACATTAGATTCAGTTCCTTTATATTCATTATCATATTTAATAGTGTTGAGCAAAATCTTTGACTGTAAAATAAAATAAAATACCTTTTTTCACTATTCTGCAGAAAACTTAAGAAAGTAGTTTTCCATGATAAGATTTTGTGTCATGCCGGTAGCATTGCAGGTGAATTCCAGGTGAAATCAAACAGTTATTTAGTATAATGCAGTATAACATGGTTTGTATAACATAACCATCTTCTTGTGCTACTATTAATAACTGTCCTTACACACCCTATCATATGCTTGTATTTTCCAGTGCATTGTTTCATTGCATGACTACCTTCAACGAGGGACACAAGAAATAGTTTAATTAACCCCTTAGTGACAAGACATTTTTACCTTGACTTTCCCTTGGTGACAATGGCTGTTTTGACATTTCTGGGGTGTTTGTGTTTAGCTGTAATTTTCTTCTTTCTCACATACAGTACCCACACAAATTAAATGTTGTTTTTATCGTCATAAGAAAGGCTTTCATTAGATACCATTATGTTTGTCAAATTTTATAATTTACAGCACAATTTACAACTGCTGTTTTTTACAGTGTCCTGATATTTCCTTTGCAAGAGGCATTTTTTTGTTGTTTGTTTATATTTTTGTGCTATTTCTCTATTTTTTTCCATATTTTTGTGGTTAGGCCTATATCTCCTCGATACTGTATTTACTGTTTTAACCACATTTTTTCTTTTCCTATTTTTATCGCCTGACACATCTCCCTGTGTCTTTTTGCTTTCCCTGTACACATTTATTTTTTCTGTTTTTCTATTTTTTTTCTAGTTATATTTGGCATTGTTTGTCCTTACATAGCACTGTCCTGCTTGTGTATATCTATTTTTTTCTCCTTATTTCCTTTTTTTTTGTATAGTCGTCTAGCCCTCCATCCACAGCTCCAAGCATATACATATACTGTTACATTTTTTTTATTTTTGTGTGTCTTTTTTGGTGACATACACTTCCTACATCTTTCTATTTGTCGATACATTTACCTAATAAAAATATATTCAGACATTTATCAGTGTGCATGTCTGCTTCTTTTTGTATACTTGAGAATTAAAAGTTTTATCGATGGTTGACACAAATGAACACTCCTGTCTGATAAGTATATAGTTTCAATAAACTAAACACCAAAATCATAAAAAACTAACTGAGAAAATGTCATGAATGGCTCAACAAAAACAGAGGTATTGCCAACTGCTTTAATAAAATGGGAAACTGACCAGAATATTCAGATTCCCTAAAAATGTGGAACAAGGACTTAAATCAACAATACAGAATGGCATGTTGTTTAATAGATGGTACCGACTAAAATAGCAAAGATGTATCCAGATGTGTCTGTAAATTGTTCCAGATGTGGACAACAACAGGGTGATCCAATGCATATTTGGTTGCCCTCCCCCTGATTGTACTATTTTGGAATACAATACCAAAAATCACCAATTCTGTAACACGGACATGATGCTGACCCTAGATAAAGCACTCCTTTATCTGTATATCTGGTAGAACCACTTTGACCTTAGTAGAAGATCTAGGAACCCAATATGGTTTTTTTAATATGTATTCACAGTGTGTACAGAAGGTCACATTTATTGTCACAGCTGTGTGGTATTTTGCTCACCCACTTTAGCCACATTTTACTCTCTCTCTCCAACCTGAATTAGCACTGTACTTTCTCTTTCTTGTATGTTATAAAGTTTCAGCTTTGGGTTTAGAAAGTAAATTCCCATGAAGGGTACAAATTAACTGTGTTTTTTAAATGCTAACTGGCTCATTGATCATCAAATAAAATGTTCTAATTTTATGTTAGAATCAGAAGTACTGTGGTAGGACTATTGCTCTAGAAGACTGGATTACACATGCCTCTTTTGGGGAATATGTTGAACCCAAGATTAAATACATATGAACAAGTTTTCATATATTCAGGCAGTATTACTTTATGAGAGGGTAGTGGATGTATGGAATAGCCTTCCAGCAGAAGTGGTAGAGGTAAACACAGTGAAGGAGTTTAAGCATGCGTGGGATAGACACAAGGCTATCCTAGATATAAGACCGGGAACGGGGGACTAATAAAAGTATTTTGAAAATTGGGCAGACTAGATGGACCGAATGGTTCTTATCTGCCGACACATTCTATGTTTATATGTTTCTATGTTTTCAGTTCTAAAGGTGGTTATGTCTGACACAAAAACAAATATTCTCTTAAATCCTTCAATGTTTATCTCGCATTCGTGCCATTCCAAACAACCATCATTGCTCTGAAAACAACTTTATGCAGGTAATGCCACTCAAAGTGAGGATTTCAGTAAAAATCCGATTGGTGTTACAAAACATCAAAAGTCTGCATGAACTCTGTTGCTATTAGTTTTGTGTCTGCTCTAGTGCTCATATTGAAAAAAATGGATGCGCTCTTCATTAATGAATCATGTGTAATCAGGTACATGATTATAGTGTTCAAAACAAATTGCAAATAGCATTCATGAATATTTAACTAGGTCATATTGCATGTGCATTCAGGCAGAAACAAGTCCCTAACGGACACAAAATGAACCTTGGAGGTCGTGTGGCAAGAAGGGCCTTCATCAGAACAGCTAGCAGACAGAATGAAATCATTTACACATTGGGGCTGATTCTATAAAAAAAGGAGTCACAATACATTTGGTGTTTGTTCTCTGCCATTTATTCCTGTTGTTCCCTTCAGGTTGTGACTGTGAAATAAAATTAGAACTTTTGCTTCATTGGTTATAAAACACAATGGTTGTAGCCTAAGAGTTCTTTTGCGTACATATGCCACCTCAAATGAGTGGATGACGTTCAGGAAGTTGAAGTAATGACATCTATGAGGAAAATTTAGTGTAGCAAAAAAAAAATTACCTAATAGACACAGCAACAACAAGAACATCACAGAGGCTAAATGATGAGCACAGTCATTGCTGTAGGCGGGAACAATAAAACAGCAGAGACTGTTAGGAAGTCATTAGTAATTATGATGCCTCCCAACTGTCCCACTTTGCACAGGACAGTACTAATTTTTGTCATTTGATAAGAGGCTTTAGCTCCTGTAGACAAAGATGTAAGTGTGAAGTGTATATGGAATTGACCCACTATTCAAATCTATATATTCATGTGATTACAGTTTCTTGGTCGATGTGCTCTGTGAAATGGAAACCCCATCTTTTATTTTGCAAAGCCTAATGGTCAATATCTTTTGAATTGTGCATATTAGGATCACTCTTCAAAACAAAGTGTTAATGAGGCAGAAGTGGCCCTGCCCACATAAAACTATCTTTAGGATTTAGTACTTCTTTAGACGGACTGTATCACCCAAACATTGCCGTTACTGTCAGGATCCATCCCGCTCTCAGGTTCCATCCCTTATGCAGGATCATCTTTTATCCAGTTTGGATTCAGGTTCTCTGGTTTGCTCTCTTTGTTTGCTATTCTGTTCTGATTCGTTGTTATTCTTATTCCTGGGTTCTTTGTTATTCTGTTATCCTTGTGTGTTCTACATTTCTTATTTCTATTTTGGCCACATGGGGGCATATCTCAGTGTTGTGGTCGTGGCCTGCTGCATTCTAAATTATGCTAAATAATTATTAACACAATAATTAATAAATATTTATTTAGACCAACAAGACTAACAGTACAACAATAAATGTCTTTGATTGGAGAATACAGATAAATGATGTAAAGATTAATACCAAAAGACGTTGTGATATATATATAATATACTTTATTTACACCTGGCGGTAAAAATAATATATCTAAAAGGATATCACGAACAAAGTTACAAACATACAACTGTTAAATTCTATATAGCATTGTATTGATTAGATAACATGTGTACTTAACTTCAGAGAGGTTCAGCAAAGCACATGGCTGTGTCCAAAATGGCTCTTGATTCCAGCTTGATAAGAAAGATTTGAAAGAGGTTCTGCAGCAGTTACATTCCACTTTTAGTTACAATACTAGGTATAAAACTAAACCTTAGCTTCTTAATCTTAGTGTCTTGGCACTTAAACTTGGCACCCAAGATGAAAGCTTTACTTTTAACTAGAAATAGTTTCAGAGCTCTTCATTTCTCTGACCATGCTACTTCCTGGTCCTTCCACATGTGTTGTCTCTCCTTCCCCCATTTCAGCTATCGTACAGTCTCTCCTCCCCCTTCCAGGATTTACCTGGTGGGACAAAAGGTCATCTCCCTAGTGACACCTGTGGGTAGGAGTAATGTACTTCTTACAATGCTACAGTTAAAGGAGTGGTCTATCTAAAGGGAGGTACTTCATATCATTAAAATGCACGTATGAAGTTGCTTCTGTGATGTAAATCAATAATAAATGATTTGAAAGCCATACCCAATACACTCAGTCCAGACCACATGGTGGCATTTCCTAGTTCCAGGCCACAGTAGTGGCATTTCCCAAGTCCCTGTCCTTAGGGGCACCTGCCTAGCCTGGCCCCAGAGTGGCTTGTGAGTCCCTGTTCTAGAGTCCCATAAATGGGATGTCATGTCCTAGAGTCTCTTAAGTGGGATGTCCTGTCCTAGAGTCCCTTAAGTGGAATGACATGTTCCTTTAAATGTAATGCTTTGTCAGTTTCCAGCCCTGTTCAATCTCCATTCCTCACTCCAATTAGCTCTTGGAGATGTCATTAGTCTAGGGGTTCACATACTTTTTCCACCTGCAATGTGAATGTTTACATGGTGGGTTCAATAAAAACATGGTAACATTTCATTCTTTGTGTGTTATTAGTTTAAGCAGACTGTGATTGTCTATTGTTGTGACTTAGATGAAGATCAGATCTTATGACCAATTTGTGCAGAAATCCATATCATTCCAAAGGGTTCACATACTTTTTCTTGCAACTGTAGTGATGGTAAATGTGTATCTCTTTTGCTCAAATGCCCTTTATTCATTTTGATCAGGTATCCACGAAGCACTGATTTAAAAGCACACCAGTTGTTAGCAGCGGATGTATCCGCAGAATCATTTAACTCAAAATAGGCCTCAATCATGGTCTTCAATTGTTCAGTATTGTTTTTATTGGTTAAAAGGGCATCGTTTAGTTTCCAAGTAGATGTTGATTTGTTTGGAAGCCCATCTGAAGTTTTCATAATGATATAACTGTGATCTGACCATGTGTTTTCTTAATAGTAATTTGTATACTTTTTAAGACATTGACCATATCAATATTGCCCCAAATGATATCTATCCAGGAGTAAGAGAGATTCACCCGAAAGAAGTGGAAGTAATCTCTCTCTTTTCCGAGGGAGACACTCACCAGGCATCATAAACATGTAATCTATTCATGGAATTGGTAAGGGCTCTCGCTTGTTTGATCACTCTTCTGTCATTGGAGCGCCCGGTTGTGAGCTTTTAGTCCAACACATGGTCAGATACACAGTTAAAGTCCCCTACCACAATACAGATACCCGATTTAACTTGTTCGAGCTTAGCGAGGATTTTATTCAGAATTGTTACAGGAGAGACGTTGGGGAGATATATATTTACCAGTCTATGTTGGTATTCTATCCAGTGCTGTATTTACTGCGAGGCATCCTAGGCGGATGCCTAGGACGGAAAATTTTGGGGGTCGCCCCCCAGCACTGAAAATTTTTTTTTTAAAAAACCCCAAAAAAACCCGGCCCTTTAAAAAAAAAAAAAGGCCGCGCTTGCAGGCAGAGACGGAGCTGAGAGGGGATCGGAAGATCCCCCCTCACCATCGCTCTGCCTGCCAGGCTGCACGGGGAGCCGAACAGGCAGCACAGAGAAACCTCTGTGCGCCCTGTTCGGCTCCCCGTGCAGTGTGACACGGAAGTGCCGACAGTCACGTGACGGGCGTGCTGACGTCATACGCGTGCCCGGTCACGTGACCTGTCGGCACAATCGCCGGGAAGCCGAACAGGCAGCATGGAGGGACCATGCTGCCTGCCACTAGCCACCAGGGATAGGTAAGTGCTGATGGGAGTCAGAGTGTGTGTGATGGGAGACAGTGTGTGTCACTGAGTGTGATGGGAGTCAGAGTGTGTGTGATGGGAGACAGTGTGCGTGATGGGAGTCAGTGTGTGTGACTGAGTGTGATGGGAGTAGGAGTGTGTGACTGAGTGTGATGGGAGTAGGAGTGTGTGTGTGTGATGGGAGTATGAGCTTGATGTGAGTCTGAATGTTATGTGTGATGTGGGGTCATGAAATGGAGGTGATGGGGCATGTCTTAGGTGTGTAACGTGGGTGTGCAGCTTGGGTAGGGGGGGTGCCCGGATTTTGTCTGCCTAGGGCAGCACAAAATCAAGATACACCACTGATTCTATCTCAATATTAATGTTTTTAGAGAAGACTATGGCCACACCACGCTTCTTACTCCCAGTCATCGATGTCTCTTGGATCATACAGATACCTTTATGTTAGTTTTTATGGAATTACGTCGCTGTGGTATTTTAACCATAAAACCCATCTGCCATTTTCATTGCAGACTCCTTCTCCCTGTTTTAATTTATTTTCCTTCCATTGCGCTACCCAGGGGTGTTGCTAGGTCTCCAAAAGATATGGGGCATACAGACAGAAATAGATATAAAAAATTGGTGTGAGGCCAATGTAAACTTCGTGGAGGCAGTAGAATGGACAGTATTTTTATGTAGAAAAGTTGGCAACCCTAGGGGGACATATTGATAGATGTACTTTTTTTGTAACTTGAGAAAATTACGTTATATATATTCATATATAAAATTCACAGTAATGTGCATTGTGTGAATGTATCACACATTACTATATCACAATACACCATAAGACTCACAACAACAAAAAACTCACATTAATTACTTACACTTATACACATACTTACACAGCCACAAATACTCAAACATATACGCAGCCACACATTCACACATACACCAGTCACACAGACCCTTACATAAACACCCACCTACATACAGAGAGATTTATTTTCCTCCAATCCGTGCAACTGGTGTTCTATCAACAAGTTCCCAAGCCTTCCGGTGCTCCTACAGTATCAGAGCGTGAGGGGGCAGAGCATGCACCCTTTGCGCTATTCTCTCCTGCATGCGCCCGACTTTGCAACTGCTCTAATACTGTACCCACAGGGAACTGGCCTTGTGCTATCTGAGCCCAAACAGCTTGTAACATACACACACTCACTCGGACACACACTCAAATGGACACTCAGCCAGCACAATCACTCACATGGACACTCAGCCAGCACAATCACTCACATGGACACTCAGTCAGCACACACACTCACATGGACACTCAGTCAGCACACACACTCACATGTACACTCAGCCAGCACACACACTAACATGGACACTCAGCCAGCACACACACACTCACATGGACACTCAGACAGCACACACACACTCACATGGACTCTCAGCCAGCACACACACTCACATGGACTCTCAGCCAGCACACACACACTCACATGGACTCTCAGCCAGCACACACACACTCACATGGACACTCAGGCAGCACACACACTCACATGGACACTCAGCCAGCACACACACTCACATGGACTCTCAGCCAGCACACACTCACATGGTCACTCAGCCAGCACACACTCACATGGACACTCAGTCAGCACACACACACTCACATGGACACTCAGTCAGTACACACACACTCAAATGGACACTCAGCCAGCACACGCACTCACATGGACACTCAGGCAGCACACACACTCACATGGACACTCAGGCAGCACACACACACTCACATGGACACTCAGGCAGCACACACTCACATGGACACTCAGTCAGTACACACACACTCACATGGACACTCAGTCAGCACACACACTCAAATGGACACTCAGCCAGCACACACACACTCACATGGACACTCAGGCAGCACACACTCACATGGACACTCAGTCAGCACACACACTCACATGGACACTAAGCCAACACACACTCACATGGACACTAAGCCAACACAAACTCACATGGACACTCAGGCAGCACACACACACTCACATGGACACTCAGGCAGCACACACTCACATGGACACTCAGTCAGCACACACACACTCACATGGACACTCAGTCAGTACACACACACTCACATGGACACTCAGTCAGCACACACACTCAAATGGACACTCAGCCAGCACACACACACTCACATGGACACTCAGGCAGCACACACTCACATGGACACTCAGTCAGCACACACACTCACATGGACACTAAGCCAACACACACTAACATGGACACTCAGCCAGCACACACTAACATGGACACTCAGCCAGCACACACTCACATGGACTCTCAGCCAGCACACACACTCACATGGACACTCAGCCAGCACACACACTCACATGGACACTCAGCCAGCACACACTCACATGGACACTCAGCCAGCACACACTCACATGGACACTCAGCCAGCACACACTCACATGGACACTCAGCCAGCACACTCACTCATAGACATACTCACCAGACCACTCAGCCAGCACAGACACCCAGCCAGCAGTGACACTTCAGCAGATTTTTTTAAAACGAAATTACCAGTTGCTCAATGAGCATCAGGGCTGCAGGGAGAGTCTTCTTTCATTAAATTAAAAAGAGCAAAGAGAAAAAAAACGTGTTGCAGTGAGGGCAGCATGAAGTCCCGGCTCAGAGGGGAAGTTCCGGTTCAGAGGGGAAGTCCGGGCTCAGAGGGGAAGTCCGGGCTCAGAGGGAGGAAAAAAAAACAGTATCGGATACTCTGGGCTAAATCTCCATTCGGGGCTTTGATCTGGAGATTCGGGGCTTCAGCCCCAGTAGCCACCCCCTAGCGACACCTCTGGCACAACCTCAGTTGCCCTGTATGCAGTATTTCCTTCCATAAGTGATGACAGTGACTATGTAGTCAAGTGCAGAGTGCCACCGCAGATGTGGCACCAGTAACAAAGGTCAGCCATTACTGCCATAATGTGTCCACATGCATGCTCAATATTCTACACAGGTTTGTTATTTGCGTATTTTTTTTTTTCAAAGTAAATATGTTTCTTCTGTATTTAACTTGATTGCAACTGTTCATTATTTTGTTTAAATACATGTCTGCTAAAGCCATCTGTATACAGCTAATGAGATTGCATAATTAAGGATTAATTGAAAAATACAGGGTGGATAAATGGGAGGTTTGTATCTCCATGTTCTTTTTTCTTACAATTTGTGAGTTTTCCTCTTCAGAAGTGGCAATAGTAAGAGAGTACAATTGCCACCAGGCCAGTAAAAAAAAATGTCTTGAGGCCAATATTAAGTCTGTGGAGGCAGGAGCAAGGCTGATATTATTTTAAATAAAAGGTGGCAACCCAATCATAGCGGCATGGGTGCGGTACAAGTTTTAAACCACCAAAACCCTGTACTTTTAAGGTTTCTGTACTTTACATGGACTATTTCCCATATGGTATCACAAAGCAGGTTTATTTATATATCTCAGGCATTGAAAGCCATATACGCGACTATATTACTGTGTTGAACAGGGATTATCTTTCTATAAGACGCTGGAATCTGTATAAGAGACTAGCCAAGACCCCAATTATTTTAAAGAGGCACATTCCCCCACACTTTTTTTTTTCTTAAGACAGGAAGACAAATGTAAGATATGATGATGATGAAGCTGCAGCTCAGATGGTACATAGTGCTGCCCTGACAGAAATACAATCACTTTTGAAAAGTGCAACTTTGTTAAGGATGGTGTAAATCTCTTTAAGGTTATTTATTAGTGTAGTAGGTATAGGGGCACTCTCCCCACCCCTCGCATTGATTTAGATAGTGTGGGTCTGTCATTTTTCTCAGATTTGAGGGGGTGATGATCTTGTCTTTGTCAATCACACACTAGGCTGGACCTCAGCAATGTTACTGTAATTTGTAGTAGATGGAATCACAACTCCATAATGTAATGGCCATAGATGCGCCTACATGGTGGTTAGGCCTAGATGCTGCAGGAAATCCTGTCTGTTCATTGCACACCTAAAGTGAACTTGAGTTTCATCTCTATTTCAGTTTCAGGACTAAAAGGGTTAAAAGACTCTGTCTCATCCCTACCTAACCTGTTTGCTACACAGCTAGTTCTTAATCAAATACAACACTTTAACACATGCTTCACAAAACAAGAAATAACAATCCTAAAATATAATGAGCAATATCAATAGAATCAAACCAAACATACAAAAAAGAGAATGTGGGCATTGGTGTATCTGTCAGCAGCTCTGACAATTAAAATACCTCCAAAGAGGTAGTGATGGCAATTAAGGAGAAAATGTTTTCAACTGAAATATTTTTCAAACATATTTTTATATTCTAATATGCTGGATGGGCCAACGCACACTTACACTTTCTTGCTAATGCCACTTGATACACTTACTTGCTAAACAGCGCCAACAAGCAAAATGAAATCAAATTAATCACAGTGGGTTTGGAGCCACCTACAACTAAGAGAAACATTGGTACTTAGAAACACTTTACAAACTGAAAGTAAATTGGCAGAAACTAAAGGCACCCAGCCACAATGTAATTGTTACACCCACATTATCACCTATGGCGCGAAGTTGGTGCTGTGAGTGTAGTAGGCAAGTTGATATTTTGGATAGCCACATGGACCAAAGGTGGCCTTGCGAGGTGCAGAGACCCATTGTAAGTCAGTGGGAATATTTATTGATTGTATGCACTGTTCTTGGTACCAAAATGTGATTGAACATCTAAGCACCATGAAAAACTATAAACGGTACTCTAACAATAAGGTTTTAGTTTACAAATCATAGCATATGATTTTCACATCATCTCTATGCACGCTTCTACTGAAGTGTATTTTATTTTCTATTTTGTCATGAACAGCAGTGCAGTTTTTGTACGGCTACAAATAAATGATGAAACATAACTACTTTGATAATTGCACTTGATGCCTCTCCTCTTTGCAGAAAGACAATAGTTTCATGTTACACCAAACAGCTGCTGGTGAAGTGATGGCACCTGCTGTGGAGTGTGATAGCTTTGTCATCCCTCAGACCATCGCATCAACATATGATGGCCAGCAGGGTTCCATCATCTCCAGATTGGCATCACTGAATAAGGTCATCTTGTGTAGGAAATGTTTCAAAGTGACCTTATTATATCTCAAAGGTTTCAAATCCCAAACTTGGCACGGAAATAAAAAGTACACTTGAGCCTTTATTCTGCTTAATTGAGAAGGGAATGGGGATTAATTGAGAAGATAATTTTCAAACTTAATGCCAAAGTAGCCAGATCATTTTTTCCAACTCAGCTATAGTATAAAGGATATACAGTGTGATAATAATTTTTACTTACAAATTTGAATGCATAAATAAACATATAGGTTGATAAAAAAAAATATATGTTAAAAAAAAAACACTGGAAATCTATTACATGTTAAAACTCGTGTGATCAGAGTAGCGTTTGTGTTATTGCAAAATCTCTGGTGAATTTTACCATGAAAAATGCAAAAAAACACAGGCAGTATCCTATAAAGGAAAAAGAAAAACAGAAATAAAAGAGGGAAAAGGGACAAAGGATTAGAACACTGATAGAGTCAGCCCTAGTCCTTTTCCTTATTTTTTTCCTGCATAGCATACTGCTTGTATTTTGATATGTCTAGACCAGTGTTTCCCAACCCAGTCCTCAAGGCACACCTACCAGTCCAGGATTTAGGGATTACCTGGGTGTGTCTAAGGTGTTTTTACAAAGAAGAAAAAAAACACCTTAGACACAACTGGGTAATCCCTAAATCCTGGACTGGTAGGTGTGCCTTGAGGACTGGGTTGGGAAACACTGGTCTAGACCCACTGAGGAAGTTTAACCCCTTAAGGACAGAGCCTTTGAAACATTTTTGTCCTTTCTGGACAATGGCTATTTTAACATTTCTGTGCTGTTTGTGTTTAGCTGTAATTTTCTTCTTTGTCATTTGCTGTACCCACACATATTATATATTGTTTTTATCGGGACAAGAAGGGCTTTCTTTGGATGCCATCTTTTTGATCATATCTTATAATATTATAAAAAAAAAAAAAATATGGTAAAAAAATTAATAAATACACAATACACTTTTATTTGAAACATATTCTCCTCATCGACAAAAGCGAACGAAAAAACCTGCTAAATAGATTCTAATATTTCTCCTGAGTACAGGGATACCACCCATGCATAGGTTCTGGGGAGCCTGAAGGTGCTGCTAAGTGCCTCGCTAGCGAGGCACTTTAGCAACACCGGAGGTGCTTAGGAATCGAACGATCGTTCGCTTCCTAAGCACATGTGTGCAGCGGGCGCAGCCATTTTTAAATGGCTGCTACGATCACTCCGGGGAGTGATCGTAGCGCGCCTCTGCACTTTTTGGGGGTGTTGCACAATGCCTCTACCTAGAGGCATTGTAGCAACAGCGATAGAGTAAAGAAAGCGACCGCTGGTTGCTTTCTTTACTCTGTTAAGTGCATGACGTGCCAGGCACGTCACCTGTCGGCAAGTCCTTGATTTGCCATGACGTGCCTGGCATGTCATCTGTCCTTAAGGGGTTAATGAAAAAAGGGGAGGGCTGGCAAGGGGAACAGAGAGCCAATTGCTCCCTGGGCTGCCCTCTACCCTAGCTCAATGGGCTTATGCTGCACACGTTTTACTTCTAAATGCTCCAGTGCCTTCAACTGCTGTCCTCCTGTTGCTGCAGAACTAGAAACTCTATATTTACCCACCAGCTTTCTAGAATTGAATAGTTGTAAACAGAAACAGCTGCAGATGGACTCCTAGGGCCTAGCACGTAGATACATAGAACTTTCTATGCAAGAATTGTCTATCCAGCTGTATGTCTATCAATCTCTGTATCATTTCGGCCCTGCCTATACATCTGTGCCTATCTGTCTCTGTCTATCGATCTTTAATTTTGATTTTGATTTGATTTGTCGGGAATCTTTATTTTGTGTTGCAGCTGTTCACAACATCTCTTTTTAGTTGAGAGCTGTGGTACCACCATTGTTTAGTTTTCATTCTAATAAAGTTAATAATTAATTCTGCAACATGTACAAGCAATTTAACAAATAGCAATAGTAGTGCTAAGAACATTAGATTTCTAACTAAACCACTTCCCGCCTTTCTTCTAAAATAACTTGTGTTATTGATCGTGGATTCTCTTTTGGGATGCGTGCTTGTTAGTGAATTATAAAAAAAACACAGTTGTAGTAAGAGCTTGTACCAGTTCCTCATAGTGAACCAGGGTTTATGGGTTGTCTACTTTAAAGGATTTTGACAATGATATCATTAAATCAGTGTGATAACATGACCCACCATTGACATGTTAACCCCTTGCCGACAAAGGACGTGTCAGGCACGTCCTGGGAGAAACTCCCTTAACAACAAAGGACATGCATGGCAATAGCCAGCACCGAAATTTCTTTTCTGGGGCCCCCATGATCGCCCCACGGAGCGATCGTGGGAGCCATATTGCTCCGTCTATATGGCTATGCCCTCTGGAGGTCTGAGCTTCGGAAGTGAAAGTAACTTCACTTCTGTCGCTCTGAATATGCTACTTGACTGCCCCTAGTGGTAGTTAAGTAGCATAGCAATGGAATTTTTTTAAAATAAATATTTAATTAATTAAAACTGGTTATATAGTTAGATTAGCCTATTGGGTTAAAATTAAATCATTTTTAGCATAAGGGATAGGGATAAAATTAAATTAAAATATATTAAGGGATAGCATAAGGGTTAGAGTTGGGGTTAAATTTAGTGTTAAGGTTAAATTTTGGGTTCGGGTTGGGGTCAAAAGGTCAATATAGGAAAAAACAAAAAAACACTATTTTTGTTTTTTGCCCCATAACTCAATACCGAAAAATATGGAATATGGAAACATGCATATTTCTGAACTCGGGACAAATTTAGAAACTATTTAGGTGGGGTCATTTTTTAATGATTTTATTTGTCTAAATTATATTTTAGGTCAAAGTTAGAAAAAGTTTTTTTTTTTTAATATTTCATCATATTTTATGATTTTTTTTGTAGTAAATTATAAGATATGATGAACATAATGGTATCTAATGAAAGCCCTTCTTATGACGATAAAAACAACATATAATTTGTGTGGGTACAGTATCTGAGAAAAAAGAAAATTGCAGCTAAACACAAACACCCCAGAAATGTCAAAACAGCCATTTTCACCAATGGAAAGTCAAGGTGAAAATGTCTTGTCACTAAGGGGTTAAAAGAGCTAAAATGGTTACTGCTGGAATCCAGACGCACTTGTGTTTAAGAACTTTTCTGGGGAGCTCCCACCCTACCTAAGTAGAAGGCTCTCCCCAACTCTTCCCAACTCTTATAATCTAGGCTCTAGTACCAGCACTTTATTTACTATACTACAATACAAAAAGAAAGTGGCTCGATCCTCATTTTGCTACAGAGCACCACAATTATGGAATAACCTCATGGGCACTATTAAAAGCTAAAACCTCTTAAAGGAACTGTCTGGTGCCCAAAATACATCTTCCAAATGTTAATGCATTTTAATGTTCTTTCAAAAAACTTTAACATGCATGTTTCACATTTTGCATTGCTTAACATTTATAATACTTACAGCTAGATTATTGTGAAATTACAGACCTTTGCGAGAAACCAGGACTGCCCACACTAGCTGATTCAAAGTCAATTTCCTTTTTTTATTGTTGCTGCAGGAATCAATGATGTCATCAGACAATGTGTTGCACTGTTTAGAGATCTTACTGTGTACAAGCACATCTTGTTACATTCCACATAATATATTATATTCCAGCAGCACATGAAGTGACTAAATGAAACAAAATTTTATATCCAGTGACTATATAATCAGTGCTGCCACACCTGCAGTAATCACTGGGGAAGGGCTTGAGTCAAATATTAAAAATGTGATTTATGCAGAATGCCTGCATCAATTCACACTGTAAAAAAGCCTGTGCACTATACAAGCAGTAGTCTTCAACTTGCACCAAAGTGACTTTGGGGACTAGACTGTCCCCTTTACGAGATCTCTGTCAATATATTTAAAAACAGAATGCACCCATAATCATGGTTGACTATATTTCTTGTCTGTTTGTGTTCTATGCTAAATGTGTATATATGTAATTTCATATTTTTAATATTATATTGTGCGCAACAGGTAACAATACAATTCTCAAGGTCCCATGACATACTTGAAAACTAGGTAAATCTCATTGTATCTTTCCTGGTAAAATACTTTATAAATAAATAAATATGAAAAATTACATGTGGTGTGTTAAATAAATTTAGCTTGTATGATCAAAATAGGCTTGAAAAATATAAAATTCATGTTGCATATGCACTAGTATATTAAACACTAAAGATTGTTTTTACCTGATTGGGTGACAGCATTGTTGTGAGTTAATTAATACCCCAAAAGCAGCTTTTTAAAACATTGTTAGGTCTCGCTATCTGCCTGTCTATCAGTTTATAATAGTAAGGTTGCTGAAACACAGAAAGTGATGACTTCTCCCAAGACCTGTATCAGGTATGATTTCCAAATGAATATAACCCATCAGTTCAGTACATATGTGTGTTATGTATATTACAGCATTACAGTGTTTATTTGCGTGTTATTAACATAACTACTATCTTGTTAATAAATACTTCATTCTGCAAATCTGAGTAGTATAACCTTCGAGGAACACTGTTACTTACATGACTCACTCCAGCAGAATAGTAACACTTATTATGAGAGAAATATGAAAATGAATCATTCAGTGACCATCAGCGCACTTTGGGCTACCTGCGGACATAATAAAGAGCAGTTCTGATGTTGATTTTACAGCAATAGATTTCATGCTGGTATGTCAAATACGTGTCTCCAGTTATAGGCAATGGAATTTTGTCATTTGAGTTTCCGTGTGTTGTTAGTGTATTACATCAGTTATAAATCTTAGGATCTATCTTTACACTGTTAATTTGAAGATGCTGTGGAGTCAGGTATAATAGTTTACACAAACTACAGTGAATGACTTGGATTTGGGTCAAATATTCAGTGGCTGTGTCTCTATAGCATGTAAAGCAGTTAATCATGGGCATCAATATCCTGGCTTTACCTTTGGCCATCAAATCCCCTGTAATATATATCTCCAATATTCACTATATATATATTTGTGAATATTGGATATATATATATTTAATCCAAATTTGAGTGGCATTCCACATCCCCACAAATAACACGCAGAGGACCGTACATATAATGTTTCCAAAGTGGTCATATCCCTCACCGAACTTTAACAACCTCTTTCTTTTACCTTATGAAAAATGGTACTGATGTTTCGTTGTGAAGCCTTAGTATAATGACATATACTTGTGTGATCACATTAGACTTAAACTACAAGCTGGAAGAGGCGGCTTAGTTAAGATTACTGTGAATTTTATCTTTTGCACTTTCATTTTAGTGGTTGTGTGACTTGTGACTTTATTTATACATTTTACATTTCACGAGTTGTTGTGTTTATGTATTTGTAAACTGTACGGTTTGTGTTCTTTTAGTAAGTGTTTATCATGTAGGTGCAATGTCTACATTGTCGGATAAATAGGTCATCTATGTAAGTCATGTATTTGCTTATTTATTGAAATCAATAAAAATATAAAACACTATATATACTTTTTACACAGCATTTTCATGAATAAAAAATATATATTGCAGCTGGCTATATCATTAATCAACTATTTCAATTTACAATAGAAATGCAAGTTTGATATTATTATGCTATCATTAGATAGCATGTATTATTTAAAAGGCTGCATTCTATGAACACATGGCATGTGCATATATAATGCCCGTTTCATAGATCTGATGGATTATTTTACTAGAATAGTAATTTGAGTCAAAGGACGATTAAACATGACAGCTAATTTCATTATTTGATTGACAACAGTAGACGTTAGAGCCAATATTTAAATTAAGGCACTCATTCCAATAACAAGGTTACTATGATGTATTCAATGTTTTATGGAATTTCTTCCCCCCCCATATTTCTCCATTTAGTTTTTAGTCACAATTTATTTCCGACATGTTTCTTTGTATAGATAATTTACATTCTTTCCAAGCATTTAAAATATATACAAAAGGTTAGCTATCAATTAAATTAAATCTTCTATTTATTAACGTTGATTTAGGACTGAGGTATGTAGAATTGTCTTTACGAAACATATAATCAGTGAAATATTTTGTCAAGCTATTAGTGTTTTTACTAATCATTTATCAATAGTGTGTACATTTGCAGTGTTCATACAGGAGGGCAATATAATCCAACGGCCCTATTTCAAGCAAATTTCCAAGTTTGGGGAAAAGTTATTGTATGCTACTAAATTTAGACAATTAATGTTGACTGTCTATTTAAACTTAGCTAGAATAGCACTGCCAGACTAAAAGACAAGTCATCAGTTGGGTAAAAAATCAAACACTTGCTTTGAAGAGCTATAGTTCTAAAGAGCTAAATGTCCAGCGTCCCTAGTATGAGGAGTAACTGGCGTGTACGTTTGATAGTACATGCCAGTTTATCCTCTGACCCACAGCTGCCATGCTTCCATAGGGAGTCCCTCGTTTTTGCATGGGATCAACAGGGGGAGCTTTAACTAGGTCCCCCCTACTGATCCCATGCAAAAATGAGGGTCTCTCTCTCTGCGCTAGCAGCGAAAGACCCTTGTATTTGGCTGTCAGAGCAGGGTGATCCCCCACTCTGATTGGCTGCGCGTCTGCTGACAGCACACGACAACTGGGAACTGTTGTGTCTCAGGAAGGTGTTTGCTCCTTGTCAAATCCTGATTCAACTGTTAATCCAATGGCAAACATTGAGACGGAGCGGGTGGAGCGATGACGTGAGGACGGCTCACGCACGCGGCGTACCTGAGCAGATGGTGTCCGGCAGCAAGTGGTAGACGCACCTCGAGAGTCCCAGTACGGAGCTGGAGGGATACGAGGACAAAGGAAGAAAAAAGAAAAATTGCGAACTCGGCTGGAGTATTAGCAGCGGCAGGAGGGAGTTGTATCATACACCGGAAGACAGTGGAGCAAAGAAGACGCGCTTACAGATAAGTGGTGTATAGTTCTGTTAAGCCGCTTGTGCTTTCCCTAGCCTCTCTTTCAGACCTAACCCCCTCCCTGAACGCTGGGGAGACTGTGTATGTATGCATGGGTGTTATGCCAAACGGACTGTATTGAACACAGCACCCACAAAAGGAGACTTAGAGAAATACCTCCCATTAAACACTTGTTGAGCCCAGCCTGAGAAGGGAAGCTGAGCAGGGCTCTGTTTCCCCCCTCCCCATTTTTATCTCAGTTACTGAAGGAGGTGTAATAAAATAAAGTAGTAGGATTCCCCTCAATTGAGGTAACACCTAAACTGCCTTTGGCAGGTGGTAGAAGTGAGAGGTAGCACCAGTCCCAATAAACTGAGTGGGAGGTAGGGAACTACCCGCAAATATAAAAGAGAAAGAAGGAAAAAGAAAAGAAAAGGGACACTGCCTCACGACAGCCCCAAAGTAAAAAGGAAAACACTGGACCTTTGAGACAATTTAAAGACACAAGAGGAGAAAACAGCCTAATGATTGTCTGATTACCCCCCCCCCCCCCCCCACACACCTAAAAACGTCCCGGTTGAATAAGGGAGAAGAAGGAAAAGGGGGAAGAGGGGGAAAATTAGTTATTAGGGGGTGTCCGTACCCTGGTGGGCTTTGAAGGGGCGGGTGGGTACAGAGGAATCCCAGTAAAAGAGACTTATAAAGAAAAGAGGATAATATAGGCTCGACAAGGTCGAAAGGAAGTAAGCTAAATACCCCAGCCTAAATCTGAGAAGTAAACAGAAGTGGGAAAGCCCGGAAAAGTCTAAAATAATAACAGAAACACTGGTATTAAAATGGCTAGCAGACGAGCACTGGAAAATAAACAGACCACTAAAAAGGACAGAAAAGAAGCAAAAATGGAAAAGAGGCTATCCTTTTTTTCGCCTCAAGTTCTTAGGCAGGAGCAAGAAGAAATAAGTAGCGATCCGGGTGAAGAGGCACCTCCATCGCAGGATATGAATACCCACTCTAAATTGCCATTAAGTTTAGGGGAGAGTACAAGATCAATTATCCCTAGCTCTAGACAACCAGTTCGAAAAAATTAAACATGAGATACAAAAGAACACACAGGAGCTGAGGGAAGATCTAATAAAAATAGGAACTAGAGTTAAAATAAATAAAGAAAAGATAAGTGGAATTGAGAAGGAAGTCCAAATGACCTGAGATAAATCTGACCAATATATTCTCAAGATGGAGCTGCTAGAGCAGAAATTAGGAGACCTGGAGGATCGCTCCAGGCGTAACAATCTAAGATTCAGAGGCATATCAGAACAAATTAGGGAAGACCAGATAGAGGACTTTTTATGCGGATACCTCTTAGCGCTGGGAGTAACACAGGAAGGACAGAGCCCGGACCAGATATGGGAACGCTGTCACAGAACCTTCAAATAGCCAAATTTGCCCATAGATGTACCTAGGGATATAATTATCTGTTGCACAACATATAGAATAAAACAGAAAATCATAACGGCACGCAGGGAAATGAATCCAGGGGAATTGTATCAAGATATTAAAATCTTCCCGGATCTGGCCTTCCATACCAGAACAAGAAGACGCAAATTTGCACAGGCCACGATAGTGTTGAGAAACCATGCAATAAGATATAGATGGGCATCACCTCTAAGAATCATATTAACCTTTGAATCAAATTCATGGTCATTTGATGCTCCAGAAAAACTGGAAAAATGGCTCAAAGAAAAGGGTCTACATTAAGCGAAAATATAGACACTCTTAGAGAGGCTGGGATATGAAGACTCTGAGGTTGCGTTTTGTAGAAGTGGGGACCTCTTCCTCTCTCCCCCTCAATATATATATATATATTTCTTTTTTTTTCTATCCTCTTAGGAGAGGGAAGGGAATTGAGCCACCAATTTAAAAGACAAAACAAGAATGTAATTTCTGGGAGAATACAGGTGGGTCAAGCACCCCTTCCCTCACTTAGGCATATGCTTGGGATTCCTCCAACTGCCTATCTCCATTCCTACCCCTGTTCGTCCATCAATATCCTCCAAACTGCTTTCACCTCCCTGTTACATCCACACCATGGACAATTCCCCCTTTAACACCCATTACACACTGCACTCCTCACTAGTCCTTACCTACTCTATCTCACTGCTGTTCCTTCAACATCTCACTATTTCACTTCTGTCCCCCCCACCAGCCGTTTTGTTGTGTTTTTATCCCCCCCTTTTTTTTCTCTTCTCTCTACTTCTCACTATTAGGCCTTCCCTTACTCGTCACTTTATCCCTCCTCCCTATATTGCACCATACACTTCCTTTCACATTATCCCCCATAATTATATAGACATCTCTTTTTTTTTTCCTCTCTCTTTCTCCTCCCCTCCATCAACCCCTCCCCTACCTGTCACCTTTTTCCATCTCTCTATTGCATATCATTATGACACTTCTCTCCTCTCTTAGTCCCTCAACTAACACATAGGTTCTTAGAATCTACCTTTTCACTATTAAGCCAACACATAACACTAAGCTCCCCCTATTGCACCTTGGTTTCTTCCCTTCCCCATATCCTCACTCCTAGTCTTTTGCACAAGATTTCGCCCTATCAATATCTTCACGAACACTAATGTTAACAGTCACAGACTTTCACTAATAAGTTAATATCCAATATAATATCACTATCTAGCACTTTTCTTCCCTATTTTTCCCACCCTCCTCCCCCCTCCTTTTTTTTTTTTTTTGCTTTCAGTGCTGTCTGCTCAACATTACACTTATAAATATAAGGAATATCCCCGGGGGATGGAGAGGGGCACAAGGAGGCCATAAGGAATTTTTTTTTTCTTTTCTTCCCACGACCAGCTTTTTGGGAGAGGTGGAAGAGGTCCCTACTGCAATGATGATAAAAGAAGAGGTCTGCTGAAACCAATCCTGTTCAGGGAGCCATTCATGCAGAATGGCAAATAAATTCTGCCCAGGAGGGAGGGAACCCAAGGGCAGATACATGTCGACATCCCAAAAGGGGTGCCGTACATATAATTGTTATTTGTTGTTGTGTCTGTCTCTACATATGGATTTGGGGACAAAGCTGGTAACGTCTGGTCGGGGGGGAGGGAGATGGGAAAGGAAGTGGGAGGAGAGGGAGAGAGAGAACTACAGATGATGAGATTGGGCTCCATAAATGTACAGGGCCTAAACTCGACCCACAAAAAGACCATTTTTCTGCAGTACTTAAATAAGAATCGCATTGATATATGTTCAGTACAGGAGTCGCATTGGAAAAAAGGGGGGACGGATAGGATAAAATCAAAGAAATACCCAATTCTGCTAGAGGCTTCCCTAGAACTTAAAAAAAAAAGGGGGGTGGCGATTCTGGTTGCCAGAACAGTTGATTTAAAAAGAAAATATATGGAAGAAGATAAGGAGGGCAGATTTCTAATTGTGGTAGGAGAATTCAATGGCAAGCTGTTAACCTTGGTAAATGTATATGCCCCAAATGTTTCTCCAGTAGCGTTTTTAGTAAAATTGTTGAATAAGGTATTGAAATATAAGCAGGGAGCATTGGTATGGATGGGCGATTTCAATTGTATACTAGATGCGGATTGGGACAGGAAGAGCCCTCTAGGGAGTACCAATAACAGAAATACAAGATCACAGGCGAGTAGTTTCCAAAACCTCCTAAATAAGCATTCATTGTACGATATCTGGCGAGTTATGCATACGGATGAAAGGGATTACACATGTTTTTCTAAATCCCACGGTACATACTCACGTATTGATATGGTTATCGGGGATTTCTCTTTGTTGGATCAAGTTAAAAAAATAGGAATACAGGAAATAACATGGTCAGACCATGATATGGTAGTAACCGATCTAAAAGAAGATTTCCAAAAAATAAGAGCAGATTGGAGACTTAATAATAATTTGATGAAAAATAAAGAGGATTTAGATCACGTAAAATCAGTAACTGAACATTATTTCAAAGAGAACGATGTTGAGCAGGTCACATCAGCCACCCTATGGTGCACATATAAGGCCGTGATCCGTGGTACCTTGATCCAAATGGGAGCGAACGCGAAAAAGTTAGGAGAAAATAGGCTATCAGAAATGTATATAGAGTTGTCCCAGCTTAGCCGGCAAAATAAACAAGCACCCTCGCAATTAACAACACAATCCATTTCAGATATAAAGGATAGGATAAATAAGGTACTAAACGAGAGGGCCCTGCAAACTCTAAACCACCTAAAGACTAGGTGGTATTACAAAGGTAATAGAGCCGATAAATTGTTATCAAACCAACTCAAGCAAAAAAGAATGGCTAATAAAATTGTGAAACTGGTGGATAAGGGTAAAATTCTAATGTCCCCTGCTGAAATAGGACAAGCATTTAACGACTCTTACCAGGCACTATATAATATCCAAGAGAAGAAGGGGAGTAATGTCCTAAAACAAGAGGAATACTTTGAAGCTCGGACGTTCCCTAGATTAAAACCAGAGGAATTGGAGACTATAAACAGGGCTATAACACTGGAGGAAGTAAGAAACAGAATAAAAACTATAAAATCAGGCAAGGCCCCTGGCCTGGACAGTTTTGATGCTAGGTTCTATAAAATAATGGCCCCGATGTTAGCAGTAAGACTGACAAAGCTATTTAATGACTTTATGACAAAGGGAAAAATACCAACTGAGATGTTGAGGGGCAATATCGTTCCCTTGCTTAAAGAAGGGAAAAATCCGGAGGAGGTTACAAGCTACCGCCCCATCTCCCTGTTAAATACGGACATTAAGATCTACTCGGGTATAGTGGCTGACAGAGTGAAGGAGGTAATTTCGGGGCTGGTACACCCGAACCAGGTGGGGTTCGTACCAGGAAGATCATCGGGGGATCACATTAGGGCACTGGCAGATCAGTTGGAGGAGGTGAATGCCAGGGGGGCTCCCCAGCTGACACTGTCACTGGACGCAGAAAAGGCGTTCGACAGGGTCAGCTGGGGATTTATGGGCAGGGCATTGGAGGCCTTTGGACTGGAGGGGGAGATACAGCGGGCAATAATGGCTCTATATACAAGGCCAGAGGGTCGGGTGGTGGGCCCGGGAGTGAGATCAGATTGGTTTAGACTCTCAAACGGAACGCGCCAGGGATGTCCCCTCTCCCCCCTTCTATATATCCTCACACTGGAGCCATTGGCGAGAGATATAAGAGAGGACAGGGGAATATGGGGGGGGGGGGGGAGAAGGAGGGGCAAATAAGATAAAACTGTATGCCGACAATGTGCTGATAACGCTGGAAAAAACGGTTGAATCACTTGGGGCGACAATGAAATTGATAGAGGAATATAGCTCCCTTTCTAACTATAAACGTAATATAATGAAATCAGAAATAATGGGCTCTAATTTAAGCAAAATAAGCAGAGAAAAGATAGCAAGGTACGGCTTTAGATGGGTTGAGCAGTACATTGTATATCTGGGGGTGAAAATCAATACAAGACCCTCCAGCTGGTTGGAAATAAACTTGATGCCGTTGATCAGGGAAACGGGAGTGAGCCTCAAGAAATGGAGGCGGCTCTACGTTTCATGGTTAGGGAGGATAAATACTGTCTGTTCATATGTAATTCCCAAATTTAAATATATACTGAGGATGATTCCATATGCAGTACCTAAGCTATGGGTAGACCTGATCCAGTCAATGCTAAATAAATTTATTTGGGCAGATAAAAAACCGAGAATAAGAATGCAAACATTGTATGGGAAGAGGAGTGAGGGAGGATGGGAATTCATAGCGTTAGAATATACTCAATAGCAGCAACTTTGGCCCAAGCACTAGTGACAATGAAACCAAGTTCGGTACAACAAGAATGGTATAAACTAGAGGCAGGTAACTGGAAAGGGTTAAAAAACCTAGCGTCACTCTTTTGGATAAAAGGGGAGCGAGGGGGGAGTATTAGGGGGAATGTAAAAAGTTCTCCTTTAAAGGATATTGTAGATAACTGGCAAATAGTAAAAAAGAAAATGGGCCTACAAGACAAAATCTTACCTCCTCTACCACTGACAATAATTGAGGATAATACCGATAATTTAGAACTGACGGGATGGATGAGGAGGGGAATAAGACAGGTGGTGGACCTGAGAGAAAATGCAAAGATGAAGCCATTTTCGAAGTTAAGGGAAGACTATGGAATTCCAGCCAAGGTTTGCTTCAAATATCTACGGGTAAAAAGTTTGGTTGATCAAATGATAATAGAGGAACCAACATCGAAGGCAATAGGGCTAGTCATAGACAGCCTCCAGAAAACACATCGACAGAAAATATTCATGACTGCAATTGAAATAGTGAGAGAAGTCCTCCCGAGACCCCCCCCAACAGCTATAAAAAAAATGGGAGAAGGATTTATCCATAAAGATAGAGACAAAAGATTGGAACAAAGCTTTAACTAGTATATACAAGTCGGTGCATTGTCTGAACTTAATTGAAGTACAAAATAAGATAATGAACAGATGGTTCCTGACACCAAGTAGAATCTTCAAAATATTCCCCAGAGCGGATAAAAATAAAGAGCTATGCTGGAGGTGCGGATCAGATAAGGGACGCTTGCTACACATTTGGTGGCAATGCCCCCTTATACAGGGGTTATGGAGGAAAATATCAAAAATATTAGAAGGGCTGTATGGGGGAAGATGGATGTTAGCACCAGCACAGGCCCTGTTACATATAAATACTCCCGAGATAAAAATGCCATGTTTCATTACACATCTACTGTATTAGTGGCAACCAAACTTTTGATAGCTAGAAATTGGAAGTCATCCTCTACAATCACATAGGGTGAGGTCAAAAATCAACTCATATATCAATGCAAAAGGGAGATGGACATTACCCAGCAAATAAAAGGAAGAAGAGAGGATGTTACTCACTGGGAAAAATGGATTATGAAATTGGAAGGGGACGAGCTAGATAAGTGCTGAATAGGATAAAAACAGAAAATTTCGGTGGGGTGAGTGGGGACCCGGGAGCAAGGGTTAAACAAGTTGGAATGTCCCTTTAATAATTTTACATTGTAACAATGATACATATGCTCATCAGAGAGAATGTTGTAAGAAACATCATTACATCCTGGATTTACACCACTCCATTTCCAAAAGGTATGCAATATGTGTCTTTAATGTTAAAGGGATGCAAGCCAGGCATCCATATGTGGGCCCCCATCTTACCCCATCATACACTAGTGTGATTGTTTTTAGATTCCTGCCCACTGGTTGGTTTGACATGACTTATCATAAAAATGCTTTGACCCTATACGTGAGGGTTTAGTCTATATGCATTGATCCAACCTTAATTGTATTTGGATTAGGCACAATAGCTAAATTTAACCAATAGCTGAAATGCAGCTACTCAGTATAGATGAATTAGACTCCAAATAAGCTGTTTTTTTTTAAATAATCCCCCCTTGTTGCCAGTGGACTTCCATTGGCCTCATAAATATAAAAACCTGGCCCCAATTAAAATGAGGGGGGCCAAGGCTAGAAGCCCTGGCCCCCCTAATAACAAATGGGGCTGGGAATTGGCAAAATGGTTCCCAGACCCCATAATGTATAGTGGTCCTATCAAAAATGGGTGTAGATTAATTATAATAAAGGGGGCTAGGATTTGGGAACGACCCTGGCCCACCCTAACACGACCAAATGACTCCCAGCCTCTATATACAGAATTTGGGGCCAGAGCTACTTTCCCTTGCTCCCCATTTACTAAAATAGATCCCTCTGGGTCAGTAAGCTGTTCAAATATCCCAGACTCCATTAAAAATAAATGAATATCCCCCTGGAGTCTGGGGCTGCCAAAATGCCCACAGATCCAGTCACAATAAATGATTAACCTACCTACCCGACCACCTTTACTTTGACATGGGGGAGATGACTGTAATTTTTTAATTAATTGTATGGAGTCTGGGAGCCCAGCTCCCAGCCCCATTTATTATAGTGGGAGGGTTGGGACTACCTGTCTTGACTTCACACGTGTAACAGTGCTGGGAGTAATTTGGCCAACTCCCAGCCCTGTTCTTGGACATTTTTTTTTTTTTTTTTACCATGGCTCTTTTTTTTTTAAGAATGTATTTCTTTATTTTTCATTTTTGGAGGACTTCGGCTATTTTCATAAATAGAAATCTATGCTGATGATATAGGTACCATTTTGGTTTGGGCATATTTCTGGTGCTTTTGGTTTTAGCAGTGTAATTAGCTATGATGCCCAAATTACATCAGTAGCTCATAAATATGTTCCTGATGTGCCCTGAATCAGTCCGGACTTTGGAGGCATCAACTCGACCAGCGCATAATGAGTAGACGCTATGGTTTTGAGGTAAACACAGTCAAGGATTTTAAGCATGCGTGGGATAGACACAAGGCTATCCTAGCTATAAGACCGGGAACGGGGGACTAATAAAAGTACTCCCAAAAAATTGGGCAGACTAGATGGACCGAATGGTTCTTATCTGCCGACACATTCTATGTTTCTATGTTTTAGATTAATGGTGCATTTTCCACAAAGAGTAATTTTTAATACAGTGGGCAGTGTGAAAAACCAAATGCAAAAATTAGTATGTATACAAGATACAGCTGTAATAAATCCAGATTGCAGGCTCCAGCAGCCTGATTTTAACTATAGATTTAAATACATGATACAAGAAGATATAAAATAAAAATCACAAAAATTATTTAATCAAAATCTATATTTAAGTCCTTCTGGATGTAGCGTGTTTATTTTATTGCCTCCTCTCCAATATTTGTTGACCGTACATATACTTACAAATTTGGGTGTGTAGCCACAAGATATTTGGATACCGAATGTGTGGGGTCACCTTTTATCATTTTATGAACATGTTCTTCAACACGTTTTTGAAGGATTCTAAATGTCCCACCAATATATTGGAGGCCGCATGGGCACTCCAATAGATATGTAACATTGGACTAGTTACTCTTTAAAGATTGCGTAATATAAAAATAATAGTTAGTGATGTTGTTTTTAAATTGTACAGTTTTTGCTCTTACTTATTTTAGTCCGTCTGAAAGCCAGCCAGCTATTACAGTGACTGAAACCAAAGGTAGGATTTCAAAAATATTATTTCTTAATATCATTGGATTTAATTATATTATTAACCAACTTTTGTTTTAAATAAGAGGCCTCACAAAATACAACTTTTGGTACTTCCGGTAACATAGGTTTCAAAACATAATCTTTCTGTATCTTTCACATTAGTGCTAATCAAACATTACCAGCACTCCATATTGTATTTTTTTTTCTGATAACAGAATACCACCCTTTAATTGGCTGAAAGGTGAAAAATGTTTCCTCCAATGTTTTCCTCTGAAAGAGTTAAAACGATCTTCTTAGCAGTGTGGGAATAAATGGAAGGAAGCCAATCAAAAGTAAAAGTGATGGGGAAATAGGCCAATACGATGAAAGGTTGGCGCTAGGGGAAGTTGGCCAATAGGGTGAAAGACAGACAGGAGACAGCGCTACTGGTAAATAAGGTGATGGAGAAACCATGGTAGTTGGAAGATTCTAAGGCAACCTGGGCAATATCATAATGTAGGAGGTGTAATGGTTAGTGAGGGGGAAAAAACAAAATAAATAGTAATGTAAATCAGTTAAATGTTGTCCACTCTATCAACTGAGACTATTGTTGGACTCTATATGGGTGATTTGCCCAAATGGCCCAGTAAGTGCCCACTCCCAGACTCCCATGGTTTTGGATAAATGGAAACACTGCTACCACTAATAAGTATTTATGTTATAACTTGTTTTACATAGTTAAAATAAGTTACAATTATATACTAAGTTCAATACCTGTAACTGGTTTACATGTTGATCCAAAACCAAAAAAGGAGGTGATGGTAATTCTGCTCAAATTATGTGATTTAATGTATAGCCTTGATCTGATGTATGGCAAGTTATTACTGCACACAAGGCAAGAATAGAGGATTGCACCCCCTTCAGTACAGTTTCATAGGGGTTATATTGCACAAGAATTAAAACAGATTAAATAATAAATCCATAACAATAACTTACCTTTTTTCTGCTGCAGAGCTGTTTGGGAGGTTCATTTCTTCCATGTTGGTCCCTGGATGCTCTTCCCTAGTGGTCAGTGGTGTCTGACAGCTGATGGCCTTCCTTACAGAGAGCTTCTTCCTTACATGCAGCTGCAAGTTCATGAATACTGAGTGCAGTGGTATTGCTTCATGTCCACCATTCTGGTCTGATCAATCCTGCACACAACATAAAGTGCAGGCCAGAAAGGGCAGAGACCTGCAGCTCCACTGAATGAGAGACACTAGTCTAGTTATGTAGCTATCATTTATGTAGCTATCATTGCCTCACCCTCATTACTGCTGGTCATGATCAGAATATAAATAATTTGTGTTGATTTAGGAGTACCTTTAAACCAGCCAGACATCTATTTCAGTAATTAATAGTAATTTTCTCACATAACTCTTTCTGTACAGGAGTCATGTTTCTATGTAAGTTTAGTGATCTGGATCGGCAATGTAATGAACTGTACAGCATACAGAATAAATGTGATCTTTATGTTTTTATTAGTATGATTTGTGTAGATTCAAGCAGTTTTTGACTTTAACATTAACATTTTTGCTGGCCTTATTCACATAACATTACCAACAATACCTTGCGGTCGCCATATCTGTGAGAAAAGAAACAGGTCTGTTGACCTCTCTGGGATTTATAGACATTTTCAAAAATGATACTAATCAGCATAGTCTATGGAGAGCCACAATTCCACTATGGCCTCATTTTGTAATCTTAAGGCAGACCTGGGATGTTAAGAGCTGCAGGAGTCTAGTAGGTAGTGCCTGTTGCATGTGTATATCTGATTACCAGTAGCACAAGTCAGAGTAAGCAGTTGGATTTGTGCTCCTGTCTATATATACTTAAAATAGATTCTAAAAATGTTATATTGATGTTATATGCCTGTTAGCGCCATGCATATCATTACAATTCTGGTGTTGTTTTTTTTATTATAACTGGGTATTTAGAAAATAACATGTATGCATCTGATTTATAAATTAACAGGATCTGCTGAAAAAGCACACATTGCCTGTTCGATCTTAATGTTAATGGTGTCAACACTTGCTCTATGTATTGCTGATGCCAATAGTTTTCTCAGTACTAAGCTTGGTTAGAAGCACTGTCAGCACTTAAATTGTTAAGAATTCAGAACAGCGATGGTTATTGTCAGAGAGTTATCATAATGAATGATCAAATCAATCAGTGAACAAAGGCTCAGTGTGTGCTACCTGAAGCAACAATACAGAAAAGTTCTGATGTAGATATTATAGCAATAGATTTTATATGAATATGTCAGTTATGCTTCTCCAAATTTAACCAAAGGAATGTGTTAATTTGATTCCCCACGTGTCTTTTTTTTATCGGGTTGATGTAAGTATTCAGACCATCTTTTTGTGCATGTTAAAGGGACTATCTAGTGCCTTAAATGCATCTTCCAAATATTAATGCATATTAATGTGCTTTCAAAGTACTTTAAAATGCACGTTTTACATTTTGCATTGCTTAAAATATAGAATACTTACAGCTAGATGAAATGGTGAAATTACAGAAGTTTGCAAGAAGCCAGGACCGCCCACACTAGCTGAATAAAAGTAATTTCCTTAATTTTTTATTTTTTTTTGCTGCAGGGACCAATGAGAATAATTTCATTCAAATGAATGGAATATCCTGTCTCTCTAGTGATGTCATCAGATAATGTGATGCACTGTTAAGAGATCCCAATAGACATTTATTAAACTATGGCTTATTAACCTAATTTTCTAGATGAAATAAAAATATTGTGACATTTTAACATGTGCAGCCACATGCACCCATCCTCATGGGGTCTAGGACACTTCTTCGCGGCATCTTCATCGCTGACAGTTCAGCGCGGCAGTTAGAACGCTGAACTGTCAGCAATGAAGAATAACGCGGCCGTTTCATCGCGGCCGCGGCTATGTAAGAGCTGACAGCTCTTACAAATGTAAAAGTAAAAAGAAAATAACCCCCCTAATAAATGATTCCCAAACCCTAATACTAACCCCCAAACCCTAATACTAACCTCCGAACCCTAATACTAACCCCGACCCCTAATACTAACCCCCTAAACCCTAATACTAACCCCGACCCCTAATACTAACCCCCTAAACCCTAATACTAACCCCCGAACGCTAATACTAACCCCCGAACCCTAATACTAACCCCTAAACCCTAATACTTATACCGAACCCTAATACTAACCCCTAAACCCTAATACTAACCCCCGACCCCTAATACTAACCCCCTAAACCCTAATACTAACCCCCGAACCCTAATACTAAAATTAACCCCCTAAACCCTAATACTAAAATTAACCCCGAACCCTAATACTAAAATTAAACCCCTTAAACCCTAATTCTAACCCCCTAAACCCTATTTCTAACCACCCTTACTAAAATAAACTAAAATAGCTAAAATACTTACCTTTAGCGATGAAATGTCCCGCGATGAAATCTCCAGCGACGAGCTGTCTTGCGGTGCAGAGTTGGCTGTGAAGCGGCTGCGGGGAAGCAGCCACGATGAAGTGTCCCATCCCCTCCTCATGAGTGTACATTCCTAGGTATCCGTGACATAGCTAATATGTGTGTTACATGTACTACAGGTGTGAGTTATATACAGGGAGTGTAGAATTATTAGGCAAGTTGTATTTTTGAGGATTAATTTTATTATTGAACAACAACCATGTTCTCAATGAACCCAAAAAACTCATTAATATCAAAGCTGAATATTTTTGGAAGTAGTTTTTAGTTTGTTTTTAGTTTTAGCTATTTTAGGGGGATATCTGTGTGTGCAGGTGACTATTACTGTGCATAATTATTAGGCAACTTAACAAAAAACAAATGTATACCCATTTCAATTATTTATTTTTACCAGTGAAACCAATATAACATCTCAACATTCACAAATATACATTTCTGACATTCAAAAACAAAACAAAAACAAATCAGTGACCAATATAGCCACCTTTCTTTGCAAGGACACTCAAAAGCCTGCCATCCATGGATTCTGTCAGTGTTTTGATCTGTTCACCATCAACATTGCGTGCAGCAGCAACCACAGCCTCCCAGACACTGTTCAGAGAGGTGTACTGTTTTCCCTCCTTGTAAATCTCACATTTGATGATGGACCACAGGTTCTCAATGGGGTTCAGATCAGGTGAACAAGGAGGCCATGTCATTAGATTTTCTTCTTTTATACCCTTTCTTGCCAGCCACGCTGTGGAGTATTTCGACGCGTGTGATGGAGCATTGTCCTGCATGAAAATCATGTTTTTTTTGAAGGATGCAGACTTCTTCCTGTACCACTGCTTGAAGAAGGTGTCTTCCAGGAACTGGCAGTAGGACTGGGAGTTGAGCTTGACTCCATCCTCAACCCGAAAAGGCCCCACAAGCTCATCTTTGATGATACCAGCCCAAACCAGTACTCCACCTCCACCTTGCTGGCGTCTGAGTCGGACTGGAGCTCTCTGCCCTTTACCAATCCAGCCACGGGCCCATCCATCTGGCCCATCAAGACTCACTCTCATTTCATCAGTCCATAAAACCTTAGAAAAATCAGTCTTGAGATATTTCTTGGCCCAGTCTTGATGTTTCAGCTTGTGTGTCTTGTTCAGTGGTGGTCGTCTTTCTTACCTTGGCCATGTCTCTGAGTATTGCACACCTTGTGCTTTTGGGCACTCCAGTGATGTTGCAGCTCTGAAATATGGCCAAACTGGTGGCAAGTGGCATCGTGGCAGCTGCATGCTTGACTTTTCTCAGTTCATGGGCAGTTATTTTGCACCTTGGTTTTTCCACACGCTTCTTGCGACCCTGTTGACTATTTTGAATGAAACGCTTGATTGTTCGATGATCACGCTTCAGAAGCTTTGCAATTTTAAGAGTGCTGCATCCCTCTGCAAGATATCTCACTATTTTTGACTTTTCTGAGCCTGTCAAGTCCTTCTTTTGACCCATTTTGCCAAAGGAAAGGAAGTTTCCTAATAATTATGCACACCTGATATAGGGTGTTGATGTCATTAGACCACACCCCTTCTCATTACAGAGATGCACATCACCTAATATGCTTAATTGGTAGTAGGCTTTCGAGCCTATACAGCTTGGAGTAAGACAACATGCATAAAGAGGATGATGTGGTCAAAATACTAATTTGCCTAATAATTCTGCACTCCCTGTACAAGTATTTTAAAGGCACTTACTTTTTCTTCACCACCTCATTGGACCTGTTATTCCGACCAACTGCATTAACAGTATCCAGAATCTTCTGCCAGAGTTTATTTTTCCCTCCTCTGGCTTGTCTCATAGCTGCTGCTCCTACCATCCAGTTGTAACGTTGGCACTGTTTATGTACCAAGGCTGAGTTCTCCTCTGCTGCCAAAACTCTGCTGGTACCTCGTAGGCCTCACCCCTCTACTACGACCACTGCCCTGGTACCCTCCTTGACCCTTGTTTTATTAATATAAAATTTTATGTTTGCTGCCTGCTAACTGCTAATGGTGTGGACATATGCACATTGTATGCAAACATTCCTTGTTCGTGATTGGGTTTTAGCTGATTGCATTTGTATTGATTTCATGAACCTGGGGCCTTTCTCTTTTCTGTAGTATTTTTGGTAGAATCATATCAGACATTTATTTTAGTGTCATATATTTCAAAAAATATATATGATAGGCTCCGATCATGCAAACAAACGCATTTTACTAGCAGAAAAATACATTTACTTAATAATGACTTACCTCATTAAATGTTGCAGGATCCTAAGATCTGCAAATATATTGAAATCTAAAACTAATATTAGCTGCTAATACAAAAGGGTACATTTCCAAGTTATACTTATCTGGATACTGTTTGAAGATATTAAGTTATGATTTCACATTTCACTGTTTGGGAGCCAAAATTCAGAGGTGTGCTTTTCTTTGTTTTGCAGATTGTAGTTATATCAATTTTTCTCAATCTAGAAATATATGTATGTTAGATTAGAAACATAATCTAATTCTTCACAACTAGCTCCAAGATAAGTGCTGAGAAATTCTCTTGTTTAGCTCTTCAATGAAGCTTAAAAATAGCTCTTGATATACTGTGGCGCAAGTTAATTTATATATTCAGTCAGTACGCATTAGGAAAGATTGGAAAGTATCATTTATTGTCTCAGTGTAGAAATTGGAAAGGTTATTTGTCACTAATTTATTCCATCGGAGTCACATTTTTTTTCCTCTACAACTTAAACATGGTTAAATTATACAAAGGTGAAAGTTGCTGTGGAAGAAAGGTAAGAAAAACTTGTATTGGATTATTCTGCTAAGTTCCCTGCTGCAATTAGACATTGTGTAGTGATTTTATGTGTTGGACATATCAATAAAACTATTTTGCAGTATAAGCTTTAACAGAGCTAATTAAGTACTTTCATCAACCATAACAGGGTGGCACAAATTGTATAGTTAGCAGCAAGTCACTTGTAAAGTTCAGCAACAAACATTTATTGCTGACATGTGGGATACCACAGAATCCTTGACACCTCACCGGCTCTGGAACAGCGGTTGTACTCAACACATTGTAGGATTATATATCATTTGAAATTAAAATGGGTAACATTTTAGTTGCTAAAAATCAGAAGTGTATACAAATGTTGAACGGTTGAAGACTTGTGTAAATCTTATTTCCAAGAGGGAACAGGCAGTTTGGGCCCACTGATATAACTTTTACTACAGTTTCTTATTGCCCACAACATGCACTACAACTAAAAACAATGATTAATTGTGCCCCCACTGATAGTAGTAGACTACCTTTATTCCTGTCACCAGGGCCGTCTTTAATAGTGATTGGACCCTGGGCAAGCATTTGCTTGGGCCCCCTGGATCCTGCCCCCTCCCCTGCATGCAATCCCGTCATCCATCGCAATGTTACCCCCCACACACACACATATGCCATAATTGTTGTGCCATTCAGATGCCAGTAATATTGTGCCATTCAGAGCGCAGAATTATTGTGCCAGTCAGAGCCCAGTAATATTGTCCCATTCAAGAGCCCAGTAATATTGTACCATTCAGAGGCCAGTAATATTGTGCCAGTCAGATGCCTGTAATATTGTGCCATTCAGAGCCCAGTAATATTGTGCCAGTCAGAGCCCAGGAATATTGTGCCAGTCAGATACCAGGAATATTGTGCCAGTCAGATACCAGGAATATTGTGAAATTCAGACCCCAGTAATATTGTGCCAGTCAGATGCCTGCAATATTGTGCCATTCAGAGCCCAGTAATAATGTGCCAGTCAGATGCCTGCATTATTGGGCCAGTCAGAGCCCAGTAATGTTGGGCCAGTCAGAGCCCAGGAATATTGTGCCAGTCAGAGCCCAGGAATATTGTGCCAGTCAGAGCCCAGGAATATTGTGCCAGTCAGATGCCTGTAATATTGCGCCAGTCAGATGCCTGTAATATTATGCCAGTCAGATGCCTGTAATATTGTGCCAGTCAGATGCCTGTAATATTGTGCCAGTCAGATGCCTGTAATATTGTGCCAGTCAGATATCAGGAATATTGTACCAGTCAGATACCAGGAATATTGTGCCAGTCAGATACCAGGAATATTGTGAAATTCAGACCCCAGTAATATTGTGCCAGTCAGATGCCTGCAATATTGTGCCATTCAGAGCCCAGTAATAATGTGCCAGTCAGATGCCTGCAATATTGGGCCAGTCAGAGCCCAGTAATATTGTGCCAGTCAGAGCCCAGGAAAATTGTGCCAGTCAGAGCCCAGGAATATTGTGCCAGTCAGAGCCCAGGAATATTGTGCCAGTCAGATGACTGTAATATTGTGCCAGTCAGATGCCTGTAATATTGTGCCAGTCAGATGCCTGTAAAGCCCTCCCCCCCTTCCCTAGTACTTACATGAACCTGCTCCGTGTCCCCCGCCGGATGTCTCCTCCGTGCAGTCTTCCCTCTTGCACGGAGGAGGGAAACAGTCACCGGACGTGACGCGACGTCACATCCGGCGTCAGTTTTTTTTTTTTTTTTTCGGTTGTCGCATCCATGCCGGAAAAAAGCGTTCACAAGCTCAATGCGCTGTGAACGCGGCAAGCAGGGACTGGGGGCCCACAGGACAGCTGCCTTGGGCCCCCCAGGAGTAACTGGGCCCAGGGCAGCTGCCCCGTTTGCCCCGCGTTAAAGAAGGCTCTGCCTATCACTACTTAATGTTACTTAATGAGCTGTTCTTAAGCTTCTATTTCCTAATGAGCAGGCATGGCTCTCCTGACATTAACGCTTCAAAGTGACACATACAGAGCACAGAGAATATTAACATTATTATAAATTATGCATTGCTATTTAGGGGGAAATTATTATTATTACTATTATTATGGTGACAAAATGTTAATTGAGGTTTCTGTATACTTGTTTTAAACAGCAATACCGGGTTGCTGTCAGACAACTTTCGGTGATTCCTGTGTTTTACCTTGTTCAGCTGACTTCCCTTCTGGTTTCTGGCTTTTGGCTTTGATCCTGATTTCTGATCTCTTTTCTCCTGAATCCGAATCGCTTGACTACCTTCTCCTGGATTTTTTTTTTTTTAACTATTTTTCTACCTGTTATTATGAAAGGGTTTTGTGTCTCTGTCTGCTACCTAATCCCTAACAATGACATGGAAAAAATTCTCATAAAAAAAATAATATATTTAATAACATATTTAAAAAAATATAGCCCCCTTCTCCCTTAAGAAACAAGGCCCAGGGGCATCTGAAATGGCCCTTGGTTTCCTAGTGGTCCTGCAACCCCCCCCCCCCCCCACCCCCCATAATAATCAGTGCCAGGAGCTGTTCAAAAAGCTCCTCACACCTTGTAATGTGTATGTTGGGCCAGGGCAAGTGGCCCTGGTCCTCACCTCCTAAATTATAAAAGGTACCAGGAGGTGCCTAATGGCTCTCAACACCCTAGAGACATTATGCAGCACACATTTCTTGAAAATAATTCTTTAGGGGTGGGATCATATGAGCGCAGCAAAACTCAAGTGACGGATCAAGGCCGGAAACTCTGAGACAGAACAGGGCAGAACACTAACAAAGGATCACATTTAAGGGACTTAGGTCATCCCATTAAAGGGACTCAGGTCATCCCACTTAAGGGACTAAGGTCATCCCACTTAAGAGACTTAGGTCATTCCACTTAAGGGATTCAGATCATCCCACTTAAGGGATTCAGATCATCCCACTTAAGGGATTTAGATCATCCCACTTAACCACTTCCCAATGCTAGGACTTACTATGCCGTCCTGACTTTAGAGTACCTAAAAGACGCTGGGATGGCATAGTACATCCAGCGTTAAAAAGCTCATTGTAGCTCCCCACGATGAGCTGTGCTCGGATCCTGCTGCAGGGACACCTGTCAGATGAGGCCACTTTTAGCAAAGTAAGCACCAAGTAAGTACCTAATCGCCCTGTGCCCGGACATCACATGTGACGTCCGGAGGTATCATCATCTTTTGGCAGGGACCCACAGGGTCTATTAAGACTCTGATCAGGTTTCTGCCGTAATGTTCCTGCCTACCAATCACCGTGTGATCGGTGGCCAGGAACAAAACATGACGTTTTGGTGCTTGCATCGTCTGGGACGCAGACACCATGCATCGCAAAGGTGATAAGGGACTCAGGACACCATTTTTACAGGTGTCAGGGCAGGGCAGGTGCCAATCTATGGCTAGAGTAGGTGCCAGACAATAGCTACCAGTTTATAGCAAGACTTGGGCAGGTACCGGTCTATAGCAAGACTTGGGACGGTGCCGGTCTGTAGCTATGCTTAGGCAGGTGCCACTTGTGGCCAACTGGCATGTGCCATTCAGAAAAATGACTTGAGAAATTCCACCACTGCGGTCTGGAACTAGGAGATGCCACCACTGTGACCTAGGACTAGGAAATGCCACTACTGTGGCCGGGAACAAGAAGTACAGCACACATGGGGAACAGATTCACAAAGAACCCAGGAACAAGAATAACAAATGAGCAGAACAGAATAGTAAAAGCAGAAACTGAAAAGCCTGAATATAGTTGGATAAGCCTCAATGCGAGTTGTCGTTTGACAACTGTTTTGGAGAATCTGCGGCAGTAGTGTGGATTCGTGGCAGTTGGCAGTGTTGAATTGGATCATTTTGTGGGCTCTTCTGTCTGAAAATAAACATTGCAGATGCCCATGATTTTTTTTTTAGAATTTAAATTTTATTTCACATTCAGCATATAGATATCATATTAGTAATACAAAAGTATCAATAGAAACACAATAGAATGCTTACAAATATAAATCTTGGATCTAAAAACACGATCAAAATCTACCATTTTTCCTTTCATGTGTGTTAGATAGTGTGATTCATTTATCCAATAAGCAAATTGCTAAATATTCACTGAAAAAAGAAAACAAGAGAATAAAGAGATAGATAAAAAGAGAAAGAACGTTGTAGCCATCCAGAGAATGGCCAGGGAGTGGGGTATCATACACATTATACTAGGTAAATCCACCCATCTGTGAACCAAGTAGACATTCAATCACTTTTAGATTCTTATAAATATATTCTCTATCATGTGCCTAATTTTTTCTCCATACTTATTTCCCTTTAGGATGATTTCCAAAATAGCCCACAGTGTTTTATATTTCACCAATGAGCCAACCATATTATAAAGTAATTTCTACATTATTACATTTCTTTCAATTCATTGTTGTAAATCTAGGTATGATGGTATTTGGCTCATTTTCCATTTCCGTGTAATATCATTTTTAACCTCTATCAAAACATGTCCTATTAAAATGTTGATAAACTTTTTGGAAGCATGTTAAGAAGAGAAATCTCAGGAAGCTTGTATTCATATTTTATGCATAATTTGGAATACCCGGGTCCACAGCACTGCTAGTCGAGGACACAGCCACCATACATGCAACATTGTTCCCTACTGCACACATCCCATACAGTAGTTTTTATCTGCATTTGGGTATATGTGCTGCAACTTACTTGGTACCAAATACCAGCGGTATAATATATTCCTAAATAACTCTATATTATTTGAACAGTGGGAGAATGAGCCAGGGTCAGACTCTATTCCATTGACTTTGTGCCTAATTTTTTCCTAACTCTCTCTCCCAACCATTCACAAATGGATATTTATTTGGCAGATCCTCTTTCTGTAGAAAATCATAACATATTGATATCTTCTTTTGTTTTGTTTTTTTAATTGTATTCATACAGGAATCAATTATTTTCAAATTTGATAATCTTTTCATCTGTTAGCAGTTATCTTCCTGTAATAAATGTCTAATTTGGATATATCCAAATAATTCTCTGTCTGGCAAGTGAGATTCCCCTTTTAATTCTTCACATGTTTTAATATTACCCTGTTTAAGCAAATGGTAAACAAATACAATCCCTCCAGTTTCTAAGGTCCAGTTGTAGTAATTACAATTTCAAGGATCCTATAGTTGTTGCCTGAGAGAGTCCTTGTAATGCATATTTTTTGCAGTATAGCTCCATATCTTTATAGTTAGGCGTGTACTAGGTAACCTGAAAATTTCCTTTTAGCTGAGTTTAACAGATTCCTATTCCCCAAGATTCTTTAGATTAGCCATCTATTGGCGATTCTAGATTTTTGGTCGTTATATATAAATCTATTAATGTCTGTTTGCATTTCTTGTCAAATTGCTATAGGTATTTGTCCATGATTTTGATGGATGTGTTACTGGGCTAATACCTTTCCAGATACATGCTCAGTAATAGACACTAAAAAAAGAAATGCAGGACATGATTGGATATCGCAAAAAAACGCAGAAAAGACGGCACTCCAGGAGCCAGTTTGTAGGTGAGTAAAAAAATATAGTGTTTAATCTTGAATAGAAAAATATATAAATCCACAACGACAGTGCAAGTGTCAGGTTTGCAAAATTGCTTGACGCGTTTCGCGCTCCAGGCGCTTAATCATAAGCAGTAGACTGCTGCATTCAAAACTATTTGTCATTTTTGGGTGTAGCCCTTCTTCCACCTCTGCAGATACTGCAGAATTTCCACATGAGGTATAGTCTTTCGCTATTTAGTCTGAAACAAGGCTTTACTGAGTTTATCGTTTTCTTTCTAATTCCTGCTGAGAAGAGAATTAATGGCATCATAAGGTCCAAGTTATTCAGGCCCTATATCACGACAATATTACATTTACTTCTCTGGTTCATATGCTAAGCCTTAATGTTTTTCTCTGTACGTTTGTGTAATACATGTAGACAAGGTTGATTTACATTTCTGGCTCACACACAGGTTTAATAGGTTTGGGCAAGCTGCAGTCATATGACAATACGATACAGTACATTAGCTTCCTTGAGTTTGTCAATATGCACATCAATGTCACAGTATCTGGAGGGAGGATGCTTGCTGGCAGCTTGAATTCAGCCAAATATGATGAGCGATGTGAGCTAGATAGCATTTAACCCTCCTCATATAGACTCCTTGGAGTCTAGCATTTACTATTTTATTGATGAGCTGCTAGAATCCTATTGGGGTTATGTATTAAGATCCATTCAACATGGAAATCAATAGAATGTTGCTGCTGATTAGATCACTGTTGGAACTTTGCCCCAGGAACATCAGTACATGTTTTGGCCATGATTGGCCGCTGCAAACATTGCATATGCATTGCTAAAAGTCAGCCCCACCTTTCCTAAGAAAAACTTGTTTTTAGAATGGGAAAACTGTGATATAAAAACACTCTGCAGAAGACACAGAGGGTAATACAAAAAAACCAATATGTGGATCACAACAAATAATTTAGAAATTCATATATGTATGGTATGAATACATTATTATTAGGATTAGACTGTCTAGGAGTTTTGTACTCAACTTACCTACTTATATGAATAGAGCATATGGTAGAAGTAGGTAATTCCCTCTTTCTAATTTTATACAGCCTTCAGTACTGCTTGTGGACCTTCCATGTGTGGATACAATTACTCAAATACTCAGTGAATGCATTTTTATTTCTCTCAGTTTGCAGTCAATGTCACCTTTGTATGGTTTACCATGAAACAAACATTGAAAGCTAGTATTCTATAAAAGGATACATGCATTTGGAAGCTGTGCTAATCCATTGATGCAAAATAACTGAACACTGAACGACTAGTTGAACCTCAAGTTCCTAAATCAACTCAAGTTTTTCTAGAAGGAATGTTAAGCCAATTTACATATAAGATATCAATGCAGTTATATTCTAGTATTTAACGTATGCTTAGATATATCTTTTTTAATGTTATGTTAATCTGGTTGGATTGCACCTTTGTGCAAAATACAACATATGTCAGAAAGGCAATAGAGTCAGCCATAATCCTGTGAAAAAAGAGTGATATACAACCTAACGGAAGTATAAATACCGAGCGCCTGTGAGTGAACTAAATAAAAAAGTAGTAAAACATACAAACCCGTCCGATGGTAGGTATTGAAACGGAGGTAGATGATATCTGTAGAGGGCCCTTCTGGCTTGTGTCGAGAGATTGACTAATTTTGGAACCAATAGGAAAATGGTTTAGGTAGCCGCCAGTCCAGAAAAAATCACAGTGGGTTAGCACCGTGAAGGGACAGAAAGATGTAGAAAAAAGGAAGACAGCGCTACAAAGTAATATTAATAAAAATAAATATAAATGATAAATGTGTAAAAATACACCATAAGAAACACACAATTTGGAGGGTATAAAAATATATAAATTTAATAAATATAAAAATAAATAAAATAGATACACACAGAACCACCTTAGTTGAGGTGGAAATACAGTATACAAATGAATTGAATTGTAATTAAGCAATAAGGATATGCTAGTAACAAATACAAGTAAATACTACAAGGACAAAACCAAATAAGAACAATAATCACAACAGGTAGATAGTACACACCTTTGAAGAGAGACCGTTTGGGACAATGCTGGACTCAGAGCAGTGAATGAATCCGGAGCGAAGAAAGAAGCCTGGCCAGGTCTTTTCGCAAAGAGAACAGGACGCCAAAAAAGGGACGCGTTTCGAAAAAACTTCTTCAGCCTTTGGCGTCCAGCATCCAAAGGCTGAAGAAGTTTTTTCGAAACGCGTCCCTTTTTTGGCGTCCTGTTCTCTTTGCGAAAAGACCTGGCCAGGCTTCTTTCTTCGCTCCGGATTCATTCACTGCTCTGAGTCCAGCATTGTCCCAAACGGTCTCTCTTCAAAGGTGTGTACTATCTACCTGTTGTGATTATTGTTCTTATTTGGTTTTGTCCTTGTAGTATTTACTTGTATTTGTTACTAGCATATCCTTATTGCTTAATTACAATTCAATTCATTTGTATACTGTATTTCCACCTCAACTAAGGTGGTTCTGTGTGTATCTATTTTATTTATTTTCAGCCATAATCCTGTTTATGTATAATTCCACATATCTAATATCTTTCGTTATTAATGCATTATATTGCAGTTGATATTATTATGTTGTCCACTGCATTTAATTTAACTGTTTGACATATGTCAAATTCTGAAGATTTAAATGTTGATAAAAGCATAGCAATCTTACTTAGAGCTTCTTACAATAACAGAAATCTTATTTTCCTTATGAGTGCACTTATGATATGCACAGGTTATTATAATTAAAACAGCCAACTCTCTCCCATAGTGGCCTTGAAATGGAATATTGGAACTAAATGATGGTCAGGTTATAGATTTAGAAACACTTGTTCTACTTCTTTTCAAAGGCCCAATTAGTTCACTAAGTTTGAAATACTTTCTTGGCGAATCTTTTTTTACTGTCTGTTATTCTGTATTGTTTTGTAGTTTTTAAAGATTGCTCAGTCAAAATAAAAATGGGGACAACAACATATGGGTAGCGGTTTGTTAGAGATCATTTTAAAGGTTTTGTTGAATTAATCATTGTTTTCTATTAATGATCCGCTTACTCAATGAAGGCTCTCCATGTGCGCCAGTATGCAGTTTCTCATGTCATCTGGGGCGCTAGTGACCAGAAAGTCATTAGTGAAGAGTCACCTTAAATATATATTATTTTTATTAGTAACCATGTTTACATTACTGGTGAGTAAGCATTCATTTGGATGTGAAACCCATTACGCTTTTGAAGCAGTCACCTTTCCTTGTATGAATTTATCCATTGTAAATAAACAAGAATCATCTTTCCCCCCCACAAAATACATTGCATTCCATATATACTTTCTTAACTAAAAGGCCACATTTTGAACATATTGTGATTATTTGTCAATTTCTGTCTTTGGTTCACAATTAAGTCAATGTTTATATCTAAGGAAAATCTGAGCACATTTTATTAGGAAACAGGCAGAAGAGAACCTGGTACACCTTGTTTATTACAGAGGCAAAGTACTATAAGCAAAGGTGGATGCAAAGAGCTGTACCATTGTGCAAGAATCTATTGTTTTAGGAGAAAGGGTTAGCACTATATCAGTTTGTCTATATAAACTGCGTAAAAATCTAATTATTTTATGGCATTTATAATCTTGGGCAATTGTTGTTGATGAAATCTTGTTGCTAAATTCATCAAGCTTTGATATTTTTTGGGGTTAAACCAATTGGCCAAGGAGTTCATCTAGACTTGATCTTAGCCAAAAGGTCAAGAAGTGAGTCAGGGGTTCAATTTGTTCTTGAAATAGGGGACTTAAAACTATAAATGGATTCTTTGGCTGAACTAATTTGTATATTTATTCTTTATTATTCTTTTTTCATTTCATAAATAAAAGAAGACAATACAAACAATCATATTGTACAATACAAAAACACAATGGCAATAAATACTTCAAGCAATTAGTGTGTGTTGGGACAATACTAACAGTAAGCAAAAATCGTTACGATTATCAGACCGTTCCCAAGGTTACTTATCCTAATGCAAATACATTGTACAAATATCCTATAAGTTGGTTCAGCTGCCAATGTGTACAACGACAACAAACAGGTATGCAGAGACCCCGGAATGCCAATTCCCTACTACTCTGCATCTTTGGTTCTAAACAGGCGGGTGGGTTGAGGGGAGTCTGTTAGGCCTTCAAAATAAGCCCATCCAGCGCAAGTTCTCTCCTATGTACAGTTAGTGGTGGAAAAGATAATGGGGTTCTACATTTTATAATGTGATTGACACATTATTTAAATAAAATGCTTTTTCCATCATGCACTGATAATGTATCTGTGTCCATATCTCTTTTTCAGTAGGTATCTCAGATTTTCTCCAATATCTCGAAATACACATCTTGGTAGCCATCAATATGTATACCACCATTTTTATTTTTTTGATTGTTCATGCCAGAAAGTCCGAGATTAAACAAGAATTTTTCTGGGACCATATCTCCCACCTCTTACTGTAGTTCTAGAAATATTTTATTCAGAATGTAATGTACCCTGTCCAATCTCTCACAGTCCCACCAGAAATGCTTAATATTGCCACTTCCCATATTGCATCTCCAGCAATGTGGTGACATGTTTATTTGGTATTTGGCTGGCCTTATGGGGACCAGTTACCATCTGTGCAAGAGTTTAAAATATAATTCCTGCAGCCCTATGCAGTGAATGGATTTTATACAAAGTTCCCATGCATTGCCCCAGGCATTCATTGGGAAGATTTTCCCCAATTCACCCACCCATTCACACACTGTTTCTAATTTCTCCTCACTTTGTTCTAGTTTTTGAAGTGCTTGCGTAATTCACAAGGTAATCTTTAAGTGGGTGCCAAACATCACTTTCTCAAGTGGAAAGTCGGATTTTATTAGCATATTCCGAAAAAGACCCTTGATGCGGATGTATGTAAAAATTTCCTTAGGGCACAGATTGAAACGGGATTTAACATCCGGGAAAGGTATAATACAAGAACCATTAAATAGGTCCCCTATTTCTGATCCCTGCCCTAAGCCAGTTATCCAAATTTAAATCCTTTATAAAAGGTTTCACCATTCTAATGGGGTCCCAAGGAGTTATTTGTGAATCAAGAAAAAATGTGTTCTTAATTGGCCCAGTAGAATGGAATACATTCTTAATGGCCTAGTTCTTAACATTTAAGCTTCTAAACGTATTCTTATCCAGCCAGAACAGAAGAAATGGGTCTATATTACCGCAAATTATTTTTCAAATTGATACCAGCTCTTGTTTCTCTTTTGAATGTAATGATTGAATAACTTTTCTTACATTGTACAAGAAGACAATTCCACAATGGTGTTAGCAGAAACATACTTGCCATCTTAAAGTGTCTCTATCATTAGACCATTCATTTACATAGATCAGTGCCAACTAAAATGTCCCACTAGTTCATACTATTTTTATCCTGCCAAGCTGTAATACATGTTGTTGAAGATATAAATGCTTCCAGTGTAGAGGACCACATTGCAATACAAGTTTGATAAAAAATTGTTTACATTGAAACAAAACAACAGAAAACCACAAAAACAACGCTGCTGAACTTATTTAAAAACTATAATCACACAATAAAACAGTATATAAAAAAATGCTTTATGATGGTGCAAAGATCATTTCTGATGACATTGTTACTTTAAAGCATCCTTCTGCCATCTTGCTTCTCCTCTTTGGAAAAGACCTATTCACTCCTATATCTAATGAGTCACTTCTTCCTTTCTTCTCTCTCTCCTACCATTTATCAAATGATTGTGCTTTGAAACTGCAGTGGTCTAAACTTAAAGCTGTATTAATTATGCCGTATAAAAATGGTAATGTATTGCAAAGCATATACAAGTGGTGATTTATATCATATTTTAATATCTCTTACTTGAAATAAATATGACCATAAACATTAATTATGTGGTATTAATGCAGGTTTAAGTCCACTTTATTAAGTCCTCCTATTTCTTCTGCAATATGTACTGGGAACAAATTGTATGAGAGTGCCTGATGTAGGATGTAATGGCCAAGACAATTAAATAACTGGGCATGCAGCCAGTGCTGTGGGTTTTACATAACTGAACATAATCCAGTATTTTAAATAGCCTAAAGAGAGCATCATACATGCATGTAGGGTTGCTATTTCTCACATGCTTTATTTCTCTTCTACTAAAGTAACTAGGTGAAATTCAAAAGGGTGTGTTCTGGGATGTTAGCTTACAAAAACCAAATACTTGTTTCAGAGATATTCTGATATACTAAAGTATACTAAAGTAAGACACTTTTTTGAAACAATATGAAATCCCTGACGTCACAATGTTTGAAAAACTATAGCTAGCTAGAAAGAAAACCACACTGTTTCTCCTATACAAATAAGTATTTTCATACCCAATCAAACAGTCTGTACTTGGCCATTTCTACATACTTCCACTTTGTGTCTGCCATGCCAAGATGTCTAGGCTGGGAGTTTCAAATCTTCTTACTATAAAACATTTGGAGTGCTCGAAATGAAATCTGCTTTATTCAAGTCTTAATGGATGCCTCATATTCTTTGTACCTAATATCTAATCATAAGTTTTATGTATGAACAATTACATACCTTCTAAAATATAGAGCAAACATTTCATTGTCACAGGTGAGGTGGTGGTTCTGGCTGGAGTTGAGCTGTAGAACCCTGAGTAAGTTGACTACCCAAGAGTGGGGCCCCAGGCTTTCAGTGTCCAGAAGCAGGGGTCATAGTCATACTTTTTTTCATAACATAGCAGAGGAACCAAAGGTAAATCATAGTCAGGGGTCACAAGCCAATGGGTGAAATCAGGAGAAACAAGCCCAGTTAACACAGAGAGATCTAAAGCAATCCCAAAACTGAGCATAGCAAGATCAGATGGGCATGGCAATGCAAAAGGTGTGTTGGCAAGAAGGGGTGTTTATAGTAAAGGAAACTAGTTAATGAATAACAGGAAAGCCTAATCCAATCGGTGTTCAAGACACAGGCTCTTCAAGATTCAAGCTCTCATGTGGTAAGAGCAGTGTAGCTGCTTTAAAAAATAGAGACCCATGGTTCAATTACCTTCCTCTACACACTTATCTCTGTTAGTGGACATTGTTTGCATTTTTACAGCAGATAGTTTATTTAATATTAGGATTCTAGTTCTTCTATCTATATATATGAATGGTGATAAAGCAATAGGAATGACACCCTTTATTCCTATTGCATATTGTTTTATTGCATTGCTACAGCCACACTTATGAGATTAATCTCTTGGGAATATTATTTGAAATATATTCATTTAAAGAACTTTCTAGGTGTCAGAGCTTCTTTAAGGTAACTATCCATATTTATATAGCAGTGGTATTATATTGTCACACCATTTGCTGATTTTTCATTTTGTAAAGTGATTTCATTCTCATCAGGTCACTATTAGAAGTGCTTTTCCTTGAACCATGAAATTTCCACTTTTGAAATGTTTACTGCCTTTGTGCATCTTGCAGTAATGTACTCTGGCAGGCACAGCTCTGAAACACCATTGACATCGACACTTTGTTTCCCACCAAAGTTATAGTGCTGAGTCTCAAGAAATAAATATTCCACACTGCAAGGCTGACTACAAATACTGGGAGTCAGAAACAAACAGGAAGGTTACAATAGCTGCAATAGTTCACTTCAATGAAATGCTAACATTTGACAAGGGAACTCATGCTGGGAAGATGCCGTATTCTGCTACTGACTTCTAATATAAAACATCAGAGAGCTTGAAAATGATGCACTGCTTCTATACAGATACATAATACTTTTAGATTTCTTACATTATTATCTGTGTTTGATTAGTACATTACTGAAAAACTAATTTTAAACATAGAACTTAGAAATAGCATTTGCCAATAGTGACTTTTTATTTATTTTTTACTAAAAAGTGAGTTGCAGATGAGATGAGGGGAGATGATCATTTTATCTCACCAGTTTAAATATACATTGTGCAGGGACAAGCATAATGAGTTTCCCCAATTAAGCAAAGTCGCCAGGTTTGTCACTGCACAAGGTATAGCTAATGTGTAAGATGAAATCTTCATTTCACCTAAACTTATCTAATCTCACCTCAACTCACCTTTTAGTGAATAGCAAATAGCTTTGAACCACTGCCAAAGAGCCTACTGCGGATACCACCGGTAAGGCATCAGGCAAACTATTTATTCCCTTTCATAGTTAAATGTTTCTCACACAATTTGTTACACATATGTGTTACATGCAGGGCTTTTAATAGTATCATGTGTAGTTAACAGATGTGGTATAGAAACACAACAGATCATAAATCTGAAAAGTTCTAACAGTAGAGCAAACTCCATGGAAACTGATGAAATATTACTGCCAATTTCTGTATTTTTAGAGCATTGCTTCAGAAGTGCTCTTTACAAATTACATTTATAGTTGTGGTTTATATGGGTACTTTGGCTGTAAAAAGCACTGCAGCCAGATTTAAACAGGAGCTAAAGTGTTTTTAAAAAAAAAATGTTTTCTTGTTTAATGGAAGCTGAAGTTAAAAATGCCACTTTTAATAAATCCATCTTGTATCTTTACAGACACACATTTGTATATACCCCAAAAATATATAAATTACTGCGCCTATATGTGGCGGAGTGTGCAGCACCTGGACACGGCTAGTGTCTCACGGGCAGGTGAAAACACTTGGCCATTTCTTGCAGACACTTGAAAAAGCCTCGGTAAGAGGTGAAACGCATTGTGCTGCAGGAGACACGGGACTTAAAGGCACTGGACACTTTTTTCAAGAGCTTCATTGATTTTATTGATTGTGAAGATTCTTCCATTTTTTAATGTAAGATTTTTATGTTTTTTTTAAGCCTTGTATTAAACAGTGTTTATTGACACCCCTGCCTTCTCTCCTCGTGTGTTTACACATCTCTGGAGCCGTCATGTAGGAGGTGACCGGTCATCATATACCCAGTGGTGTATCTTGATTTTGTGCTGCCCTAGGCAGACAAAATCCGGGCACCCCCCTACCCAAGCTGCACACCCACGTTACACACCTAAGACATGCCCCATCATTCAGACTCACATCAAGCTCACACTCCCATCACACTCAGTCACACACTCCTACTCCCATCACACTCAGTCACACACTCCTACTCCCATCACGCACACACTGTCTCCTATCACACACACTCTGACTCCCATCACACTCAGTCACACACTCTGACTCCCATCACACTCAGTCACACACTCTGACTCCCATCACACACACTCACACACTCTGACTCCCATCACACACACTCTGACTCCCATCACACTCAGTCACACACACTGTCTCCCATCACACACACTCTGACTCCCATCACACTCAGTCACACACACTGTCTCCCATCACACACACTCTGACTCCCATCACACTCAGTCACACACACTGTCTCCCATCACACACACTCTGACTCCCATCACACTCAGTCACACACACTGTCTCCCATCACACACACTCTGACTCCCATCACACTCAGCCACACACACTGTCTCCCATCACACACACTCTGACTCCCATCACACTCAGCCACACACACTGTCTCCCATCACACACACTCTGACTCCCATCACACTCAGTCACACACACACACACACACACACACACTCTGACTCCCATCACACTCAGTCACACACACACACACACACACACACACACACACACACACACAGTCTCCCATCAGCACTTACCTTTCATTGGAGGCTAGTGGCAGGCAGCATGGTCCTTCCATGCTGCCTGTTCGGCTTCCCGGCGATTGTGCCGACAGGTCACGTGACTGGGCGCGCTTATGACGTCAGCGCGCCCGTCACGTGACTGTCGGCACTTCCGTGTCGGCACACTGCACGGGGAGCCGAACAGGCAGCACGGAGGTTTCTCTGTGCTGCCTGTTCGGCTCCCCGTGCAGCCTGGCAGGCAGAGCGATGGTGAGGAGGGATCTTCCGATCCCTTCTCACCTCTGTCTCTGCCTGCAAGTGCGGTGGGGTTTTTTTTTGTTTTTTTTTTTTAAAGGGCCGGATTTTTTTTTTTTTAAATTTTTTTTTTCCAGTGCTGGGGGGCGCTGCCGCCCCCCAAAATTTGCCGCCATAGGCATCCGCCTAGGATGCCTCGCGGTAAATACAGCACTGCATATACCCATCTCCCGGGCTCCCTGGTGCTGATATCCCTGAGCAGGTTGTTGCTCAGGCTGATGTGAGTGGTCATTTGGCACGATTTATTTTGCTGTGTTCCACTATCATTTTGATATACTGCACCATAATATTTTTTTTGTTTCTTTTCTATTCCCTTTGTATAATACTGTAAGATTATCCTTACTGAAAAGTGTGTTGTAGCGGAGATGCAATATTACCCAGGTTATCTCCGCTTATAATCCAAGTGAGACTCAGGAACAAGTAAATAGTAAATCCAAAGGCAGGGTTTCCAGCAGGTCAAATACAGCAATATCCCAACAGCAATCCCAATAACTGGACGACACACAGTTTCAGGAGCATAACTGACAAGCCTTTTATAGCAAGATTGAACTACTTTATTTGACAAACAACACAGACTTATATACACCAAACTGCAATCAGATAACACTTGATTAAACAATAGAAACCTTAAACACATCACCAGTAAAGCAGTATCTAGCCACTTTAATCTGGAGCCAGAAGCAAGGTAGTCAGACTGGGTGGCTGACATAACTAAACAATGGAAGGCTTTAATACACAGAAAATACAACAGATACACGGATGCAGCTTTATACAGTATTTTTGTAGGGTTGCCTGGTGCCATCCGCTACACTGCTCCCCCTTGCCCACAAGCCGGCATACACAGTCTGATCCAACACGGATCGGCTTGGGGATGTCCGGGGAGGCTCACGGATCATTTCTCTAGGTCCGTTTGCCGAGACAACCCATCCGCATTTCCATTCTGTTTACCCGGGCGGTACTGGATATTAAAGTCAAAGGGCTGCAGCGCCAGACTCCAGCGCAGCAGCCGGGCATTGTCCCCAGCCACCCGGTTTAGCCATACTAACTGGTTGTGATCCGTGAGCAGGGAAAAAGCTTGTCCGTACAAATATGGCTGTAATTTCTTCAGGGCCCACACCACAGCCAGGCATTCTTTCTCGATGGCGGCGTAGCTTACTTCTCGAGGTAACAGTTTCCGGCTGATGTAAGCCACGGGATGTTCTCCGCCATCGGCCCCGACTTGGCTTAATACTGCTCCCAATCCAAACATAGAAGCGTCTGTGTGGACAAGAAAACGTTTAGTTGGATTGGGAGCTGCCAAGACAGGGGCATTTGTCAATGCATCTTTTAACAACTGAAATGCCTGTTCACACTCCGGGGTCCAGGTTACTTGGCGGGGTAGGTTTTTACGTGTCAAGTCGGTGAGAGGTTTGGCCAGGGCACTGTAATTCGGGACAAATTTCCGGTAGTATCCGGCCGTTCCTAAGAACGCTAACACTTGGGTCTTAGTCCTAGGGGTGGGCCATTGAGCTACAGCCTCTACTTTGGCTGGTTCCGGCTTTTGCTTGCCACATCCTACCCGATGACCTAGGTACTGTACTTCAGCCATTCCTATGCTGCATTTGGCTGGTTTCAGAGTTAAACCAGCGGCCCTAATCCTGTCTAGGACCGCTCCTATATGGGTCATGTGTTCCTGCCAGGTATTGCTGAAAATGGCAATATCGTCGAGGTATGCGCAGGTATAATCCTGGAACCCATCTAGGAGGCGGTCCACCATCCGCTGAAAAGTAGCCGGGGCGTTTTTCATCCCAAACGGCATGACCTTAAATTGGTACAAGCCGAATGGGGTGACAAAGGCCGACTTAGGGATGGCGTCTTGTGCCAAGGGTATTTGCCAATACCCTTTACACAAGTCAATTGTGGTGAGATAGTGCCCCCTCGCCATCCGATCCAGGAGTTTGTCTATCCTGGGCATAGGATAGGCGTCCGATACCGTCTTCTCATTTAATCTCCGGTAGTCTACACAGAACCGGGTCGTGCCGTCCCGCTTTGGCACTAGCACTACCGGAGATGCCCAGGGGCTGTCAGAGGGCTCAATCACCCCCAGCTGGAGCATCTCATCTATCTCCTTGCACATGTTCGCCCGTACCGCTTCTGGGATGCGGTACGGGGTCTGACGCATGGGAAGTTGCCCTGGGGTGTCTACTCGGTGAGTGGCCAGAGGAGTGTAACCAGGTACATTAGAGAAGATATCCTGCTTCTCCCTCAACAGCTGTTGTACCTCGCTCCGCTCCTGTGGGCTCAACCGATCCCCCAGGGTGACCTCCCCTAAGTCCCCGGATAACTGACCCTCTCCCAGCAGATCCGGGAGAGGTAAACTGTCAAACTCCTCGGAGTTAGGCGCACATATAGCGGTCACTTCCTCCGAGCGCTCCTGGTAGGGCTTCATCATGTTCACATGGAGCATGCGTCGCCCCCCAGTACCAACGCACGAGCCGATTATATAAGTGGTGTCACACCGTTGTTCCACCACCTTATAAGGGCCCTGCCAGGCGGCCTGCAGCTTATCGTGTCGGACAGGTTTTAAGATTAACACCTTCTGCCCGACCTGAAAGCTACGGTCCCTGGCGCCCCGATCATACCATGTGCGTTGGCGTGTCTGAGCCGCCTGCAAATTCTCGCGTACCGTCTGAGTTAAGGCCTCAAGGCGGTCTCGGAATGCCAACACATAGGGTATGATGGGGGTGCCGTCAGTGCTCCGTTCTCCCTCCCAATGCTCTCTGATCAAATCTAAAGGCCCTCGTACCCTGCGGCCAAACAATAGTTCAAATGGGGAGAACCCAGTGGATTCCTGCGGCACCTCCCGGTAAGCAAAGAGGAGGTGTGGCAGGAACTTCTCCCAGTCCTTGTGGGTCTCTGCGAAGGTTCGGAGCATTTGTTTCAATGTACCGTTGAAACGTTCGCAGAGCCCATTCGTCTGGGGGTGGTAAGGGGAACTAATGACCGGCTTAATGTCACAAAACTTCCAGAGGCGCTGCGTGACTTCGGCGGTGAACTGGGTGCCCTGATCGGAGACAATCTCCCTGGGGAGTCCCACCCGGGAGAATATCTTCATCAGGGCTTCGGCTACTGTCTCAGCCTGTATATTCGTCAGGGCCACCGCCTCTGGATATCTGGTGGCATAATCTACTACTGTCAGGATAAATCTTTTACCTGACGGGCTTGCTTTGTTGAGGGGTCCTATTAGGTCAACTGCTACCCTGCTAAAGGGTTCCTCGATTATGGGGAGGGGATGTAACTTGGCCTTGCGCCGGTCCCCCCTTTTCCCCACCCTTTGACAGGTATCGCACGTGTTGCAATACCTGCGCACCTCCTGGCTAATTCCCGGCCAAAAGAAACTTTGGGTTAACCTGTATCGGGTCCTGCTGACCCCTAAATGTCCAGATAGCGGAATGTCATGGGCTATCCGTAGTAACTCCGCCCGGTACCGCTGAGGTACCACCAACTGCCTCATCACAATCGGGTCTGACCCGGATACCTGCTTATCCGTCTCCCGATATAACAGCTGGTTGTCCCAAATAAACCTTTCGCCCTCCCCCCCAGGCGTGTCTGCTGTCACCTTGTCCCTATACACCTGCAAGGTGGGGTCAGTCACTACCTCAGCTGCAAATTCGTTAGGAGGGGCCCAGGGGACACAGTCAGGGGAAGGGGAAGGATCTCTTACCTGAACCTCCGGGAGTGTGTTGTAGTCCTGGGTGCGGGCCTGTTGTCGAGTGACCACAGGGTGAGCTTCTCCTGTGGTGGGTGTCTGGGGCTCAAAAGCAGATGTGAGCCTCCCCAGATCGTTCCCCAATAAAACCTCCGCCGGTAACTGCGGCATCAACCCCACCTCCACATGCCCTGCCCCCGCTCCCCAATGCAAATGTACCCTTGCTGTGGGTAGCCGGTATACTGCTCCCCCGGCTACCCTGACGGCCACAGTCTTATTAAGTTTAGCTTGGTCTGAGACCAGGTGACTTTTTACCAGGGTGATGGTGGCTCCTGAGTCACGTAGCCCCTGAACCGCTTTACCCTCCAGATACACGGTCTGCCTGTGATGCTGGCGGTTGTCTGCGTTAGCCTGGACGGGATCTGCCTCGTACAGTACCTCCCACTGCTCTACTGTTGTGATGGGAACTGCTGAACCATACGGTGTGGCCACGATGTCCTGGTAGTGATGGGCTGCGGCGGCTCTCGGTGGTGGTGGCGGACCTGGTCGAATCCAGGTGGAACGGTCCCGCAGCTGGGGGCATTCCCTTTTATAATGTCCCCACTTCTGGCAGTGGTGGCAAGGGCCCGACGTGGGCTGGCGGAAACGTGGCTGTGCAGCGGGTGGTGGTGGTGGTGGCAGTGACCTTGGTAGAGCTGGCGTGTAGTTATTTCCCCCAAAGGTTTTAAAAGGTACTTTTGGAGCTGCAGGTTTTTGCTGCCTGCGTGCATCCAGGTACTCGTCCGCCTTCCTGGCTGCTTCGGTAAGGGAGGTAGGGTTTCTGTCTCTTACCCACTCCTGTACCTCGCTGGTTACTCCTTCATAAAATTGCTCCAGCAGTACCATTTGCAATACATCCTCCATAGACCGTGCCTTGCTCGCTTGCACCCACCCCAAGACTGCTCGTTGCAGTCTGCATGCCCACTCAGCATGTGAGTCTTTCTCCACCTTCTTTAAATCCCTGAATCTCCGCCGGTATGCTTCTGGTGTTATAGCATACCTGGCCAATATAATTTCTTTCACTTTGTGGTAATTCCGTATTTCATCATTCGGTACAGTCCGATATGCCTCAGCTGCCCTCCCAGTTAACCTCCCTGCCAAAATAGGTACCCAGTCCTCTGTGCTGATTCTATGCAGTGCACACAGTCTCTTGAAATCTTGCAGGAAAGCGTCTATATCTTCCTCTGCCTCCACATATGTTTTAAAAGCCTGGTACGGTATTTTCGGCTTACCTTCATGTGGCATATTTACTGCAGAGCTGCGTTCCGGGGCCGCTGTTTGACTCCTCAGTATAAATTCCTGGACCTCCGTTATTGTTTTGGAAACAATCTCTGTTGGAGGGTGTTCCACATAGAAAGACAGCCGAAATTGTACCTGCCTCTGGAACTCCCTTTGTTCCGGTGTTTCTCCCAAATTCCCCTGTTCGGGAACCGAATCGCCTTCCATTTGGTACTCCGCCATCAGTTCAGTGATAAGTGCCGCTTTTGTCTTATTGCTGGCTTGTATACCCTTTGCCTCCAGAAGGTCTTTTAGCGTGGAGCGTTTTAGTGTGGCAAAATCAATCTCCATCCGTACTCCATTTAGGCTTGTTCCTCTGTGAGTCTGGATCCCAGCGCTGCCAACCAATGTAGCGGAGATGCAATATTACCCAGGTTATCTCCGCTTATAATCCAAGTGAGACTCAGGAACAAGTAAATAGTAAATCCAAAGGCAGGGTTTCCAGCAGGTCAAATACAGCAATATCCCAACAGCAATCCCAATAACTGGACGACACACAGTTTCAGGAGCATAACTGACAAGCCTTTTACAGCAAGATTGAACTACTTTATTTGACAAACAACACAGACTTATATACACCAAACTGCAATCAGATAACACTTGATTAAACAATAGAAACCTTAAACACATCACCAGTAAAGCAGTATCTAGCCACTTTAATCTGGAGCCAGAAGCAAGGTAGTCAGACTGGGTGGCTGACATAACTAAACAATGGAAGGCTTTAATACACAGAAAATACAACAGATACACGGATGCAGCTTTATACAGTATTTTTGTAGGGTTGCCTGGTGCCATCCGCTACATGTGTATTTGTACTTATTGTAGCGCACCGGTCACGTTTTTCTTTTTACACATTTGTATATACTTAGCTTTATCTCACATCAGAGGCAGAGCTGATATAGCTGCAGTTGGACTATGTGCTCAGTCCATGGGGTTCTGTCAAGTGACATCAGTCTATCTCTGCTAGCACAGGGAGAGCCTGTTTTTTTACAAATAGTAAACAGAGTCAGTTTAACATCGGTGGCATGATTATCTGGAAGACTATTTGACAACCTGACCTTCACACACCAGGTTTTGACTATAACAAAAGCATTTTTTTCTGGGTTGAGCCCTTGGGTCTGAGCCAGTGACAGGATTTCACTGTGTAGAAAAGTGGCAACATGGTAAGAACTGACACAAAACAGAACTGGAAACAGGATGAGTAGATGAAAACAAGGTTGTGGTCAACAATGTGACAGTAACAGTGAAACACCAATCCATGTCTCTCTTCAAATCACTGAGTGACAGTTAGGCTACTGTGCAGAGAATGTTGGTTTTCTATAAAGATGTATGTAGAATGTGGGTTATGTAAAAAAATGGCACACAGGCCGTCAAATAGTGGTGCTATCGGCATATGTGCCTATGTAAAAGCAGACTCCCAAAACATTTCGTGAGTCTGCTTCCGCTGTGCCACAATAAGACACTTCTAGGTTCTGACAGCGCTCATGCTCAAAAACGTCTGGTTATTGATCGAGAACCTCCACCAATAACAATAGGTGTCGCTCCCGCAACACAAAGTTCGCAAGGTGCGAATCGCGGTTTTTCTTAACAAACAGCGATTGCGCCTTTTTATAAAACAGTGCAGGAGTTTTTCTTTACATAAACTCCAATGTATCTTAAAAAGCCTATACTGTTATATTCCCATTCAAGCGCTGCTGGGCTTTGTATTTTTTTCTATTATATCATATAGCACATGGAGGCTGTGCACAAATGATATTGACTTACATAAGAATAGTAAACCAAAATGGTGCTTATTAATTTTTATTGTACAAAGAAGAATACAAAGATGTTAAAGCCATGTGAAAACTACTTGTCATTTTAATCTTACACTATGAAGAACAGGATATTTGTAATGTGAACATGAAATGCACATATACATAGTGGGGTGGATAACAATGGTAACATCTACTTTGCATTCTATGCTGCATAACCTCCCATGATGGTTCAATGCAGTTGTATTTTGAGGATTGTGGAAATAATGTAAGGCATTCAATGTGCATTACCGTATTTGCTCAAATATAAGACAAGGTTTTTTTCAGAGCTCTGAAAAAGACCCCAGTGTTATATTCAAGGTTGTCTTATAATCAGACGTCAAATAGACGTCTGACTATGAGACTAGGAACCAGGTCCTACGCAGAGCTGCAGGGGATCTAGATCCTCCACACAAGCAGCCAGTCAAAGCCTGCCAAAAATGGGATAGATCACAGAAAGGGAAAGGAAGTTGCGGTGAATGAAATGTGCATGTACAAGAGCAGAACTGAGCATGCGCAAAATCACATCACTAATTTCAGTTCATGAACAAGAAGCAAACTACGGATATGCATATCAAAAGGTAAGAAATATGAGCAATTAGACAGGGTGGGTTAGGGTTAGAATGAGGGTAAGGATTAGGGTTAACTCTTAGGATTGGTAAGAGTAAGGGTTATGGTTAACTTTGAAAATTACTGATAACCCTTACCCCAACCCTAGCCCCCTGGTTTAATGCATGTATCTGGGGTGGAAAAAACACTATTAAAGTTAACCCTAATCCTTACCCTCATTCTTTTTTTTATGCTTCTTGTCGCTGTCCTGAAATCAGTGATGTGATTTTGCAAATGTGCAGTTCTATTCACACACATGCAAATTTCATTCAATGCTATTTCCTGTCCATTACTGCAATTTCTGTCGAAGAATCCCCGACGGAAGTGTCGGGCAGCATCAGAAGATGCCTGCATGCATCGCACAGACATCCACCAACTGCCCCTACTAAACACCAGGAAGTCTGGAGGAGTATGTGTGAATCTGCTTGTTAGAACCATCAGACAACAGAGTCAAGTGACAGGGAGGAGACCAATCAGCACACAGAGCTGCAGTCAGTAGCCAATCAGGTTAAAGTGCAGTTTCCCTCCTTCCATTCTTTCCGAATCTTGCAAAAGAAAGGAATACCGGATTTAATCTGCTGCGAATGATTCTGGAAAATGGTGAAATAAACTACACAGTTGAATAACACGCAGGGCTGGGCCAAGACATTGTGCTGATTGGGGCGAAATCATTGTGCTGCGCCCCCCCCCAAAAAAAAAAAAAAATGGCCACAGCCATGATAATTCAAACTAAAATGAGACTTATCAGGAACTGATAATTTAATGCAAGAGCACCTTTCTATATGCAAAATGGTATGGTGCGAGTATTGGCAGGCCATGATTAAAATGTGTACCCTAACTGTTTGAGCATTTAAACTTAATGTACAATATTTGAGTCATGTTAAAGGTCAGTGGTCACATATTATGTTTTGGGGAACTGTACAGCCTATTTTCATAATAATGTTTGTTTTACCATTTCTTTCTTTTCACCTCGTGGGTGAGCTCTTAGAAAAAAGCAAAGTGCCGCTTCAGCCAGGGTGCCGCCTGGGGTAGCTGCTCCAGTCTGCCCCATTAAAGGGCCGGCCCTGACAACATGTCACCATTTGAAGTCATATTTGGCTGAATTAATTTGATGACTGGAAGTCAGAGACAACAACGTATTGGGTCTCTTTCGGACATAATTAAAATTTCCTGGTCTCTGAATCGAAATTATAGATGATATTTTCAGCGCAATTAAAATAATTTTCTGTTTGAAATCTAAATTATAAAACAATTTAAAAAAAAATCGAATGGCCTCTAAATTACCCAAAAAAATGTTTAAAAAAGGAAATGGCTCCAGATAACAGGAATGTACCAATTTATGGACAGATTTATGTCATATTTCCAAATCTGACATCCCTAGTTGTCCCTTTGATTTAAGCCTAATCAGGTATCCATACCCCCAATCTCAGAATGGTAAATCCCACCCAAACGTTGGTATTAATTTATCGGTGGTAAAAGATATACACAGGAAAGGTGATATATGTGATATAGATGTGTAAAAAAAACAATTTTGCCACCATTATAGACAGGGGCTACATAACATACAATATTCCAGGTATTAGATTCATTTTTATTAAACTCACTTTACCAAAGTAGGAAATATTCAGTTTTGTCCTTCTATATCTGTCTTTATTACTTTCAATAATTGATTAAGCTCAACTCATACAGTAAATTCTGTTGCGCTGATAGATATATAACCAGGTATTTAATATTTCTGAAGCCCATTTAAATTGGAAAGAAGATTGTATTCATTTTTAAACATCTTTTGGTATTGAAATATTCAGAACTACCGACTTGGATTGGTTAATTTACAGTTAGATATTGCTCCGTAACATTTCAGTTCTTTAGCTATATTGGGGAAAGAAATCTGCAGTAAAGACACAACAAATAGCCATAAACCAGAATCCTTATATTGGTCTGTACCCACCTCCATTCCTACTATATCTAGGTTAGTTTTCACCACGAAAAGCAATGGCTCCAATGCAAAAATAAACACCACCAGGGAAAGAAGAATCCATGTCTCGTTCTATTTGATAAGGAAATTGGCTTTGACAATATCCAGTGTATCCACATTTGTGCAGTTGGAGCATGTTATAGTGATTTTATTCATATTAGCATATTTGAGCCTAAGCCTATTTGGTCCTATACTACCATAAGGAAAGATCAATTCACTCTATCAAATTACAATTTGGCATCAGTTGATAGTCCCTCTCTACTTAGCAAGATGTATCAAACGTAACCTTTTAGTTGTAAGAAAATGGAATATGTCAGCAAATAAGTAATGTCTGGCCCATCTAGTTTTATCAGTTATCTAAATACTTTCATAGTTCGGCAATTTGGATTTGGATTCACATTCCTCCTTAGTAACTCTGAAGTTTGTTGTAATGACAAGCACTTACTGTATTTGCTCGAATATAAGATGACCCCCCAAACTTTTGATATTCTTGTAAGAAAAAGTCTCAATATAAGACTACCCTATAGGAAAAAAATCTATTACCGTATTTGCTCGAATATAAGACAAGGTTTTCCTCAGAGCTGCAGGGGACCTGGATCCCCCTCACTAACAGCCGGTGGATGTCTGCACGATGAGCGCAGACATCCTCCCCTGCCACCCGGCATGACCGCCGGGACTTCTATGATGAAGCCGGGTCCTTCAGGCTTCATCATAAAAGTCCAGGTGGAAGTGCCGGGCAGCAGCGGAGGATGTCTGCGTGTATCGTGCAGACATCCTCCAGGCTGCCCCCACTAGCCACCAGGGATATCTGGGCAGCCGGGGGATGTCTGCATGTATCGTGCAGACATAACCCTGGCTGCCCCTCTAGCAACTAGGGAAGGAAACAAGGTGAGGGGAGGGAGGGGGAGACAGAGACAAGGGGAGGGGGGAATAGACAGGGAAAAGGGGAGGGGGGAAGAGACAGGGACAATGGGATGGGGAGAGAGAGAGACGGGGAGAGAGAGAGACAAGGGGAGGGGGGAAGAGACGAGGTGGAGGGGGGAGAGAGAGAGAAAAGGAGGGAGGTGGAGAGAGAGAGAAAAGTTTGGGGGAAGGGAGAGACCGATAACACGGGGGGAGAGAGGGAGAGAGACAACGCGGGGGGGGGGGGGAGAGGCAGCATTGGCACATAAAAGGAAATGCATTTGTTTAATATCACATTTTTTATTAAATATTAAAAATCAATTTAAATGTGAATATACAAGTTGAACTTTTTTCCTACTGGGTAGTCTTCTATTCAGGCTTTTATTTTTACTTTTAAATATTCATATGCAAACAGTTTTTTTCATATTTAATAAAAATTGTGATAGAAAAAAAAATGTATTTGCATGTCTGCCCCCCAGCCAATGGACCCCCCCATAGAGCCATCTGCCCCCACACTTTTTCCAATGCTCCCCCCACACTTTTGCCAATGCTGCCCCCACACTTTTGCCAATGCTGCCCCCACACTTTTGCCAATGCTGTCCCCACACTTTTGCCAATGCTGTCCCCACACTTTTGCCAATGCTCCCCCACACTTTTGCTAATGCTGCCCCCACACTTTTGTCAATGCTTCCCCCAGACTTAGCCCAAGCAGCTCCACCTGCCGGACTTGCTCCGAATCTCCCTGGTGGCTAGTGGGGACAGCCGGTGGATGTCTACGCGATGTGTGCAGGCAACCTCCGATGCTGCCCGACACTTCTGTCTTTTATGATGGAACCAGACTTGCCCAATACTGCCTCTCCCTCCCCTCCCTCATCCAATGATGCCTCTCCCCCTCCCCCAGACTTACCCAATCTCCCTGGTGAATAATGGTGGCAGCCAGTGCATATGCACACACATCCTCAGATGCTGTCCGACACTTCCGTCTTCGCCGAAGGTCATGTGACCTCCTGGCTTCCGTCATAGAAATTCCGGGCAGCACTGGAGGATGTCTGCATGTATTGCACAGACATCGACCGGCTGCTTGCGAGGGGGATCCAGGTCCCCTGCAGCTCTGCGGGGTACCTGGATCCCAGTCTTATAGTCAGACCTCTTTCTGAAGTCTGATTATAAGACGAACCTCGAATGTATATGATGATTAACATAGGACTATTCCAAAATCCACATTTGCCTTTTCTAGATCTCTGAACATATATATGATCTCTTAACTGAAGAATGCAAACCTTTTGCATTTATTGCTATGATCTTTAGTTCAAATAACTTTGTTTTATCCATTTTAATTTTATTACTGAACATACTGGATTTCATGGCATATATAACTAGCAGAAAGAAGATGAAAGGGGCGCAAGACAGGTGAGAGATATAAGATAAAATATAACACAATTCTTTCCCACCCATACCTGCTGCCCCCTTATTTCAGCGCTTTTGTGGGGAAGTCCTGTGGGGAAGTCTCCACAGCTATTTATTCTCTGGATACATTCTCAATAATCTAATATGGCCCTTAGCTACCTCAGGGATAAATCAAGCACATGTGAAAAAACATCAATTAGCCATAATTGTATAACTTTTGTACAACCCTGTGTAAGCATTATCTTGTAAACTATATTGCAGACATTCCAACATTTCCTTTCCCTGCTTTATATCCTCATAGATATTTTTACTATGATCATATATATCTCTATTATTATTACTAGCAACAAAATGAGAAATATACGATAAAAATATATAAATATGGACTGAGCTAAGCAAAAAAAAATCCTTCAAATCTAACCTTTATTGATATGCATATTGATATATCCAAATGTTCCAAAATATAGGTCCAATGTCATATACAAAGTTAGTTTTGTTGACTTTACTCTGAGGATGAAAAGGCATGTACTCTCTCCCAATACCGTGGGGAAGTTGTCAGGACTAACTGCGGACAGTTGGTGCTCACACCTGATGCCTTGGAATTTCTCTCACTGTTGTTCCAGTAAGAGTCTTGTTTTTAGTTGAAATTAATAAACTAGAGTTTGTTATCATTCTCTTTATCCATTTATTCTAAAATCAAATGTGCCTAACAAGCACTGTAGATGACCAGATCAGAATGAAACATACAGACTGATAGAGTCTATCACTGTCATTGTAGCAGCAGTAAGTGACATTTGATATGGTCACGTATCTTCAAAGCTACATGTCATTTTTACGTCATACAAGTCTATATCAAAAGGTCATTGATGTAATTATCTGCATTTAGAGTTGATTATCCCATTCAAGTATAAATTAAATAAAGCAGTTTTTAATAGCATTTTTACTTTGTGTGTTTTGGTTCCAAATTATATTTATAATTAGAAACATATAATGCATCGACAGATAAGAACCATTTGTCCCACCTAGTCTGGCCAAATTTCTAAATTCTTGTATTAGGCCCTGGTCATATCTTGTATCTAGGATAGCTTTATGTTTAAACTCTAAAACTCTCTCACTGAATTGGGGGGAGGAACGCTGACGTGACGATGCTAGCTGACCATGGACATGCCGAGAGACTGAAGCCCGAAATCGGAACTTAGTTGGCGGTTGCATCAAGAAAGAAAGAGAAATAAAACGGAAGAAAAGGGAAGAAAAAAAGGAAAACTGCTTCCTTGCTTAAACTGGGAGAAACATGAGGATGTAACCAACAGAACTCTGCTACGAGGAAAGGGGCAGACCAGAGGCAAAAGCTTGAGCCTACTTACATGAAAGACAGCCATAAAGTTTGGAGGGCTGTAGGATGTGCTTAAGCTGTGGAGGTAAGAGCAGTGCCTCGTTCTATCCCAGTTATGGTCTTTATCCTGAATGCCTGAGAGCCTCTCTGATGAAATTTCTGATTAAAGTTAATAAAACTGAAGGAGAACCATCAGTATGTAGCCACTGAGAATAAGAGGAGGAAGCTTAGAACTATATACAAAAAATCCAGCCAATCCAAGTGTGTGGATCTGTTAAAGGGCGGTAAGTCTAAGTGCTTTGCCTTATACTATTCAAGGAATTTATACTAATCTCCCGACAAGACTTTTTGAGGGATATTTTCACCCAGAACACTGAACTGTGGGGACGGCAAGTTCCTAAACTGCTTACCCCTTGATTTGGGCTATATGGTGATTAACGGGTGGAGAAAAGGCTGATTACTACCTGGGCTTTCACCTTTGGATTAAGGCTGGAGTCACCCCACAGGGGATATAACACACAGGAATCATCAAGAAATAAAGATTTCACATTCTCTTGCCCCTAATGCTATTGGAGTAACTCAGTATTCAAGTCTGAAAATAAATCAGAAAAACGTTTGTCAACTCTTTTTTCGCCACAAATGGAGAGAACAGCTGCAAAAAAGTGGACTCCATTGATTAAACTGGAGATTCCAGCAGAGGACTTTAGCAAAGATTCAGCAGAATGTTCCCAGGTTGATCCGGGCAAATTATCTCCTATGTTTATTAAAAGCTGCCTGGATATACAACTTGAGAAAATTAAGGAGGAACTACAGGGAAGTACAGCACTTATAAAAGGTGATATTACAAACCTGTGGGAGATCAATGCTCTCCCAAATTGGTGTGCAAAGTGAGCATATTAAGTCCTTGGAGGGGAAAATAGCAAATCTGGAATCAAAACTAACAGACCTTGAAGATTGTTCAAGGAGAAGTAATATTAGACTTAGGGGAGTCTCGGAAAAAATTCACCGAGAAGAGCTGGGACAGTATTTGATAAGTTCTTTAAATTCCTCGACTTACATCAAGAGAGATGAAAAAATGTAATGGAACGTTGGCACAGAGCCCTGATTCATCGAAAACTTACCCAGGGATGTAATAATCTGTTTCCACTCATTCAGATTTAAGGTGCAACTGCTTGCTCAAATGAGAGAACGTTCGCTTGAAGAAACAGAATATAGGGAATTGAAGGTCTTTCCGGACTTGTCCATCTCTTCACGAAATGCCCACAGATCTTTCGCACAATATATGATGATCCTCAGGAAACACAGGATTAAGTATACCTGGGGATATCAAACAAGAGTTATCCTGAGTTTTGAAGGGAGGAAGGAAGTTCTGTTGAATCCACAGAGCCTCTGTTCCTGGTTACAACAAGAACCTCTTGAAGGTCTAGGTAGTTGTAAGACAGGGATGGAGACTTGAGGGCATGTGATATATTACTAAGGCTAAAAGGTGGAGCGCCGCTGTAAATTCGTAAATAATGTTCTGAATTTTGGAAGGAAGGGGTTTGTGTTTTTTTTTTTTTTTTAAGTATGTTTTTTGATAATTACAAGTAAAAGAGCAACTTATATTCCACAAAAAAAGTTTTGAAGTGATACAAATGTAGAAGTTTGAACGGTAACACTCAGAATTTTTTTGTGTGTGTGTGTGTATCTCTTCCCCATGGGTTGAGTTGGATATCATAAGACATGGGTTGTTTAGAAATTCTTTTTTTTTTTAATAATCTCAAGGAATAAGTATGTTTTGATAATCAGAAGTAAAAGAGTAATTTATATTTCACAAAAAGTTTTGAAGTGATAATATTTGTAAAAGCTGTAATACTTGGAATTCTTTTTTTTTCTCTTTCTTTCCTCTCTTTTTTGGTGTGTATTTCTTCTCCACGGGTTGAGTTGTATATCATAAGACATGGGTTGTTTGGAAATTCTTTTTCAATCAGTTTATAAGTTTGAACGCTAATACTTGGAATTGTGTTTCTTTTTTTCTTTGTGTCTCCTTCCCTCCTTGGTAATTCCCTTTGGAGGTAGGTTAAGATAAAAGAAGAAAAAAGGTGAATAAACGGAGTGGTTTTGTGTTTTAAGCACCTGCAAGGTCTCACAGAGACTGTTAGTCAAGCCTGTGGAACCCAATGGGTAAACCAGAGAAACGGGTATTTAGGGGTATTAGTAAATGTTGTTTTTTTGTGAATATGTTTGTGATTATGTATTTGTGTGTGGGCGGCAGGATGACCCTAGAGAAGGACAGAGGTTACGCTAGGGGTAGGAATTAAAGTTTGCACAATCATTGCTAAAGGGATTAATACTCCTCAAAAGAGAATAGTGATCCAAAATGTTTTGAAACAGCAGAGAATTGGCTTATGTGCTACCCAGGAGACGCACTGGAAACAGGGAGATGATCTCTTGGGACTAAAAAGAAGAGAGAAGTGGCAGTCCTCTTTTCCAGCGATCTCGCAGTTGAGATATTACATAAAGTTTAAGACGCGGAAGCTAGGTATATTGTCTTGATTTGTAAGATTAATAATGTTCTATATACAGTGGCTAATGTTTATGCCCCAAATCAATCTCCGGTTCGTTTTATCTGCAAGATGCTTCTTAAAATCGAGAGAATTAAACAGGGCATGCTTTTATTACTAGGGGATTTTAACTGCATCATGTCAATTTAGATAGGAAAAGTTGTGAAGATAGAGTTCATAATAGGAACTTACAAACAAATTTCAAAAGATTTAGAGAGTTAATCAGGGAGTTTGGTTAACTTGATTTATGGAGAATTTTCCACCCTAGTGATCTGGATTATACATGCTTTTCCAAGTCATATCTGTCTTACCTCATATCTTATTAGATATGATTTTTGGGGATAGACAACTAACTAAAAATATTAAAAGGATTGACATCAAAATCACGGTGTGGTCAGACCATAATGCAGTTATTTTGTATTTTGACGAGGGGAGAGTTGCAGGTAGAGTGAACTGGAGAATTAATGATTACGTTGAGTAATAGTAGGCACCAACAACAGATTAGAAACACTATAGTTAACTATTTTAGTGATAATAGTGATAAAGGAGTATCTACATGGTGACCTGGTATGCATTTAAATGTGTGGTAAGGGGAGAAGAAAAGAGGAATGATAAAAATCTTGAGCAACTCTATGTAGCCCTGAACGATTTGTCAAGGATGAATAAAGCAAATCCAAACAGAGAAACATCGGAAATAATTTATGGGATTGAGGAAGAGATAAAAACACAACTTTTGGATAAGATAAATAGGAGCTTGGACCGGTTGAACCTGAAATGGTACAGCAGTGGTAATAAAGTAGATAAGTTAATGTTGAGTAGATTGAGGAAACTGAGAACTAAAAAAAAGGTGGCAATAATACGAAACAACAAGGAGATCTTGATGACCCCTGAGGGAATAGGTGGGGACCTCAAGGAATTTGATTATGAATTGTATAATCTACCGGATATACCTACCAAGCAGCAAACAGAGAACTCCTTGGGGGAAATCTGGCTTCCCCAACTGGATAGTTCTCAACTGGGTTTGTTGAATGAGAACATAACAGGTTGAGAGAGCAAAGTAAGTCCCCTGGTGCGGATTGATTTGATATTTTGTTTTATAAAATATTTAAAGATCAAATAAAAAAGGTTCTAATTAAAACATATAACGAAATTGCGGATGGCAGGGAATTACCCTCAGAACTGCTGCAAGCAAATATAGTAACTATATTAAAAGAAGGTAAAGATCCGGAATTAATGACTAATTACCGCCCAATTTCTCTCCTAAATTTGGTTATTAAAATCTATAGCTCGATACTTGCGGAGAGACTTGGGGCAGTGATTCCAACACTGATTGATCCGGACCAGGAAGGCTTTATCTCAGGGAGAGCAGCCTCTACTAACATCAGGAGGACTCCTTGACCGCTTTGATGAGCAAGCGAGCTTCAGTTTTCTGCCGGGTCGGGGTATAGGTTAAATATGGAGAAAACAACTTAAGCAATGCCCATGATGAGATGAGGATGAATCTTAAGGGGAAATATAACTTTATATGGACATCTGTTTTTAAATACTTAGGGATAAATGTTTTCCTGGACCCCACCAGGATAGTTGCACTAAATTTTAGCCCCCTATTAAAGCCGACAACTAAGCAATTGAAGGATTGGAGAGGCCTAGGATTCTCCTGGTGGGGGAGGACAAATATAATTAGATCCTATATTTTGCCGAAATGGCTATATCTTTTCGAATGATCCCTCTGGCAGTTAGTTTACTCTCCCTGATTCAGTCCGCTTTCAAAAACTTTATTTGGGCGAAGAAAAAACCTTGAATTTGTCTGGCATGTTTGAAACGTAAACCCCAGGTGGGTTTAATCCCCTGTTGCACGCTTTAATTACACAAAAAAAACAGATAAGAACAGAAAAGTGGTATTCAATAGAACAGGACCTTACCGATGTAGATAGGCTTAACTCCCTTTTCTGGTCCACCAATGGGAATAGGGGACCCTCACCAGGGGTAAAATGCATGGTCATGCTTTACCGTGCATCTTTTTTTTGAATTTGTAGAATAATAAAAAGAAAATGTTTGTTTTTGAAAAAAAACAACTCTCTCACTGTGTGATTCTCTACCATTTCCGTTAGAAGGTTATGCCGTGCATCCACTATCCTCGCAGTAAAATAATAATTCCTGATGAATTTTCAACCTTTACCCCTCTTAATTTAAGAGTATATCCTCTTGTTGTGGTAGTTTTTATTCTTCTAAATATATTACTGTGTTGATTCCCTTTCTGTATTTAAAAGTTTCCATTAGACCCCTGTTTCATGTTTCCTCCAATCGTATAGCTAAATAATTAAATGTTAAATGTTACGAAATGTTACTAAAACGATCTAAAGAATTCATCCCTAGACTTGTAGTCGATACAATTTCAGTGAGGTGGGCTATCATCCTTGATTTACTAAAACTTAATGTGGGTCATATTTGACAACAGTTGACATGGCCGAGGTTACTAGCTCTGGCTAGATCATCCAGTAGATACTAAATAACTCAACCAAGTGACATTTGTTTCCTGATTTATGTGTGACAAGAGAATGGAGTTACAGGTGATGACATAGGCATGAAATTGCACATTCAGCTAATGTTTTAATTGATTTTTACATTCTTCCCTTTTCCAGATTAACACTGTTTGACATTCAGGGAGGAATTATAGAAGCATGTGTTAATTCAGATGAATATCTTGATAACATAGTCAAGGCCGTTCTATCAAGGCTCTTTACGGGAATAACACTTTCAAAGACAAGCTATTTTCAATAACTAACCTTTTCCTTTATTAGGTCACAAAATGCTTAATATCACAAGTCCATACCTGATGAAGGCAAAACATTATCTCTTGACAGAATGTCAATAATAGCTTGCTAATTTAATCCAGTGAGGAGCACACATAATGCTGTGAGAAAATTGAAACAGCCTTTTTTCTTCAATAATTAACTGTATACGTTTTATGATACTATTTATTGTTTTATAGTCTTAGGGGTATATTCACTAAGATCCAAGATTGGAGATTGAGGTTAGCACTAATCTTGACCTCCAACCTCAGAAATATCCACCCTCTCAGATGCCTCATCGTTCACAAATGGTGCCTTGTGAATAAAATAATACCTTAATTTAATGTCTCAATTTTATTATAAGCTGATGATCAGCTTACAATTACATTGGAATGAAGGGTGTAGGCAGCACACAGAAGATTTGTGGTGCTCGAGCCAGGGGCTCCACTTGTCCTCCGCAATATAGAAATAAAGAAATCAGGCTGCTCAACACAAGTCAAGTGAATGGAAGTTTATTCTGTGCAAGTTGCAAAGTTTCGACCCACTTGGTCTTTCTCAAGCCATAGCAAACAACTCAATAAAGTGCATATGTATATACTTCAACAATCAAATGGGCGTGTGTCAATCAAGGTGAAATCACAAAATGTACAGTGACAATGTGCTGCATACAAAATAGCAAAGTGGTGTATACATTATGTAGCCCTGTAACATGTAAAAAAAAAATATTAAAAAAAAATAAGGATTATTTTAAACAATAATATTAGAGGAATAGCAATCCCAAAAGTGTTGCACAATTGTCAGTACTGAGTGGTATATTAAAAACAACAATCATTTCCTACATAGGACCAAGTTCAAATTCATTACAAATATAAGTATAGATAATATTCAATTACTCAGATTTTTTTATACATATTTTTATACATATCTCTATTTTAGACAAAATCCCATAAACGCTGCTGATCCAATGATGCTTAAGTCAACCATATCAAAATACATTTATCTGTGTATATATATATATATATATATATATATATATATATATATATATATATATATGGAACTCAAACTTAAAGGGAAATCGTACTTAAAAAACAGACTGTCATGAAGTGAATTCTGACAGCCTGCCTGACTGGGGTTCTTGGAGGGACCAGAGGGCCAAACACCTCCCTGTAGATTATGGGCCCTGGCTTATGTGCCATAACTATATATGTTAATATTGTTAGTTAGTTATATTCTGTGAGTATATTAGTTTATGTGTAATGTATAATTCTGTGAGTAGACCACTCTGAAGGGTTATAATGTGTCAGTGATTAGAATTGATAGAATACTCCAACATCCATTGTTCTGTATTAACTGGATTAACTGGTAAACTGATTATGTTGTGTACATTATGTTTCTTACTGTGTGTCTACTCACTGTATGGTAATTTGGTTTACAGTATGAAAGTCTAATGTATTCCTAGCCCTTGTTAGTTGGAGAACTATGTTTAGTTCCATCCCCCCATTGTATACTAATATCTGTGATGTCATGTTTATGTCTTTTTATATGTCTGTAATGTTTGACAAATAAAGGAGTTGTTCATTCTTGCTGTAGCTAACTGCTAGATGTCCTGTCTATTTGGGTACAAAGAGCAAGGTTCCAGAAAGACTTGCTTGGCTAAGGAGGTGATTTCACACAACGGACAGAGGGTCTACTACGTCCAGTAGACAGACCGTTACACAGACTAAAAGAAAATAACATACAGGAGCAGCTATGTCCCAGGAAGGTTCAAACTACCATATCCCCAGATTTTCATCCGATCTGGAACACAAAAAAACAGGTATTCGATTATCAGATAATTAACAGCGCAAATCAAATTAATTGAATTAATTTTATATAGGAAACACTTTTGATGTCAGGTAATGAAAATGAATTAAATAAATGGTATAAGGTCTATCTCCTTATTAAGCCCCTTAGATGACATGGTGTCTAATTTAAAAATCCACCATGCTTCTCTCTGTTTGAGAAGTTTCTCTCTTCCCACCTCTGCTACTTTTGGGAATCTGCTCTGACACAAAACTTCTAATCTGTAATTTTATGTTAATATTCCTCAAAGTGTGATGGTACAGGTAACTCCAATTTTCTAGCATTGATTGTGGATTTATGTTTAGAGAATCTTGTTTTGATGTTCTGTGTTGTTTCACGCACATAAATCAAATTACAAGGACAAGTGAGCATGTATGCCACAAAGGTGGAGTCACAAGTAAAATAGGATTTCAAATCATAATACCTGTCCTTGTGGGGGTGCTGGAATAGTTTACCTTTGAAGATGCTTGAGCAGGCTACACAACATAAGCAAGGGGAATGACCACATTTTTCTTCCCCAAACATACTTTGTCGACCTTTTTTGATGGATGTAAATTCTGTCCGGACTAACTCTCTTAGAGTTTTGCCTCATCTGTATGCTATCATGGGTGGTTTAAAGAACTCATTAATGGTTGGCTGGACCTCACAGAAAATGTATTAAAAATGTTACTGATGCTTGGAATATGGGTTCCAAAATCCGAGACAAACAGTAGTCTCTCCATACTGGGTTTGGCTCTTTTTGTCAATATTTATTTTCTGTCCAATGTCTTTACTTTGCTCACTGTACCATTCAACAAATTTAGAGGATACCCTCTCTCATAAAACTTAGTACTCATTTCTCTGCGTCTATGACCTTGTTTCTCCCCATCCGGGACAATTCTCCTGACTCTAATAAATTGGGTTTTGGGTAATGATTTTAACAATCTCTCTGGGTGCGCCGAATCATACCTCAGGAGAATGTTCTTGTCTGTTGGTTTGGAAAACAGGTCTGTAGATACATCATGGTTCACTTTATAAATCTCATTTTCTAAAGTGAGAAATTAATCATCTGTGCATCAATGGTCATTTGAAACTTAATGTGATCAGAGAAGGAGTTTAACCTATTGAAGAAGTTTTTTTAAAGATTCTACTGGGCCCTCCCGCACCACAAATATGTCATCAATATACCTATACCAAGTCTTCACATATTTAAAGGGGGCCATTGTATCCCAGTTTTATGGCTGCCACCTCAATATCATATGCCCTCTTGTTATGAGGGATTGATGAATATAGACTAGCCACATCAAAAGTGGCAAGATAAGTTTCATCCTTAACTTTAAGTACAACCAGTGGCATCGCTAGGGTGGCTACTAAGGCTAAGGCTAGGTGTGTGTGTCAGGTTGTTTGCATAAGTGTATGTGTGTGTGGGTGTCTCAGTGTGTGTAAGTGTGTCAGGGTGTCTAGGTGTGTGTGTAAGGGTGTTTGCGTAAGTGTATTTGTGTGAGTGTGTCTCAGGGTGTCTGTGTGTGTGTGTGAGAGAGAGAGAGAGAGAGAGAGAGAGAAGAGATGAAGTGTTTGAGAAAGAGAGAGAGACCATGTGTATGAGAAAGAGAGAGACAGTGTGTGTGAGAAAGAGAGACACGGTGTGTGAGAAAGAGAGACACAGTGTGAGAAAAAGAGAGAGATGGTGTGTGATAAAGAAGGAGAGACAGTGTGTGACAAAGAAAGAGAGATGGTGTGTGAGAGAGAGAGAGAGAGAGACAGTGTGTGTGTGAGAGAGAGAGAGAAAGAGAGAGATAGTGTGTGAAACAGAGAGATGGTGTGTGTGAGTAAGAGACAGAGTGTGTGAGTGAGAGATGCTGTGTGTGAGTGAGAGACGTTGTGTGTCAGAGAGAGACGCAGTGTGTGTGTTGTGTGTGAGAGAGAGATGCAGTGTGTGTGTGTGAGAGAGAGAGAGAGATGCAGTATGTGTTTGTGAGAGACGCAGGCTGTGTATGTGAGAGATGCAGTGTGTGTGTGTGAGAGGCTGTGTATGAGAGAGACTGAGTGTGTGTGTATGTGTGAGAGAGAGAGACGGAGTGTGTGTTTATGTGTGAGAGAGAGAGTATGTGTGTGTGTGACAGAGCTCATCTGGGCTCCAGATCATTTGAAGACCTAGCAACGCCCCTGAGTACAGCAATCATATTTAGTAAATCAGTAGTATCCATCAAAAAGATGGTATTTCTATAAGAAAAGGACGGAAATTGGCTCAGGATTGAATCTACCCCAGCAACTATACGGCAGCCAGGGGGTTGTCTTAGTTATTTATGTACTTTAGGCAAGATATATAAGACCTGTTGTTATTGGAAATTCTTTACTAAGAAACTTTTTCAAGTCTCCATCAATGATGTCATTCTGTAATGCCTTTTCCACCAACTGTTGTATTTTGGTTTTCATGGATGGAAGGGGATCAGTATTTAACTCACGATATGTGCAATCATAACTCAGCTGTTTAATTAAGTAATCTTGCTAATTCATCATTACCAATGATCCCCCTTTATCTGCTGGTTTAAAAATATTTATTTGTCATTAACTCCTCCCTCTTCTCCATTTCGGACATATTTTTACTTGCTTTGTTATAATGAGTGTTTTGCATGACTTTGGAAACTCCATTTTCAACTAAACTAATAAATGTATCTATAGATGCATCATTAACTGGAGGTATAAACACACTCTTATTTCTCAAACCACAGTTTTATAATTTTAATACAGTGTCAGCATTAGCAATGGAACCTTTACCAGTATTTTAAGAAAAAAAGGCTGTAAGCTTAAAATTCCTAAAGAAACAAAATAGATCGATTTTTACAGAAAATGGTTTTATAGCTTGCACAGGACAAAAAGATAGCACCTTAGATAGTACCTTAGTTCATTTAGTTCGAATTCAGATAAATTGTAGATCAGTGTCTCCGGTTGCTGGAACCCATCTCCACTCGCCGCTCTGATGAAATTAGCTTTCTTCTTCTGTGTCCACCGATGTTTCTTACCGCCATGGCGGTATTTCTTTGGGCTGTGTAGGAAACGCCGTTACGCTCTAAAAAAGAGGTTGCTGTAGAGGAGGAGGACTCATTGAGTGTCTCCATTAGTACAGATGAAATGTCTTGAGAGGGATCGCCCCTTTTAGTGAGTGGTGACGAGAATCTCACGCGACGCTGGCCTCCCTGCCAGTTGTAGACTTGGCCATGAGTGTAATCTTCAGCATCTCTTTAAAATGTGTTCCTTTTCCGATCCTTGATCTCCGTCTTATATGGAGAGATGCGGTCCTCCATCGCTAAACTCCTCAACTGTATGTAATTTACCGCATTCCTCCTCCCATCGGGAGCCATCCTCAGAACAGGTCACAATCTCTTTATGTAGAAATTCCACGGTAAGAAGTATAAGGTCCATAGAGCATTTATTCAAAATACCTTTGAATCTCATTGTATATCTATTAGATTTTGGGAATTGGGTTGGTCTTAAATGTAACCGTAACCCACAGGAAATGCTCACACTTTGAGGAATATTAACATAAAATTACAGATTTGAAGTTACGTGTCATAGAGCAGATTCCCAAAATTAGCAGAGGTAGGAAGAGAGAAAAACTTCTCGAACAGAGAGAAGCATGGTGGATTTTTTAATTAGACACCATGTCACCTAGTGGCTTAATAAGAAGAGAGACCTTATACCATTTATTTAATTAATTTTCATTAACTGACATCAAAAATGTTTCCTATATAAAATAAATTAAATTAATTTAATTTCCGCTGCCAATTATTTGATAATCTAATACCTGTTTTTTTGTATTCCATATCAAATGAAAATCTGGGGATATGGTAGTTTGAACCATCTTGGGACGCAGCTGCTCCTGTATGTTATTTTCTTTAAGTGTGTTTTTTTCAGGTTCATTTTTTTCTAATTCTGTCTTTTAAGTACGGTTTCCCTTTAAGTTTGAGTTCCGTACATATATACACAGATGAATGTATTTTGATATGGTTGACTTAATCATCATTGGATCAGCTGCGTTTATGGGATCTTGACCAAAATAGAGATATGTATAAAAATACGTTTAAAAAATCGGAATAATTGAATATTATGTATACCTAGATTTGTAACTAATTTGAACTTGGTCCTATGTAGGAAATTATTTTTGTTTTTAATACACCACTCAGTACTGACACCTGTGCAACACTTTTTTGGGGATTGCTATCCATCTAGCTATAATTAATATGTTTGTTTATGTTTTTTATACTTGTTATAGGGCTACATAATGTATAAAACACTTTTGTATGCACGGAATAAACTTCCATTCACTTGACTTGTGCTGAGCCGCCTGCTTTCTTTATTCCACAATGATCAACGACACCCTCTCTTCTCATCTTCAATCCATTGAAAGGAGTGGTCCAAATCTAAACATAAAAATCAATCCACCTATTGTCAAAGAAATTTTTGCGGCAAAAAAACAAAAACCCATATGCAGACCCTTCCTCTAAAGGAAGAATGCTTTGATTGACTGACTGTCAGCAAATCAGACGTCTCTCTGTTTCAACCTAGTATTAGCAGAATTTTCCAAACCAGACAATAGTAGGCTGGTTTTGAAAAAAACAGCCAATAAGCCTCCTGAGATTGGAGGCTTATGATTGGCTGACTTTTGCCAATTAATGGTGTAATAAAATTAAAAATCAGCGAAGGTAGGGAGGCCACATGAGTGGAAAAATATTATGATAGGAGATGGCCATGGCCCCACCTAGCAACACCACTGCATGTTGGCACCCATCTAGCAAAGGGCCGCTGCCTTCAAATGTACACCCCTGGTAGCCTCTGTGCATGTAGAATAAATAAAAGCAGGGCTGCAGAGAACTGTTGCTTTGGGTGTCATTCCCGCCGAGCCGCAAGCCCTAGTGATGCCGCAGAATAAAAGTCTCTTTACAAAAAGCTTGTGCAACCTATTGCACGTTTTTTTTCTATATTATGCACATTTGTTTAACTGGCCTTTTTTGCAGCATCACTAGTATGCTAGATCTATGTTATTTTCACTTTAGTAGGAGTGATTTCAGCTTAATATGGTCTCTTAAATGACATGAGTTACTTTATTTCAACATTGAGTCCCACAGACTGCAAAAGAACATTTTCAGTTAAAATAATAATAAGTGAAATTTGCATCATAAGTGTTGAATTGCTACTGAATAATATTGGCATACCAGTGCTTTTTCCTCTTTTTCCATCTTACAAAACATTGCATGCCTTAAATATATATATTTGAGGATTCTAAGATTTAGTGTACTCATTTGTACATTTTGTGTGCTTAATGCAAACACAATCAAGTCGTTTTGTAAGTGAAATGAATGGCACAAATGATACAAATCTCATTAGAAAAGGGTTCCAGTCCTTTCTTTGAAGACGTTTTACTTACAGGTCTATTTGGCACAAATTCAGAACTGCAAAAAAGAACTTGAATAGCATTTTACTAGATGATTATTTTGTAAACCAAGCCAAATAGGAGCCTGATTAAACAATTCAACCAAACTTTTACTTCATGATTTATTTTTCACTGTTTGCTTTATTTAAATTTCCAGTCTTATTTGAAGAAGAAAAGCGTTGAAGAATAAAAAAAAAAAAACAAACAATAAATTGGACGCCCTAAGAAATCCATGTACATCCATTTACAACTTATATGTGCACTCCTAAGCAATTTCCTCTGCAGATTTTACGAAAATCTCTCAAACACGTTTTATTGTGTGCACATGGGATGTGCAATTCTATTATATTCCTCTGTTCAATTGAGTAAAAAAAAACATTGTAGCAGCATTTCAACAAAGACATTTTTGTTGGCTATCGAATTTTCAGACAGGGGTATAAAGGCGGCAAAATAATTAATTTATTGTTATTTTTGTGAAATCTTTTAACTTTGCTAGACGAGCAAAGTATTTTTTCAAAAGCGAGCAGGTTTTACAGAAATCTGTATTTCAAGTTAATTGAACAAGTGTTGTAGCTGTGGGATAGAGGTCAGATTTATGTGTTCAATGATACAATTCCACGCAGTCACACATCAAATGTTACTCTGATTTGGTTGGGAGCATCTCCATTTCTTTTTTTGTTGCTCCATAGCTTTTGATAAAGTGTGATGTTTATAATCCACCTTTAGAGTGATGGTTCCAGTACTCATGGGAACTTGTTAAGTAAGAAATATTGAGAAGATTCCAATAACAGCCAGGTTTATACAAAGTATGTGCTCCATCAATACTGATGGAGTATAATACACAGCTGTGTATAATAGTCATGTGTAAATTAGATACCATGTTATAGGAAGATTTAAAAGTACAACCAAGAGATAAAACTATCTGCTATTGTTTAACCTGTATATTGAGCATTTCTTGAATAAATATATATCCAGGGAATCATTTGGAATGTCTTTCAAAGCTTCCTAGCCCTATCGCTTACTTTTGTTTACTTGCAAGAGGATCAGAGCAGATAAACTAGGTCCATTTGCACTGAGTATGAAGTAACAAATCCATTCTGATTTTTTTTACAGCAATGATTGGAGGGGCAGGATCATTGCATGATGTCCCTGAATGTGTCTATTGGGAATGTACTCCGATATGCAGTTGGCTTATCCTTATGGAAGCCCACTGTTATATAATTTTGGAAAGACTCAACACCAAAGAGAAAGCTTTCAAAATGAAAATGTTAACGTTACAGCACAATTCAAAAGTTTGGGTCACTTAAAAATGTCCTTTTTTTTTTTAAAGAAAAGCAATTGCTATTAAAATAGCATTAAAGGAGCACTGAACCATTTTTAATCCTTGTTTCCTTGAAGGAAGCAAGGGTTAAAAACCATGTCCCGAGAGTTTGGAGTATGCATATCTTTATATATACACACAGGTTTCCTCTCTGCTGTGTCTCACATCTTGGTTCTAGCACAGAGAGAGACCCTCATTTGTGCAAATTAGACCCTCCTAGTTAAGGTCCCACCTGCTGATCCCAGGGGGCACCTTAACTCTCTACGCTCCTATGGAAGCATGGCAGCTGCCGGTCAGAGGATAAACTGACATGTGCTATCAAAAGTAAACCCCAGTTCATCCTCATACTAGGAACAACTAACATTTCACTTATGCTTCTATATTAGTAGCACAAGTAAAATACAAAGTTTAGTGTTCCTATAAAAAGATCAGCAATCCAATGTAGACATTGTTAGTATGGTAAATAACTATTGTAGCTTGCTGATTTCAAATAGCATATTTATATAGGCGTACAAAGGCCCATTATGAGCAGCCATCATACCTGTGTTCCAATGGCATGTTGTGTTAACTAATCCAAATTTATCATTTTAAATGTCAATATTTTGACTGGATTTTATTTTCATTTTGCAATTCCATGGCCTGTCGGATTCCAATGCAGATCTGTTTTGGTTGTTGTGTTTGGATGGGGAGCTGTCAAAAAAAAAAAGCACACTACACAACAGATGTCTCTTCTGCTTGTACAATAGTCTAGTGTTCATCACACTACGTGTCCCACACCTCAAAACACTGCAAACCATTCACCATACTAATGTCCCTATCATTATTAGATCTTCGATAAGAACCATGTTGCTTGCATGTGCAAAACTGATTTCTGAGCTAATTAGAAGTTGCACATTTGTACTAAAGTAAGAAAATAACAAAGACAAGTGAGGTTAAATTGGACGTGTTAGGAATTAAATGGAAATAACCAGTAATCCAGATATTTTTCGAATATGCAAATGAGTAGTGTATTCATAAATATTGCTATCCAATCTTTACTTTATCTAGAATATTAAATCCTCCTTCCTGACTTGGCATGTAAACAATGAGCTAAACAAAACAAAAATTAAAGATTTAGAATGAGCTAAACACATTTATTGTGATGTTAACGGATTATATATGGAGAAGAAAAACAATTATCATTATTGTTAGAAAACAAATTGCTGGGACTAATAACTTCACAGATCAACAAGGCATGAACACAAGAGTTACTTTCAACAAACATCAACATTACAGGTGATTATGTCTGATCTAATATGCAATGTGTTATAAGCCTCGGAACATCTGTTTGTATGTATTGGTTCAGCCAGGCTAAGCCTGAGTCTGCCCTATCAACAAATTCCGAAAAATACATCCACAGCATAGGTGAGCCAAATACTGGAATTAGATGAGTGTTTGGTGGTAAACAGTGAGTTTGTTATAAGACTGCTAGAAATGTTCCTGCAAAAAGCAAAGCCGATGTGTGAAATACAGAGAAAACGGGGGAAACATGGGATATTTCTAAGACATTGCATCTGTCAAACGTTATATGTGCACTCAGAAACCAATTAGTTCTAATAAGGTGTGTCTCAGAGGGCCTCACCAGAACAACACAGGAATGTATTTCTTGGAGTAAAGCTAAAACACTAATAAGGCTTTCAAGCGGCAGCTCCTTTAGTGTATTTTAAGTGTTTTTTTCCCCAAATCACATCCTTGTAGTTTATGCACGTGTGTTCTGAAAGGAAGACTGTTAAAGCCCAGTTCTGCAATAATAGAACAAAAAGTTATTGCTACATACCAGTCTAATAACGATAGATACACAGTGGTGTTGAAACAAAACCAGAGTCAATGAATGATGGGAGCCGTAAAATAAGCTAATGTCTAGTCCACAATATGAGAGATTGGGATAGGTTTCTGTGTTCTTATTGTGCTTTTGGGAACAATTAGAAAGAGTGAAATCCAGGCTATATCTGGACACCCAGAGGCCCTCTTATATCTCCCAGTGCAATGGTAAAACAATATTTTGTGTTCATACACACCAAAGGTCATGTTACACCACCCCTTTTTCCCCACTAAGCATTAATATTATTGGCTACTGAAATAAAATATTTTTTCCTCTTGATAAAGCAACTGACTACATTATTTTCCTATGTAGAGCTGTTTATTAATAATGATTAGTATGGGTCACAATAACATTATTATTGCATAGAAAAGCAAGAGGACATTATAGTTATGTTTATAAAGTATCCAGACATTTTAAAACAAATTTCTGTAGCTTCAGTTTGGGCCTACACGATTTGAAACAAGTAATGCTTTAAACGTAAGGGAAATGCACATCTCCCTTCCCAAAGGCTATTCTTCACAAGTGGTACTCAATAGTAGCATTCTCTTCTTACTGATCATATGTTTAGTATAAAAAAAATCATGTTCATTGTTCTATATAATCTGTTATATCAATCCATGTTTCGTTAGGTAGCGGAATTAAAGGAAATAATAATATAAATAGTAATATTCATTTTGTTATATAATTGGGTTTAAATTGATAGGGAGAGGGATAGGAGGGTCTTTCTACAGCATAATAGTATGGATAAAAGATTAAGCTAATAATAGGGAATTAAGAAGTAATGGTCATTATAGACATTTTTGGCACTATATATGTATCTATACTATATATATAGTGCCAAAAATGTTTATAATGACCATTGCTTCTTAATATATATATATATATATATATATATATATATATATATTTTTTTTTTTTTTGTTTCAGTTAATATATTTAACAAGTGGATGATTTCTTCTATTGCATATATTGTCTATGTTCACTTTAGATAAAATGATATTTTGATTAGGCTTTCCATAGGGTTCATGTAACAAACATTTGGTTTGCTATTTCAGACTTGATTTCAGACTTAACAGGAAATATAGTTTATTCACAAGGTTACTTTGATGGTAAAGGTTTAAGCTTGAAATCCCAATATTTTATAGGGGAACTGCTCATTATTATTGTTGGTTAAACAAGGTCCCGGTAATTTGGAGAACAATATTATATGTGACATTCATAATTAAAGTGTACAGAGGGCAGATAATAAACAACATATGAGGCTCTATAGAAAATTTGGAATACTAGACATACATCTTACCAGGAGGAAGAACTAATCAGTCTTCCATTTCTCATGGATCCCACCGCCAACATAGTTGTCAAAAAAATACAGTAGAGTCACAAAAAATAACAATATATTTATCCAAGCGGCTCCCCTACTTTACATAACATTAGACACAGTCAAATTATTAAAAAAAAAATAAGGAGAAAAAACAAATAAGCACTGCTTTCCCATCAGAGACCTTTCTACCCTAAGATTTTTTTTTTTAGTTGAATGAGTATCTTTTGTAGCTTGAACATACCTCCTAAAATTGTTTGATTTGATAAATAGGGCCCAAATGTTGCCAAATTACAACCCTTCATTTATACTGTGCCTTGTGTCAGCGCTGAATAGCTGTGTTTTTCTCTCTATGAGTGTACTCAATGTAAGTACAGTTATTTTGTATGCCGAACATTTTATTGTGTTTTACCCTAAGCAGAGCATTGCTTTTTACAACAGCTAAAGTTTCAATAATGCAATTTTAAAAAAAAGTAGACCCTACTGATAAGATGTGTTTACAAGAAAAACAACTTCCACCACTAAAAACAAAGGAAGATATAGCGTAATGATAAAAACAGGGCTACCCAAGTATATGAAAAAGGTGTCATAAAATTATACTATCATACTCTATATGTTCTGTTTTTAAAAACCATATGGTATGTATTTTTCTTTTACAATTAGAACAGTCTAAATGTGTAATTCCAATATATATAATAATAGATATATTTAAAACATACTGCATGAATACTATATCAGATATATACAAAACATTCATGGATATATGCTACTTAAAATAATCAATCCAAATTTAAATTGCTGCCTTCAAAGTTACAATAATCTGGCCACTAAAATACAGGTATGCAAGTGTGGGTGTATATAATGGGTACAATGATTTTTGCAAATGCCTGAGTGCGGGATCAGCAAGGAGCAGAAAAATATGCATTCACATAGGGTGCAAAAAGTCTTGAGTCAGATCATCTAAACCAGTGATGGCAATCCCATGGCATGGCTGCCACAAGTGGCATTCAGAGACCTCTGAGATGGCACTCAGCATGTGTCTACAATAACACCATAAATTATGGAGGACCATCGTAAATATTATGATCTCAGACTGATATTAGTGGATATAAGCACTTTAGTGCACACTTTTTACTCGAACTCATTGGTGCAAGAGAAATTATGGGAAGGGGTTGGGCAGCAAGAATGAGCAGGGTGGCTGATATTGATGGGCAGAAATATGCCCCAAAAAAGAGGGCACTTGGGTTGTTTTAGGAGGTTTAGACCACTCAAGTTCAAAAATGTTCATCGCTGATGTAACCTATGTGATCCCCCGATTCTGAACAAAATATCCGCCCCCTTATAGAACTATACAGGCATTTCTATTTAAAATGCCTACGCTTGATACAATCTTTCAGTTAAACATAACGTATCTTTTTTGATGACAGACCTTTAAGTTAGTCAGTTGTCAGCTGACCAATATAACAGCCAAACAGGCTCAGGACTACAAAGGTTACACAGGTTATGCACACCAACTTTGCATTTGAGACAACATTCTTTGCAATCACCTCAGATGTACACCAACTAAGGAATGCCATAATATGTACACAGTATATTGATGTCAATGTTTTCCTGTGAAAAAGTGTCTTTCTTCCAGTCCCTGTAAATTAATGAGAACTCTGAGCAGTTGCTTAATCTTTTTTTATGGTAGTGCCACAGACTGTAAACTTCTGTAAGCTTAATAATTAAATGTGATTTGTGTTACTTTAATATACATATTACATTATATTGATGTAAAATCAATATGTGTTTAATGGGACTACAAACAATTGTATAAATTAATTTAGGCAGCTTAGCATCTAAAGTGTCAGTTCCCTTAAACACCCTTGAAAAACATGTAATGAAAAACATGTAATGTAAGCATGTAATACACCCAAATGCCAGTAATATCCAAAAATACTAAAATTCTAAATTAAGGAAAAAATGTGTCGTCTTCTGAGATACTCAGTCTTCTCGAGGTAAGTTGTACTGGAAAAAGAAGGAGACATGGCAATAATGTACACTGTGAGTGAAGGAACCTCCCCACACCACCAATGGACATCCACTTACATGGAAGAGAATGCATGCTGTTCAGTATATTTGGAGTATCAGTGCATATCAATGTCTGTGTATGAGTAGAACTGTACATCTGAGGTAAGACGTATTTAGGTGTGTCTATAAATGTATATATACATCAGTATCACACTACTGTTACTACAACTTCGATCCCTCTGACCTCTTCAATCTCTTATGTGTCTCATGTACCCTATTCCCTCTGGATTGTAAGCTTGCGTGCAGGGCTCTCTACCTCATGTACCAGAAATTCTGACATAAAGAGACAGTTGAAGAGGAAGTTATCCAAAGCAGCCACTGCAGCTGCACTGTTATGTCCTAAACATCTTCTTTTCCTGAACATATATCCATGGGGATGACTAGCATTCCCCACAGGGCTATGGGTCCCAGTGGTCATCATCAGCCAAGCACATCAGGAGCCCCTCCAGCTCCTGCTGGCCTTCCTTCAATGATGGCATTTGATGCTGTAGTACATTGTCTGATTGCTGGTACCCAGCATGATGTGGCACACCAGCAACTGACCATGATGGCATAGAAGTATGGATGGAGAGGCAGGATCAAATAATGAATCACTTGGAAGTTGCGGATCTGGAGGAGGTTAAATTGTTGTACCATCAGGAGCATGAGGCTGCAGCTGAACACTGCTACCGAGTTGTGCTATACAATCACGCTAAATTGGACAGCACACTTTCTTAGAGAGTACCACTAATGTCTGTGCTGCACATGTATTTTGCTGCCTAACATTTGTTTTAGGTGTTTTTCGACATGGCTATAGTTCCATGTATGTCCAAATATCATCTTTTGACCAAATATTGTAATGATGGATATTTGTATCAGAAATTATATTAGGGCATACATGCCCATGTGAAAGAAAGCACTTTTTGTAGTGTACTAAGGGTACACTAAGGGTAGAGGGTTTTAATATTGAATTCACCAACAAAAATCTGGAGAATTGCAATTAGTGATTTTTTTCCCTTATTCATAATGTGTTCAGGGGTGAGTGTCATATTTGGTATCCAAAATTAAAGGATATTGTGTAGGACACTTTCGGAGATTTGTCCGTTCTGAATACATTTCGGTCTATATTGGTTAGTCCCTTTTGTCTCACTGTCAATCTCAACCTCCAAATTCTACACCTTTGAGCTATTCAATTTAAGAAAATTCGGCATCCAATTCAAGAACCACTCTGTCGGATTATTAATAACCATAAAAATATGAATATGAGTTATTAATTATGAATCATAAAAAAATATGAAAATTGATTATTCAAATATATGGGTCCGACTAAAAATACCCATATCAAGAATTCATTATGTATGTGAGAGTTTGGATGACGTTTTTACAAAAGTAAATACAATGCAACAATTATTAATAAAATAATAATGAATTTATTGGATATATAATAAAGATCAAATGGTAAGCAAAATAGCATAACAACAAAATACAATATCAATAGATGTTAATCATAATTCACATGTATGACTTATAACATAAGTAAGTAGGACAAAACATGAATTATGCAGCTCTGTACCTATATTAACATGCATGTAGAATAATTTACTATGCAGTACGTTTCTGACCATAAGATGGCCATGCATTTTATTTAGATACAACCTACATTGATTATGATTAATATTTAAAATGGTTAATGATAGTACACCATAATTACCTACAAATTATCAACATATACTCTGCTTAGGTAAGGTAATATTACTAAATCATATAACTACTCAAGGTGGCTATTTCTTAATCTGCTCGGTAAATGATAATGTATGTATTCTATCTTGGACTTTAAGAATGAGAATCTTAGATAATCTCTGGAGATTAGATATTACATATTTGGGTAAATAGCTCGACTATAAGAATTTATGGTTCTTGGTAATATCTATAGGATATTCCTCTGGCTTCCTTCTGCAGAAAGGATGACAGATAAACACCAGGCTAAAACATATAGATCCCAGAAATTGTGGGATTTAAGTTTAATTTACCCAAATATATATGCTAATGACATCCATAAAAATTGAGATTATGCTAGAAACAAATTACCACATTTATACATTACCGGCAGAGGTTGGTTTGCAGTTGGGACTCCTTCAATTGAAGAATTGAGTGATGGGAGTTACTTCTGGGACTTAGCTTAATACTATTGGTATGGAGATTTCTATTGTTATAATGAACATGTGCTATTAAAAGCCTCATATTCCTGAGTCCTCCCCAGAAGGAGAGAGACTCAGCCCGTTTCTAAAACATCCCCATCTCTCACCCCACTAGTGGCAGCTCTCCTCAGGTCTTTTTCAGGTATCTCCCGTCTCCCCTCTCAACACCTCCAGTACCAACTTATCAACCAAACCTTATCTCAGACTCACACCCTGTTTCTGTAACTTCTAGCGAATTGAATGGATGGGTGTATTTAATTTAAATGAGATGATGTCATGGTTTATAGCTTCACCTGGATTGTGAGTATAATATAAAACAATATATGTTTAAATGTCTAAAAGTGTTAATACAATTTGAAATGAGAGTAAATATGTATCATATTCTTATTCTTATCATTGCACATTAAATAAATAAGTATAATAAAATATATACCACACTATTAAAACAATAAAAACAATATTCTAATTAATATGTAGGATTAATTATACTTTACATTTTAATTAGTGAAGGTGTGATATAATTATATATTTTATTGGGTGATTTTAATCAACTAGGTCTATTTATAATAACCCTTATTAGATTCTACAAATCAAAAATCCCAATAATCTCAGTGTGTCTGTGTCTGTCAGTTTCTGCCAGTTTGGGTGGGCTAGCAAGTTGCAGAGAAACCCCTCTTCTCCTCTAGTATGTACACAGCTGTGTCTGCATCAGTACAATGAGATGTAATAAACCTTGCACAACAATGGCCACCTTATCTTTTCCGGTGATACTATGAACTTATCAGTAAAATATTTGGTTACAGATAACAGAGTTAGGAATGTGGAAGACTTTCCTTTTATCCTCAGGGACACAGAATAAGATTTTAACACACAAAAGGATGTCCAAAAACTGTCACAAAATGGAGGCTGCTTGCATCCATCTTGTTATACTTTGCTTCTGCTTTATTCATATGTACCAGTCTCGAGATTACTGATCAATACCTCTGACAACTCAAACTCATGGTGGATCTCCCTTTTCGCCATAGAAGGTATAAAGTATGTGTATTTATTCAAATGTATGGGAGGCGGAGTTAGGAGGTTGAATTAGACTTAGCTGCTTTCAACTCACCATAACATCGGCGAGTCTCATTACTTTTCTAAGAGAAAAAAATTACAATGAGAGTGGAAGTCAAAACTGACTTAGTAAAAAACACTTTCATATTGTCCCTATTGAAAATAATGGGAGGCAAGTTTAACGTTGCACTCGGAGGTCGAAATTGACTTAGTATCAAAAACCATGAGTTTCATTTCAACCTCCCATAGACTATAATGGGAGGTTAATTGAACATCGAAAGTTTCTACCTCGGAAATGGAATTTTAGTGAATAGACCTCTGGGTTGGCCACAGGGACGTTAATAAATAGAACACATTATTTGATGTTTATAATATGCAAAGAATATATGGGGTGTTATAAACTCAATTAGATGAACAGATGTAATGTGGAAGGCCACATGCAATGCAGAAGTTAAGGAAGGAGGGACAGAAATGATTAGTTTCCTAATGTAATGCTAAATGAACATTGAAGGCCATATCCAGCCCAGATGGATACAAATGATCAAGAGCAGGGGCGTTCAAGTTTTATCTGTAGTGGGCCACATAATCAGCCTATTTTATTTTTATTTACAGTAATGGTGAAGAATAGTTTGTTAGCCATAGAAAATTGTTTGGTTGTTTTACTTATTTGTATTACAAAAGCAGTGCAAAACCTCATAGATCAACTGTACATAACCATGCATTTACAGGGCTAATGAGAAAAGAGTAGTTAACCAAGGTATGCCACACGTTGCAGTCAAATGGCTCACATGTTAGATGCCCCTGATTTAGAGGATTTAGAAGGTAAGAAAATCATAAGGTTTTAGAAATATTTATATTGGAAAAAAAAATTACCAAACGCAAGCTAAATATGATGCATTACCGATCATTTTTAACAACATTCTTTATTGTTTGTATCATGTTGTGAAAGGAAGGTCAAGAAATAAATTAGACAGAGGGATAACATAAACATATATTTATAATGTTTGATTTTTATTACATAATGTTTGATTTTTATTTATGAATACTTCAGCTCAGATCAGGAGAGTTGAAATGTTCCCTGCTTTTAAAGCATGTTCAGGGGTAACAGATTCATATTGGTTAGTTGAAAATCTATCGGTTTCATAGCGAAAATGCTCCAATCTGAATGCCTTTGATGCTGCGCTTTCTGAATGGCCCCGAACTGTCTATTTGGACATAAATGCAATGATACTGAGTAGCCGCATTTCAGAGATTTGTGAATTTCGGATAAAGTGCCCGACCCAAACCAAATTTGACTAATCAGTCATTTTTGGGTAGAATTTTTGATGTAATAAATGTATTTATTTATGTATTTCTTTATATTATTGTATTTATATGCATTTTATATATTCATATTAATATATGTATATTAAAATATGTATGTACACGTATTTTATTTTTATGATTTTATTGTGTAAATGGTGTTAATTTATAACAAATGTTCAATATATGTAAAAAAAACATCTATGTGTACTGTAATTTTTTTTAAAATGTATTCAATTATTTTAATTATTTATTTCATTTGTTATCTAAGGAAATTTTTCCTCTTAAATTTGGACACTGAAATGATCTGGAGTAGGGCACATTCGGCACTCAGATTTTTGCTAGGGAAATGATAATGTGACTTTGAAACAATTATTACTGAAGGAATATTGTGTGTGTTTTAGGTGATTTATAGCATCATCTTTTATACTCTTGCCTCACAATGAAGCCTAATTCTGTTCCCCTCATTGATGAGATGAGAATAAATAGGCATTTTCAACAATACATCTAAATTGATGTCAGATTCTCTATTTTTTTTGTAACACTGGGACTTGAAACTTGTGAATGTTGTTGTGATGGTCTAAAGAGACAAAGCATTGCAGTATTGGGACACAGATGTTAACTCCAGGGATTTGATATATAAACTCAGTTTTTTTTGGGAAATATTTTTTTGATGTTTAAAAAAGTGTGGTAATTTTTTCTGAAAGTGCAGAACAAAGGCATTTCTGCCTATAAAACATAAATAGTTTGTATTTTTCCAAAATGATAAAAATATATATATATATAATTCAACGCTCTGGCTCTGACTTCTCTTTATTTTCCATTTCCTCTCCTTAATCTCTCTCCCTTCCCTCCCTACGTCTATTGATTATTGATTTTTATGGCAGCCATATTTTATAGTATTTGTTAAAAAATAGTGATTTTTTTTTAGTATCGTGCTGTTGTCTATTATCGGAATAAAACCATTTAAAGAGGATAGCAATGCAGATTTCCAATTATTTGCATTATCATTTTTAGTAACTATAAGTATTTGAGCTATTAGTCATAATGTCAGTTTTGTGATGTCATCTCGGAAAAAAAAGTCTTGTAACGATACCTCTGCTTTGAATGGTGATTTAATGGTGGTGATCTCTGTAACTAATTTAAAGTTATCTTTCCAGAGGCATCTTGCTGATGGGCATTCCCACCAAATATGGGCCATGTTGCCCTTGTGAGACAGAATTTAGAGGAGGAAGTAGAATAGATCTTCAACAGTTAGTAATTCTGCAAATTAAACTTTTGACATAGGCACTGGAATGACATAAGATGACCATTTTCTTTCAGGTCTTTTAAAGTTACTATTCTATTCTGAACTCAAGTGGAAAGATCTAGGTTTTGGATTAATAAATCTAGTGATTGCAAGTACAGGATTATGCACCTTGGGCGAAAATACCAAAAAGCAGAATATAGAATATTTGGTACAGTCCTACCCTCAGGATCTGAGGAAAGTAATTCAGGAGTAATAATTTCAGAGGACTTAAAGGTAGGTAGGCAATGTAATAGAGCAGCAGGAAATGCTAGCAGAATGCTTGGTTGTATAGGGAGACGTATTAGCAGTAGGAAGAGGGAAGTGCTCATGCCATTGTACAGAGCACTGGTGAGACCTCACTTGGAGTATTGTACGCAGTACTGGAGACCATATCTCCAGAAGGATATTGATACTTTGGAGAGAGTTCAGAGAAGGGCTACTAAATTGGTTCATGGGTTGAAGGATAAAACTTACCAGGAAAGGTTAAAGCATCTTAACATGTATAGCTTGGAGTAAAAATGTAACAGGGGGGGATATGATAGAAACATTTAAATACATAAAGGGAATCAACACAGTAAAGGAAGAGAGTATATTTAAAGAAGATAAACTACCACAACTAGAGGACATAGTCTAACATTAGAGGTGCAACGATTTAAATATAATATTAGGACGTATTACTTTACTGAGAGGGTAGCGGATGTATGGAATAACCTTCTAGCAAAAGTGGTAGAGGTAAACACAGTCAAGGATTTTAAGCTTGCATGCGATAGACACAAGGCTATCCTAGATATAAAATAGGGAACTGGGGACTAATAAAAGTATTTAGAAAATTGGGCAGACTAGATGGGCCGAATGGTTCTTATCTGCTGACACATTCTATGTTTCTAAAATCTAGAAGCTCCATTGGCTTAAAGCAACATGCCTTCTTTGTCTCAAATTCACTTGATCAACATTAAGTCATACAAACATATATAAGTTGGGGCACCTGTCTGGTTCTTTACCAGGTTTCGCTAGGATAACTATTGTTGCTTTCAGCATCTCTAGTGGAAAAGCGAGTTCAAGGTGTTGACTTGGCCTCCAAATTCCATAGATCTCAATCCAATTGAACATCTGTGGGATGTGCTGGACAAACAAGTCTGATTCATATATATATATATATACACACACACAAATTATTAACAATATGCAATGAGATACAATATCATAGACAATGAATCTCTCTCTCTCTCTCTCTCTCTCTCTCTCTCTCTCTCTCTCTCTCTCTCTCTCTCTCTCTCTCTCTCTCTCCTAATGAAACTAAATGTAAAAAGATCTCCCCTCTGGAGATAAGCTGGCACCACTAATGGCAATCACATCCTCTTGTGGTTAAAAAAACAGAGGATTACGGATGTTCTACCAAGCGATTGAAGCTATTGTATACAGGAACATGAGTGCTCATCTTTTCATTCATGTTCTAATGAAACTAACCCTTGAAATGCAATAGCATTGCAATGTGTTCTTAAGTGAGATAATTAGATGTAAGTTCCTTTGTCGGGCATTTGTCCCCTGTAAAGAATTGGCATTACAAATACATATAGGAGTTGCCTTTTTGTAATATAGATATATTTGTTTTATTTTTCTTAGCATAACATTAGTTTAGAAAAAGGATTGTCCTCCTCTTTAAGAAGAGAATTATCATACATAAACATATTATGAGAAAGTGCTGAGGAATAAGTCATTAAGAGCAAATATTTTATATAACACAAGTAGTGTAGTGATAGTTTATAAGGTAATGAAGTAGTTATAAACTGTTTTTCGTGTTTAAGTTAATTCTGGAAAGTACAGATAACAGGCTGACCTCTTTGTGCCTTGTTAGCACCCCCAACAAGCCCCACCCCCCACCCTTATGTTTTGCTGAGTCAACATTTTCTTTGCTGCCATTGTTCAAGAGACTATGTTATAAATTGTTTTTTTCCAGACATAAGAAGGGGGGTGGGTGCGGGTGGAGTGAAAAATGTGACATCCTGTTTGTGTAAAAATTAGGTATGGGAGAGGTTTATTGAATTTTTTAAGGAATGTCTCTGTCTTGTGTTCTGGATCATTTTGTTTCCCATTATATCAGGGGCAAGGGGGTCTTTTGTTCCATTGCAATGGTTTTTAACCAATAAATACTTTTTTTTTTATTATTTGAGAAATAATGCACTTAATTAGGTTCTGTAGGGGCCATAAGTGGCCACATTATATGTTGGCACCACCATTTCTTATAGGGGTAGGCACCAACATTTCTGTTTATGATGGATATTTACTGGACTTTGTCATGGAAATGTTATAATGTTCTATTGATCATCACTGACCTTTCCACAGACACTAGTGTCCTTGTACAGACACTTTACCTACTTCTGTACAGGGCTAAGCTGCCACAGGCACAGAGATATCTGTACAAGGAACTTTGAAATCAAGAATGTATCATGTATCTTATCCACTGAGAAGAGTTCATCATTTCAGAATACAGCACAAACCATCATACACTTGTTTTGTTTTAGACTTTCCCATAGGGATAAGCTATACCTTACTGGTTCTGAAACACAGACTTAGCTCAAGTAGCTCTCTAAGGCTGTGAAAATACTCATTTAATAGTGTTCATTAAACTGACATCCATTTTGGGTCATTAACAATAAATATTGCAAAATCTTTACAGTGGGAATTTCAAATCCTTCATATTAAATTATTCTAAGTGTGGAGGTAATTTTAGCAATAAGTAATAAGGCTTCTATGTCTTTTTGTGTGGAAAAGAAATCGGTTTAAAATTATCCACAATGAATTTGGAACATTAAGCTTTAATAATCTCTCAAAATGTTCAATAATTTAAAATGGCATTTTCATTTAAATGATATTATGATTACATCAAATATTTAAAAGCATAGTTAACCTCTTTTCCCCCAATACATGATTTAATCACACCTTACCTACCCTACTTCTCCAAAACCACTTTGAAGGAACAGATGATAATGTCTGAGAAAGTATTAAAAACAACAACGAATACAAGTTTCATCCAGCTAAATTCGAAAACACAATTGAGTTTCAGATGGCACAAAATGTGTGCATTGGAGATTTCATTGATCCAGCAAACTGAAATCCAGCACACTTATTTTACAAACAATTAATTTGAGATCTGTTACTCGATTGGAAGACTCATAGCCAAGTGCTGTGCCTATGTACTCCAGCTTGCTCTGCCTTTCTCATGCCTCACCCTTACTTCAGGCCTCACCCATTGTGTTTCTCTCTCTGCCCCTACCTCAGTCTTTTGTCTATGCTACAATTCTTGCTAAAGCCCCATGTCTATGCTACCGTCATTTCTAAAGCCCTCTTGGCTATGCCATAATCCTTTGTCCCTTCTGCAACCCTTATAACAGTACTTTCTGTTTCTTTCTGTTCCTATATCTGCGGGTTCGGACGAACTTCGGAAAAAAGTCCGGGTTCGGGGTCAAGTTCGAAGTCAATGGGGACATGAACTTTTGGCCACTAAAATGCCTCTAAAAAAGTTCTGGAAAGGGCTAGAGGGCTGCAAAAGGAATTAAAATGTGGGTAAGAGTAGGACAAGTGCCCTGCAAACAAATATGGATAGGGAAATAACTTCAAAAAACATAAAATACATACAAATTAAAAATACAGGTGAGCCATAAAATAGCGCTAGATGGAATCTTTGATTTTAGCTTTGGAAGAACATAAATCTAAATCCAAAGCATGGCTGCCAGGAGGATCAACAGAATTATCCATTTGAGAAAGGGTTGGAGTGCAGGGTATTCTCTTTCAGTTTATATCAAGTGACCCATAGGTTGAGGAGGCGCTGGAGGAGGAGGAGGTAGCCAGAATTTTTCAAAGTGCGCTGTAAGCACAGTTTTTGACGGTTCTATTTGACTCTCAGATATGAAGTGCACCACAAGACGCAAATGTACTATTTACCACCCAAAACTATTAGAATTTTTCAAAGTGCGCTGTAAGCACAGTATTTGATGGTTCTATTTGACTCTCAGATGTAATACATGTAATGCTATTGCTATTCTAGAAACCAAAATAGAGTCCCCATTCATAAAAATGGAAACCTATTGACCTATTCTTATGAATTGGGACTCTATTTCGGTTTATAGAATAGCAATAGCATCACATGTATTCCATAAACATTCAGACATTTAGTTTATAGACTTTCGTTTTATAGAATACATGTAATGCTATTGCTATTCTATAAAAAGAAAGTCTATAAACAGAATGTCTTTCAGTTTATAGACTTTCGGCTTATGGAATACATGTAATGCTATTGGCTATCTATAAACCGAACTAGAGTCCCCATTCATAAGAAATTCTTATGAATTGGGACTCTAGTTCGGTTTATAGAAAGCCAATAGCATTACATGTATTCCATAAGCCGAAAGTCTATAAACCGTACGCCGTTCGGTTTATAGACTTTCGGTTTATAGAATAGCAATAGCATTACATGTATTCTATAAACCGAAAGTCTACAAACCGAATGTCTTTCGGTTTATAGACTTTCGGTTTATGGAATACATGTAATGCTATTGCTATTCTATAAACCGAAAGTCTATAAACCGAATGACTTTCGGTTTATAGACTTTCGGTTTATAGCCGAACCCGGAACTCCAACCCGAACATACAATGAAATGTTCAGGTTCGGGGTACGAACACCGTAATGTTCGGTACGAACCCGAACAGTGCGGTTCGGCTTCGCTCAACACTATTCACAACCCTGCACTATTTATTGTAGTATGCAGACTCCTCCTCTTTCCCTGCAATGAGACTCCTACCTAACCTTTTAAAAACCCTGACACATACTATATTTTGTATATTTGTTTTCCTCCTACTTGCATGTGCGTCCCATTGAGGATTTGTATAAATGTTTTGAGTGCCAAAGGAGCACTTATTTTCAGGTGCTGCCTCTGCTCCTGAAAAGGAAATAGATTTACACCCAGCTAGTATACAGTCCAGTACCAGTCCTGGTTTCTTTTAAACTGATGTAATTTCACAATTTCATCTAGCTGTGAGTATTTTATATTTTTACGCAATGCAAAATGTAAAACATGCATTTTAAATTACCTTGAAAACACATTAACATGCATGAATATTTGGAAAATGTATTTTAGGCACTAGAGAGTCTGTTTAACTAACCACTAAATAGTGGTTACCAATACATTGACAGGGATAATAGACTTGGTAGGACTGCATATCCGAGACTGCCATTAAATTTGCATTTCAAAGGATTCCCCAGTTTGTAAAATAAATTATTATTAAAATCAGTTTGTAGTCTCTGATATTGGTTGCATGAGAATGTGAGCTCATTTTCACACATTAACTAGTCCACTTTTAATTATTGCAGACTGGGAGTTCAGTACTAAATATGTGTTTGTTTAAGCTCTTCAGACTTACAGAATTAGATATTACATTTCACTATTATTGCAATCACAGGAACATTTCTGCTCCCCCTTGGCAATCTTCAAAGCTTTAATCCCCCCTTAAAGTAAACCCAAGACGTTTATGCACAGCATATATCATGTTTATATGTGGAAACAGGCTAATTTTGTTCATGAGCTTTCATTTATTCATATCAGTGTATATGGATAAATATGAATAATTAATAAAAAGCAACAAGAAAAAATTTACAAAACTGCAAAATCTCTCTAGTTGGGTAATTAAGAATTGTAAATGTACTTTTTGCACACATAATGTCTACTGTAAACTGAGTCTAACAAAGAGTGCCATCCCAAGGGATAGCAGAAAAATAGAAAAATCTAAATGACAATCTCAGATAGGAGTGAAAAAAGGGAAATGATCAAAGCTGAAGCACTCAACTAATTCAAAGTATGTGAGACAGCACACATTTTTTGGGGGTTCCGCTACCCCAGCATAGCAATAATAAGAGACCACCAAAGGTTACCATCAGTATAGCTGCAATCAGACTAAAGACTGCCAGTAACAGTAAGTTGTACAATAAAGTACAGAATAGTTATGATCAGTATATATATTCGGCAAACCACAGAGGTACACTTACATTTTTTTAAAATCAATTCTGTAACCGACATCTGTACCTGGTCGAGTTCTATAATGTCATTCCTTGTCTAGATACTCAGCACTCCTTCAGTGATATGTCTATTCCACCACACCTGGGTGAATAAACAGGTCACTGAACAAGTGAAGAGTATCTTCATCTCTTATTTCATGTTTCCAAACTAAATCCCTCTAGGAAACTCACACTTGTGTAATAAATTATATGGTTTCAAGATACTACCACATGTTACCTGTAGAAAGCAGCATATAGTCTTCCAGCCACAGCTATTACTACCATTCAGTCTAGTGGTACAAGGTCTATCAAGGACTGTAATTACCACTATGCTAAATATGACAATAGTCTCCAATAATATTGGTGGACTTTCATGAGAACTGAATTCCAGCAGCAGTTGGAGTGAAACATTGTAGCTGTGAACAACCATGCCTTTGATGCTCAACCAGATACCTGTTCATGTAAAGACTGAGCATCACAGGAAGAGTAATCCATGGTAGATATGGTAAACAACTAAAAAGGCATGGACTGTAATTTATCATGATGCTCAGCCAACCCCATGAACCAACATAGGAAGTAGCTATAGAAAAGCTCTCCTTCCAATAACTTAACTGAAGGGAAGGCTTACCAGTGGTAGTCAATGGTGGATAAAAATGACTGGTCCATGGAGCTCATCCTTTGTGGATTCTGTGGAATTATACTGCAGCTCTGTGATTTTACAGCAGAGACCAGCTATGTACTATTGTGGGACCATGTTCAGAGCTGATATGATATTGCCTGTTTCCTCACTGTATGCCATTTCTGGCTGAGCAAGTTATCATATATTAAGTGCACAGAATTATTACATAATACTGGCTCTTTATAATTGGCTAAACATCATGTGGAATGCATATACAACTTTTGGCACTAGTCCAAAAGAAGCACATAATGGAACTGGACCAGGTTCAGATATGGGCTACAGAATTGTTAACATGAATTGAAGACTACCTTCTGTGGTTTGCTGACTATATGATGATAGTAACTATATTGTGCTGTACTGTACAACCTTCTGTGAGTAGACTGTGGTCTTATTTTAGCTATACTGATGGTAACCTTTGGTGATAACCTTTTGAGGTTGATACCCTACATGCTGATAATAACTATACTCCATCACCATCTGTGTCAGGCTATATCCTGATAGCTACTGTGGATGATGAAATTTCCCTGGAAGCCATTTTGTATCTTGGAAATATTTTTGTCCTACCGACTTCATTTTGTATGCCTTCTTCCATGTTTGTCCTCTGTGATACCCTAAGTGAGAGTGAGAGGTTTATGTCGACATGAAAGGGTGTATACATGTGATATTGCTCTTAGTGTTGAAAGATTACACAAGTAACAAAGCTTGCTTAAACTTTAGCTAAAAAGCACAGAATGAAGCAAGGGTAGAACCGCAACGGTAAGATAGTTTAAATGGAATTTTCCAGTTAGTTTAGCTGGTAAACAATGTGGTTTTATAGCACTGTGACAAATTTTAACTAATCATGTGCTTTAATTTGCTGAGAATTATGAAATCATGCTGTATTGTTTTGCTACAAATTTGTGTGTAAATCTGGGTGCGTCAGAGCAGTCTGTGCGAAGACCTTACCCTAAGTATACTTCATCACTTATTCAACTCAGAATCTGGGCCTGGTCTCGTTTCTTCGACTCTTCATTTCCTTGTGGAGAAACCTAGGAGAAAGTGACCATTCACACTACTATTGTTACTATAGAATTTCACCTACTTTGTCTGTCGGACTACATGCTAATAGTAATTATTTAGCTTCACCATCTTTGCATGCCTCCCAACCTTTCAAATGCCCAATGTGAGACACTTTTATTTTTGGGGGGAGTGCCTGAAGATATGGCTGTGGGTAGAATAAGAGTGGAACATTTTAAGTGACTTTATAGCCAAATGATAATTATTTACACAAGTCCTTTATGTTTATAATGAGTAATGCATTTTGTTTACAATAAATACTATACAAACACATTTAACACCCTAAACACACACTAGTATGAGTTTTATTGTAGTAGAGCTCTGTGACACACTCATAAAAGCCAAACACACTGAGCTCTGACAATTGAGGAGTCAAGAGGGGCAGTGGGATTTGAGTGTAAAATAGGGACTGTCCCACCATAACAAGGACAATTCAGAAGTATGATCTGTGGCTGGCAATATATACAGTATATGCTGATAGTAGCTATACTGTACGATGCCCTGTGACTGGTAAACCACAAGCTAAGAGTAAATTTCTACTGAACAGGACACTAGTTCCATCCTTATATTGTGCTAAATCTAAGTGCCATGCAAGAAACATGTTAGGTTTTTGGAACATCTGACTGTGGATGCTTACAATTTTGTTTCTTGTTGCACAACATAGTTCCCTCGTTCTCATCTTTTGGCTTATGTAACCTGAAGTTTTTAAAAATATTTAACTTAAGAAAGATTTTTCTTATGGTTATAACTTGCATCCTGGAAGCCAATTATAGTAAAACTTCAAGTAGTATATAGTTTGCTAGCCACAGATAACAGTATAGTTATTATTAACACATAGTCTCCAGTAGTAGAAGGTGGGACATCTGTGACTGGCAGACCATATTTTGATAGGTGCTGGTAGAGTATATATCTGGGTAAATATGCGGTGAATGCATTTGCTGTAGTACCATTCATTGTAGACAGAATATATACTTTTAGTAACTATACTATCGTCTATGGCTAACACACCATCATCTGTTTATATAGTTTTCATTTCCAGTATAGACGGATATAGCAGGTATACAACACAAATACTAATATAATCAGATACCAGCTAGAAGGGTGTTTATTGTGATTACTGGAATATGTGATTTGCTGGTGTCTATGTGATTTGTGGTCTGTATCAGTGGAGCTATAATGTTTGTATTAGCCTATTGTATGCAGCTACAAACAGAGAAGAAGAACATATCACTCTGCAGGGATTAAAACCTAAATGAGAAAGCCATTAACAAGCTGTTCACGAAACACCGGTAGTGAGAACTCTAAATATTGACTACTGTCCTATCAACAACTTTTTATTTTTGAAGGTGTTAAAAAACATATTATGGATACACCAGACTTCTATTCCTAGATATACATGCAATTTGTAGTGCTCTCACTTCCTTCTCCTATGACTCTCCTTTAATAGAGCTACATTTATGTCTCTTGAACATCAGCAAAGGTATGGGTTCATACAGCATAAAATATAAACTATACATTCACTGCACTGCAGCATTCTAGACAGGCATATGTTAAAGCTGGTAACCTGGCTTCACCTTGTCTGCAGTCTTACCTCTTATGCAAATTAATTACTTTCCAATAAAGCGATGTGTTTGCACTCAAGGCCAAGTTAATGATGCAACCGAGGTTGCAGGGCAATCAAGTTTAAAACCTTTTTTATCTAGTACTAAATAGTTTGTAACTATTCTACTAGAACATTGCATAGATTGTTTTTATGGTCTAGGCAGCCCTTCACAACACTGCTTGAATTCCTGCTTTACATTAATAATAGATTTCTTTGTAATATTTGCATTGTTTTATGACATTGAGCAAAATAAGCACAATAAATGCTAAATGAATAAGCAAAGCACAGAGCTATGAAAATACTTTATGTAATTATAAACTGTAGACATTAAGTACTGTATTTGTGACTGTTAATCCCAAAGATATTTATTTTACATGCATATCATTCCACTCCCCATGTCTCCTCATCTTAGTGGTTTTCTCTAGGTGTATAACATTATTGCTATTCCATAATAATATATTTCCACCTGTCTACAGAGCCACCCAGATCCATCTTTTATATTGTTTGGACCCTGGGCAAGCATTTGCCTATTCCCCCTGGACCCTGCCCTCCTCCCCGGAATGCAATCACGCCCTCCATCACAATATTCCCCCACCAAACAAAACCACGCAAAAATAAGCACACACAATTGGACTTTTATTGCAGTGAGTACTTTTATTGCAGTGTATAAAATGTGTATAATAAGTGTATAATTGCAGTGTATAAACTGTATATTTGGATCAAAATATGTATATATGGTTGCAATATGTATACCATATTACTATGCAACACTGCAATAAAACTACTCATTGCCTAAGTTACAAAAGTATACATGATTATTAGAGAGCCCTTACATATGTATATATATATATATTTATAAATATCTATACACATCTCTCTCTCTCTCTCTCTCTCTCTCTCTCTCTCTCTCTCTCACTAGTTGCATTTATACTTATATGAACTTCTTAATGTTATAGTCAACTATTTTCATATTTAATAAAGATGTTATTGAAAAATTGCATTTCTTGTTTTTATTCCACAGCCCCATAGAGTAGCCACAGCACACAATTTGGCATGTCACAGTGTCAATTTGCATATAAGTATAATTTATGGTACACTCCAGTTTTTGTTTTACTTCCTGCAGGCCGAAACAGAATAAACCAAGCAGAGCAAGCACAAACAGAACAGAAAATGCAGAATGCAGGGCTACAGGACAAACTAATCTCAAAGGCAAAACTAAAGCATACATGAACATATACAACAATACTATAGAACTAAATAAATATACATAGGCACATATATAACACAGGACAACATACAGAGCTAGGAGCTATGGAAAACAAGGGACGGAATGAGGATATATATATATATATATATATATATATATATACAGGAACTAACATAATACTCTAAAATTGTAATGGAGTGAGTTTAGTTAAACCAAACGGTCATTTAGATGATAAGCTTGCCATCAGCATCAAGGAACCTCCTCATATAGGGAAGTCCCTACCTCTACAACTGAATAATAAACTAGCAAATGAATAACCAAATCTAAATAGTGACACTACACAGACGCACAGGACATAAAATAAATCTGAAGACTGCAGGACTGCACAAAGCTTGACAACGGTAGTTGTGAATTTTGCACTCACTCTGTTGCCAATTGCAACTGTCGAGTGTACACCTAGCACACATTGAGCATAGGCTCCTGCCAGGCACTGTTTTAGCACAAATTAATGTTATGTATAAATATTAATTGTGGGGCAATATTCTAAAAGTGGAAACCAATAGAAAGCTCAGCTGAATAGATCACTTTTCAAACTTTGCCCCAGAAAGTATCTTTATACATAACCCTCAATATTCTCCCCATGTCTTCTGACATTTGCAAAGCTAAGCATGCAGATGGTAATTTGTTAACTTTAAGCATACATTTTTTTTCTGTTTTGGAGGCATTTTATACAGTCTTGGAATCACACACTGGGCCACATGTTTAGGTATAAGCAAATACAAAATTGTTTGGAGCTAAACTCCACCTTATAAAAAGTGCTCATTGGTAGATATACTCACTCACAATGAGGGCCAGATTAAAACTTTGTAGGCCCCTTGGCTAGAGGTACTGTTAGGCCATTTCCAGCACTTAGATTGCATAGGATTTTCATCCTCACTTAGAGTGCACTTAACATATCATATAAACTTGGCAAAATCAGCAGTACTGTATAAACATGGCATTACATGGCAAAATCAGCAGTAATGTATAAACATGGCATTACAAGGCAAAATCAGCAGTGATGTATAAACATGGCATTACAAGGCAAAATCAGCAGTAATATATAAACTTGAGATATCATGGCAAAATCAGCAGTTATTTATAAATGTGGGAAATTAATTTAGGGGGGGACACAGAAAGATCCTGAAGATAAAATGAACCTTCAGGAAAAAAGTTGTACTAGTAAATATTAATTAATTAATGTAAACTGTTTTTCATATTTAATAAAACCTATGATTGAAAAAAATGCATTTATTGTTTGTATTACTTTTATTCTGGCAATCTGTCCCTCTGAATCTCCATTCTGCCCCCAGATTTGCCAGTGCATCTCCAAACTTGCCAATCTGCCCCTCAACATGCCCTTGTGCCCCATATTTGCCAATCTGCCCCACAGACTTGCCAGTGCATCCCCAAACTTGCCAATCTGCCCCTCAGACTTGTCAATGCATACCTAAACTTTCCACACTGCACCCAGACTTGCCAATGCATTCCCACATTGCACACACAGGACATACACCATCACCCACATTACACGCCCATGACTTACCCCAGGACATGCCCCATCACACACCTAGGACTTACCCCAGGACACGCCCCATCACAGACATAGCAAACTCAGGACTTACCCCAACACTCCAGGATATGCCCCATCACTCACATTACACACCCAGGTCTTACCGCAGCACCCCAGGACATGCCAGATCACCCACATTGCAGACCAAGAATGTACCCCACTAAATGCCCTACCACCCACATTGCACACCCAAGTCTTACCCAGTTTATGCCCCATCACCCACATTGCACCTCAGTACATGGCCCATTACCCACATTGCACACCCAGGTCTTACGACAGTATATGCCCCATCACCCACATTGCACACCCAGGTCTTACGACAGTATATGCCCCATCACCCACATTTTACACCCAGGTCTTTACCCAGTATATGCCCCATCACCTACATGGCATCCTACCTGTGGTCTAGTGGCAGGTAGCATATGGAGTCTGTGTGATGCCTAGACACAGACAAGTTTCCATGCTGCCTCTCGTGCTCCCCGCTTCTCAAAGCCGCTCCATATGCTGAATGGAATCTCTCAAATCCAGATTTACTGAGATAAATGATTGTAACTCCAAAAAGGGAAATACTGCTGGCAGTGAAAATACGGACTCTCTGAAACGTGACCTTCATTAAAAGTTATGTGCTTTATTCTAAATGAAATTAAAATCCAAGAGGTGAGTAGTGTGTTCCAGTTTATATTTTCCTGAGTCTGTGTCTTTTTCTACAATCTTGGATTTTAATTTCATTTGGAAACAACCCTATAACATTTAATGAAGGTACAGCCTCAGGGAGTTTCCCCTTTTGGAGCTACAATTATTTATTTCTACATCTACATTTCTATGTATAGTCCAATCATTTGTTGAAGTAATAGATAGGCAGGCCCGGCCCTTGCATGGGGCATAGTGGGGCAACTGCCCCAGGTGGCACTTAGGCCCAAGAAATGCAATTTAGTTGAAATTGCATTTCTTGATGTTGCTAGGGAGGGGACTACTGGGGCTGAATCCCTGAGTCTCTGATACTTTTTTGTCCACCAACCCCCCCCCTCCCCTTCCCCGTGAGAGATAGCATGCCACCCTTAATACTATTTACTGCCGCACCGCATGCCTGCTATTCACACTGCTGCCCCGCCACCTCTGCTGCCTGACGGAGGAAGAGTGCCGGATGTCACATGACATCCCGGCACTCAGAATAAAAGCGTCAACAGACTGAATGAGCAGCTCAAAGTGGTCTGTGCCTATGTCCCTGCAGGTTTTCTGAGAAGTAAAAAAGCAGGAAGGGGGTCACTTATTCAAAAATGTATTCTGTTCTGTGTCAGTGTGTAACACTGTTTGTGTTAGTGTGTGAGGCAATGTGTGTGGGACAGTATGTGTAAATAAACTATGTGTATCATATAAACCCTATGGGTAAGTACCTGGTCTTTATCACCAGCCCTCTCTCTGTTACCAGGTCATCCTGCTGCCCCACACCGGTCTGTATCAGGTTTCATGAGTTTACATTTAAGGTCAACCATGAGTTTGAGATACTTTATGACATGGCACATTATCCTCCTGGAAATATCCATTTCCAAAATTGGTAGCCTACAAATAATCAACAAAATTAATTATATATTCTTTGGCATTATGGATCTTTTGATGTGTGTCAGTGTTGCCCAAACCATGATTACACTGCTATCTTTAGTCTGTACCACTGACACAAGGCAAGATGGTTTCTTGAATTAATGTGGATTATGTCAAATTCTAACTATAGCGTTTGCATGTTATCGCAGAACTAGAAATCCAGACCAGTGATAACAAATCATTTTCAGGCATTAAATGTTGGTGCTTACATGACCACATCTTTCTGCCCATTCCTAGTAGGATTGATGTACATTGCTGCTGCTATAGCACATTCACTTAAATATTTGATATGTTGTGCATTAAAAGATGCATTATATGAGGCCTTTCTATCATCCTGAAAACTTCCAGTCATTCTCATTTGACCTTTTCCATTAACAAGGTGTTTTTAGCCACAAAATTTCCACTCACTTCACTTTTTTTTCTAGTGCAATTTTCTTTTTTTAAGATGCTAAAACCCATATATCTCGAACCAACAATCATATGGTCTAAGTCTTATAGGTTTATAATTCTAACATTTGATTAAAAAAAAAAAAACTAGGCCTCTTGACAATGCATGGATACTTTATATATTGAATGAATTGCTTTACTATGTAGCTCTTTGTTTAACCTTAACACTGCAGATGTTTGGGAACTACATATCCCATCATGCTCAGTCAACCTTAAACTGACTGAATATAATGGGATATGTAGTACCAAAAATCTGCAGTGATACGATTAGCTATCACTGTACTAACGTGTAAAAATAGATTCCTGGTACATTGGCAACTGTCTAGTCATTTCTCAGCCGTAGCTGTCCATGGTTCTGAATACCATACAAGATCATATTTAAATACATGCCTCCCAAGTGTCCCTAATTAGGAGACATTTCCTATTTAACCCCCAAACCCTCTGGCACTCTTTTGTCTCCTACTGTCCTACTTTTCTAGTAGCTCAAAATTTTTGGTTTGCATAAGTGTCTCACTGAGCTCCAGACCAATACAATTCTCAATAAAGTGTGTTTAAACTGCAGTAATTGTTTTATATTATTGTGCATACATTATATACTTTATCCTAAATAACCTACCAATTGTATAAATAGTTATCAATTGACTGAACATGTTCTGGTGATGCCTGTCCATAGCCACACCTTCAGCCACTCTCACAAAACGTTGCTCTTCGGTCATCTGAAATGTTGGGAGTTTGGTAAATATGTGTGGCTTTGGCCATATCCTTGACTTTTTTTTTTGCATAATAATTGCATAGATTTTTGGACATGTACTAGTTTGTGAGACACATCACATTGTCTTGGGAGAATGTGTTTAATGAATAAATCAAGTTATGCTATCTACAGTCTATAATAATTTAATCACAAAATATGTACACTGACATGATACAGGATTCTACAATTTTCAGTTGAATTATAATTGGTTTAATATTTGTAAAAAAAAAAAATCTATAAAAGAATACGTGTAGTGGCACTTTAAGTTTTTCATTGTGGTTGATTCATTGAGCTGTAGATTATATAACCACTTTTATCTTGCCTCATGGAATCACATTATGGCATGAACTGGCAGTCATCTCATCATGGATAATATTCCTATTTGATTATTGTACCCCAACATTGTTAACCTATGCTGTTCATTTGTAGATGCTTTGCTTGATTTTCTTGTAGCTTGAACACACTCTTTGACATTAATAAACTTGAACATTTCTGCCAGGGATTTAATTTTTGTAGTTGTAGAGCTGAGGCTCTTTGCCTGTTAGATCAGCTGTATTCTTTGAACCTGCTTTTACCCTGTTTGACTCTGCTTTTAGCAGTTTCCGTTCTCCCTTTTTTAAATTGCTTTGACATAGTATGACATCAATTACTCTAAATACCCTTAGAGTCGGAGATCTTCTCTGTTTAGATACATAACTCATATCTGGCAAAGAGAAATAACTGCATAATAGCACATCAGTGTTATACAGAATGCCAGATTTCTGTAAGCAAGTCAGTAACATGTTTGTCACTTTCCACATAACTGGATAGCAATAAAATGGGAGTAGCTGTACCAACGTACCACAGAAAAATGGTTTATAAGAAACATTAGGATGTTTTAAAACATGCTCTAAACAAAAATCCACTTTAGCTTATTACCATTTTCATCTTTCTTGTATTCAATTTATTGCATTGGGCAAGCCCCCAAACCTCATGGGGCAATAATATTTTTATAGGGTGTCTCGGAGCATTGGACCAGCCCCCGAGTCCCATGTGGGAGAATAGTATTTTATATAGGAGTTCTAGAGGCACTTGGCCTGCCTCCAGACCTCATGGGGCAATGTTTTTTTTATTATATGAAGGGACCAGAGCTAAACTTTTCAGTTTAATTTTCCAGTAAAAATCTCTAGAACTGAAATAGAAGGAATGTGTCTGTTTTAGCCAATTCTGGGTTATTTTCAAATGATTTTGGCCTATATTGAAGATTTGCAGGGCAAAAATCCCCAAACCAAACATGGCTACAAACCCCACGAAATCTGTGATTTTGGACCAAAATCAGCTATATTGAGTAGACCCTTAATTATTTTTCAGATCTATTATAATTTGTTGCAGATTTTTACTTACAATATGAAATTGCTTTCTTTGTGCGTGATGGTTTGCAGGTGTGTGAACAAAGAGTTTGCAAAATATTCCTCCGTTTTGTTTTGTCCACCACCTTGGAACTAAAAAGTTTAATATAGGTTTGGAGAATACGGAAATAATTAACATGTAACCATAACAGCATATTTTGCAACACAGGATAACAGAGTGTGGAGGAAGCAAAACATTTTACTGATGATGCAATCTTTTAGAAAAAAAAACATCAGGTAACTATTTCTGCAAACCCGAGGTAAGGAATTCTTTAGATGCCAAATCCCCTAATGCAGCTTTGCTTTTTGCCTTCCTGGATCTCTAAAATATATTTTCTGTTCTATAGAACTTCTGAGAGCACCACAGAGAGTTTTTAGGCAGATAACAGCTCAGTACCAGTACTGCCCAGAGATATGTGAGAGACTCCCGTATGAAACAAGAACTGCCAACCAAGTATTCAACATGCCAAAGAAAGGTGATAAAAGTCAAACCAAAACCTGAGAACTATTAACGAAACTTAAAAAAAAGTGCATTAAAACTTAGTAATAAATGGAGCTAACAATTTATGATACATGGCAAGACGTTTTCCAGCTGCTTACAGTCTAGGGAATACAACTGTAAAACCTGAAATTATCCTGTTGAGTCTCTTGTCTTTTATGACTATAATGTAATATGATTTCCAAATTTGCAGTGAGTGTGTAATATTGGAATTTGAATTATTAAAATGACTTTTTATTGGCTTTGAACTATGGCAATTATACTTATTCTATTACTCTGGAGAGGATGTTTTGAATTGTTATATTTAGGATATATTTTGAACAGTGAGGGAGAACCCCTCGTCTTGTGTCATTTTCTAGACTTTGAAGTCAAATATCATAGAAATAAGGGTTATCTTATATATGTATTCTATGGCTTAGTAAATCTCTTCTTCACAGGTCTATTTTAAAAATAACAATTTTGAAAGGTTGCTGATGGCAACTTTGCACTTTATTTACTAAATGCCATTTAGCAATATGTTTATAAAAATACATTGTGCATATAAGATTAAATAGAAGTCATATGTAGTTCTGCGTAAAGAGGACGGATTGCTAAAGGTGGAGCAGTCAGTGGGAGTATTGCATTGATTACCTGGGTAATAACTTCACTTCTAGAACTCTGGCTGAGGAATTGTTATTAATACATAACCTACTTTGACCTCAGCCTTAAAGCTGTATAGAAGCACAGTAATCAAGTGATATAAATCTTCAGTTTTTAGATGATAAGAAGGAAACATGGGACACAAAATAAGTTGACAAGAGAAGTGCAATATTGAAAAAAGTTGGATATGTGGATTATATAACATTAAAAAAGAATTCAAAGTAGCCCAAAAAGTCGCTTTACTCAATCACATATCTATTTACAAATACTTCACCTTGTGCTGATCATTTATAAATCTGTTCCATAGTTTTTGCAATCCAAAGGAAAAAATGATTTGGGTACAAAGTTCAAATTGCACATTGCCCACCTTTTTCCACAATGAGATGCTAAGAGCATTCAGGTTAGCTAATTGACTGGAGAAAACAGCCTAAAAAGATTGTCAATATGGATGGAAAAACAGACATAACTTTAAATGGTACATACCGGAAAATATCTATGGCATGTTTTATTAAAAGACAGGTTGATTGACATGGTTATTGTACCAATTATTTAGTAATAGCAAATTTTAATTAAAAAATGTCAATGTAAAAATGTCAATTATCCATGATAAAAGAATGTTTTACTGTATTTTTTCATCCCTAAAATATTCAATCCTCTTAATATTATTTGTATAATTGAAAAACCTGAAATTCAGGGTTCAGCCCTCTAAGAAAATGAGAAATCCTATGGATTCCCAGGTCAACATCCCAGAACTAAACTCTTGCCATGTTGAATAGCCAAATGATAGATTTCTCTGCAATTCAACTATTAGCCTGGATCTGGGTAAAATGTGGACCATATCTGGGATTTGGGAATAGACTCCTTGATTTTTTTTTTTCATTTAACAATTGTCAATGAATAGAGCTTATTAACTTTTCCTTAAAAAAATAATCCAGATATCTGATATGTGGCTATGAAATGGTCACTATGATTGCTACTGTCCCAATCACAACAAAAGTGCACTTGTCAGTTGTCCACTGTGAGACTGTGATTATACAGCTAGAATTGTTGTATTATCTGTTGACCCTTCAACATGTTCATAACACATACTTTGATTTATCATGACACTGACACAACAACAAAATCAGCAAAGAAAATGTTTTAGAGAACCAAGACTATGGCCTTTGACTGTACAGTCTAACCTGAGCATTATTTAGCTGCAAACACAACCCACACACATGCAGCCTACTCAAGGCCAATTTATGTTACACCTTGAAGCTGTTTACTGTATACTTTTAAGATCCTTAGAGAAGCTTGCTACAACTATTTACAAAAAAGACACATTTTAGTCAGATAATAGTGCAAAAAGTTTTGCTATTTCAAATGAGATTTGTCTTTGTTTTTTTCTTATGCAGTATTTTATTAGCACAGAAAACAACCTCTATGTGATTAAAACAACATTTGAATGAGGCTCCTATGTAGCTATTTAGATTTATTTTGGAAGTCTGATTTCCATGACCTGGCAGTACTGATTGCATGTGTCGTCTATAATGCTGAACACACCTAAATCTGAGGGGGAGGGGCAGATTTTCATCTCCTCCCCTCTTATTGGTTGTGTTGCACATGATTGCCGAGAACACACACCAATAACAAAGATCAAATGTTGCTGGGCTGTCTCTCTCTGCACAAACAGAGGCATGCTTTGCTTTTGCAAAGACTAGAGTTTTTATTCATGGACAAACTTAGGGTCAATGTACACTTGTAATAAAACAAAAGTGGCTTTCGGCCTCATTAAAAGAAAATTCCGGGGTTTGCTCCCTCTTTGATAAAAAAAAAAAAAAAAGCAGGAAAAGTTAAAAATCGATGGGCATTATTCACAAAAAGAGGAAATTACAGGAAAGGACAAGGGTTTTTAAAACTGAAAGGCAAAATAGTAGAGATTGAAGTATAGCTGAATCGGCTACTTTGGCCTTAAGTTGGAAATTACCTTGTCAATTCTCTCCTGAATAAAGCCAAATGTGTTTTTTTAACCCAGCAACCTATATATTTATATAATTATTAGACACATTTCTCAGTCTCAACAAATAGCACAATGCAATTTTTTTACAATATCTAATCACACTAACAATATCGTACTTTTAGATTCAATGCATGGGAATGGATAACAAACCAAGTATGCTAATGCCATTTGCATTTATTACTGTACATTTAAAAACAATTACTTAACCACTTTGTTTTCAAATCAAGTAAGAGGTTGTTATACCCATGCCATTTGTGATTTCAGCATTTTTTTTATTTCAGTTCATCTTTTTGATGCATTTTAGTGCATTTCCTTAATTATACAATTACACTGAAAGTATAATGTACAAGCATTGACACATGGATGGCCGGAATATATGATAAACTGGTGTCATTTGCATGAAGGTCATTACTGGTGTTAATTTGCAGCTTTGTCCAGTGACAAATGAGAAAATGTGAAGATTTATAAAACTTTTATACAACAAAAAAAAAAGTTCAGTGTTTGGGCTTCTGCTGTTCCAATGCAGTCATTCTCATCAGCAGGGCAGTACTGAGGCTGATGTGTTCACCACAGATCACCTGATAGTGAATAGTAAACCTTTTGTTATTTGTCAATGAAATTTGCTTGAAAAGTAGTCTACACAGAGAATTATTTTACACATGTTAACAGGTGCGTTGCTAGGTCTCCAAATGATCTGGGGCTAGAGCCCAGATGGGCTCTATCACACAAACACACATTCACTCCGTCTCTCTCTCTTTCTTACACACTGCCTCTCTCTCTTTCTCAAAAACTGTCTCTCTCACACACTGTCTCTCTCTCTTTCTCACACACTGTCTCTCACACACTGTCTCTCTCTCTTTCTCACACACTGTCTCCCTTTTTCTCACACACTGTTTCTCACACACTGTCTCTCTGTCTCTCACACACTGTCTCACTATCGCTCTCTTTTCTCACACAGTGTCTCACTATTGCTCTCTTTCATGTACTAAAAAAAAGTTAATATATTTTGTGTGCAAAATTATTTTTGCTCTTTGTTCATTTTGCCATGTACTAACCACTTAACACTCACATGGTAAATTTGAGCAAACTGTGAATAGAAAACAGGCATATTTGCGAATAAAAACAAGTTTGCAAATATTTTTTTGACTTTTTTATCTGCACTTTCTAAAATCTGGTGTAATTTTCACACACAGAAAAGTAATTATTGTTCACAAAATGTTTGCAAAAGTCTTTAGCATTCGCAAATACAGCCGTATGATATTAGCGAAACTGGAAAAATACACAATAAAAATAAACAGAAGAGGCGCAAAAGGGAGAAAAATATCTCAAAATGTTACAAATATTCACACATTGCTCCTTACTCCTGTTTTACCTACTTTAACCCCACTGCACTTGCTCAGTACAAGTATATGGTTTGACTAAATATGACCTGGATGACTATGATAGGCCACATTTCCACTGACAAGGGGTCAATCTACGCAATAGACCAAAAACATCAAAGGAAGTTGGGTAAACATCTATAAAATGCTTGGGGGATAGAAGGCTGGGCAGGAATTATAGAAGTCTGAGGGATATAAGGCTAGGGAAGGATGTAAAGTCTCTCAGTGTGGTGTATTTAGTGAATAGTACAGCATGCAGCATTTTGTTCTCACAATCTCTTAGTATACTTGCATTAGATGTGAAGAAATAAAACAATCTGCATAATAAGTAACATAAAATACCTTGAGTAACTTTGAATAACTTTGATCTTTGATCTGGGTCTTCTGAGGAGACATTTCAGGATATCACCAATGTGTGTATCTCTAGGAGCTAAAACTTCACTAGGCTCTGGCAGTACTATTAAGGGCCAGCGCAAGACATTGTTGGCTTGTCACTGCCATCTTTGTGCCAAAACAGCTTGTTACTGCATACTTTATCACCATACAGCTTGCCACTGCCACCGATGTTCCCAAACAGTTTGTCACTACCATCTGTGTACCCAAGTGACTTTTCAGGATCATAATTGCCCCCAAATAATGTACCACTGCCATATTTGCCCCCATATAGTTTGTCACTGCCATCTTTGTCCCATGTAGCTTGCCCTGACATAATTGTTACATGTGGTGCTCTGACTTTAAACATGGTGTTGTGTGCAAGGGAATGGAGCAGAAATTCTGTGCTGATTCTGCAAGCATAGACTTCACTTCTTGTATTGCCCTCCCCGTCCCAGGTGTTTAGAGTGCTCAGGTGCGATGCACTCCCAGCACCCTCCTGGTCTCAGCTCTCTCTACCTTGGGGCAACAAAATGCCACCCCTGTCAAAGTGCAGCAAACCCTTACTATTAATATATTATTGTGTAGTCAAAAAAACCTGCTTCTTTTTATTAGCAATGCAATAAATTGGTTCAGATTACTAAACACTGTTTACTGATAAGGGATCATATAAATATATATCTAATTTATTACTATATCTGTCTGATAGAGGACATCAGTTTCCAGATATGTGGACCCAGCTGCCTTTAAAGGTCATGATTCTATCTCTGTATGAACCAGCTGAGTGTATTTTTTAAATTAAAACATCTTAAGAAAACAGCTGGACTTTAATAAGCAGTTAACCATTAACTTATTATTGTATAAACAGGGGACGAGCATAGTAACTTTAGCATGCTAATGGACAAATTGGCTGGGGCATCCTAATGGCACAATATGACTGGCATCTGAATGGCACAATATGACTGGCATCTGAATGGCACAATATGACTGGCATCTGAATGGCACAATATTACTGGCATCTGAATGGCACAATAATTATGGCATCTGGATGGCACAATATTACTGGCATCTGAATGGCACAATAATTATGGCATCTGAATTGCACAAGAATTATAGCATCTGAATGGCACAATATTACTGGCATCTTAATGGTGCAATAATACTGACATCTGTATGGCAGCACATAACTTGATGCAAAACCAATGTGTGAACTGTACCAGGAAATTAATATGATTTTCTTTTTGATCTCACAATGTAAAAACATTGCAAAAAAATACAGCTAGTCTGAAAAATATTACACCAAGCAATAGCTTGAGACTACCTTGTTTCAATCAGCTATGCTGTTCATGGCACTTTCAAAGGCTTATTTCTTCTGAGGAATACCACATTTTATGAGATTATAATCCACAAATTGCAAAAGCAGCTGAAGTATGTTGGTTTAAATTGCATATGGAAACACATAGTGCATCTATTTCCTAACTCTTTGGCCCGTCCACCCAGGAAACTAGTATAAAATGAGATACTATAATCAATTTCAAGCCATAGCTATCTCTAACAGTTGGTCTCCAATTGTACAAGGCTGCAGAACTAAATGAAGCACACACATACACAAAAAGCGTACAGCCTGATGTAATGTATTGCTTGGCACATGACTGGAATACAGAATGTTCTGTGTTCCATCACAATTACCAGTCGCTTTTAAAGGCCTAGAAAAGAGATACTTCAATGGCCTTTGAGGCACTATAAGGACACTTTTAATCCTGATTGCTTGGAGATGTCATTGTACAATTGAAAGGAAGAAGAAAAAAACAGCTGCAGAAGTTGATGAAATCTAAACTTTCATTCTGGTGCATACTGATGTTAGTTTTCAAGTTGGCTTATAACCTCACCTGGCACCTACATGAAATTTAAAGAATATTTATATTACAAATGGATTTTTCATGACAAAAAATATCTAAAAGTACAGTTTGTTTTCATATGCATTGCAAAAAGGGTATGATTCAAAGCACACATTTCTATTGATTTGTTCGTATCTTGTGCTTACAGTATATCTTTATGTATACAAATGCTGTTTAAGGGTATTTTTTTTCCACATAAACATTCTCAAGGATATTGGATGACCCAGAGGCGTAACTAGAAACCACCGGGCCCTGGTGCAAAAATTTCCCTGGGGCCCCCCGAAGCCACCATGCAACTCCTATATGTCTGGTTTTATAATATTTACATAACAAACAAATATATATCAAAAAGACGAAAAATGATGATCGGCTCCGCTCACCTATGCTCTCCACGTGGGTGCTCCATCCCGCTGACCAGGCGTGTAATATACAGGCAAAAGAGACGAAAAAATGATGTGCACTCCACTCCAGTGAGCGATCCAATAAAGTGCTTTATTAAACAATGAACATGAGACCAAAAAGGAGGTACATGTACAGCAAAATGGACAAACAGAAAACCACACCTTACGCGTTTCGCGTATTACAACGCTTAATCATAGGTCCATTTTGCTGTACATGTACCTCCTTTTTGGTCTCATGTTCATTGTTTAATAAAGCACTTTATTGGATCGCTCACTGGAGTGGAGTGCACATCATTTTTTCGTCTCTTAAACAAATATATATATAGTTGGTTTTATATATATATATATATATATATATATATATATATATATATATATATATATATATATTTGTTATGTAAATATTATAAAACCAGCCATATATATTATATAAATATTACATAATATTACATAAACCTGAACCATATATATATATATATATATAAAACATATGGCTCAGGTTTATTTAATATGTGTATAACATATATGTTTTATAATATTTATATAACAAATATTCTATAAAACCAGCCATATATATATATAGCTGGTTTTATATCATATTTGTTATAATATTAGTTACATACATACATACACACAGTCAGACTTACACTGACATATACACACACAGTCAGACTTACACTTACATTAACACACACACAGTCAGACTTACACTTACATACATACATACAGTCAGACTTACACTTACATAAAGTCAGACTTACACTTACATACAGTCAGAGACAGACTTACACTTACATACTTAAATCCAGTCAGACTTGCACTTACATAGAGTCAGACTTGCACTTACATACAGTCAGAGACAGACTTACACGTACAAACTTAAATCCAGTCCAGGGGCGGATCCAGAGTCTGATCTCGGGAGGTGCACATGTCCGTCTGTCTTTTCCTCTCTCCCATGTCTGTCTGTCTTTTCTTCTCTCCTATGTCCGTCTGTATTATCCTCTCTCCCATATCCATCTGTCTTTTCCTCTCTCTCATGTCCTTCTGTCACGCTCCTCTCCCTTCCCATGTCTGTCGTACTCCTCTCACTCCCCGTGTCCCTCTGTCTCTCTTCTTTCCATGTCCGTTTCTCTCCTCTTCCTTCCCATGTCTGTCTATGTATCCTCTTCTTTCCCACGTCCGTCTGTCTCTCCTCTCATTTCCCATCTCTGTCTCTCCTCTACCATCCCATTTATGTCACTCTCTTCTCCCTTCCCATTTATGTCTCTTTTCTCTCCCTTCCCATGTCTGTCTGTCTCCTCTCCCCTTCCCATATCTGCCTGTCTCTCCTCTGCCATCCCATATCTGTCTGTCTCTCCTCTGCCATCCCATGTTTATCTGTCTCTCCTCTGCCAACCCATGTCTGTCTGTCTCTCCTCTATCATCCCATTTATGTCTCTCTCTTCTCCCTTCCCATTTATGTCTCTCTCCTCTCCCTTCCCATGTCTCTCTCTATTCTATAACCCATGTTGCACACCAAGGACATGCCTCATCACCCCATTTACATGCCTCCATCACCTCATTACATACACATTGCCAATGTTATTTGCCATTAATATTCCCCCAGCCAATTTGCCCAATAATATGCCAGTGTTAGTTGGCATTTAATTTGCCCCAGCCAATTTGCCCAATAATATGCCAGTGTTAGTTGCCATTTAATATGCCCCAGCCAATTTGGACAATAATATGCAAGTGTTAGTTGCCATTAAATATGCCCCAGCCAATTTGCCCAATAATATGCCAGTGTTAGTTGCCATTTAATATGCCCCTGCCAATTTGCCCAATAATATCCCAGTGTTATTTGCCATTTAATATGCCCCTGCCAATTTGCCCAATAATATGCCAGTGTTAGTTGCCATTTTATTTGCCCTAGCCAATTTGCCCAGTAATATGCCAGTGTTATTTGCCATTTAATATGCCCCAGCTAATTTGCCCAATAATATGCCAGTGTTATTTGCCATTTAATATGCCCCAGCCAATTTGCCCAGTAATATTCCAGTGTTATTTGCCATTTAATATGCCCCTGCCAATTTGCCCAGTAAAATGCCAGTGTTATTTTCCATTTAATATGCCCCAGCCAATTTGCCCAGTAATATGCCAGTGTTATTTGCCATTTAATATGCCCCAGCTAATTTTCCCAATAATATGCCAGTGTTATTTGCCATTTAATATGCCCCAGCCAATTTGCCCAGTAATATGCCAGTGTTATTTGCCATTTAATATGCCCCTGCCAATTTGCCCAATAATATGCCAGTGTTAGTTGCCATTTAATATGCCCCAGCCAATTTGCCCAGTAATATTCCAGTGTTATTTGCCATTTAATATGCCCCTGCCAATTTGCCCAGTAAAATGCCAGTGTTATTTTCCATTTAATATGCCCCAGCCAATTTGCCCAGTAATATGCCAGTGTTATTTGCCATTTAATATGCCCCAGCTAATTTGCCCAATAATATGCCAGTGTTATTTGCCATTTAATATGCCCCAGCCAATTTGCCCAGTAATATTCCAGTGTTATTTGCCATTTAATATGCCCCTGCCAATTTGCCCAGTAAAATGCCAGTGTTATTTTCCATTTAATATGCCCCAGCCAATTTGCCCAGTAATATGCCAGTGTTATTTGCCATTTAATATGCCCCAGCTAATTTGCCCAATAATATGCCAGTGTTATTTGCCATTTAATATGCCCCAGCCAATTTGCCCAGTAATATGCCAGTGTTATTTGCCATTTAATATGCCCCAGCCAATTTGCCCAGTAATATGCCAGTGTTATTTGCCATTTAATATGCCCCAGCCAATTTGCCCAATAATATGCCAGTGTTACTTGTCATTAATAAGCCCCAGACAATTTCCCCCCATTTCCCCAGCACTTACCTTTCCCTGGTGATTAGTGGCAGGCAGCATGGTCTCCTCCATGTTGCCTGTTTGGCTCCCAGGCGGTTGTGCCGACAGGTCACGTGACCCTGTGCGCGTATGACGTCAGTGCGCCGGTCACGTGACCTGTCGGCACTTCCGTGTCACACTGTGTTCGGCTCCCCGTGCTGCCTGGCAGGCAGGCAGAGAAGGTGAGGGGAATCTTTTTTTTTTTTTTTTTAGCTTCGTGTTTTTTGTTTTTTTTAAAGCGGTTATTTGTTTTTTCCTATCCTTGGGGGCGGGGGGGGGGCAATTGCCCCGTTGCCCCCCCCTGGATCCGCCACTGATCCAGTCAGACTTACACTTACATACATACATACAGTCAGACTTGCACATACACACATACATACAGTCAGACTTGCACTTAATTACATACAGTCAGACTTACACTTACATACATACACAGTCAGACTTACATACATACCCACCGATTTTTTTTGTTTGTCCCCCTCCCTGCCCGGTTACCTTTCATTGCAGGGAGGGGGGTTGATGCAGCCTCTGTTTTCGTCTGAGCGCCAGGATGTCACGGACATCCGGCACTCAAGCAGGCTCAGAGTGCGTGGGGGCGGAGCTTTCACACCCTTGTGTGAGACCAGCGGAGGTGCGGCTCCCTCTCCGGAGCACCTGTACTATGCAATCAGTTCAGATCGCATAGTACAGGTTTTGATCTATCAGGGTCGCAGGCGTCGACAGGGCAGTCGGGCCCTGGTGTCGCAGCTGCCACCCCTGCGATAATGATAGTTCCGCCACTGGGATGACACATGAAATGATTTTGCTTGAATTGATAATTATGAAAAATATCAAAAGATTGAATAATTGAAAATAACTGAATTTTTTTATTTGCGAGCTACATATTCATATGCAATTCAGTTGTCAGTTCAACATAGTTCACTGTTTATTGAATTGATACTAAAATAAATCGGGTACCCATAGCATATCATAATATAGCAGAAATATGGGTTATTCACTCAAACTGGACTGCAAAACCAATAGGAACACATTGAGGGAAGAGGTACATGTGTGTGGCATGCATCTATACTCCTAATGAATGGGATAAGAAATTAGCTCATCTCAGACAGGGCCTGTTTTAGGATTTGCAGTGCAAGGTTTGAGATAATTTGCATGTGAGATAATTTGCAGGGCTGCTTCTTTTTTTAAAACTCCATTGCATCTATTCAATAAAATTCAACTTTGGATGTCGACTTTGATTTTGAGACTCCCGAGTTTGACTTAGTCTCAAAAATAGCTTTGATCATTTAGCCTTCTATTGCTTTACTGGGGAGCCACTGGTAGTATCAGCTCTGTGTGTTTTACATACTCAGACCTCAGTCAGTGCTGCCTCGGCAAAAACAAGTAGCTCAGCACTTCAAAGTGAGGTGAATTTGTGGCCACACTAACATAATAAATGCATAGAACTGTGGAAAGTGATTAGGGGCATACATGGTATTATTTCAGACAATGGTAGGTGTATTATAGGTTAAATAAAATGTTGTTTGTTTTGTAAGCAACGCAGTATTTTCTGCTGCCTCAAAATAATCTGGCAGTGCCCCTTCCAAGATCAGACTCTGGATATGCGCCTCATGGACCGATTTTCAAACCGTAAGTCAGGAGGACAGAAACCCCTCATGGAGAAGAAGGTCTCTGTATGTAATCTATGTGACACTAAATAAGCTCTGTTACTACAACTGTGACTCTGTGTGTTTATCTGTTCTTACATCGATGTCAGGTTGCCTGACAGTAACACCACGCATGTGCGGTAGGTTGTCAGGCTGAGAGACAGCACTCCAGCACATATGCAACAGCGCTGTCAGTTTGTGTTACAGTGCATCCGTATATATGTAGATGCTCTCACCCTCGACCTCCCAAACCCTGTCCGGGGGCAGAAGTTGGGAGGTCTGGCGAGTGTGGCAAAAAGTCTTGCACCAGACCTGATAACAGAACAGCTTGAAAGAAGCATTGTAGATATTGGTTGCCAAGTTAATTGATTACATAATCCAGAAAAGGTATATAAATAAAGAGAATCAGAAGGCTACTTATGCAATACATGAAACAGTAAGGCCTGAGAAATGTCTTTCTGGTCACTGAATAGCATAGACAGAAATTACATTTGGAGATAAAAAAAACTGAGTTCACAGAATATACCAACAATGTACAAATATCCTAGTATTATATAAATTAAGTCAGTTTGGTAAATTCATATTAATCTTTTTCTGATATCAAACACAGTGAAAAGATAAAGGAGTGTGGGCTCTGGAAGCAGTGGGATCCAGCAGTGTAATGCATATAAGTAAGCGCTTGATGCGCGAAATGCGTCATGCTGTGAATCTTAACTGATTCTCTTCCCACTTGTTGCTGTGCAGATCATCATTATTTTTCTCACAATTAAATGTTTTTTTACTGGATCCCAAGAGTGTCGTCTTTTTCTGTCTTTTCAGTTCTAGATCACAATGCACTGTGTTGATGGCTTGTTCAATGAGTTATAACATGTTGAATATGCTTTGCAAAACTAAAATGGCTATAGAAAACTGTTTAAATAAGGTGTCACTGGTCAACTGCTAGCCTTGCTAATGCAAATTGATTACGTCAAGGTTTGTTTGATCTTGAATGTCTGGACTCCATCAGTCATGAGCTTGACACAAGTATAAATGTATTGTCTGTTTATTGTATTGTTATTTATTATACGTTTAGCCATAACTAGAGGGACAGGTTAATACTGGTTGGATAAGGATTTTTTCTTAAAGTTTTAAGTTTTGGACTATTGCCTGCCCCTGACTGGAATGATAACTGTCTTTTTTGTATGTATTGTATTAAAATTAATAAAAAGAAATAGAAAAAAAAGGTCACTGTGTTGATGGCTTGTTCAATGTGTTATGAAATGTTATCCCAGACTACAAAGCTGAAAGTATTAGTGATTTTCCTCAACAGATATTTCCATTTTATAAATTGTATGTTCTGCTACATTTCTTCACTGAAATTTGTGTCCTTGCAGCCTATTTCTTCTCTTTATTTTCTTTGAGGAATGATGTCTCACTTGTAGAATTCTCTTTTCTATATACTTGCTCCACTCTTGTGGCATGGATTTTTATTGCTGCAAACAAAGTAGACTATAAGCATCTCTGCAATAGAGGGCTCAAACTAATTTATTTTATTTTTTTTACATTTCTGTAATCTTCATGCTATCTTCAGCTATCATCTTCCTTTACATGTAGTTATAACTTACATCATAATACATTTCACGTTTTGCACACGAGAATACCGAGATGAGATTGGGGATGAGAATATTGCAAGGAATTCGACTTGGAAGGTCGAATTTGACTTTAAAATTCAAACTTCTCATGCTGTTCACTAAAATAAACTTGACCTCCCACTTCCACCACCTTCCCAAAGTCCATCTTGTTCTCCCATTTCAAACTCCCTTCAGTGATAAATATAAATTTCTATTAACAAAAAAACAGTGTTCAAATTGGGAGTTGACTTGAACTTTGATGTCCAACCCCCTCCTGCAACTCGCCTCATTTACAGGTGGGAAGTTATATTAAAAAAATACACCCCTTTCAAACTGGGTCCCGGAATCTATCAAAATGGTCCCCAGAACCTCTAACACATTAATGGGCCGCTACTATTAATGGTCCTGGCTGCAAGCCAAATGACTTGCAGCCCCCCAAAATGGAATAGGTACGGGACTTGCCCAGGGTCCTTGGCCCATTAATAAATACCAAACACAGTGATGGGGGTTTATAAATAATAAGCCGCCTAGAAATAGTAAGTTCCCCATCAGGGGTTTTGCCCAATGCCCTGAACAAATTAAATAATTAACTAAATTAATTAATAAAATAAAATGTATTGAAATGAATAGGAGCAAGTTTAATTTCATAAATTACTATCATATCCCCTGTCTCCTCTTTCCTACAAACTATACATGTTACTAAAAGTATCTACAGAATTAATCTCTACAGTTCCAGTCAATACTATTTCAGTGAGTCATTTTTTAACCTTTCCTGATAAATTGTATCCTGCAACCCATGAACCAGTTTTGTAGCCCTTCTCTGAACTCTCTCCAAAGTATCAATCTCCTTCTGGAGATACGGTCTCCAGTACTGCTTACAATACTCCAAGCGAGGTCTCACCAGTGCTCTGTACAATGGCATGAGCACTTCCCTCTTTCTACTGCTAATACCTCTCCCTATGCAAGCAAGCATTCTGCTAGCATTTCCTGCTGCTCTATTATATTGTTTACCTTTCTTTAAGTCCTCTGAATTTATTTCTCCTAAATCCCTTATCGCTTGAGGTTAGGACTGTATAAAATATTTTATATTCTGCCCTTGGGTTTTTACACCCAGGATACAAGACATAACTTACCAACACGACCTTCTGCAATACAAATAATACAAATATTAAAGAGAATGGGTTCAAGAACAGACCCCTTAGGTACCCTAATAGTAACAAGACCTTGCTCCAATATACTCCATTTACCACAACCCTCTGTTGTCTGTCACTCAGTCACTGCTTATCCATTCAACAATATTGGAATCCAAACCAAGTTGGTAAATGCCCTGACTGCATAGCCGGTTCAAACCTCACGATTGAATAATCATTTTTATTTCAGCTGCCAATTTGGTTAATTCTGAGATAACGTGCACAGAAAAGCAGCTTGAATCCCACTGAGAGAAAGGTTCTTAATAAATACTAGTTTTTATAAAGTGGTGGGAAATGTTTCAAATGCACAGTTGCCATTGTACATAACAAACTGCAACACGTTAAATGTGTTGGAAGCTCTAATGTACAACACAGTGTTATATTGTTTTGGTAAATCCATGCTAATAATGTTATATAGCCAATTTTAACTTGGTTAGTGATTGAAATCAGATTTTTTGGTTAAGCAGTATGTATCTATCAGCAGTCCGTCTTTGTGATAGCAGCACTAAGCAATAAAAACATAAATTTATTTATTTACTTTTTATGGCAAAAGTTAGTTATTTACCACAATCATTCATTAACAGTGTGACCAGTGCATTTTCCATTGTGCTGAATTGCTATCTTCGGCTGGATCCTCCTCTGTTGAGAGTTCCTGAGCCCAGTGACCATGAACACTTTTGTTTGAGCTGTTCTTGGATAGCAGCTTAGGTACTCGGGTACATTACTCCATTTTTACTGTTATGCTGGGAAGTGTTCAATTGTGTTTGTTTTAATATACATAACAGACAGCGAATTCATCTTTTTTTTGGTACCTTCCAGTGGTGTATCTTGGTTTTGTGCTTCCCTAGACAGACAAAATTCGGGCACCCCCCACCCACGTTGCACACCTATGACATGCCCCATCCCCCATGTTGAACACCCACAACATGCACCATCACCCCATTACATGCCCCATCACCCCATTACATGCCCCATCACCCACATTGCACACACACTAAATGCCCCATCACCCCAATTACATGTCACCATCAGCCTCATTTCATACCCCACCACGTCCATTACATGCACCCATCACCCCGATTAACTGGAAGGAGCTAAAGCTTGCTGAATGGTGGGGGAGGGAGCAAAAATGTTTCAAGCACCAGAAGGGTGGTTTATCACCCTCTGACAAAGTGCCGCCCTCTGGCAAAGTGCCGCCCTAGGCGATTGCCTTGTTTGCCTTGTGGAAGATACTGGTACCTTTCCAACACTTTAACATACAGAAGTATTTATACATAACCCCAATACATGTAGAGCTCCTAAACTGGCTAGGACCAATTCGGACTATACCAGTACAAAATAATGTTGTAGAGCAAACAAAGTAGACAGCTCAGGAATAGAGTTGAGCGGACACCTGGATGTTCGGCGGGTTTGGCCGAACTTCGGGAAAAAGTCTGGGTTCAGTCTCGAACTTGACCCCGAACTTGATCCCGAACCCGAACCCCATTGAAGTCAATGGGGACACGAACTTTTGGCCACTAAAATGCCTCTAAAAAAGTCCTGGAAAGGGCTAGAGGGCTGTAAAAGGAAGTAAAATGTGGGTAAGAGTAGGACAAGTGCCCTGCAAACAAATATGGATAGGGAAATAACTTCAAATAACATAAAATACATACAAATTAAAAATACAGCTGAGCCATAAAATAGCACTAGATGGAATCTTTGATTTTAGTTTTGGAAGAACATAAATCGAAATCTAAAGCATGGCTGCCAGGAGGATCAACAGAATTATCCATTTGAGAGAGGGTTGGAGTGCAGGGTATTCTCTTTCAGTTTATACTAAGTGACCCATAGGTTGAGGAGGTGGTGACTGTGGCGGTGTAGGTGGAAGCGGCACTGGAAGAGGAGGAGGTAGCCAGAATTTTTCAAAGTGCGCTGTAAGCACAGTATTTGACGGTTTTATTTGACTCTCAGATATGAAGTGCACCGCAAGACGCAAATGTACTATTTACCACCCAAAACTATTCGAATTTTTCAAAGTGCGCTGTAAGCACAGTATTTGACGGTTCTATTTGACTCTCAGATGTAATACATGTAATGCTATTGCTATTCTATAAACCGAAATAGAGTCCCCATTCATACGTATTCCATAAACACATAAAGACATTCGGTTTATAGACTTTCGGTTTATAGAATAGCAATAGCATTACATGTTGTCCATAAACCGAAAGTCTATAAACCGAATGTCTTTCGGCTTATAGACTTTCGGTTTATGGAATACATGTAATGCTATTGGCTTTCTATAAACCGAAATAGAGTCCCCATTCATAAGAAATTCTTATGAATGGGGACTCTATTTCGGTTTATAGAAAGCCAATAGCATTACATACACTGTAATCGCCAAACTCCCACACGAACATACAGTGAAATGTCCATGTACGGGCCCGGGGTCCAAAAACCGTAATGTTCGGTATGAACCCTAACAGTGCGGTTCGGGTTCGCTCAACACTACTCAGGAATAGAATAAAAACACCTTTTAAATCTTGAGGAAGCCACATCAACTTCCTTGGTTTAATGGAAAATGTGGTCACACTGTTCTAATACCTCCAATTGGCAAGACTCACAGACAATAAAATACCGTTTTTACTTGAATCTAATGTGCACCTTGTTTCAAAAAATGTTGTCTCCAAAATTTGAGTGTGCATTAGATTCACATTTGTTTTATGTTGCAATTTAAACCAAAAAAACAAACACATTTTGATATTAACAAAAAGGAAAGCACAACGCAATAAACATTTATAATAAATAATAAAACTATCGTAAGTTGGTAGCATAAACTAATTGTTATATAAAAAAAAGTAGTGTGTGTACAAATGCGCATTATATTTGCTGGCAAAATGTTTTTTTCGGCTTCAAGGTGACAAAATTAGAAGTGCGCATTAGATTCGATGGAGCATTAGATTTGCGTAGATACAGTATGTGTTTTGAACACATGTAAATTTGTGAGCATGTCTTCTGGTTTGAGAACAAGCACAAAGATCTAATAGTGATCCTTGCATTGCATGGTGAGCTCAATGTGCCTGCTACTTCGTTTATGTTTTGACAGCTTTCGTGCTATACAAGCTTTAAAGGGACACTACCACTTCCATAAGATGTAACTTATTACCTGTGCATTAAAAACAAACACAAATATAAGACATATGTCACTGTTTTTTTTCCTTCTATTTTTGAATTAATTGCAAATAAAAGTAAAAATAAAATTAGTTATTTATCTCCAGCATCCATTTTAGGATTTTACCCATTATGTAACATTCTCCAAAGCTTCCAGCAAGTCTCACTTTACAACTGTGGCCAAAGCCTGTAAGCCCTGCTCTCTTACTGGCGCCTGTGAATGATAGTTAGCAGGACTAGATTGCTGTGTGCAACTTTTTTTTGCCTGCATTCCAACACAAAAGAAGAGATTGACTTGATCAAACAAGATCATAACTCTACCCCTTGTGATGTAATAGTTACATTACCCTCCCATTCAATGCAAGTCTATGATCAGAATTCTGACTTATAGACTGCATTCTGTGTCCCCAGCTTCCGTCACAAATGTAGTGCAATTGCACCATAATTAAAGGAATACTGTAGCAAAATCATAGGTTATGATTCACTGAAAGATTGCATCAAGAGAAGGTATTTTAAATAGAAATACTTTGATGAAAGAAAACAAGTAAAGTAGCTTGTGGAGCGCTCTTTGCTTATATCAGGCTGCAAACATGTTTGCTATCAGGGCTGCCATCAGGGGGTATATAGCCAGTACTCCAGTAAGGGACCTGGCAGTACTCGGGGGACCACAGCCAGATTATGTCTGTGTGATGCACACAGACATCCTTAAGTATTAACATATATGTACTAGCAAGTTTTGGGGGGTCATCAGGGTCACATTATTGTCTAGAAAATATGGTATGTTATCCTTTTTTTCATTATGTCACTATCTCTTCAGGAGGCCATACATGTGGCTTTATCTGGGGCTGGGCAATGTCTCCTTGTCAATGCAGCATGTGGGCAGCAGTCAAGACCACTGTCCCGCTCATGCATATCCAGCACAGTGTGACAGGAAAGGCCAGAAGAGCCTACTACTCCTACAAATTAGCAGTACTTAGACCGCCAGGGGGGAAAGTGTCAGGAGTGGGGGTTAAAGATATATAGGAAGAGGCCAGGCCATTAGTTCTGTAAGGGGCCCCAACATTTTTTCATTAAAGCATTTCTATTAAAAAAATAGCCTGATGCATTCTTTCAATTAAACCTAAAACTTTTTTTTAAAGACTATTGTTCTTTATACCTGTGCCAGTTGCGTCAAAATAAAAAAGTGATCTTGTTATGTTGCATGCTATGTATAAATAGATAGTAAAATAGCGCCTATTGTAGAGTTTACATTTTAGTGGCTACAATTCTCCACCAGTCTTGATCTGGTTATTGCACTGTGGAAAAAGTCACAAAGTGACACTATAAAGTGACATATTTAGACTAAAAAATTTGCCCCAATTTTTGTATATATAAAACCCATCCAGACAGTTTTTCTACATACAATACAGCTGCAAAAACCTGACTAAAGGAATCAGGATTAGACATTAAATAAAATGCCCTATTATTCCTAAATAATCCACGTTGTATTTTTTTCTGGTAAAGCAATAGATAATTTTGCACATTTTTTCCAGCTGCCTGACTTTTGCAGTTTGTTTCTCAGTTCACTTTTTAAAGCCCACCAAATTATGGGCTCCAGAATGATTGTCGGCATTGGTTTTATGGGTTTCTTATCTCAATGCTAAAATTAACCTAGCTATAGATCATCTAACATAACATTTCCTTTTTAATTAACTTCGAAATACATTTTGTGTCGATTAATAATAAAATGTCTATTTTTTCAAAACTACGGAACATTCTCACACTGCCATAAAAATAAAAAATAAAAACAAAATAGGATATAATAGAGCAAGCACAGTTTTCGACATATGTTATAGCCAAAGGTGGTTTGTCTTTTATACATCTAGGGAATTTAAACTTGGGATGAACAAAAAGCTTCAAATGTAACTGAATATTAACATAATAATTTTTTTTTTTTTTTTTTTGCAAAGATAAAAATCTTCTTGTAAAATATACTAATTTGTTCTCTTGAGTAAATCTGTTTCTAGTGCTAAACAATGCTGGATTATGATGTAAAGGTTTCATAATGCATGAGAGTGGCAGGCGCACCTTGGACTTTGCTACAAGCATTTTTCCCATTTGCAGTTGAAGTTGGAATACAAGCTGATAGTGAGAATGAAAAGCATGCATACTGGAGTTGCCAGCTATTAAACTCGCACAGACTCCTAGCCTCCAGTAGCAGAAATTTCTCACTTCTGTTTTGAGAATCACATTTCTTTGGACAGCTGGAAGAGTTGGCTGTATTATTTCTGTGGTATAACATGTCACAAGGTTTTAGTTTTAAGCCAAATCATTTTAAAATACCACAGAGGTCTACATATTTGTAAGCAAGAATATATAGTTATATCTGTATTTATATCTGTATCCACATGTAGAGGCACAGAGAATATAATATAGCTGGCTGAATTTCTTCAATTATAGATACAGCTCTCGACATGTGAAGAATGCAATATATTTCCATCAGTAGCCTTACTGTTATTAATATTAATCACAATAATGATCAAACTAGCATAAATATGATGAAAATAATAATACCTAACTACATCAGGATAATATAAATCACCCACAGGCTTGTTAACACTAAAGGAAAATGTGTGGCGTTGATTGTGACTCAACATATTTATTAATTTTTAAATATGTAATGGTAATTGATGTAGCATCAGCAAAATGTACAGAAGCCAATTGAAAACTTAGTTCCAGTTAGGAATGAAGGTGGCTGGACTGGAATGGTGCCTTTAAAGTCCAGATGCATTAGGGGCACATCGGGGACATACATACCCCCCTCTTCCCAAGATCTGGGGGCTGCCCAAACACCCCTCAAACCCAAACAAAATATTTTTTTTTTTTTAAATTCCCTACCTGCTCCTCCACCTCTACATTACCCAGATGGAAGGACGAGTCACCTGTGTAAAAAAAAAAAAAAACTTTGGGTGCCAAGGGGGTGGGAAGCCCAAAGGGAGCCCTTCAACGATTCACAATCGCCTTGAGTCCTTTGTTTCAATCCATTTTAGTATGTTCCACGAATAAAACACAAATACAAAAATACATTCAATACATATCAAAATCTGCACATAACATGTCCATGAGCACTATACAAAAAATGTCTTAACAGAGCTAACAAGACAGAACTAGCATTTATAATCATGACCCTGTCAAACTTTTAAATATTATTATTGCACAAAGGGCAGGTGCAAGGATTTTTGCAACCCTAGGAGAACCCTCATGTTGCCACCCATTGGCTAAGACCCTTGCCCTTCCCCTACATATAATAACCAGACAACACCACATCAATCACGCAATCATAAACACAATCTCACTCATACACACAGTCACCTATACACAAGCAAGCAGATTTTTTTCTTGTTAAAGAAAAATAACATTTCTTAATGTGTCCCCCTGTCTCCTCTCCCTCTTCATGCCTGTCCCTCTCCTCTCCCTCCTCGTGCCTGTCCATCTCCTATCACTCCCCTTGTCTGTCTCTCTAATCTCCCTCCTCATGTCTGTCCTATTCTCTCCCTCCCCATGCCTGTCACTCTCCTCTCTCTCCTTATGCCTGTCCCTCTCCTCTCCCTCCTCATGTCTGTCCCTCTCCTCTCCCTTCCCATGCTTGTCTCTCTCCTCTCTATCTTCCCATGCCTGTCTCTCTCTCCCTTCCCATGTCTCTCTCCTCTCTCCTTTTCCATGCCTTTCTCTCTCTCCTCTCTGCACCCATGTTGTCCCCCATGTCTGTCCTCCCCCCTCCCATGTCTGTGGTCAGTTTCCCCCCTCCCTCGTGGTCTGTGGTCTGTTCCCCGCAATGCGGCACTGAGGGAGGGAGGTGGACCTCACCGGGGATGAGCTGAAGGTTCGCCCCCTCCTTCTATAGGAGCAAGGTTTTTTTTAATGGGGAGCAGCGGGCAGTACTAGCTCTCAGAGAGTGCTGCCCTCGCTCCCTCCAAAACAAATACAGAAAGTGCATAGAATACACAGAAGGCATGCTGTGTTCACAAATTCACTTATATAAAACAATATACTTAAGTTTTTATTCAGATAATGATGTCACTCTCATACACAAAAAACATAAAAGAAAATATAACATATTTTCTTTTATGTGTAGAAAATATAGTGTAGCATATTAGATAAATATGCAGACAAACACACTAGTGGTTGTTGGAAATGCACTGAGACTCCGGGAACATGGGATGGAACGGATGGCTCTTCCTCTTCAAAATACTCCACCTCGTACTACTCCTGTTTCTTCTTCCTCTTCAACTGAAGAACCCATGCAGATCGGGATGACATGTGGACCACTCTCTGATTTAGAGAACAGAAGAAGACAAGCCAATTTATGTATGTACATTCATCTGGTTATAGAGGTAAGCCTTCTGCCTCTTACTACACTTTATTGCTGAGTGGTTCAGGGCCTCATTTATCCCTTTCTGTTTCAAATAAAAAAGGTCACACAAATAGCCATCATGGAGTCAGGTGCAAGCGATTGCTTTCTGGATATCGTATTAGCTCACTCCTTACAGATTCCAACCCTGGTCAATAACCAGCCATTGACAGTACATTACTTGGACGGAAGTCCCATCCAGTCCAGCCCCGTCACCCAAGAAATCATATCCGTCACCTTAACCGTCGGTATGAAACACAAAGAAACCCTGCGCCTCTGAATATGCGGTAGGAGCCATTCTCTCTCAACATTAGGGTGAAAAATGAATACTACCCCCTGTGTTATATTATTCCAGAAGACTCACTCCTACCGAATGCAATTACAGCGTCGGAGACTAAGAATTGTTGACTATTATTCTCGCCTTACAAGAATGGTGACACTTAGAAACATAGAAACATAGAAACATAGAATGTGTCGGCAGATAAGGACCATTCGGTCCATCTAGTCTGCCCAATTTTTTTTAGTACTTTTATTAGTCCCCCGTTCCCGGTCTTATAGCTAGGAAAGCCTTGTGTCTATCCCACGCATGCTTAAAATCCTTGACTGTGTTTACCTCAACCACTTCTGCTGGCAGGCTATTCCATACATCCACTACCCTCTCAGTAAAGTAATACTTCCTGATATTACTTTTAAATCGTTGCCCCTCTAATTTAAGACTATGTCTTCTAGTTGTGGTAGTTTTTCTTCTTTTAAATATACTCTCTTCCTTTACTGTGTTGATTCCCTTTATGTATTTAAATGTTTCTATCATATCCCCCCTGTTACGTCTTTCCTCCAAGCTATACATGTTAAGATGCTTTAACCTTTCCTGGTAAGTTTTATCCTTTAACCCATGAACCAGTTTAGTAGCCCTTCACTGACACTTGTTAGAGGGAGAGTTACATCCTGTCACGTTGTTTATAGACCACTTTGAATATCTGTGAACTGCACGTTGGTTATGTCACAGACAAGCCAAGTGGGCTCTGTTTTTCCACGCGATTTCATCTCCATATAACTTACCGGCCAGGAAGTAAAAATGGAAAAGCTGACGCACTCTCCGGGATACACAAACCAATTAAAGCAAAAAACACGTCTGATAATACCATCCTACAATCAAGTCCCTTCTTGGCTATGCAGGCAACCTTACTAGAGAAGATCCGGAACCACAGTTGAAAACCCTCTATACCCATCAGCATTCCTCCTCTATGACCTTAACAGGGTTTCTTTTACAAGGACAATCTTCTGTTTGTTCCTGTCGATGCCAGAAAGGAGGTGCTCCAATTTGTACATGACCATAATCTAGCAGGAAATGGTGGTTTGAAAAAGACCATCACATTAGCTCAGAAACATTTTTGGTGGCCAAAGATAAGAAAAGACATCCACCATAACATCCGATCCTGCCCCATTTGTGCTCGCAGTAAATGGAATAATCAAAAATCCACAGGATATCAACAGCCTCTTCCTATCCTGAACCAGCCATGGGAGGCACTTATGGTGGACTTCATAGTCGATCTGCCACTCTCTCACCAGCACAACACTATCATGGTGGTAGTCGGCTGACTCACCAAGATGGCACACTTCATTCCAGTTTCAAGCCTACCCTGAATACGCACCACCCTTTGCCTTCATGGGATATCTTGCTTTATCCTTTCAGATCGAGGGGTACAATTCACCTCTAGGTTCTGGAATTAATTTTGCCAAGGACTGAAGGTCAATCATCTGCTAACCTCCGCTTACTATCCACAGTCCAATGGCCAGACAGAAAGGGTCAATCAGATTCTAGAACAGTACCTCAGATGTTACATATCTTACACTCAAGACGATTGGTACCCTATGTTACCCCTTGCAGAATGTTGTTACAATAATCATCTACAATGCTCCATTGGTCTCCTTTTAAGGCCAATTATGGTTTTAACCCTACCTCCAGTACCACACATGCCGCGTTTAGCAAGTGTCTCTGTCATGCAGGTGGCAGGGGGTGTGTCCTGGTGCCCAATGGTCCACTCTCCTTGACAGTATCGGCGGAGGCGGGGATGAAGGCTGGCACTCACTCTAGTTGGTGTCATGCTTCTCTATGGGAGGTCGGTCGAACTCCCTAAGTGGTGTGGGAGGGGTTTTTCCCTGCAGCCCTTTAAATACCTAGAACTGACTTCACTCGGTGTTTGTGTAATGAGCTACTAAGGTGTTCCCACTCTTAGTTCCCTAGATTGTTGACAATGCATTATCCCCATGCTGTATTGACCTCCTGGATTTTTGGATATTCTGATCTTTCCTGCATTGACCCCAGCTTGCCTTACCGTTTTCCCTCTTTTGCTACCTGCATAGACCCCGGCTTGGAACATCATTTATGCTCCTTTGCTGCCTGCACTGACCACGGACTGTCTAACGTTGACTCTCTCTACTGCTCCCCTTTGGCCTCCTGGACTACCTCACTGCCATGGGCTCCCAGCCACAGCCTGACAGCTAATTGCATAGATGCAACATATCACAATACTACATTTTATTGCTTTTCCAGACTCAAAATGTTAGCATACCACATTTTGAACCTGAATATGTTTCTAAGATTTTCATACACAATTATCATACTGTAGGTTTATAAGACACCATATAATATATATTACAAAAACAAATACAAAATCTCCAAATTGGTCAACTATTAGAGAGCTTGTCCTATACCATTGCATTACCTGCCAAGAAAAATATAGAGGCATAAATTACGAGATCTGGGGGGGGATTCAATAATTTAACCATTGCATTGCTGTAGCTTTTTTATATGTTCGACATAGACCTAAAGATGTCCAGAGCCTCTAGTTAAAAGTTACATTTTATTTTCATAGCAAGCATTGGCTACTTCACTCCCACAATATTTTGAGAGAAATGTTAGTGTAAAGCTAAATGCTGCAAAGGTGTTCAATTTGCACGTGATACAATTAAAATAAATACATGTTATTAATTACAAAGATAAAAGTACCTACTCTGCTTAGAGTGAAGGAGAATATAAATGCAGTCTTAGCAGTCAAAGCCCATGCACAGTTTCTTTTTTTAATCCTTTTATCCTTTCATTAAAACACACTCAGGTTATTACTGCTGATTCCTCCTTTCAAGACTGCAAGATTTGATCAACTTTGTTCTGCAAATGAACATAGATAATCGAATAATCTGAAGGCATATGGTTAAAATTAAGAAAGTGTGAAGAGCCAGGAGATTAGAGTGGAAATATACCTACTTCAATGATTGTAAAAATAAACAAACCCTGGGAACATAAGAACATGTATTGCTATTTCAAGCACAGTGCAGGATGCTGCAAATAAATACATACTATTTCATGTTGCCAACTGTCCCGTTTTTGTGGGGCAGTCCCGTCAAAACAAAGATTGTCCCAGGGAATTTGTGCCGTTTTAGCACGATAGTGGGTCACATGACGTAATTTCATGATGTCACGTGACTCGTGCAGGTCAGTCTGGGTGAACTGAACCCACATCAGCCTGCATTAGCAAGCCCTGTCACACTTATCTGCTGGAAGCAGGCAGGATGCGTGTGGCAGCTCAGGCAGTGGCGTCACCACTATTTTTTTTTTTAAACTTTAATAGAAAAAAAGTTTGAAAAAAAATGTCATTGCCGGTGCACGGAGGATATGGCCAGGGACACGGAGTAAGTGAGTACTGGGGAAGCGGGTAAGAGGGTGGTATGTTTGGGAGAACATGATAATGGACAATTTGGCTGTGGCATAATAATGGGACGTTTTTCTGTGGCATATTAATAAACAAATAGTGTCATATTAATAGGCAATTTGGCTGTGGCATATTATGGGCAAATTGGCTGTGGCATAACAATGGTCAATTTGGCTGGGGCATATTAATAGGCAATTTGGCTGTTGCATATTATGGGCAAATTAGCTGTGGCATAATAGTAAGCAATTTGGCTGTGGTTTATTAACAGTGGGCAAATGGGCAAACTAACAGTGGCATAGTAATGGGCGAATTGGCTGTGGCATATTGGCAAGCTGGCTGTGGCATATTGGCAAGCTGGCTATGGCATATTTATGGGCAAACTAACAGTGGTATATTTTAATAGGCAAATTGTTTGTGGCATATTAATGGGAAAACTAACAGTGGTATATTTTAATGGGTTAACTAACAGTGGTATATTTTAATGGTTACCTGGCTGGGAAATATTTTAATAGATAAACTGGCTGTTGCATATGTTAATTGTAAAGGGACTATGGCATGTTAATTGGTACAGTGGCTTATTTTAATTGACAAAGTGATGCTGTGGCATGTTCTGTGGGGAAAAATAAAATGTACTATGAGGGAAAGTGACACTGTGGCATGTTCTGCAGGGGCAGCTCAGGAGAGCATAGTGACACTGTGGCATGCCAAATCGTGTGGGTTCAATATGAGTGCAAGCCAAGTGCTGTGGGTACTCTATGGTGCTGTGTTAAGTCATTTAGGTACAATGAGGGTGCATAGGAAGGGAATAAAAACAAGAAATGCAGTTTTTCAATAACATTTTTATTATATATGAAAATAGTTGATTGTAATATTAAAAAGTTCATCTAAGCATAAATGCAACTAGTTATACACATACAGATAGAGAGAAAGAGATGTCTGTGTGTATAGATAGGCTTGTGTGTGTGTGTGTATAGGCTATGTGTGTGTGTGTGTGTGTGTGTGTGTGTGTATATATATATATATTTATTGTTTTATAATTAATGAATGTGGACCACCGTCCTGTATGCGGAATAATAATGAGGGTCCCGTGTGTGGCATAATTAATAGGGGTTCCGTGTGGGATTAATTCAGGGGCTCCAGTGTGTGGCATAATTAATAGGGGTTCCATGTGGGAATAATTCAGGGGCTCCATTGTGTGGCATAGTTAATGGGCTCCTGTATGTGGCATAATCTGTGGGGCTCTTGTATGGATTTATGTTTAAATCTTTGCACCTCTTCCCCCCCATTATAACTGTTCAAAATGCTCTTGGATACAAATAAAGAAGCTATTATGTTTTGCTAATATAATTGTAACTTGATCTCTATATCTATTCTTTTATTACTTTACTTAAAAGGTAGTGCATCAGATGGTAGTGGATGCATGGAATAGCCTTCTATAGAGATTTATACAGCGGAGATCAGAAACATAATAGCATATTACTTTGCTGAGTCGGGGGTGCATGGAATAGTCTTTCAGCTGAAGTGGTAGAGGTTTTATGGTGTACACACAGCTCTCTGACTGAAGCACATCTGCACAAGGTCTTACTATATTTCATGTCAAAGTGATAAAAATGTGCCTGATTTAGATGTTGTGCTGCGAATATACAGTATCTGTTGTAAACCAAGGATGCATGGTAATGTTGGGAACTTGGTGATATAATTTACACTGTGACAGGTGGCATTAAATGATGCTAATTACATGGAGTGCACGGGGCTTTTAACAGTAGGTTTGGTACACTTTCAAGTAAGTAATTGGAAGCTGAGCTGCAAAGTGTCCATAGAATTGTTTTTTTAAATGTTGGCAACTATTCTGTTTATGACATAAAAACCCAAGATAATATGACGTGCGAAAAGAATGGTAGAATTTGATAGAAAACCTTATCGATATGCAGAGGAGGGCTGTACATTTTTTAACCTAAAGGATAAGGTAGACATACTGAAAAATAAGGTACAGAGATTGATAGACAGACAAGACAAGTGGATAGAAAGACAGACATGACACATAGATAGACAGACAGAGAGAGAAGAAATTGGGCACTTTTACCCAGTTTCCACTGATCTTTTTCACCCTTTCTTTACCTCAGATCCAGTAATGCAGAGTGGAGAGAAAGGCTGTAAAGGTGGAGACAGCAGGGACTAATTGTCTGCGTGGAAGGGCAAAATACTAAGCATATCTGACCTCAGGGATTTCTTTCCTAACCTATTGATTCCAGCCAGAGGTTCATCTAAAGTATATGACAGCTTATCCTTCTCACTGGTGCATTTAGAAGTGCAAAGTGCTGCAGCCCTAGCCCATTGAGTGACATTAGAGAGCAATATCCTCTTTCCCCAGTTTCCAACCAAATTAGTTTTGTGTCTGGAGAAATAGGACGTATGCTTATTATCTTAATGCTATCTTACAGAGTAATTCCCCCAACCCACCGTTTGGCCTCCCATGAGCCCAGATCTTACTCCCTTTGATTTTTATTTGTGGGGCCACCTAAAAGCCATATTGCCAAGGTAAAATTTCACAACATTCTCCATCTGAAACAACGCATTGCGGAGGCATGTTAGAGACTTCCAGTGGATTTGAAACCACGTGTTCTGGAGGAATCGTCTTCACCTGTGTATGCTACACAACGGTGGGCACTTTGAACAGATTTTGTAACTTGATATGTTTTTCTCCTATTGTTCCAGACTTATGAGACACGCTGTATTATTATTATTATTAATTTTATTATTATTGTTTGTTGAAAAAAATGATCATTTTTATTTTGACTAATATCCATTGTTTCTAGCATTCTATATAGAGCTGTCAAAAGATTGGTAAGTCTGGAGTGAAGGTGACCTGGCTCTGTAACAAAACAAAAAAAAAAGAAAGAATGGAGACAGTTCCCCAGAAAACGATATAGTCATTTTGATGTACTCCTTCAATTCTTATAATACTGAAAATAAAACATCATTATTCAGGCAACAGACCTGTTCTAAAATAAACTTAGACTAACAGGTCCAGTGGCACCATTACATTTGGTAAACTCTGTGGTCAGGCATTCCTTCTTGTGTACAAAGATAGGTGCTGCTAATCAATTTCCCTTACTTAATTGATTACCAGCAAGTGTGACCACCTTTGCCACCAGTTTGCTGGTCTGGAGATTTCAGGTGTGTTAACGCAGTATCAAGGAGGAAACATCAGCAATGATCTTAAAGAAGCAAATGGTGCTACGCATCAAACTGGGAAGGGTTGTAATGCCATTTCCAAACAATGTAAATTCCATAATTCTACAATGACAAAGATTATTCAAAAGTGTAAAACATTCAAGACCATTGCCAATCTTCCCAGGAGTGGACATCCCAGTAAATTGACTCCAAACTCAGACCGTGCAATGATCATAGAAATTGAAAAAATCTCATGAGTTATACTCAGCAGGCTTCAGTTTGCCTGTCAAATGTTAATGTCTATGACAGTACAATTAGAAAAATGCTGAACAAGTATGATTTGTTTGGAAGGGTTGCCAGGAGAAAACATCTTCTCTCAAAAAAGACCATGGTAGCATGTCTTATGTTTGCAAAATCGCATCTGAACAAACCACAAGACTTCTGGAACAATGTCCTTTCGACAATCGAGACCAAAGTAGAGATGTTTGGCCATAATGCACAGTGCCACATTTGCCAAAAACCATATCACAACAAACACCTCATCCCAACTGTTAAGCATGGTGGTGGAGATTGCATAGCCACGATGGTCACCCCCGGTCCTTCCAGTCCCCACCACATGGCAGGTCCATCCAGGTAGTCAGTCAGCACAGGTTGTCAATAAAAATGCTGGTCCTGATCCCATAGTAGAGGCGTTTAGAGGAGAGAGAGAGACAACAGCTATTATGGTAGAGGAGAGAGAGAACGCAGACATGGGGGAGGAGAGGAGAGAGACAGTAGACATGGGGCAGAGGAGAGAGAGCAGACATTGAGGGGATAATTATAGGAGAGGGAGACTCCTGGGTGTCCAGGTTTGATTTTTCAAAATCTGATTACCCTTTATAGATTAATACTTCATATATCGTATGTATGATCAAGACAGTGTTTGTAGTGTTTTTTCAATGTTTATTAGCGCTATCAACCTATTTCTGAAGAACTTTTATTATTCACTGAAAAAGGTGCCCAGCGCAAAGGTGCCCAGCGCAAAAGGTGACCATTAATTTTGGTAAGTGCATTGCCTGGAAATACAAGCTAAGGGAAAGGTTTCATGAATTGAAGGATGTGAGCATCTGTATAGCACACAGTGTTGTAGATGGCAGCAGCAGAGCCAGAGTTACCATTGTTGGTGGTGCATCCTACCTCATTGCCTTAATTTAATCTAACCTGACCCCACTAGATCACCAAGAAGAAGTCTGGTGCTGTGCACAGGGATGTGGGGTCAATATGTTGCAGTGGAGAGGGATGTGGGGTCTAATAGAGTAGTGGAAAGAGATATGGGGCAATCTGGCACAGTGACAGGGAAGAGGGAGAAATCTGAATTAGTAGAACGTTTATGAGAGGAGGAGGTGCAATATGGACAGGAAGGGATGCAATTAATGAGGTTTGGTGGATGAATGAGTTTAGTTAGGCCCAAGGCAGCACACAACCTAATTACTTGTATATGTTGTTTTGTTGTAAAAAAACAAAAACAAATGGCAGTACATATATAAAATCATATATATATACATTGCTGCTATGCTGATCTGGAAGGGGGTGATATGTGATGGAAAGGGTGTCTTCTCTTTCTATGACTTTTATCAACCCATAACCAGTAACACAGCCTCAATATTAACTAAAGGTAAACATGTGTATGTGTTTGCAATGCACCTGGCAACACATCCATAACCATTTATAGAAAGTTGTAAATGCTTGAGGAACTTGGATTTTAAGACTGGTGGGTGATGGAAATAGATGTCAAACCGTGGCTTCCTTTCTCAAGCAAAATTTGTTTTAAAAAAAAACAAACATATGTATTAGAGCAAACCAAATAATGTTTTTTTTTTTTAATAGCTATTGGTTTGGACCTTTCCCCACAATAGCTCACTGGAAAAGCTCTACAGCCCCTATTTGTACTACCATCTCTAAAATAAAATAAATACATGTAACATTACATTCGCCTTCTGGAAACATTCTTGTGGTTACTAAATCCTTTTATTGAACTCTAATTTTCATCAGTCATCGCAGGCCTTTACTGGCCCAAAAGCAGCTTACACCATCAGTACAGGTAGAAAAGTGCATTTGACAGGGTTGGATGATTTGATTTAATGGATATGCCTGTGAGATTTGATGCCGGAAGAGGCTTTTTTCATTCTGCCCCAATCTATACCAATCTAGCACGTTCAACAGCTATGAGACAAGAGTCATTTTTCAATATATAAAGAAACTTGCCAAGCTTGGCTACTTCATTCTCCTGAGTGCTTTATTTTAGGGTTTAAGACTTCCAGCAAACACTAAGAGATGTGACAGTCAATTCGGACAGATGCACCAAGTCTCACCTGAACAAAACCTTTGTTATTCTGTGCCATTGTATTACTGAACCAATTTATGTTACTTGTCTCTTGGGTGACCTTACAAGTTTCCTATCAGAAGTTGTCATGAGGTTAACACACAAAAAATGACCTTTTTTGTCAGTAATAGGAATTAACAACAGTGTGTGCTGCTCATCTTTGCTTTAACATTTCCCTGGAGAGTACAAATGTGCTTAAAAAAATGTAAGAATAATATATAATATCGCTTTGAAAAAATTATTTTAAAAAATATATATACATAGTGTATCGACATAATAACGATGTATAAAAGCATGTTATAGATTTTTCTAATATACATTTTAGATACAAAGAAATCAACAGTGAATTTATTGTAAAAAAAAATAAAAAAAAATAAACTAAATAAATGACTCGAACAATAATAGAAAAATCTTACAAAGAAAATGAAACATTATTTCTTGTATGGCAGGTTTTAAGGATAATGCTGCTTTAGAGAATACACTTGGGTATAATAAATCCTTCGTTTTAAGAGTTTCTGTATTCTCAGCTTTAAATATGAAACAATGCAGCATGTCAGACCATGTCATGCTTGAATTCTTTTACTTGCATATATTAGACTCTACAATTATAGGTTGTTTTGAAGTAGACCTCAGATGGTCTCATTTTGGAGTTATGTCGTAAGCTCACTGTGCATTTCATGGGTTAATATGCCTAATTGGAAAATCATTTAACTTTGTGTTAATATTCTATACTTTTACATTAAATATTTCTCAGAATGTGTGCAATATAGAAGAAAGACTGTAATGTCATTTTTTTTTTCTCTAAGAAGGCAGTTAATGGAACTAGGGTGACATTTACACTTAGAATGCAAAGATATTGTGTTCTGGCAAGAGAAAATGACAATATGCCTTGTTAAATATAGAAATGGCTTGTGTTCAACAGTTATATTTTAGAAAAGGCTATCTACCAGCTGGTCAGTGTCATTTTACTCTGACAAAGACAAAATTAATTTCTCATTTTGAATACTTAATTCGTGTAACAGCCTGTTCCTTGGTCATTCAAGTTGCTGATTCAGAGTAATAGTAAAATTAATCTAACGGGTTGCTTACTTAATTATACTAAGATATGCCATCAAAGCTCCCTTATTTTTATTTTGCAGGTGTATCAGCGCACGATCAATGAGCTCAAGCTCAATGAGTGTCACTGACAGATGCAAGTTCAACACCGCCGCCAACTCCCACCAGACTTTATAATATGATGCAAGAAAACAATTGTTATATGCACTCTGTGTTCAGGCTTGCTGAGGTGGCTTAAATAAATGTCTTGCTCTACAGTTTAACAAAGTAAATTTTAATTTTTCTAAACAAGCCTAAACACAGAATACATATATAAAATATAATTGTTTTCTTGTACCCTTATTTTTCAGTCTCTTTCGTGTCTATCATGCAATCTTCTTTTTTTTTTTTTTTAAAGTAGTTTGCAGAAAATAGTGTCGGAAATCTACAGTTACTTGTTGCACAAAGAGAATCCATGAAGAGAATGCACAGCGCCACATTTGGCAAAAACCATATCACAACAAACAATGCTTAGAACAATATAACAATGTTAACAATACTTTTACCATGAACCATGTAACAATGCTTCAACCAGGAACCATATAACAATGCTTCGACCAGGGACCATATAACAATGCTTTGACCAGGAACCATATAACAATGCTTCAACCAGGAATCATATAACAATGCTTCGACCAGGGACCATATAACAATGCTTTGACCAGGAACCATATAACAATGCTTCAACCAGGAATCATATAACAATGCTTCGACCAGGAATCATATAACAATGCTTCGACCAGGAACCATATAACAATGCTTCGACCAGGAACCATATAACAATGCTTCGACCAGGAACCATATAACAATGCTTTTACCATGAACCATATAACAAGGCTTTTTCCATAAACCATGTAACAAAAAATACTTTTACCATGAATCATATAACAATGCTTTTACTGTGAACCATGTAACAATGCTTCGACTAAGAACCATATAACAATGCTTTGACCAGGAACCATATAACAATGCTTTTACCATGAACCATATAACAATGCTTTTTCCATAAACCATGTAACAAAACAATACTTTTACCATGAATCATAACAATGCTTTTACCGTGAACCATGTAACAATGCTTCGACTAAGAACCATGTAACAATGCTTTGACTAAGAACCATATAATAATGCTTTGACCAGGAACCATATAACAATGCTTTTACCATGAACCGTGTAACAATGCTTTTACCATGAACCATGTAACAATGCTTTTACCATGAACCATGTAACAAAACAATACTTTTACCATGAATCATATAACAATGCTTTTACCATGAATCATATAACAATGCTTTTACCATGAACCATGTAACAATGCTTTGACCAGGAACCATATTTGTACATATTCCATAGAATTTATATATATATATATTCATACGATGCTCAGCAAACCTAGATATTATATATATATATAATTCCGTAATGTACTTAACAATTCATATGGAGGCTAATAAGGACAACAAGAAGTATAGCAAGACCAAGTGATAGATGGTGCACCTCTTTGTTTGCCTTTGCGTTTTCTGCTTTACGTTGGTATGGCTTTATGATTCTTTATGATCTCCATATTTTTTTGTTGAATGTTTTGGTTGCACTGAGGATTAAGAGGCATAGTCTTTATATATGTGTAACAGAATTCCAGAAATATTAATATAAATATAAGTGAAATATGCCACAGTGCCGGCTGCTGTAAATCTATCCCTTCCTCCCATTTCCCATTCTTAATCAATTCCTTGTGTTGCACTCTCACATGTAAAGATTAAACAGTGAATGCCACACATGGTCCTTCTGTCCCAGTTATATTCCATCTCATGGTTCACTGTCCTAGACTTTCTTTTTTTATCTTCATTCAAGCTGCAGCGTTTAGTTCTGTGTTTCCTTAGAAGATGAAGTGCAGTTTTACTGGCATTTCCAATCCTCAGAATACATAACACGATGGCGTTAAAAGATTATTGACAGACAAACTGAAGTTTGAGTTTATAAGGTCATTGTGTATGATTTCACTTGAATCTCAGGGCCCCGAGAAAAAGAATAGATATTAATTACTTCCAAAACCTTTGATGCTGAACCTAATGGTTTTACCTTGAACTCTATTACCAGAAACAAGATGGGAAAAGCACTTGGAGCATCGAGAGGGATGCAACACACAGTCATGAGAGAAATGAAATTAATATGTATTGTTGGTTAACTGGCTACAGGAAACGCGTTATGCTATTAGAATCATAATAAAAACTATCTGTAAAATTTGTTGTGACATAAACAATTTTGGCATATCCATTACCAAAGGTAATGCATGAGTTTGTAAATTATGTTTTTTTTTTTTTTTTTTATATATGTCTTGCCAATTACAATTTTCTCCACCAGCATGACAGGTTGCAGAACAATACAGGTGATGCCAATTTGGACAGTAATTCAGAGATGACAAATACAAACAATGCAATCACATAGAAAGAACCTCATTATAATGGATAAGAGAGATAAGGAGCAAAGCCCCAAGGGCAAAATGCTCATTTATAGGAGAACACTTAATTTGTGCGCTCTTCAATGTTCCAAATGAAATTTGAATAAAGAAATTAAATTCAGGTGTTATGAAATCACTGACTGTCAGTGCTTTGCAACATGTAGTTTAAGTCAGTCGTCTCACACATATTAGTGTAAATTTCACCCTTCCATCATAATAAAACATATTTATATGCATATTTTATATTTATAATATATCTATATATATGTGTAACTTTCTCTCTTTCTTTGAATTTCTTTGAATATGGGTTCCATTCAAAGTATGAACGATAAATATTAATGGCACAGGATGAAGACATATTCTTGCCCCAAACGACCTGTATGAAGAAGACGTAACACCTCCTAGTGTGGTGGATCCCAATACGGATATCTCACTACCATCCTTAAATATATATATTATATACAGATTATTGTGTATATTGCCTGTAGTTTTCCTACCCTGTTGATGCACATTCATTTTCTATATTTTACTGTCATGGGAAAAAGAAAGTACACCCTCTTTGGATTCTATAGTTTTACATATGAGGACATAAAACAATCATCTGTTCCTTAGCAGGTCTTAAATTATGTAAATCCAACTTGAAATAACCAATAACACATTACAAAAATAAAGCCAAAATGGAGAGCCATAAGTGATGAATGAAATACAGTTTATGATTCAATATCTTGTAGAACCACTTTTAGCAGCAATAACTTGAAGTAATTGTATGCTGTATGACTTTATCAGTCTCTCACATTGTTGTGGAGGAATTTTGGCCCAGTCTTCCTTACAGTGTAGCTTTAGTTCATTGAGGTTTGCTGCCATTTGTTTATGCACAGCTCTCTTAAGGTCTTCATGGGAGACTCAATGACTGCAAGGTTCCCATGGCCTGTGGCTGCAAAACAAGCCAAATCATTACCTCTCCACCCCCATGTCTGATGTTTGGCATGAAGTGTTAGTACTGCTATATTTGATTTTGCCAAATGTGGCGCTGTGCATTATGGCCAAATATATCCATTTTGGTTAACACACACCTGAATGCTCTAGGACAGCAAACTGCTAACACTTCAGCTTTGATAGAGGTGGTCACACTTGTGGATAATCAACTGATCAAGGGCATTTGAATAGTAGCACCTGTATGCTATTTAGCCTCTTATTTCCTATGGAAGCAGTAAGGGTGCACCTAGTTTTTCACACATGGTTTTTCCATTATGGCTTTATTGTGACTGTCATGTTTTGTAAGAAGTAGAGTAGATGGTAGCACACTAAAAGCAATGGTGTACTGTTATAATAGCAGTATTGTGCCACAACCTAGGCCTGTCCACACAGGCAAACATGTAATCAAAATAATGGGTAGGAGGTGCACACCTGAGATAGCAAAGATACACTAACACACAAATGAATTGCAGAAATTCTTATGAAAAAAGTGGTACTATGTTAACTATCACATAGACCAACATTAAAATATCCAGTCAGTGTATGCAAGTCACACAATTAAACATACATAAACATGTAGCAATATATCAAATATACAGTAGCGCGGACACTTACGGGTGTCTGATATCCTAACGTTTTGCCCCTAAAGCTTTCTCAAGGGAAATCCACAAATCCATGTATTATATGTGTATGGATGTATTTATGTGCTACTTTATAGTGTTGTATTCATGTCATTACTATATTATATATTTATATTCATATATATATTTTAAAAATATTGAATATATTTTATTATATATTTGTATTATTATAATGTAAATGTATATTTTATTACATAATGTTATATATTATTTTTATATATAGCATTTATATTTATATTTGTTTACAGTTAACATTTTTTATTGTTTTTTTTTTTTTCTTCTGGGACATTTTGAGTCAATTCAGTAGGATTTCAGCTATTTCTGCAATAGCCAAAGTCCTACTATAGACTAATGTGAGGATTATGGTTATTTCTGCAATAGCTGAAATCCATAGACTTCTATGGAAGAGTTTGAGGCTATCATATTAGTCGGTCAAACTCTGAATGAGTTTGGCTGCCGTAATGTCGAACCAATCCAGGGTCACTGTGGTAATGCCTGAACAGCTGGCTTAAGTGGGTCATTCAGATCACCAGCATGACCCAAATTAGGGCAAAATTCAGGGTGCCGATTTTCACTCTTAAAACTGGAGCTACTTAAAAAAAGCCCTACAATATATATATATATATATATATATATATATATATATATATATACATCCAAATATAATTTTTTGGGTGCTTCCCTTTTTGAATTAAAACTCATCAAATAAATGCAAATAGTTTATTACAATGTTCCAAAAGATACGATAGTCACTTTCAAAGCAGAGCACTATAATAAACAGACTTGCATGTGTTAACATCTGTAGTTTTAGCGCAATAATGATCTACCCATCTCTTTGATTGTGAAAGAAAATTGCTGCTGAAAAAGGTTTAAGAGTAATTGGTGCCCAGCCCCTCCTACATGATCATGATGATATCACAGTATAAACATGTCATAGTGATAACAGGATCTGCCTGTGGTATCCTTTAAATACTAGTGATCCTTAGTAAAATAGCATTATCTGGTCATGCAAAACACACAAATATTACATCCATAAGTGTAAGGCCTGACCAAAAACATGGAAAGAATTTACATTTATAGTACCAAAATAAAATTCCATGTTGAAACCAAAATAGTAAACCCCAAACTTTTTTAATAAATAAATGGTCATATAGCAAGATCGTTACTTTAAATTGCACTTGGATCAAGGTTAAATTATACTAATTCTAACAATATCAGGTAACATATTCACCATAGCTGAGGTATATTCCGATTTGAAATGCAGTACAAGTAAAAAAAAATAAAAAAAAAATACAAACCAGTATAATAAAATATGTTTTCGCACAAACCCCAAAATAAAGCAAAAATTGTATTCTTGCATGCTCAAATTATTCAATATGATTAAAAACATAGAACATATTCAACAGATATGCTAATAGGATAATAGGAAAAGAAAATGTAGCTCACTGGCTAAAAAAATTTCAAGCATTCAACAAATTAGATATTAAACAATCCTTTTTATGCAATAGTAAAGCAAAACAGCTTTCCAGTGACATATCTGTCCCCAAACAGCTCACCAGTTCCATCTTTGTCCCCAAACAGCTTATTAGTGGCATATATCTCCTCAAACAGCTTGTCAGTCTCCTTAGGGTTTAGTGGGGGCAGTTGGAAGATATCTGTGTGCTATTCACTGCACACAGCCATTCTCCGATGCAGCCGATAATTCTACCAGGTCTTCAGAGTCAGAACACTATGAGGTCATGTACCCTGCCCCCATCTATGTTTTTTCAAGGATTTCTAAGTAGAACTAGTAACTAGTAACACTGAAGAAGGGTTCTCAGGCTGGGTTATCATTTTTTTCTTCAAAAATATTGGTCACGCCACTGCAACAATAAACTTTACATTGCTGTCAATTGTCAAAATTGCCAATTTTGTACTGGCCTGCTGGTAAAATACCAGCTGGACTACAAGCTTAGTCCTATTCCAAATCTCAGCTGTCCTGTATCAAATCCAAATCATATCTCTAGATACAAGCCCATTTATACCATTATTGTTAACCTGTATATTCAGTTTGTGTCAATGGCACAGCTGTACTGTGCTGCATTATGCATAAATACATATACATCATAAATAGTGGAGTCTAGATCGACCCCATCATACTCCCTGCACATAGACTCCATCCTGATATCCTCTCCTATACATGAAGGGACTCTATCAAACTAAACATTGCTTATGCCATGAAATGTAGAGAATAAAAACTGATGAAAAAGTGTCTATACATTGTGTAACAAAAATTGTAAGCAAGTACATAAAATAAGAGAAAAACATGTCTCATGTTTATGACATCATTTGTGGCATGGAATGCAAATGAACTCATGGTTATGTTATAAGGAGGAGACACCACAGACACATCTAAAACATATTGTTTTAACTTGTTTTAAGCATTTGCTTGCAGTTCTGCTAACACAATGGATTGTTCATTTTTCATTCTCTATAATCACAGAATAAGCAATGTTTAGATTGACAGAGTCCCTATAAGGCAGTGTTCACTTACAATTTCCCTTCTGACAGAGAGAGCGAGAAAGAGAGGGAAAATAATAAGTACACCGTTTTAAAGTTGCTCTTTTTAATGTGAATATGTGGCTTTGACAGAAAAAGACATTGCTACAGAATATATTTGAATATATTAAAGTGGTCCTGTCATGTAAATAAATGGCATAAATCATTATAGCATAAAACGCACGCGGATTGCTCTGTGTCTATTTGTATTAGAAACCATTTTGATAACAACATATACACCGTGTGAGTGATCACACTTCACATGGATCAAAAAAAAGCATTTTGGCACATACTGTCTAAATACAATACTATGTCTGACCGATGTTATAGAAGAAATCTTTAAAAAAATTAAAAAAAAATCATTGATCAGCAATAATTATTTCTTTGGATGAATGCTTGGCACCTGAATAAAAAGCAATTTGTGCCTGTGTGCTAAGCACCTATCCAAAATGAAATGAGAATATGATATAGACTTGCTTCGAAGGAAGGCAGACTGTAATCTAATCAGCACCCTGCTTAGACAATGAACTTTCCAAGATTCCGGAGGTGGAAAGGACAGATCTAATTAAATTGAGAATGTGTCGAAACAATTTGTGCGGTTCAATTTACAAAAAGAGATGACCAGGAAGAACACATGCTTATAGCCGCGCTGCTCATATTAATTGGGTCAGAGATGTTTGCCTCTCAGCATGCACTATCAAGTCAGCAGCAATAGATATTACGGAACCAATGCTTTTGAATTCTCTAATGTACAAATGTCAATTCTCCTTTTGGACCTTTCATTACTGGATAAAATATAAATGATAAAAAGCTATTATCTAAAGTATAGGTTTGTACTATGTTATTATATCCACACTGAATTATCTTGCAGCTCAAAAAATATAACCCAACAAAAGACCGTGAACAGAGAATGCATACATTTTATTTTTATAATAATACAGAGCATTGGCTATTAGTGAAATAGTACAGACCCTTTAATAATATATATGGATTTACCCTATATTTGAACCTGTGCTCATGTAAATGTATTTATAGATAATATTGTGAGTCATTTAATTATCGAACAGGAAGTAAAAGGACCAGGCGCACAGTATATAAATAATACACCATATAAAATATAAAACACTAAGATATTTCTTAAAAAGGGAGCAGTTTTCCATATGCAAAATAAAAGAAAAATTACACATGGGACATTATCAACACTGTAAATATACTGTTTTGGGAAAATGAAAATACACCTTCTTTGAATTCTATGGTTTTACATATCAGGACATAATAAAAATCATGTTAGCAGGTTATAAAATTAGGTAAATACAACCTCAGATGAACAATACATGACATATTACTCAGTGTCATGATTTATTTAACAAAAATAAAGGCAAAATGGAAAAAAAATGTGTGGAAAAACTAAGTAGCCTTTATGATGCAATAACTTGAAGTAATCTTTTCTGTATGGCTTTGTCAGTCTCTCACATCATGGTTGAGGAATTCTGACCAACTATTCTTTACAATGTTGATTCAGTTCATGGAGGTTTTCTGGCATTTGTTTATGCACAGCTTTCATAAGGTTCCACCACAGCATTTCAATAGGGTTGAGGTGATGGACTGTGAGTGGCCATTGCAACACATTGATTCTTTTCTTTTTCAGCCATTCTTGTGTAGATTATTATGGTTCACTGTCCTGTTGCATGACACAATTACTGCCAGGATGGCCTCACATTTGACTCTAGAATACTTTGGTATACAAAGGTATACTTTGGTATACATGGTCAGCTCAATTACTGCAAGGTCATCACCCCTCCACCACCATGCTTGAGAGTTGGTATGAGGTGCTGATATGCACCTTTGGTTTTTCTCAAACATGAGAAGAGGTTTTCAGAAAAGAGGTTTTCCCATGGTAACCCTCCCAAACAAACCATACTTTTCAGTATTTTTCTAATTGTACTATCATGACCTTTAACATGCTAACTGAGGCCTGTAGAGTCTGAGATGTAACTCAGATTTAAGATCATTGCTAATGTCTTTTCTCCTTGGCATTGTGTTAATACACCTGAATGCTCTAGACTAGCAAACTTCTAAAATGTCAGCTTTTATTGAGGTGGTCACACTTGCTGATGATCAGTTAACATCTTCGCGACAAAGGACGTGCCAGGCACGTCCTGGGAGGAACTCCCTTAACAACAAAGGACGTGCCTGGCACGTGCCTAACACGTCTTGCGGTGAATCAAGCGGTTTTCGCGATCAACGATGTCGAGGCAATAGCCAGCATGCTGCTCCGTCAATATGGCTAAGCCCTCTGCCGGTCTGAGCTTCGGAAGTGAAAGTAACTTCACTTCCGTCGCTCTGAATATGCTACTTGACTGCCCCTAGTGGTAGTTAAGTAGCATTGCAATGGAAAATATTTAAAATACATATTTAATTAATTAAAAACAGCTTATATAGCTATATTAGCCTATAGGGTTAAAATTAAATATTTTTTAGCATAAGGGATAGGGTTAAAATTAAATTAAAATTAAAAAATATTAAGGGATATAATAAGGATTAGAGTTGGGGTTAAATTTAGTGTTAGGGTTAAATTTTGGGTTCGGGTTGGGGTCAAAAGGTTAATATAGGAAAAAAACAAAAAACACTATTTTTAGTTTTTGCCCCATAACTCGCAAAAAAATACCGAAAAATATGGAAACATGCATATTTTTGAACTCGGGACAACATTTATAAACTATTTAGACGGGGTCTTTTTTAATGATTTTATTTGTATAAGTTATATTTTAGGTCAAAGATAGAAAAAGTGGGGTTTTTAAAATTTTTCTTCATATTTTATGATTTTCTTTATAGTAAATTATAAGATATGATGAACATAATGGTATCTAATGAAAGCCCTTCTTATGACGATAAAAACAACATATAATTTGTGTGGGTACTGTATGTGAGAAAGAAAAAAATTACAGCTAAACACAAACACCCTAGAAATGTCAAAACAGCCATTGTCACCAAGGGAAAGTCAAGGTGAAAATGTCTTGTCACTAAGGGGTTAAATAAGGGCATTTGATTTGCACCACCTGTCTGCTAATTAGCCACTTAATTCCTATGGAAGCAGTAAGAGTGTAGTTAGTTTTTCACACATGGCTTCTCCATTTTGTCTTTATTTGTGTTAAATAATTCATGACATGGTGTTATATGTCATGTGTTGTTGTTCATCTCAGGTTGTAGTTACCTATTTTGAGACCTGTGCGGCCCCCTGTGGTGCCCCCCTCCTCTCTCACCACATGCCTGTCTCTCTCCTCTCCCTTCCCTGTCACTCTCCTATCCCATGAATGTCTCTCTCCTCTCCCATCCCATGTATGTCTCTGCTCCTCTCCCCATATCTGTTCTCTCCCCCCATATCTGTTCTTTCTCTTCCTCCCCCCATACCTGTTCTCTCTCTCCCGCTATATCTGTTCTCCCCATATCTGTTCTCTCTCTTCCTCCCTCCATATCTGTTCTCTCTCTCCCCCATACATTTTCTCTCCTTCCCCCAATACATGTTCTCTCTCTCACCCCATATGTTCTCTCTCTCACCCTATGTGTTCTTTCTCTCACCGTACATGTTCTCTCTCTCTCACCCCATCAGTTCTTTCTCTCACCCCATCTATTATTTCTCTCACTCATCTATTCTTTCTCCCCCATTTATTTTTCTCCCCCATTATATCTGTTCTCTCTCACCTCATCATATATGTTCTCTCTCTCACCCCATCATATATGCTCTCTCTCTCTCCCCCAACCTGTTCTCTCTCTCCCAATTTGTTCTTTCTCTCTCCCCCATCTGTTTTTTCTCTCCCCATCTTCTCTCTCTCCTCCATCTGCTCTTTCTCTCTCCCCATATGTTCTTTCTCCTCCATCTGCTCTTTCTCTCTCCCCATATGTTCTCTCTCCTCCATCTGCTCTTTCTCTCTCCCCATTTGTTCTCTCTCCTCCATCTGCTCTATCTCTCTCCCCTTTTGTTCTCTCTCCTCCATCTGTTCTTTCTCTCCCCCTCATCTGTTCTTTCTCCCCCATCACTCCCCCTCCCTTCTTGCTTGAAGTTGCTGCTTTACTGGAGAGCAGCACACAGCATGAGCTCCGTGTGTTAAACACACGTAGAGCCCAGTAAGCTCTGCTCGCGCTGATCACGTAGTGATGATGCAGGGCATCATATTACCAATGCCCTGAATCATCACTATGCGCAGGGCGCACAAGCAGAACTTATTGCTGCGTGCTGCTACCCAGTGAAGCTTTTGCTTCACAAGGTGGGGGTGGATCTTCAGCTCAGACTTGGTGAGGTCCGCCCCTCTCTTCATCTTCTAGTGAGGCCGGGCAGTGTACTGGCAAACTTAAAATGTTTTATTTAAATGGCGCCCCCTGGGGTGTTGCGCCCTGTGGTTGCACGTCGCACACCCCTAAGGCCGGCCCTGATGTCACGCACATCTTAGAGAGCAGAACACTACTCAGTAAAACAGCTCTGTCTGTCGGTGTGTGTCAAAGTTAAGGTTTTCAAGGTCTTGCACAATCGGGACATCTTCCTGTAGTACAATACTTTTCTTTGAACAAGTAAGTATCATGTTATTTACTACCCTTTTTACTGGCAGTCATTAAAAAAATGACCTGTAATTCATAGATCATATTTAAAAATGAGTGAGGTGTTTAGTGTATTGTCATAGAGCTCACAAGTTATTATACAAGTACACAGTGTAGATTTTGAATTTAGTAAAAATATTTGAAGACACTCTGCCACCTTAGCACTGTTTAAAGGTGCTTTAAACTTTTAGTAAACTTTTTTTTGACTCAGTGTTTTTCAACACGGAGTCAATAATTAACTTAAGTGACCTTATTTATTTTTGGGGGGCACTTACTGTTTACTTTTGTCAGCAATGCAATTTGGATGTTACATTCATAGAGTCCCTAGCAAGGGCTGGGGTCTATGGGAATGTAACATCCGAATTGCATTTCTGACAATTATGTTGGCAATGCAATTTGGAAGATACCTGACTGCTGAATTGTGAGCGATCACGCTTCTTCCACCACAGAATCATGGGAAATCCCATTGATTATTCTTTTGTTTTAAAGCCGCAGTCGTGCATGTATGATCTCACACAGTTTAGCATCCTACAGAATTGCATTCCTGACATTATCATGTCAGAAATGCAATTAGGATGCCACATTCAGCCCCTTGGTTCATGTGTGTCTGCGACACAACTGAGCCAAGGGGTCAGAAATGAAAGTAGGAGGGACTGGGACTAATCAAATAAAGCTTAAAGTAAGTCTGCCCCCCCTTCCCCCCCCCCAGCCAAAAAAAAAAAAGTTTAATTCAGTTAATTATTGACAAAGTGTTGAAAAATGTTTAGTTGTCCTTTACCCTTGATATAAAAAGCAAAAAACATTTACAAAATGTGCATTCTACAAAATATACATTGTTAACAGAATTGCAAGCTAATGCATAAATGAAGAAAAAATATGCATTTTAAATGTGTCTATGGTGCCTCCCGTTTATGACATCAGCCTGTGGATTCATAGGCTAATAAACTACTTTCAGTGGGAAAACTGATGTCATAAATAGTAGACACCATAGGCACACTTAAAACTTTTTTTAATTGGAATTTATACATTTGATTTAATTTTAGTTGTCTACAATCAGAGTATGTTTAGGTGACATCCAACATGTGACTATTTTGGGACACATGTAGTTTACTAGCTCGCTTTTTGTTTTGTTTTAGCTAACTCACCAAATTGAACTATCTGTACATTTTTGGCTGCTGAATATTTTTTCCGAGCAGACAACCCCATTATACTTTTCATTGGGTCTTTCAACCCAACAAAGAGTAAAAGCAATTAACCCCTTAGTGACATGACTTTTTTGGCTTGTCCGACGCTTGGTGACATGGGCTGTTTTAACATTTCTGAGGTGTTTTGCTGTAATTTATTTCTGTCTCATTTAGTGTACCCGCACAAACTATATATCGTTTTTATCGTTATAAGAAGGGCTTTCTTTTGATACCATTATTTTGATAATAGCATATAATTTGATGTAAAAGAAATAATAAAATATGGCAAAAAAATTGAAAAAATAATTATTTTATGACTTTTATTTGAAAAATCGTATACTCATGTACAAGAGACAACAAAAAAACACTGCTAAAAAGTTTCTAATATATGTCCTGAGTTCAGAAATAGCCCATGTTTTTATGTTTTTGTGCTTTTTTATTCATGTTACAGGGCCAGAACTATAAGTGGTGCAAAGCTATTTTAAAATCCTTTCTTTCAAAATTAGCGATAGTGACATTGTAACACTGATTTCTGTACTAAATCCATGAATGACCCCCAACATGTACATATTTTTGAAAACTAGACAACTCAGGGCATTTAACTTGGGGTATTTTGACACATTTCATGTAGCCATTTTACCACCAATCTATGCCAAAGTTTGCAGCAAAAAATCTTTTTTTTAAATTTTTCACATATATTGCAATTTAGGTAAACATTACCTTAAAATGTGAAGGGGTATTTCCAAATAACACCTCAATATGTGTTCAGCAACATCTCCTGAGTACAGGGATACCCCCCATGTATAGGTTGGTTAGGTTATTTGGGGGTTAAAAGGCCACATTTGAGAGGTGTGCTTTTTGGTTTTCCAACTTGGAATTCTGACGTGCAGAAAACCTGCGCCCATGTCCCATTTGGGACATTTTTGAAGCCAAAAAGTGTATTCTATCCCACAAAACCATATATTTTTGAAAACTAGACACCCTAAGGTATTTCAAATGGTAGTATTTTAACACTTTCCATGCACTAATTATACTACCAGCCTATGTCAATGTTATGGATAGTAATTTTTTTTCACATACATAGTACTTTGGGCATGAATTCACAGATCCTGTTATATGTCAGTGCCAAACAACACCTCAATATGTGTTCAGCAACATCTCCTGAGTACAGGGATACCACCCATGTATAGGTTGGTTAGGTTATTTGGGGGTTAAAAGGCCACATTTGAGAGGTGCGCTTTTTGGTTTTCCAACTTGGAATTCTGACGTGCAGAAAACCTGCGCCCATGTCCCATTTGCGACATTTTTGAAGCCAGAAAGTGTATTCTACCCCACAAAACCATATATTTTTGAAAACTAGACACCCTAGGGTATTTCAAATGGTAGTATTTTAACACTTTTCATGCACTAATTCTACCACCAGCCTATGTCAATGTTATGGATAGTAATTTGTTTTTCACATTCATTGTACATCGGGCATGAATTCACAGATCCTATTATGTGTCAGTGCCAAACAACACCTTAATATGTGTTCAGCAACATCTCCTGAGTACAGGGATACCACCCATGTGTAGGTTAGTTAGATTATTTGGGGGCTAAAAGGCCACGTTTAGGGGGGGGGGTGCATTTCCAACTTGGAATTTTGACATGTAGTCAGCTTGCGCCCATGTTCCATTTGGGACACTTTTGAAGCCTGTCAAAGTATTTTACCCCATAAAACCATATATTTTGGAAAACTAGACATCCTAGGGTATTTAAAATTGTGGTATTTTAACACTTTCCAAGTGCTAATTCTACCACCAACCTATGTCAAAGGGTAGGGATGTCATTTTTTCCCCACACACATTGTAGTTCAGGCAGGAATTTTCAGATTCTGTTATTTGCCACTGCCAACCAACACCTCAATATGTGTTCAGCAACATCTCCTGAGTACAGGGATACCCCCCATGCATAGGTTTGTTGGTTTGTATTGGGTCTAAAATTCCACATTTAGGGGGTGCGCAATTCCAACCTGGAATTTTGACATGTAGTCAGCCTGCGCCCATGTTCCATTTGGAACATTTTTAAAGCCGTCCAATGAATTTTACCCCATCAAACCAAATATTTTTGGAAAATAGACATCCTAAGGTATTTCAAATGGTGGTATTTTAATACTGTATAGGTACTAATTCTACCACCAGCCTTTGTAAAAGTTTGTGGTAGTACTTTTTTGGGAGTTTTTTTTCCACATGCATTGTACTTCAGGCATGAATTCACAGATTCTGGTACATGTCACTGCCAAACAACAACCCAATATGTGTTCAGCAACATCTCCCGAGTACAGGGATAGCACCCATGCATAGGTTTGTTGGTTTGTTTGTGGCTAGAAGGCAACATTTGTGAGATGCGCATCTCAAAATTCCAACTTGGAATTTTGACATGTAGTCAACCTGCGTCCGTGTCCTTTATGGGATATATCTTTGAAGCCAACCAATGTAATTTACCCCCACCAAACCATATATTTTTTTATCGGTAGACCCCCATCACTACTTGTGGCAAGGGCTCAGCAGCCACCGATACATCGCTAGATGATGTATCAGAAAGCTGAATAGGGTCAAAATCGAACCCTGAGTCCGCGGCCTCAGAATCAGTGCGTAAGCAGTGATCTCGAGCAAAGAAGGGGTTAATAGCTCTTAGAAGAGCCTATCTAGTACTGTAATACATTACAGTACAAAGAAATTAATCCATAAAACAGTGCAGACAGCAAAACATACTGTTGCTGTGCAAGATTACTGCTTACACAGTGATGAATGGCAGGGAAGGGGTTAATACACAGTGAAAGACTTTCATAAAACCTGCCAATTTTATAAAATGTTATTTTATATCTCTAATACTGATCTGTCTCTTTCCGTCACAAAAATGTAAGTGAGGAGAGGGAGGCAGATCAATATTTGTGAATATTGATCCGACTAATTTTGATCTGACCAGGGCGAATGGTGAGCTTAATTGAGAAAATCACCAAACCGCCTTTGCCACTAATTCGCTGTTACTGATCGCTATGCGCTCAGGCAGCTTAAAAAAAAAAAAACTCAAATATTTTTACTTTACATGTAATCCCCTAGCGGGTATGTGTAAAAAAATAAAAATAAAATAAAAATATGCAGACAGATAAAAATTGCTTTGGCGTCAATATCATTGCGTAAGCAGTTATCGACGGCAAAGAAGGGGTTAATAACTCTTAGAAGAGCCTTTTTAGTACTGTAATAAATTACAGTACAAAAAAAATGAACCCCTAAAAAATGCACAAACAGCAAAAATAAATGCGCTGATGTGCACGATCACTGCTTATGCAAGATCAGTGGCAGGGAAGGGGTTAAACGCAGGGAATTGCTTTAATACATTTTTTTTTATTGTTTTATTATTTGTGTGTTGTGTATTTATTGTTTTTTTTAACTTTTACTTACTTTTAGAACTTTGATCTGTCTCTCTCCCTCACTAAAAAAAATGTGAGGAGAGGGAGGCAGATCATAACTGGTCAGATCAATATAGAGTTAATATTGATCTGACCAGTCAGTGGGGATGTTCAGCAGAACATCCCCACTGCCTGTCAGTGTGCCTGGCAGTCACTGATTGCCTCTGTGAAGAGGCAATCGTGTGACAGCCAGAGAGCACAGGAAGCAGGTACTTCCTGCCTCCTGTGCTCTTGCCCTTAGAAGGGCAGCGCCATCTTGGTCACTCAGTGACCAAGATCGTGCTTTTTTTTTTTGTGTTCCTGATTGCCTCGACTTGCGAGGCAATCAGAAACACTTTCTGAGCATAGGAAGCGAAAATTTCGCTTCCTATGCTCGTTTTTTAATGCCCGTCGTTTTAAAGGCGCTGTGCCTTTAAAACCGGCATTTCGATCGCTGTCCGGAGCGATCGAAATGCCGCCGGGCATTTTTTTTAGTATTGTACGATGCTTCCACACGGAAGCATCGTTACAATACCATCAGAGCACTGAAAGCGGAAAAACTCCGCTTTCAGTGCTCGTTTTGACACAGGACGGACTAGGTCCGTCCTGTGTCACTAACGCCTCGGCACACAGGACGGACCTAGTCCGTCCTGTGTCGCCAAGGGGTTAATAGCAGAGTGGTAACCCTTGTTAGTTGTCTGTAAACATAAATAAACAAGTAATATGGTACTCAGGGATCCACAACATTGATTTATTAGGGTTATAAAATATCTATGCATCGCATTTCAAATCCAACAACACATTAATTATTATGAATCTTATATTATTCATTATTATGAATATGTCGTATTGTTTGGTAAATTATGGTAGCTCTTATGGCACCTGCAGTCCAGAGCAAATATCCTTGATGTGATTGTTCCTGGTATGGATATCATAGTAGAGATCGGCATATGTATTTATTTGTGGGTAGTATTAAAATACCCATGACCATGGCAAATCCAGAAACTAATATGAAAAAACAACAGCTTAAGTGGTCTTGAAAGGATAACCCAATTTGTATTCGGGTCAGTTTTTCCAATTATGTGTCGGAACAATTACTACTTCTTATAAACTTGTACTGCTGTATTTTTGTAACAGTTGTCATGTCATCTTCTAGTGTTTAAAGAAAGATCTACAGAGATATCTAGAACATGTATAGCATACGTTAAGAGACAATCCACAAGAAAAACAAAAAACAAAATGAACAACGATTGAAGTTGTATTTTGCTGCTGACAAAATATAGGAATGAAAATCAAACATTAAGAATTTTTTCACAATCAAAAGCCAACATGTTTGTAAGAAAAAGACAAAGTGTAATTGTTAGGAATTAGTTAGCACATCACCTGTTCAACACTATTGGCTGATTCATATTTCTTTATTTAGAAAGTGTTTTACCAGGAAGAATACATTTAACAAGAATATTAGAACAAGAAGGTAAAACTGTCACCTGGATTTAATATCAGGTATGAGAAAAAAGGCCATGAACATTTTTACTGCTTGCTGACATCCCTGCATGGCAGGCACACTACAAAGCCACAAAATGTTATACACACCCATCTATATAGATTAAAAGGTAAAATAACCAGATAGTTAATTAACGCATGAGAGATTCCCAAAGTAAATAATGACTTTATTCTTTGAAGATTATTTGGTTACTAATTGACAAAAGTAAGAAATAAAACAAAGTAATGAATCCGACATAGTAGTAGCTTTAAATATATGTAAATGATATGTGCCTAGAGAGGAAGATGGTTTTGCAATCCTAATTGCATATACAATGTCACAAAATACAGTCATTTTGCCTATTAAATAACATTACACCCTTCCATGCAACATGAAATCCTGGAGACAGGCTCGCAAGTTGAGCAAGGTGTGCAGAGGAAGTTGAGCTTGGAGGTCATGTTTGGAGGTCGATTTTGACTTAATGTCAAAAACCACAAGTGTAGTTTTCAACTTGAAAATTTAGCGGGCAGTCACTTGGCTCAATTAAAAATTCCCAAGATGTCCAGGTAGGTGCAGAAAAAGATTTCAGCAAATCCAGACACATTCTGTCTTTGAATATAGAACAATTAACTTCATGAGCTTCTTTTCCAAAAAATGTATTTAGCATCACAAGAAGAAAAAAGCTGACAAAACTGCTTAAAACATTTCGGACTGCTGTCCTTGAAAGTAAGCTACCTCCACACACTCAAATAAGCCACTATATATGTGCAAATCAATACAAAAACTGAATTATTAGTACATGAGTAAATACACCAATGTTACTTCCCCACACATGGGGTTTTTTAAATGCATCTATTGTAGTTGTTAGCACTAATTATCTTGGTAGTGAGTTACATAACTTTATTGTCCTTACCGTAAAAAATCCCTTCCTTTGCTGTCTATGAAATCTTTGCTCTTCCAGTCTCAGGCGTTGACCTCTTGTTCTTTGTACATTTCTGTTAACCCCTTAGTGACCGAGTGCTATGTTGCATTTGACGTGCCTTGAAGACCAGAATTCCATTATTTTTGTCATACGTTTACTGAACTGTGAATTTCTTTCTTTGTGTTCAGTCCACCCACACAAATTATATATCATTTTTTAAAGGACAGATAGGGCTTTCATTTGATACTATTATTTTCATCATATGATATCATTTACTATTAAAAAAATAGAAAATATGATGAAAATATGCCATAAAAAACACTTTTTCCAACTTTGACCTGATTTTTTTTTTACACAATTACAAATGGTAAAAAAGACCCCGTCTATATATTTCTACTATTTGTCCTGAGTTTAGTAATATCAATGTTTCCTTGTTTGTCTATGTTTTATTTCACGTAATAGGGCAATAAACAATATTAGTGTTTTTTTTTGTTTTCTAACCATTTTCTTCTACAGTGATTTTTTTAACCCGAACCCTAAATTTACCCCAACTCTAAATTTAATCTAACCCTAAATTGACCCCCACCCCTTAATCTAACCCTTGTAATCATCCGAACCCCCATTTAACCCTAATTATTACCCTATTTGGACCCTAACCCTAGATCTAGGTTCAGTAGATCAAGGGTTAGATTTTTCCATTTATTTATTTATTTTATTTAATTAATTTTCTATTTTTACCTGTAATACCGCCTAACTGCCTGTAGGGGCAGTCAAGTAGCGGTTTCAGAGCGACGGAAGAGATTTTTTTTTTCTCTCTTCCGTCGCTCTCCTCTGGGCATGCTGTATCGGAGGAGCATGCTCCTCCGATACAGCACACACCCGCGATCACCGGGTGATCGCGGTGCCCAGGAGGGCACAGATTGTGTTGCATGATGCCTCGATAGAGGCATCATGCAACACTTTAACACACATAGGCAGTGATGAGCTTTCACTGCCTATGTGTGTTAGCGCGCATACGATCACATTCGCGGTGATCGTATGCGCGCGGGGGGGTCGAAAGCCCTCTCAGAGACTGCTTCGGATCCGAAGCAGCCTCTGAGAGTAGCTGCAGGCATGTAGTGTTGCGCTAATGAGCGCAACACTACATGAAAACGGAGGACGTATATATACGTCCTCATGGTCCTTAAGGACCATGCTTTTCAGGACGTATATATACGTCCACATGCGTTAAGGGGTTAATGAACAGGTCACTGGAGAGCTCTTTATATTGGCCCTGCACATATTTTTTTCTAGCATATATATTAATGCATTTTTTAAGTCTCTCTTCATAACTAAGATCCTCCAATCCCCTTATTAGTTTTATAGCTCTCCTTTGCACTTTTTCTAGTTCCATAATATACTTTTTAATCACTGGTGGCCAGAATTGTACTGCATATTCAAGGTGAGTTCCTACCATTGATTTGTAAAGAGGAATATACTCCTCCCGTGAATCTATACCTCATTTTATACATGCCAGTATCTTATTGGCCCTTGCAGTTGCTGACTGGCATTGAGCACTGTTGCTAAGTCTGTTATCTATAATTATTCCTAAATCTTTTTCATTAGTTTTTAGTCCGAGGAAAATACCATTTAAAGTATATGTTATAACCAAATTGGACACCCGAGTTTGACTTAGTCCCAAAAATATATTTAGAAACATAGAAACATAGAATGTGTCTGCAGATAATAACCATTCGGTCCATCTAGTCCGACTCATTTTTCTAAATACTTTTATTGGTCCCCAGTTCTCGGTCTTATAGCTAGGATAGCCTTGTGTCTATCCCACGCATGATTAAACTCCTGTGTTTACCTCTACCACCTGCTGGAAGGCTATTCCATACATCCACTACCCTCTCAGTAAAGTAATACTTCCTGATATTACTTTAAAATCGTTGACCCTCTAATTTAAGACTATGTCCTCTAGTTGTGGTAGTTTTTCTTCTTTTAAATATACTCTCTTCCTTTACTGTGTTGATTCCCTTTATGTAATTAAATGTTTCTATCATATCCCCCCTGTTACGTCTTTCCTCCAAGCTATACATGTTAAGATGCTTTAACCTTTCCTGGTAAGTTTTATCCTTCAACTCATGAACCAGTTTAGTAGCCCTTCTATGAACTCTCTTCAAAGTATCAATATCCTTCTGGAGATACGGTCTCCAGTACTGCGTACAATATTCCAAGTGAGGTCTCACCAGTGCTCTGTACAATGGCATGAGCATTTCACTCTTTCCACAGCTAATACCTCTCCCTATGCAGCCAAGCATTCTGCTGCTCTATTGTAATAAAAAAACTTACCTGCCGCCACGAGGTCCGTACCTCTGCAAACAAGGTAGACGGGCAATGAAGGCTCCGTTCAGCCTCTCAGCCCTCCAGGGCTGCAGACGCGCTCACCACTTCCCCTCGATGAACGCGCAACAAACAGAAACTGCGCACATGCGCAGTACCGCTACACACAGAAAATTAGCATAGCCTTAAAGGGCTATACTTATACTTTTTGGGGGACCTATTAGGGGCGGGTATTACCGCCTAAACTGTATTTAAACCCTCAGTTGCTACTCAGACCTTGCCTGAGATAGTTCCTTGTGGCTTGATCTAGCGTTTATTCCTGATTATTGATACTTCAGTTTTTTACTCCTGCTGTGATTTCTGACTCCTCTGTTTGCTGCCTGCCCGATCTATTTGCCTGTTTGTGACCTTGCCTCCTCTATACCATCTTTCTACCGTTGCTCCTGTTATGTTTGACCCGGCCTGCTGACCACCCATTCATCCTGTACTCCCTGCGTATCCCTGCTACAGTGTGCGGTTGCAGTCAGTGTTCCAAGTCCTGGGTGGTCATTTACCTGAGGCCCAACCGTAGGGTATAATACCATTCAGGTGAATAGACACTATTCTGCCTCCAAGCCTGTTGCAGTAAGATACCAGGTCTTCGTATTGTGGATCCAATCTTCAGATTCTACCCAGTCAGTGACATTATCTCAGGCCCGTTTATAGATCCCGCGGACCTGGCCCGAGTCTCGGCCAAACAGGAATGCCATGACAAGATCCTGACCACGCACGCTTCACATCTACAGTCCCTTGAACATAAACTGGATACCGTTACCGATCTATTACGGTCACGCACCAGTCCCGACCGCCCCTACCATGTCTGATCAAGGGTTTTTTGTCATGGGGGCTCATAGCTTTTCAAGACCACCTAAGATGCCTATGCCTGAAAAGTTTTCCGGTTCACCATGTGAATGTAGAGGGTTCCTAAACCAGTGTCTACTACATTTTCGCACACAACCTGACGCCTTCTCCTCATCCACCTCAAGAGTGGCTTTCATTGTTAAATTTCTGAAAGGAGAGGCCTTGAACTGGGCATCCCCTTTGCTTGAACAGAACTCTCCTCTGTTAGAGGATGCAGACGCATTTATTGCAGCCTTCAAATCCGTCTTCGATGCCCCAGGAAGAAGGGAGTCTGCGGAGACTCACCTCATGGAGCTGCAGCAAGGCAAAAGATCAGTGGGTCAGTATGCCATAGAGTTTCGTACCTTGGCATATGAGACAGAGTGGAACCAGAGCACACTAAAGGCAGCATTTCGCAGAGGTCTTAATGACACCCTTAAAGATGCTTTAACTTATAGAGATCTTCCTGAGGACCTCGAATCCCTTATTGCATTGTGTCTGAAACTCGATGCTCGTGGCCAAGACAGGAGGTTGGATCGAGATAGAAACCCAAGACACTTCCAACCTAAATTCTACCATGCTACCAAGACTCCAGAACCTGAAACTAATCAAACTACAAGTGAACCTATGGAGATTGGTCCTATACTACGAATTTCTGATGAAGAAAAATCTCATCACAGGAGATTAATTCTATGCCTGTATTGTGGTCAAAGGGGCCATTTTGCTCTGAAATGCCCCCAGAAATTGGGAAACGCCCACACTTAGTGGAAGAAGGAGGAGTCCCACTGAGCGTTAACATCATTAATTCTCCTTCAAATCAGAGACTTTTTATACCGGTCTTGCTCCAGTGGACAGGCCACCAAGTGGCCACCCAAGCCTTCATAGATTCCGGAGTAGCTGGAAATTTCGTAGATCAATCCTGGGTAATAAAACAAAATATTCCTCTAAAGTCTAAATCCCTGCCTATTTCTGTATCTGCCTTGGATGGTACCCCTGTAGGCACTGGTATAATCTCCAAAGAAACCATACCTTTGGGTTTAAATATCGGTCACAACCATTACGAAGAATTAAGCTTTGACGTCCTTTCTAGTCCCCACATCTCCATTATATTGGGGTTACCATGGTTGAAAAATAATAACCCTTCCATTGACTGGTGTTTGGGACAAGTTAATTCTTGGGGTCTAGGTGGTCGGGACTTTAATGACAATCTGCCTACACTCAACTCAGTTCTTACCCTACCTCCTCAGGATCCTCGTTCCCGGGTTCCACAGTTATATTGGAACTTCCTGGATGTGTTCTCTAAGACCAAGGCCGAGGTTCTTCCTCCTCATAGGAGCTACGATTGTGCGATCGATCTATTACCTGGTTCCTCCCCTCCGGTGGGGCATACATATCCTCTCTCTGAACCTGAGAATCAAGCACTCGCTTTGTACATAAAGGATAATCTTCAGAGGGGTTTCATCTTCCTCACCGGCAGGCGCTGGATTCTTTTTCGTAGCTAAAAAGGACAGTACCTTAAGGCCTTGCATAGACTACAGGGGACTGAACAAAATCACTATAAAGAACCGTTATCCACTGCCACTCATCACTGAACTATACGACCAACTCCAAGATGCCAAGATATTCACAAAACTAGATTTACGTGGTGCATATAATTTGGTCCGCATACGAGAGGGTGATGAGTGGAAATCGGCCTTCAATACTAGATATGGGCATTATGAATATCTAGTTATGCCTTTCGGATTGTGTAATGCACCAGCAGTCTTCCAGAGTTTTGTTAATGATGTTTTTTGGGACATGTTGTTATCTCATGTCATGATCTATTTGGACGATATACTCATATATTCCAAGAATCTTTCCGATCATAGAAAGCACGTTCAGCAGGTTTTACTTCGTCTTCGAGAAAATCACCTCTTTGCCAAGGCTGAAAAGTGCGAATTCGAGTGCTCAAAAATCAAATTCATGGGTTATATTATCTCCTCAGACAGTCTAGAAATGGATCCTGACAAAGTCTCTGCTATCCAAGATTGGCAAATACCACTCAACCTCAAAGGGATACAAAGGTTTTTGGGCTTTGCTAATTATTATAGAAGGTTTATCAGGAATTTCTCTAAAGTCACTGCACCCATTTCTGCTCTCACCAAGAAGGGAAGTGATCCGGCTAAATGGTCTACCCAAGCTCTCCAAGCCTTCCAGTTCTTGAAACATGCCTTCGTTTCTGCACCCATTCTTCGTAGGCCCAAACCAGCTCACCATTAATTTTGGAGGTTGATGCTTCTGAATCTGGCGCTGGGGCTATTTTATCTCAAAGAGACCAAGTCTCCAACAGAGTCCATCTGTGTTCGTATTTCTCTAAGACATTTACTTCAGCGGAACGAAATTATGATTTGGGCAACCGTGAATTATTGGCCATCAAGATGGCTCTTGACGAATGGCACCATCTCTTGGAGGGTACTCAAATTCCCATCACTATTCTCACCGACCACAACAATTTGTTGTATATAGAAAAAGCCAAGAGATTGAATCCTAGACAGGCCAGATGGGCCTTATTTTTTACCCGTTTTAATTTTTCCATCACATACCGGCCTGGGTCAAAAAATGGCAAGACGGCTCTGGTTACACGTTTTGAGACCGAATCTGCTCCCCCTGTGGTAGACCCTATTATACCGGCCTCTAGGATCATTGCCTCGGTGTCCACCTCCCTCCTGTGGAAAATTGCCAGATCCCAGTTCCCTAGGCCCACCAATTGTAGCCCTCCTGTCGGTCGTTACTTTGTCCAATCCAACCTTCGAAGACAAGTCTTGTCCTGGGCTCATGCTTCCTCGGTCGCTGGCCACCGTGGTGTACGCAACACTAAGTTTCTCATTGACCGGGAATTTTGGTGGCCTTCCTTGCAATCTGACGGTCGGGATTTTGTTTGTGCCTGCACCGTCTGTGCCAGATTCAAAACTCCAAGATGTAGCCCTGCAGGCCTGTTATGCCCTCTTCCTGTCCCTAAGAGACCTTGGACCAATATTGCCATGGATTTCATCACAGATCTTCCCTTGTCCCATGGGTTCACGACCATACTTGTAGTGGTCGACCTATTCTCCAAGCAGGCTCATTTTGTTGCTCTTCCCAAACTGCCCTCGGCATCTCAGCTTGCAACTGTTGTCATGAAGGAAATCATTCGTCTACATGGGGTGCCCCAAAGCATTGTTTCTGACCGTGGTTCTCAGTTTGTGTCCCGGTTCTGGAGATCACTTTGTGCTCAGCTGGGTATTTCTCTTACATTTTCTTCCTCTCATCATCCACAAACCAATGGTCAGATGGAGAGGACCAATCAGGTTCTGAAACAATAGCTGCGGTTATATGTCGATGAGGATAAATCTACTTGGTCTTCTCTCCTCCATCTCGCTGAATTGTCATATAACAGCTCCTTTCATGAGTCCTTACAGAAATCCCCGTTTTGTGCAGCCTTTGGCTACGAGCCTACTCTTTGGACGGACTTGGGATTGCCTTCGGAAGTACCGGCTGCTGACCGTCAGGTTAAGGATCTCAAATCTCGCTGGGATTCTGTTTCTTCACAATTATCCTGGGCCAAGGTGTTGCAGAAGAAATTTGCCAACAAACATCGTTCACCTGTTCCCGTACTTCTCCCTGGTGACAAAGTGTGGCTTTCTACCAAATATCTCCAACTTCGTCATTCCTCCAGGACTTTGGGCCCCAAATATATCGGTCCTTACGAGATTTTGTACAAAATCAACGATGTGTCCTATGCCCTACGCCTTCCTTCCAGTATGCGTATCCACAACTCCTTCCATGTGTCTCTCCTCAAACCTGTTATAACTAATCGTTTCTCTGATGTCCGTATGGTTCCTAAACCTGTCCTTGTTCAAGGGCATGAGGAGTATTTGGTACAATCTATTTTGGATTCTCGGCTGCGCCGTGGTCTTTTGCAGTATTTTGTCCATTGGCAGGGTTACGGTCCAGAAGAGAGATCTTGGGTACCAGCATCCGATGTTCATGCTCCATCCAAAGTTTCCTTGTTTCATCGTAGATTTCCTCTCAAGCCAGGTCCTGAACGCCGGTACGGCCGACGTAAAGAGGGGGGTAGTGTAATAAAAAAAACTTACATAACGCCACGAGGTCCGTACCTCCGCTGCCGCTACCTCTGCAAACAAGGTAGACGGGTAACGAAGGCTCCGTTCAGCCTCTCAGCCCTCCAGGGCTGCAGACGCGCTCACCACTTCCCCACAAACAGAAACTGCGCGCATGAGCAGTACCGCTACACACAGAAAATTAGCATAGCCTTAAAGGGCTATACTTATACTTTTTTGGGGACCTATTAGGGGCAGGTTTTACCGCCTAAACTGTATTTAAACCCTCAGTTGCTACTCAGACCTTGCCTGAGATAGTTCCTTGTGGCTTGATCTAGCGTTTATTCCTGATTATTGATACTTCGGTTTTTTGACTCCTGCTGTGATTTCTGACTCCTCTGTTTGCTGCCTGCCAGATCTATTTGCCTGTTTGTGACCTTGCCTCCTCCATACCATCTTTGTACGGTTGCTCCTGTTATGTTTGACCCCGCCTGCCGACCATCTAAACTGTATTTAAACCCTCAGTTGCTACTCAGACCTTGCCTGAGATAGTTCCTTGTGGCTTGATCTAGCGCAGGGGTCCTCAAACTTTTTAAACAGGGGGCCAGTTCACTGTCCCTCAGATCGTTGGAGGGCCGGACTATAGTAAAAACAAAAACTATGAACAAATTCCTATGCACACTGCATATATGTTATTTTGCAGTGAAGAAACAAAACAGGAACAAATACAATATTTAAAATGAAGTAAAGTTAAACTTACCAGTATTTCAATGGGAATAGCGTGCCAGTCAGATGCCCAGGAATATTATCTCATTCAGATGCCCAGGAATATTATGCCATTCAGATGCCCAGGAATATTATGCCAGTCAGATGCCCATGAATATTATGCCAGTCAGAGCCCAGGAATATTGTGCCAGTCAGAGCCCAAGAATATTATGCCAGTCAGATGCCCATGAATATTATGCCAGTCAGATGCCAAGGAATATTATGCTAGTCAGATGCCCAGGAATATTATGCCATTCAGATGCCCAGGAATATTATGCCAGTCAGAGCCCAGGAATATTATGCCATTCAGATGCCCAGGAATATTATGCCAGTCAGAGCCCGGGAATATTGCGCCAGTCAGAGTCCAAGAATATTATGCCAGTCAGATGCCCAGGAATATTATTTCAGTCAGATGCCCAGGAATATTATGCCAGTCAGATGCCCAGGAATATTATGCCAGTCAGATGCTCATTATACCTCCCTCCTCCCCCGCTTCCCCATCACTTACCTCCAGCTGCTGTGTCCCGGCCGGACGTCTTGCGCAGTGTTCCCCTCCTGCACGGAGGGAAACACAGTTACCGGATCCGGATGTCACGGTGATTTTATTATTTTTTTTGTTTTCCTGCAGCCGCATTCGCTGCAGCTGCAAGAAAAAAAAAAGGTAAACAGCGGGGAGCGGGGGGTGCCGGCAGCACCCCTCGCGGGCCGGATAAATGTGCTCGGCGGGCCGCAAGTGGCCCGCGGGCCGTAGTTTGAGGACCCCTGATCTAGCGTTTATTCCTGATTATTGATACTTGGGTTTTTTGACTCCTGCTGTGATTTCTGACTCCTCTGTTTGCTGCCTGCCCGATCTATTTGCCTGTTTGTGACCTTGCCTCCTCCATACCATCTTTCTACCGTTGCTCCTGTTATGTTTGACCCGGCCTTCTGACCATCCGTTCGTCCTGTACTCCCTGCGTATCCCTGCTACAGTGTGCGGTTGCAGTCAGTGTTCCAAGTCCTGGGTGGTCATTTACCTGAGGCCCAACCGTAGGGTATAATACCATTCAGGTAAATAGACACTGTTCTGCCTCCAAGGTGTATAATCTTGAACTTGTCCACATTAAATGTCAGTTGCCACAGCTCTGACCATTTTTCTAGTTTAGCTAAATAATTTTCCATTTGGCTTATCCCTCCATGAATATCAACCCTGCTGCAAATCTTTGTATCATCAGCAAAAATACATACTTTGCCAACAAGACGTTCTGTATTATCACTAATAAAAATATTAAAGAGAATGGGTCCAAGAACAGATACCTGAGGTACCCCACTAGTAACAAGACCTGGCATCGAATATACTCCATTGACTACAACCCTCTGTTGCCTGTCACTCAGCCATTGTCTAATCCATTCAACAAGACTGAAATCCAAACTTAAAGATTGCAGTTTATTGATAAGCCTTCTATGTGTGACAGTGTCAAAAGCCTTACTGAAATCTAGGTAAGCTATTTGATCATTTTGCCTCCCGTTACTTTCAATGGGGAAGATTTGAACCTGGGTTTTTTTTTTCTAAGTCAAACTCGGGTGCCAAATTTGACCTCCTAAGTCGACCTTCTCGAGCTATTTTCAATTTTGAATAGACCCATATGAATCATCCACAAATAAAGTAGCACTGCTATTTTTAAAAAAGTCAATGTGTGCATGGCATGAACAAACATTTTATATTTGCTGCTTTACAGAACACATATTTGCAAAGAAATCTCTGCAATATAATACTGGTCTACTCACGTAATAGCATTTGATTGACAGAAAATGCAAATACCCAAATGTTTTAGTGCATATTTATATATATCTTTATTAAGTCAAGCTCATTTCTATGTAATGTCTAGATTTTTCACATTTTCCATTATTTAATTCAATCTTAGGTTTTTTAAGTTATATATTTTTTTGCCAAAATGTGATGAATTTGCTCTCCTTGCCAAGGTATCACTATTCAAGCAAGTCCTAAATTCTAATTAAATGATGCTACTGTGTCAAATTAGCAAAATTTGTATCAAATGAGACTCATTACTACAGAATTCTGTATTAGGAAATGAGGTGTTCCAAATTAGCATTCCATAAGTCTCTAACAGGTCTCTAACAGGAATATTTCTTCTGGAAGTCTGTTTAATCTTGTATCATATCCAATAATTTCCTAATGCAAGATTCTTAAGGGGAATTCAAATGAAAAAGAAGTGTAAGCCCCTATGCAGCACACATTATTGCATTAACCAAAAATGCCGACACCGCACCATTTAGCACAGCTTGATTCTGTCTACTACAATCAAGACAGCTCCCCAGTGTCGGAACTTTGCAAATCCACAAATGCCAAGTTAAGGAAGCTAATTTGCCATCTGAATGCCATTGCAGTAAGTATGTCAGTAAGACATACCTAAAAACAACTTGATCAGACTAAGTTTAAGGCATACATTTAAGAACACCGCACTCAGCATGACCCACTCAAGTTTTAGTGACTACAAAAAATAGAAATGACTATAAAAGCTAGAGTTGTATGCACTGTAGCTTAATGATGAAGAACTGACAAGTGAACTGCATAATTCATGCATTCATACCTGGGTTTGAAAAATACCCTATTTTGCCTATCATTCCAACTTATCAATTATTGCCTTGTCAGTTCATCACAAGATACGTTTTAATAAATAATCCTCATAGTACTGTGAGTATCCTTTCACACATTTTTGTAGGCTCATAACTTTTTTCATTTTGTGAAATGTGCCAAAAAACCTTTAAAAATCCAGAAAATCACATTGTCTGATTTATAAAGCATTTATTTGCAAATTATGGTGGAAAATAAGTATTTGGTCAATAACAAAAGTTCATCTCAATACTTTGTTATATACCCTTTGTTGGCAATGACAGAGGTCAAACGTTTTCTGTAAGTCTTCACAAGGTTTTCACACACTGTTGCTGGTATTTTGGCCCATTCCTCCATGCAGATCTCCTCTAGAGCAGTGATGTTTTGGGGCTATTGCTGGGCAACACAGACTTTCAACTCCCTACAAAGATTTTCTATGGGGTTGAGATCTGGAGACTGGCTAGGCCACTGCAGGACCTTGAAATGCTTCTTACGAAGCCACTCCTTCGTTGCCCGGGCGGTGTGTTTGGGATCATTGTCATGCTGAAAGACCGAGCCATGTTTCATCTTCAATGCCCTTGCTGATGGAAGGAGGTTTTCACTCAAAATCTCATGATACATGGCCCCATTCATTCTTTCCTTTACACGGATCAGTCGTCCTGGTCCCTTTGCAGAAAAAAAGCCCCAAAACATGATGTTTCCACCCCCATGCTTCACAATAGATATGGTGTTCTTTGGATGCAACTCAGCATTCTTTCTCCTCCAAACACGACGAGTTGAGTTTTTACCAAAAAGTTCTACTTTGGTTTCATCGGACCATATGACATTCTCCCAATCTCAACCTCATCTTTTCAACTTGCACAATTGGTGGCTGACTAAATACTTTTTTGCCCCACTGTATACATCCCAAGAAAAGGGTTCATCTGGTTAAATTCTTCTGCAAAACAGCTCCAATGAAACATTATCGAATATGGGTGCAATTTTTGATTCTGGCCTCTGGAGCAGGAAAAGCTAACTTCAGATCTTGAAAGTACCTTCAGGGTTTGTTATGAAAAACAGGGTTTTTATTTTTGGTTGTTTGCCTGTTTTCTTTTTAAAGGTTTGGTATTTCATAGAAGTGGGTGAAATTCTGAAGGTTCCTATGAATAGATTTAGTGCTCTTAAATTACTGATGCATATATCACATTATCACTTGCCTTATTAGTACATTTCAGGTTTAATAAATACAATATAATATATAAATATTATTTTATTAAAGCAATCAGAGCTAGGGTTTGGGTCACCTGCTTTGTCTAAAATCCATGTTGGTGTAATAAGAAATGTTTTAGCTTTGTGACACCCTTTGAAGGATTTTTACAATGGAGTGAAAAATGTTCCAATACCTAGTAGAACCTTCCTGCAGTTCTAAGTTTCTTTTTCTCTCCCTTTTCAAACATTTCTTATTATTCTTTAAACATCTCATGCAATTACATTCTAATGCAAATTTATCTATCTCATTTTTCAGCAGTCAAACCCACATAACCTTTTTTTTCTAGCTAGAGTGAAAAATAATATCCTTTCCATCCTTTGTTATTTTAGATATTAAATAAAACTGGAATAAAAAGGACGAACAGACAAAAACACTGAGAATATTTATTTTATTACCCAGCCCATGTCAGCAATAAGGGTAATCTTTTATAGATAACAGAATTGCAGTATACTAAATCTAAAACTAATGAAATGCCACAATCTTAAAAACAGAAACCATTTTGCACTATGCATACAAAGCTTTTTACAGCAGAACATTTTACTCTCTTGGTATTGTCATCTGCACATTAATAATAAAATTTTAGTAGCAAAATTATGAGAGGCCTGCATATAATATTCGACAGCTTTGTGAATGAAATCTGGCCTTGAAATAATTCTGCATAATGATTATAAATATTTCTGTAATTTTATTTAGAAAATGATATGATCCAAAAAAAGAAAAACTACATGAATTCCAGTGTACAAAGATTTAAAATGTTTTGTCAAGTTACAATCCATTGCAACATTTGCCATCAATTTTCAGATATTTTGATGGGTTTTAGTAGATTCATTTATGTACTCCTATTTTTTTTTTTTTTTGGGTTGTTTTACTATAGGGAAGATTGAAGCACAATAAATAAAATCACCAGTATTTATAGATTTTATGGATTTTTTTTTTATTGTCTGCACATGTCCCTTCCTAGCTACATCCGAACCTAAGATTATAGATCTTACAGGTTTTTTCATCGTCTGCACATGCCCCCTCCTAGCCACATTCATATTGGCATTATAGATATTATGGGATTTTTTTATCTCCTACATACGCCTCCTCCTAACCTCATCCGACCCTGGGAGATTCTGCTTTAGTTACTTTATTGGGAATAAATTAAGCAATGCATCAGCAGTAGGGCACTCTTATCAAAGCATATTCTCTGACCATATAATTACACATTCACCACTGCTAAGATGGTTGCTGATCAGTTCTACCCATTCTATTTATTTTACTATTTTCTATGTATTTTTGTAACAAGTATAAAGGATGAAAAGGGAATGAGGAATCTTTGACCTTCCAAGCAGAGTTGTTTTTGTTTGGTTCTGTACCTTGAAGGAAACGGAATAGAAGGATATATGATCAGTTTAAGTTGTTGATGAAGTTATCTGAGCAGTGCTGTATTTACCGCGAGGCATCCTAGGCGGATGCCTATGGCGGCAAATTTTGGGGGGCGGCAGCGCCCCCCAGCACTGAAAAAAAAAAAAAATACAAAAAAAAAAAAAAAACGGCCCTTTAAAAAAAAAAAAAAAAAGACCGCGCTTGCAGGCAGAGACAGAGGTGAGAAGGGATCGGAAGATCCCCTCTCACCTCCGCTCTGCCTGCCAGGCTGCACGGGGAACCGAACAGGCAGCACAGAGAAACCTCCGTGCTGCCTGTTCGGCTCCCCGTGCAGTGTGCCGACACGGAAGTGCCGACAGTCACGTGACGGGCGCGCTGACGTCATACGCGCGCCCGGTCACGTGACCTGTCGGCACAATCGCCGGGAAGCCGAACAGGCAGCATGGAGGGACCATGCTGCCTGCCTGCCAGGGAAAGGTAAGTGCTGATGGGATGTGTGTGTGTGTGTGTGTGTGTGTGTGTGTGATGGGAGTCAGAGTGTGATGGGAGACAGTGTGTGTGACTGAGTGTGATGGGAGTAGGAGTGTGTGTGATGGGAGACATGTGTGTGACTGAGTGTGATGGGAGTCAGAGTGTGTGTGATGAGAGACATGTGTGTGACTGAGTGTGATGGGAGTCAGAGTGTGTGTGATGGGAGACAGTGTGTGTGACTGAGTGTGATGGGAGTCAGAGTGAGTGTGAAGGGTGTCAGAGTGAGTGTGATGGGAGACAGTGTGTGTGACTGAGTGTGATGGGAGTAGGAGTGTGTGTGATGGGAGACATGTGTGTGACTGAGTGTGATGGGAGTCAGAGTGTGTGTGATGAGAGACATGTGTGTGACTGAGTGTGATGGGAGTCAGAGTGTGTGTGATGGGAGACAGTGTGTGTGACTGAGTGTGATGGGAGTCAGAGTGAGTGTGATGGGAGTAGGAGTGTGTGTGATGGGAGACATGTGTGTGACTGAGTGTGATGGGAGTCAGAGTGTGTGTGATGAGAGACATGTGTGTGACTGAGTGTGATGGGAGTCAGAGTGTGTGTGATGGGAGACAGTGTGTGTGACTGAGTGTGATGGGAGTCAGAGTGTGTGTGATGGGAGACAGTGTGTGTGACTGAGTGTGATGGGAGTCAGAGTGTGTGTGATGGGAGAAAGTGTGTGTGACTGAGTGTGATGGGAGTCAGAGTGTGTGTGATGGGAGACAGTGTGTGTGACTGAGGGTGATGGGAGTCAGAGTGTGTGTGATGGGAGTAGGGGTGTGTGACTGAGTGTGATGGGAGTAGGAGTGTGTGACTGAGTGTGATGGGAATGTGTGTGTGATGGGAGTATGAGCTTGATGTGAGTCTGAATGATGGGCCATGTTTTAGGTGTGTAACGTGGGTGTGCAGCTTGGGTAGGGGGGTGCCCGGATTTTGTCTGCCTAGGGCAGCACAAAATCAAGATACACCACTGTATCTGAGTAGATATCAACACTGTTTATTGTAAACACTTACTGGACATTTTGATGGAAAATTTAATGATGATTTATGGACTATATCCAGGCCTACGTGTGTTCTGTATTTGCTGACTGGTATTGTGTGTCATCATGTGGTAGGAGGACCACATCAAGTCCATCTTTGGATGCCTCTGTGAAAACTTGGTTTTACGATAAGCGAAGCATCAAAAACATGAAGTGGAGATAAGCAATAATATGAGCTGTATGTTTAAACTGCATGTGTTTGTGTATCTTACTTACTTCCATTTGTTTGGTACTATATTTCTATTCATATGCTGGACATTTGTGTCTCTGAACCACATTTCTAACATGATATCTCTGCGCATTGAATAATTAATATATACTTTGTTTTTCTATTTCATCACTGAAAAATGTGGAACTGAGAGCTTTCTACCTCTGATCTCGTTACGTTCTCACGTAATGAGCAATGTCCTGGTTGTCTTGATTAGACAAGACAGTTTTATATTTGAAAGATAGTTTGTTTCACTTTAGGTAGCTTAGGTACTTCAATGTGAAAAAGGAAGCAAGCTGGGGAAAAGTTAGTTATTTTAATTTCTAAGTTTTGTAGAAGTTTTACAATTCCTATTTTTAGGTTTTTTAGGACCTCACATTCAAGGAGCCAGGTTCTTTTTCACATCGCCAACATAGGTTTGAAGATTATGGTTGGAACTTCCATAGATTTACAGGAACCATTTACCAACTGTGTAAGATTTGAACAAATATCTCTTGAATGTTGATACAATGAATCTGTTTTCTCACAAATTCCAAGGATTTCAACCAGGTTTGTATTGGGAATGTTTTTTCTAGATCTCCCTCCCATTTTATAATGCTTCCTGTTTCCTCTTTTTGCTTGGCGTTAAGCAAACAGTTTCTAATCCTTGATACTACCATATTTGCTCGAATATAAGACAACCCTGGTTATAAAACGACCCCCCAAACTTTTGATATTCCTTTAGGAAAAAAACTAAAAGCCTGAATATAAGACTACCCTATGGGAAAAAAAGTTTAACTTGTATATATTCACATGTAAATTGCTTTTTCATATTTAATAAAAAATGATGATATAAAAAAAACATTTTTCTTTTATGTGTCAATCTTGCCTCTACCCCCCAGACTTGCCTAATGCTCCCTCTCCTCCTCCCAGGCTTGCCCAATGCTGGCTCTCTCCCCCCAATGTTGTCTCTCTCTCTCTCTCTCTCTCCCCCTCCTTCCCACCAACATTGTCTGTCTGTCTATCCCCCTCCTTCCCCCAATGTCACCCCCTCCTCACCCCAACATTGATTGTCTCTCCCCCCCAACGTTGTCTTTTTCTCTACTCTCCCTGGTGGCTAGTGGGGGCAGCCAGCAGATGTCTGCACGATACGTCATAATAGACAGAAGTGTCGGGCAGCATGGAGGATGTCTGCACATATCGTGCAGACATCCCCCGGCTGCCCAAATATCCCTGGTGGGTAGTGGACGATAATCACAGACATCCTCCGCTGCTGCCTGGCACTTCCGCCGGGACTTCTATGATAAAAGTCTCGATGGACGTGCCGGGCAGCAGCAGAGGATATCTGCATACATTGCGCAGACATCCCCCGGCTGCTTGAGAGGGGGATCCAGGTCCCCTGCAGCTCTGCGGGGGACTTGGATCCCAGTCTTATAGTCTGACCTCGATTTGAGGTCAGACTATAAGACGACCTTGAATATAAGATGATGGGTCTTTTTCAGAGCATTTGCTCTGAAAAAACGCTCATCTTATATTCGAGCAAATACGGTAATTTAGTGTTTGTTCCTTCCATTAATCTATCTAGTATTCCTTCCTCTATTATGGTTCTACCACTTAAAAGAGTCAGAACTCTTTGGAATGTAAACATTTTGCTGCTTGGGAGGGTGTATTCTTCTTGACGTTGTAAGAAGGAACATAAAAATGATGGACCTTTTAGAAGAAAATAGGTTATCAGTCCTACCTTTGTCCATTCCTTTAGGTACAGATCTTGAGGTTTAGAAGTCAACTGAATTTTTTTAGAGATACAATGTTTGATATAGAGTATTTTTTTAATGGAACAAATAGAGGAAAAGGCTTGTTTTTATAAATGTTATATTATCGTTGTTCAGTTTTTTAAAGCTAATCTTGTCTACCCAAAATAAACCTGAAGGGTCAATGTTGTTGCACATTTGTTTTTCAAATTTAAACCAAGTTTACTTTTTTGAAGAAAAAGGACGTTGGGAAACGAATGTCCTCCCCTTGACCATTTATTTGTCATTTCTTTATAGGGTGATTCTCATTTTTTCCCCCCCATACGTATGAGGAGAAAAGTCTATGAAACTCATTAAGAATTTTTTTGTCGGGACACGGAGCGGAATTGTGCGAAATACATATTCCAACTTCAGTAAAATATAAGATCTTTTTATCTCTATTCTCCCTAACCATGACACCTATAACTTACTCCATTTCCCGAGCAGAAATCCAAATTGTCAACTTAAAAGTTTATTTTAATTCCTAGATAGAAGATAGATTTATTTGACCAATCAAATTTCACTCTCATTATCCGTAGTTGATCGGAAGTCAAATTACTATATAATATTTGTGTCTTTTAGATATTGATTAGAAAGTATACTATACTACTTAATACAATTTAGGGTTGTTGCAATGGAAACGTCCGGATTGGTGAGTGTCATGATAACATCATCTGCAAAGAACGTTATCTTCTGTTCTTCGTTGCTCAAAGATATGCCCGATATATTTGTACATTGTCTGATATGTGCCGCAAGTGGCTCTATTGAAAGGATGTAGAGGAGAGGGGCCAGAGGGCCTCATCCCGTTTCCAATCTTGAACCAATTGGAGTCCAGACCATTTCCCTGGGTATTGCCAATTAATTCAGCATAAAGGGCCATAGTTAGATCTTTGGATAGTCCCACAATCCCAAAGGCCTTGAGGGTCTCTGACAGGAAGTTACAACTAACACCGTTGAGGGTTTTTTCTGCGCCAACGGCCATAAAGGGTATTGTTTTTTATTTACCTTTTGTATAATGTTTAGTATCTTTCATACATTATCCCACCAAATCTTCTTTTGACAAAACCAGACTGGTCATTGTGGATCAAGTCCGGAACGGCCAGACTGAGTCTGTCAGGTAGAATTTTTGAAAATATTTTTAAGTCTAGATTCATCAATACGTTAATTACAAATTAAATTTGTTTCCTTTTGAGGCTTAGGCTTTGGGAAATTTGTGGCACTCAACAATTCAGAAGATATTCTCTTTGAAGCGCTTATTTCTCCGAGCAATGGAGTTATGCTTGGTTCGAGAAATTTCTAGAAGTTAGCCATATAGCGATCAGGGCCAGGGGCCTTTCCAGATTTCATATTTTTTATTGTCTGCGATATCTCTTTAGTACTTATTGGTGTGTTTAATTCATCCATTTTGTCTTGATTCTGTTTATGGAGAGCTAGTTTAGAGAGAAAAGTTTGTATCTCTATTTTTGGTATATTATCTGTTTCACTATTATAAACAGAGGAATAATAGTTTGCAAATGCTTCTCCTATCTGTGTTGGTGAAAGAAACATTTTATTGGTCACTACGGTCTTTTTTATCGCTTTCTTTGTGTTCTATTTGTGAGAGGTGTTACTGTTTTATTATTACTGCTATACCATTTCGGGTTTGATGATGTAATCATATTTTTAACTCTTTCTTCTAGCTAGTTGAAAACAGAGATAGGTCAAAGTTGCTCCTCTGGCCTTCATCCGGTAGGCATCAATTTGAATTAGGTGACCTCTCATGACACACTTAAAGGCTGACCACACATTTTCCCAAGAGACTTCTCCCCCATTGTTAAACCTTATCAATTCTTTAGCATGGTTTTCTAGAGAGTTTCTGTCTGTTTCAGATGACAAACAGGATTCGTCTAACCTCCAGTGGAATTTTCATTCATATTCGTGGTTATTTTTTTGCAGGAACCTTGATGGGAGCGTGATTGAACCACGCCATTAAGCCTATACTTGTAGTTTGACATTTCTCTAGGCTTAATAGGTCTGTTAGGAAGAAATCAATTCTGGAGTAGCTTTTGAAAAACCCTTGAAAAACTTGTAAAGTCCCTTTCTCCGGGGTGTTGAACCCTCCAAATATCGAAGAGACCGTACCTCTGGAGAAGATCTTGTATCCATTTATACCAGTTTTTATAGGTTCTATTAGTTTTATTTGTGTATTTACCTTTTTTATCTAGTTTTTATCTATTATGATGTTCATGTTCCCCCTGATTACTAGTATAGCCTTTTTAAGTCTATTTCTTTTTTTTTAAAGTTTTAAAAATAAATTGGGAAAATTCATTGGGGGCATATATGTTTACTATACATATTATATATTATATCATTCAATTTGCATACAACCAAATTAAATCTACCAAACGGGTCCTTCTCTTCAAATATTTGTTTTAGTCTCAGAGAGCACACAATTGCCTCCTCTCAAATAGAGATGAGCTAGAGACTATAGGGAATCTAGAAAATTTCCACAATCCCTCTCCGTTTTCACTCCAATGTGTCTCTTGGACAAAACATATATTAATTTTGTCTTCTGAAAGAGCTTTGTATAAAAGGCCTCTTTTTATGGGGGAGTTTAGGCCCTGGGAATTAATAGATAGAATTTTAAGTGACATTTATTCTCAATGTTATCCCATCCATTCCCAACCCCAATAAGTGGGGGTAACTGTTCTCTCTCTGATAGGGTCTCTTGGCTACAACATTTACAACACAAAAACAACATGTTATATATACATTCTTACACCACCAATAACTATACATTAAGTTGGCTACCCTGAGTTTGCTCAGGGCTATTCAGCTGCTGGTGGTCATTTTCAGGGAAACCTATGAACACACCAGTACTTTTTTCCTCCATTTTTAAAAGGAATAAATTTAAAATTATATATGTGAGTTAAATACCTAATTTTTATTTCTATAAAAGGGTTAAGTCCTATTCTGAGGAAACTAGTATAGTTTCTCTGTTTGGAATGCCCGAGATTAGTATATTTATTTAATTTGCTTAATACAGAATAAGTTCTCCAACCAATAAGCTCTGTAAGGGCAAGGTTGTAGGTTTGCTCTTCCTCATTACATTACATTACATTATTTGTTGTTAGTGTTTACTATTGTATGGTCAGCTCAACTTTATGTTTTTAAAACAGCTAAATCATCATAAACTTTCAGAATAGGGTTCAAAACAGCCTTTGTAAAGCAGCAATAATACTCTGTGTTTTGCTTGTAGAACACTTCAGTATTACACGTATGGAAAAAAAATGAAGCAAAGTTTTTTCATTTTTGACTTTGGCTTGTAATCACACTAATCAATATTTTTTTTTTACTACCTTCAAGCAACCTTTGGCACCACTTTAGGCTTTTAAATGAGAAGTAAATTAACCAGCAAAGTGTTTACCTGCCCAAATTAGTAAATCTAGAATCTGCATGATACAAGCCAAGGTTTGTACTTGTTTTGAAAAATGCCACCTGTCTGTTAATGTTCCAGTTGTATTAGAGAAATATTTGGAAAGCTAAGCAGTGGTGTTTTAAAAACATGTAGTTACCCATGCTGAGCTGATTATTGCATTTTCCGAGATGAACATTATACGAAACTGTACTTTTGAGTGCATTCAAAATTAACTATTGTTTTGTGACTGAATTGTGTGTAATTTTTTTAAATTACAACTGCAGTAATGAAATCCAAACAATTACAGTAGCCTGGCATTCCTAAATGACAATTAGACATTAACCGAAAAGGATGTATAAAATATGTCAAGCAAATGTATATTTAATTAAAAATCTTTTCAGAGATGTTAACCAAATGTATTGTTTTTTTTTTTTATTTTACAAAGCAAGCTCAATATTCACGAAAAACTGCATTGTAAGGTTATAAAATGATTCAATACATTTACTTTGAATAAGTACACATTTCAACAATCTGTGATATCATTGTTAACTGGATAACGCCACAAATTTAAACAACAAACTAGAACTATAATAGCATTCAGGTAATAACTTAATCCACTGGCATCCATAACTTCCTTAGAATTGGGGACAATTTGCTTGTGTAACTGTCCTCTCCCATCCACCATCCACTGGTTGGGGGAAGAAATAGTATCAACATTTAGAAAATGGCAACAGAGATTTGCAACTGTGTAAACTCCATGACATCATGTAACCAATTGTGTGCAAGATATTGAGCAATACATATCTATGCCAAGCATTTATGCATCTGAAAGCAGTTTTATTTGGATGAAGAAATCTGTAATGTGTTTTCTGTAACATATGGCTCTGAGGTTTAGTGTTTAGTGTATATTTCAGTTATATCAGTGTTGCCCAGTTGTGGCATAACATTTAAAAGCATAGGTTGGGGGTAAAAGGTGGGGAGATAATGAATTTAATGATACAATACAGTAGAAGATCTGACTTTTTCCAGACAGTCTGGCTGCTACAATAGTGTGCTTGTTATCAAGCAAAGAAAAACATTGTCAATTTGAACAGAAGATGAAGGGATAGAAGGTAAGATATTAGGTTAAATGTTGGGTTTCATATCACTTTCTCCAGGATACAGTAGCTACAATAAAAAGCTATTAATAAATAGATGACATATAATGAAAAAACATCTCTGTAAAACTCAAAGAGCCTATTCAAGCAAGCAATGCTAGTGACATAAAAGTCACTTAGTGTTATTCACTAGAAAATTGTACTATGACCTTTATCCTTAAGGACAAGTCCACCTCTCACCTGCATGATTGCTGTTAAGTAAAAGCCAAATTCAAAACAATGAGATCTATCAGGCAGCTTTTTCAGTCTAACTGTTATTATATAAGTAAAAAAAAAACTAAAAAATATACATCACTGACCTAATGTCTACATATGCATGGTACTTTTGACTTAGAAGTCCTCAAGGCTTCTACCAAACAGACCTTGGTTTACAAAACTTGAGACTTGTAAATACCAGCTCAGAAACACAAAAATTAGTCCCTAGTATAGGGTTTAAAGGGACACCACTTTTTTTGTTTACCTGTGCTTCTAATATAGAAGCTTATGTGAAAAACGTGTTGCTCCTAGTGTGAGGGTAAACTGGTATGTAATAATATCACATGCCAGCATATCCTCTGACTGGCAGCTGCCACGCTTCCCTGGTCATTTCGGTGGCTGCCTCTCTCTTCCAGTGCAGATAAAGACCCTCTCTTTTACATGTAAATGTAATTAACTCTCCATACAGACTACAATCAGACTCTGATTGGAGGGAGCACACACTCTGGCTGTGTACAAACCTTCCGACAGGCTTTGCCTCTGCTCTGAGGCCTAGCAAAGAATTAACCCATGTGTGTCTTTAAAGGTACACATTTACTTTGGAGACATATGATTGGAATGTCCGGCGTGTAAGTAAGTAGACCACATACAGGAGTTATTTAAAACGTTATAGCCAGTTTGTGATGGACCAAGGGGCAAGAGGAAATAGGAAATAAGAAAATGGGGACAGAACCATAAGTATTATAGAGATCTTAAGCGGGATGTTCCAACGGAGGGATAAATGGCGACCAGTGATTCTTGTTTGTCTTTAATGCATGTTTTTTACGTTTTTTATAATATACATTGAAAAGAATAAGACGATGATTGTCATGTAAAATAGTGGATAATTATACTTATTTGTCTTTTTTCCGTAAATGTGACTGCACAATAAAAGAATTAAAAAAAAACAAGCAGTGGTTGCATTTATCGGCTTTATCCCCCTCAAATGTTGGTTTTTGTTGCTCTGCAAGTCTTATTCTGCTCTGTACATTTGAGCAAAATCTATGTAAACTAGTCTAAAACACTGCTGCCATGTAGATCAATCAATAGATATATTGCTATTGAGAATTTGCTCTGTATTATCTGTTTTACAATGTGATCTGTTACACACCTGCCACATACAACACATTGCAATATGTTAGCAATTCACTTATTGCTAATGTGTAAGGCAATGCAAGGTTATGTTCTGTGGGCACTGCACCAGATTTGCCTGGGCTTTCACCCAAACAGCAGCTTCATTTGCCATTTGGGAAGACATTCCATTTTCAAACACCAACTTAGCATAACAAGTATTACAACCAAGAGAGAACCTGCCTATAATATGCCATCCACCATTTATTTATTTGAAGTATAATGTGATACAAAATTCATATACATGTTTTGTAATTAAATGATGGGCTATTTTCAATAAAATTAAACAATAGATCTAAAATAGATAAATTGTAGCAAAATATAATTTTAGATAATGAATACAGTAGAAAAGGAAAGTAAATATCCCAAGAACAGAGCAATTCAAAGTGGTGTTAAATCAGGAATAGGCAAAAGTATCCATACAAGGACACTAGTGTCCATGGCAAGGTCTGTGAAGGTCATTAGGACATCATTAAATTGATTGTCGCACATTCCAGAAAATCTTCACAAGGAACAATGCATGTGCCTTGCTTTACGTACAACCATTTAAAAGCTGACACTTGCAAACTCCATCATTAGATAGGATGTGAATGTTCTAGTTCGGAGAGCTTAAAGTCAAGTGAGTCTGCATATGGTCAAATGCACTATGAGGTCTCACCCCTAAACAGTGAACTGTTGTGAATTGAGAAGGTAAAGACATTTAAAAGACACATGTCTCCATCCAAGAATGCTCAGGGCTCAAGAAGCAACGTATCGATTTTTCAATAACTTTTGTCTAATTAAAATGAATTACCCTTTGGTTACTATGATGATGGACAATTAATATTTGTACTCAAAGGATTAAACATGTTTATTAAATCCTGTTAACTTAGCTTTAATTGGACATGTCCCAAGCAGTTTATGATTGTTAATTTTCTTTTCCTTCACATAATTTATTCTTCAAAAGGCATATAAAGTATGAACCAATCCAGGGCTGTCTTTAATGTTGATTGGACCTTGGGAAATCAATTGCTTGGGCCCCATGGACCATGCCCCCATCCCAAGGCATGCAATCACAGCCTACACCCTAATCCCCCCTACAAAAAACAAAAATAAGTGTACATTTGCCATAAAAAATTATATATGGAACAAAAAGAGAGAGAGAGAGAGAGAGAGAGGGCTGATTTTTATAATATTAATATATAAATGTGTGGTTTATATACACACATATATATGGCTGTTTTATATAAATAAATATTATATAAAACCATCTATACCTATAAATATGATATAACCCAGCCATATGATATTTATTATGTAAGGAGTACAGCTGCCCCGTTTGCCACAAATTAAACATGGCTCTGGACATCTCCACAAAAGATTGTGAATGGATAATTTATTGTAAATATTACTTTCTATTACTTTCCCTTTATCTTTTTCACTGTCTTCCTTACGTTCCTACTTCCATTAATATTTAATTGCTGTGAGATTGCAATACTCTCTTGACATTAGTGTTTATGTGTTTGTACAGTATGTTTACATAAAAGAAAAAAGAACATTAAAGTTACATTTGTGAGTGACTGTGCAAGCTCCTGCTCAGCCTTCCTGAAAGACAACTGCAGTTCTGGTGTAATTACCTCACTGCTAAGAAAAGAGAGTCCTACAAAGAAGCACTTAGCCAATGTATGGCATATCAGATTAGTCATCTAAGAAGTGTAGAAAATATTAAACTATCCTTTTTAGATTTTACAGCAACTATGACTTTCACACTTTCTCTTCAAGATGTTGAGTTGTCTTCGATATCCTATATTGTGAAGCAAGACCTTTACATGTCTTTATCAGGGCACTCTGAGGGGAGACTGTAAAATGTTATTGTAGAAGTTCCAATTTATACCGCATTCAAATTGTGAGCTAGAATAAAAATGTTTTGTTCAAGGGCACCCTTGCCACTCCTTGTATAGCTTTCTTTACTGAGAAAAGAGGTCTGTATGAACGAGGCTTTAAATCAAAACCAAAGCAATGTCAAAGTTTGGCATGTACAATTTCAAATTGGTTACTTTTGAGAGGGAAATAATGAGAGGATGTATGAACCTGTATAGAGGCCTTACTAAATTGATGGTCACGAACCAGATTTACTAGAAATAGATATGTTATATGTTTTGAGATGTAGTTATAGGACAATATTTTCATTTGGTATTAATATGTTATTGTGGATTGACTAGGGATGTTATAATGATGCCCACACAGCTTACTTTGTAAACGAAACAATAAGAAAAAAAAGTATGTCAAAAGAAAACAGCAAACAAAGGGATAAAGATAGATTAACCAGCTGGTATATATTGATAAAAAGACTCCATCCTAACTAAACCCCAGTTGAAGAATTTTGAGGTTAAACGCATAGGGTGGGAGGAGTTTGAACTGAGTGCCAGTGAAGGTGGTTCCTGAATCCTCACAGTGACCTTTAATGGACATTGGGAGTGTTAATAACAAACACCTGATGATATGCCTTTATTTTGTCTTGTTAATGTACGGGCATAGAATTGTTTTATCTGAATAAATGGTGCATGTGCACATTACACGAGGGGAGCTGTGATATTACATTACATCAACATGTATTTAAAGAGTGCAACAGATTTACATAGTACTTGGTACAGAGCATAGAAGGGACCTACATACTATATTAGACAAACAGATACAGACTGATCCATGAGGTAGAGAGCCCTGCTTGCAAGCTTACAATGAAGAGGGAGTGGGGGGCAGGAGACAAATAAGGTGAGTGAAAAGGGGAAGATGGTGATAGTAACAGTATTTAGGGGCAGTGTAGTTAGTTGATTTCGGCCCAAAGTTAATTAATGGGTCTTTTAGTGCAATAAATAGTAAACTTCCTTAAAGTGGTGAAATTTGGGAATGAGTAAGAGAGCTGGATGCTCTGTAGAAGTTAGTTCCGAGAAAGGGGCACTTCAGGTAAATTCTTGCAGGTGTGAATGGGAACAGATGATTAGAGCCTTAGTCAACTTGAGGAAAGTAGCAATCACACAGGTTAATATTGGTTAATAAGTGAGGCAATGTGGACATTGGGCTCGTTCAGTGGGTATAATTATAGCATTTTCAATGGTAATGGTGAAGTCAGGTACAAAGACAGCGCTTGAGGGATGGAAGATTATCATTTTGTTTTGCAAAGATTATATTTTAGGTATAGATCAGACACTCAACACGACAGAGGGAGAGAGGCCAGGGGAAGAGATCTAGATCTAAGTGTCATCAGCATACAGTTGGTATTGGAATCCCAAAGATTTTGAGTTTTCCTAAAGAGTAGGTGTATTGGGAATACAGCAGAGGTCCAAGGAGTGACACTTCTGGAACACCAACAAAATAATGGATTAGGATATCCCACCAGCAAGCGACATGGAGAAGGAGCACAACAGATCCGATCTATACGACTCAATCCAAGAGAGAGACATGCCATCTATGCCTAGTGAGGCTAATCAGTTAAGAAAGAGGCAATGGTTTACAGTTTCAATAGCAATAGAGAGATCTAGGATGATCAGTAAGGAGAAGTGACTTTTAGACTTGGCAGAGAGTATATCATTTAACACTTTAGTGAGAGATGTTTCAGGGATTAAAGACAGTTTGAAGAATGTCAAGGAGGTCATTAGTAGAAAGATGGTCAGTTTAGAGAACAGGAGGCAGTTGAGGTAGGTTGTGAGAGATAACTGATTGTGCAACTTTATTTTTGAAATGGGACGCAGAGCAGAGCAGGGCAGATGAGAAGGAGGGCGTAGGTGGGTATTAAATGTCAGGGAAAGTAGTTCCTGAATCTTTTTTAGATTTGGTGATCCTGCGCTAGGAAAGAGAAAAACTGGAAGTGGAGACCATGTCCTGGAGCCGTTATATAATTTTGTGGTACTGTATAAGATTGTCTCTAAGATTTTGATTTCATCCAACGAGATTTATTACAGCAAGAATTTGATTGGTTTTCCCTTTTGTTTTCAAATTTTTTCATAGGAGTCTACACAGAGACAAAGATGGACCTTGATTGAAGATATAGTCCTGTCTAAATTCTCCAGATGAAAATACCATGTTGTTTGCACTGCTTCACTACAGCTATATTTTTAGATAATTAGAAAAAACATATATGTAGACCTGGTGGTTCACACTGCCTTTCAGAGCAAGATTTTAATATTGCTAAAACAATGCTTTCATTGCTCTTTTGATGCATTGCTTCAGATATCTAAGATGAAAGAAAAACACTTTAATTGTGATCTTCACTTCTAAGCTCCATATGGATTCAGTACTGGTAATTCTAATTCTAATAAGCTACTAAATGTGTTCATGAGTTTTACTTTGGGGGTAAATACTCTCCAGTAGGTTTAATTCCAGATCAGGATGTGGTAATTGATCACTCTTAACCATCACATAGCTGTAAAATCTTCCTTTTCTAAAGAATCTATGATGAATTTCACTTGGCTGAAGATGTTAATTTTGTCACTGATAGAAAATGTATGAAGGTGCGGTGTCTTACCATGTGCATTTTTAAATAACGTCCATTTTCACTTATTTAATAATGAAAGACAGTAATCTGTCTTTCAAATTTAGCAATGTTTACAGTTTAAAAGCATTGCTTTATAGTGCTGACCAGTAGTAAACTTAGCTTCGAAAAAAGACTGGAACGCTTAGCAGTGACTTAATTAAGAAACACTCTTCTTCTCTTTTGTTGCCTGTAAAGGTGATAAGAATTAGATATTAAAAGCAACAGACTCTTTTAACGTCAAAAAGTAAATAGATTAAAAATGTACACCAAAGCATTACAAAAGAATGCATTTAAACTAGAGACATTGCTAAATGAATCACAAATAACAGCACATGATTATAATAATATAAAGTAAAATTGAAAGTTAAATGTTTTTGACCTCAACAACACCATAGGTTTCTTGGACTCAGCAACTCCATTACAAGTATTTTTAGGTTGCAAATAAAAGGTATTGTGTCTCTTATTTTTGAGGTTGCATGGAGTAGAGAAAAAGTAGAAAATTATCAAAATTGATTTAAATAATGTGTCTGTTTCCTGAACTCCAACTCCAAGGACTAAATACATTTTTTATATTTTTCTGCTTTTGGACTCACTGTGTGGATTTGCCTGGTGTCAGCTGGCACATCTCTATTTCCTGCACTGAATTTTTGGACCTTTTGGACCAGGTCCATCTTCGTGTTGTAACACCCAGGACCAACAGATGATTTATTTAATTGTATATTTTTGAGAGATAGTAGCCAGGATATGTGTGTTCCTGCTTTAAAATATATATTTTTTAATTATTTAATGAGTATTCATTATACCGCATGAGATCTGCCCCTTTCTTTTTTGGGGGGCAAAAAAAAGAAGTTCAAGAAAAATGACATGTGAACATCTAGTAAGTAGCTGATTTATTTCTAGCACTCCCAAACTGAGCTGATTTGAATGTAATTTACTTTTCTCCGCTCTGCAACTGCTTTGGGTACCAACGAACTCTCTCGGGGCTATTCGCTAAAAGGTGATTTGCAGATGAGATGAGTTGAGGTGAAATGAACATTTCACAAATCTTGTGAGTTTGATTAGTGCGGGAAACTCACCAGGTTTCTCCCTGCACAATGAATAGTTCATTTGGTGAGATGAAATCTTCATCTCACCTCAACTCATCTGCTACTCATCTTTTAGTGAATAGACCCCACTGCTACTCCCTCTGGTGGCCTACTCTTCCAAAGTGTTTAGTGCACTTGCTATATCACATGATCTATGCATTTCCCTGCACCAACAACACTTAAAGAGTAGATTGAGACATCTTCACCAGACCCAAGCAGTACCATTCAAAACAAAACATAATAAATGTCTCAACTGGAATATAATTACTTAGTATGAATATCATTTTATATATTAACTAAAGCTAATGATACAATCAGATTGTTAAGGGTACTGATTTTCTTTACAGCTAGTGAAGTTTTTTGTGCTTTTTAAAAAAAAACAATGTTTTTACAAGAAATATGGTTGTTGAAACGCTTAGAAGATTTGACTGGCAAGGATGTTATTCTGAAATGTCAGGAAGGATTTGTTCTTATTATATTTGCTGTAATTACAGGGCCTGTCTTTTGCTTTTCCTACACAATAGGGTTGGTAAATATTGTCTTGTCTTTCTGCAAAGTTGTAACTCATGGTAGTATAAGATATATGACATCAGCTGTAGAATGCCTAGATATTTATGATATTTGCTAGATATAAGTCCTCTGGGATCTCATTTAGTTTGATCTGAGAAATACGAATTTTCACTAGGGTAAGCTGTAAATGCAAAAGTAATAATACATTTTTTTTTTGTAAATATGTACAATGTATAAAACTAATTTACACATTTCTCTCTGGTATTGTTTTATTATTATAGCTTTCATGTTGTAATAAATATCTATCTGCTATGCCCAAGGTCTTAAAACGTAGTGGCTTATGGTAGTGTATTTAGGTTTTCTACTGCAATAGGCCTGACTAAACTCATGCACCCACAACCCATACCTGTCATATCACTTCCTGTCCATGACCCGCCCCTTCCTCATCAAACTCCACCCATTCCATTTCAGATTCTCCATCACTTCCATCAATCAGAAAGCACCCCCCATGCCCCACACTCTAGTAGCCTACATATGTAGTTACAAATCATTGTAGTCACATATTATATTTGCATTATATATTCACAGTCTCTTGTTTCAAATAATATAATTGTCTATCATATGTTTATCAGCAATCCTAAAATAACCTTATAGTTACAAAACAGAAGTTCCATTACTTTCATAAGGAATCACTTTACACTAATTGACAAAGTTATAAGTAACCTTTTTACTTATTCTTCTCCAATCTGTAAAAAAAAAAATTAGAAAACTCCTTTATGTAAAATATGCGGCATTTCTTAAAAAATACAAGGATTTTGTAGATCGAGTTAAAGAAAAAAAAAAAACAGTAAGTAATAAATTAAGTTTAAGTACACTTAATAAATACATCTATTTTTATAGAAGATTTTTTTAGTAGAACATGTACAATTAATAAGAAGTTAATCTGTGTATATATGTTTTAAGAACAAGGATTTCAGTTTGCTTTGCGCACCCACCAAAATCACGCTCATCAAAACACGCCCACACCACTAATGTTATATAATGATAATTAAATTAAAATGAAACTCAGCAGGAAGTGATAACTTACATGCAATATGATTACTACAGGTTTCTTTACTGTTAATGTGTATTACCTTCAATTGCTTTGTAGCCCAGATCTACGTACATCAAAATACACATATTTGCATCTAATGTGCATCATTAGCAAACATTTATAAACATTACAGTTGGACACACAATAAAAACAAAGTAATTACCTCATAGAACAGTGTTTCCATGGCATTTTCTTTTATTTTGTTTTTTTACAGCTCTGGTAATCCTCCATACTATTATTGAAGGATTGTAGTGGGTGTAGGTAAGTTCAACCCTTTAAAAAGTCCAACTCCCCAACCGAATGTGGCCAAAATGTGGCTCAAAATCTTTACAATTCAGTTTTATACCCCGATCTGGGCCTATGTTGGGCTAGATCGAGTCATATTGAGTTAACCCTTTAATAATAAACGTGTATAAAAGTGTCTGTGTCATTTATTGTTTTGTCTGTTGCCTATTACAATGTTTTCACACATTTAAATATTTGCACACTTGTGAATTACTTTGCCAGGCTATTTTACAAATAAGTTTTCTTTATTCTAACTCAGATATTTTACACATAATGTGATAGTTTTCTGGATTCTTCTTTATATCTCATGTGGATTTACTAAAAAAGGCTGAAAACAACTCTTCTAATGCAATCAATAACATTTGTAGCATCTTCAAAGTACATTCAATAGAAATTCTGGTCAAAAAAGAACATCCTTATGCATGTCTAAGACTATTGGATATTTAGTTAATTTATTTAGTAATAAAATTATATCATTAAATATATTTTTATTGAAGGCATCAAAGGTAACAGAAAATTTGTAGCTTGTGTGCAATTTAGTTACGATAAAGGAAAAAGACAACATTTATATCCTGTCGTAGGTGAAGAAAAAACAAAGTATACCCTTATACTCTTAGAATTCTATAGTTTTATATATCAGGACATAATAGCAATCATCTGTTCCTTAGCAGAAACACATTAACCGTGTCATGATTTATGTAACCAAAATAATGTCATAAAAAAAGTACACATTATGATTCAATAACTAGTAGAGCCACTGTCATTACAGGTGCAGTAAAATCATCACCACACCCAGTAAATGAAAAAAACATGCTATGCAGTAAACCTGCCCACCCTAATATATATAATAGATACAAGTTGTTGAGTTGGAAGTAATGATCTACTCAATAAAAAGAGAATTGAAGGGAATCGAGATGAACTTCCCATCTCAATTCCATGAAATTCTCTCTTTATTAAGTAGACCGTTTAGTCTCAAAACTAGAGTGTCATTTCTTCCCCCATTCAAATGAATGGGAGGTGTGTTTAATGAGGTTTGGAGATTCGACTGCCTCACCCTACCTCTCTTATCCTCCATTTTGCATTCCTCCACCACATTTTGACGTAGGAAAAATTATGTGGCAATAGCTTTTTCAAGGTCGACATTGGGCAAAGGAGGTTGAATCTGCTTGAGTTTGGTGGTTGAAATGAGCTCTCATCTCAAACCATCAAACCCGAGCTTTAGTGAATATACCCTCTGATAGGTAAAGCTGTTAATTGATGAATCTATGACTTAGTAACAATTTTCAACTTTCCTATAAACAGCTTTGTTTTGTACATTTCGGAATATGTTTTCATTTGATATTTAAAGAAAAGTACTTAAGTAGTTAGCATCCCAGTGAATATGAATTGGGTCTCTCAATGAATAAAGGTCTCTTTTATTCAGTTTCTGCAGAAAATACAAATTATGAAATGACCTATATATTGATTTAGCAGAATTGCAAGCACACGCAGAAATAAAGAAAATATATGGTTTAAATATTTCTGTGATATTTCCTGTTTGTGACATCACCATGTGGCTTGATATGTACATTTCCCAATGAAAGCAGTTAATAAGCATCAAGCCACAGTTGATGTCATGGACAATTAACATACAATTTTCATTTAATTCATGCATTTGTTTGCAAATTTGCTAACAATGTTTTTCTTTAATCTCTACATTTGCAGTGTAAATAATGTTTAGAGTTTCTTTAAGCGCTCTCCACATGAAATGCATTAGATGCAATTTGAATTTGTTTTATCACCAACACAAGGAACTGCTTGTTTTTTTCTATTATAATTTTGATTTTTTAAATTTCTTTTGAGGAATAAATTTGTTTATGCCAGTTTGTGCGTCCTGAGAGCTTGCAGTTTCTCTTGATTTCCTTTATGTATTGAGTATAGTAAATAATCATTGAACTGTATACATAAAAATGACAAAATGTTTTATCCTTCCTCGTTCCTCCAAGGCTGAATTCCACATCATCCTCTTTATTATGTTCAAACTAGTAATTTTCGTCAGTGATTTGCATTCCTTTATTCATAAAAGATCTGGAGGAATGCTACACATCAGTCAAAAATCAGTCAAAGCCTGGAATATAGGATTCACCAACTAATCTGTCAAAAATCTTGACTACAATTTTTTTCTAGAACTAAAATGAAGATTACAAATTGGGAACAATTCACTAAAATATAGAATTGCTAAGTATTGACAACAGAATTGCAATATGTAAACATAAATGTACACAGAAGGCAAAATCCTGTAAGTTTTTTTTTGTAAAAGCTTACCACAATTATTACAACATCTAGCAAATTAGTTATATCCTATAAGCAAATGGACAAGTAACTAACATCCACACCTGTAGGCTAATGCACCTTAGCATCTGTTCAACCATTAGGGTTCCTGTCAGGCTTTAATTCAACCTGTCCTACTTCTATATTTTATATATATATATATTTTATATATATAAATATATATATAATTTGCTGTCATTGTTCTACATAACCAGTGACATCTAAATCCCCTGTTGCCCATCCCCGATGACCATACGGTCCCCTCAAGACTTAATTAACTCATAACTCAGGAAAGGAACAACATAGAGAGCTGCAAATAGTCACGTTGGCCTACAAATTCCATCATGAACAAGCTGTGCAAATTTCATGATTCTAGAGTTTAGCACTTCAGACAAACAGACAGACAGACATTTTCTGTTTTATAGTTAATATCATGTACACCCTTTCATTGGAACAGAATTGCCTGGTGGTATCGGCCTCTCTAAGCAGGATAATGCAGAGAAGCAGCTTCTCTTCAAATCACGTATCAAGTGCCTCCCACCTCTGAAAGAGTGCACAAGACAGACGCTGGCCATCTGACCTTCCCACATAAATCTTCAAAATGCAGCATAAAGGTAGGAAAATGATGGTTCATATTTGTAACAGAAGACATTTATAATAATAATAAAAGACATATAATGAGAAAGAGATGACAAAGCCAGGGGTGGGGGGAAATAATACACAGTGGAAAGAGATGGAATACATGGAGAGAGTCATTCATGGAATACTACAACACATAAAAAGGGAAAGATATGGCAGACATGGATGAATATAACACATAAAAGGGGGAAGAGATAGCAGACATGGAGGACTATAACAGATAAAATGGGTAAAGAGGTGCAATACATGAAGGAATATAAAGGATAAAATGGCAAAAGGCAAGGTAGGCATGGAGGAATTTGAACACCATAAGGTCGAAAGAGATAGCAGGGATGGGGGAATATAACACATAAAAGTGGAGAAGAGATGCCAGGAGTGGAGGAAGAAAAGACATACAGGGGAAAAAGAGAAATAGATGTCATGGATGGAGGAAATGTAGGTGCAAACTGTTGCCGAGGGTTTATATCTTGTGCTATGTTTATGTTGCTGTGGCATTCTATATGGTGCAGTGGGGTTATATCTTGTGCTGTGGGGTTTTATCTGGTGCTTTGGCGTTATTTCAAGTGCTGTGACTGTTTTATACAATGGCATAGCATCACTGGTGGAATAACAAGGAATACACATATGTATATGATATGGAAGCCAAGGAGGTCATGTTTCCTCATGTGGATGATGATCAGGATGGTCCAGAGTTCCGGACATGCGTGATAGCAAAGCACCTCACTGTAAGTTGTTAACCCTATAGCTAACCATATTGTGTACACATATCACAGAGCTACCTACTGAATATATACAATTTACTTTTCATTGCTTGTCTCAGGTGTTCCTTCTGACACATAATTCCACCTTCTGCAGGTGATGTCACTAAAGTAAGATTCACTCATTGCCTGGTGTTTGTGTGTTTCTCATTTTTTTTTATGTCTTCCCTCTTCGCTTGTTACATAGTAACTGTGTTGAAAAAGAATAATACCAATTATGTCATGTCAGCTTTATGGTGGCATCACATCAATGGTTATTGATCATCATCAACAGCTGTTAGGATACCCTCTCCCATCATGTAAAGTATATTAGTGAACCGTGTAATTTCCAAAATGTAAATATCAACACTGATTAGCAATGCTACATTCTACACTGTTAAAATTAAAGGTTACCATTAACTTGGAAGTACATTAAAACAAGACAGACAAAATAGATATGTTTAAATAATAATACCTTTTATTTAAACTTCTTTGTAAATTTGACTTGTAAAATATTTTTTTATGAAGCCTAGGGCAGTGAGGGGGCAGTGTGAGAGTGCAACGCGTTTCTCAGTGGAGAACAAGTGGGTGATAGGGATGTAAGCAAACAAGGTTTTGTTACTACTAACAATCTGCAGCATTATCTGAATCCTGAATACTGTCATTTCTAATGAAAATAACATACCTTTTGCATTTAATACAGCTATTTAGTAATTTTTACTTTAAGGTTACATTACGAAAGGTTATGCTAAACTAATTGCTCACTAACCCTATGATTGAACCTATGATGACTTCAAAATTCTTATCAATGTGGTGCGCTGTGTACATAGATGTATAATAGTATGTAAGTAGATGGTGATCTTCTGGTAGCTACCTACATTTGCATTAACATCTAACATGAATCACGTGGAGTATCTACTTTGGGCGGTGAATCCCAGAGCCCACACATAAGGAGCCGGCAGTTGGTGGGAGACATGTAGCCTTGGACGTGGGGTAGACACTGCTACCAAAAAATGAAGTGTTCTTATTTTGTTTAGTTCAGGTTGGTAGTTTCATATGTACTTTGTTTTTCTCATGTATATTTATTAAACAAAATATTTTGTTGAACATGTATCACTGTGTGCATCCATTTTGTGATATATGGTGGTGTAAACTGCACCAAACCCCCTCTGCCTTCCCCACAATGAGGTTACAGTACTTGTAACTTACTGTGGGGCTTTTGGTATAGAATGGAGTCTATATGTCGGAGAAAGAAATATAGACATACCTGGTGTCTGAGGGTAATGTTTACATGATCAGTGGAAAGAGCTATGCCACAGTTTGATTTTTTTGTTAGGCACTATGGTTCATGCTAGGCAATGGTGAGAATTGAAACCACTGTGCCATGATGGAAGATGTCACTATTGCCTAAGGAATGTTACCATTGCTAAATAAAAAGGCACTTATTACCCCCAGACAATTGTCGCAGTGATTTGCTTCCACTAATGCCACAAGAGCATTAGTGAGGTTGGCACTAGTGTTGGATGATTAGGCCTGACTGTGTTGGCAGGTGAAGGTTCTAAGTAGGGCAATAACGTTTTTCTCAACATCAGTCTTGACATACCCTTTCTGAATAAACCAGGCATATTAATACATCTCGCTCCATTCACTCTATATTTCTTTCTCTCTCCTATTGCTCCTGATTAGGGATAAAACCCTTCCAGTAGGTATTCAGTAGAATGGTTTACAATGACATGGGTGTGTGAAGGGGCACATGGATAGATAAAGTGTCCATAGCAAGGTCTGTGAATATCCATAGAAAACATCATTAAATTGTCCATCACAGACCCCCAGTAAATGTCCTCCATGACTAATGTTGGTGCCAACCCATGAGGGGAATGGAATTGCCTTAAGTGCCTTAAGCAAGAGGGCCTAAGACCCATCAAAGGTTTAAAAAAAAGACCAATGTTACCAACTTTTTTGAAATTTGTATACACACACACACACACACACACACACACACACACACACACACACACACATACATATTTATACATCTGTAGACTATAATTTTATCAATGAGAAATTCTCTTGATAGGTCATTAAAAACAGTTTATTTCAGCAATTACAGAGGAACATGAGAAACTAATTTTGTTCTGAAGATCAAAGTTCTAATTGATAGCCATTATTGATCATTAAAGGCTGCACAAATGACTAATCCTCTTTAGCGAAAACCCAGGTTTCTATCCGCTAATGACATATGTTCCCTAATGATTAAAACTACAGCGCTAGCAACTCAGAAATAAGCTTGTAAAAAGCAGTAAAATAACATTGCTTGCAGTAGTGTAAAATGTAACATCTTGGGCACACACTGTACACTAGAGGCTATATGTTTGGTCATTGCATCATTAACATTTTCAGTTAAATGTCATTATGGAGACAACATAAACTTTGATGACAGTCTTCATAAAAGGTGTTTTTCTGTCTACTTTTCTGAGCATAAAAGACATTACAATAACATGCGGAACATTATTTGCATTGCTTTTGAAAAAACATAACTAATTGTTTGAACAATTCATGAACTTGGATTGGGAGATATTTGATTGCTCTATTAGATAGGAGGAGTCATGATAACAGATACATACCAGATAGTCCCTGGCTTCTCCTTTCTAACATGAACTCTTTGGTTTCTTTTTGTGTGGTTGCAATTTGCTGTGCAATGGCAAATGCATTATAAGCCTTCTAGGTGCTTTTTTAGGCTAGGTACCCTAGTAAGAATGTGTTATATTTAGGAGGTGCACGCAAATAATTAAAGAAAAATACCACAATAGTGAATGGTATCACACACAATAGAGTAAAATTACAATAAGCAACGTGGCAATCAAGGGGATTAACGGAAAAAGCAATATACAAAATATAGAATACACATTGGAATAACGGTACGACAGCTGACTCATGGTCAGAGATCCCCCCAACATTTTGGCTAAGAGATCATGGGATCACCCTTGAGAGAGGTCCTGAGCCAAAAGATTGGTCTCTTACCAAGTGTTCGCTCTCATGTTGTTATTCCCACGTGTATACTATATTTTGTATATGGCTATGCTGTTTGCACCTCCTACATTACTACTTACTCTTGTAAGACCATAACTTTATGTTGCATGCAAGCTTAATTATCATCTAGTCAAGTCATATAAGCAAATTCTCCATTTCTATTAGGGTTATACACTTAATGCAAACCTTATAGGGGATGGGTTGCACAGTATTTTATGTTTTTGTATAGTTCTATACTATAAACACATTGTATATGTTCAGTAACATAATAAAAATGTACTGGCCTCTACTTGATTTTTCTGGTACATGTAAACATATTGCTTTACTGGTTTTATAAGCAAAGTTCTAATATTCAGTGACTGACAAAAAACTAGGTAAGGTAATACAGACTAACCTTGATGTTTGTTCTTTATAGGAAGATTTGGACAGAGTGGGGAACTGGGCAATTAAGTGGCAAATTAAGTTTAATATAGACAAATGTAAAGTTATGCATCATGGGAAAAATAATAACAAAGCAACATATACTTTAAATCATATCTCCCTGGGAAAAAAACTACTAATTAAAATGAATTATGTATAATTGTAGATAACAGACTTAGCAACAGTGCTCAATGCCAGTCAGCAGCTGCAAGAGTCAGTAAGATATTGGCATGTATAAAATGAGGTATTGATTCACGGGAGGAGAATTTTTTTCCCTTAACAAGTCAATGGTAAGATCTCACCTTGAATATGCAGTGCAATTACGGGCACCAGTTCTTAAAAAGGATATTATGGAACTAGAAAAAGTGCAAAGGAGGGCTACAAAATTAATAAAGTTATGGATGCAGGGCAAATATAAAGAGCTCTCCAGTGACCTGTTCATTAACAGTAATGTACAAAGAACAAGAGGTCACCCCCTGAGACTGGAGGAGCACAGATTTCATAGACAGCAAAGGAAGGGATTCTTTACAGTAAGGATAATAATGTTATGGAACTCACGGCCAAGAGAATTGGTGCTATCAACTACAATGGATACATTTAAAAATAGACTGTTTTTTTTTCTTTTTTATAAAAGCAGGACATACAGGGCTATTAATAATAGATTAAGCATTAATAATAGAGCTTCTTGATCCAATGATAAATCTGATTGCCCTTTGGAGTCAAGAAGGAATTTCCCCCCCTAGGGTTTTTGCCTTCTTTTGGATCAAAAGCAGAAATCATAGGTAGAAGGGTAGAACTTGATGGACTTAGTGTCTTTTTTCAATCTAAATTACTATGTTACTATGTTATCTTTAAATACTTCATATCCTAAATATAAAAAGGTGCCATTAGAAACATAGAATGTATTGGTGGCTGATTAAACACTTTTTTGCCCCACTCTAGATGATCTAACTATTCTATTTGTCCAGTGGTCTATAAATCACACCTCCATGAGTTACTGTACGATTACCAAATTATTTCAGTATTTGTAATCAGTAAGGCCAAACACAATAAGCCTTTTTAATGCCAGTACATAACCAGCTAATAATGTGTGTAGGTTCATGAGACTAGACAATCAGCAATGTCTGGAGTTTCTCAGCAATAATGATTTGGTTGTGTTTTACAAACTTATGACATGCTGTGCACTGTCAAAATGTCATTAACCTATCTATAATAAAGACACAGAGGCATGCTGGATTATAATGGCCAATATTGTATATTTAACAAAATAACAAATATTATGTTATCACCAAATTGGCTAACTAAATTAATTACTTAAAATTATGATATGCGGTCCTTGAGAGCACTGACAAAGGCATAATATTGATTTTGCTGGGTGGCTTCCGACTTAACATCTCCTGCACGTTAGCCACAATATTACCCTCAAGGCCAGCGCCTACTTTGGAACAGCCATCTTAGAATTACTTAGTACCAGGGCTTATCTAGAATATGCAGTATGCAACTACCACTCTTATCACTGAGGACTCTTACGTAGACTAGAAAATAGTCCCTGCAATATGTATAGCTTAATGCTTTCCCCATGCTCAGCCATGAAGACCTTTCAACAATGCTTAATTCCAGGGTTTTTCTTTTCCTGTATTAGTCAGTCCATCTCATTTGAGCTGTACCAATTCATATTCATCCCTCTAGCATTACTTGCCAATGATGCTCTTTTTTGCTTTGTGTCTTATTTTGAAGAGCGAATTCTGAATTACGCTGTTTAAAGTTTGTACATTTGAAACTGAAGGGTTTTTCTTTACCAATTTTAATGCATAGTTTATACAGCCTTCAGTTTTACTGGTTTAGTTGTAATAGTAAAAAGTTGTTTCATCACCGAATGTTCAGGCTTTTTTTATATGACGATCTGTGGTTTTATAATTGTATTATCGTCTTCCAGCAGTCTGAGCCTTTCAGTGTTCTCTGAAGAATCACTAATAATGTTACATCTGGAGTGAAACTTTAATTGCTTATTATGGTTTGTCATTTCTATCTGCTTTTTTGGATAGGTAATTCAAAAAAAAGCATAAACAGCACAGTATAATGACCATGTTCATTAAACTCATAATAGTGACATCATTTTAGTTCCACAAGGAATTTTTGTTAAAGTGAACCTGTCACTCAATAAACCTGTAACTGACAAGTTTACATTCAGATAGGTATACGATTTTATTCTACATATTCCTGACAGTCGCCAGAAATACATAGATTAAGAGATATTCTTACCCAAAGGTGTATGCAGCCTACTGCTGACTGTGTGATCTAAGATGGAGGCAAAACAGAGATGTCAACAAGGGAGGGTTGGCAAGCGGGGCAGAGGGGTAATTGCTATTCTCTAACCCGAGATCAATGGGCTGGTACCACTTTTCAATTCTAAATCCCCCAGTGCATATCACTTTCTATACAATTGTCTGTCTATCAATCTCTATACTATATGTCTGTCTATCTCTGATAATAACAGGTAGGCTGATGAAGTTACTCCATGGGCTAGTAAATTGTTTTAGTCCCCTCCCAGGCCAAAAGTTACTAGTCCTCCTCTGGGTGTGTGCATCTCTCCGCATCCAAAAGTTCTGAAAATATATGACTCAATTTCCATAACAAATAACAAGAAGCACTGAAGTAAGAAAAACATAGGACTTAATACAATAGTTCTATTGAACTGATACACAATATTTTGCTTTATGTCAAGATATCAACAAGTAGCCTGACTGCACATCACTGATTCCTACCATGTGTTCATATAGTAATATGTTATATTGTATTGCAACATGTCAGAAACTATTAAGAGATCGCATATGGTAATATAAACAAGTTTCTAAACAGAATCATCAATCATGAAATTGACAAGACAGGTAATGATGCAAAGGATTTACTAGGTAATAACATGAATAACATGTTTTCCTTACCGTCAACCTAAAGAAACTACATCATTTCTTCTGACTGTCCTTTTGTTGTGTTTGTTTGTTTCAATGCTTTTTCAAGTTGGGAAAAAAAATAAAAAAAGGTATTTGTATGCCTCATAGCAATAAATCAACATAGTAACATAGCAATTTATGTTGAAAAAGGGACAACTCTATCAGATTGAGCTTTTCACACATTCCATTGTCTGCTCTTTATCCCAAAGCAGACAGAAAGTCACAGTGAATTGATTTTCAATTTTTGTGCTTCACAAAATAAAAATAAAAACATTTTTCTTACTCATAAAATTTGACTGCATTTTTCATATTGCCATTGTCTACATGTATATATTTGGAAGGTATTTTTTTTTTATGTCAAGATGGCTGTAATATCATCAGGTTATGCTTAGGCCAGGGGTATCCAGTTTTGTTTTCTGAAATGGGCCACAAGATCACAACCAGTCACCCCCCAAAAAGGGGGCCCACATGACAAAGAGTATTTATTTTTTTATTTACAGTAATGGTGAAAAGTAAGCCATAGAGAAATATATCTATTTGGTAGTAATACAATGTCTAAAAACATTTAACCCCTTAGTGACAAGACATTTTCACCTTGACTTTCCCTTGTGACAATGGCTGTTTTGACATTTCTAGGGTGTTTGTGTTTAGCTGTAATTTTTTTCTTTCTCAAATACAGTACCCACACAAATTATATGTTGTTTTTATCGTCATAAGAAGGGCTTTCATTAGATACCATTATGTTCATCATATCTTATAATTTACTACAAAAAAAATCATAAAATATGATGAAAATTTTTAAAAAACCCACTTTTTCTAACTTTGACCTAAAATATAATTTACACAAATAAAATCATTAAAAAAGACCCCATCTAAATAGTTTCTAAATGTTCTCCTGAGTTCAAAAATATGCATGTTTCCATATTTTTCGGTATTTTTTTGCGAGTTATGGGGCAAAAAACAAAAATAGTGTTTTTTGTTTTTTTCCTATATTGATCTTTTGACCCCAACCCGAACCCAAAATTTAACCCTAACACTAAATTTAACCCCAACTCTAATCCTTATTATATCCCTTAATATTTTTTAACTTTAATTTAATTTTAACCCTATCCCTTATGCTAAAAAATATTTAATTTTAACCCTATAGGCTAATATAGCTAAATAACCTGTTTTTAATTAATTAAATATTTATTTTAAATATTTCCCATTGCAATGCTACTAAACTACCACTAGGGGTAGTCACGTAGCATATTCAGAGCGACGGAAGTGAAGTTACTTTCACTTCCGAAGCTCAGACCGGCAGAGGACTTAGCCATATTGACGGAGCAGCATGCTCCGTCAATATGGCTCCCCATGATCGCTCCGTGGGGTGATCGTGGGGGTTCCGAAATAGAAATTTCGGTGCTGGCTATTGCCTCGATGTCGAGGCAATAGACCAGCACTGTTAAAGCGGTTTTCGCGATCGTTGATTGCGAAAACCGCTTCATTCAATGCAGGACGTGCCAGGCACGTCCTTTGTCGTTAAGGGAGTTTCTCCCAGGACGTGTCCTTTGTCGGCAAGGGGTTAAAAATGTAGGGAACAAATTAATAATCATGTTACTTTTGACTGCAAAATAAATGTCAACATAAGCTTCAAATGCTGCATGAGTGACTGCGAATACTGCACTACACTTGGGTCTATACACTAAATTGTAAAATGTGGTGACCTGACCACCTGAGAGAATTGCAAAAAGACATGTTTGTAAAATAGGTGAGTGGGAGTATGTTTGTCATTTCTCCGTAGTTCACCATTTAAGGGTTTTCAACGATGTAAGGCGTTTTTCCTTTTGGTCATTCACATGTACGTATGAGTAGGCACCTCAGTGTGCACTTCCATGTGATACATTCATGCTCTCCAACCAGTGCTCAGTTTTTTGGGGCTCCTAAGCTGACAAGCAAGTACTGGTTTATATGGGCTGGTTGCTGCTTCCCTCTTTGACCCTAATATAGAAACAAAGAAACATAGAATGTGTCGGCAGATAAGAACCATTCGGTCCATCTAGTCCGCCCAATTTTCTAAATAATTGTATTAGTCTCCAGTTCCCTATCTTATAGCTAGGATAGCCTAGTGCCTAATCCCATGCATGCTTAAAATTCTTGACTGTGTTTACTTCTACCACTTCCTCTGGAAGGCTATGCCATACATCTACTACCTTCTCATTAAAGTAATACTTCCTGATATTACTTTGAGATCGTTGCCCCTCTAATTTAAGACTATGTTGTCTAGTTATGGTAGTTTTTATTTTTTTTTAAATATACTCTCCTCCTTTACTGTGTTGATTCCCTTTATGTATTTAAATGTTTCTATAATATCCCCCCTGTTACATCTTTCCTCCAAGCTACACATGTTAAATATGTATTCCTGTCTACATGACTGCTGACCTGCAGCTAGTTTTCTGCAAATCAATTTTAACAGGAGGGAGGGTGAGTGAGTAATTATCAATGTGTTGCTCTAGATGAAAGAATAAATAAGCCACTTTTTACTACCTGTTCATTTGTTGTTTACATTGTTTTATGCTAATTCAATAAAATAGTAGCATGGGACTATCTTTTGGATTTTTTTTTCTAGTAACATAAAGTCACAAAGTTTTATTGAACAGTAAAAGCTCATTTTACACCCATTAAAAACTGCATTTTATTTTTATTTTTCAAAATTGATAACGTATTTTCAGTAGTACCCTGATACATGAACGTTCTACTACTACCAACATTTCAAACCTTTATTTTTTGCACTTACACCAGCCTATTGGATATTTGCAAATTCTAAAATTTACACCCTTTCCCTTCATAACCAGATGTTGGTTACAGTAAGACAATACTTGTCACGCCTCCAAAAAAAATTCTGAGCTGCCCCCCTCTCTCTGGAACTCCCTTCCAGAGAGCATCCAGCTCTCTCCTTCCTTTTCAAACTTTAAAAAGTCCCTCAAAACTCATCTCTTTAAAGAAGCTTTACCTCTAGCATACCAGTTAATTTACCTCTAGCTAATCCCACCAAGCTCTCACTGTCCTCAATCCCTGTTAGTATCAGGCAGTTTACAACTGACTCAGCTAGAACGCACACAATTAATCTTTGGCCAAACCCACCAAGTGCCAACCATCCACATTACTGTTACTCCAACTACCTTCCATCTGTCCCCTTCACTCCCTTATGTGTTTCATGAACCCCATGGCCCCTAGATTGTAAGCTTGCGAGCAGGGTTCCTAACCTCATGTACCAGTCTGTTCTAGTGTGTCTAACTTAGTACGTAGTTCCCTTCTATGTTCTGTACCCAGAGCTACGTAAATGGTTGGCGCTATATAAATAAATGGTAATGTAATGTCTTTAAGGTATAACATTATACATAACAATCAATTTTAGAAGCTCTATATTTTAGCAGCCTTTCACAAAAGTTATCTCTAGAGAGAAGGCATGTTGGATAGCTCAATCCTACCACAGAACGTGATGATTGTCAGGTTATTACTTAACACAACAGTTAACACACTCAGTTACTCATAAAACTAAACTTGCTGCAAGTCTGTGGTATTTGCTTCTTGGAATTGAAAGGATCCCTCTGCTTCTGGGATTCAGTCAAGATCAATGGAAATTCCACCAAACGTTACTGTATTTGACGCTTGGTTGATGTACACTTCAGCTGCAATCTCAAGTACCCAGTGAAGATGGAGACTTAACTCAGCAAGGAGCTCTCTGAACTGAATGCTATAGCTGTGATTATTTAGCATGTCAACAGTCCCTGTTTGGGATGTTTCTTCCATGTTTACAGTTCCCAGAACTTGTCTCATGTTCTCAGTTAGTATGTTAACATGCTTTGGCATTACTCTGTAGCATTGCACATTAAAGCAGATGTACAGTATAAAAGTGCTAATTAAAAAAAATTGATAGCACATCAGTGACATTAATAACTGTATATATGCAATAATCAGAAAAGTGATATAAAGTATCTTACTACTGAATTGTAGAAGAGCCACAATTGTGAGACATTGTGTGTGTGAGTTTTAAAGAGGGACTAAACCTTCCAGATTATCTTTTAATCAGGCAGCCAGCAACTTCTGTCTGATCAAAAAAGCTTTTGAATGGTCCTCCTATGCTCCTTTGTGAGACTTCTAGGCTGCCATGTCGTTGAGCTTGGTGCTCTGTAACGAGCAGCAGTAATTGATGCATGATGTGTGTGTGACTCCCCCACTATCGCCTGTGTGCCATGCAGCTGACAATAACAGACACATGCAGGACATCTCTCTGCTGCCACAAGTGATACTCGAAGAGATGGAAGCCCCTAGTCTTTGCAAATATCTTGGTGCACAATCAACTTCTGCCTCATTAAAAAAAAAATATATGAATAAGTTAATCTTTAAAGTTTTTTTGGGGAGAAAACTAAAATATTTCAAAGCACAATTATAAACCCAAAGGTAAACACAAATGCTATCATGTTACTTCTAACTGAAAGCTATCGCTATAGGCAATGTTTAGTTCTGATCACTATTGTTCTTCCCAACATGCCCACTATTTATTTATCATGGTGATGTATGGTTTTAACTTGTATATTTGTATTGCTGTTAAACCAAATAAAACCAGCATGTAGTATTCTGTCTACTCAACTGCACTCAGCAATATGGATACCTAGTTCCATGCCCAGATTTAAGTGCCCTAATAGAATAGTACCGTATTTGCTCGAATATAAGACAAGGTTTTTTTCAGAGCAAATACGCAGACATCTTCTGCTGCTGTCCGTCACGTCCGTTGGGATTTCTATGATGAAGTCCTTCCGGCTTCATCATAAAAGTCCTGACGGAAGTGCCGGGCAGCAAGCGGAGGATGTCTGCGCGTATCGTGCAGACATCTGCCGGCTGCCCCACTAGCCACCAGGAAATTTGGGCATTGTGCAGACATCCTCCATGCTGCCCGACACTTCCATCTATAATGATGGACCAGCTGTCCGTCATAATAGACGGAAGCGTCGGGCAGCATGGAGGATGTCTGCACGTATCGTGCAGGGAATAACACTGGGGGAGAGAGAGAGAAAAGGCTGGGGGGAGAAAGAGAGAGACAAAGCTGGGGGTAGGGGAGAGAGAGGCAGTATTGGCACATACAAATGCATTTTTTTAATATCATAATTTTTATTAAATATTAAAAAGCAATTTACATGTGAATATATACCAGTTAAACTTTTTTCCTATAGGGTAGTCTTATATTCAGGCTTTTAGTTTTTTTCCTAAAGGAATATCCAAAGTTTGGGAGGTCGTCTTATAATCAGGGTCGTCATATATTCGAGAAAATAACGTATTTATAAATATTGTCCAGTATGTATGAGTGTGTATAGTATAACACATCAGCAGTGCTAAAACATTATGTGAATATAACTGAGAGATTATAAAAATAACAGTAATAATGATAACAATGATACTCATATATTACATGACATTAATGTTTATTTATATAGTAGGAGTATCTAAAGTAGAGCTTGATACATTAATTATGTTATAAATTCAGTTAGATAAACTGAAAAAGACAAGGTAACATAAACGCTGCTCACAAGATTTCATTCTACAGTGATAATAATAATCATTACTATTATTATCATAGGGCGATTGTAAAGAGCAATACACTATATGACCTAACGGCCTTTCAACACCAGCTACGCTAATAGAACTTCAAAGAAACTTACACTTTGAAACAATTACTGTTCTCTTGCTAGAAATAGTATTTTGAAATTCTCCAGGGCAGAGATTACTATGTGGCCCATGTTTGATAGTATACTTTATTAAAGAAACTGTACTTATACTTGAATTCAATCAGTTGTGTCATTTTAACTTTTGAGTTGTTTATTTGAGGTATGTTTGATTTTAATCACACATTTTTCCAAATAATAATACTGTATATACTCGAGTATAAGCCGACCCGAATATAAGCCGAGGCACCTAATTTTACCACAAAGAACTGGGAAAAAATATTGACTCGAGTATAAGCCTAGGGTGGAAAATGAGGCAGCTACTGGTAAATATTGCCCCCAATATTCCATTTAATATGCCAGGATATTGCCCCAATATGCCAGGATATTGCCCCCAATATGCCAGGATATTGCCCCCAATATGCCAGGATATTGCCCCTAATATTCCAGGATATTACCCCAATATGCCAGGATATTTCCCCCAATATGCCAGGATATTGTCCCAATATGCCAGGATATTGCCCCAATATGCCAGGATATTTCCCCCAATATGCCAGGATATTGCCCCCAATATGCCAGGATATTGCCCCCAATATGCCAGGATATTTCCCCCAAAATGAGAGGATATTGCCCCAATATGCCAGGATATTTCCCCCAATATGCCAGGATATTGCCCCCAATATGCCAGGATATTGCCCCAATATGCCAGGATATTGCCCCAATATGCCAGGATATTGCCCCTTAGTATGCTCGTTATGCCACCCTCCTCCCCCAGACCCCAGCACTTACCTCATTCCTGCTCTGTCCCCCGGTGCTCTGAAGCTGCGTGGCTGTGAGGGAAGCGTTGTGAGCTTCCCTCCAGCCGCGCGGTCAATAAAGTTTGTTTAAAAAAAACACACTTTGTTAACCGCGCGGCTGGAGGGAAGCTCACAACGCTTCTATAACAGCCACGCAGCTTCAGAGCACCGGGGGACAGAGCAGGAACGAGGTAAGTTTTAGATTTTTTTTTTCCCCACCGACTCGAATATAAGCCGAGGGGGGCATTTTTCAGCACAAAATTGTGCTGAAAAACTCGGCTTATACTCGAGTATATACGGTAATAATAATTTGCAGTAAAACATCTTTGTCTCTGCAACATCTTAATTTAGTTAGGAATACAGGCGTTCTTCATATATTGTACTAATCGTTCCATTAAATCGTTCAGAGATGGAAGGAATGGTTCCATTAAATATTAATACAGCATTTGACATATATTTGATAAAAACAACATAAAAAGTGTTTAATCCAAATATAAAACATTTGTTTTAATACCATCATAACAAATGGTATGTTTAAATTGTGTTAATATCAGAATAAATATGAAATATTGGGGTATAATAGGCTTTACTAAACCCTTCTGTATGAAAAGCATAAACTTCAGTTTTGAAAAAGAAGCCAGCACTGGCTCTACTCACAGCCTTTGAAAATCTGGAGGACAGGTGCTCCTAATCGTGAGTGAGGACGAGATCAAATGGATACAAAAAAAGGGTAAGTGCACTCCACTCTCCGGCTTCAATGTAAAAAGGGTGCTTTATTCAATATGTAGCAAACAGGAAAAAAATGGATGGACAAAAAATAAACTGGGGTAAGGGAGGACGACCTGATGCGTTTCGCGTGTTACCATGCTTAGTCATAGGTACTGAATAAATGAACAAACACTCTTATATGTATGTAGTCAGCCAGTAAAAAAGAAAGGTGATTGGATAAAAATTGTGTGAAAGATAATGAGAAAATAGGTGCCGTGTGTGTGTGTGTGTAAGTTAACCATATGAGTGCTGGATGGAAATGCCATATGTGTGTGTGTCAGTTAACCATGTAGGTGCTGGATGGAAGTGTAGTGAAAATAAATGAACGAAATGTGGATGCAGGGTATCTACAGATGCACCTGCCGACTTCTTGGCGACAGCCGAAGTAACTGTTATAACACAGAAAATGGACAGAAACTGGTGCCGAATAGGCAAGGCAGACCGAATGTTTCTTGAAGCGGAGGATACTGACAACCCACAAGTGGACCTGAAATGTTTTTTCAAAGAGATGGAACATAAAGCAGGTAAAGAAATCAGACTTTGGTGGGACATTTCTGTCAGTTTAGAAAAGTACTTGACCGTGAAGAGAATTCCGAGAGGCTTACGGATTAATAAAATGCCAACATCTATCAATGAAGATGAGGAATTCAAACTAAGATGGAATGCCACACTGGATCAATGTTCCTTTGCTCTGATTGAAATCTTAATACAGTATAATAAAAAAAAAAAACTGGCATTCATTAAGGAAACGCTACAAATAGCCCAGGACCTCCTGGCCACATTAGACATGTACACAGATTGAAGATCTCACCAAGGAACTCAATAAATGTAAAGAAAAAAAATGATGACGAAGTAGCACAGCGTAAGAAAAATAAATTCATCCGGGATAAGATTGACTATATGCAGAACCAAGTTTACCAATGGAAGAAAAGTACAGAAACAACTTACCGTAACAACAAACGGAAGCCCCAGAGAAAATCAATCTTGAAAGCGGGGAGTGAAAGAGGCATGTCCTTCAGTGAGGCGGAGACTTCGAGTTACTCACTTGGATCCTCTCCAAATTCAACCACCTCGATAATATCGTTAGGCAGCGCACATATGGACACCTCATCCACCCGTCAGCATAAGGTCATGAATACCTTTGGAGAAACACAGAAGGATGACATACCGGCTTTAAAAAAACAGCCAGCGCTCGATGCCCTCCAGGAAAAGAGGAAAACAAAAAAGAAGATACGAGGAGGAGGAAGAAGAGGAAAGAGAACATTTATACAATTGAAAGAAGGGCCCGCACACCAGGAGGACCCACAATCATCATGTAAATCTATTGGACTATACACTTTCTACTGAAGAGCAGTTTGAACCCTTTGACCTGTTCAAAACCATTTTGGATGTCAACTGTTTTGTAAGAGACACTATAGTAAAAAGACATTTTAAGTACATTGAACAGACGGCAGTGGTAAGTGTTGCTGAAAACAATGTAACAAAAAATGATAATGTAAATTCTACTGTTGATCCATATCCTGTTAATAGTAGCAACACACCGCATGTTCTGTCACACAAAGATAAATGTATCTTACATGTCTCACAAGACCTAACCGTAGACCATCAATCAGATGATTTAGGTAACATTAATTCACTTAATACAACTTTATAAAATAAGTCCACATTTTATCCAATTAACAGCAGAACCCCTGAGACTGATATATTTCAAAAAGCAGTTGAAATAGAATTGAGTGTATTACACAGTTCCACTTATGCCCAACACCCACGTAACCTTACTTCTGGACAAAGAAGAGCACTCTTTGATCTAAGAAAAAAGGATAACATAATCATTAAAGAAGCGGATAAAGGGGGTGCGGTAGTAATTTTAAATAAAGTGGACTATATAAAGGAAGTGGAAAGGCAAATTCTGGACCCTAAAACCTATATCAAACTGGCAGGGAAGCCAACCCAAAGATTCTTTTGGGTATTCTTAACCAAGTGGAAGCTACCTATACAACCCAGAACCTGTTGTTCCAACCTTTTATTGTCTGCCAAAAATACATAAAAGTCTGGTGAATCCCCCAGGACGTCTGATTGTGTCAAGTATCGGAAGCTTGGGGGAGGGACTCTCAGAATGGTTGGATATTTACTTACAGCCCCTGGTCACGCAACAGAAAAGCTTCCTCAGAGATACAAAAGCAGTCCTAGAACAGATTACACAATTTGAATGGCAGGCGGAGTATATCTGGGTAACCATAGATGTAAATTCTTTATATTCGTGCATACCACATAAATCAGGTTTAGATGCCCTTTCAACTATTTTGGAGAGATACAGCAACTACTCAGTAGATCTCAAACAATATTTGATAGAAACTACTGAATTTCTTCTGAAACATAACTACTTTCTATTCGACAACACATTTTTTTTTGCAATGTCAGGGCACGGCAATGGGCTCTCGTTTTGCCCCTGCCTATGCCAACATTTATATGATAGCTTGGGAAGATAAATATATATATGACCACGCCAATCCCTTTCATCAATGTATCGCCTGGTATGGGCGGTACATTGATGATCTGTTGTTTATTAGGCAAGGGTCTGAATCACAACTCAACTCCTTTCTCGAGTATGCCAACCATAATCATCTAAATCTTGGGTTCACTATGAACTATTCAGAGAAAAGTATCAATTTCCTGTACCTTACCTTAAAAGGCAACCTTGTGTCCAAAAACACAGCCACTCCCATTCAGTAATAAAAAAACATACCAGTGGGCCTTTTCATAACATTAAGGAGAAATTGTTCCGACCTTTCTGTTTTTACACAACAGAGTGGTGAACTCAAAAAGAGGCTTTTATTATGAGGCTATAAACAATGGATGTTAGATAGAGCTATAAAAATCGCTACATCCAAAGATCGTATCTCTTTAATTGAGAACCATACAGATTTGGACTCCAATCAGCCCACTTCTTCAAAACGGATGAGTAGGGGCTACAAAAACAAATGCAGAAACATACATACAAACAACAAAAACATGCAGACTTCTTTTGTAACACCATACAGTCCTCAAATCACGCAAATCACCAACACTGTCAAAAAATACTTGCCAATTCTGGCAGCAGAAAAAATGTACAATGAGGTCTTGAAGCCGGGTGTCAGGTTTACAGCAAAAAGAACTGACACACTTAGAAGTATGCTGTCACCCAGTTTACTTAACCCCTTCGCGACAAAGGACGTGTCAGGCATGTCCTGGGAGGAACTCCCTTAACGACAAAGGATGTGCCTGGCACGTCCTGCGGTGAAACAAGCGATTTTCGCGATCAACGATCGCGAAAACCGCTTTAACGGTGCTGGTCTATTGCCTCGATGTCGAGGCAATAGCCAGCACCGAAATTTCTATTCTGGAGCGATCGTGGGAGCCATATTGACGGAGCATGCTGCTCCGTCAATATGGCTAAGCCCTCTGCCGGTCTGAGCTTCGGAAGTGAAAGTAACTTCACTTCCGTCACTCTGAATATGCTACTTGACTGCCCCTAGTGGTAGTTCAGTAGCATAGCAATGGAAAAAATTTAAAATAAATATTTAATTAATTAAAAACTGGTTATTTAGTTAGATTAGCCTATAGGGTTAAATTAAATATTTTTTAGCATAAGGGATAGAGTTAAAATTAAATTAAAATTAAAACATATTAAGGGATATAATAAGGATTAGAGTTGGGGTTAAATTTAGTGTTAGGGTTAAATTTTGGGTTCGGGTTGGGGTCAAAAGGTAAATATAGGAAAAACACAAAAACCACTATTTTGGGGTTTTGCCCCATAACTCACAAAAAAATACCGAAAAATATGGAAACATGCATATTTTTGAAATCGGGACAATATTTAGAAACTATTTAGACGGGGTCTTTTTTAATGATTTTATTCGTGTAAATTATATTTTAGGTCAAAGTTAGAAAAAGTGGGGGGTTTTAAATTTTTCATCATATGTTATGATTTTTTTTGTAGTAAATTATAAGATATGATGAACATAATGGTAGCTAATGAAGGGGATGGGACACTTCAGCGCGGCTGCTTCCACGCAGCCGCTTCACCGCCGACTCTACAGCACAAGACAGATCGTCGCTGGAGATTTCATCGCGGGACATTTCATCGCTAAAGGTAAGTATTTTACCGATTTTAGTTTGTTTAGAATTATGGTTTAGGGGTTAGAATTAGGTTTATTGTTTAGTGTTAGGGGTTAATTTTACTATTAGGGGTCGGGGTTAATATTAGGGTTAGTAGTAGGGTTTAGGGGGTTAATATTAGTATTAGGTTTAGTATTAGGGTTTAGGGGTTAACTTTAGTATTAGGGGTCGGGGTTAGTATTAGGGTTAGTATTAGGTTTAGTATTGGGGTTTAGGGGGTTAACTTTAGTATTAGGGGTCGGGGGTTAGTATTAGGGTTAGTATTAGGGTTAGTATTGGGGTTTTGGGGGTTAACTTTAGTATTAGGGGTCGGGGGTTAGTATTAGGGTTAGTATTAGGGGTCGGGGGTTAGTAGTAGGGTTTAGGGGGTTAATTTTAGTATTGGGGTTAATTTTAGTGTTAGTATTGGGGTTTAGTGTTTAGTGTTACTGTTGGGGGGGGGAATCATTTATTAGGGGGGTTATTTTAGTTTTACTTTTAGATTTGTAAGAGCTGACAGTTCAGCGCTGAACTGTCAGCTCTTATATAGCTGCAGCCGCGGTGAAACGGCCGCGTTATTCTTCATTGCTGACAGTTCAGCGTTCTAACTGCCGCGCTGAACTGTCAGCGATGAAGATGCGGCGAAGAAGTGTCCTAGACCCAAAGTGGGGGGTTTTAAATTTTTCATCATATTTTATGATTTTTTTTGTAGTAAATTATAAGATATGATGACATAATGGTAGCTAATGAAAGCCCTTCTTATGACGATAAAAACAACATATAATTTGTGTGGGTACTGTATGTAAGACAGAATAAAATTGCAGCTAAACACAAACACCCCAGAAATGTCAAAACAGCCATTGTCACCAAGGGAAAGTCAAGGTGAAAATGTCTTGTCACTAAGGGGTTAAACATGAAAACCGACACAATACTAGAGAGAATTGGCTTCATACGAAAGGCACTTTTCCATGCGGTCATAAAGTATGTAAAACATGTAAACACACACCAAAACAACAATCTATAATTTCATATAGTGGTGCCAATTTTACTACACTTAAAGAATACACAAACTGTAATACCACCAATGTCGTTTATGTGATTACCTGTAATAAATGTAAACAACAATATGTTGGACGAACAAGTAGGAAACTTAAATGTAGAATTAGAGAACATCTAAATGACATTGACAATAAGACAAACACCTCTGTAGCCAAACACTTTGTATTTTGTGATAATGGTAACACCAGACATTTCCTGGTATCAATTTTAGAGAAAGTTATAGGCGGTCCCAGAGGTGGAAGTACACATAAAAAACTATGTCAAAGAGAAACTTTCTGGACTTTCAAATTAGGGACCAGATATCCCAAAGGCATGAATGCGGAATATGACGTGTCTTGCTTTTATTAGATGCCTCATACTTCACATAATAATTGGTATACATTGCCTCCACACTCACTTGATTTCCAACAAGGGATGTTGAGATTATAAAATATATGAATTTCTCTTACTTCAACTATTTTCTTACTACATAACAGATGCTGTCCTTCCACCGCGTCAGGTCGTCCTCCCTTACCCCAGTTTATTTTTTGTCCATCCCTTTTTTTCCTGTTTGCTACATATTGAATAAAGCACCCTTTTTGCAATGAATCCGGAGAGTGGAGTGCACTTACCCTTTTTTTTTTTTGTATCTAAGCATAACTACTTACAGGTTGTATAATTATGGCTATATTGCAATGTCTAATTCTGTAAGAGTTCTATCATTTATTCTTGACCCGTTCCTTGTACAAGATGGTAGCAATGTCCAATGATGCCACTTGTCGAAAAAAAAGTCAATAATAATGTATTTGAATAATAAAATAAAATCAAGGATGGAGATTAGTAGTATCAGCCAGAGTGTTCAGGTACAGCCTGAGAAGATCTAAAATTGGTGCATATGTTGTTACAACCTTCCAGCAAATACATATTTTCCAAATGAGAAAAATCTCTTCTCATAAATGAAATAAGTATAATAATACTATTTTATTCCTGAATTTAGACCTATTAATTCTCCAATTCTGACGAGATCTGAGCGTCATTTGTTCATCTAACAGAAATTTAAATATATTACATTTTTCATTTTTATTGAGCTGACTACAACTAATCTATAGTGTGAATAGATAATTTGCACATGTCCTTCATATCTTGCTTTTTTTCACATTGTAAGGATAAGCATATAAAAAAACTGCAACTTCTTAAATAAAGACAGAAGTTGTATTTCCATTGCGGAGGTTATGGTGGTGGATGTGGTGGCCATCGGAATATATAATCATGAAATGTACCTTGCACACACCTTTATTTGCTTATATAGTGAAGGCACAAGTCAATTAAGCAGGCATGTGCGAAAACCTTGGAGAGAGAGAGAGAAATCTGATTCACTGTTCAGTTAATAAAAAAAATGTATTATAGGAAGATGACCTGTGGATAATAACAGACACCTAACCTTTCTATAATTTTGGAGCATCCGACATGCAAGTCTGCCATTTGTACGTTCTTGTATACTGTTTTGTTTTGCTATATCTAAATATTTGATCTTAGTGTTGCCATGACTATGTGCTATGCTACAAAGACCCTTTGTTATATATTTGTTATGTTATTTGTTATATATTGTCCTGCTGTGTGTTTAGGACTTATTTAATTGAGAACCATTATTTAAAGTTGATGCTTTTCTCTATTTAATTTTTTGTTGTTGTTCTCATCTTCACCTACACAGAACTAAGTAATTAAAATCTCTTTAAGAATGCTAAATAACAAGCATAAAAATACACAGGGGTTTGTAGGGTTTTTTTTTTTTACTATGTTTTCTATTTTTTACATAAATCTTGCCATCGAAGGTAAGGCAATTATTTTTCTGCAGGATAGGTAACAGTCTATAAATCATAACACATGCCAACTGCTGTTAAATCTTATTCCAACACCCTTATTATTTGAACTGTAGAACTTCTCCCGTGATCTTCTACAATTAAACATAAAACATGATCAATCCTTTCTATCAGTTGGAAATTATCTGGCGTCGTTCCATCCAAATGTCAAATGTGAGTGAAATGTTCAATGAGGGGACAAAATGATTGCATGGTAGATAGAGAGCACAAAGGCTTAGTCATTTGCTAAGCATTTTCTCCTACAGCAATCCGCTGTGCGGAGTGGAGGGAAAAGCATCAGGAATACTGTCAGCAAGTGTGATTTCCTATTAAACTGTGACTAAAGTGCTGAAACGACCATTGACCATTTCAAAAGCACAGCTTGTGCACATAAGAGGTGCTGTTATTACTGTTCGCATAACACAAGCATGCCATGAAGAGCTTCCTTTGTGGCAAATAAGATAAGGAAGACTGAAAAAAAAAGCTTGTTAAAAGTTTAACTTGTTACCTTGTCAGTCCCAAGAGCATATTTTAAAGCCGACCTACAATGCGCCAAAAGCTTTTCGGTGGATTAGACAAATTACCTGCTGTTATTCAGAAGCTGCTAGATATTTATTAAGGTCTCAAGTTAAGGATCAAAATAAAATAGCTTCTAAAAGTGTTAAAGAGAAATGCCTAATATATTTTTGAATGATTGCTTCTTTTCCCTTAAATTTGGCTTAGGTTTACAAATGGTTGATCAAGGTTGATCAAAAGTAATGTTGATGCAAATTGCTTTTCTGCTACTTAGATTCTGGAAAAATCTGGAAAATTATAAAGTCTAAACACTCAGCTATATCATTACACTGTGAACGCTTAGTACTAATTAACAAATATATATATATATTTAATATTTTATTGGGCTTTTCCTATTAGTACAAATAATCTTTCTAAACAATGCAATTCCCTGATGTGTATGCATTTGGCCTTTCACTTAAGAAGTCTGAGTTATTCAAAATTATGTTTCTAGTGCCTAATATGTATTCCACCCACAAATTTTTTATTTACATTTTGTTGGATTACAATGAAATTTGCAAGGACCAGACTGGGATAGAATTGTTACATTTTGGTTTTGTAGTCAATATTAACTTCATGGCAGTGATGGCAGATCTATGGCACTGGTGCCCCCTGGAGCCTCTGAGGTGGCACTTAGTATCTGAGTACATTGTCACCCGCCTCATAAATACGTAAAGATGAGCAAAGCACACGAGAGGAGAATGAGATAGAGTAACAAAAGGGTAGAGAACACTGACAGAAAGAAGGGGAAACTAAACTGAGAAGAGTCTGCAATGGATATTGAAGAGGAAAGCATTATCTCAGGGAAAATGGCACTTTGAGATCTTTAACTTGGTATCGAGCAGAACAATGGGCACTCAGGCTTACAAATGTATGCCAACACTGTTCTATGGTGTGTAGTTCTACACAGTGAACTAAACAGTGAAGAGACAAGCAGTGGCATCCTGAGGGGGGTGCGGGGGTGACACCCGTGCTGCCGGTGCGTGAGTGGCATAATTATGGGGACTCTTTTGTGTGGCATAATTATGGGGCACCTGTGTGTGTGGCATAATTAATTGGGCAGAGGTGAGGCATAAATAGTGGGGCTCTGGTGTGGCATAATTTATGGGGCTCTGGTGTGGCATAATTTATGGGGCTCCGGTGTGGCATAGTTAAGAGCCATCTAACTGGCATTACTAAGGAATCTGTTTGGCATTGTATTGGAGGAAATCCAGGGGGGTGACACCATGAGTTCCGCACCGGGTGACACCAACCCTAGTGACGCCCCTGGAGACAAGGCAATAACATACTTACCAACATCTCAGGAATGAGTCCCAAGACACGGTGGGGGTGGAGCCAAAGTGGATAAAGTTATGTAAGCAAATTCGAAAGCCTGATTTTTACAATTCCTTTTTTCATTTCACCCACAGTTCCCTGTTTAACAAAGAGTCCTATTGCTAGAGAAATAATTATTGATTTTTTTTAAGGGTTTTATGCATTAACTACTGTTATGGGGACCACTTTTTTTCTTTTTTGTTAGTTCCCCTGGGGCATCATTTATAAGTGTTTCCAATTAAATCATTAAAATGGTCATCATACCTATTGTTCCTGTACAAATGAAAGGGGGTAATTTGCACAACAATTCATTTTTTAACAGCTTCAGTGGTGGACAGACATATTGTTTACAGTATGTACAGTGTGTAAAGCATGTATTTTATTTATTTAGTTGCGTGTGATCAGCATTTCTTAGCATACATTCCAACAGTGGCTGTGTAATCACTTCTTGTTCCTATTTTTTTAGTGGATATTTTACTAATGTATAAACAAAATTTGCTGTTTTTATAGTTCAGTCCCAATGCAGCATCATTTTACGAGTAACAGAGAACACAGTGCAGATGCATTACTAAATTATTAATGTTGGGCAGCAATTTCCTAATTGGATGTACAACAGTAAAACAATGCCATCTTCCTATAGCTAGTTATTAAGCTTGCATGTTATCCAATACATCTGCCAACTGAGCTAATTTATAAAACAATATGCTGTTGTGTATTGGCTCCAATTTCAATGCAATTGAAACAGTTAACCCCACTCAGTGCTACAGCTGCCAGAGTACTGATTGCAAGGGGATGTTGGAACAGAATGGCTCCAAACTACAATCTGAATCATACAATGCCGTTTTTGTAAGTAAAATATAAATTAACAATGACCGGCCCATTGTTAATTTATGATGTCAGTATTGGTCTAGTGCAATATTCCTTAATAAACCGTTAGAAAATACTTGCTTTTGTCCTGAAACTTGAAAATGCCATAAAAATTGTAAATGATAAATGTTTTTAGATAGTGTTAAGGAAATTCATAGCTTTAAGAAGATCCCATAGAGTGGTTGTGCATTGATATTTTTGTGAACTGTTTTTCAATTTTGGTCATTTCAGCAGCACACCTTCTTATACTGTTATTAAATATGCTGGTTTATGGTAGTGCTTCCCATTCCCTTTCCTCTATATATCTGAAGCCTTACTAAGTTTCTGCGGGTAGCACACTTACTTCTCACAGGTAATCCCTAAATAGTGTCCAGTGAAAGACTGAGCTCTCATGTAAGTAAGATGTAATGTTAGAACCCATCAATATTGGACTACTTTGATGTTGTGGTGGCTTGAGAATGATATTTGGTATGATTAAATCTCGTTTTTTTCATACTGTGTCGCAGTGCAGGTCTGCCGATCTAGAGGCCCATTTGAACGGCTGAGTATCCATATAGTGCATCAAGGCGAATCTATACAAAAGCAGTACAGCAAAAATTGTTTAAAACAATAAACATGAATCATAACATGCATTATACTAATACATTGAACAGAAATTTTAAGAATGTTATTTTAAGGGGTTTCTCTGATATCCTATTAATCAGTTCATTGGCCTCGGTCGTAATCTTTTTCATAACTTTGCCTGAGAAGATCAGGTCCACTATTTTGGATGTTTCTTGAGGTCCTTCAAGGTGCTCAAAAAGTTATTATTCTTAGGTATGTTAATATTTCTTTATTGGGCACCTGATAAGTCAAATCAGCAAAGGGTAGAATAGAGTCTCCCCTTGTTATCTCGTCTATATGAATTTCATTTGCATTGGGCCACCTACTCAATGATAGATCCTCAATATTATCTTCCAGCAATTTCAGTCTACATCCGTTGGGTATTTTTTGAGACAGTTTTAAAGACTTTTTAGTTTCGTCCCATACCTGAATAGATTGTGCTAATATTAATGATTTACTGGCTATTGAATCTGTTTTCTTTTTTGTGCTGTTCGGCCATAAAAAATATTCTAGTCTGTCGGTGGTTACTGCCTCTGATTCTATAAGGCGCCAGGGTTCTTCCTTTGCTCCCTTCTTTTGGAGCCTGTAGACGTGTCCCACCATATTCGCATAATAACAGTTTGGGTAGCTTAAGCCACCCTATCGGCACCTTCTTGCTAAAAGTGTTGAGTCTAATCTTGTTTTTTTACCCCTCCAAATATATGCTAGAAAGCTAGCTTGGATCATGTCTAGCCATGTTGAGGGGACTTTAAGTGGGAGCATCCTGTACATGTATGACCATTTTGGGCTAATATATGCATTGATCGTATTTATCTTCCCCCACCATTATGACTCCACCATTCACCATTCCCTAAGGATTAGGTTGGTATATTTCAGCAGCTTCATAACATTTATTTCCATTGTTCTCTCAACTTGAGCCGGAATGATGATTTTCAAATAACTGAATTGATCTTTTGTCCATTTAAATTTTTATTTTTTGCTAAGTTCGTTTATAGTCAGTTTGTGCATATTTTTAGATAAAGCCATGGTTTTGGTATCATTTAATTTATCATTTGAGACAAAACTATTTTCATCCAATTCCTTCATCAAATGTGGCAATGAGGGGAGAGTATTGTTATCAAAACATCATCGGCGTATAGGGAGATTTTTAATTCACCTTTTTTAGCCTGATAACCCTTTATATTGTTGTTTTCTCTTATATTTATCGCCAGGGGTTCCACAGAGAGAATATATAAAAGAGGTGACAGTGGACACCCCTGTCTCGTGTCATTATGCAGATCAAACCACCCAGCGCAGATATTAGGACCCACTGTTCTTGCTGCTGGTCCTGAGTAGAGGGCCATAATTGCCCCATGGATCCATTCCTCCAGGCCAAATGCCCTCAATACACCATCGAGGTAGCCCCAGCTGACCGTGTCAAACGCCTTTTCCGTGCCTAATAACAGGGCCAGCACGCCCAATCAACCTTATTCAAGAAGTCCAGAATTCTTCTAGTGCTACCAGTGCCAGAGCTACCTGGAATAAACCCTATTTGATCTGGGTGCACCAATTTGCCAATCACCAATTTAATTCTTTCAGCTTGTATTGCGGCATATACTGTATTTGCTTGAATATAAGACAAGGTTTTTTTCAGAGCAAATGCTCTGAAAAATACCCCTCGTCTTATATTCGAGGTCGTCTTATAATCTGACCTCAAATCGACCTGGATCCCCCTCGCTAACAGCAGGTGGATGTCTGCGCGATGTGCTCAGATATCCCCTGCTGCCACCCGGCACGACCGCTGGGACTTCTATGATGCAGTCCTTCCGGCTTCATCATAAAAGTCCCGGCCGAAGTGCCGGGCAACAGCGGAGGATGTCTGCGCGTATCGTGCAGACATCCTCCGGCTGCCTTCACTGGCCACCAATGATATTTGGACCAGCTGTCAGACGGACCGGCTGTCAGACATCCCCCAGCTGCACCCACTAGCCACCAGGGAGGTTATGTTAGGGGGAGGGTGGGGGGAGCCAGACAACATTGGGGGAGGGTGGGGGGGAAGACAGACAACATTGGGGGGAGGGTGGGGGGAAGACAGACAACATTAGGGGGATGGTGGGGGGAAGACAGACAACATTGGGGAGAGGGTGGGGGAGAAAGACAGACAACATTGGGGGGAGGGAGACAGACACCGTTGGGGGAGCATTGGCACATAAAAGGTAAATAAAAACAAGAAATGCATTTTTTTTATATAAGTTTTTATTAAATATGAAAAAGCAATTTACATGTGAATATATACAAGTAAAACTTTTTTCCTATAGGGTAGTCTTATATTCAGGCTTTTAGTTTTTTCCTAAAGGAATATCCATAGTTTGGGGGGTCGTCTTATAATCAGGGTCGTCTTATATTCAAGCAAATACGGTAGTTTCATATCAATGTTTATCAGTGATATTGGTCTGTAGTTTGAGACATCTAATTTAGATTTATTAGGTTTTAATATTGGTAGAAGATTGGCCTGGAGGACTTCCTTTGGTGCCTTAGATTGCCTGGCTACCTCATTAAACAAGGCGATCATTCTTTTCATCCATTTGTTAAACTGATTACTGAAACCGTCTGGCCCAGAAGAAGTGCGAGGACCTTAGTTTTTTTCCAGTGCAAGGTGGATACCAAACTGAGCAATAACCCACTTATTGTATACAGCAGAACCGCTCATATGGCCAAACCATCTTGACTGAAGCAAATAGTGATGAAATATTCCAGATAAAATCTATGCCTGACTCACTTTCTCCATAACAGGTGTTTGATGATCCCTTATAGATAAAATAATAGTGCTACTGACTGTAACAATAAATGCTACTATGATAGAACATGTACTTCTAATGCAATCAGAACTATAGAAATACTATAGACACAGAGTGATATTATTAAGTCCCCCACTCCCAAAAAACTGTGAACCTGAATTGCTGACTTAGACCTTCTGTAGCAAAGTTAATAGTAGCTACAAATTGTGGAAATTGATTGTTCTCTAGATGAGATGAGAACACCCTTCAAACAGTTGATTTTGAATTATGCTTTATTAAAGCTATTAGAATCATAATGCAGTTTAATGTAATATTATAGACATATGATGATACATGCAACACTATAGATATAATAAAACCATTACATTTATTCTTCCTTGGAAACTAATATATATGTTAAAATGAGTGCACTTTCTGGACTTATTACAAAGGCACTTCACTTAAAAATATTTCTTGCATCTCCTAATCATGTGATCATGTGATCAAGCAGTTACTGCAGATGAGAGTATAGATCTTACACAGAATATACATTATTACTTCAATATATGTAGTGATTAACTGTAATAGTTGTAGAGGTGGAGTAAAGAAATATTATCCTAAAAATGTAAAATTCTGAGATTAATTTAAATTTCACCTTGCTTATATTTGTATGTTGTACATGATTTTAATATATGGGAAATGATACTTGCTTTTTCTTTAAATCAAATGACAGTTCTCCTGTAGATTTACACTGAAAACGTTCACAGGAGCCACTCATTTCAGTGACATCAATGAGAAGGAGTGCACAGGAGGTACGCTTTCTGCCTCTGTAGTAGTTTTCATGGTCTCCTCTGTAATCAGCCATGAAAAACCATATAATTATATAAGTGGGAAATAAGCACCAAGAGCCTGGAAATGGATATTGAAAAGGCCACATCATTTTATTGACAGAATAAGTTACTGTACCAAACAACACCTTTTTAATTTATTCCAACACTGAGTATTCCTTGGTATAAACACATAAAATAACATCAAAACAGTAATAACCCAAAACTGCGGTCAGGTCTTTGAGCAATGGCAGCCTTATCAGTACTGATAACAAAACCTGAGTTCTGCTTTCATTCACCAGCTGCAAATTACTCCAGCACAGTGAGAAAGAAACCTGTTAAACCATAAACTATAAGACAACAGGGACCCATGAGGTCTAACATTACAAATAATTAGCAATTTCACTAACTCACATGACTACTCACATAGAGGGGCATGTACTAAAAAAAACACAAATATATTTTATGTGCAAAACTATTTTTTCACTTTGCTCCTATTGCAATGTACTAAACATTTAACACTCAAATGGTACATACAAGCAAATTGCGAACAAAAATGTGCATAATTGCGAATAAAAACAGGCAATTTTGCAAATTTTTTTCTACCTCTTTTGATAGCACTTGCTAAAAGCTGGAGTGATTTTCACACGCAAATAAGAATTCTTTTTCACAAAATATTAGCAAAACTCTTTAGCATGCACAAATATAATCGCAATTTATAACCACAAAAATAAAAATAAAAACTGCACGCTAAATAAAAATAAATGGAGCAAGTCAGGAAAAGAAGCGCACAATGATACAAATAGTCGCAAATTGCTCTTTACTCATGTTTTACCTACTTTTTTTCCACTGCACATGTTTAGGACATGACCCCCATAGTAACCAATCAACCCAGGGACTCCAATTTCATATGGCAAGTATATTTGGGCTCTGAAAAGCTGGAAATAGAAAGGGACATTTCAAGAAATAGCTGTATAAGCCTTATTGCTAACTCCTCCCCTACAGGATGTAAAGAAACCACTTACCTAACCACTAACCTGTAAGCCCTGTACAAGATACAACCTAGAACCTATAGTTAGCCCTATCTTTACCAACACTCTACTGGCTTTTACAAGTTCAGGCCTCATTACTGTAGAATCAGACTCTCCTTGTTGAACTCATATATTTTTGGGCACTGTAGGTGCAACTGCTCCTGTAATTGTGTATTTTCTCTGGAAGGTGGGTGGATATTTTTAAAGCTACAATGTATCTAAAATTGTCATTGTACATGCTTTTTTGCAAGGAGTAATTCAAACTGCTATATACGGCACTAGTGTAAATGGGATTCTGTGCTATAAACGTTATGCCATATGCCCTAACTAGTGCATAATTTCTATTAGGTTCTGGAAAAGGCTTAAAATGAGTTATGAGAATGGTGGTGATTACTTGGTAAAGGAGAGTTGCACAAAATAAATGTACTAACCATATAGTTGCCAACTGTCCCAGGTTTGCCGGGACGTGTCCCAGGAAGATTGGCTTGCAATCACAGGGGTCACGAGATGTCATCGCGCAAAGTCACATGACCGTGTGCACGGCTGTGTGAGCTACTGCTTAAATCAGCCTGAACAATCAACTGTATAGCTTTTATTTTAATGTTTTATTTTATTTGTTTTTTCTTCGGCTGGATATGACAGCAAGCCATATCCGCCCACTGACATTCCCTCCTCCGTGCAGTAGGGAAGACCACATCACAGAGGAGACGACTAGGTGAGTACTGGGGAAGGGGGAGGAGGGTAGTGGCATATTATGGGGCACTCTGGCTGTGGCATATTGTGGGGCATTCTGGCGGTGGCATATTAATTGGCCATCTGGCAGTGGCATATTAATGGGCAGGTTAACAGTGGCATATGAATTGGCAACCTGGTTGTGGCAAATTTATTGGCAGGCTAATAGTGGCATAATGGGAAAAATGGCTGTGGCATTTTAATTGGCACTCTGGCTGTGGCATATTATTGGGCAGGCTAATAGTTGCATATTAATGGCCAGGCTAATAGTGGCATATTAATGGGAAAATTGTCTGTGACATGTTCTGTGGGGCAAAATAACATGTACTATGGGGGGACGTGACACTGTGGCATGTTCTGCAGGGGCAGTTCAGTGGGGCAAAGTGATACTGTACTGATACAAGCCATGTGCTGTGTGTACTGCATGGTGCTGTGTTAAGTCCATTAGGTGCAATGTGGGTGCAGAGAAGGGCATAAAAACAAGAAATGAACAATTTTTATATAACATTTTTATTACATATGAAAAGTTGAATATATTAAAAAGTTCATAACATGGAATGGCCTTCCAGCAGAAGTGTCAGAGGTTCATACTAATGTATGTTTTATGGTGTAGACACAGCTCTCTGACTGAAGCACAACTGCACAAGATCTTACTACATTTCTTGTAACAGTGATAAAATGCACCTGTTTTTTAGCAAAATTGTTCTCCTTTACTGTCTATTAATCATGCATATTCCATGTTACGCACTGAAATGATGAATTCACTATCCATATCAATGAACAGATACGACACATAACTTAAAATGTTGAGATATAATCCACAAATAGCATGGTCTTTCTTTTTTAACCCCTTAGTGACAAGACATTTTGACTTGACTTTCCCTTGGTGACAAGGGCTGTTTTTACATTTCTGGGGTGTTTGTGTTTAGCTGTAATTTTCTTCTTCCTCACATAATGTACCCACACAAATTATATGTTGTTTTTATCATCATAAGAAGGGCTTTCATTAGATAACATTATGTTCATCATATCTTATAGTTTACTAAAAAAAAAATCATAAAATATGATTAAAAAAACCCAAACACTTTTCCTAACTTTGACCCTTATGCTAACCCTTAATATATTTTAATTTCATTTTAACACTATCCCTTATGCTAACCCTCATTTAATTGAAACCCTAACATCTATTCTGACCCTAACCATAGATTTTAGCTAATTAAGTCTTGTTTTGTAACGGTCTTGTTCAGGAGATGGATCACCAGTGCTGATGAGTCTACGGGAAGTAGGTAGCAAGTATTGGTTTTCACCTTAATGACAACACACCCTTGGTTGAGCCACCGGTGGTATGTCACCAAGGACTTTGCTGAAACACTTACTACCAAGTACCTAGCAAGAGGAGCCTGATTAGGATAGCACAAGACAACAGGAAAATGGAGATTCAGGAAACAGGCTGGGTAACGGAATGGAGATATACGGATAACCAGGTCACAAGCAGAGTCGAGGCAGGCAGCGGACATAGAATAGTCAGGAACAGCAGGGTCATACACGGAATAAATCAGGAACGCAGAATAAATGGATTAGAGAGATACGGAATAGTCAGGAACGAACCGGGTCAGCAAACAGAAAATCAGAATCAATTCAGGAATCAATACACTAGTGAGGCACACAAGGCACTATCACAGGCAAAGGTAACCTGTGCAATGACTGTTTAAATACTTTCCAATGACCAGGACACACCTCTGGTCAATTTGGCAAAGGAGGGGTTAATTTGATAAATAGCTCTTTAACTGGGCTCATGAATATTCATTAATAACCCGATCGCACATGTGACGTCACTGAGCGCGCGTCCTCCTGGACGCGTGTCTCAGTGCAGGAAGATGCTGGGGCTCCGACACCGAGCCCCAGCTGACTGGATGGTGTCCTTCTGGTCCGCGATGGCAGCAGACCAGGAGGTCTGACAAGGTAAGTGACATGTTTGTTTGTTTTCTCAGTGCAATGTTTCTGACTGCCTCTAGGGTCTGACTGCTGCTCCTGCAATATGGCCCCCACAATCGCTCCATGGAGCGAGCATAGGTGCTCCGGAGCCTGAATTTCGGTGCTGGCTATTGCCTCGACATCGTTGATTGCGAAAACCGCTTGTTTCACCGCAGGACGTCAGGCACGTACATTGTCGGGAACAGGGTACCCGGCTGGATGTGCCTGACATGTCCATTGTCATGAAAGGGTTAAATAATTTTACAAAATAAAGTAAAACAATATCTACTATGCTAGCAAGGGCAGATTGGACCAGGGGTACAGAGGCACTTGCCCCTCGGGCCATTCTTTTTTCAGTGCCCATGATCACAGCTGCAGTTGGCTGCCATCTCAGTGCTGGAGATTAGTGCAATACTCTGCTAATTCCCAGTGTGTGAGAATCAGCATTGAGGCACAGCATACAAATAAAAATATCTAATTGTGTGAGTGATGCAGGCTGTAGCACAATGTCTAGTATATACAGGCCTGATATTGCCTCCACAGACTTAATATTTGCCTCAAGCTAATTTTGTAAAATACCAACTGGGTGGCAAACCTACCTATAAACCTCACTTTTGGTGAGTAGCTACATTTGCCTCGCTCTCTATCACTATTGTTAATTTATAATCATAAACTTGATAGACCTGCTCACTGACCTATTCAAGGGTATTCTACAAAGGGACACAGACCATCCAATCGTCCTAGATCGAGCACACAGGGCGTTGCGCCCCAAGGACATGGTGAACCCCCAATCAAGGGACGTGATATGTTGCCTGCACTCATATCGGCTGAAGGAGGAAATATTGAGGCAAGCACGCAAGAAAGGTCCCATCGTGTACAATGGAGCAGCTATCCTAATCCTTCCTGATGTGGCTTGGGCTACCCTGCAGGCCAGGAAACTACTGAAACCACTAACTGACCTCTTGAAATCAGCTGCGGTACCATTCAGCTGGGGATACCCTCTTTCTATCACCGTACGTAGGGGCCCTACCCCACTCACTTTACGGTCCCCAAAAGATCTTCAAACCTTCTGTTCCGCCTTACAGCTGGAGGTTCCAGATCTCCCGGGATAGATGCATGGGACGGGCGACCCCCCCCTAATCCCTGCCCTACAAAATACTGCTTGGATGCCGAGGGCGCAAAGAAAGAAAAGGCCCAGACGCTTCAATCAACAACCGGTTCCCAACGAGGAAAATTCCGGCTACACCACCTCATCTATGCCTCCATGAAACTACCCCCGACCACATCGGGGAGATACCTTCCACTTGTGCTTGACAGGGACAGAGCGAAAGGCAAAGAACTGACAAAGACTTTTTGTCCTGTTATGGTCCTATTTTTGCCCCGTTGTATCGTTTTGATTTGTTCATGTTTCCCGCTCATGTCTCGCCGGACAGTGAGGTGGTGGAAGATGTCCCTTGACATATTAGTCGCAATGTTTTTGGGAGTTATACTCCTTACTCCCTACTTATTCGAGTTTAGAAAAAAAAAATTTTTTTGAATTTTATACCACTGTTCGGAGGGTTTTCCCCAATTATTTCCATCTCAACCCAGCCGTGTGTAACTACCACCATTACTGATTACTTGGTGACCCATCGTATCCAACTAGCACTAATACCCAGACGATGGTCACACAACACTCCTAGACCGGGCTCGTGGAGCGCCAGGCCGTTCCCGTAGACTGTATTTTTATATGTTCAGTGTGTGAGCGCTATGGCGTCTGCCACGCTCTCCCCAGCAGCTGAATGCCACTGTAATTAGTGGCAGCCCCCCCGCACTGCCCGCGGGTGCGAGGGGTCATCCATTTGGTATTGCTGCCCTACTGGTCATTTTGACCTGTTCTGTAAATTATGTTTCTCTCTGTCTGTCCCCCCTCTTGATCTTTATATTTCCATATCTAAAGCTTCACCTACTGTTTACTTTCTTGGTTCCCCCTGAGCGAGAGTCTGAGGAGACCCACCATGCCCTGTCCCGAGCAAGACCTCTACCCTATGGCTAACACTGGCTGTTTGAATCTAGTCTCCATTAACGCTAAAGGCTTGAACTCACCATTTAAACGATCACGTCTATTCCGAGAACTAAAAGCACTTCGAGCTGACATTGCACTGATCCAGGAGACACATTTCTTCCGCCACAAGGTCCCGAATTTCTATAACCCTTACTATCCACAGGCCTTTTACTCTCACTCCCCATTCCAAAATAACAAGGGGGTGGCGGTCTTTATCTCTCGGTCCATTCCCTTCACGGTCTAGGACCAATGGTCAGACAATGAAGGAAGAGCACTGTTTCTAAAGGGTACCATAGGTGCCGATGTTATAACTATTGCCAATTTTTACACCCCAAATGTCTCACAACATGTGTTTCTTTACGCTCTTATAGGTAAATTACAAGACTTTGCCTCAGGTATGGTGATTCTCAGTGCGGACCTCAATATGACACTTGACCCTCGACTTGATTCCTCCACAGGGGCCTCATCACTCCGTTACTCCAAAATCAAACAGGTAAAACATGCATTACACAAAGCCCAATTGGCGGACACGTGGCGCATTCAACACCCAGATGGGAAGGATTACACATTTTATTCACACCCTCACTCGAGATATTCCCGAATTGACTATATTTTCCTGTCCCACAGACATTTACCTCACTTGATTTCTTCCAAGATAGGACACATTACATGGAGTGACCATGCCCCTGTACTTGCCACCGTCTCCCTCCCCTCACTCACTAAACGACAACCCACATGGCGGCTAAATGAATCCCTATTTAAAGACCCTGACACAGTAGCCCCCCTACACTCATCCCTACTTAATTATTTCAAAGAAAACACATCCTCGGATACTCCACAGACCATGGTATGGGAGGCTCATAAAGCAGTGATCCGTGGCCATCTGATCAGTATAGGCTCATTTAAAAAAAGACAGGTTTCGGCGTCAATGATTCAGCTTTTGGCAGAGATCTCATCCCTAGAGGCCTCCCACAAGCTGAACATGAATCCTCAGACATACCAATCCTTACTGGTATTGAGGTCTAAATTAGCCGACCTTTGCACCAGCCGAGATCAACGTAACCATCTCCTGGTGAAAAGCCGCCGATTCCAGTTTAAAGATAAACCCGGGAAGATGCTGGCCAGAGCGCTGCGAGACAGGCATACTAGCAGCTTCGTTTCTAAGATTAGAACTAAACAAGGCGACCTTACACACCTGACTCCCCAGATAGCTACAGTCTTTAAGGAATATTACGAAAGTCTTTACAACTTACCTCCTCAGGAAGCCCCTTCACGGCGGATGGCCCCCCTTCCCACGGTCTCGGAGTACCTGACTAAATATATGCCTCGTACATTAGATACACAGGATGCTATATTATTGGACTCCCCCATTACGGAGTCGGAATTAGCTTTAGCAATCCAATCAACACCCTGTGGAAAAAGTCCAGGCCCGGACGGCTTTACCATAGCCTACTATAAAATATTCAGGGACATACTTACCACACCTTTTTTGCACGCTTTTAATTCCCTTCCGAATGGAGGGACCCTTCCACCTCAGGCACAGGAGGCCCATATCACGGTCATTCCCAAGCCCGGGAGGAATTCTGAATCTTGCGAGAATTACAGACCAATTTCGCTTCTGAATGTTGATCTAAAGTTATTCTCCAAGATTCTCAGTAATAGACTAAAAATCCATCTTCCCACACTCATACATCGAGATCAGGTTGGGTTTGTCCCTGGTCGAGAGGCCAGGGATAATACCACCAAGATCATAAATCTCATACACCTGGCTAAGGTACGCGCTGTCCCCTCTATGTTACTGTCAACTGATGCGGAGAAGGCGTTTGACAGGGTGAGCTGGTCTTTCCTCAATGCTGTCTTGAAACGTATTGGCTTGGGAGATTCTATGCAGAAATGGATAGGCTCTCTTTACAGTGCCCCTACAGCTCGGGTTAAGGTGAATGGCACGTTGTCGGACCGGCTCACCCTGTCAAACGGGAATAGACAGGGATGCCCCTTATCCCCCCTCCTCTTTATTCTTACACTAAAACCCCTGGCATGCGCCATACGGGCGAATCTGGATATTTCGGGTCTACAGGTTGGTCCACATCACCATAAATTAGCCATTTTTGCAGATGATCTTTTAATGTTTATTACAAACCCGTTGGTGTCACTACCCAACCTTATGGAGGAACTAGCCATATTTGGTTCACTGTCCTCTTTTAAAAGTAATTATACAAAATCGGAAGCTTTAAATATCTCGCTCCCTCCTGGCATGGTGACCACCCTGGAGTCTTCTTTCCCATTCCGTTGGAATGCCCGAAATATCAAATACTTAGGTGTTTTTCTTAATGCAGATACATCCTCCCTGTTTGATATGAATTTTACTCCCCTCCTGGCCGCGTGCAAGAGAGATTTACAAAAATGGTCATCCAAAAAGCTATCTTGGTTCGGTAGAGCAGCAGTGGTTAAAATGAACATCCTACATCGGCTTCTCTATGCCATTCAAACTATGCCCAAATCCATACCAAAACAGTTTTTTAGCTCTCTTAAAACCGTTATCACCAAATTTATATGGCACCACAAACGTCCTAGGATTAATTATTTGACACTCACAAGACCTAAGGGCCTGGGGGGGGGGGGGTTGGCCTCCCAGATATAGAGCGATACTATAAGGCAATCCACCTGTCTAAGATTGTAGATTGGACACGCCCTTCCCCCAAACTTTGGGTCTCCCTGGAACAGAGAGGCCTAGACTTTCCTATACCTGCGGTTGCTTGGGTTTCCAGAACCCAGATGGTACCAGCCCAGCCCCCACACCCTACGGTTTCCCCAACTCTTCGGATATGGAGAAACTGCCGTGCCCTTCCGGGACTAGTTAACTCTCCTTCTTTATTAAACTCACTGATAGGTAATAAAGACTTTCCCCCGGGACTGATGGACCCCTTTTTTAAAGACATGTTCCATACCCCGTCACATACCCCAGATTAGGACATATCATTGAGGAGGGCTGTATGCGACCGATATCTCACTTAGCACAGACCTCACCACCGACCTCGGGACAAGTTTATAAATACACGCAATTAACACATTATGTGGCATCCCTGTCCGCGAACCAATTATTACCAGTAGACGCCACAGAATTTGAACTACTGAACATGTCCAAAGACCCTCCCCAGCGCTTGGTGTCGACAATATATAGATTACTTACAGACCTTATTGATCACCAAAAACCATCTTACATTCTCCACTGGGAGAGGGACTGCAATACAGTCCTCGCCACTTCCCAGTGGCGCAAGATAGTCACCCTGGCACACAAGTGCTCACTCTCTGCACATGTTCAGGAGAACGCATATAAATTACTTACCCGTTGGTACTATACACCCGATGTGTTACATAAAATATACCACTCCACATCTGATAGATGCTGGAGATGCCATACTGGGCTTGGAGATATCCTCCACATATGGTGGACCTGCCCCAAGATACGACCATTTTGGTCTGCAGTAATCAAAGCAATCAAAATAGCTGGAGACGATACTATTTTATCAGACCCCCTGACCATACTTCTCCACCATACACCACACCCCATAGGGCCTTATAAGAAATCACTTACAGTACACTTTGTAAGGGTCCCAGACCCCGTTTCCTTCGAAACCGGGGTCCCTTACCTGCAGCCACCTCCGTTGCCGCCAGACGGAGGGGAAGGCCGTCGCTCGCTGGGCCGCATCCCCGGACTCCAGTAACCCGCGTCCCCCGAGTTGCTGGTGCCTCTGGTACACAGATGGCGGGGGTGTGGCCTGACGCGCGATTAGGTTTTTTCCATTGGTGGAGACAGCGGGGTTGTGGCACAGGGCTGACACTCACCCTAACGAGTGTATGCTTCCTCATGCAGGTGGGTGGTCTTCCCTAATTGAAGGAGGCGGGGAGATTCACCTGACAGCCTTTAAATACAAAGCACTGGATTCAATCAGTGCTTGTGTATTGAGCTGCTAAGGTGTCTATACCCTTGGTTCCTACTTCAGCGTCCCTATCTTCCTGATATCCCTCCTAGTATTTTGACTCCCCGGATTTTGACCTCGGCTCTCCTCTCGTTTATCCTGACTTCTCCTGCCCTCGATCCTGGCTCTAACTGGTTACCCCTTTGATTCTTCCAAAACTTGTACTTGCTGCTGTTTCCCTGAATTGGCAATTCTCCACCTGCCTGCCATAGGCTTCCAGCCTCTAACTCCTATCGGATCTGACACACTTATTGAACGCGGCCAAATTACTCATTCCGAGGAAGTGGAAACAAACAATACCTCCGACGTTCAAGGAATGGGTGGCCTCTGTGGAGTCAATTCGAGTGTTCGAGGACATGATACAAACTTCTAATGGTAAGGGACAACAACATTCACATAAATGGATGCATTGGACTTTATATCTCAACAGTCAGGATTGCAGAGATGCGATCCAAGCAGATGACAGTATGACATACTCTTCTTAATTCGTTCAATTGGCGGAGGTCGGGGTGTTGGCGGACTCTCCTCAGACACGTACCTCGCTCCTACCTATCTCTCCCCGTGTCTTCCCCTATACTTCTCTTATTTTTCCTCCCTGATCTTCTCTGAGTTTTATTACTCTTTTCTGTTAAGATATTTGATTACACATAGTGTCTGGTGCCATTTTCAGTATTCTGTCAGCTGTTATTTTTACAAGGTTAATGAACCTTTCCAAGTAATATGTCCATCAGATATATGAAGGTCTATATGGAAAAGGTTCACAGGGATGATCAAATCCGACTGTTGCTGAAGGCAGGATCATTGCTGTTGAACACTAATGTTTCTTATAATCTATAATATTATTTTATGTATGTGGATTATCCATGAGCATAGTATAGACACAGAACTGTTATATTAGGAGACCCACCAGCACATTGGTTAATGTTTTATGATACTGAGAACCATTCGTACCATGCACACTGTCTATATCTGACCTATGAAAATTTCTTCAATAAACAAAATTTAAACAAAATTTTTTTTTATAATCATAGCAACATGGCAGAGTGACAGACAATAGGGTTCAAGGCAATGGAGTATTTTAACTCTACCTACTTGAGATTCCATAGATACGTATGTTTGTTTAGCCTTTTTTTTTGAGAGGGAGACATAACTTTTACACACTGACCATCACAATGTATAACTCATATTTGTTCCAAAGGAAATCAGTTAATTAATCAATGTACTGAAAAAAGCTCTGAAAATGTACCCACATCTTATATTAGAGGTCATCTTATAACCAGACTTCAAATTGAGGTCTGACTGTAAGACTAGGTTCCAGGTCTCCTGCAGAGCTGTAGGGGACCTGGATCTTCCTCGCAAGCAGTCAATGGATGTCTGTGAGATACACAGAGTTCCTCTGCTGCTGCCAGGAACTTCCGCCGGGACTTCTGTGACAGAATGAATGGGTCACTTGACCACACGGCATTCCATCATAGAAGCCCCGGCGAAGGTGTCAGCAGGTAGTCAGGCAAGTCTGAAGGGGCAGATTACAGGTCTGGTGTGGGAGCAGATGGCATGTCTGGAGGACAGATGGCAAGCATGGGGGGCCGGTGGCAAGCATAGGGTGACAGATGGCAAGTTTAGTATGGCAGATGGCAGGTCTGAGGGGCAGATGACATGTCGGGGGGCAGATAGGAAAGTCTGGGGAAATAAAAACAATAAATCCATTTTTTTAAATCATAATTTTTATTAACTATGAAAAAACTATTTACATGTGAATTGATATTTATAAGTAAAACTTTATTCCTTTAGGGTGGTCTTAAATTCAGGCATTTCTTTTTCCTAAATTCATATTCAACGTTTGGGGGGTCATCTTATAATCAGGGTCATCTTCTATTTGAGCAAATACCTTAGGATGTTGAACAATTGATATCCTTTGTCATCCTCATTGTTACCAAAACTTTTTTCAGGGTGCACCTGCGGAGGCCTCCTATACATTTGGCACCAAGCTTTTCTTCCCCACCTATGCTTCCCGGACCATAGGCAGTGTAGAGCCAATGCAGTTAGGGTTCACACTCCTCTCTTTTGAAGAGAGGGCCTTTAAGGAGGGCTTGTGTCTGTACTGCTACTAACAGGGTCACCTGTTCAAGTCTTGCCTGACTCGTCCGGGAAACTCCCGCACCTAAGGTCGTGTTGGGGATAGACCCTGAGTGGCATTTCCGCATCCCCAGGAATCTACTGTTTCTGATTGCCCTCTCCTGGACTGAGTCATCCATCTATACCCAGGCATTATTCAATTCTGGGACTGCCGGTTTGTTTATAGCCAGTGCCTTTGTGTCAGAGTACTCTATACCCTTACAATCTTGCCCCTCTCCCATTAGCTATCTAAGCCATCAGTGGTAGACATTTGCAGCCTGCCCACATTTCTCATGAAATGATCCCCATATTTATGGCTGTAGGGGCTCTACACTATGAGGATATCCAACTCCAGGTGATTTTTTCACATACTATTCTGTCATTTTAGGAAACCCATGGTTTCAGAATCATAACCACACACTCCTTTGGCGCAAGGCTGAGTTATTATCTTGGTAGCTGCAGTGTATATCCCATTATCTCTGGAAACCAACGTTTTGTGCACATCGTTGGTCTCTTTGCTGCCATATCTCACAAAGGTCGGGCTAGTGTCTTGCCGCCACAGCAGTCTTATGACTGCACAATTAACCTTAAACCTGGTTAAACCATTACTCCTTGTGGCCAGGTTTACCCAGTGTCTGTCTCAGGGAAATCAAGCCATAGAGGAGTATGTTGCAGATGCTCTGTCCCAGGGATTTATTCACAAATCCTCTGCTCACGCTGGTGCCGGCTTTTTCTTATTAGCCACTATCCATACTAACCTTACCTCACCTACTGGTGAGGCTATCCTCACATTAATTAATTAATTCCCCTCCAGAGAAACCCAGTGGTTGATGATTTGTACCAGTTCACCTCTGCACTAAATTATTATGCACTTATCAAAACATCAAAGCAGCTAGGCATCCATGTAAAAACCCGTACATCGCTTGGTAATTTTGGTGGTCAACCTCTAATGTCCATTCCGTTCATGCCTACTTCCCCAGGGGTCCCGTTCCCAAATTGTAAGGAAATATCCTCTGTCCCTTAATGCGACCGTCTTGGTTTGACTTGTAAATACTGGATCCAGGAGAGCTATCTCACAGTGAATAACTGAGACCGACACCAATGCAACTGTGAAACAACTCTGATTTTAATTGTTTAAACAAGCATATATATACGAAGATAAAAACATTAGTTACTACGATATAATTGGTTATTCTAATATGTAGAAAGGCGTGTTTTATAAGAAAATGCACTTAAAACGTAATATGTAAAATAGTGTTACAAAAGTCGTTCTTATGGAAAATTACAGAACTTTCAGAGTCAACTTGTTGATGTTCCAGAAACCTCTGTTCTAGCCTTGGAATAGTAAGATAAGACCATTCTAATAACAATTATGCTACTGGCGTGATCTGGCCTTCCCTGAGTGGGCTACTGTCAGGGTTTCTCAACTGTTTTAAACAAGCAGTTCTTTTCTTCCCTGTGTCTGGGTTGCTCAGCTGTTTTAGAACAATCAGTTCCATTCCTCAACAGTTACCACAGTTACTCATATGATTGCTTTCAGCCAGCCTCTCTCCTACTCAGTCAGGCTATTTAAGAGGCAAGTCTCATTGCCTCCTTGCCCTATTCCTAGTTTTTTAAAGCCCATTGTTTCCTATTATAGGTCCATTTCCTGTAATTATTTTGTTTTACCTGGTTTGGCTGACTTCCCTTCTGCTTACTGACTTTTGGCTTTGATCTTGACTTTGCTAATCTCCATTTTTTTTCTGAATTCAGCTCACTTGATTACCCACTTTGGTTCCTGACCCCAGCTCACCTCCTGGATTTTATTTTTGTATCAGTTTCCCATATTTCTATTTATTATTAATAAAGGTGTTTTGCATCATACTTTCTCCGTCTGGTTCCTAACACCTTCATACATTTATACAACTGTAACTTCGGTGTATGTGTGTCCTTCCTCAGGTAATGTGTGAGTGAGTGTGCAAGAGAGAGAGTCTTTATCTATGTTGATCCCTTTAATATGTTAATTGCCTGGTGGTTTGGAAACTGCTAGACCTATTTTAGATGCATGTCTCACTTTGCTGTTTCCCTGCAGTGTTCATGAGGCAGCTGTGCTGTCAAAAGCACTGTCAAAGCAAATGTGTACTGTTGGCAGCAGAGCTTGCAAAATATTTGTTGACTTAAAGGGACTGTCTGGTGCCCAAAATACATCTTCCAAATGTTAACGCATATTAAAGTACATTCAAAGTACTTTACAATACCTATTTTACATTTTGCCTTGCTTAAAATATGAAAATCTTACAGATGAATTTGTGAAATTACAGCAGTTTGCAAGAAGCCAGGACTGCCCACACTAGCTGAGTAAAAGTAAACTTGTTTTCTTTCTTTTTTTGCTGCAGGAACCAGTGAGAATACTGCCATTCAAATTAATGGAATATCCTGTTTCTCAAATGTCATCAGACAGTGTGTTGCACTGTTAAGAGATCCGACGTACAAGAGCAAAGTTACTTAGATTCCACACAATATATTCTTTTCCTCAAACAGAGCAGCAGAGGAAGTGACTAAATAAAACAAAACAGATACATGCTCAGTGTCTACACACAATCAGTGTGGCAGTATCTGTAAAATATGATGCAGGGGAGGACACGAGTAGACTATTAAAAATTTTATTTATGCAGAATGCCTGCATCAAATAACAATGAAAATAGCCTGTGCACCATTCAGGCAGTAGTCTTCCACTTGCACTAAAGTGCGTTTGGGGAATAGACATTCCATTTAAAGGGACTGTCTGGTGCCCAAAATGCATTTTCCAAATGTTAATGCATATTAAAGTACTTTAAAATGTCTAATTTACCTGTTGTATTGCTTAAAATATAGAAAACTTACAGTTGGATGAATTTGTGAAAGTACAACAGTTTGTATAAAATCAGAAACACCCTGTCATTTAATTGCTGTATGTTCATGATGGCCATTGCAGTCAGTATCACTGCAGTATTATTGTTATTGGTATCATGGGCATGGCAGTCCATTTCAGGGTAGCATAGGTATGATAGGCATGGCAATCCATTTCAGGCCAGCATGGGTATGATGGGCATGGCAGTGCATTGTCAGGCAATCTGATCATGATGGTCATGGCAGTCCATTTCAAGACTGTCTGAGTATGATGGGCATGGCAGTCCATTTCATGGAAGCATGACCATGATGGGCATGGCATTCCATTTTAGGGTGACATGGGTCGGATGGGCATGGCAGGTTGTTTCAAAGCAACATAGGTATGATGGGCATGGCAGTCCATGATTGATAGGCATCGCAGGCATTTCAGGGAAGTCTGAAAATGATGGGTATGGCAGTCTATATCAGGGCAGCATGAACATGATGGGCATGGCAGTCCATTTTAGGGAAGTCTGAGTATGATGAGCATGGCACAAACCTCAGCTGATGGTCTGTGTAGAGAGCCTCTGCTCTAAGCACACTGCGTTTCTGGGCAATGTGCTGGTCACTATGGAGACTCCTACACTGTTCGAGAGGCAGTACCCCAGCTTGCAGGTGGTGCTCGGAGATGAATGCCACATGCACAGTTGGATTCTCAGCTAGTGCGGGCGCACTTCTGTGATACAGAGGCAAAGCCACTGGGGGAAGATTAGAGAAACTAAATAAAAATCCCTTTTTTCAGAGAAAATCATTTGTCATTTTAAAAATGACAAATTATTGTCTTTTTAAAACTTTAATGTCTACAACTTGCACCAAAGCCAAATATGGTGGCTGGACTGTCCCTTTAAGGAGCCACATAGACTAATTTAGGAGCCAGTCCATTTATTTATATGAGACAGCAAAATGATACTTCTTTAAAGTTCTATGTAAAAGAATCAAAAAGGTTAGTTTGCTTTGGATTTGTCAATCCCTCTTTGGCAGGCATGTTAAATGTCAATAAAAAAATATGGCACATTATATTTATAGTACCAGCTGAATAATTGTATTATTGTATGGATGTTGTTGATCTTTAAAGAAACGTGTATGAGTTCAGTTATCCTGTCAATATTGTGCACACTTTTCCTGCTTAAATAGATGTTGAGCATGAACATGTTACTTAAATTAACTTGCTAATTAAGGATGTATTTGTATGAAAGTGAAACATACTATTATTACTACTAAACAATAAATACACAAACAGTATTGTTATAAAGGACATAATGGGACATAAACTAAACTAAATGCGATTATTTAAAATCACATTTCTTTAAATTTGATTAAATTATGTATGAGAACTGCTGAGCATTTGCTATTCTGTGGTTATTGGAAATGTTAAATGGTATTTATTTTCCAGCCACACTGTGTGGAGAAAGGAAGAATGCTTGCAAAAATGCTACAACTGACAAGTCTGAAACATTTATATATTTTCAATGGGGTCAGTCCACTGTTGTGAATCTGTGGTAAGAATTGGTAGGTGAGAGGTGAGGTAGCCATCAGTTTTGGACAGTGATACAAGAGGCCATTTCCTTCTGTAAAGTTTGAAAAGCTACTGAATTAATAAAATGTGCATGTTAAAGCTATTATTATCAGCTTTAATATGTATTTAACAAATACAATATGGTAGCTTGGTGACTATAATGTCCCTTGAAAAAACAAAAATGTATTGTGCATACGATTGCATAGAATTCTGTAATCATGAAGGAAAAGCAAGAGTATGCTGTACAACAATGCCCCCTTTGGCGTAAAGGTGTAACTGGCAGGTATAGGGTTAATTATAAGAATAATCAATAGATTCTGCATGACATAAGTAAGATACGACATGGGATTACGTGTGCAGAATATAAATTGGACCTATTTCATTACCCGTGAGCCATTTATGTTCTCTCTGTACACTACATGACTGAAACTACTGACTCATCGAATAATGTCTTTAATACTTTACTTGTTTCCATTTTACATGGAAGGCCGGGCATATGTCTGTGATATGTGCATGTACAAAACCCACAGATACAGAGGGGTACTTTTAAGATTATAATATAATTATGACCTCATAAAATGCTAGCCAGCAGCATAGAACTGATGCCACCTGGTGGTGATGTTTTCTTTAAAGTATACTTTAATAAAGTTGCTGCAATGCATTTAGTAAAACAAAAGAGCTTTAAATAAACCTCTGCTAAAATGAAACAATACTTAAGAAAAGATGTTAATAGTATAGTTAACTGGGACAGAGCAGACTTCAAAATGCCAGCCTTGTTTAAGTATTTATATGTATTTTAATGGTACCAGTTGAATAGATTGTGCACACATCACAAGGGAGCAGTGGCAGAGGTCTGTGCCAGTAGACATAGACTATAAGAAATAAAGACAGGGAAGGGGATTAGAAAGAAGCATGGCTATAGAAATAAAGAGTCTGTGCCAGGGTAGGACAATAAGAAAAAAAGACAGAGGGGAATAAGATAGAATCTTGGCTATAAAAATAAAGATGGGAAGGAAAACTAAAACTAGAATAAGAGGAAAATATGATTTCTTTTTGTCTCTTTCCTTCATAGCAATAAAACTCTCAGTAATTTGTGTTTAACCCCTTTGTGTTCTATGTCATCTTAATTTAAAGGTCCCTAAAGATGCTAGGGTTAGAACATCCTTCGCACAACAGCTCAACACGGTCAGCAGAAATGAGCTGTGCTCGGGTCCCACTGCAGGGACTTGCAGCAGGATCCCATCTATCACGCTGTACCCGAACTTTCGTGCCGTCCCAAGTGACGTTGCAAGGTATTTAGGGATACGAGTTTAGGGAGCCATAGGGTCTATCAAGACCCTGCCTTGGTCTCTGCTACTGTGTCCCTGGCCACCGTTCACCTTGTGATTGGCACCAGGCACACAAAAATGGGGTTTTATTGCTTGTGTCTTCTGGGACGCAAGTACCATGTGTCGCAAAGTGGTTATACTATAGTGAATGCATATTTATATATTGAGTTTATGAATTCCACCCAAACATTTCAAAGAGAGATACTTTTGTTTTGGAGGTAGTACCAGCAAGTGTGGCTGTGGGCGGGGCTTTACATGAACTTTATTGTTAATTAAAGCTAATAATGTAAGTTACTTAGATTAAAAATAATGCATTTTAATTACAAAAACTAATACATAAACACATTTAACCCATTTTAAACACATTTGGGTTGTTTTTTTATAAAAACCCTGCACTGCAAAGTGTTGGAGGTTTTATTAACCCCTTCCCGACCGATGACGGTCCTGGACCGTCATGGGGAAAAACTCCCTTCGTGACCGATGACGGTCCAGGACCGTCATGAAGGTCTGATCGCGGTATGCACGCTGGCATACGGCGATCGCGCTACCAACGGCATGGCTAAGTGTCTCGGTACCGAGACACTTCAGCCATGCCGGTTGAGGACCCCCCCTGAAACATCCGGGCACTGTGACAGCCAATCACAGCGCCCGGTTGTTAATAGATGTCAAAGCAGGTGCCTGCTTTGACAGCTATAGTCTCTCCCTGCTCCACGGTGATCGTGGGGCAGAGAGAGACTAAATATAATGTGTGAAGTGTCCCCCTGGTCCCCCCCAGTAACAACCAGCCCCCCAAAGGATTTTTTTTTTTTTACTATTGTGCTAATCCTAACTCTTGAGTTCATCAAAACCCTAATCCTAGAGTTAGAATTAGGGTTTGTACTAACCCTAACCAAAGGGTTAAGGTTAGAGTTAAATAAAAATGTAAAAAATGTAAAAAAAATAAAAAATTCAATAAATAAAAAAATTACAAATAATAATAATAAATTGTATACAAATAAGAAGTTATTCCGTAGAGGACCAATGACATGTTATGTCTGTCTGTGGTCCTCTAGGGATATTTTATTTAAAAAAAAAAGACTGCTAGTGGGGCCAGTGCTTTGCATTGGCCCCCAGCAGTAGATAGGGGCCCGCAGCAGCTGGATATTTGATCCATGCAGCCGCAGGATAGCAAGGATAGCAAAAATCGGTGCTTCCTACTATAGACTACATTTCCTATTCTGCTACGGTAGCTTTTGGCTGGCTGAGCATGATAGGAAATGTAGTCACAAGTATTACATAATAAATACACGTTTTAAAGCGGCAATAACCATATCCTAAATTTTGCCCTGTACCTGCCACATAAACCTAGCAGACCTATACATGTGGGGTACCGCTATACTCAGGGGAAGTTGCTGAACATATATTGGGGTTTTGTTTGGCAATAAAATAGAACAGTCCCTTTAAATTCCTACCTAAGTTTCAAAGTGTGTGGAAATAAAACACACACAAAATTACTACGCCAAAACTTGTCAATGATTGGTGGTAAAATGACAGAGTGAAAAGTGTCAAATTACCCCAAGTTGAATGCCCTGGGATGTCTACTTTATAAAAATGTGTACATGTGGGGGGTTATTCAGTGATTTATATCAGATATCGGTGTTACAGTGTCACTAACGCTAATTTAAAAAAAAATGGTTTTGAAACAGCTAAATGCTACTTGTATTTATTAACCTAAAACATGCAAAAAAAAAGCAAAAAAACATATAAACATTGGGTATTTCTGAACTCAGGACCTATAGTCGAATCTATTTAGCACGTTTTTTCATTAGCTTTTGAAGCTTAGTAAAAGAATTTACAAAGAAAAGTCAGGAAAAGTGTTTATTTTTTTTTAATTTTAACCATATTTTACTATTTTTTACACAATACAATAAATGATATGAACAAAATAATGTCATGAAAAGAAAGCCCTTCTTGTCCTGAAAAAAACAATATATAATATGTGTGGGTACAACAACTGACAAATAAGAAAATTAAAGCTAAACACAAACACCTCAGAAGTGTTAAAACAGCCTTGGTCACCAACGCACAACATTCCAAAAACAGTCTGGTCATGAAGGGGTTAAAAAAAAGGCGCAATCGCCGTTTGTTATGTATAACAGCAGTTGCGCTTTTTTATAACTCCCAACACTTTGCAGTGCGAAAAGGGACCTCCACTAAACAGCGTTTGGAGGATGTTCCTCGACACAAATCAGGGGCTATTCAGCGCCTGATTTTTTATACATAGACTGTGCCGGCGCAGAGTGCCCAAATCTACACATTTGTGGGGAGTCTGCTTTATACATTGGTGCATATTTGTACATGATTCCCATTATTTGATGAGTTGTGTTGCTTTTGAGCAATCTAACATTTTGAGCTTCTAGAAAATGGGTTCATTAAAGGAGGAAAGATGGGCAATTATAGAGACTGTCCCTCTTATATAGTGAAATATGGGAAGCATAGTTTAGGCAAATCATTTCCTTTATTTATCCTAGTTGATGTCACAAACTACTAAGTAAATATCAGTGGGTTATAGTGTCACCTTAAAATTCTTGTGGTCTTATCCTCTAGTCACTGCCCGCTAAAAGTGTTCCTCTTTGGCCATTTGATTTACCTATGTTAGCCAATGCCCTAAAGTCTTCATTTTCTACAATGGAAACTTTCCTATCTGAATGTGATGTTTAAAGAAAAATAATGACCTTTAATAACATGATGTCTACAGATGAAAAGTGAAAGGAAGTTATAGTCAGACACCACATTGTTTATGTAGGGGGCTGATGGTGATGACTCAATTCCAAAAATGCTCATCAAACCAATCTTTTTATGTATTGAATTTCCAGGTGTATAAATTGGAACTTAAACTTAAAAAAAATATATATGTGTGTTATAGAAAGAGTAATATCTTAAATCTGATGTTGCTGGCGGTTGTACACTCTTTGCCCATGAGCTCAATAGTTTGTTTTCTGAACTCATTGATATCGGCTCTAAGGATGTTTGTCAGGCATACCTGGCTTTTGTGGAATGTTTAAACAATTAGGACAGCCAATTAACATCTTGTCTTCAATGGTCAAGGGATTATCGTAGGTTTCAGCGATCTTCTATGGTCAAGGGATTATAGTAGGTTTCAGCTATCTTCAATGGTCAAGGGATTATAGTCACCTTTGGGTATCTTCAATGGTCAAGGGATTATAGTCACCTTTGGGTATCTTCAATGGTCAAGGGATTATAGTCACCTTTGGGTATCTTCAATGGTCAAGGGATTATAGTTACCTTTGGGTATCTTCAATGGTCAAGGGATTATAGTTACCTTTGGGTATCTTCAATGGTCAAGGGATTATAGTCACCTTTGGGTATCTTCAATGGTCAAGGGATTATAGTCACCTTTGGGTATTGTGGACTTTCTGGATAGTAAAACCCAGAAACTACCCTGTAATAACAACAACAACAAAAAAAGAGGAGGGGCTAGAATCCATAGTAGCCACATCCACTCAGCTGTGGCCGAGGAATCTGTGAACACTGTGTGGTTGATAGAGTTGCCACGCAGACTGTATTTTACTTTGCTAGCCGGGAACAAAATCGGCTTAAGGTCCAGGTCAGGGAATTGAAAAATTAAGGCCAACATAGCAGAGTTTAAAATATAACTAGAATGATTTCATTTTGTCCAGCTCAGCAACTGTGGTCTTACATTTGCATTTCCCTTGCCAATTCCCTATATTTTAGATTTAACACTTAAGTCTCAGTTCACACACAAACACATTTATAGTATTAATGGATTATGTAATTTGTGTCTCTTATAATTTTATTCAAAGCTTTCAGGGATACAGAAACAGTACATTTGGAACTACATACATTTAAAAATTGGATGAGGAAGAACCAATTCTTGCAGAACCCTTATTGCCGCACATATAATATTTTCAGAGGAGCTTCTATTCTGTTAATGAGTCAGTATAACATTGGCAGTATTGCATGTCCCAATAATATGGTTACAGGACAAAAAAGTGATTTAATATGTCAGTCGGTTTGCTAACCGTCATAAATAAGCTTCATAAAACTATGTTTTTTTTATTCCGTACAAATGCAGCTTTGAAGAAGACAGAGGTCATGAAAAGAAATATATCAATCACAAAAAGTAATCTTTTTCGGAGGCAGACTGAAATGTTAGCCAAGTAAACAAGAACAGGAATTGTTAGAAAGGTCAGGCTTCAATTTAAGATATCTAAAGTAGCACACAGGATACTTTTACACATGTGTGATATTATAAAGTGAGTACAACTTTATTTTAGTCGTAAAAAAAAATCTTTAAAACAGTGAAATACTGAAATATTACTATTTTGACATTTTTGACATGTTGTAAAGTGAGCTTACTGGATTGGCTTTCCTCGATTTTAACAAAGGCTTATGAAATACCTGAGCCTGACAGCACTACTGTGCAGTGCATTCTTCAGCCCCAGCTTAATTCGGTGCATGAGAAATGTACGGAACTTGGCTTGAGAAATCATAGGATTCGTGTACCCTTGAATTTAACCACAATGTACCACAATTCAGTGACATTACCCAAAATATAAAAAAGTACATGAACAAATACTTTAAAATGCTACCTTGACAAGCAAATTGCTAAATGTACACTATAATAGCATAATTGAAAAGCATATTTGAAAAAATAATTGTTGAATGAATAATTTTTCCAAAATATTGTATTTTGGCTAAAATGGACAGTCTAGTCCCCAAACTCACTTTGGTGCATGTTTAAAACATCTAGTATATTTTTTATAGAAACATAGAATGTGTCGGCAGATAAGAACCATTCGGTCCATCTAGTCTGCCCAATTTTTTTTAATACTTTTATTAGTCCCCCATTCCAGGTCTTATAGGTAGGATAGCCTTGTGTCTATCCCACGCATGCTTAAAATCCTTGACTGTGTTTACCTCTACCACTTCTGCTGGAATGCTATTCCATACATCCACTACCCTCTCAGTAAAGTAATACTTCCTGATATTACTTTTAAATCGTTGCCCCTCTAATTTAAGACTATGTCCTCTAGTAGTGGTAGTTTTTCTTCTTTTAAATATAATCTCTTCCTATACTTGTGTTGATTCCCTTTAGTATTTAAAAGTTTCTATCATATACCCCCTGTTACGTCTTTCCTCCAAGCTGTACATGTTAAGATGCTTTAACCTTTCCTGGTAAGTTTTATCCTTCAACCCATGAACCAGTTTAGTAGCCCTTCTCTGAACTCTCTCCAAAGTATCAATATCCTTCTGGAGATACGGTCTCCAGTACTGCGTACAATACTCCAAGTGAGGTCTCACCAGTGCTCTGTACAATGGCATGAGCACTTCCCTCTTTCTACTGCTAATACCTCTCCCTGTGCAACCAAGCATTCTGCTAGCATGTCCTGCTGCTCTATTGCATTGCCTACCTACCTTCAAGTCCTCTGAAATTATTACTCCAAAATCCCTTTCCTCAGATGTTGAGGTTAGGACTGTACCAAATAGTCTATATTCTGCTTTTGGGTTTTTACGCCCAAGGTGCATAATCTTGCACTTGTCCGCATTAAATGTTATTTGCCACAGCTCTGACCATTTTTCTAGTTTAGCTAAATCATTTGCCATTTGGCTTATCCCTCCATGAATATCAACCCTGCTGCAAATTTTTGTATCATCAGTAAAAAGACATACTTTGCCAAAAAGACCTTCTGCAATATCACTAATAAAAATATTAAAGAGATTGGGTCCAATACAGATCCCTGAGGTACCCCACTAGTAACAAGACCTTGAATCGAATATACTCCATTGACTACAACCCTCTGTTGCCTGTCACTCAGCCATTGTCTAATCCATTCAACAATATTGAAATCTAAACTTAAACATTTTAATTTATTGATAAGCCTTCTATGTGTGACAGTGTCAAAAGCCTTACTGAAATCTAGGTAAGCAATGTCTACTGCACCACCTGATCTATTATTTTAGTCACCCACTCAAAAAAATCAATAAGATTAGTTTGGCATGATCTCCCTGAAGTAAACCCATGTTGTCTCTGATCTTGAAATCCATGCAACTTTAGATGTTCAACAATCCTATTCTTTAACAAGGTTTCCATTATTTTCCCCACTACTGAAGTAAGACTTACTGGTCTATAGTTGCCCGCCTCCTTCCTACTACCTTTCTTGTGAATGGGCACAACATTTGATAATTTCCAATCTTCTGGAACTACTCCTGATAACAATGATTGGTTAAATAAATCTGTTAACGGTTTTGCTAGTACACCACTAAGTTATTTTAATAACTTTGGATGTATCCCATCAGGTCCCATCGACTTATTTGTCTTTACTTTAGACAGCTGAATTAAAACCTCTTCCTCTGTAAATTTATATGCATCAAAAGACTCATTAGTCTTTTTCCCTAAATGAGGTCCCTTACCCTCATTTTCATTTGTAAAAACTGAACAAAAATATTCATTAAGGCAGTCTGCTAAGCCTTTATCCTCTTCTACATAGCATTCTTCTTTTGTTTTTAATCTAATTAATCCTTGTTTTAATTTCCTTTTCTCATTTATGTCTCTAAAAAATGTTTTATCCCCCTTTTTCACTGACTGGGCTATAGTCTATTCTGTGTGTGCTTTGGAAGCTCTTATAGCTTGCTTTGCCTCTTTCTGCCTACTCTTAAAGATCTTTCTATCTTCCTCACTCTGAGTATTTTTATAATTCCTAAATGCTAGCCTTTTGTTTTTTTACTATTTTGGCCACCTCTTCAGAGTACCACAGTGGTTTCTTCAATTTTTTTCTCTTACTGACAAGCCTAATGCAATTTTCTGTTGCCATCAGAAGTGCAACTTTTAGATAATCCTATTTCTCCTGGACTCCATTTAAATTGCTCCAGTCTGATAATGACTCCTTTACACATAATCTAATTTTAGAAAAGTCTGTTTTTCTAAAATCTAAAACTTTTGTTTTTGTGTGGTGTGACTGCGTCACTGTTCTTATATTAAACCACACTGACTGGTGATCACTAGATCCTAAACTTTCACCCACAGTAATATCTGATAACAAATCTCCATTTGTGAACACTAAATCTAATATGGCCTTCTTTCGAGTTGGCTCCTACACTACTTGCTTTAGAGATAATCCCAGTAGGGAGTTTAGGATATGCGTACTCCTAGCGCAAGTAGCTATTTTGTATTTCCAGTTCACATCAGGAAGATTAAAAACACCCATGACTTTTTTTTTTATGTTTTATTTTTTACTCAAGCACTCCCCCAGTGATTACACTGCATTTATACTACAGGTGCAATGTTTATACAGACACTGATCATATACAGTTTTGTTTCATTTAGTCACGTCCTGTGCTGCTAGAATATAACAGATTGTGTGGACTCTAAGTGACCTTGCTCTTGTACATAGTAGGATCTCTTCTAAGTGTAACATTTTCATATTTTTAAGCAATGAAACATGTAAAACACGCATTTTAAAGTACTTTGAAAGTACATTAATATGCATTATTTTTTGTTATATGGCTTTTGGTCACCAGACAGTCCCTTTAAATTTTGCAATTACCTTGTAAATCAACTTGTAGTTTTTAAGGTCATGTATTAAAACAGACATGTGTGCACCATTCTCCATTGTGAAAATTAAATGGTAAGTTTACATATGTGAGTGCGCAAGGCAGGAGCATAACTAGAAACCACTGGGCCACAGAACAAAAATTGCTCTGACAAGTTGTGTGGGTGCAAAGATGAGTGTTTGGAAAGTGAGGGTGTATTGCAGTGGTGGTATCACGGGGTGATATTTTCTGTGGTGGGAGGGCCAAGTTGCAATTTTCGCACATGGGCCCTGTGGTTTCTAGTTACGCCCCTGCCTAATACACTCATATGTAATGGAACCCTTTAATTTACGCAGTGGCAAATTCATGAATGTTGGAAACAGGGTCAGCTCAAGACGTTGTGTTGCCTGGGTAGAGAATTGACATGCTGCTATCTACATACACACAAGGTGATGAAAGGTAAAACAGCAGGGAGGAGGAGTTCTAGTTGTGCAGAGTTGGCAGTACTGCCGCAGTTTCATGTGAATAGTGACCTCCTGCTGTGTGGGGCTTCTACCTCCTTTTCCCTCAGTGAACACCATCACTGGTTTGTATATATCAGGGGCTGTCTCTACTCATCAGATGAGGAGGGGTGACACCTGGTGCTCAGGCTAAAGAGTGCTGAGTGCTAGGGGGAGGAGCAGGCAGTCTGTGCAGATGCACAGACTTCACCCCTTCGCTCAGCACTAATATAGGGGGACCAAACACTAGGGGAAAAACTGAAATAAAAAAAATTGTCATCCACCTTAAAATGCCACCTGGGGCAATGGACCCATCAGGACCCAGCTCTGTTTCAGCTTTATTTCATTCCCAAAGATAACAGCTTCTACTGTACTTATCTTAACCGACAAAAAGAATATTAAAACCTATGTAAACTAGTTATTAAAACCTATATATAAACTATACAAATTGTAATATAGTCCAGCAGCAATATAAAGTGAACCCAAATTACATGCTTTACTTCCACTTCTTAGCATCGGGATGTCATGTGACACACGGCGATCAGACTAAAGAGCACTGAGAGTGTGAGGAGAGGAACAGGCAGTCCGATGCACAGACTTTACTCCCTTGTTTAGTGCTTATATAGATATTTTATATAACGTGCAGTCCCCTAGAAGTCACTAGGGACTGCACACCGCCCTAAAATGCTCCTAAGGGGCATGGAACATCCGAACCCATCGGCTCTGGTTGAGACTCTCACTGACATCACCAGTATTGTCATTCCACAAGAGCTGTTTTGTCGGTGTGAATTAATATTTGTTTGTGTACATTACTATTATTATGGACCTACCCATAACAATATTTAATACGTTTTGTTTATATGTTCAAATGTGTAAAATTGCACATAGTACCCAGGCCATATGGTATACAAGATACTTCTCAGTGTATTCTTCCTGGTAAAGCACTTGAACTAAAATTAATAAATATTGTTATCATTTTCTTTAGCTAAATGCAATATTCATAGACCAAGCCTACACTTATGATTGGTTCAACTACATTCCCTATCTGGGATTATGTTTCCTCTCTTGTAGGCCCATGATTTACATGTCATGCAAACTCTTCAAATAAAACAGCTCTTAAATTGTGTTTTTCATGTGTGTTTATTGCTCAAGTCATGGTGTTGTTTGCACACATGAGCCCAGTACAATCATTTAAAGCTAAAGGCACATTATTTATATAGACTAAAAAGGAGTGATGAATAAGTACCTTGGACTAGTCAGAGACTTGTCCAACACATCCTGAGATGAAGTAGCACAGAATCACAACTGCAACATAATTAGTTTTTGCCCCTTAAACAAATAAATATGATGAAAACAGAAACAATGCAACCACTGTATCAAAACAAAACAACACACTAAATAGTATGAATACATTTTTCAGATAATGTATACACAACTTCATAGATATGCGATATTTATATATAAATACATAGTCCTAGATTTAAATGCAATAAGTAGCTGTTCTTGATTATAGAATATATAAAGGGAAAAAATCAGAGTATGAGAACACAGAAAGGTGTCCTTTTTTATCATGCATAAAACAGATTTAGATGTCTTTTTATATATATTATCATGCACAACTTATATTTTATGCATAGTTCATTTATATATCTTCCCCATTAAGTTCTATCTGAACAAGAAGGAGTGAGCAGTTTAGTGATTAATGACCTATACCAGAGTTTGTGAGTTTAATTATCAGAATAGTTTGGTCAACTGTATTAAAGGCCTTTGCAAACTCTAGAAAAATAGCTTCATTAAGTTCAGCATGCTGCATAGCCATATTACCAGAGTACTCATGGGAAATTTAGCATAGTTTTTAATTGCCTACATAGAAATATGAATGTAATCTTTAAACATTCTAGGCTCCTTTAGATTTTTTTTTACAGATTTTTAAAATATACACTTTTATTCAGTTTTTGCTTCCTGCAGACCCCATCAAATAGACTGAATTTGTAATTTGTCTGCCTATCAAAATCTGATTTAATTGGTTGAAATTAGCCCTTTTAAGAGATTCCTTGATAGCCCTGTCTTCAACAGGGCCTGTGTACAGGTGAAATAGTTTATGCATTTCTGGTCTGTGTGACAGTCAAAAGCTGTATTTTATATTGCAATATCAAAACAAATAGGGGATACTAGGACATAATAATATAAATCAACACATAGAGTAATATGTCACAACAATTCAATACACCAGTTTTGTAGCTCTTATTGGGATATTTATAAAGGAAAAGTGACCGCACATTGTTTTTATTAAATTAATAAAACAATTCACAAAATCCAGATGTTGGCTGCTTGCAAATAGTCCGAGGTAAAAAAAAATGTGAGTGATCATATCAAGGCAGACCATAATTGATTGGATCCAGAAGAAGACAAAGTGAGGAGAGAGGCAGAATTAAAATATCCAAAACACCTTTTTTTCTGTTTTAACCTCACATTGTCCTACTTATGGATTCAAAACATTTGTATTTTTTTTATACAATTATATATATATGTGTGTGTGTGTGTGTGTGTGTGTATACACTGATTACCACCTGCCTAATATTACGTAGGTCCCTTTTGATGCCAAAATAGACCTAACCCGTTGAGGCATGGACTCCACTAGACCTCTGGAGGTGTGCTGTGGTATCTGCCAACAACGTCTGGCACCAACGTCTGCCACCAAGATGTTTGCAGCAGATCCTTTATGTCCTGTAATTTGGGAGGTGGGGCACCATGGATTGGACTTGTTTGTCCAGCACATCCCAAAGGCGGTCGATTGGATTGAGATTTGGGGAATTTTGGAGGCCACCGTGAACTCGTTGTTGTGTTCCTCACACCATTCCTGAACCATGTTTGCTTTGTGGCAGGGCGCATTATACGGAATACCGTCTCCAATAAAGGGTGTACATGGTCTGCAACAATTCTACGGTAGGAGGTACATCCACATGAATAATAAAACAGTGAACTGGATGAGCAAACCAAAATATGTGCTGCAAATCACAATATAGTGAATAATATAAAACACGTGTCCACCTGACACCGGCAGCTGTAACAAATAGCAACAGACAAAAGTTCAAAAGTTTTTCCGGTACTGTTAGATTTAAATTCAACGGTTTTCCTAATTTGATTGCTGCATGCCTTGCAATTTCCACACTTGAAAAAGCCATTTATCTTGTTGTTTTTTAGCCAGCTTGACCCATCTTTTTTAGGAATCTTTTTAATGATGCTCGGTGCTAGTTCTGATTTTAGATTCGGAGCTTTCCTAAAAATTACAGTGGGTTTGTTGCTAATAATGGGGGCAAGGATCTCATCTCCCTGGATCACATTCCAGTGTTTACATAGAATTCTCTTGATTTGCGGTGCTGCTACATTATACTCAGATGGGTCAAGCTGGCTAAAAAACAACAAGATAAATGGCTTTTTCAAGTGTGGAAATTGCAAGGCATGCAGCAATCAAATTAGGAAAACCGTTGAATTTAAATCTAACAGTACCGGAAAAACTTTTGAAGTTAAGAGCTTTATCAATTGCAACACCACATTTGTCATTTACCTTGTGGAATGTGGATGTGGGGCCCAATACGTGGGACAAACTAAAAGACCCTTAAAAGTTAGAATATTAGAGCATTTTGGGTTAATGGGAAAAGATTGTGATCGATTTAAATACAGCCTCCCAAATCATTGCCAGAATTGTCCAAAGGGGGGCCTTGAAGGAGTTAAGTTCATGGGAAAAGAATCCATTCCCATGACTTGGAAGAGGGGAGATAGGTCAAGGAAGCTCCTCCAAAGAGAAGCTTTCTGGATCTATAACCTACATACCCTAAATCCGGATGGTATAAACCTGGATTTTGAACTGAAGGCATTTTTATAGTTTATTCGGCTTTTACAATACACTATACGCAACAATATGATGCACATCTGGTGTATTTAGCCACATTTCTTTTTGTCTCCATTACAGTGTATCCATCTACTGTTATTTTACATTTATTTATATGTATGGCTGAGATATATTTTTTCATCAAATATATTGTAGAAACGGAGGGTATGCGTTTTTCAACATATATGTTTTTATATTTATATTTTTTATGTGTGTTTTTATGTGTGTATTCATATATATATTATTATATATTTTTATATATTTTTTTATATATATTATCCTTTTTTAATTTTATAGAGGCTATCATGCAGTAATAAAATATATATATTTTTACATGCACCCCATCATCCATTCGGAATGAATATGGGCTTTTATAATAAATTGTAATCATGTTTCTTTTTTAATGAATGGAACGGAGGAGTCATGTGAATACTACGCTGGGGACTTGCATTAGAACGAAATACACAAGTTCGAAGTTCTTATTACTATGTATTATACGAACTAGTTAAACCGAACTGGAAACAACACAGAAAGACTTTCGTTTTTTGAAGGCTGTTCGGTTTTATCATAAGCCGAATGGGAACTGCACAGACGAAATACTTTCGGTTTACATAAGGAGAAAACGTTCGTATTAAGTGATAATGCGAACAATATGGAGAGGTATTTAAACCGAACACATTGCTAACATTGACATTTTCCCCTGATGAAGTCCGAGACTGGACGAAACGCGTTGGGCTATTCTGAACACTGAGAGCTACCGTACCAGCGGGGTTTGATTGAACCAGGAAGTCCAGACGAGGCACCGAGGCGCACGGAGCTAACGTCTAAACAGGACTCTTTTTCTCTCCAAGTGTTTTTTGTTCACATTTTTCTTGCCTCATTCGGATTAAAAGATCTTTTTCTACAAAACACTGATCATCTGTGTCATCACTGAAATCTGAAAGTTACCATCCGTGGAGGGGGCAAGTATATATATATATACACTCACCTGTACCAAGCTCCTATGTAGTTAGGAGCTCATCTTGTGAGTGGATTTCTTCACTAATAGAAGTGCTAACCTACAGTACTATACATTCTGCACCATTGTGTATTTCATTTATATTTTTACAGGTTTACCTTAAGGACTACATCTTCCATTATAAGTATTTACACGTTTATATTGCACTATTGTGTTTCATTGTATAAGTGCATTGTTTTGTTGGTCCACATTTCCTCACGAAAGATTTATTATCATTTTTCACGTTTTTGTCACATATCACTGATTGATTTATTTAAGTGTCCAGACACTGTGCGCTGAGACTACACTTTTTGCTTACATCCACATGAATGGCAGGACACAATGTTTCCCAACAGAACATTGCCCAAAGCATCACACTGCCAGCTTGCCACCTGTCAGTAGTCATAATTTTATGGCTTGGCTTTGACATTTTCAGTCTCTCTTGCTGTGGGACAGGGAAAGTCTACTTATAGTATAGACAGCTTGCCATAGCCCCAAGCACACCCAAGCCCCCTTAGATATATATTTATTTAAAGCTCGCCTTAGGTCTAGTGTTAGGACTAAAATGTCACTTTTTTAATACTAAAAAGTGTTTATTAAAATGGGGTATTCCCAAATAAAAAAAGTTTGAAAAAGTGGGTTATATGATCAAAATATATAATATCAAAAGAAAGCCCTTCTTATCCACAAAAAAAGATATTTAAGTTGTGTGGGTACCAGGGGTGGACTGACAATTCATGGGGACCCTGGGCAAAATAAGATTATGGGGACCCCTTGTACCCACCCATGTGCAAATCACACCTATATAAAATCCAACACACGTTCCAGGCCATGTCACAGAGAGGCTGGTGAGAGGATCTCTCCAGCCAGTGCCTCTGCCGGAGGCAGTGGTTTTAGCTGCATAAGGGCTCCCCCTCTAGCCCAGGTCCTCAGGCAGTGCTCGAGGGCCTGACCAGTCAGTCCACTTCTGGAGGGTACTTTAAATGAGAAAGAAGAAAATTACAGCAGAACACAAACCCAGCAGAAGTGTGAAAACTGCCATTGTCATGAAGGGTAAACAATTTCCAAAACTGTCTGGTCATGAATGGGTTAAAAGTTATACAGATGCTCAGAAAACGATCACATTGATTCAAACATTCATATATTTATGAATATTACTTTCCATCTGGTATTTATTTCACACACAAATAAAAATAAAAAATGTTGTGTTAAAATTACTATTGGAGTGAAACCTCCCTTCCACTCATATCTAGATTTCTTGTCTGAGCACAGTAGGGGCATGTATAGTTAGAGATACAGTGTCAGGAACTAACTTAATCAGGACTTGAAAACTGACTTCTGTGTTACTGTCCCTTTTCGTTACAGGTTCACCATGTTTTTGTAGCTGAGCCCCAGCTCTGGTTAGCTTGAATCTATGAGCATTTCTATTGATCTAAATGTGTCTGGTCAGGTATCTGTTAGTGTGAGGGTGATTGCAGTACATTGGAAGGAACTTGTTGTAGGGTTGTAGGGTAATACTTATATCTAACCTCCTATTGACTAGAAATTGATGCTGAACAATCTCCAGTTTTTCCTTCTCCAGCACCGACTTTTTGAAATGTGGCCAAATGTTTTTTTTACCCACATTTCAAAGAGCCAGTACTTGAGCAGGAAATTATTTTTCACTGTGCATGTATTTCTTAGTGCAGTCATTATTTTATTAATGCTGTTACCGCTAACACCAGGCTATCATTCAAATTTCAGATGCTCAACCACATGGCAAATGACTGCGAGATAACCAGGCTGCGCGACTCCTAACCTGCTCAAACATCAGTACTAGTACTTGCAGACAGCTTGGACTTGAGACGAACTGAAAGGTCAAAGGTACAACAACAGTCAGAAACAAAATAAAGGACTAGATTTCACATTTATTCAAATCCAAACAGTCAGTTAGTGGTTAATGGTTGTAATTGTGGAGTATTAGAAGCAACAAAATATATATATTTAGATACACATTTAGTCCACACTTTTAAAAACACCATACCTTTTGCTTGAGATGTATTATTAGCTTCCAGTAAGAGGGTTGTTTGCAGAATGTGGTACATTGTTTGCAGAGTTCTATGTTACAATATGTGCATGGAATCCCTTCAAGCAAAGCTAATGAAATTGTACAGCATAAATATTTAATTAACACAGAAAATCCATGATACATTAGTTTCACAGCAAATGACACCCCAGGGATTACACTGCATCTTATGGCTAAAACATTAAAGAAAAACATATTAAAAATCAATTCTGTCCATTGCTGTTTTTAGGCAACCAGTCTCACATGGCTTGGCAGATGATAATCTCATACCAGTTGTTGCCACACTTTAATAGATTATAGTATACAAAGAATTGCAAAGTCCAATAAACAGTGAACTGTGTTGAAATGTCAAGGTAATTGCAAAGACCAGGCATTAAAGGGACAGTCTAGTCACTTTGGTGCAAGATGAAGATTACTGCTGGTGTAGTGCACAGGATTTTATTCCAGTGTGATTTGATGCAGGCATTCTGCATAAATCACATTTTTAATATTTGACTCAAGCACTCACAAGTGATTACGCTGCATGTTTACTGCAGGTGCGACAGCACTGATTATATAGACAATGAGCATATAAGGTTTTGTGTCATTTAGCCACTTCCTGTGCTACTGAATTAGAATTGTTTGGACTCTAAGTGACTGTTGGGTCTGTATTCGGGAGCGTAGAACAGGGTATAAACAACTGTGCCACAAGGATGGTGCAGATAAGCCAGGTTTTAATGTAGGCAGCGGAGATGCCAAAAAAGGAGACATGGGGTATGTAGCACAGGATCAAAATGGGAAACAAGCTGGGTCAAGATGGGAGAGGTCAGAGAAGTCCAGGAATAAGTCGAGGTCAGGTATCAGAAGGTCAAATACGGGAGCAGGTAACTCTGGAGAGAGTAAGGAACTAAGCAGGAAAAACCAAACTTAGCAAAGAAGGAAGAGTGTGAGTGGTTTTTATAAGGCTGTCAGTACAGGCCTCACCCTTCAGCCCAGGTATTCCTCACCTTCTCCATTGGTCTCTATGAGTCACTTTGGGGAAGTGTCAGCTCCCTCTCCCACCTCTCCTGCATCCACCAATGCAAGAACGGTGTCAGGTACAGAGACATGCCCCCTCTGCAAGTGTAACGCGGAAGCACACATTACTCACGGCCTGCGTGTAACTTGAGACGGGGGATGTGGCCTACCACATGACGGCGCGATCGCACGGTGGGATACTGGAGAAGCAGGGGACCCTGGAGATTGTAAGTGACCCCCCCTGGGCAGTGGGTGAGAGGGCCCAGCATCCTGACAGTGACCTTGCTCTTATACACAGTAGGATCTCTTAACAGTGCAATACATTGTCTGATGACATCACTGGAGATACAGGAAATTCCATTCATTTGAATGCCATTATTCTTATTGGTGCCTGCAGCAAAAAAAAAGAGGAAATTACTTTTACTCAACTAGTGTGGGTAGTCCTGGTTTCTTGCAAACTGCTGCAATTTCACAAATTCATCTAGCTATAAATATTTTATATTTTAGGCAATGCAAAATGTAAAACGTGCATTTTAAAGTAATTTGAAACCACATTAATATGCCTTAACATTTAGAAGAGGCATTTTAGGCACCAGACACAGAGTTGAAGAATTAATCAGGCAAGTTGAAGAATTTTGACTATTTAGTGAACATACCCCACAGAAATTCCTCATCAGGATTGAATTATTTAATAATGTAAAATTGTGTTACATAGTCCAAAAGGTAGTGTAGTAACATTCACATGCTCTGATGACCAATGACTAGCTTTGCAGGGGCCACAGCAGAGTTATGAACTAAGCAGTAAATCCAGATAGTCCAATTAGCAGAGGTCATATCCAACTACAAAGTTATATTCATCTTTTCTGTGAGCAAAAAAAAATCCCTGGCATGTAATAAATGTATCTGCCCACACAATTAAAGCACAGCACATGACTGTAGCAGTTTTAGAAAAACCATAATCACTTTGGATACCAGCCCAAGTGTTCCTGTTACGCTAGAGCAAACGATTCATTTGTTATATAATGTATCACCTAGTCATAGATTTTCTTAAAGTTTATTATTAAATAATTAAATTATGCCAAATAGCAATCAGGTTTAGGATTTTAGCTTAAAGGACAACTGTCGGACAAAAATGATGTTCTGTTTATTGAAAAATTACATCCAGTTTAGATATTTCAAATAAAAATACTATAATGAAAGACTGCAACAAAGAATACCTCGTTTGGCTTGGATAGCTCTTTAAGGGGCGTGACATCTTCCTTCATCTAACCAAACACATCTACCTCCTGCCACATGCATACATATTAAACAGGGAAATTAATCACCACTATATTATATTCAGAATAAAATGTTAATATAAAACACAAACATTAAGGTGTGCTTTAAAAATATGTGAGTTACCACAAAGGTAATTCACAACATACACATGAACATCTTAACCGGCTGGTACCGGTATACAAGCTTCCCGGCAGCAGCTAAATACTTGCTTGCTGGGCAGCAGCGGAGGATGTCTGCGCACATCGCGCAGACATCCACCAGCTGTTAGCGACTGGGATCCAGATCTGCATTTCTGCAGGGGACCTGGATCCCTGTTTTATAGTGTGACCTCGATTTGAGGTCGGACTATAAGACGACCTCAAATATAAGACGAGGGGTCTTTTTCAGAGCATTTGCTCTGAAATAAACCTTATCTTATATTCGAGCAAATACGGTTTTTCTTTATTAAGTATTGTTTAAAATTTGTATCACTATATATTCAGTATAAGATTTTTTGCGCTCCTACTTCGTTGTGTAAATAGAAGAACAGACACCATAATTGTAAATGTCTCAAAAACAATAAAGGATACACCGTAGTTACAAACATTTAAGAAAACATGAAACACAGCTAACAAAACTGTGTTAAAACTGTGTTAAACGGATGAGAATCAAGTAGACCTTAGTCCATAGAATAAGGAGATGACAATGTTAGGAGACATGTCATCACAAATTTTATTCATACAATTGAACCATTTATTACTATTGATTTATGAGCCAATCTGCATCTGTATTGTGATGCTGCACTGTCCTAGGTTAATAAAAAAATTAGACTGATAATAAATATTATGTCAATTTAATTTATTCAAAGGCTTTATAGTCGTGGGAAGAAGGGTTAGGATTATCTTTCTGCAGTAAGAAATGTTTGCATTTACTCATTAATCTCCTGTGCTTTTTGTCTTTGAGCAACACATTCAATTTAATGAGAAGAAAATCAAACTAGTGTCAAAACAATGTGCTTTTGGCACAAGCAGTAATTTCTATGTGCAGGTACAGCTCCTAAATTGTACTCTTATTAAATATACAGCACACAAAGAAAAGAAAAGACAAACTTGCTTATAGGAATTTAATATATGGTAAATGACCTTGCAAATGGAACAAATCATGAAATGTATTATTGACAAAGTATATACCAAAGTATATACCAGATATGCCATCTATAGGAAAGTAAGTGTTTAGTTATTTTTCAAGAGACAATGTTGATTTACAGAAATGTGCACTTTTCTGGGTAATTTTATATTTTAGCATACTATATTATTTGGTATGTATGCAGATGTCCATTAATGAATTTACCAGTTTAAAAACGTGTGTGAAAGTATGAAAATTACAGTTCTCTTTTCTTCCCCATTTTCTCCCCACATACAGGAGCCCCACAAATTATGCCACACACAGGAGCACATTAACTATGCCACACACAGCAGCCCCATTAATAATGCCACACACAGGAGCAGCATAACTATGCCACACACAAGAGACCCATTAATTATGCATCACACAGGATCCTCATTAATTATGCCTCACAAAGGAACCCCATTAATTATGCCATACACAAGAGCCCCGTAAATATCTATATGCACCTCTCTCTCTCTCACTAGTTGCATTTATACTTATATGAACTTTTAAATATTATATTCAAATATTTTCATATGTAATACAAATGTTATTGAAAAAAATGCAATTCTAGTTTTTATTCACTTCCTCTGCACCCACATTGCACCTAAAGGACTTAGCACAGCACCATACAGTACCCACAACACTTGCCATGCAACTATATTTCACCCACAGCACTTGGCTTGCACTCATATTGCACCCACACAACATACCACAGTGTCACTTTGTCTCACACGACTGCCTCTGCAGAACAAGCCACAGTGTCACTTTTCTCCATAGTACATGCTATTTTTCCCAACAGAACATGCCACAACATCACTTTGCCAATTAAAATAAGTCACTGTCAGGTACCAACATGCCATAGCCACCTTGTCATTAACATTTGCAACAGCCAGTTTGCTTATTAAAATATGCCACCATTTGTCCATTAAATATGCCACAGTTTGCTCATTAATATGTCAGTATTACTTTTGCCATTAATATGCCACAGCCAATTTGCCCATTAATATGCCAGTATTGTTTTGCCATTAATATGCCACAGACAATTTGCCCATTAATATGCCAGTATTATTTTGCCATTAATATGCCAGTATTATTTTGCCATTAATATGCCACAGACAATTTGCCCATTAATATTCCAGTATTATTTTGCCATTAATATGCCACAGACAATTTTCCCTTTAATATGCCAGTGTTACTTTCTCATTAATATGTCAGTATTATTTTGGCATTAATTTATCACAGCCATTTTCCCATAAATATGCCAGTATTATTTTGCCATTAATATGTCACAACCAATTTTCCCATTAATATGCTAGTATTATTTTGCCATTAATATGCCACAGCCAATTTTCCCATTAACATTCCAGTATTATTTTGCCATTAATATGCCACAACCAATTTTCCCAATAATATGCCAGTGATATTTCCCCATTAATATGCCAGTATTATTTTACCATTAGTATGCAAGTGTTATTTTGCCATTAATATGCCAGTGATATTTCTCCATTAATATGCCACTATTATTTTGCCACCAATATGCCGGTATTATTTTGCCATTAATATGCCACAACCAATTTTCCCATTAATATGCCGGTATTATTTTCTCATTAATATGTCAGTATTATTTTCCTATTAATATGCCAGTACTACTTTGCCATTAATATGCCACAGCCAATAAGCCCATTATTATGATACAGCCAGCTTGCCTATTAATATGCTAGTGTTATTCTGCCCATTAATATGCCCCCTTCCTCCACCCCTTCCCCAGTACTCACCTCCTGGATGCTCCGTGTCCCTGGCTGTCTCCTCCATCGAGTCTTCCCTACTGCACACAGGAGGGAAATATACATGTTCCAGAAGATTGGAAATTAGCTAATGTTGTGCCCATTCACAAGAAAGGTAGTAGGGAGGAGGCGGCAACTATAGACCAGTAAGTCTTACTTCAGTAGTGGGGAAAATAATGGAAACCTTGTTAAAGAATAGGATTGTTGAACATCTAAAGTCGTTTGGATTTCAAGATCAGAGACAGCATGGGTTTACTTCAGGGAGATCATGCCAAACTAATCTTATTGATTTTTTTGATTGGGTAACTAAAATAATAGATCAGGGTGGTGCAGTAGACATTGCTTACCTAGATTTCAGTAAGGCTTTTGACACTGTCGCACATAGAAGGCTTATCAATAAACTGAAATCTTTGAGTTTGGATTTCAATATTGTTGAATGGATTAGACAATGGCTGAGTGACAGGCAACAGAGGGTTGTAGTCAATGGGGTATATTCGATGCAAGGTCTTGTTACTAGTGGGGTACCTCAGGGATCTGTACTTGGACCCATTCTCTTTAATATTTTTATTAGCGATATTGCAGAAGGTCTTGTTGGCAAAGTATGTATTTTTGCTGATGATACAAAGATTTGCAGTAGGGTTGATATTCATGGAGGGATAAGCCAAATGGCAAATGATTTAGCTAAACTAGAAAAATGGTCAGAGCAGTGGGAACTGACATTTAATGTGGACAAGTGCAAGATTATGCACCTTGGGCGTAAAAACCCAAAAGCAGAATATAGACTATTTGGTACAGTCCTAACCTCAACATCTGAGGAAAGGGATTTAGGAGTAATAATTTCAGAGGACTTGAAGGTAGGTAGGCAATGCAATAGAGCAGCAGGAAATGCTAGCAGAATGCTTGGTTGCATAGGGAGAGGTATTAGCAGTAGGAAGAGGGAAGTGCTCATGCCATTGTACAGAGCACTGGTGAGACCTCACTTGGAGTATTGTACGCAGTACTGGAGACCGTATCTCCAGAAGGATATTGATACTTTGGAGAGAGTTCAGAGAAGGGCTACTAAACTGGTTCATGGGTTGAAGGATAAAACTTACCAGGAAAGGTTAAAGCATCTTAACATGTATAGCTTGGAGGAAAGACGTAACAGGGGGGATATGATAGAAACATTTAAATACATAAAGGGAATCAACACAGTAAAGGAAGAGAGTATATTTAAAAGAAGAAAAACTACCACAAGTAGAAGACATAGTCTTAAATTAGAGGGGCAACGATTTAAAAGTAATATCAGTAATATCAATATTAATTTACTGAGAGGGTAGTGGATGTATGGAATAGCCTGCCAGCAGAAGTGGTAGAGGTAAACACAGTCAAGGATTTTAAGCATGCGTGGGATAGACACAAGGCTTTCCTAGCTATAAGACCGGGAACGGGGGACTAATAAAAGTACTCCAAAAAAAAAATGTAAAAAAAAATTGGGCAGACTAGATAGACCGAATAGTTCTTATCTGCCGACACATTCTATGTTTCTATGTTTCTATGAGGTCATATCCAGTGGCAATGATTTTTAATTAACTTTTTTTTTCGGCAGCCGAATCAACAGATGCTGCTGCCGCCATAAAAAATATAAAAAAAAAAGATTGCGGTCCTCACCCCCCGCATCCGCCTTGTCACGCCTCTGGTCCCATCATTGCATTTCTTATTCTTCTTTTTCTCCCTGTTATATTATTGTGCTCTCCTTGGTGTGCTTTTTCTATTCCCTTTTTTGTGAAACCACAAATTGGACCTCCTATAACATATTAAAATCAGTACCTTCTACCACAAATGCCCACTAGCAGAAAGTAGTACATATTTTCTTATGTATTCTGATGTCAGCTGACCAGAATGGGCCACACAGTTTCCTGTTATGATTAAAATTTACTGCAGCACAGACTGTACAATTATGTACATTATGTTCCTGCCTCTCAACATGTCATTCGCTTTCTTCATAATTCTTTTAGGTCATAAGCTATTTTCATTTGTAAATAATTGGATATTAAAATAAAATATGGACAATGCTCATTAAATCATGTGTGTGTGAGTATATATATATATATATATATATATATATATATATATATATATAAATACACACATACATATATATATATATATAATTCCACAAATAAAGGCACTCACAGGTCTTTCTTCCCTTTATTAAGGTGAAACACATATACTGACGTTTCAGTTCTCCTCCAGGACTTTTATCAAGGCTGAGGGGAGGACTGAAACGTCAATATATGTGTTTTACCTTAATAAAAAAAGGAATTGATTATTGAAAAACCTGTGGGTGCCTTTGTTTGTGAAATAGTGGATGTTAACAACCAAGATATTTTAAGGTCGAGATTTGTACCCTGTTATATATTCATATAAATATTGAGTTTACAAATAACAACTACCAAAATAATTTGTACTAATAATAAATTTAAAATTGCAGTTCTTTATTGGTATGTGAAACAATACATTAGTACATTGGTAGTGTGCCTGTGAGTATAATCTTTTACCACATTTGATTGTGAGTAAGTTTAAATGCATAACAGTGTAGTGTTTTGTTTTATAGAAATATAAATAGTTTTTATCCAATGAAAAGGATTATACAATGGTTAGATCTAATATAGTAGGGGATGGGTTAGGCCCCTTATTTTCAGTCTTAATGGTTCAGCATACCTAGACATTTTGGACAATGCTATGATTCCAACATTGTGGGAATAGTTTGGGGAAGGCTCTTTTCTATTCCAGCATGCCTGTGTCCTAGTGCACAATGCAAGGTCCATAAAGACATGGTTGGATGAGTTTTGGTGTGGAAAAACATGACAGGCCTACACAGAGCCCTGACCTCAATCCCATCAAACACCTTTAGGATGAACTGGAGCGGAGATTGCGACCAAGACATCTCATCCAACATTAATGCCCGACCTCACAAATATGCAACTAGATGAATGAGCAAAAATTTCCCACAGCAAAACTTCTTGTGGAAAGCCTTTCCAGAAGAGTGGAAGCAGTTACAACTGTAAAGGAGGGATCAACTACATATTAATGTCCATTTATTTGGAATGTGATAGATACATTTTACATGGAGATTTTATTTGATTTAATGTCCATCTCTTATTTAATTTGTCTATTGATTGTCAGCATGTCTGCTCAACTTTATCTAGGTCTTGAACCTTTGTTTTATTTTATAAAACACTGTCCTAAATCTGATGAAGGGTTGGTATAAATCTATTTTTACACAATAATTGACAAAGGGTGTGGTTATATGCGCTGTACAATTATTTTAAATGATTGGATATGCTTTGTTTTCCTCATTCTTACATTGTGGACAATGTTGTTAAAGAAGGCCTGAAAGAACCTTTACGTTTTTCAATAGACCATAAAAGCAATCATTATGCTGCGTTAACATCTTTTTAAATGGTTCAGTGGTTTTAAGATATTTTTAATAACATATTCACACTTAAACTCTCTTAAACTCTCTTATGCTTACAATATAATATTTATAGGCTGTACCTGATGTGTACTTTAACACTGAGTTCTCAGTTTATATTAAATCCTTGTAACTAATTTTTAAAAATGGAGGGGGGAAAAAACCATAGGTAGAATAGAAGGTGTGCATGTGTGGCCTACATGCCCATTGTATACAGTGAAATCTAAGGCAGGTAAATTTAAATGTATTCTTTAAGGTTTTAAATGTTTTACATAAAACATATAAACAGTCTTATATGCTCTATTGAGTCAGGTAAAGGTTTATATGTTTTTCGGGGGGGGGGAGTTGTGGACATTATTCTTTAGGTTCTGATATATGTGACAGTTACAGGGACATGTAATTATTAAATCTGAACATATCACTATGTTGTTAAGCTAAGTGCTCTGAGTTTGAAAAGAAAAACAGTCAGCATTGGAGGATGTTATTTTTTTATTTACTTTATTTAGCTAATGGCAGGGCAGAAAGCAGTTTATCCTGGTTTAGGAAAGCACAGTTCTTTGGCATTTTACGGACTAGTAAAGTACTTTCAGAGGAAAGCTTATGGGCATGGAATGGGCTGGAATGTCTGAATGTAGAGATGGAAGATACCCTATATTATTATGTGGGACAAGTGAGGGGGTGCTTTTCATCAGGCAAAAATATAGGCGCTATGTAAACAAAGAGCAGCCAGCCTACGGGCTAATCAAGAAAGCCTGCCATGAAACAATGAAACAGCCTGAATACACAGAGGACCACGCATCTGCTTCCTCAGCCATAGCAATATCATACCTGGGGTTCAGTGCAGATACCTCTTTCGGCCAATCAACATCCTTATGATTAGTTAAAATATCCAGTCAAAATCTGATATCAGCTCCCGTGAACAACACACCACTGGTACATCTCTTCAGATACTTCATTGCACCTCTAGGGTTAACATACGGATCTGGACAACCTGTAGTCCAACCCTTGACCACATTAGAATCAACAGATTGCAGCACTACCTGATCACCAACCAACATAAACGGATATGATCCCTCACTATTTGAACCTGATGCCAGGCTCTCACTTTTGGCTGGGGAGGATAGGGTTACAGTTTTGCTAGATACTGCTCTGGTGATTGGTCCCGTATAGGTTTCAGTTTTTGGCTCAACCACCTTCGGGACCTTGGGGTACAATTTTAGCTGTGATGCAGCCACCACTATGGGTGTTAAATCATTTTTCTCACTCACATATACGGAAGGGGCACTAGGTTTTTCCTGTGATCCGGTATCCACGGAGGGCATAAGAAAAGTATTGGGGTTTTCAGGTTGTTTTGGGAATTTGGCTGTCCCTTTATTCAGTTTCACTCCCTTTGGCTTGAGAGTACTGGGAATTTTAACATTGTCACACACAACAATCCAAAACTTTAAAAACAGTGTTGTGAATGGCTGTTCCCTACTTGGATCCCCTTGATCAGGATCATCTAGAAAACTTTGACAAATATTGCAATAGTATAAATCAAATGACCCATCCGTGGGGAATAGAAACTCATATTTACATTTCTCTGTCCATTCTGCCACATCATCCACACCAGAATCAAATGTGCCTGTTACATATTTCCGCACATAGTATCTCGGGGTCCATTGTAGCTTATCAAACAATGGGGCTTTTTTAAGCTGACCCTTTACAAATTTTGGAGTTGTCAAGTGCCTAACAGTTTGTCCCATTATGATCAACTTATATACTTATACAATATCAATCACAACAGTTTATGCTGGACAATTTCTCCTGTTCACCCTCAGCACGGTTCTTAGGAATTTAGTAATGATAATTTGCAAGGTCTTTTAAACACTTTATACACGTGTCGTCTATATTATATTAAATGTACTGAAACAACAGTACCGCAGTACTTCTCCAAAAGAACTGGCACAATCCTCAGTTCAAACCTCCGTAAAATAGTTCTACCTCCGTAAAATAGTGCTATCCTACTGGAACAACCTCAGTAATAGAATATAATTACTGGCACAATCCTCAGCAATTTATCAGCAGCTGACTTATTTCAGCTCTGAGGCAGTCCGGGACTGCCAACAACAATCATCACAATTAGATCGAGACCATGTATTCTTATAGAAGCTTAGATATACGTTACCGGATTCAAAGAAACACGGATAGGACAACGATTATAACAATTAATCATGTACTCACCCGGTTAGTTTGAATGCCACTTCTGACACCAAACTGAAAGAGACCCACTGTTAGGTAGTCTGTTCAGCCACCTCTAAGACCTTTAACACCACATTGATGTGAACTACCGTGCTGATGATGAGACCAGGCAAGGCCTTGGAGAGCAAAGGACGACGAAGGAAAAGACTAGACAATGCTTCGTGTTCCTTAACTCAGATTTTAATTGTTTAGACAAGCGTATATAAACGAAGGTAAACAGCATTAGTTACTAAAATATAATTGGTTATTCAAATATTCTAATATGTAGAAAGGCATGTTTTACAAGAAAATGCACTTAAAACGTCATATGTAAAATAGTGTTACAAAAGTCGTTCTTATGGAAAATTACAGAACTTTCAGAGACAATATGTTGATGTTCCAGAAACCTCTGTTCTAGCCTTGGAATAGTAAGATAAGACCATTCTCATAACAATTACGCTACTGGCGTGATCTGGCCTTCCAGAAGCTGCTGCAGACATCAGCTTCTTTGACACACTGTCGGCTTTTAACCCTCACAGATCCAAATTAACCCTTCAGGTTCATTCATTAGGGGGGGCTAATTTATTGGGGGGTGTACGTTTGTAGCGCTGAGAGTTCAACTGTCAGCGCTTACATAGCCATGATGTAGCGGCCGCGTTCATCTTCCACACTGACAGTTCAGTGTTCAAACTGATGCACTGAACTTTCAGTGGTGAAGCAGCCACAAAGAAGTGTCCTAGACCCCTGCTAGAAGGCTATTGCATGCATCCACTAGTCTTTCAGTAAAGTAGTAGTTCATGAAATTACTTTTAAATCATTGCCCCTCTAATTTAATTGAGGCAGCCAGCTATACCTTTATCCTCTTCCACATATCTTCCTTCTTTTATTTTTAATCTAACTAATCTTGTTTTACTTTACTTTTCTCATTATGTGTATGCTTTGGTAGCTCTTATAACTTTATTTGCCTCTTTCTGCCTAATGTTATAGATCTGTCTTTCTTACTCACTTTTTTTTTGCTGGTTTCTTCAACTTTTTGCTCCTAATCAAAAGCTGAATACAATTTTATGTTGCCTTCAGTAATGCAGCTTTTAAATAATCCCATTTCTCCATTTAAACCGCTCCAGTTCGATAATGACTCCTTTAAGCATATTCTAATTTTAGAAAAGTAGTTTTTTCTAAAATCTCTATTTTTTTGCCACCTATGCTAATATCTGATACCAAATCTCCATTTGTGAACACTAAATCTCATATGACCTCCTGATGAGTTGGCACCTCAACTACTTGCTTTAGCGATAATCCCAGTAGGGAGTAGACATGTGCATTCGTTTTCGGACTAATGCATTTTCGGACGAAAATAGCATTTTCGTCCGTTCGTCCGAAAAACGAATAACGAAAATGTTAACTAACAAAAGCCGAATGAACGAATGGTTAATAAACGAAAATCATTCGTTCATTCGTCCATTCGTCCTATTGGCATTCTAAACCGAAATAGAGTAGGTTTATAGAATACCAATAGCATTACATTACATTCCATAAACCAACATGAAAGACTTTCGGTTTATGGAATGCATGTAATGCTATTGGCTTTCTATAAACCGAAATTGAGTTCCCATTCATACGAATAGGTCAATTGACCTATTCGTATGAATGGGGACTCTTTCAGTTTATAGAAAGCCAATAGCATTGCATGTATTCTATAAGCCGAAAGTCTTTAAACCGAACGACGTTCAGTTTATAGAATACATGTAATGCTATTGCTGTTCTATAAGCCGAAAGGCTATAAACCGAACATCGCTATTTTGCTATTGGTATTCCATAAACCGACTCTATTTCGGTTTATAGAATGCATTGCCAATAGCATGAAATGATTTGAATTTAGTATTAAAAAATACATTGAAAAAAGTGGAGAGGTTTAACCCCTTTGTGACGCATTGTGCTTGCATCCCAAATGACGTAAGCACCAAAACGTCACGATTTGTTCCTGGCCACTGATCACAAGGTGATCGTTAGCCAGGAACACTATGGCAGAGACCCAATCAGGGTCTTAATAGACCCTGTGGGTCCCTGCCCAAAAATTGCAAGCCCTTCGGACGTCACGCACGATTAAGAGAAATGTAGCTGGTGCTACTAATTTTATGAATGGAGACTCTGTCTCCGTATAGTTAAATGCCCACAGCCTATAAACCGAATGTTCGGTTTATAGGCTGTGGGCATTTAACTATACGGAGACAAAGTCTCCATTCATAATTTTATGGATGGAGACTCTGTCTCCGTATAGTTAAATGCCCACAGCCTATAAACCGAACGTTCGGTTTATAGGCTGTGGGCATTTAACTATACGGAGACAAAATCTCCATTCATAATTTTATGAATGGAGACTCCGTCTCCGTATAGTTAAATGCCCACAGCCTATAAACCGAACGTTCGGTTTATAAGCTGTGGGCATTTAACTATACGGAGACAGAGTCTCCATTCATAATTTTATGAATGGAGACTTTGTCTCCGTATAGTTAAAAGCCGACAGCCTATAAACCGAACGTTCGGTTTATAGGCTGTCGGCTTATGGAATACATGTATTCCTATGGCTATTCTATAAACCGAACGTTCGGTTTATAGACTTTCAGCTTATAGAAAACATGTAGTACTATTGCCTTTCCATGAACCGAACGAGAGCCCCATTCATAAGAATTTCTTATGAATGGGGCTCTCGTTCGGTTTATAGAAAGCCAATAGTATTACATTGTATTCTATAAAACGAACGAATTAAAATTAACGAAACGAAAATAATGAACGAATTTCGTCTGAAACGAATGAAGTAATGAACGAAATTCGTTTTAGACTAAATAAATAACATTTTCGTCCGAAAGGACGAAAACGAAACGAAAATTTTAGTTTTGCACATGTCTAGTAGGGAGTTTAGGATATGTGTACTCCTGACAAAAGTTGCTATTTTGATTTTCCAGTTAACATCAGGAAAATAAGTCACCAATTGTGATAACTTACCCCTTCAATGACATTTTAGCTATTTCCTCATCGTCATTAAGAACCAAAGAACCATCCAAGGTGAAGGGGTTAACTTCCAAGCACATGGTCAGTGACTCTATTTTGAAACCAGCACATGGTTCCTGACTCCATTTTAATGCAAGCACATGATCAGTGAACATTAACACAGCTTTTGTGGTTTCATACAAGTGTACTCTTCTGTCTCTTACTCTCTTTCACACTCTCACATTTTAGGTTAGCAGCTTGCGCTTGCCATTTTTGTTTTCAATACAGCGGTTGTAGTGAAACCCTTCTCTTATGCAAATAATTAATTCGAAGCCACAAACCACAACACCTTGTCAGTGCTAGTGAGCTAAATTTAAATCAGGGGCCTGCTCAGCAGTTAGACGCCAACCCATCCCCATTTTGTTACTTTTTTGTACATAGCTTACAACAGAACTCTTAAACACTAATTATATCACTTCTTTATTTAGGCGCAACTGTCGCTTCTGTGGATTTTGTTCTGGTGGTAATTATTATATGCATAAGTAAAACCTATGCATGTAACTCCTATTGTCTCTGATTCCTGATTAACATGGTTGTCTCGAGAGAGGATTTACTTATCTCGAAATCAGTAGGCTCCTGCTGAAAGGAGAAAATGCACGAGTTGATCTAATGGGTCCTAACGCCTCATAATTCCACTATCAGCCTTCAATTAGCAGAACAATATCACAGAATACTAATTTTATTTTAACAACTGTAATTATTATTTTTTCCAGAATCAGAAAGCAATGTACCACTGGCAAATTTGTAAGAAAATGCCTAAATTTGGAGAAAAATGTGTTTCAAGTATATCTGTGCATGTTTATGACATCACCTGTGGCTTGATATGCAAATAAAATGCTTTTCAATGGGAAATGTGTAATTTGCATATTAAGACACAAGTTATGAATGTCATAAATTGGAGACTTCATTCATTGACACATAAATTGGCTTTTTATACCTTTATTTTATACATAGAGAGAGAGAGAGAGAGAGAGAGAGAGAGAGAGAGAAAGACAGACAGACAGACAGACAGACAATATGATTGTTTTAGGAGTAAGGCTAAACAACAAAATCCTAATTAAAATGTTTGTTACAAAGATAAAAAGAAGATGATAATTCTTAATGAATTTATGGGTAAAGTCTGGAAAAAATTATGCGCACTTTTAAACTATATGTAATATCGAAAGACTGCATTTTACCTCAATCCAATAATTATTGAGTGAAAATCTCTTGAAAACAGTTATTTTTGCAAGAAATCTACCTTTTTTCCATTTTACGTGTCACACAGATACCATTTGTAAGCATACAAGGAAATGTGAGGCTTGTATGATAATATATCACAGGGTCATAAAACAAAGCTTTTTAATGTGCTCTTAAATGTATAGCATATTGTATAACAAGGTGATTTGGAACAGCTGCATCAGATAAATTAGACACATTGTTCCCTTGTATCATTAATTTGCTAATTTGCACAGCTTTAATGTTCATTGCAAGGATAAAACAAAAAAGCTTTATCAAGGATAAAACAGATCTCCCAGGGGCGTACTGATTTGCTAATGTACTCTAGGAAACAGTTTTCCTTTTTCTGCCGTTTTCATTCAATTTTGTTAAGTTAAAAGTTTTCATACCATTTCTTCCACCTACTAAATAACGAAGTGACAACTCAAATATACCACTTTATAGAAAAATAAAGTGTAATTCCATTTATGTCTGTGTTAAGTTATCTGATGTGTATTATTAACAGATGTTGAGGAAAAATGCATATGAACTCAAATGATGCTCTAATGTTTGCCTCATAAGTAACAACTGGTATGGTGTGACAACAGAAATATTTTTAATTACCTTCCCTGACCCCCCCCCCCCCCCCCCCCATATATTTAACAATAGTTTGGGTGCCATTTTTGATAGGGTGCTGTGGGATATTTGCCCTGGCACCCATGATTATTTTAGGTGCCCCTCCGTGGCTGTTTTTTTTTTTTTATATTTCTTTTCTTAAATATATTTGAATAATAGCAGAATTTCTCCTCACAGGAGTCTATATCATCCCCATTTCGGTTCAGGCATGTTTTGGGTGCTTTCGGTTTCGGTAGGTCCCGGTGTGTTATCGGCTATGATGTCCAAACTGAGCATACTGATGAAATAGAGAATTGCATTGAATTTCAGGGAATGGAGGGGGGAATTTTAAACTTAAAAAGACTGTATCGCCTAAACTTTGTTTTTACTGTGAATGTAGAGAATAAAAACACGATTGACAATGATCTATACATTGTGCTAGCAAAATTGTAAACAAATGCCTAAATTTGGAGAAAAATGTGTTTGAATTATACCGTGCTTGTTTATGACATCACCTGTGGCTTGATATGCAAATGAAATGCTTTTCAATGGAAAATGTGTAATTTGCATATTAAGGCACAAGTAATGAATGTCATAAATTGGAGACTTCATAGACACATTTAAAACACATTTTTAATCCTAATTTGGACATTTTGCTATCACAATGTATAGATCAATTCCAACCATTTTTTATTCTCTATATTGACATTAAAAACAATGTTTCGATAATACAGTCTCTTTAAGGCCAAATTGCAGCCGACTTGGAGAATTGTTCCAACTCAGCTACTTTTTGCCTTAAGTTTGAAATGCCCTTCTCCATTCCCTGCAATTCTCTCTTCAGCTTTGTATTTTTTTTTTTTTTTATCTCTCAGCCTACAGAGCCTCAGTATATTTTTGTCTAATAGATTTATTTTTGTCTCCTACAGGGTGGTTCATTAGTGTCTTCTGGGGAAATGGCAATCTGTAGTCATATATCCTGCTCTAATCAATATTAGTTATAGAGTGCTCAGTTGACATTGTCTCTAATGTACCTCAATGAATCACAGTCCTTTCCATTAGATCTTGTATACAAACCTTCTTTACTTATTTAGATAAGAGAAGTATTTGCATACTACATGGCTAGTGAGAAATTGGATCAGTCAATACGTTTTAAAAATGGTTCCAGTATCTGCTCAATTTAAAGTGTGCAATTGCATCACTAAAACCTGTTTTATCATCAGCTATATATGATAATTGTGTATCTGGACATATGTAATGTGCATAATATGTGTTTAAACAAAAGATCCAACTTTGTAGGCTGTACTATTTTTACTAAAAAAAAAAGTATGTTTTATAAATATGTTTTGTGCTAGTGTTCGTTCTTGTCTTCTCATTTTCTATCCTATACTAGAGTGGTATAAATAATAAAATAGGCATTATTACTAGAACCACATCTCATGTCAGTTTACATCAAAGTGCTAACCCTGGGATCTGCTGTGTCTCTGTTGTTATTTGTACAAGACATTTTGTTTGACAATTGACAGACTGCAGACAAAACATACAAATACAATGAACTGCTTTAAGAATAGTGCATCACATTTGTGGTGTAAAATTTCTACAAGTATTGGAAAAATCAGGAGTTTGAAGTAAAACAAGGTTCTAATCAGTTCTGTAAAAATAAACTGCATAGCAAACCTAGAAATATTCCGGATAACACATGCACTTTTGTGATAAAGTAACAAAAACAGTAATAATGTTAATGTTAGTAATTGTATTATACTGACACTTTAAGTCCTGAAGCTACCATTTAATTGTTTATTATTATAATCAGGAAAAGGTCTATACAATAACTATGGATTTTCCATTTACATTATCAAGATAAAGAAGGCACACTCAATGAGAATCTGTGAAAGCAAACAAAACACCATAAACTCAGAATACATTAGTGTCCAGGTGGTCAAAGAAACTGATATATAAGATATTGGTACAATACTTTAATGCCAGTACAAGTTCTGCTTTATGTGAATAACTGACTATATATGGAAGCATTTGGGCCTAATATATGTAGTACACACAATATAAATAATAAAAACACATGTTATAGGTAAAGTTCAAATATTAAAAATAGTGTCAGGGACAGCAGTGGATAAAATGGTATTAATGTGTCTAATTTAGGGTTTGTAAGTGTGCAGTTTTGACCTGGGCAGTCTGGTTCTTGGAACAAAAGAAGATGAGCCAATACTGGACATATGCAATGCTGTTATGTGGTATCCAGTAACTTTAGTGGAATTCAGTATTTTAGCCACCCTAGTCTAATCATATTTTAATTTTCACTGTGGCAATGACACTGTCCTGCAAGAAATGTATCCTATTAATGGATTCATTATTTCAGGAAATATATAAATTATACAATAACTCATTTTTTCATTTTTTGTTATTTAACTCTTGCAAAAACAGTATTAAATCTCATGGACATTTTAAGTTATGTAAAGGCTCAATATTTCCATATTTTGTTTGTTTCATATCTTGTACAAAACAAAATGTTGAGCGCTGGAGATGTTTTTTAAGTTAAAACAAGAAAAACAATTCGTAAAAATGACTTCAGTTTGGTACTGAGTCATCATAGAGCCATCCTTGAAAAAGTAATCCCCTTCCAAAGCCATTAGTTGAGACTACTTAGCCAGAAGCACCCCATTAGTACACAGTCTCTTGAGTACAACATCTTTAAGTACACTTACTGTAGCGGGATTCAACTCATACTGTTAGTTTAATGCAACGATGCATCAACATCCAATGACACAACAGGATTGCAATGCAGCTTTTTGGTAACATTACAAAACATCTTACAACAGAGAGCAAAGTAAAAAATAAAAATTTAAGCAGTTGGAAAATTGTGAGGCAGTGAAAAAATGGACATAGCGCATTCCTTATACATTGCTAACCAATTTATGAGCTATTTATAACAGAAGCAGGAATAGTGCAGAACATAGTAAGGTTTTTTTCCATCAACTACAGTTTTAAAGAAAAGGTTTGTGATGTCAGGACTATAGGATAGAATGTGGTTTGTGGTCTGCCCTTTCACTTGTTAATTAAAAATTGAAATTGAGCAGTAGTGGTCATTCAGCTAAATGGCAGTCAGTAGCTAGAAGAGGTGTTAAATTTAGCTGCAGGTCTCTCGTAAATTTCTTGAATTGCTGCAGTGACTGTTGATAGCACACAGAGGGGATATCAAATGTTACTCAACAGGCAAAAAACAGGAAAAATCTATATAGCAGAAAGTGTTGCATTATATTAATATTTCATATTCTATATAATTTCACTAAATAGTGTAAATGAGACACCTTCATCATTGCAGTTTATCTCTAAAATCATTAATTGCCTGTATGGGAATGTTTTGGGGTTGATTATTACACTTTATGTTATAGATAATTATTTGCGTCAAGGCTAAAAATACAATTAAACAGATAATAATCATGCTGCTCTTAATTGTAGTTCTTTATTTAAAAAAGGAAATTTTATAATCCATATGTAATATATTTTTATATTCACCTTCGAAAAATGTCAAATCTGTGTTGTGTACTTTTCTGATATTTTTCAATGCTTCATAAAGAGTTTATCAGAAACCAACCTCATACTGCTGAGTTCCATAAATGATGAAACATCTGTCTATAACTGGGTTTCTGCCACTATAATTTAGGTTGTCCAATCTTGACCTGGAGAGTCCAGTATTTGGACTCTATTTCTTTGAAACAAAATGAAGGCATTGCTGGATTTTTGCATTGCTTTCTATGGCAAGATTTTTTGATCTTTTTAAGTCTTATTCTTATCCAGAATTCCTACCAGCACTGAATAAGTATCTGGAACATGCAGAAAAGCCATACTTCCCCAGATTAGAGAGAGAAAAACAAATACTAAGTGTAGCTACATGTGTCTAACAATACTCTACTGATTTACGGTATATTACAGTGGAGGAGTTTCCTTTTACCCCACCACAACTGACATTGTGGTAGCTGTACAATCCCAAGCCTTACAAGTAATTTGTTAGACACTAAGATAAAGACAAAATATTTAAATAATTCTTATCATCCTGATAAGACCCATAAAGGGCAAAGCAGCTATTCACGAGTGAGTGTTCTGATACTGTGGGGTGTCCAATTTTGACTTAAGAAATCCAGGTAAAAAAATAAAGGCAAAGATTTCGCTGGAAGTATTTCTGTGATCAATAATGCCAGTAGTTTTTAGTGGAGGCCAGTATTTTATCAGAGCCACTCAGCAACTCAAATTTCAGGCTGTTTTGAACAACATATAAAAAGGAAAAGTAGCTAAAAAGGAAATTATTGCTGACCTTATTTAGATATCTCTACTCAGTACCTTGCAGCCCGTATACCATGGATTACTGTAGAAAAATAACGTCTGCTGACTTTTCTGGGATCTGCAGATATGTCTAATAATGCTTTATTGATTTATTGTTCAAGCATTCAGACGACAGGGCATAAACAGTTTTTAAAGAAAGGTTCTCCCTTTGTTTGTACTTAATTGATAAATTGTATTAGGATGTCATACATGATGTCATCAGCATTTTTGTGACCTCTGGTATGAACATTGTTGTAAACGTCTGTACTTCAAGTTGTGATAACTTTATGTTACAGTTTTTGTTGATTTAAAACATATTGTTATGTATTTTGTGCAAAATCATTAAGGGCTTTTCTAGATGTTTATTTTGAAGATTATTAGATTTACCTTATTTACTGTTGAAGGGTAGAATACATTTACTTCCAGTAGTTTCTGCTATATGTGGACTATAAATTTCATGCTTGACATTTATAAATGAATTTCTATTCTGCAATAATAGCGACATATTGGCTGAGATAAATCTGTGCACAGCGTTTATGAAAATATTTATTTTCTGCCTACAGACAGAAAAAAAAGAATGACATCATTAAGAAAACATTTGCTTATATGTATTGTAAATGTGAATGATGATCAGTATTGATATCAACTACTAAAATGCTCTTGAATAATATCCTATAACTCAAATAAATATAAATTGTTTTTGACAATGGGTTGTGTCCGCCAGTTAAACTGTATAAGAGAAAGGTGTTTTCAAAATACTCTGCCTTGGCAACAACCTGTGGGTATAGTATTAGACAATAAAAAAGAGTAAATCTCAGGCCTGGATTAGTGGACTAACCTTGTCCTTGTTAAAAAAAATTATACATATATATATACACATTATGATGCATAGTAAACATGTGTGAGCATTCTGAAAGTTATGTTTTTTGTTGATTTAATACATTGTGTTATGTATTTTATACAAAATCATCATGGGCGTTTCTGGATATTTATATTGAAGATTTTTAGTTTTACCTCATTCACTGTTTACACATTACCTTTTTTAGAACATATGGGAACTGGTGCTAAGCCAGATATTAGTCACACATCCTACATATATAATTAAACATGCAGATAAGAAAAAAACCTTAATACCAATATAAAGATTCAATTGGCATTTTTGTGTTTAAAGCCATCAGCACATAGATAGTCTATTTTTAATATTAACTCCTTAGTGACAAGACATTTGTACCTTGACTTTCCCTTGGTGACAAGGCTGTTTTGACATTTCTGGGGTGTTTGTGTTTAGCTGTAATTTTCTTCTTTCTCACATACTGTATCCACACAAATTATATGTTGTTTTTATCGTCATAAGAAGGGCTTTCATTAGATACCATTATGTTCATCATATCTTATAAATTACTACAAAAAAAAATCATAAAATATGATGTAAAATAAAAAAAACACTTTTTCTAACTTTGACCTAAAATATAATTTACACAAATACAATCATTAAAAAAAGGCCCTGTCTAAATAGTTTCTAAATGTTGTCACGAGTTCAGAAATATGCATGTTTCCATATTTTTCGGAATTTTTTTATGAGTTATGGGGCAAAAAACAAAAATAGTTTTTTTTTGTTTTTTCCTTTATTAAATTTTTGACCCCAACCCAAACCCTAAATTTAACCCTAACTCTAACCCTTATGCTATCACCTAATATATTTTTATTTAATTTTAACCCTATCCCTTATGCTAAAAAATATTTAATTTTAACCCTATATATACCCTATATATAGGCTAATCTAACTATAATACCAGTTTTTAGCTAATTAAATATTTTTTTTTTAACATTGCACTGTTACTTGCTGCCTCTAGGGGCAGTCAAGTAGCATATTCAGGGCGACGGAAGTGAATTTTCTTTCACTTCCGAAGCTCAGACCACAAGAGGGCATAGCCATATTGACGGAGCATGCTGCGCCGTCAATATGGTGCCCACGATTGCTGTGTGGGACGATTATGGGTGCCCCAGAGAAAAAAATCGTTGATCGCGAAAACCGTTTGTTTCACCGCAGGATGTGACAGGCACGTCCATTGTCGGGAACAGAGTTTCCGGCAGGACGTGCCTGACACGTTCATTGTCGAGAAGGGGTTAACATATTGCTGTAGAGGATGATCAATGTACAAAACTTCAGCAAATTCTATTGCAAAGCCTTGAGTGGAACATGGAATAATTATAAAATCCATAATTTAAAACAAAACACAAAAACTATTAATAATTGTTTACATGGTTTCCCAGATTGTATTTATTAGAATAGTATTATTTTGTACAGGAGGGTGTGACCACCGGATGCGTAAGCAGAGGCCAGTGGAACAGTATCGTCTCCGTGAGCCACCGGGAAGGTAAGTCCTTAACGGCGGACTATCAAGAAAAATACTCAGCAATGGTAAAAAAAAAAAAAAAAAAAGTAACAAATGGGATCCCAGATCTTATTCCCTGAAGAGAAATGGGAGCCACCAACTTTAGATCGTTCCTGGTCCCACTGACGAGAACGCCATCCCCGAACATGGAAATGGCTCCAGAAGATCATGAGGCTGAAATAAGTAAAGGTAGAGAGAACAAGTCCAATCTTTCTCATTCTATTTCAGAAGGGGATTTGCTGTTAGATAGCTTCACTACACAGCAAAATTAAGATCTCCTTACTAAAGAAAATTTTACAGCTTTTACAGCACAAATAAAAAAAGACCTAACAGAAAACCTGGAAGCAATCAAAGCCACTATACTATACGGGATAAAATAGCAGAGTTTAAGCGAATTAGGTCAGCAAAAGGATCAAAAAGGTGCATACTTTTACTGCCTCAATAATTGGTGAATCTTTAAAATAGAACCCAAAGGATTAAAGTAAAAGGGTTTTAACTCGTAGTTTAGTACTATATGAGATTGCGTGGAGCTGTGACACTGTTGGGGGACTGTCTCTTGGTTTTCTGGGGTTGTTGACACTTCTGACTCAGGGTCAATGGAAATTGATTTAAATTGTTTAAATATTGGATATAGCATATTTATGTTATGTAAAGAGTGATACGCAGCAAACAATCTGGAAGGTAGAGGGATTAAGTCATGAGTAGGTAAATACCTAAATAACTGTAATGCATGGGCTCCGGGATGGTATTACACTCTGAGCGCCCGAGATCAGGGGCTACATTGCAGGGGTGGAGACACAGGGCCCGGTGCTTGATAACTTAGAAACATAGAATGTGTTGGCCTCTAAGAACCATTCGGCACATCTAGTCTGCCCAATTTTATAAATAATTGTATTGGTCCCCAGTTCCCTATCTTATAGCTAGGATAGCCTTGTGCCTAACCCAAACATGCTTAAAATCCTTGATTGTGTTTACCTCTGCCACTTCCGCTGGAAGGCTATTCCATACATCCACTACCCTCTCAGTAAAGTAATACTCCCTGATATTACTTTTAAATCGTTGCCCCTCTAATTTTAGACTATTTCCTCTAGCTGTTGTAGTTTTTCTTCTTTTAAATATACTCTTTTCCCTTACTGTGTTGATTCCCTTTATACAAAGAATGTGTCAGCAGATAAGAACCATTCGGCACATCTAGTCTGCCCATTTTTCTAAATAATTTTATTGGTCCCCAGTTCTACCAGATAACTGCCCTTATCTGGTAGCTTTGGGATCCATGTTTTGTGCAGCCACATACCAGGACCCTGTGTAAGCAGCTGCTGTATCCATATTACATGGTTAGGACAGAATGAACTAAGTGACAGTCAAACAGAGCAAAAGAAAACGCAACTAAGGTAGAACAGAACTAAAATACAGAGTGCAGGGCTACAGGACAGAGGCAAACTATAAGAAAGATTAAGCAGAAACCAAACTAATGAATAACAATAAAAGGTACAGGGTTGCAGATAACACAGAAATATAATGCAGGGCACAGATGAAGGGAAATTATATAGTACTTACAGGGACAGGGACAGATATAGTTAAGACTGCATACAGAGGAAAGAACTAAGGAACACAAGAATACATACAAAGGAACAAACATAAACACAGGAACTAGCCTAACACTATAGATGGTAAAATTGTGGGAGTGTGGCTCACCTATTGGACAATTAGATGTTAGCTTGCCAACCACGCCAAGGTACCCCACATTTTGGCAAGTCCCTAACTAAGACATAATCAAAATATTAACATTGCACATACAGAAACAGAGAATACCTGTAGAATGAGCTGCAAAGTACAGAACAGAAAACCAGAAAGGGATCAGTACAGAGAACAAAGGAAATATGGAAACAAAGCAGGAATGAGCATAAATAATAAACAAGAAAGCAAAGCAAAAGGATATTGAAATGCCTGGATACAGCCTATATGAGCCTGCACATTAGTGAATGGTTACAATAAGGGTGTTGAAGAAAATGTGTGATGGCTTATAGTGTCACAAATTATTATATGTCTAGGACGAATAAATAAGTTAAAGTCCTTTTCTTTCTCCCAAGGCAATAGCTCTTAAAATTGTTATGTAAATAAGTTAAATTATGGTAAGGCACCGAGAAAGTAGTTTCAACTAAGCACGTTTGCTTGTCATCAGAATGTGGCGTACCAGGAGGTGAACCAAGCGGGAACATTGTGTGGAGCCAGCGGTGCTGTGAGAAGGATGCCGAGATCACTGAGATGGACACTCATGCATAGACTGCATTCAGCTACAGCGGTTCCTGTTGCTGCCTGTGTTCTGCACAAGTTTACGTGTTTTTAACACTGGTTTTAATATTTTCTATGTAAGCCTATATTGTGGGGGCCAATAAATGTTGCTATCTTTATCTTCACTATCTCCCTAGCAGTTTACACCTGTTTTTTGGAGCAAGAAGTACATCTCTCTGGATGGTGGGGAGTATAGCCTCATAAATATTGAAATACTAGAACCTGTACATTAGGTAGTAGGGAGGAGGCGGGCAACTATAGACCAGTAAGTCTTACTTCAGTAGTGGGGAAAATAATGGAAACCTTGTTAAAGAATAGGATTGTTGAACATCTAAAGTCGCTTGGATTTCAAGATCAGAGACAGCATGGGTTTACTTCAGGGAGATCATGCCAAACTAATCTTATTGAAAAAACTAAAATAATAGATCAGGGTGGTGCAGTAGACATTGCTTACCTAGATTTCAGTAAGGCTTTTGACACTGTCTCACATAGAAGGCTTATTAATAAACTGAAATCTTTGAATTTGGATTTCAATATTGTTGAATGGATTAGACAATGGCTGAGTGACAGGCAACATAGGGTTGTAGTCAATGGGGTATATTCGATGCAAGGTCTTGTTACTAGTGGGGTAAGTCAGGGTTCTGTACTTGGACCCATTCTCTTTAATATTTTTATTAGCGATATTGCAGAAGGTCTTGTTGGCAAAGTATGTATTTTTGCTGATGATACAAAGATTTGCAGCAGGGTTGATATTCATGGAGGGAAAAACCAAATAGCAAATGATTTAGCTAAACTAGAAAAATGGTCAGAGCAGTGGCAACTGACATTTAATGTGGACAAGTGCAAGATTATGCACCTTGGGCGTAAAAACCCAAAAGCAGAATATAGACTATTTGGTACAGTCCTAACCTCAACATCTGAGGAAAGAGATTTAGGAGTAATAATTTCAGAGGACTTGAAGGTAGGTAGGCAATGCAATAGAGCAGCAGGAAATGCTAGCAGAATGCTTGGTTGCATAGGGAGAGGTATTAGCAGTAGGAAGAGGGAAGTGCTCATGCCATTGTACAGAGCACTGGTGAGACCTCACTTGGAGTATTGTACGCAGTACTGGAGACCGTATCTCCAGAAGGATATGATACTTTGGAGAAAGTTCAGAGAAGGGCTACTAAACTGGTTCATGGGTTGAAGTATAAAACTTACCAGGAAAGGTTAAAGCATCTTAACATGTATAGCTTGGAGGAAAGACGTAACAGGGGGGATATGATAGAAACATTTAAATACATAAAGGGAATCAACACAGTAAAGGAAGAGAGTATATTTAAAAGAAGAAAAACTACCACAACTGGAGGACATAGTCTTACATTAGAGGCGCAACGATTTAAAAGTAATATCAGGAAGTATTACTTTACTGAGAGGGTAGTGGATGTATGGAATAGCCTGCCAGCAGAAGTGGTAGAGGTAAACACAGTCAAGGATTTTAAGCACGCGTGGGATAGACACAAGGCTATCCTAGCTATAAGACCGGGAACGGGGGACTAATAAAAGTACTCAAAAAAAATTGGGCAGACTAGATGGACCGAATGGTTCTTATCTGCCGACACATTCTATGTTTCTATGTTTCTATTAGGCTCTGATACATGTGAATGCCAAACCTGAGGGGGTAATAATATTATGTCTGTGATTCTCTTCTAATGAGAAGCAATACTCATTTAGGAGATAGGTTGGAGTGGTTTGCTTGGCCTATTCTGATAATATAAATGGTGCTCTCAATATGCTCTCTTTAGTCAGACCACTCAGCCGAGAGGCTGAGTGATCTCAGGGAGATTAGTCTTATGTATTTTGGTAAATAGCTAAATTAAAAGAATATATAATTCTTGTTAATTTACAAGATATTTATCCTAATTCCCATTGCAGGCCGGAAGATGGATACACATCAAGCTAATCATTTATATCTTCCAAATTTGTGGGATTTCAATTCAGTTTCAATAACACCAGGTGGTGCTGTTAGCTAAAACTTATTAATTACTTCCAGAGAGGGTTAACAATTTGTGATGATACATTATCTGTTATGCTTCATTCATCACAGATAATGAAAAAATGTGGATTTTATTAGACTGGCTCGCACCACTATGCCTATACCTCAAAAGGTGTAATTTATGCCCTTCAACTACCACCTGAAATTATTTGTGCTGTTACAGCTTACCATCTTCAAAAATAGAGTGTCAAAACTTGTATATCATAATATAATACAAGAGTGGTTATGATGGTTATAATAAAATTAATATATCATCAAACATACATGAAAGTTAAAATGAATCAAACATCACACAAAACTTGTTTAAGTGTCATAAAAAAAATATATAACCCTTAATTAAGAATATCATAACTATTATGGATTGATTATATGTAACTTGCTTTTCATAGTTAATGTTGTATGTGGGTATATATATATATATAAAAGGATATTGCAAAAAGCAAAAAATGGTAGGTGCACTCTATAACCCACACCAGAAAAGCAATTCAGAGAAATCTAATAATTGCCTGAAAGGATAGTCAGTCTTGTGCAAAATTGAAGATGACCATAAAGGTCTCAAAATATACATAAATGAAAAGAAACACAAAGCAACATAGTACAAAACAGTTGCAGTATAAATTAAAGTGCAGTATATGCTGTTGCACTAACAAAACTTTCAACAAAGTATGGCTCATCTGTTGCAACACGTGTTCACCGCCTCCTTCTCCTCATCCAATGTATCATAGGATATGGTTTGAAGAAAAAGTGCAGGGAAGAGAGTAAGTGTATCACGAAATATAAAAATTTTAATGCAAAAGACAAATAAATAGCTTACATATGTGTTTCGGAGAAAACAGCACGGCAATATTCCCAAAGCAGTTGCTGAATCTGGGATTCGGCAGTTGTATCCGCAGAAACAACTTTTTTTAAAAAACAATCCACAGTGGAGCCACTTATGGCTTTAGCATATCAGTACAGGTCTCCCGCTATGCATTTTGCCTGTACACAGGCTTCCTCTTGGCATGTGATTGCTGTACTGAGAAAAAGTTCATTTTATCTTCAAAGTTCCCGGAGTCAACTTCCGGGTTCCTCCCTCAGTGACCACATCGCAGGGTTTGGTATATGAAGTCTTGTGAGAGTCAGACATTTGGTTGGCTCGATTGGCAGAATAGCATTATATTGAGAGAGAGAAGAACCACAGATGGAGAAAGAGGAAGATGATATTATAATCTCCATTGTAATCGTCATTCTTATGGGGACAATTATAGTTTCAGCTGCACAAGGCTTCATAAATATATATCTTAGAAATAGTAAATATATATGGACAATATGTATTAAAGCTGAAAGCCTATACTTAGGCAAGAAAAAAATATATTACATCAAATAATATTACCAGTTTAATAAAACTCATCAGAAGATCTTAAAAGATATATATATAGGCATGTGCAGCCATATATTTACATAGAGTTTAAACATAAAAATGGGGCAGTTTATAAAAACAGAGCAGTTTGTAAAAAACAGAGCAATATATAAAAAAGAACAGTGTATAAAAAACAGAGCAATTTATAAAAAGTTAAATAAATCAAATTCTGCATTCAAGCCTCTTGGTTGCAAGGTGTCTATATTGAACACCCACTACATTTCAACTTTTCCCATCTCCTTAATATTATTGCCTTCTCTCCAGTGTTTGTTTACTTTATCGATAGCCCATAATTTGATGCCCTTTGGATTTTTATTGTGTTTCTCAAAAAAATGCTTTGAGAGTGAGTGTTGAGTAATGCCTTTCCTAATATTCCTAACGTGCTCCCCCATTTCAGTGCTCTTGATGTTCTTCCTATTTTTTGTAGGCCACATGGGCATTCTACAACATAGATGGCATTAGTGGAGGAGCATGTTAGGAATTGTTTAAATTAAAATTCTCCTTTGTTGGAGAATGAACAGTGTTTAACAATGGGATATTTCTGCGATGTAGACACCTTGAACTCATCACAGCCCTTACACTCATAAAAGCCTGCTTTTTGTGTTCAAAAGTGTTGTGGATTATTCTTTTTTTGCTGTTGTTTATAAAAAGAAGCTTTTCGGAAGTTTATTTTTCAGATTTGGGGCTCCTCAGAATTCCACCCTTGGTACTTTGGGGATAAGATTTTTTAATGTTTCATCCTTTAAAAGGATGTTCCAGTGGGTTTTTTTTTTACAATTTTTTTGATATTCGATGATTTGTTGTTAAAATCAAAAACCAAGGGTATGTTAGGTTTATCTACTGATTCCTGGGGCTTTCTTTTGGGTTGAAGTAATGTGTCCCTTTCCATAGACCCTAGTGTTCCCTAAGGCAGGCAGATCATAGCCTTTTTCTTCAAATCGATTTTTGAGGATATGTGCTTGTTGTTGATACATTTCAATATCATTACAGTTTCTTCTCAATCTCATATACTGACTTTTAGGAATTCCTTTAAGCCATGGTAAATAATGGCAACTGTTGTAATCAATAAAATTCTTGGTGTCCACTTTTTAAAAAAATATTTTGGTTTTTAGACAATTATTTTCAATAAAGATTTCAAGATCTAAAAATGGTATGTTTGTTTTATTGTACACTGTATTGAGAATGATATTGTTTTGATTTTCTTTTAGAGAAGCAAGGAAGATATCTAGACTGTTCTGGTCTCCCAAATGAAGAAGAGGTCATCTATGTAATGTCTATATAGGACCAGTTTCACCTCCCAGCCATGACACCCCCATACAAATTGGTCTTCCCAATTTCCCATGAAGAGGTTTGCATAGCTGGGGGTGACTCTGTTCCCCATAGCTGTCCCTATGAGTTGTAGGTAAAATTTATCAAACCAGAAGACGTTGTGTTCCAGAATGATCTTAAGTCCCTCAAGTGAATTTGATTGATATATATATATATTACTGCCTTATTCTTATGCATATATATAATGGTAAACCTTTATATATCTTTTACACACCTACTTAGGTGTGTGCGTTGAAAGGGACCGAGTCTAGCTGAGGGGTCTTCTCAGCAACGTCTCTGCATACACGGCAATGTATCTTTAATGGTTAACTTCTCGTGGTAGGAGTTGTCCTCAACAACACGCGTGGAGAGCCAAAGAAAGCAGACACAAGTTCTTTATCCTTTAACTCTGAGTCTTTATTGGTTTAACACTCATACATATACCGCAAATTAAGAAAGTGGCTGCTTCAATCTCATTGGTTATAATGTATGTGCACATATGAATATAGAGGCGTATAGAGGTGTGTTAATGGTATATATGCTAAATAACTATTACACAACAATCTTGAAATAAATGGAGAGTACCAGAAGAAGAATGGAATGTACTGATAATTAAAAAAGACGTAGTGCTTCCAATCACGGGGTAAAACAGAGATAAGAACATTCCGTTATCTTCTGGTAACTTCTCCTTGCCCTAATGTTAGGATTATTGCATTAATTAATACATATAATAATTAATAACTGAATTTCCAGATTACTTGTCATTTTCCAAGACAGAGAGATAGATCTTATTGTCTCCTATACTTCTTGTACCAATAAAGTCTGATATTTGTGTAAAGTCCCCAAAAATTTTGACATACCAGACAGACCAAAAATCTTGGTTTTATCGCAGAAATCATAAACTTGCAGTGATAACTCCACTGAGAGGGATTCTGGGTAGGCATATGCAAATAATTTAGCAACGATAATCTTTTTGACGCAACCAAATTATTGTTTGTTTCTTAGTTTTTTTATTAATCACAACCAAATTCACTCTTACAACCAAGTTTTGCAGAGGATAACATCAAAATCAACAGGTACACACTTTTTGGTTAGATAAGGGCAAACATTTTATTTTCCTTAAGTTAAATTCCACTTTTTGAAATGTAAATAAATTATGTTAGCTTTCTTTCTATTATGCATAATTGCCTATTTGCTAAACTTAAGATTGTCAGTTTTTTGTCCAGGGCTGAATTTCCCTTGAGGAAGCCTCATTAGCGAAACATGGGGATATCCAACACCCGGTGAAAGAAAGAAGAGACGCTTACCAGGAATTCCAACTGAATACCGTATGAAGAACCACTGAAAAACTAAAGTGTCAGTGAGTGAGATATTCCTAAACCATTCAGATTGTATTATTATATTATGTATATTGTTCTCTAATTTTTCTAATATGCTTGAGAATTGATACTCTAAATATTATCTGTATATTCTTTAAATGATTAGGTGGTGGTTCCCATAGCGCACTAACCAGACCACTATTTTGTGGTTTTTGTATTTTGTCTCCTCAGTAAACTTAAAGGGCCACTCCCACCAAAAAATGAAAAGGTTTTATATTTTTATTATGCATTGTTGATTTCAGATATGTGTTTTGTTTTATTATGTGAGTTTACTTAATAAAATATTTTACTAAACAAGTATGACTGGGTGCCACCATTTTATGAAATATAGTTTTTTGGGTGCCACCCCCCAGTATCTTTACAGCAGTAAAATCACACTTTGGGGTTTGGGACACACAATGCACTTTTTGGTGATGGAGCAGGGCAGAGGAAAGTGCAACAATGTCTTTGAAAGACATACCAGAAGGAATATAGACTTGGATCAAATAACCATACAATATGACAGTGAAGATGAAGATGGTAATGATAGCCAAAAAATCAAAGATCTCTTCTGGGATCTAAAAAAAAGTAATGATAGCAGATACAAAGAAATGGTTAGATTTAGAATTAATAGAAAAATATATTTCCCACAGAATTGTACCTAGAGGTTTAAGATTGGAAAAACTTTGCACAATAGGAAGAGATGATGAGGAATTTATGATAGCTTGGCAGGATCATTAGAACAATGTTCTCTAGGCCTGATGAAATTAATCACCAACAAGCACAAAAAAGACATGATCATTCTCCAAGAAAAAATAGATAACATCAAAAAAGATCTGCTGCACTTCCAGGACACTGGCGATTTTGGGAGATCAGATTCTGAGCTCCAGAAAACCCTAGATGACCTGGAGGGCAAGACAATGATTAACAAAAAAAGAAAGTTCCTCAGAGATAGCGAAGATTATAAAAGAGGCCTTCAAAGAGATTGGAAAAGGAAAGACAGAGATCTAGGCCTAACATATGCTCATACGAAACTCCCTAATAAGTTCAACTTATTTGTAGATGCCCACAAATTCATAAGAAAACTAGCCATTAAAAGACTATTTGCTAAAAATAAGGAAGGTAGCCAATCTACTGATCATAATACACCTATTCTTAATTCAACAATACAACATACGCCTATGATAAGGTGAATGGGGTGGTTTGAATGGGGTGGTTTGTGAGTATATATTTCCCATAAAATGCTCAGAGGGGCATATGATATTTAACCCCAGGGGGAGTAGGTGTTATATATATGTGTGTATGTGACATAAACTACTGTTTAGTTATGGGCCCCTGGGGTGGAGCATTTGTAGAGCAGGGTGGGCCAGTGCTCCACTCCGCTGTTTTCTTGGGAGACATAGGTCCATGTCTGGGTTTTGGACTGTCTCAAAATACACTGCTCAGCTGTTGGTAATCAGCTGCAGCAGTAGGAATAAACCCCTCCCTGCTAGGCAGGAAAAAGAGAGATTTTTGTTTGTTTCTCTCTGGAAGGGCTGCAAAACAACAGGCTGCCTGAGAACCAGAGAACAGAAGGCTGACAAGGAAATAGGTTGGTAAAACCTGGATTATTTTCTTATGGTTTAAACCCTTGACAGATAGGGAGATTTATGTTAGTTAGAGCTCAGACGACCTAGGTTTTTGTTTACACCGATTTATGTTATATTTTGGTTACTTTCTGATGTATCCGGATTGAAGCATACAAATAAAGTACCTGGAGTTTATACAATTCAAATGTCTGCACATGTTGTTCGCCCAAGAGGACCGTGCTAACTGAGAACAAGGATCACACCCCCCTTAGAGACAAATCATCATTTGTTCCTATTGTAGAAAGGGGCACAAATCTGGACATCTACAGGAAGTTGGTACTGAAAGATTTGGAATCTATAGATTCTAATAAAAAAAAGCACCAACAGAATCTCACAATAAAAGAGAAAGCGGCTTTAAAAGAACTACAAGAGAATACATCTCTCATTATAAGACCAGCCGACAAAGGAGGTGGAGTAGTCCTAATGAGTAGAGATGGTTATTTAAAAGAGGCCCATAGGCTTTTAGTTGATGAAAATACATATTTAAAACTCAAAAGGGGACCCTACTTTAAAATTTACAACCATCCTCAATAATATTTTAGACAAAAGGGAAAGAACGGGGTATTCTTAACAAACAAGAATATGAATTTCTATCTGCCCCCAATCCGGGGGCAGGTTCGATATTGTTATTTCCTTCCTAAAATTCACAAATACATTGAAAATCCACCAGGATACCCAATCATTTCAGGCATAGATTCTATGTCCTGTAATTTGTCCCACTATGTGGATACGTTTCTACAAAAATATGTCCCATATATTCCATCTTATATTAAGGACAGTACTGATATTAGAAATTCTTTGAGGAATATAACGTGGAAACCTAACTACATTTTAGTGACTGCAGATGTTTCCGCCCTATATACATCAATAGAACATGATAAGGGTCTGGAATCTATAAAATATACTCTAGAAAAGGATGCCAATATGGATAAAGAGCAAGCAAATTTCATCATGGAATCTATTGACTTCATCTTGAAATATAATTATATCTACTTTGAGGGGTCCTTTTTACTACAGCAGCGTGGCACAGCTATGGGCACGAGATTTGCACCTAGTTACGCCAATCTGTTTATGGGGGCATGGGAATCGAAATTTCTGGGAGATACCAACCCCTTCAAGGCAAATCTTTTTTTGTGGAGGAGATATATTGATGATGTTATTTTCATTTGGGAGGGTACAGATACAGAACTCTTAGATTTCAAGAGTTATATTAATAATAACCAACATTGACTGATTTTTACTTTTGCACAGAGTACAGAAACCATAGACTTTTTGTACCTCAACTTCTACATTCAGGACAATTTTTTAAAATCTAAAACGTTCTTCAAAAAAGTTGACAGCAACAACTGTATAGATAAAAAAAGCTGCCATCGCCCAAATTGGCTTAATAACATACCTAAAGGCCAATTTAGGAGAATCAGAAGAAATTGCAGTGATATTGAAGTGTACAAGGAACAAACAAAAATTCTAAAAGAGAGATTCATTCAAAAAAACTATAAAAAAGAGACACTGGAAAAGGCAGAACAAGAAATAGAACAAACAGATAGAGATTCAATACTAATACCTAACACTAAGAAGGAGGGGCAGTCAATAAGTGATATGGCATGTCCTTTATTTCAGATTATAATATAGCAGCCCCTCAGATAAGAAAAATTCTAGTTAAACATTGGAATGTAATAAAGGGAGATGAAATACTGGCCCCTATAGTCCCGGATAAACCGGTAGTTATTTTCAAAAAGGCACCTAATTTAAAAACAGCTCTTGCCCCTAGTGTTATTAGGACAGAATTGAAAAATAATGGATCCAGTTGGCTCACGAGCAATAAAACCAGTGGTTTCTATAAATGTGGTAATTGTAAGGCCTGTACGCACCAAATAAGAAAAAGAACTACATTTAAATCTAAAACTACCGGTAAAAAGTTTTATTAATTGTAATACAACTTTTGTCATATACTTGGTAGAATGCGGTTGTGGTGCTCAATATATAGGACAGACAAAAAGACCCCTAAAGGTTCGTATATTAGAACACTTAGGAATGATGAACAAAGAGTGTGACAGATTCAAATGCAGTTTGCCCAACCATTGTCATGGATGCCCAAAAGGTAACCCAGATAACATCAAATTTATGGGTATTGAAACAATTCCCCATACCTGGAAAAGAGGCAAAAGATCTAGGAAGCTTCTCCAGAGAAGAGCTTTTTGGATATACAATATGCAAACCCTGAATCCTAAAGTAATAAATCTAGATTTTGAGCTAAAGGCCTTTTTATAGTGTTCACATTTTTGGTACTTATATAATTTTTTTAGAGATTATTAATACATATAGGGTATTTAACTGCTGTACAGATTTTATCCCATTTTTTATTCTATAAGGTTTATTCTAAAATATAATAAAAAGTTTGGTTTTTATATTTATATTTGTGTTAAGATATTTTTAAAATATATATTTTTCACTTCTATTTTTATTATTCATATATGTTTATATAATCCCCTTTTTTAAAAAGGATTCTTTATGTCATGTATACTATTGTGGTTTTAGACGCAGTACACATAGCGTTAAAAATCAATGTTCTTTTACACATGTTTCTAGATATAGTAAACGTCTGTTCATTCATTCTTCCCCTTTTTTTCTTTTGTAATTCGAACACATATGTATTGCCTGTGGGTTATAATCCATATTCGGTTTAACTGACACGCATGCGCAATTCGAATTGAGATAATACGAACTATGTTTCTTTTTTTTAACTCAAGCTTATACGAACAGGCTTTGCATTTTGTCAATGAAAGCACTGCCCTTGTTCGGTTTAATTTTGTCGGTTTTTACAATCCTTCGGTTTAAGGTCCTTTATCCGAACAAGAGCACAATACGCATGCTCAGTACAAATTTACTCAATGAGAACGAGTAACACACATGTTATCCTTTCGTATTAAGTTAATGCGAAAGCTTTTTCAGTTCGGTTTATGATTATACGAATTGCTTTTTTGAATGGAATTATGTGTCACTATTTGATTCGTTTAAAGCTGTATGGACACTAGTTCACAATATACAAACAATAATGACGTCCCTAACACAGAAGTGTATATAAAGACGACCAGATTCCGGTTTTTCATATCCCCTGAGGAAGTCTAAAGGACGAAACGCGTAGGGTGAGCTCTGCTTCTCAATTTTGAAACTACAAACTTTGTTTTGTGTGGACTTATTCTGTTCCATAAAAATTACTTGGACATTGCATCCAGCCCCGAGGCGCACGGACGACTGGAGCAAGTGACTGAGTATCTTTCTGTTTTTTAACCTGTATGCATTTTTATTGTGGATTGCTTCCACTATATCTCAGTTTTTGTGGAAAAATTACTGCTATATACCCTGGATTCGGATCAAGAGGCTCTTCATTTTCACACATCAGATTGGAGGAGGCGATCCCTTGCAAGGGGGCAAGTATTCCACTGTCATATACATACCTGATTCCATGCTCCTAGGTTTCAAAGGAGCTATATATTGTGAGTCCATTTCTTATGACCATCATTTTACATATATGTGTACAGTACATATTGCACTATTTTGTTGTATTCTTTATTCACAGACTCCCTTTCAAGGTTATAAATATACTTTTTTGATCTTTTTTATTACCTGTGTTTAGCACATTGGTGTTATTTTACAGTGTTGCATATCACTTGATATCTGTATTCACATCCTGATTTAAGCATATCATTTTTTCCTGTTTTGCATGTATAATGCACAGACCTTGTTGATATTGTGTGTGTATTTTCATGTGTTGTATTACATACTATCATAGAGTCTATTTTTTATTCTTTACCTATATTCAAGTGTCCAGACACTAAGCGCCTGACTCTTCTTCCCCTTTTTTCAGAGGAAAGTGCTGCCAGGTTTGTATTCCCCAAGTTGCTCCCCTTTCCTATGCCCTGCCCTCACCCTGCATCTGCCCCCTCTCCTCTGCCTTGCATTACCCCAGACACCCTCTCTTTTGAGTGTTTGCTGATTTAGCCTGTGAGTGTTTGCTGATTTAGCCTGTGATTGTTTGCTGATTGTACCTGTGAGTGTGTGCTGGCTGATTGTACCTGTGAGTGTTTGCTGATTGTGCCTGTCAGTGAGTGTGTGTTGGCTGATGTGCCTGTCAAAGAGTGTGTGTTGGCTGATGTGCCTGTCAAAGAGTGTGTGTTGGCTGATGTGCCTGTCAAAGAGTGTGTGTTGGCTGATGTGCCTGTCAAAGAGTGTGTGTTGGCTGTGCCGGTCAGTGAGTGTATCTCTGAGTGTGTTCAAAGTGTGTGCGTGTGAGTCATCCAGTGCAGCATATCTCTCCCTCCCTGACATACCCCCTGAAGCATGAGTCCCCTCTCCCTCTCCTACATGCCCCCATCCCCTGGCAGCATCAAACCCCTCTCACTCCTTTCCTGACATGCCTCCCTGCAACATAAGCTCTCCCTCCCAGACATGCTCTCCCTTCTCCCTTCCCCATACCATCCTTCCCTAACATCTCAGCATCGGTCTCGCCCAACTTCCCTCCTCAGCAATAAAACTCTCAGTAATGTGCAGTGTGTGAGTGTATCACAGTGCTCCACAGCAATAAAGCTCACAGTAATGTGCAGTGTGTGAGTGTATCACAGAGCTCCACAGCAATAAAGCTCACAACAATGTGCAGTGTGTGTGTGTGTATCACAGAGCTCCACAGCAATAAAGCTCATCGTATTGTGCAATGTATGAGTGTATTACACAGCTCCACAGCAATAAAAGACACAATGTACTTATAAATTGTGGAATAGCTCTGCGAGTCCTGGTCACCTTTTCAGAATGTTGTTATCTCTGTGCTGGAAGGGGAAAAAAAAGATACTGTATAGACACACAAAGTCCTGCCCCACTGAAATACAAACACTGCAGAAGTGTTAACGTAGCCAAGGTTCCTAATGTACAACACAGCCAAAACAGGTCATGAAAGGGTTAAGTAAAATGATCCCTGTTTGTTTGGGATTATCTTCAGATTTTTTTAAATTCTGTTTTTTAATTTATGCTAAAGCAATAAAAATGCATCACATACATTTTAAAATTAGCATTTTAATTAGCATTTGGCAAAGTTATTCTAATTGTTTTTACTGCTTTTCAGGAAAGCAAATATACTGATTTCAGTAATTATATATTCTATTTATACATTTAAGAGAACCTCACCTATTGATACTTAACAGTAACACATTTTGCCTAATAAATAAATGAATAAGGAGAATAGATGTCCCCCTTCCTGAATTATACATGCTACCTATGGTGCTGAGAATAAAAATAAAGACAGCAATGCAGCGCTGTAATTTAATCAATGCTAAACAGACTACATAGATTATCATTAAAGCTTTCACTTTGACAGTTATAGTTCCTCTAGGCCTCAGTTTTGTCTATAATTAACAATAAACATAGATGCCTTGTATAGGCATACCCCAACATGTTGCAGATACTAGGATAGATCTACTTTACTGAAAATATTAGATACCTTGAATAAGCTTTAACTGCAAATAGTAAAATATAACAGCATAAACACATTCAATAATGCCTGGGATGTATATAGTACAGTCCTGAAGAAAAAATAATAATGTTTAACAAATATAATGTTTAGATTTATGTTGTTTCCAAGTATGTCCAAGGGGAGCAAGTGCCTACATAATGGCTCCTCAGGCTATTTATGTACAGCTGTGTACTCGGAAACCTATAAATACAGACAGTTTGCAAAGTTAATCCCTTCGCTACGATTGGCGTGTCAGGCACATCACGCAAAAACATGCCGTTAGTGACAATTGACGTGCCTGAAATGTCATGTGGTGACACAAGCATAGGAAGCGATCAAATGTACTCATTGGGGGTTAGCGAGTTTGCCCCCAGGTCCCTATGTGATTAATCCATGGAGTATTCTCATACACCATATTAAGATGCAGCATGCCGTTTCAATATGGCGCTGTCCTGTAGTAGGAAGATCACTTTGAAGCTCTGGAAGTATTACTACACTGCCCCTAGAGGCAGTCAGCAACATCACAGTTACATTAGGGGTCAAAAGATCACTATAGGAGAAAATAGATAGGGAAAAAAATAAGCTACTTTCAGCTATTTCTGTATAATGTGCACAAAATAACAGAATTTTGTTTAACATAGGCTATTTGTAAGCTCAGGACATATACAGGAGTCTATTTAGCAGGATATTTTATTTGTATTTGTAGATGTGTGTGTATTTATATATATATATATATATATATATAATGATTTGATTTTGTTAACTAAATTATATCATATGATGAAATAATGGCATGTAAAGAAAGCCATTTTCTGGCAATAAAAAGAGTGCATGTATATGTTTGGATACAGCAAATGAGAAAGAGGAAAATTACAGCTAAACACAAACACAGAGAAGTGTAAAAACCGCCATTGTCCAGAAAGTCTAGTCACTAAGGAGTTAAGGGAACGTTTATTTAGTGAAAACAAGAGGCGTGTTTGCGCAACACTCCTCTTGTTTTCCCTCATCCTTTAGTGTGTTTTTGTGGTTCACATTAGTGTTTTCAGTATATATATATATATATATATATATATATATACACATATATAGTCATTTTTACATCTTAATTTATTTATTGTTTTTCTGGTTAAATAATATTTATTTTATGTTTGACGCCTCCTTTCTACACATTTTACTTCAAGGTTTATTTAGAAGGTTTGAATGAAAGTGATGGCTACTTATGGTACAAATAACAAAACAGTGGAAACAAATATTGGAGTAGACTTAAAAACAAATTATTGTATGCAGAAACATTATTATTTGTACATATTTTTTTTTATCTCTTTATTTTTTTTATACTAAATGGAAAATAGTCTCTAAAAGTAAAAAGATACAATGTATTGTTAATAATATAATTATATATATTTTTATTTTATTATGAAAATATCAAACATTTCTTATACATTAATAAATACATAAAACACATAACAAATACATCCTATAATCGATAAGCTTATGCTTCCTTATTACTTTCATGGATGCTGTTTGCTTGCAATTAAGTGTAAACTATCACAATCTAATGAATATCTTATTAGACAATCACATACCACCAACTATGCCGTGCTTCTCCCAGAGAATGTTTCCTATTCTTGGTAGTTGTTAAAATTACTTAATGTTGCGACAACTCTCATGAACCATAATATACCAAGGTTTCAAAATATCATTACATTTTCCCATTTTATCATTAGCTAGGTAAAAACCATTTTCCATGAGGCAATGGTGTTATACTTTATTTTAATGTTGTTTAAATGTAATTACATCCACCTTTTTCCAGTGTCGTGCTATAATACGCTTAACAGCCAATAAGTTGTTAATAACCAGAGAGCTATATTAAGAGGGAATAATATCCAGATTTTGATGTAATAAATCTCTGTTGGGGGTAGGGGACACATTAGTTGTTGTTATCTCAGATATTATCCCAAATACCTTTCCCCAAGCCTATTTCACTTTCTCGCATTCCCACCAAATGTGAGCCAAGCTACCTGCCTCCCAATTTTGAAAATAATGGTTACACTGAAAATCTCTTTCCCATGATTTCCAGGCCTTAGGTTTGGATACCCCTTTCATCAATGAAATCACATTTTCCACTGGGTTAAAAAACCTCCTTTGTTCTTACTATTCAATATGTTCTCCAGTCTTTTAACCAGTCCCCGCTTATAGGTCATAACCAGGCTAGAACGCACATAATGTAGAATTCTTAATAACATAAATGCCATTCTTGAGTGTAGCCCAAATTCCTTCATTAGCTGGGCTTCGGTTTTAACCCTCCCGTCTAATATGATATCTCTAATTTTTAAATCTCTCCTGTTAGTTAGGCCTGGCAACTTTATATCTTTCATGTTATACTCAAGACACTGAATTGGGGTGATACTAAGTATCTTATCTTTCAGTTTCAATTTATTTTTAATCCCATATAGAGATCAGACTGTTGATTACCATGGATGTAGATGCTGACTTGAATTTTCCAGTGTCTTTATAGTTCATCCACAGAATACATTTAAAGTAACCCCTTTCCCCCAATTCCTGTTCCATATGAAACCAATCTTCATAGTGCGAGGACTCACACTGCCGCTCATACAAGTGTGTTAATAGACTAACCTGTGAATACTCGTATATATTGGGAAAATTGAAACCGCCCATATTACTTCTTTTAATCATTATTTCCCTATCTATTTGTGATTTCTTATTTACCCATATAAACGTATCTGTCATAATCTGCAGCAGATCCCATTTTGGCACTGTGAGGGAGATTAGTCTCATGAAATTTAGGTAGTACGTAGGCTCTAACGATATTGATCCTACCCATCCATGATATTCTGACCTTCGCCCAATCAGTTAGGTTTTTTTTTGTGTTTCCCTCAACAGTAAATTATAATTTATTTCTAACAGGCTCTTAATGGAGGGTGGCACAACAATATCCAAATAGTTAATGCCACTGGAGGTCCACTGAAAAGAATATGTATGTTCCAAAGTTGCTTGGATCTCCCCATCAGTATTACTTCCCATGTCCTGGGACTTCCCCATGTTTAATCTATAATTCAATAAGTTCCCATAAATCTGTATCTCCTGTAGTACAGCTCCTATTGAAGACAACTTGTCTAACAATTCAATCTGAAAGACATCAAAGGCCCCTACTAGGGAAACTATCTGCAGAATTTGATTATACACCCAGGGTCAGGAATATACAATTCTCCCACATAACAAGCTAGCATTTAGTAATTATAAAAATACTCAGAGTGAGGAAGATAGAAAGATCTATAAGAGTAGGCAGAAAGAGGCAAAGCAAGCTATAAGAGCTTCCAAAGCACACACAGAAGAGACTATAGCCCAGTCAGTGAAAAAGGGGGATAAAACATTTTTTAGATACATACATGAGAAAAGGAAAGTAAAACAAGGATTAGTTAGATTAAAAACAAAAGAAGGATGCTATGTAGAAGAGGATAAAGGCTTAGCAGACTGCTTTAATGAATATTTTTGTTCAGTTTTTACAAATGAAAATGAGGGTAAGGGACCTCATTTAGGGAAAAAGACTAATGAGTCTTTTGATGCATGTAAGTTTACAGAGGAAGAGGTTTTACTTCAGCTGTCTAAAGTAAAGACAAATAAGTCGATGGGACCTGATGGGATACATCCAAAGTTATTAAAAGAACTTAGTGGTGTACTAGCAAAACCGTTAACAGATTTATTTAACCAATCATTGTTAACGGGAGTAGTTCCAGAAGATTGGAAATTAGCTAATGTTGTGCCCATTCACAAGAAAGGTAGTAAGGAGGAGGCGGGCAACTATAGACCAGTAAGTCTTACTTCAGTAGTGGGGAAAATAATGGAAACCTTGTTAAAGAATAGGATTGTTGAACATCTAAAGTCGCTTGGATTTCAAGATCAGAGACAGCATGGGTTTACTTCAGGGAGATCATGCCAAACTAATCTTATTGATTTTTTTGATTGGGTAACTAAAATAATAGATCAGGGTGGTGCAGTAGACATTGCTTACCTAGATTTCAGTAAGGCTTTTGACACTGTCGCACATAGAAGGCTTATCAATAAACTGAAATCTTTGAGTTTGGATTTCAATATTGTTGAATGGATTAGACAATGGCTGAGTGACAGGCAACAGAGGGTTGTAGTCAATGGGGTATATTCGATGCAAGGTCTTGTTACTAGTGGGGTACCTCAGGGATCTGTTCTTGGACCCATTCTCTTTAATATTTTTATTAGCGATATTGCAGAAGGTCTTGTTGGTAAAGTATGTCTTTTTGCTGATGATACAAAGATTTGCAGCAGGGTTGATATTCATGGAGGGATAAGCCAAATGGCAAATGATTTAGCTAAACTAGAAAAATGGTCAGAGCAGTGGCAACTGGCATTTAATGTGGACAAGTGCAAGATTATGCACCTTGGGCGTAAAAACCCAAAAGCAGAATATAGACTATTTGGTACAGTCCTAACCTCAACATCTGAGGAAAGGGATTTAGGAGTAATAATTTCAGAGGACTTGAAGGTAGGTAGGCAATGCAATAGAGCAGCAGGAAATGCTAGCAGAATGCTTGGTTGCATAGGGAGAGGTATTAGCAGTAGGAAGAGGGAAGTGCTCATGCCATTGTACAGAGCACTGGTGAGACCTCACTTGGAGTATTGTACGCAGTACTGGAGACCTTATCTCCAGAAGGATATTGATACTTTGGAGAGAGTTCAGAGAAGGGCTACTAAACTGGTTCATGGGTTGAAGGATAAAACTTACCAGGAAAGGTTAAAGCATCTTAACATGTATAGCTTGGAGGAAAGACGTAACAGGGGGGATATGATAGAAACATTTAAATACATAAAGGGAATCAACACAGTAAAGGAAGAGAGTATATTTAAAAGAAGAAAAACTACCACAACTAGAGGACATAGTCTTAAATTAGAGGGGCAACGATTTAAAAGTAATATCAGGAAGTATTACTTTACTGAGAGGGTAGTGGATGTATGGAATAGCCTGCCAGCAGAAGTGGTAGAGGTAAACACAGTCAAGGATTTTAAGCATGCGTGGGATAGACACAAGGCTATCCTAGCTATAAGACCGGGAACGGGGGACTAATAAAAGTACTCAAAAAAAAATAAAAAAATTGGGCAGACTAGATGGACCGAATGGTTCTTATCTGCCGACACATTCTATGTTTCTATGTCTATGTTGAGCTTCTTCAGACTTTCCATCAACATATATTTATTGTGATTTGCTTTACACAGCCTAATGGGCTGTTTTACTAGAATATGAAAAGAGTGAAAATAAATGTTAAGGCCAATTTAAAGGTCACCACCTCCTGGCAATGTACAGTGGACTTTAAGGACTTTATTCATGAAAGAGGGAATTTAATTGCTAGCTGTGGAGATCAAAAGATCTAATCTCACTAGCCTCTCTGCATATACATTGTTATGCTGCCTATCACACTCCTCGCACTGTTTTGAGGTCAGAGTGTAGGGGGTCACATGACCAACGCTCGAGGCAGCATGGAAGCCAGGAAGCGGCTGTCTGATGGGGCATGTGCTGGGATAAGTCATAGATGTGCAGCATGGGCAATGGGGCATGTTCTGGGGTGCTGGGGTAAGTCCTGGATGTGCAATGTTGGTGATGGGGCATGTTCTGGGTTACTGGGGTAAGTCCTGGATGTGCAATGTTGGTGATGAGGCATAAAGACAATAATATAACTTTGGGAGGGTGTGAGATTTAACAATGGGGGAGCAGAAAATGCATTCTGTAAGGGGCCCCGAAGTTTCAGATGGTGGCCCTGGTAATAATAAATATGCAACTTGACCTAAGTGTATTCATGAATAGACCAAACACAATTTCAATATCTTAACTGATACCAAAGTGTATTGGAACATTTCACATGTATATTTCAAATCTTTCATTATGTTCTTTCAAATAAATGAAAATGTTATAGTAATCTTTTATAGTCTACTTTTCATATTAATTTTAGCAATGGGCAATGTGTTATTTAATCAAGTAAAGAGTGATATCCATGGATATTACAGACCTAAGAGTACATTTCTGTCCAGAGATGGCTAAATAAATCAAGGAGTTCAACTTGGAGTTTTGGAAGAACTTCCCATGTCAACAAATATTTCCTATTTTAGCCCTGTTTATATATTAAAATTCATCCATGTTCATAGCGATTAAAAAATTGTACAATATTATACAGTACATCAGACAGTAACATTCAGACTGATGATATTTATTTATTTCTGTTCTCATCTTGATCACCAGATATTTGTTTAATTGTTTCTGAAGCTCAGTGTCCGAATAATACTGTTTTATATATGGTCTGGGGATTCCTTGAAGGATACGCCGCTCTTAATGATTTGTTTACTTTTTCACCTATATATGTATTTTGGTAAGATATAAATCTCTTTAAATATTCACCATAAAAATGTTTTATTTAGTGCTGTACATTGTTTATTTTTTCTAGACAGAAATATAAATAAATATACTAATGGTGCTGATTGTTCAAAATGAGAAGGAATTTCCATACTGTGTTGTATAGCAAACAACCAACAACCATTGTTCATACAACTGAATAACCCACTTTTTAACTTGTTCATGTCAAAGGCGCATTGGCCAATCATCTTTGTCATGGGTTGTGCAGACATCCACCTGCTGTCCCAATCTCCCTGGTGGGTAGTGGGGGCAGCCGGTGAATGTCTGCACAATACGCGCAGACATCCTCCACTGCTACCCGACACTTCCGCCGGGACTTCTATGACAGAAGCTGGAAGGTCACATGACCTCCCGGCTTCCGTCATAAAAAGTCCCAACGGACGAGCCGGGCAGCACCGGAGGATGTCTGCGCGCATTGCACAGACATCCACCAGCTGCTTGCGAGGTGGATCCAGGTCCCCTGCAGTTCTGCGGTCTTACAGTCAGACCTCAATTTGAGGTAAGACTATAAGACAACCTTGAATATAGAATATTTTTCAGAGCATTTGCTCTGAGAAAAACCTCATCTTATATTCGAGCAAATACGGTAACTAATAAGGGGTATGAAAGTTTTCGTTATTAAGAAAGGCTAGAAAAGTTAAATTTGTACATACTAGAGAAATTGCGTCTTACAGGGGAGATGATGTTATATAAATATGCACAACGTCCATACAAAGGGCTCTCCAAAGACCTGTTCATTAACAGAACGGTACAAAGAATAAGAGGTCACTCACTAAGACTTGAAGAAAGAAGATTTATTTACAACACTGGAAGGGTTTCTTCATGGTAAGGACAATAAATGTATGGCATTCAATCCCCAAAGATGTGGTGCCACATTTAAAAAGAGTCTTGACACATTTTTTAAAAGGCAGAAAATAGAATGCTGTGTTTGTTAGTATAGGCATTAATATTTATTTAGTGCATGTTGGAAAAAACTCATTTGAAGCCATTTGGAGTCAAGCTGGGGACGGGCGATACACCCGTCCCGGGTACAGTGGGGAAAAAAAATCTGTAAAAAAAGCGTGGGCAAACAGGGCCCCCATTTATTCCTGGGGGCCCAAAGCAGCTGCCCATGATTTTTATCTTTGGAAACTACCGTCTGCTCCTGCATGGGCAATGATAAAAAAAGCAAGTATCAATATAATGCCAAATGGAGGCAGGAATCTTAAGACAGGACAATTATTCAAACCCAAGAATAAACACATGGGAAAGCTGGTTAAACCTGATAGAGAATAACTGAAGCTGAGGTCGGTCCTGACCGTGGTCGGAAGAGGCTGGTGAGGGAAACACTCAACACTTTTTGTCCTTGTCTTGTTTTTGTTTTGTCGTCTATTGTCCTTCTCGAAAAGCGTAGGGAGGATTGGGGAAGGAAGGGTGGAGGGAGATGGAAGGAAAGGGAAGAGAAAATATGGCTATTCATAATTATTAACAGATAACCACAACCAGCTATGTAGTGGCAATAGAAAAATGTCTGGATGTAAAAAGTAGTGTCATTCACTAGAAGGCACCTTCCCTATCTTCCTTGTCGAGAATTTTTTTTATTGTATTGTCTGTTTTTGTACTTTAATAAAAAAAAAAAATGTTTTATTTTGTTATGATGGTGGTAAATTATTGCAATATTTTACTTTTAAAATAATCTGGATTATCCGAGGTTTCCATATTGAATTAGTGTGTAATTCTTCATGGACAGAATATACCCTCTCTTTCAATGAAAATGTCACCTGACCATAATCTATACTGTGGAATCTGTGACTGTGAATTGATCTCATTAAATAAATTTATACCATACTTAATATTGTGCAAGAAAGGGGAACTCCTTGATGAAGAAATAGTTAAAAACAAAGGAGTGTTTCAAGCCTCCATACATCATTTTCACCCATCCCGTGAGAGAGTGCTAATATAAAAATTAATTTGTGACACCTGATTAATAAGTAGCATATGTGATATGAGTATTTTATATTACGTGATCTGTTCATTGACGTGGTAATAGCACCATTAATGCCGTAACATTTTAATAAAAAAAATGACAAGCATTCATTTTTTTGTAATACATTATATTATTATGGCATATTAAAACTGTTACAATACCAATGTAAATTTTATTTGGAATGTGTTTTACTATATTATATATCGATATTAAAATATATCTAAAATGAAAATAATATCTGTGATATTATTAATTTATTTGAATGTGTTTTTATATTTATTTATTTTAAATTCATTTTTATTTGTTATACTTTATTTTAATATATGTATTTCATTACATTTCATTTACTTATTTATTTATGTTTAATTTATATTTTCATTTTATTTGAATTTGTGCCATTTTGGGAGGTCTTCGACTATTTTCATTTAGCCACGGTCCTTCAAAAAAGCCCCCAAAATAATGGCAATTGCTCCCATTGACGTCTATTGGAGGATTTTAGCGAGTTAATCCTCACAAAATAAGCCCTCCCCATAGACCACACTGCCAATTTCCGTGCCAATTAGAGAGCACGTTGGTGTCCAATACTGTCTCTTGGACATCAGTAGGAGTTCAGTGAACCATGAGAATCTGGTCCAGAATGGAGTAATTACATAGTAATTTAGGTTAAAAAAAGACACAAGTCCATCAAGCTCAACCCTTCTAACTATCATTTGATCCAAAAGAAGGCAAAAAAACACCTAAGGAAGCCATCCCGAATTCTGCAAATTAAAAAGCAGAGGGCCTAAAACAGACCCCTAAGGTACTCCGCTTAATAGCCTGGTCCAATTTGAAGATTGTCCATTTACAACAACCCGCTGCATTCTATCTTTTAGCCAATTTTTAATCCAAATACATACATTTGCACCCAAACATATTTCTCTCAATTTGTAGAGTAATCTTTTGTGTGGAACTGTATCACATGCTTTAGCAAAGTGTACATAGATCACATCAACTGCCACACCTAGATCTATATTTTACTGACTTCTTCATAAAATGTTATTAAGTTTGTTTGACAAGACCTGTCTTTTACAAAACCATGTTGACTTTTACTAATTATATTCCAATTCAAGATGTATTCTTGAGTGTATACCTTTAGCAATCCTTCACATAATTTCCCTACTACAGATGTCAAGCTCACTGGCCTATAATTATCTGGCATAGATTTTGATCCCTTTTTAAATATTGGAATGACATCTGCCTTTCAACAGTCTATTGGCACTATACCTGAACTGAAAGAATCCCTGAAGATCAAAAATAGTGGTCTAGCCAGAATTATATTTAACTCTCTAAGTACCCTTGGGTGTATACCATCTGGGGCCTTGTCAATCTTAACAGAGTTTAATTGCTTAAGCACTTTTTCCTGTGTCAGCCAATCCCATGTTTGAGGTGAATGCTTCGTAAATTCTGGTAGCAGGGGCTCATCCATCGGTTCTTCCTTAGTATAAATAAAATAAAAAAGTATATAAAATGTCTGCTTTCTCTCTGTCCACACGAACCAAATTTCCAATTTGGGATAATAAGGGCCCAACATTTTCTGCCTTTAGCTTTTTTCCATTTATATATTTAAAAAAAATGTTGGGGTTAGTTTTACTCTCCTTAGCAATCCTTTTCTCATTTGCCAATTTCACCATTTTAATTGCCTTTTGCAGGCTTTGTTGGCATCTTTGTACTCTATAAATGATAATGCTGATCCCTTGCTTTTATAATGTTTGAATACCATTTTCTTGTTTTCCCTTTCCTGTTTCATATTACGGGTAAGCCACATTGGTTTTGACTTGTGTCTTTTGTATTTGTTTCCCAAAGATATTTATTGGGATGTGTACTTTTGTAATGTGTGCTTAAAGGAATTACACTTGTCTTCTGTGTTTAGTCCAAAAAACAATCCTTCCCAGTCTACATGTTCAATCAATAGAATATATGTGCAGATAGCAGGTGAATTCAACGGACATATATATGTGCAGAGGAGAACGAGTTGGAAACCTTCCGATATATATACCTGCAACGTGCTCATTCAATAGACATACCCAGTGTGCAGACCAGAAATAGATAGGCCATGTGATAATCAGAGAATAAAATACTTGGCCTAGAAGACAAAAGTAGCAATTAAAAATAACTCTCGACAAGGAAAAATTTGGCCTGATGTTATCAACCCTTTAGCATTTTGTCAGAATTTGTTGAACGTAAAATGGATCAATTTAAAATTTACTGCATGAATTTCACCTGATTTTTGTATTGCCCTCAATACCCTGGATAAAAATTGAATCTACAAATGCATTAACATTATGGGTAGCCTGGAGAAAGAAATTTAGAATTCAGAATAAGAGAGAATCCAATTCAATATAAGTTGTTCAAATTAGTTTGCTACTTCACTTTTGTAATAAAATGGTTAAACCGCTTTCAGAATACCATTCTTTTCACACAGATAAAGCATGCTGCTTCCATTTGTGATCATAGATTACATAACATTTAATGAATTACCAACTTCTACTTTGCTTTCCATGGGCAAGATTCCTGTGTTTACTCAACATATGTTCTTGTGTTTCCTCTTGCTTCATACATTTTCCAGATAGCATGTCAGTTGGTGTATATTTATGAAATAAGCACCATTACTGTGAGACTGTGACCCTCATGAGAGCACATGTAATGTGCCAGTGGGTTCTCAGGAGATGATGGATAGGAAAAGAGGTGTATCTATTGAAGAGACACTATGGATCTGAGATCTGATTAAAAGGCAAACTCAAGGTATAAGGTAATGCCATTTTTTGGGGGGAAATACCTTGCCTTATACATGAGAATATACATGCCTCCCAAGTGTCACTATTTAGGAGAGACGGTACCTATTTCTGCCTAAAATTCTGTGTCCTTCTTTCATAGAAGCTCTGAACTATTGATGTGTGTGAGTGTATCACAGAGCTCCATATTAATAAAACTAATAATATAATGTGTTTAATCCCTTCATGACAATACCAGGTACATCACAGAAATCGGTACAGTCAGTGACAAACAAATATTTGTGCAAAAATAGGGGATCTATTTATTGTTGGCTGGGGGCATTTGCCCAGCCACTGGGGGGGGGGGGGGGTTAATTTTATTGTTTGGAGACCAGGGCTAACTGCCCTGACCCCTCATATTTGTATATGAGATTTGGGAGTCATTTGGGTGGCCCGGACCCCCATTTGCAATATGGGGGGAATAAGGGGTACTTTCCCTGGTTCCCCATGATTATTTTATGAGCTGGGATGAATTTAGCTGGTTCCCAGTCAAGTTTATTATTATGTTGGTCCATGATTACTAGCCCTAGCCACCCCTAATTATTAATCTATATTTTTTGGAAGAGGGGGCATGGTTGTTTTTATTTATGGCACAGAGAGGATGTTTGGGGGACAAAGATGGCACAGAAAGGCTTGTTCGGTGGAAAAGATGGAATAGAGAGGCTGTTTTTGGGCAACGGTGGCACAGAGAGGCTGTTTGGTGGTGATGATGGCACAGAGAGACTGTCTGGCGGGATAGGATGGCACAGACAAGCTCAGTCCGCAGAGTCAGTGTCAAACAGACACACAGTTAGCCAATAACATACCAGCAGTGCCATTATCATGTCCCTCCCTGCCCACCTGACTCTTGTCATACAGCTGTAGTCCTGTGCAAGATTCCCTCAGAGCGACGAGTTGAGACGTCACTCGACACTCCAACAGTGAGCTGGTGGGGGTCGAGTGAGCAGTCTGTGCCAATGCACAGATAGCATTAATTTGCACAGTGCCATGGGAAAGCAATACTAAAAAAAATGACCATGGATGGTTGTCACTTGTAGAGCTCTACCTCTGTAACTGGTGCAAGCTTGTAAAGCACAGAAAATAAGTACTTTAGCCCCAAAGACTCCATTCCTGAGACTCCATCACTTGAGACTCAAAGCTTCAGCATCTCTAACCCACCTCTAGCGATACCTCTGCCTATATTGCAAGCACAACGTCCTATGCACCCATATTGCACCTAGTAGGATGTGCCATTGCACCCATATGGCATCCACAAGGACTTGCTATTCACCTATACTGCACTAACTAGGACTTGCAAGGGACCTATATTGAAACCCACCAAGACTTGATACTGCACCTACAAAGACTTGCCATGCACCCATACTGAATCCACTACAACTTGCCATGAACCCATATTGCACCTCCAGGGACTTGCCAGGCACCTTCATTACACAAACAAACACATGACACTTAACCTCTATTGCACCCCTTAAAACCTGCTACCCACCTCTATTGCACCCACTAGAACCTGCCATTCACCCCTATTGCACCCTCTAGGGCAGCGGTGGCGAACCTATGGGACACGTGCCACTACTGGCACGCCGAGCCCTCAGCTGTGGCACGCGGTGAGGTTCAGCTCTCACCGCTTATCTGCTCCGTTGCCCTGGAGGTGCATGCATCAGTATAATAGATTGGCGCTGCCGGTCATCTGCTTCTTCTCCAGATGATTGGCGCATGCGCGTTCTGTGAAGAAGCGTTCAAGTCAGAAAGCAATTAACTGTTTGCTTTCCGACTTGAACGCTTCTTCACATAACGCACATGCGCCAATCATCTGGAGAAGAAGCAGGTGACCGGCAGTGCCCGTCTATTACACTGATGCCTGCACCTCCAGGACAACGGAGCAGATTACCAGTGAGAGCTGAACCTGTATGTGTGTGTGTGTTTGTGAGTATAAGTGTGTGTGTGAGTATAAGTATGTGTGTGAGTATAAGTGTGTGTATGAGTATAAGTGTGTGTATGAGTATAAGTGTGTGTATGAGTATAAGTGTGTGTGTGTGTATGAGTATAAGTGTGTGTATGAGTATAAGTGTGTGTATGAGTATAAGTGTGTGTGTGTGTATGAGTGTCTGTATGAGTATGAGTGTCTGTATGAGTATGAGTGTCTGTGTATGAGTATAACTGTGTGTGTATGAGTATAAGTGTGTGTGAGTATGAGTGTGTGTGTGTGTGTGTGTGTGTGTGTATAAGTGTGTGTGTACAAGTATAAGTGTGTGTGTGTGTGTGTGTGTGTGTGAGTGTCTGTATGAGTATAAGTGTGTGTGTGTTTGGGTATATGTGTGTGTATGAGTGTGTGTGTGTAAGTATGAGTGTGTGTGAGTATAAATGTGTGTGCATGAGTATAAGTATAAGTGTGTGTGTGAGTATAAGTGTGTGAGTATGAGAATAAGTGTGTATGTGTATGAACGTGTGTGTGTATGAGTATAAGCGTGTGTGAGTATGCAGTGTTGGCACTTTGTGGTCTGCAAATTTGTGTCGGTCAAAAATTGGGCACTCAGGACCAAAAACGTTCGCCACCACTGCTCTAGGGCATTACGCTTTGCTATCTCATTATTCCTGCCAACAGTTTAGAACAAAGCACCCAAGTAGTCGCTTACATTGTCTTTATAGAGCAACTTTTAAACAGACTAGAAATAGTGTGGCTATTATTAAGGACATGACAGGACATTTCATTTCAAAGATTTAATGATCTTCTTTAAGATTTAGGATGCTCTTTCTTTTAATAGGAAAAAGCAGACCTCCAACTTTCCAAAAGACTAACCTCAAAAAAACTAATTTCAAATGCATAAGATAGAGAAAATCATAAGCCAAGAGGTTTTTTTTTTTATAAAAAAAAAAAAGCCAAGAGGTTTTGTAAGAAAGACTTTCTTCATTATTAATTCCAGTAGATTATTTCTAATTACAATGGAAGCTTTGGGCTTCAATCTAAAGGTGCAATTAAAGTAAACGTCCCACATTCAGGACAGTTATCTCAGGAAACTCTGTGTAAATTCTGACAATGGATACATTTTACTGATGTTCATCTGTAAATCTGAATAGCTACACAATGTCAGTACCAGACAAAAATGTGAGTACACTGGGTGGAACTAAGGTTTATATCATAGCTTAAATGTTTTACATTACACAACTTTCTTGAAAGAAATGAAAACCTTTTTACAACACAAAACAAAATGAGTGATAAAAGTTATAAAATATATACTTAACATTTAAATTCCTAAAAAAAGCCACATTGTCACTTAACCCCTTAGTTCTATGCTGCATTTGATTTGCCTTGAAGACCAGAATGCCATTATTTTTGTCATCTGTTTGCTTAATTGTGATTTCTCTCTTCGTGTTTAGTACGCCCACACAAATTATAAATATATTTTTTAAAGGACAGATGGGGCTTTATTTTAATACTATTATTTTTATCATATGATATAATTTATTATTTAAAAAAAATCTAAAATATGATGAAAATATACCAAAAAAAAAACACTTTTTCTAACTTTGCCCTCATATATAACTCTATATATACAATTACCAATGTCTCCATGTTTTTCTATTTTTTTTTCAAGTAATAGGGCAATTACCAATACTAGTGTTTTGCTTCCTAACCATTTTCTCCAACAGTGACCTTTTGACCCCAACTTTAACCCTAAATCAACCCTCACCCCTTAATCTAACCCTTGTACTAGCCCTAATTCTATCCCTAACTCACCTGTAACACTTACCCTAATTGTAACCCTAGATCTAGGGTTCGCTTTTTCCTTTTTTTTATTTATTTTTCTAACTGTAATGATGCTGACTTCCGTCGCTCTGAAACTGTTGCTGTACTGCCCCTAGAGGCAGAGATATTTTTTATCACTTCCGTTGCTCTCTGCTGGGCACACCATATTGGAGGAGCATGTTCCTCTTCAATATGTTACCCTGAGGGGAAAAGCTGTGAAAGCTGATCCTGGTCTATGTGAGTTTGAATGCATTCAATCACATTTGCGGTGATCGTATGTGCGGGGGGGACATCTGACTACGTAAGCAAAACTGGTCACACTCTATATGTCAATATGGTTTATTACAAACACATGACAAACAAAATATTGTATAACAGTGTAAATTGCATTAATGTAAATTTGATCTGGGTTTCTGGCTAAATCTAAATTTTTCATTATATGACGCCCAACAAAGTCCATCCACGACCTTGAACCCTACCTTGTTGTCGTTTGTTTATACCTAATAAAAAAACAATAAAGAAAAATTACACAAAACAAATGCATCCCATTAAATAGGGTAATGGAATCAAATTAATATCAACTCTTAGACTATAGAATTATTCACAGCAACCATGAATTTTTTACTTATGGTTTTAGATTCTCTATGATAACTGTAATTATTTTTTCCGTTTGGTTCAGTATAAATACCACAGGGTGACATTAAAATTATACATTGTTTTATAGTGATTTCATAATAATATTTAAAACACTACAACACGTAAAAATGGCAAAAAAATAACTATCCCATCCTGTGGAAACCCAGTGCTAGAGATATTTCAAATGAAAATAATTAAATGAATAAATGTGCCGCTGTGGAAAGCAGTATATCTAAGAAAATCTCATATAAAGGTTGAAAAGTTCACAAGCAGAAAGAAACCAACCTTTCTAATTAAAAAACATATCACAGTAGAAAATATAATTCAGGTCAGAAGAAATAAATCTGGAAAATTGTGGCTTTAGCAGTACAACTAAGAAAAGCTGTAAATTACTATAACTACATTTCAGTAATACTGATATGATAATAAACCTATTAAGCGATGGGAACAGAGCAATGTTGTGCTATATACTAAACGCACGTGATCTAAAAAAAAACAACCACAATAATGTCACATTTAGACAAAATGCTTATATGGATCACAAACTATACTGTATGTAGGCTGGATAGCTTTGCCTAAAATACAATCTGTGCAGAACATACTAGTTTCCACAAACAACTGAAGAAAGATAGGTGCCTGGTGTTATCCTCATGAGTGCCCAAATACCTGACTATCTGGTTTAAAACCAGTCCGTCTAGGAAACACAAATTATCTGAAATACCCCTTTCAGGAATATCAATATGTTTAATTCAGTGCTGATAGTGTAGGTACCCAAACAACTGGTGCAATATAAAGTTTAAAGCCAGACTGTATTACAGAGTAGAAAATATGCAGACATTCTTTTATAAAACTGATTTAAATGGTTGCAGTTTGTAGAGTGGAGTCTGATAGTTTTAAAATATAACTTTTATTAGATAAATTAAAATAATGTTTTCTAGTGACTGTGATACTGCCACCTTGTGGTTAAAGCAAAACAGTGATAAAATGTGTTTCATTTTTTTTAGCTTTATCCCTCCCCTAGTGGTCTTGCTTTATTCCAAGCAGAGAGCATATGTATGCTGCCTGGAATAGAAAAAAACACTTATCCGTTTGTATTTCCTGTTGACACAGAGAGAGGGGATCTGTCAAAGTGAATGTATAACAAGAAGAGGAAGTGCTCTATACTCCTGGAGAATGCAGTGGTTTGAAAACTTTATCATAGACTTTTCTTGACTCACCTTCAGGGGTCTTCAGATCCCATGGAAAGCAGAGTGCAGTGCAGTGCAAAGTGAGTGCTGCATGTGTTGTATACAGTATTTTATAGCTGCTCCCTGTATAGTGACTGAACCTTTTTATAGACACTGAGCTGGTCCTTGTATTTTGCCTGCACCTCTGTATATAAAAAAAAAAAAACTATAAGTCGGACAGCACACCCAGAACTGGCATATCTAATATAATCCACTACTGGAGTGACCAAAATTGACACAAAGTGCAAAGTCAGTGTGCAATCGTACATATTATCTTAAAGTGATTTTTAGATTATTTAAAAAGCACCTACATTAAATAAAAATATGGGAGATTTAGCCACATCGTATGGCCTTATCATTCTTAGCCCAACACTACGCCAAACTACTCCAAGCTTGGTGAGTCCTTTCCCTATATTACTTGTATGGAACTCAATCTCTCGGATAATCTATTTCACTGGACACCATATACTGAGCACCTGTGAGTGGGTGGGGTAACTTGGGGAGTCACATGTGTTGATCCCCCAGGCAAGCTGGAAGCTGTAACTGCACAGCACAATTATGATGGGTCTGGCAGGGCTGCTAAAGGGAGAAAGCGTGGGGCATTTCTGATCCATGGAAATATGTTCTGGGTTAGTCGGCCACACACGAGTGGGGCATAATGATATCAATGTATGAGGCATGGTGCCTCTATTAAGTTTTGAGAACATTCAGTGTCCATGGAGAGAAGCTGGGTATGAGGCTGGTTGTGACCATTCAGGCACCAGGATATTTAGTAAACCCAGGATACTGAGGAACATTTATTTTGGGTGACGGAGATCACCTTTTTAACATTTAAGGCAAAAGGAAAACTCCAGGTATAAGTCATCTCAAGGCTGCCGAGATGGGTTTAAGTGGTCTGTGGGCTTCCAAAGTACTGTTTTACTCATTGACAAACAACATGACTTAGATTTTCATAGGATCTATTTTTCAGTAAAAAAAATCCTGGGGATCATGAAAGATTTGGATAATTTTTTATAACCTAACCCTGACTTGTACTCAACAACATTGTCCCTTACGTGTTTGGAGAGTTCCTTGGTCTTCATGGCAGTGTTTGGTTAGTGGTGCCTCTTGCTTAGTTGTTGCAGCCTCTGGGGCCTTTCAAAAAAGTTGTGTATATGTAATGACAGATCATGTGACACTTAGACTGCACACAGGTGGACATCATTTCACTAATTATGTGACTTCTGAAGGTAATTGGTTGCAAGCTTTTCATGCTAATTTTCTGTTTTCTTTTTCTAAAAAACAGTTTTATGTATATATTTTTCTCATTTCACTTCACCAACTTAGACTATTGTGTTCTGTTCCATCAGATAAAATTCAGATTAATAAAAGATTGAACTTAAGGCTGTAATGTAACAAAATAGGTAAAAAGTCAAGCGGGGTGAATACTTTTGCAAGGCACTGTAGTGGCAATAAATTCATCTCACTTTGAAGTGTTGAGCTATTTTCATCTGTATTTGTGCTTCTGAAGGGCTTGGTTGAACCCTGGCTCGGGCACATTCCATACTAAGTGGTGTATCCTACCAGATTTATTGGTTGCTTGTATGTCTAGGCACAATGACCATGAAGCTAGGACCAATCAACAGAAAAATCAAAAATGCTAAAAGATGGCAAGGAGCACAGACTGTAATCCAATAAAAAAGTGATAAGAAGAAGGTGAAATATAGACAAAATACGTACACATAGTTAAACTCTCCTACCAACGCAGTGACCTAATGGATGAATAGATAGACATACGGGTGTAGTGATAGTAAATTCTATATCCAAAATGATCTTCCGTAAGTAGGATGGCTGTAGATTGAGGACTGGTTTGGAAAGCTCTTGAATGTTTCTGCTGCTCTCTTTGGTTATACCCTGCGAGTTCAAACTCATACTTTTGGATAATTAAATTGCTACCCTCACGTCTAGAGATATAATAAATTATAAAAATATATAAATGTAACTGCTGATTATGTGTAGCAAATTTTACAAAAAATACATAGCATACTGCTCTCTTATTGCTTAAATAATTCAATACTTATCCTTGAATGAAATTGAAAAACTCATATTGGTAATTGCTACAAACCTGCCAAATACCAACATATTTTTCCACTTGGATTGATTGGTGACTCTTTCCTATAACTTACATATCATAAAATGTACTGAAATCAATATTACTTAAGAAATAAATAAGTAAAATATAATTGGTGATAGAAAATCACTAGCAGCTGGACTTTAAAGAAGAATCTTAATGTCTGGCGTCTTATAGACAGAAAAAGGGGTTTTGTTAAAGAAAATATATATAAATGTTTGCTTTAAACTGCTGTTAACAATCTAACAGATTTATTGGGGAAGGTCATGAGACCAGAAGCTCTCAAAAGTATGTAAGTCTTATCCCAGTCCCTTATCTCAGAAAGTAGTTGAAAACTAGAAAAATACAACACAATCAAAAAGGAAGAAGGCTTTTTTTTGTTTTTTGTTTAAGGCATATGCCTTCACTTTTTGAGGTCACATACACAAATAACAAAGTATTGCATTAGTCTAAAAAGCTCCACACATAACAGAGCATTTGCTCTGTTGGTGCTTTGTGTACATTACGGTTCTGTGAATTCTCTGAATCAGAGAGAACAGGCTTTTTCTTTTTATAATAAACATCTCTAAAAGTCTCTTACATTTTGTTTCTTCTGAGTACTGCGAGTCTGTTACTTTTTTCAAAACCATTGATAAAAACCTGCCTGACAAAAATTATCAAATGCTTACTTCCTTGCGCTTAGTAAGGCAGCGATTGTTAAGGCGGGTGGAATAAATTATGTGAGCATTATCCAAATAATATCTATCTGATGAATTTACTACTTTTGTTCTGTTGTATTCTGAGACACGTTTCCAAAGTAAAAGCTCCTACTCGTGTTCACAAAAGAAGGTTGATAGACTGAAGTTTTGATAAACAGCATAGTAGATGAGAAAGTAAACTGTCACTCAAAATAAAAGCAATTCATTTAAACTGCAATGTTCTTGTTTTCTAAAACTCCAGTAAACTCCAGTAAGTGTATTTATTGAAGCTCAGTATATATTTTTGCTAACAACTAGGTGCTACTTTTTGAAGTAATGCTGTCAAGTCAAAACTTTGCTATAAACTGTTATGTGCCAAATTCTGACTGTGGACTGTAGCTACTATAAACTGTCATGCTTTAATCATTACCTGGCAACAGTTGGATACTTCTGCTCTAAAGCTTTGTGAATTATTATATATTTTTTTTTATTAGTTTTCCTTCTTTCTCAGCGCCGCTCCTCTCCTCTTTCTGTCAAATTCACGAGGTCTGGGGTAATTCGGCTCACACCTACCGCCCTATCTGCTGTGCGTAAAATACGTAGAGAAACTCTGGAAAATTTAAAAATTCGAAAGAGCTTCAAGGGGGCTTTTGCCTCCATTAGGTATCTACGGGGGAAGATATCCAAAAAGTTTATTGGAATCTTCCCGGATAATGAATGTATGTGTATGTGGGGGATCCAACGACAAGTGGAAGATCAGCAGCACAGTAGCTTTCTAGATGTTGATTAATATTCTGTCACTGAATGTTCAGGGCCTGAACACACATAAGAAAAGAGGGCTTTTGTATAAAACACTGAATACATACGATACGCATATAGGTTTCATTCAAGAAACACATTGGATAGCAAACATAAAACAAAATTGGGGAGGGAAAAAATATCCTACTATAATTCAAGCGTCAAGAATAGATTAAAAAAAAAGTGGGGTAGCTCTAATTTTCTCAAACTCAATTCTGGAAGAAATTTTCTGCCAAGTACTGGATCCAGAGGGTAGGTTTATTATAATGGTGTGCAAAATTAACAACACTATATACACTCTGGTCAATGTCTACCTACCAAATAAAGGTCCTACTAGGCTACTACAGAAGATCATGAACAAAGTAGATGAAATAAAAAAAGGATGTCTATTAATTGCTGGTGACTTTAACGTTACAATGGATCCAGAGATGGATAAAAAACTGATTAATAAGACAGCCACTTTGGATAGGACAGTCATAAAACAAGCAGATAAACTAAGACAAATATGTAGGAAATAAGATTTGTATGATCTATGGAGACTACTCCATCCCAGGGAAAGGGACTTCTCGCATGTGTCCAGTCGTCATGGATCATATTCGAGAATTGACCTCTGTCTGGGATGTTTTTCAATGTCCAGTAAGGTAACGTCAGCTCTGTTAGTAGAGAATACATGGTCAGATCACAGTATGAATTTGATGACAATAGGTGATAAGGAAATACAAGGGATGTCCACATGGAAATTGAAAGATCAGATTCTTTTTAAACAGGAAAATAGAGATTTTTTGAAAGAAAAGGCCAAATATTATTTCCAGGAAAACAATACCCCAGAAGTCCCCCACACTACAATCTGGTGTGCCTTTAAAGCCACCATGAGGGGATATATCATCAAACTAGAAAAGATAAAAAGGAGAGAAGATGGTCTACCTTTAGAAGATCTCTACATCAAATTATATAATCTAACAAGTTCCAATAAAGCAGATCCACAAATTGAGAACATTCCAATAATTCAGGAAATAAAAGAACAGATAAATAATACATTACATGGTAAAGTTGTATCCACACTACACAGGCTAAGAATAAATAATTATTACAAAGGCAATCGAGCTAATAAAATTTTAACAAATGGATTAAAAAAACAAAAAGCCAGCAACAGAATCACCAAAATAATAGAGAAGGGAGAAGAACAGTTGGGCCCGAAAGATATAGGTAATACCTATAATAAATATTACAACAGCCTGTATAACCTGACAGCCCCAAATAATATTCCCCAGATTGAAAATTATTTAAAGGACACCTGGATCCCAAGGATCTCAGAAGCACACAGAGCAGAGCTTAATAAATCATTTTCTAAGAGGGAATTGAAGGAGGCTATTAATAATTTAGAGACATACAAGACCCCGGGCCCGGATGGTTTTGGCAATTCCTTTTATAAAGTATTCGAAGATATCATCTCCCCGAATCTTCTGGATGCATTTAATGAAATCGCAAGGGTAGGGAAAGCCCCAGAAGAATTGCTGAGTGCAAATATATTGCCAATCCCCAAACCAGACAAAGATCACACGAATGTCAGAAAATTTAGACCAATATCTCTAATCAATGTGGATATAAAATTGTATTCATATATATTAGCCCAGAGAATGAAGAAAATTATTTCCACAGTGATTCACCCTGACCAGATAGGATTTGTTCCCGGTCGAGTCTCTGCTAATAACGTCAGGAGATTACTAGATATTTGGGATCAGGTGGATAAAACAGGGCTGCCCCTCCTGACTCTGTCTTTAGATGCAGAGAAGGCATTTGACAGAGTCGGGTGGGGCTACCTCAGTAGGGTCCTGAGAGCATTTGGTTTTGAAGGCTGGATATACAGCGCTATAATGGCCTTATACTCTAACCCAGTAGCTAGAACGGTAGGACCAAACTTCACTGCTGAATGGTTCAGATTGAGCAACGGTACAAGACAGGGGTGTCCCTTGTCCCCTGTCCTGTACGTACTCTAGATTTAACCATTAGCTATCAACATTAGAAACAATCAGGAGATTGCAGGCTTTCCCATAAAAGATGAAGAACTCAAAATATCTCTATATGCGGATGATGTTGTGCTGACAATTAAAGATCCTCGACATTCTCTCCCCCCATTAATGGCAGAGATAGACAAATACAGTCGCATATCAAATTATAAATTAAATTTAACAAAAACAACGGTTATACCTAAAAACATAGATCCAATTTTAGTAAAAGAATTAGAACAACAATTTAACTTTCTCTGGACAAAAAAAGAATTTATCTGGGAATTACCATCACTACAAGATTAGACAATTTAATGGAACGTAATTTTATGTTACTGCTAAAAGAAACTAATAGAAAACTCAAAGATTGGGCCCACCTAGAAACATCTTGGTGGGGGAGAGTAAATACAATCAACTATTATCTTATACCAAAATGGGCCTATATGTTCAGTATGGTTCCTTTAAGAGCCCCGATGGCATGGCTGGACATGCTTCAGTCATCATTCAACTCCTATATATGGAAAGGTAAGAAAATCAGAATTGCCAAACATGTATTAGGTAGAAAAACCAAGGAGGGAGGAATAAGATACCCAATTGTAAAGACAGTCTATCAGGCAAATATTCTAACCCATTTATACAGACTTCAGGAAGAAGACTCAAAAAGCGAACCTTGGTATAGGATAGAGGCTGAGGCATACGGTAGTAGCGACCTGGAGACCTTACTCTGGACATTTAATTATCAAAAGATTATCACTTACTTAACGATCAGTTCTGAGATCTTGACCCAGCTAATACAAGAATGGAAAGTTATTAAGAAAGTACTCGGCCTAAAAAAAATTCTTCCATTTGAACAGCTGACAGTCAAACTAAACCTGAGTGAGAGGGATAAGTTTAATTATTTACGAGTTAGACACTTCCTAAAAAAGCACTTAATAGAAAGTGGAAAAAGGACGGGCTACTTAGAAGGTGTCTTTACACAAAAAAGAGTTAAAGGGGTGACTTCTAAAAACAGACAGCTATTAGAACAGTCACAACATTTCTCCCACCCAGCAGCCAAAGAGACGTGGGAAAAAGAACTTCAAACAAACATAACAATTAAAGAATGGAATAACTCTGTATCACACATTTCAAAGCATATCCATTGCTTAAACTTGGTAGAGAACCATTTTAAAACGATGCACAGATGGCATTTGACACCAAGGAGATTATCTAAAATGTACCAAGGTTACCCACCAAATTGTTGGAGATGTGGAGGGGTAGATGGCTCAGCTCTGCACATCTGGTGGCAATGTAGGGGGGTCAAGCCGCTTTGGAGTCAGATCTTTAATAAACTTAATAACCTAGGTATTCACCCTAAATTTGACCCTAAAACTACTATCTTACATTTAAATATGAATGAGCTCTCTAAAAACGATAAAACTTTAGTTCTACACTGCTTTACGGCCATAAAAATAACTATTTCTAGAAACTGGAAATCAAGTTTGCCTTTATCAGTAACGCAGATGGAAAAGCAATTAAAGCATCAACTAAAGATGGAAAGAGACCTAAGTTGGTCCAGAGATTTGTCTGGTAAGACAGCAAAGAGATACAGAAATTGGCTCAGTAAATGGGAAGGATGGAATAGTGAGGTTAATTAGGCACCTGACATTCAGATATGACTAATATAGTGCTGATGACATATGATCTCCATTTGTCGTTGCTCTGGGTCCTCGCTGTATGTGTTTGTGTGTATGTAGATACCCCTGTCATGAGACAAGTGGGTTATAGTATGAATGGTGTATATTTCCGGTAAGGCCACTTTTCGAACTGATAATTGGTCACCAGGGCTATAGGAGGGGTAGTTTACCCTATACAATAGGGTGTTTTATAACGCACTTTAATGCATCTTGGCCATCAAGGTCGAGAGAACCGGGGAGGAGGAGGGAAGGGGAATTTCGTACCTCACTTTTACTCACTATGTCACTTATATTTAGGGCTGCACTTCAATACTACTTTTTATTATATATTTAATAATACTTAAATTGAAATGCACACTTTTTTTTTTTTCCCTCTCTCCTTCTTTTTCTCCGTATCCTTTGTTTCTCAATTTTCACTTATATATCACTTATACCTAGGGCTATATTTACGCCCCTTCTCACTACATATTTATTATTACATAAATTCGCATACACACGTTTTTTTTCTCCCCCCCCCCCCCCCCCTTCCTACGCTCCCTACAACTGCAATATATTCTGGAGAATTATAGAGTTAGAAATGTGTTTGTTACCGGCTATGCTGTCTGTTTTTTTTTTTTTTTTTGTGTGACATGAATATTTGTATTTTTTCTATCATAAAAAAATAAGATAAAGATTAATTATAAAGAAAAGCTTTGTGAATTAATGGTACTTTAATAACAATTTGGTGATGCTGTTTGCATATTCCTCTGCAGAAGAGAGAAAGGTGTGAGAAGGAAGAAACATGGCAGCAATGATTGTGACCTAACAAGACTGCTCAGGCTGATTGAAGAAAGAAGGACACAAAGACCCAAACGTGCAAATATTATAGACAGCATAGAATTCAATATCCTCTAAGAAGTTGCCCATGACACATGCAGTGTGTTTTCTGTTAAGACATTAGATGCCATGTGGGTAATGGAGGTATATAAAGTTAAAACTATGGACTATGCTTCAATGTTTCCTTTGAGGTCAGCATTAAGACATCCCGGTAACGCTCCAGATGTCTTCTTGTTCATATTTGTAATGTATGGAATGCAAGAGAAGGTGTACAGTCCTGATGGTGATACTGTATGGAGCCATTTCTCAATGTGTTTTGCTGGGTTTAAAAAGTCCCAGTTTCTTCAGGAGAAGATACAGGCTTCGGCAGACCGACAGGGTGGAAAGCAAAACATCACTTCTGGTTTGGCGTTCCACTGGTAGTAAAACTTCCTAGTAATGGTGGTGAGTGTTCATCTGGACTTCCAGTGTGTGTGAACACATATATAAAAATGGACTTAAGTGGACTATTATTCACAGTCTGTATGGTCTGACACTCAGCCATTGGCTAATCCATGCAACAATACTGGAATCCAAACTCCAAAAATAAAAGATTACAGTTTATTGCTAAGTCTTCTATGTGGGAAAGTATCAAAAGCCTTACCAAAATCTAGATAAGCAATGTCTACTGCACCAACTTGATCTATTATTAATCAAATCTACACAATTTGTTTGACATGATCTTCCTGAAGTAAGGATGAGCTTTGTTGGTGTTGCTATAATTCACTAAAAATGCCAGATCCATTTGTATATATACAAATGTTGCTGAAGATGATTCTCCTCAAGCACATCTCCTATATAAGCACCCATCCATTGAAATGCTACAAGAGACTCTAGAGTTCCTTCCATCCATTATTGTAAGCAGCTCACAGGCTAGTCAGGTCATCTGTGAAGCAGCTATTCAGTGTCACTACTTCAGAACCTACCATCCTGAGCTACTGTGTAAAGTGAGCAGATGCCTGGTTGAAACCAAACCTCTTCTGGATAGTGAGATCCTTCCTGCTTGGAGGGGCTAATCGGACCCGAGAAGAAAAAAACAGCTTTACCTGTTTCGTACCCGTGCTGATATCTTTGTGTATTACACACATCTAAAATACAACAAATCTTGAAAGACCCGGCTATTAAAATTAGAGGTTTATGGCAAGTCCCTGTCAATGTGACATAATGTACTTCTGTACTTTTTGAAGTTAAATGCACATGGCAGTGTTTCAGTGATAAATTCTCCAGTCTCTAACATGATAAGTTGGGGAGTTCTCATCTAAACTCTACAGTTGTTACAAATTATTTATTTGTGGCCCTTTTTCAATCTTGTAACAAGCTACAAAGATTTTTATTTTATAGATTACAAGCAATCTTCTAAAACTGGAAGACACTTTGGCCACACCAGCAACTGATTTAAAAGAACATTTCAACCTGATAAAATTCATTACTTATTTTCGATAAAATATTTGGGGGGGGGTCCAATCAAATATAGCTTGAAGCAAAATGAACACTATGGATATTAAATAAGTAAGGTTAAATAAGTAACCTTACTAAAAGGAGTCATTTGACAAATTAATTTTGTTAAAAGCTGTAGAAAAAAACAAATTAATATGACTGAATAAAATGTCTTATGAATTTTCTCAGAAAAGTCAGATGCAGTGGGGTATGATAGGCAATTTTCCAGAAACAAACAATCTAATTATGCATAGAAATATCAAGGGAAATGAAGGAAGAAGTACTGTAACACAAACAGAATAACGTTTCACTTGTTAGAACAACTATATCAGTAAACAATTTGCTAATCACTGTGAACAAAAAAGAAAATAGTTTAGGCTTTTGTTGTTTTGCTGTTGCTTTTTTCAGAATGTCAGTCTTTATGTACATAAAACACTTGCGAACAGGGACGTACCTAGAGCATTTGGCACCCGGGGCGGACCCTGAGTGTGCCCCCCCCCATAATAAAAATGTAAGAAAACGCCCACAATTTTTTCAATGTTTGAAAATTGTACAATTATAGATACCAGGAATAGTGTGCCATTCAGAGCCCATTAATAGTGTGCCAGTCAGATACCAGTAATATTGTGCCAGTCAGATACCAGTAATATTGTGCCAAACAGAGCCCAGTAATATTGTGCCAGTCAGATACCAGGAATATTGTGTCAGTCAGAGCCCAGTAATAGTGTGCCAGTCAGATGCCTGTAATATTGTGCCACTCAGAGCCCAGTAATATAGTGCCAGCCAGATGCCCAGTAATATTGTGCCAGTCAGAGCCCAGTAATATAGTGCCAGCCAGATGCCCAGTAATATAGTGCCAGTCAGAGCCCAGTAATATAGTGCCAGTCAGAGCCCAGTAATATAGTGCCACCCAGATGCCCAGTAATATAGTGAAAGTCAGAGCCCAGTAATATAGTGCTAGCCAGATGCCCAGTAATATAGTGCCAGTCAGAGCCCAGTAATATAGTGCCAGCCAGATGCCCAGTAATATAGTGAAAGTCAGAGCCCAGTAATATAGTGCCAGCCAGATGCCCAGTAATATTGTGCCAGCCAGATGCCCAGTAATATTGTGCCAGTCAGATGCCTGTAATATTGTGCCAGCCAGAGCCCAGTAATTTAGTGCCAGCCAGAGCCCAGTAATATAGTGCCAGCCAGATGCCCAGTAATATTGTGCCAGCCAGAGCCCAGTAATATAGTGCCAGTCAGATGCCCAGTAATATAGTGCCAGCCAGATGCCCAGTAATATAGTGCCAGTCAGATGCCTGTAACATTGTGCCAGCCAGAGCCCAGTAATTTAGGTCCAGCCAGAGCCGAGTAATATAGTGCCAGCCAGATGCCTGTAATATTGTGCCAGCCAGAGCCCAGTAAAATAGTGCCAGTCAGAGCCCAGTAATATAGTGCCAGCCAGATGCCCAGTAATATAGTGCCAGTCAGATGCCTGTAATATTGTGCCAGCCAGAGCCCAGTAATATAGTGCCAGCCAGAGCCCAGAAATATAGTGCCAGCCAGAGCCCAGTAATATAGTGCCAGCCAGATGCCTGTAATATTGTGCCAGCCAGAGCTCAGTAAAATAGTGCCAGCCAGATGCCCAGTAATATAGTGCCAGTCAGATGCCTGTAATATTGTGCCAGCAAGAGCCCAGTAATATAGTGCCAGCCAGAGCCCAGTAATATAGTGCCAGCCAGAGCCCAGTAATATAGTGCCAGCCAGATGCCAAGTAATATAGTGCCAGTCAGAGCCCAGTAATATAGTGCCAGCCAGAGCCCAATAATATAGTGCCAGCCAGAGCCCAGTAATATAGTGCCAGTCAGAGCCCAGTAATATAGTGCCAGCCAGATGCCTGTAATATTGTGCCAGCCAGAGCCCAGTAATATAGTGCCAGCCAGAGCCCAGTAATATAGTGCCAGCCAGAGCCAAGTAATATAGTGCCAGCCAGATGCCTGTAATATTGTGCCAGCCAGAGCCCAGTTAATATAGTGCCAGCCAGAGCCCAGTAATATAGTGCCAGCCAGAGCCCAGTAATATAGTGCCAGCCAGATGCCTGTAATATTGTGCCAGCCAGAGCCCAGTTAATATAGTGCCAGCCAGAGCCCAGTAATATAGTGCCAGCCAGATGCCTGTAATATTGTGCCAGCCAGAGCCCAGTAATATTGTGGCACCCAGAGCCCAGTAATATAGTGCCAGCCAGAGCCCAGTAATATAGTGCCAGTCAGAGCCCAGTAATATAGTGCCAGCCAGATGCCTGTAATATTGTGCCAGCCAGAGCCCAGTAATATAGTGCCAGCCAGAGCCCAGTAATATAGTGCCAGCCAGAAGCCTGTAATATTGTGCCAGCCAGAGCCCAGTTAATATAGTGCCAGCCAGAGCCCAGTAATATAGTGCCAGCCAGATGCCTGTAATATTGTGCCAGCCAGAGCCCAGTTAATATAGTGCCAGCCAGATGCCTGTAATATTGTGCCAGCCAGAGCCCAGTAAAATAGTGCCAGTCAGAGCCCTGCTTGTGTTAAACCACCCTCCTCCCCCCCTTCCCCATTACTTACCGATGCTGCTCTCTGCTCCCGGACCGACGCCTCCTCCGTGCAGTCTTCCCGCTTGCACGGAGGAGGGAAACACAGTCACCGGATGTGACGTAAAGGTCACATCCGGTTGCTGTGATTTTTTTTTTTTTACTTTTTTCCGGCGGCCGCGTCCAGCGGATGCGGCTGCCAGAAAAAAGTTAAGCAGCGCGATGCGGGGGGGGGGTGCCGGCAGCACGGGTGTCACCCCCGCTGGAGGTGTCACCCGGTGCGGTCCGCCCCCCCCCCTTGGGACGCCACTGCTTGCGATGACTATCCCCATGAATCATGCAATACAATGGGGCTGAAGTTAATCAAAATAGTATTAGTGCAATATGCCTAGATGCCCTGAAAGGGATATTTTATTCTAAAGTTGTTTTTACATAAAAGTGAATTCAGTAAGTTTTAAATGTAAATGTTTTCAAGGTAGGTATAATGATTCTAGACATCAGGGTTGCCATCAGCAGGGGGGGGGGGGGGGGGAGATACAGCGCTCGGGCCCCGGCCCTTTAAACACGGAGACAGTCACGATCGGGCAGCAGCCGGCAGATCCACATCCAGACATCATTTCTGCAGGCTTCTAGTCACAGCTGCCAGAAATGACGTCATGTCATATCGGGTGGCTGTATTTTATATATGCAGTGTGTGAACAGGAAGAAACACTGCGGAGGAGACGAGCAGCATCCAGGTAAGAACTGGGGAAGGGGAGAGGAGGGGGTATTGGCTATTAATGGACAAATTATCAGTGGCTATTTATGGACATATTATCAGTGGGCTATTAATGGACAAATTATCAGTGGCTATTACTGGACAAATTATCAGTGGCTATTACTGGACAAATTATCAGTGGCTATTGATGGACAAATTATCAGTGGCTAGTGGGAGTTAGAAGCAAAGAAGGAAAGTATATTTTGATTTTTACTGCAAGGGGAGCACTGTTTATTTTGTGTGCATTTGCTGGTTGAAAAAAAAAAAAAAACTGTTTTGGAGGGAAAAGGTTTGCAAGGCTGTTTGCAATCAGTTAATTAACCCCTTAAGGACAGAGCCTTTGAAACATTTTTGTCCTTTCTGGACAATGGCTATTTTAACATTTCTGTGCTGTTTGTGTTTAGCAGTAATTTTCTTCTTCGTCATTTGCTGTACCCACACATATTATATATTGTTTTTATCGGGACAAAAAGGGCTTTCTATGGATGCCATATTTTTGATCATATCTTATCATATTATTAAAAAAAAAGAATAAAATATGGTAAAAAAAAAAAAAAATACACAAATTTCTTTGTTTTTATTTGAAACAACTTCTCCTCATCGACAAAAGCGAACGAAAAAACATGCTAAATAGATTCTACTATTTCTCCTGAGTACAGGGATACCACCCATGCATAGGTTTGTTGGGTTGTTTGGGGGCTAAAATGCCAAATTTGTGAGGTGCAGTTTTTTGTTTTCCAACTTGACATTTTGACATGCAGACAGCCTGCACCCATGTCCCATTTGGGACATATTTGAAACCAGCCAGTGTATTTTACCCCATCAACCCATATATTTTTTAAAAGTAGACACCCTAGGCTATCTCAAATGGTGGTATTTTTACACTTTCCATGCACTAATTCTACCACCAGCCTTTGTCAAAGTTTGTGGTAGTAATTTTTTTGGGGTTTTTTTTCACAAACCTTGTACTTTAGACATGAATTTACAGATTTTGGTATGTGTCACTGCCAAATAACACCCCAATAAGTGTTCAGCAACATCTCTTGAGTACAGGGATACCACCCATGCATAGGTTTGTTGGATTGTTTGGGGGGTAAAAGGCCAAATTTGGGAGGTGAAGTTTTTGGTTTTCCAATTTGAAATTTTGACATGCAGACAGCCTGCACCCATGTCCCATTTGGGACATATTTGAAACCAGCCAGTGTATTTTACCCCATCAACCCATATATTTTTTAAAAGTAGACACCCTAGGCTATCTCAAATGGTGGTATTTTTACACTTTCCATGCACTAATTCTACCACCAGCCTTTGTCAAAGTTTGTGGTAGTAATTTTTTTGTGTTTTTTTTTCACAAACCTTGTACTTCAGACATGAATTTACAGATTTTGGCATGTGTCACTGCCAAATAACACCCCAATAAGTGTTCAGCAACATCTCTTGAGTACAGGGATACAACCCATGCATAGGTTTGTTGGGTTGTTTGGGGGGTAAAAGGCCAAATTTGGTAGGTGCCGTTTTTGGTTTTCCAAATTGAAATTTTGACATGCAGACCGCCTGCACCCAGCATTTGAAAACAGCCAGTGTATTTTGCCCCATCAACCCATATATTTTTTAAAAGTAGACACCCTACGCTATTTCAAATGGTGGTATTTTAACACTTTCCATGCACTAATTCTACCACCAGCCTTTGTCAAAGTTTGTGGTAGTAATTTTTGTGTGTTTTTTTTTCACAAATATTGTATTTTAGACATAAATTCACAGATTTTGGTATGTGTCACTGCCAAACAATAACCCAATATGTGTTCAACAACATCTCCTGAGTACAGGGATACCACCCATGCATAGGTTTGTTGGGTTGTTTGGGGGCTAAAAGGGCCACATTGTGAAGGTGCGCATTTTCAACTTGGAATATTGACGTGTAGCCAGCCTGAGCCCATCTTTCATTTGGGACTTTTTTTTAAAGTAGGACAGTGTATTTTACCCCAAAAAGTATATATTTTGTAAAAGTAGACACCCTAGGCTATCTCAAATGGTGGTATTTTAACACTTTCCATGCACTAATTCTGCCACCAGCCTTTGTCAAAGTTTGTGGTAGTCATTTTATTGTGTATTTTTTCCCACATACATTGTACTTTAGACACAAATTCACATATTTCGGTATGTGTCACTGACAAACAATACCACAATATATGTTCAGCAACATCTCCCGAGCACAGGGATACCACCCATGCATAGCTTTGTCAGCTTTGTTGGGTGTTGAAAGGCTACATTTGAGAGGTGCGCTTTTTGATTTTCAAACTTGGAATTTGAACATGTAGAGCAAGGAAGGGGTTAATAGCTCTTATAAGAGCCTTTGTAGTACTGTACAAAAAAGTTAACCCCTAAAAATGCACAGACAAGAAAAAATGTTCTGCTGTGCAGTGATCAGTGGCAGGGAAGGGGTTAATACACTACACTATACAAAGGGTATGGCTTTTATAAAAGCCCTTGGGACTCACAATTTTTTAACATTTTATTTAATTTATTACAATTAAAAAATTATGTTATACAGATCTGTCTCTTTCCCTCACTAAAACTCAAGTGAGGAGAGGGAGGCAGATCCATATGGGTCAGAACAATATTTACGAACCAGACGAATGGTGATGCTCATCTGAGAAATCACCAAACCACCTTTGCCACTGATCGGCTGTTACTGATCGCTATACACGCGTTCAGACAGCTTCAAAAGGAATACACGTAATCCCCTAGTGGGTATAACTAACCCCTAGCGAGTCTGACAAAAAAAATGCTGATGCAAAAAAAAATCCTTCTGCGACTAGATTGCTCCATATGCGCTGCTTAGGCAGTGACCATATGCACTGCTTAGGCAGTGACCATATGTGCTGCTTAGGAAGTGATATACGGCAAGGAAGGGGTTAATAGCTCTTAAAAGAGCCTTTGATATACTGTAATAAATCAAAGTAAAAAAAAAATAACCCCTAAAAAAATGCACAGACAGCAAAAAATGTGCTGCTGTGTAAGATCACTGCGTACACAGCGATCAATTGCAGGGAAGGGGTTAAATACTGGAAACGGCTTTTATAAAAGCCTTTGGGTCTCAATTCAATTAAATATATTATAATTAAAAACTTACATTATACAGCTCTGTCTCCCTCCCTCACTAAAACTCAAGTGAGAGGGAGGCAGATCTACACGGGTCAGATCAAATATTTACAAATATTGATCTAACCAGACGAATGGTGATGCTTATCTAAGCAAACGCCAACCCGCCTTTGTCACTTATCAGCTGTTACTGATCGCTATACATGCGGTCAGACAGCTAAAAAAAATTTTTTACGTTAAACGTAGTCCCCTAGCGGGTATAATTAACACGTGACGGGTGTAATAAAAAAGTTTAAAAAAAATTAAAAATGCTTCTGCAGCAAGATTGATGCATTTGCGTCAGATCGCTGCTTAGGCAGTGATCTACAGCAAGAAAGGGGTTAATCTCTCTTAAAAGAGCTTTTTTTTATACTGTAATGAATTACAGTAAAATAAAATAAACCCCTAAAAAATGCACAGACAGCAAAAAATGTTCTGCTGTGTATGATCACTGCGTACACAGCGATCAATGGCAGGGAAGGGGTTAAATGGCTTTTATAAAAGCCCTTGGTGGTTAAAATTGTATGAAATATTTTTTTTATTATTTTATTTTATTTTTTACTTTATCTGATCTGTCTCTCTCCCTTACTAAAACTAGTAAGGTGAGGGAGGCAGATCAATACTTGTCAAAGGCAATATTTACTAATATTGCCTTTGACAGTATGATAAGTGCTCATCAGAGCACTTACCATACATGCCTGCACAAAGATCACATAGATCTGTTGTGCCGGCATTGATTGGCTCCCCCTAGAGCATCGGAAGTGAAATACTTTCACTTCCGATGCTCTTGCCATTAGAAGGGAAGCGATGCCTGTACAGGCAGCATTCCCTTCTACTGAGCCGATGGGGTCGCTCAGGAGAGCGACCACCATCGGCTCTGGGGAGCATCAAGGTGTTACTAAGTGCCTCGCTAGCGAGGCACTTTAGAAACACTGCAGATGCTTAGAAAGCGAACGATCGTTCGCTTTCTAAGCACATGTGTGCAGCCGGCGCAGCCATTTTTAAATGTGGAGTGATCGTAGCGCGCCCCTGCACATTTGGGGGGTGTTGCACAATGCCTCTACCTAGAGGCATTGTAGCAACACCGTTAGAGTAAAGAAAGCGACCGCTGGTCGCTTTCTTTACTCAGTTTAGTGCATGACGTGCCAGGCACGTCACCTGTCGGCAAGTCCTCGATTTGCCGTGACGTGCCTGGCACGTCATCTGTCGTTAAGGGGTTAACCTTCTCTGGGAGTCTGTTTACTTTGAAGGCCATTTAACTGGAAGGAGCAGGCGAATAGTGAGCCAGGCGAATACAAGGGAGCAGCTTCTAAAGTGAAAAAGCTTCTTAAGTGTGGGAGTTAGAAGCAAAGAAGGAAAGTATATTTTGATTTTTACTGCAAGGGGAGCACTGTTTATTTTGTGTGCATTTGCTGGTTGAAAAAAGAAAAAAAACTGTTTTGGAGGGAAAAGGTTTGCAAGGCTGTTTGCAATCAGTTAATTAACCTTCTCTGGGAGTCTGTTTACTTTGAAGGCCATTTAACTGGAAGGAGCAGGCGAATACAAGGGAGCAGCTTCTAAAGTGAAAAAGCTTCTTAAGTGTGGGAGTTAGAAGCAAAGAAGGAGGGTAAAGTATAAATCTTTTATTTTTTTATTCTTTATTCTATTTTTTATTTTGTGGTTTACACTAGAGAGCATGTTGGACAATGCCACTAAGTGCATGCCTTGCAGCATGTATGCGGTCTTGGAGCAAGTTCCCCAGGGTCCATACCACTGCTGCAGATGTGAGCAGGTTGCTGCTTTGGAAAATATAATATTAGATCTAAAGAGGCAACTGGCAACACTTAGGGACATAAGCAACATGGAGCGGAGTTTACTGCTCACGGAGCAGGCATTGGCTGGGGCCAGTGTAGAGGAGGGTGATGATGGAGGGGAAGAGGTTTCTAGGGCAGAGAGCTGGGTTAGTTGTGTAAGGGGCAGTAGGGGTCGGAGAGCTAGGGAGGCTTGTTCTGAGCTGGTTCACCCCAACATGTTTGCCAGCTTGTGTGAGGATGCTGGGGGGATTAGCTCAGAAGAGGCATTTCTGGGGCAGGCGGACTCTCCTAGCAGCCAGGTGAGTAGCCTCTCCAGCACAGTTGGGAGCCAGGACACTAGGAAGGCTAGACAGGTTGTGGTGGTAGGGGATTCTATTATTAGGAAGGTAGATAGGGTAATCTGTCGCCAGGACCCTGAATGCCGAACTGTATGTTGTCTCCCGGGTGCTCGGGTTCGGCATGTTGCGGACCGGGTAGGCAGATTATTGGGAGGGGCTGGGCATGATCCAGCGGTCATAGTACACATTGGTACTAATGACAAAGTAAATGGTAGGTGGGGGGTCCTTAAAAATGATTTTAGGGAACTAGGAAAGAAGCTAAAGGAAAGGACCTCCAAGGTAATATTCTCTGAAATATTACCAGTGCCACGCGCTACGTCAGGGAGACAGCGGGAGCTTAGGGAGATTAATGCCTGGTTGCGAAGGTGGTGCAAGCAAGAGGGATTTGGGTTCTTAGAGCACTGGGCAGACTTTGCAGTCGGCTACAGACTCTTTGGACGGGATGGGCTGCACCTCAATGATGAGGGGGCTGCGGTATTAGGGGTGAGGATGGCTAGAGGGTTAGATGAGCTTTTTTTTTTTTTTCCTCTGGGGGGAGGGTCAAGATCAAAATGAAGCAATGGCAGCTAGAGTAGATTGGAAGGTGGGTATAGCTATGGCAAAGGAGGAGGAAAGCGCTGGTGGGGTTAACATAGATCATAGGGAGGTACATACAATTAAACCTGCGGGCATTACGTGTTTGTCAACTAAACAGAAAATGGGTAGTAATCTCAAATGTCTTTTATCAAATGCAAGAAGCTTGACAAACAAAATGGGTGAGCTGGAGATACTGGTAAGTGCTGAACAGTATGATTTAATCGGAATCACGGAAACGTGGTGGGATGAGACCCACGACTGGTCAGTTAATTTACAAGGCTACTCACTTTTTAGAAAGGACAGAGTAAATAGAAAAGGGGGAGGGATATGTCTATATGTAAATCCTAAACTAAAGCCCAGTATTAAGGAAGGTGTGCATGACGTAACTGGAACTGATGTGGAGACACTGTGGGTGGAGATTAGCTTAGACACTAAAAAGAATCGCACATTACTTGTAGGTGTATGCTACAAGCCACCAAATATTAGCATTGATGGAGAAGATCAGCTGTTATTACAAATTGAAAAGGCTGCAAATCTGAATGAAGTTCTAATCATGGGAGATTTTAATTACCCAGATATAGATTGGAATTGTGGCACAACTAGTTCCGCTAAGGGCAGCAAGTTTCTGAATCTGCTTAATAACACATTTATGGCACAATTAGTAGACACCCCAACTAGAATGGATGCCTGTCTGGATTTAGTAATAACAAACAATGAGCAGCTTATCTCAAACGTCAAAGTAAGAGAACACTTGGGCAACAGTGACCATAACATGGTTTCGTTTGAGATTAAGTGTTTTGGTGGCGTAGTTACCAATTTGCTTTTTTGCATTAATTTTAGAAGGGCCAACTTTGATGGACTAAGGGCATCAATGGAATATTTAGACTGGGAACGATTGTTTTCTGGACTAAACACAGAAGACAAGTGGAATGCCTTTAAGCACACATTACAAAAGTACACATCCCAATATATACCTTTGGGAAACAAATACAAAAGACACAAATCAAAACCAATGTGGCTTACCTGTACCGTGAAACAGAAAATGCAAAACAAGAAAATGGCATTCAAACATTATAAAAGCAAGGGATCAACATTATCATTTATAAAATACAAAGATGCCAACAAAGCCTGCAAAAAGGCAATTAAAATGGCTAAATTGGAAAACGAGAAAAGGATTGCCAAGGAGAGTAAAATTAACCCCAAATTTTTTTATAAGTATATAAATGGAAAAAAGCTAAAGAGGGAAAATGTTGGGCCCTTGTTATCCCAAATGGGAAATTTGGTAAGTGAGGACAGAGAAAAAGCAGACATTTTAAATACTTTTTTTTCTTCGGTTTATACTAAGGAAGAACAGATGGATGAGCCCCTGCTACCAGAAGTTACGGAACAGTCACCACAAACATGGGATTGGCTGACACAGGAAAAAGTGTTTATGCAATTAAACTCTGTTAAGATAGACAAGGCCCCAGGGCCAGATGGTATACACCCAAGGGTCCTTAGAGAGTTAAGCATAATTCTGGCCAGACCAATATTTATGATCTTTAGGGATTCGTTCAGTTCAGGTATAGTGCCAACAGACTGGCGAAAGGCGGATGTCATTCCAATATTTAAAAAGGGATTAAAATCTCTGCCTGGTAATTATAGGCCAGTGAGCTTGACATCTGTAGTGGGGAAATTATTTGAAGGATTGCTAAAGGTGTACACTCAAGAATACATCTTGAATCAGAATATAATTAGTAAAAGTCAACATGGTTTTGTGAAAGACAGGTCTTGTCAAACAAACTTAATAACATTCTATGAAGAGGTCAGTAAAAATATAGATCTAGGTGTGGCAGTTGATGTGATCTATTTGGATTTTGCTAAAGCATTTGATACAGTTCCACACAAAAGGTTACTCTACAAATTGAGAGAAATAGGATTGGGGGCAAATGTATGTATTTGGATTGAAAATTGGCTAAAAGATAGAACACAGAGGGTTGTTGTAAATGGTAAAGCTTCAAATTGGACCAGGGTAGTGAGCGGAGTACCTCAGGGGTCTGTTTTGGGACCTCTTCTTTTTAATCTGTTTATTAATGATCTCCCACGTTGTGCTGAGTGCCATGTCTCAGTATTTGCTGATGACACAAAATTAGGTAAGGTAATAAAGACTAATCTTGATGTTTTTTCTTTACAGGAAGATTTGGACAGAGTGGGGAACTGGGCAAGAAAGTGGCAAATGAGGTTCAATATAGACAAATGTAAAGTTATGCATTATGGGAAAAATAATAACAAAGCAACATATACGTTAAATGGTATTTCCCTGGGAAAAACTATTAACGAAAAGGATTTAGGAATCATTGTAGATAACAAACTTGGCAACAGTGCCCAATGCCAGTCAGCAGCTGCAAGGGCCAATAAGATATTGGCATGTATAAAACGAGGTATAGATTCACGGGAGGAGGACATCATCTTGCCTCTTTACAAATCAATGGTAAGACCTCACCTTGAATATGCAGTACAATTCTGGGCACCAGTCCTTAAAAAGGATATTAAGGAACTAGAAAAAGTGCAAAGGAGAGCTACAAAATTAATAAGGGGATTGGAGGATCTTAGTTATGAAGAGAGACTTAAAAAATTGCATTTATTTACTTTAGAAAAAAGGCGTCTTAGAGGGGATATGATAACATTATATAAATATGTGCAGGGCCAATATAAGGAGCTCTCCAGGGACCTGTTCATTAATAGAAATGTACAAAGAACAAGAGGTCACCCCCTGAGACTGGAAGAGCAAAGATTTCATAGGCAGCAAAGGAAGGGATTCTTTACGGTAAGGACAATAACATTATGGAACTCACTGCCAAGAGAGGTAGTGCTATCAACCACAATAGATGCATTTAAAAATGGTCTGGATGATTTTTTAGAAAAGCAGAACATACAGGAGTATTAATAATAGAATGAGCATTAATAATAATAGAGCTTTTTGATCCAAGGAGAAATCTGATTACCCTTTTGGAGTCAAGAAGGAATTTTTTTCCCCTTAGGAGGCAACATTCGAAAAAGCTTCTTTGGGGTTTTTTTTTTTTTGCCTTCTTTTGGATCAAAACGCAGAAATGATAGGTAGAAGGGTTGAACTTGATGGACTTTTGTCTTTTTTCAACCTAAATTACTATGTTACTATGTATTAATGGACAAATTATCAGTGGCTATTGATGGACAAATTATCAGTGGCTATTGATGGACAAATTATCAGTGGCTATTGATGGACAAATTATCAGTGGGCTATTGATGGACAAATTATCAGTGGGCTATTGATGGACAAATTATCAGTGGGCTATTAATGGACAAATTATCAGTGGGCTATTGATGGACAAATTATCAGTGGCTATTGATGGACAAATTATCAGTGGATATTAATGGACAAATTATCAATGGCTATTAATGAGCAAATTATCAGTGGCAAATTAATGAGCAAATTATCAGTGGGTTATTAATGGATAAACTATCCAGGGAGGGGGCCAAGAATTTATTTCAGTAAGGGGCCCTGAAATTTCTGCTGGGGGCCGTGCTACACATTGCTGGGTTTTTTTTTGGTTTTTTTACTGGCTTTTAATTTTATTTGACATTTCCTCACCAATTTTAAACAGGAAGTTGTCAAAGAAACATATAATGTTTAGGCAGGTAAGAACCATTCAAACTATCGAGTATGCCCAATTTCTGCTAAACAAAATGAAGTAGCGTTATGCCTATTCCATGCTTAAACTCCTTCATTGTATTAACCTCTACCACTTCTGCTACAGCTTGAATGCTATGCCGTTCATCAACTACAGCTCAGTAAAATAACACTTTCTGATATATCTTTTGAATCTTTGCCCCCTCTAATTTAAGATTCTCTCTCCTATTGTGGTAGTTTTTCTTCTTTTAAATATTCTCTCCTCCTTTACTGCGTGTATAACTGTATGTATTTAAATGTTTCTGTCGTATCCCCTCTGTTTCGTGTTTACTCCAAGCTATACATGTTAGGATCCTTTTCACCTTTCCTACTAAGTTTTATCCATGCCCTAGTTTAGTAGCCCTTTTTTGAATTTTCTCCCAAGTAACTATATCCTTCTGGAGATATGGTCTCCAGTACTGTGTACAATACTCCAAGTGAGGTCTCACCAGTGCTCTGTACAACAGCATGAGCACTTCTCTCTTTGTGATGCTAATATCTCTCTCTATACACCCAAGCACCCTGCTATCGTCTCCTGCTGCTCTATTACATTGTCTAGCTATCTTTTAGTTCTCTGAAATAATTTCCCCTAATTCCTTTTCCTCAGATGCTAAGGTCATAAGACACAATGGGAAGTCACGAGTGTAAGAAAATCTTTTCCAATCTGTCGGCTGAAAATACAATTTTTTATTTACGCTACCATTCAAAAGTTTGGGGCCACTTAGAAATGTCTTTGGTTTCCATGAAAACATACATCAAATGAGTTGCAAAAAGAATAGGTTATGAGGTTAGAAATAATGATTTTTAATTTAAATAATAATTGTGTCCTTCAAACTTTGCTTTTGTCAAAGTATCCTCCATTTGCAGAAATTACCGCCTTGCAGACCTTTGGCATTCTAGTTGTCAAACAATCTAATTATACACAGAAATATCATGGGAAACGAAGGGAGAAGTACTGTAACAAACAGAATAGCATTTCACGTTAGAAAAACTATATCCGTAAACAGTTTGCTAATCACTGTGAACAAAAAAGTTGTTGTTTTGATGTTGCTTTTTTCAGAATGTCAGTCTTTAACTATGTGAAACACTTGTGAAGACTATCCCCATGAATCATGCAATGCTATGGGACTGAAGTTAATCAAAATAGAATTATTGCAATAGGCTTAGCTGCCCCTAAAGGGATATTTTATTCTAAAGTTGCTCTTACGAGAAAGTGAATTCAGTAAATTTTAAATGTAAATGTTTTCAAGGTAGGTCTAGCGATACTAGACATTACATTGCTTTGTTTTACCGGCTTGGTAAGTCATTTTATTTGGCATTTTCTTTTTAACAGTAGGAATAAGACACAACACAACAAAGTCAGGAGGCTAAATAAAATATATTTCAAGAAAATACATTTTTGTATGTATGGATATTTCAAATATGACAAATTAAGGCAGCAATTACAACTTTATCTATGCAATGAACATTGGCTTTGTGCTTTAAAAGCCTTGGTCCCATGCCAGTCTCAGGGGTCTTGTTGCAGCATTGTTTTGGTATTACCTATGAATCTACTGAATAAGATATAAAATACATCATTTCAATTAAGGGTATAAAAGACATTGCCAAGTAGGACATCATTCAGTTTCTTTTGTTCCTTGGCGGAGGTGGTAAGCGTGAACTTGCAGCAGTGATCCATTACTAGATGCGGAGGCCTAACCGTGGGTGAGATCAAATGTGTGGGGAAGGGGATTATTATATTATATTTATACATATATAGAGAGAGAAAGAGTGAGATTAAATGGGGTTGTTGCTCTGTGGGGTTTGGCTGTGTGTTTGTGATAAATGGGTAGCATTGTGGTGTTGTCTTATAATAAATACCTTTTAATGTAGACAAATCTTTGTGCTTGACTACTGGACAATAGCAGAGTGTCAGCGAGTCAGATGTAACTAAGTAATCCTAGTCAAGGGTTAGGTAGCCAGAGAACAACCAAATAGCAAATCTAAGACAGGGGTCAAGAAACCAGAGAAGCAGCAATACTAAGGCCAAGTCCAAAGGATAAAAACAGGAGGCACACAGAGGTGGAGAAACTCCACTGTAGCATAATACAACTGACCACTGACCATAGTTCACTGTGGGGTTTTATAATGCCTCCGTGATATCAGAGGTCAGCTCTGCCTTCTCTGTCACCTCATGAATATTGATGATGTGCACATGCACGGAAACCACGTGAATGTCCGGTGATGTCTCCCAAAATGGGGAGAAGGAGAGCCATGGGAGCCTCTGGTAGGTTACTTACAATAAGATATGTACACTGAAATCATAAAAAGTGTACACAACGTGTGCTTGGAGGTGAACTGGTGAAACATAAAAAGACTAAAAACAATAACTCATATGATTTCTTATGATAAAATTGAAATCTTTTTCATTTTTCCATTTCTCAAAAGTATTCAATACTGTAGGAGAAAATACAAGAAGCCATTTGTGTAGTATCAATGTATTGATTTTAAAAACTGATTTGGGATTCTATGATAATTGAACAGGGTTTATTGTTTTCAAGAATATTTAATCTTTAGAGACTCCAGAATACTACTATCCCATTGCAGCAACAATTGTTAATTTGAAAAATGCTACATAAATGGCACTGCTGCTTTACTATCTTAAAGCATTTTCTGCTACAATAAACAGACAATGAAGATTTTCATTATATCATAAGAAACTGTAGGAGATATTGTTCTTAGTGATGTTATATTTCACCTGTTCACCCTTAAGCACATTTTATGTACACTTTTTTTGCTATCATTGATCACTTCAGTGTAAATAACTTATACTTGTATGGTGTTTTAATGTAGAATTCAAAAAAGGTTAAGTTTTAACTTATTGAGTTGGAATATCATAAAACGTATTTCTCTTGTCTCCTGGTCATGATTCTATGGGTTTCTTCTTTTAAAAGAAAAAACACTACCAAAACTAGAGGACATAGAGGGGAAACATTTTAAAAGTAATATCAGGAAGTATTACTTTACTGAGAGTGTAGGGGATGTATGGAATAGCCTTCCAGCGGAAGTGGTAGAGGAAAACACAGTCAAGGATTTAAGCATGCGTGGGATAGACAAAATGCTATCCTAGATACAAGATAGGGAACTGGGGACTAATAAAAGTATTTCGAAAATTGGGAAGACTAAATTGACCAAATGATTCTTATCTGCCGAAACATTCAACGTTTCTATGTTTGTTTATCCCCTTCAGATTAGTGATTAGGGGATATAGGGGAATTTGAAGGTTATCTCCTTTTTATATCTTTTGCAAAGTTATATCCTGTATGTCTGATTTTTGTAAAGAAAACAATAATATTAATACAGAATATAAAAGCACAAGCCGTCATAAAAGCACATTTTTACTGCCCTAACTGCACACTATTCCTTTCTATTACAGTATACCCTTTGTAAAATTCTTTGTTACAATATCATCCTATGAGTACTTTGTATTGCCCTTGAAGGCACTTGGCACATAAGATTATACTAATGGTGTTAAAATCATTCTTCAAGGACCACTTCAAAACAGACCAGTTTGGTTTACCCAACTGCGCATTCAAATGGTGGATTCGCATTTCATGAAATCCAGGGAAAATGCAAGGATCAGTTCTAATTGACTTAAAAAACCTAATGAAGTCAATGTCTAGAAATAACATTTCAGCTGCAGTTGCATGTAAAGAGTAAATGTGGAAAATAATGAAGGAAAATAGAAAATGGAATTAAAATCAATTACTGCAGTATGCTCACACACAGATGATCTCGATTATAATTAGCATTAAGGCCATATGAAATGTACTGATGATTCCCCAATAAAATCTTCTACATCTTTCATTTAACTATAAAAATTAAACAATATTTTGGTCATCTGAACATGTGTAGTTTACACATAGGGGTATTTGTTAAAATGCAATGCTGTAGCAAAGTTACAAAAGTGAAGCAATTAGCAGGAACATTCCACGGGTTTCCCTTAAGATTTCTCAATTTTTATAACCTCAATCAGTAAAGGGTCTTAGTATGTTTTGTGTTTCTGATTAAGGACAACTGTGATATTTGACACCTAATCTAAGCAAAGTTTTTAACTTTTATGATAACACATGGTGCCACTACAGAAGTATGTGGTGGAGCAGTAATTACTAAACGTTTTGTTGGTAAAAGTATTGTAGGATGCATAGTTCACTGCAGATGGCTTGCCAAACGGTTGTCATTGCTGTCATAAAGTGATAATATCAGCAAACAAAGCCTGCGTTAAAGCAATTATGAAGATATCATTCATAATGAAAAAAATTGTCTGCTGATAATTTATCGTATTCTATTTAAAATAATTACAGTTTGTTACAAACAATGATTGTTGCCAAGTGTTATTAAAACAGATTGTAATTACGGAAATGTACATTTCAATTGTTCAGGAGAATATTAATTATTATTGTGAATGCTAAATTAATCACCACTGTTTTTATGTGTTATGCTAGGAACTTATAGAGGCAGTTCCTAAAAAACTGATATAAAGTATAAAGTGCTATAACAGGCCTGCCTATTCTACCAAGCCACTAAGACCACATGCATTCTAAGCACTTAAAACATGTAAGAGAAAATCTAATGAGAGCATGTAGAGAGAGGCAATCTCAAGCCAGTGTACTCTGTGAGGTTACTGAATCTTAGAGGCTCCTGTGAAATTATTTTCAATGTAAAACTACAGGAGAAATGTAAATTATGTCCAAGTAAAAATAAGAGGAAAACATGTATTCTGAGAATAAACGAGGTAGAACTGGCCCTTTGAGTAATTTCTTTTTGCACAATGGATATTACAATTACATTTATCTGATATATCGTCTGAGACACCCTTGGACATTCCGCCAGGCCAACTGGAAATGTACAATGCTCCCAGTCCATGGTGTTGACTGATGTTCTGTGAGCACTTCAGGGATACAAAGTGGTGTTATGCCCAAACTGGACAAATTAGCTTCAACAAAAGAGTTACAAATATATATAAAGTGACAGGCGCTATATGTTGTAAAAATGTGAAAAATTGTGAAAAAATGAGTTATGCAGCAACACTAGTGCAAATCCCCCAAAACAGCATAAAAAAGACTGTCATGAAGAAGCCCGATAGGGAGAAACACGTCACAGTCTAGTGACATTCATCCAAAGCGACGCGGAAGTGCACCACGTGTACCTACCTTTATTCCTTGGCAGCCAGCTGACAGGAAAAAGAACATATATCGTCTTGCCTGCATTCTCTATACGCCGGGAACTGGAAGGACTGGTGATTGGTGACTTTTATGACTGCACACGCTAATCTGCTTTTACTGTTTTTATATTGAGCCTCAATCTGTTCCGGAGGCAAATAAAGTATACTCTATTTTACCCAACTGCCTGAGAGCTGTACCTAGGAACAATAGGACTAACACGCTTTTACACTTAGAGCCGGTACATAAGGGCTCTGCACTGTGTGAGTTCAACTCTTGGGGGGGATAATATATTCCCGTTTTATCTTGCACAGTATACCGCACATTATATGTATTTGTCTGTTTGTTTTTTATATATACCATTTTTGAGAAGAGGCGTCTGTAAGATTCATTCTCACTTAGAAGAAAAAATTCTTCTTTTCATTTGATAAGTATTTTATTTATTGCGCAACACTTTTATAACTTTTCACTTAGCTTCAACAAAAACCTGTTACTAAGTTTTCCCTTTCACGTATGTGCATAAAGATAGCAGGTCTGATATAGATCGGTAATTCTTGAAAAATTTCTTCACACATAAATATTTTACTTTTCCACAACTAGATGCTATCTACATTGCTTTTAAGGTGGTGTGACTTCAGTATTTGTGTTTCTTTGCCCTCTCACTTTCTTCTCTATTATACCTCTTCAGTCTCACTAACTTATCCTAAGGAGACTGACCTCTTTGCTTGACCTTCTGTGGCATAAATCTGATATGACGGTGCCTGGGCAATTCCTCTGTCGATCTATAATGTAAAAGACCTAACTAATTGTGGAATATTTTTTTATACCACAAACTCGTCATCACAGCACATCATACTACATCCTTACTTCTAAGATAGACAAAGGGACACGGACATAGCTAATTAACAATGTACTAGCAAACATATTCACAAATTCTTTGGTTTTTCAAGTACTTCCTGGTGATATTACTTTTGCCCAAGATTCAGGGTAAAATAAAATAAAAAAACAGAGTTGTCTAAATAAAAAAAAAAGTTTCTACTAATTGAAGTTAATTTATAAACTTACCCCAAAATGCTTCAAATATAATTTGATGAACATGTCCTATGGCTTTCTGACCAATAAATGTTCTAAGGTTTAAACTGTGATCAGCATGTCTTTTAGGAAGTTTAAAATACTGGGGCAGACTCTATGCCAGGCATTAAGGCTAAAAAAAAGTTAAAGGTTGAATACTGCACGGTATTCTTAGAGGAATAACGTGGGTTCAACTGCAACAGGGATTGCAAATATTCTGTGCATTATAGCACTGGTATTGCAGTAATTGAATAATGGAGCCTTGCATAACACACCATTAACCACTATTTAGTGTTATCCTATCAATAGGATTAAAATTACCGGCCACCCTCTGGGCACATTAAACAAAAAAGTGGGTCAGTGCTATGCTCATAGTGACTAAATAAATAAAAATATAGGTCCCCTGGGGACATGGTCTGGAGCTATGCCGATTGCCCCACAATAAATAAAAAATAGGCCCCGTGGGGCCACTGGCCAGCAAGATACCTCTGGCCCCATAATAAAATAAAAAAATAAAAAACAGAGAATCAATGTCACTATACAATGTCACATTGCCAGTTTAGTTAATCTCATAATGCATTAGATAAAACTAAAGGTAAACAATAAGTCATGTTTCATTTAAAGATTGCATAAAGTGTAGGCATTTTAAGTAGAACTTTAATGAACAAATTACAATAAAGTACCTTATTGAGGTATAAGATGTATCTAAGGAAAGTAAAGCAATGAAATACTTCCCAAACATTTCTTCATATTGCAATGACATTGAGAAAGGAGAGACAAAAACATCCAAAAGGACACTAATAGTGTAATATATCCATGTGAAGTCAGATCCTGACAAAGCCTTCTGAGAGAAAGCATGCATGCAACATTGGGGGGAGAAGTCTTACACATAAGTCTGACTGGAGGTCTCTAAAAGGCTGATCACAGAACTGCTGTTAGGACACCGGAGAACACACACTGCACAGAATTGTGCACATGTGCATTAGCACTGCCAGTTTGAGTGACAGCATTAGCACACATGCATGGTAGCCCTGACACTCAAACTCCCAAATTTTGCCCCTCAAGTCCCAATTTGCTGTGGACAGAAGTTAGGAGGCATCTCAAACCCATCTGACCCAAGATTCTAAACAACATGCATAACCCCCAATTGCCATGTAATTCCACAGACAAAAGAGAGTGAATACTGCACAATCACAAGGTCATACGCATGTTCAGTAGTGCTGTCACTTTGACATTCCCCCTAGTGTCATGCAACGTTAGTTGGGCATGTTTGGAAGTATGATGCGTGTAGTTACTGCTCTATTGGTAACCCTTCCATCAGTAGCACGCAGAAGGTATTGATGGCCTTCCATGTTGTGACTTTCTTTGAACAGGTAAATACCTTGTAACTAGTGTTGAGAGAATCCAAACCACACTGTTCGGGTTCGTACCGAACATTACGTTTTTTGGACCCCGGACCCGAACACGGACATTCCACTGTATGTTCATGTTGGAGTTCGGGCTTCGGCGATTACATTGTATGTAATGCTATTGGCTTTCTATAAAACGAAATAGAGTCCCCATTCATAAGAAATTCTTATGAATGGGGACTCTATTTCAGTTTATAGAAAGCCAATAGCATTACATGTATTCCATAAACCGAAAGTCTATAAACCAAAAAACATTCGGTTTATAGACTTTCGGTTTATAGAATAGCAATAGCACCTGAGAGTCAAATAGAACCGCCAAATACTGTGCTTACAGCGCACTTTAAAAAAATTCTAATAGTTTTGGGTGCTAAATAGTACATTTGCGTCTTGCGGTGCACTTCATATCTGAGAGTCAAATAGAACCGCCAAATACTGTGCTTACAGCGCACTTTGAAAAATTCTGGTTACCTCCTCTTCCTCCTCCAGCGCCGCTTCCACCTACACCGCCACGGTCACCGCCTCCTCAACCTATGGGTCACTTAGTATAAACTGAAAGAGAATAGCCTGCACTCCAACCCTCTCTCAAATGGATAATTCTGTTGATCCTCCTGGCAGCCATGCTTTAGATTTAGATTTATGTTCATCAAAAACTAAAATCAAAGATTCCATCTAGTGCTATTTTATGGCTCAGCTGTATTTGTAATTTGTATGTATTTTATGTTATTTGAAGTTATTTCCCTATCCATATTTGTTTGCAGGGCACTTGTCCTACTCTTACCCCCATTTTACTTCCTTTTGCAGCCCTCTAGCCCTTTCCAGGACTTTTTTAGAGGCATTTTAGTGGCCAAAAGTTCAGGTCCCCATTGACTTCAATGGGGTTCGGGTTTCGGGGTCAAGTTCGGGCCGAAGTTCAGCCGAACCCGAACATCCAGGTGTCCGCTCAACTCTACTTGTAACATTATTAAAAATAATATTCAAGAATGCAGAATGTAGACTGTAGAAATTTCAAAAAAGGAAATTAAGGAGCCATTCTGCTAAATCGTGTAGCGACAAATGAAAATAAAAATACCCCAAATACATTGTTATATTATTTTAAGATAGTTTTAGTCAAAATATTTTAAGATAGTTTTAGTTAGCACCACCTCTCACAAGATCAACTTAAGTCTGATAATTGCATTAGTTTATATCAATGTATATGTGAAACTTTATAACCTTTAATTTTTGTCTCCTGTCATCCTGGATAATAAGGAATGATCTCTGCAGTCATTAGGAGAAATTATAGAAAGAGTTTTTGCATTACCTACAGCAATGACATTTATTTCTATGATAGCCAAGTCTCCATAATAAAATATGTCATAGGAAATTATTTTTGAAGGTCATTTATACAACCAGTTTTAGGTTCAATTGATAAAATTGAATTTTTTTATTAGTATTTCATGCAGTAACTCATTGCCTACTTCAAAATGCATTGTGAGATTAGAAATGAAACCCTAACCTTTAGTCTGGATGCGTGTGTCACAATTTAATTCAAGCCTCCTACACAAATTGTTTGGAAATATATATTACAATATATACTATAATCTGATACATCTCCAAAATATCTTCAGTTTGGGAATGAAGAAAGGATTATAGCCCAGTTGCAGTAAATCTGGAAAGTGTATCTGGAAATTTATTACTATTCTTAATTTAAAACTGGTAGAGATAATGGCGGATTTGTAGAAAGAGCAATTGTGGAGCAAATTTCCAAAAGTGGAGCATTTACCATGGAAAAATGTGGAGTGTGCAAAGTTCTAAATGTGGATATTGGCATGTATTAATAGGGGTATTGACTTACAGGAGGAAGATAATATTCTGTCTCTTTACAGGTCCATGGTAAGACCCCCACCTTGAATCTGCACCTTGTCTAAGTTAGTGCTCGTTCAGCTAAGGTGAAAACTCATTTGGAGTCAAGAAGGTATTTTTTCCCCATTGAAAGCAAAAAGTTGCTGAAATAAGTTTTTTTTTGTTTTGCCTTTTTTTAAAACTAAACTACTATGTAACTATAAAGCAGCAATAAAATTAAACCTCACAAAATAAAAACAATTCCCTACCTACACCACATATACCTTGCTTGCCTTGGTGGAGGGGGGACAAGTCACCATAAAAAAAGATACCCTTGCTAGTAGAACAGGGATTACATTTTTTTTTTTTTTAAAAAGCATCTGATTAGCTGACTGTGTTAGACAAACGTAAGATTTCCAATCCCAGTTCTACCATTGGCTGGGTTTTGCCAACCATTTTTTTTTTCTGAATAACAAGGTTGATTATTTTGATTTTTTTAAGTGGCTCCATTCCCTGGTGTTGCGTATTGTTGCTGGAATCAGGAACAGGTAATATTTTATTCACAGTTGGGTGTGGGAGGGGTGGGCAGAGATTTTAATTTATAGTATGGGGGCTAAGAGCCATTTGGCAGGCAGACAGATCTACTCATTGTTGGACAGCAGGACTACTACCCCTGGCCCTTAATGTATTATATAGGGGACTGGGAGCATTTCCTCAGTTCCTCAGGGGTGGGCAGAGATTTTAATTTATAGTATGGGGGCTAAGAGCCATTTGGCAGGCAGACAGATCTACTCATTGTTGGACAGCAGGACTACTACCCCTGGCCTTTATTGTATTATATAGGGGACTGGGAGCATTTCCTCAGTTCCCAGACCCAGTTAGCATAGGGGAACCAGGACTAAATAGCTCCCAGCCCTATTTTTTTATAGTGGGGTCAGGGCCCCTATAAAGTATATTATGGGGACGGGGAGCCATTTTGCCTATGGGGAAGATAGAGGCTACCACTTCAATTTGGAGTGTTTTAGGCATGTTTTGGCTGCTTTCAGGTCCAGCAGGTATTAGTGTGTAATTGTCCGAATAGCAGACATAGATTGCGGCACATTTGGGCATATTAAGTAGCTCATAATTCCATTCGCAATGTGCCACTGAATCAGTCCAGTTTTTGGATTCATAATTTCAGGGCCGAATATCGGCGCATATTGAGTAACTTGTTTCAGGCCCCGTCCTTCTAAAGAAAAACAAAACAAAGGCTCGCAGGCAGAGGAGCTGGCATCTCCCCTTACCAGCATCTCCACAGGAGAAGGCAGCATGGTGTCTGTGCAATATTGATGGGCAAACAGTGGCATATCAATGGAAATGCTTGCTGTGACATATTCATGGGCATACTGGTTGTGGCATATTCATGGGCAAACTAACAGTGGCATATTAATGGTCAAACTGTGGCATACTAAAGGAAAAACTGGCTGAGGCCTATTAATGGGTTAAGCCTTGGATGTGCAATGCTAGTGATGGAGCATGTCCTGAGGTGCATTTCAGTTATTGGTATGATATACACAAACATTGATAAAATTACTTTTGGAGAATAGGTGGGGTGAGAGGGAGATATAGGGACGCGGGTGTCCAGAATTGTTTTTCTGTAAGGGACCCTGAAATTTCTGATGCCGGCCCTGCTTAGCAGTAATGATTAGACAGAAAAAAAGCGACCAAGAAGACGCATACACTCCAGGTTCTGGTAAACGAATGTAACTTCAAAATGTATTCGTAGAATCAATAAAAAAAAACAAAAACAAACACTAGTGTGAGACACAAAAGGGGTAAAACGATATGCCTTACGCGTTTCGCGTGAACACATGCTTATTCATAACCTAGCCTTCAAGCCTATGAATAAGCGTGTGTTCACTCCAACCTGGAGTGCATGCATCTTCTTGGTCGCTTTTTTTCTGTTGGATAGGGCTGCTTCTACAGCCCAGACGAAGCACCCACAAGCCGGTATATCATATACAGGAGAATTACTTACAGCCACCAGTGGAGCCGGCTGATTCCCATTTTCTGCATAATGATTAGACAGACCTTAGAGGTAAAGGGTGTTTTAATAGACACATATTGTAGGCAGACTATGTCCTCTGGTGATTAACAAATCCCTTACATTCGATTCCTGATATTTAAAAAATTATAGAGGAATATAGTAAATATTCTAACTATAAAATATATATAAATAAAACAGATTCGCACAACCTTTTTGACTAACAAAGATCTTGAATTATTAAAATATCAATATAAAAGTGATTGGAATAATAAAGATAATGACTACTTGTGATCTGGCAGATTTGATCAACTTTTTGGGTTTATTAAAAGGAATGTAGGGTACAGCTTGCTAACTGAAGAAAATTGGAAATATCTTGGCCTGCTTATTTAATTCGTGAAGTTTTATATTTGTTTAGTAACCTACCTTTTTAGAGTTCATACACAATTACTACAGTTGTATTGAAAAATAGATTTGGCATAACAAAAAAAATAGAATTTCTCAGAGCATTCTTAAAAAGATAGTCATGTGGTCTATTATCTAGTATCTCTTCATTGGCCACCACGCAATGCCCGATCTATGACCCCCACACTGGCCTAAGGGATATGTTTTGGTTATGCTCTGAACCAGAACATCACAAAAATATTTAATAATGTTTTTATGAGACAATGTTTAATTTTATTTTACACGTAACTTTAAGTTAAGTTTATAAAGTTCTAAATATGTCATAGGCATGTGATGCACTATTTAGCATTTGTATTTCTGGAACTACTATTGTTAAAACAGTATTAAAACAATGCTTCCCCTAATATTGTCCTGCTGCAAGAACAAGATTCTCACTATTTTTCTTGTAACCCCCACCCTAATTTTCAATATTGCTATATCTCCTATGCCACACATAACCCAATACCTTTCTCCCCTTTGTTATTCTTTCTGAAAAACGAATGAAGTTTAATTTACAAAAAAAAAAAAAAACGTTTATCCCTTTTCATGGGGAAAAAAAAATAACAAGCAGCACATTATTAATACTGGATGACCAGCATAACCCTTTAAAATGCTGTTCCCTTGGTGACTAGAGTGCCCCTTTAATATGCTGTTTGAGGTATTATTCTGCAAAGGCCTCTAATTTCTACTTCTGGGAACAGCAGCAGCCAGTTTCTGTCTGAAGTGTCTGAATTCATGATTATCTAATGCAGTAATCAGTCTCTGAATTCATCACAGTCATTGATTAAGTATTGGACACATCATATAATCAGTGATTTCAGGCAGATCGATTACTGGAGAATAAGAATTACTGTAAAATAGATAATACACTGTAGCTGTTTGACTATTTATGTGTCCTTCTGTTTTCTGGGAAGAAGCAGATTATCAGAACATCAGCGTTAAGTTGTATAATGCAAAATAAAATGGAAATAAAATGAATAACACATGTTAATATGATAAACCAGCCCCAGTCATTACTGTGGTAAATTTATAACTTGCTACACAGGTATATAAAGTGAACCAATAAATATAATATGGAAAAATTACATACCAGTGACATATAGGACAATACATAATCATGATTTTTTTTAATTATTATTCCTAATTGATTCTGTACTTTTAAGTTGTACTCGTATCACTTTGTGATCTTCAGTCACACACTGTGATCATTAATTAGATCAAAAATTGATCAACGCTCAAACGTTACTAAAGGATTATAAAAGTGTTACATTTCTCCTTTCATTTTTAAATGCCTGCCTTTTTTTAGTTACTTTTTATATCCTAAGTTGTGATCATTGTCATAATTTTCCTACCTGTTTGATGTAGTATCATTTTATTAACTACACTTATTATAATTTTTGCTTTATTTAATTTTATATTTTACATTAAATTATGAGGTGCTTATTACTGTTTGACGATACTGTTCCCTGAGTTCTTCACTTAAGATTATACTTTCAAAGAATATTGCATAATTTATATATTGTATTTTTTTCCCAGCAAGAGGGATTCTTTCTCTTATGTAAATCATTTCTTATTAGCACAGTTATCAGACATGCAGCTCCCATAAAGGTTCTGTCCTGAGCTGACTTCTCTAGAATTTATTTATGACCTTCCTGAGGACATTGAAACTAGTGTCTAAATGAGTGCTGATTACCAAAAGAGTCCTTTGGGTTCTATTTACAGAATAGTTAACTGTAGTGAACTGACAACTGAGTTGCAAAAATCAGGTCAAAATAAATGAGTTGGAAAAATTCTGCAACTACCCTATTTTGTCATTATAGCTATTTTGCTTTAATTTTTGCAACTCAATTGTCAGTTCAGCACAGCCTCTCAAAGTTCTGTTGTGGGTGTATGTAACCCCTGCACCAATTAGGGAGTCTTCTTCAGGCCTATGCTAAAATATCAAGTATATTGCACCTGTTCTAACTGGTATTTTGTAATAATAAGTAAATCATTTACTTTTTGGGAACCCTTCCCGTTCATACTGGATAAGAAGTGTGCAGCTCCATGTGCAGATTTCTTTTCTCACTCCTTACTTTTCATTTCTCTCTTCCCTTGTTCCCTGGACTCCACCTTTATTCTTCTTTTCTCTCTCCTCATTGTTTTGTCCATTAAACCCTGTTTTTCGCACTCTCTCCCCCACATACCCAACTTTGTCTTTTCTCTTCATCCAAACTTTTCTCTTCCTCGCCTATTCCTGCCTTTGTCTTTCATTCTCTTTCACTCTCCTTGAACTCAGTCCACCATTGTGCTAAATACTCCAATATATGAGCACTTATAAAATATTATTTTTGTTATATGCTCTTATTTCTATGTATAGTTTTAATGTATATATGTAGGATTTATAACCTTAACCCCTTCACACCTGATAGTGCCAGGACCATCACAGTAAAATGTCTATAGTGGATGGATGAAATTCCTTGCACGTGATGCAGCTCTGATCATGGTATGTCTGCTGGCATACCACGATCAGGCTGTGAGTGACATGGCTGAGTGCCTCGGTACTGAGTCGTGTCTAAAGAGGACCCAGATACACACACAGTCATGTGACAGCCAATCACAGCGACCACATGTTTACAGCTGTCAAAGCCAGTGCAAGCTTTGATAGCTATAGTCTCTCCCTGCCCCATAGCAATGGAGGGGGGAGGACAGTATGGGAAGCATGCCCCTGTGCCCCAAGCACTGCTCCCCGGAAGCTGGCAATATCATCCATGCAGCAGCAAAGAGAGCAAAGATTTGTGCTACCTTTTATATACTACATGTCCTATGATGCTAAGGAAACTTTTGGCTATCTAACAGGAAATACCAACTGCTAGTGAAGCCGGTGTTATGCACTGTCCCCAAACAGTAGAGATCAAAACAACATGACTAAAAAATAACTTAACACCCTCAAAATGCTCCAAGAGGACCAAGATTTGGTTATAAAGCCAGCTGATAAAGGTGGAGGGACGGTTGTTCTATTCAGAGAATATTACATAAATGAAGCTCACAGACAATTAGAACAGGAAACTACGTACTAAAAGCTTAAAGCAGATCCCACAAATGTTTTTTAAAAAGTTCTAGCTAATTACCTTGATAAAGGTAAAGACAACAACTACTTATCAAAACATGAATATGAGTATATTAATGTCACTACTCCAAAAATCCCGGTCATTTATTTTCTGCCAAAGATTCATAAGGATTTAATCAATCCTCCAGGCAGGCCTATAGTGTCAGGAGTGGACTTTATGTTTTCCAACTTATCTGAATATCTGGACCACATCCTACAACCATATGTAAAAAAAAGCAAGTCCTAACTTAAAGATACCATCAGCGTTCTAAATATTCTGAAAAACTGCACATGGGAAGAAGATTATATTCTAGTTTCAAGTGACGTTACATCCCTATACACCGCCATAGACCACAAACAGGGCTGTGAAGCTGTGAGAAACATTTTGAAAGAAAAAAATACATTGAGAGATGATCAAATCGAATATGTGGTAGAAGGGATAGAAATAATCTTGAACCATAACTTCTTTTGGTTCTTAGATACATTTTATCTTCAATGTACAGGTACAGCTATGGGGACCAGCTTCGCCCCCAGTTATGCCAACCTCTTCATGTCCCAGTGGGAAAATACATACATATGGAGTGGGCATGACTGGCAGGCGAACCTGGTCCTATACTATAGATACATAGATGACATAATCTTCATATGGAAGGGAAGTGAAAGTGACCTTCATTTTTGCAATACATAAATAATAACAACAATAATATTGTCCTGAACACCACATATAGTAAGGAACACATTATCCTTTTAGACCTTGAGGTATTTATAGAAAATGGTCAAATAAAAACAAAAAACATTTTAAAAAAGTGGATGCCAATAACTTTATTGAAAAATCTAGCTGCCACTACCCTCCCTGGTTAAAAGGTATACCCAAAAGTCAGGTTACTAGAATTAGAAGAAACTGTACCGATTTACAACAATATACAGACCAAGCAAACACACTTCGGGAAAAATTTGTAGAAAAGGGTTACGATATAGATATGTAAACCGCATTATCTCAGAAGTAGCAGAGGTTGACAGAAATCAACTTTTAACCTATAAAGCTAAGTATGCAAATACCTTCCAATCCAAGATTCCAATTATTTTCAACTACAATAATAAATCTCAAAAGGTAAAAAAAATCATCCAGAAACATTGGAAAATCTTACAAAAAGACGAGGTATTAAAAGACATTATACTGGAAGCCCCCTCAGTTGTATTCAGAGGGGCACCAAATCTGAAACAAAAACTCACTACTAATTATACCAGCCACTTAAAAAATACCACTACAGCACCAAGCCACTTTCTCACCAGAAAATCTGGTTTTTATGGCTGTCTAAACTGTATAGGCTGCAAAACCACCCATCAGAAATATCCCATCACTGAATTCTGCTCTTCAAAAAACAGTCAGAAATTTGAATTAAGAAGTTTCATCACATGCTCCACAGTTAACGTAATCTACTTCATAGAATGTCCGTGCGGCCTACAGTATATAGGCCGGACAACAAGACAATTAAAAAAAGAGAATAGAAGAGCATGTGAGAAATATTAAGAACGGCCTAACTACCCATAGCCTCTCCAAACATTTTTTAGATTTTCACCAAAAAAATCCTAAAGGAATGAAATTCTGTTTAAATTATTATATTGTTTTAATTATTTTTTATTGTGTTTAGGATAAAACACTTGTCTTCCTTTTTCTTTTTCTTCCCCTTCCTGTTTTTTTTTCCGTGAAATTTCTCATGTCCTATATGGGGGACTTTGAGATGAAGCAAAAAGGACTTTTGAATTTACCTCCATTTTTTATGTATACGAACTAATAACAGAGGAGAGTCCGCATGATGATTCGTATTAGGGACTTCGTATGAAGAATAATGTCGCATTTGAAATCTACAACCGAGCTGCCTCATAAGCCGACTCTCTTTCGTATAATGATAATGTGATGTAGCATTTCGTATGAAGAACAATGTCGTATTAGAAACCTATAACCAAATCGCCTCACAAGCCGTCTCTCTTTCGTATAATGATAATACGAAACGGAGTAGAAAGGATTTCGTATTAAGGACTTCTTTCGTATAAACAACATGGAACGAATTGGAGGAACTGCTCTAAGTCAAAGTCTTGTGAGAGACGGGAAGATGATGTAAGAGGTAGAATTTTAAACAATAAAAGCGCGAGTTTGAAGCAGGGAGTGCAGACGCCTAGTTGAAGTCAATGAAAAGGTAAAACGCGTAGCGTTCTGGACTCACACTGCTAGCCACATGTTATCTCTGTACCTGAATCCTGTATTTACATCCCTGAGAGTTACATACCTGCTGGAAGCACACTGCCGACGGTTGTGTGGCGCCCACCTCGTCTGTTTCCGTAAACCTCCATGTAAGCAGATATGTCTCTTTATTAAATGTATTTTTTTCACTTACTAACTGGATGCCTGTCATTATGTTCTCTTGAGCCCACATTATAGAAGAACACCAGCAGGATCTGATGGATGTCTATATTTATTTGAAGTACTTCTGCCTCTATAAGTCTATGAGCGCATCCCCAAAGGGGGACACAGATCCCTCCTGATCTCTTTTAGAGATAATTTCTCACTGATTATTCACTGAATATTTATTTTGTTCCACAGTTTGCTTTAAGCAAATTAATGTTATAGTGTCACTATTGGTAATTTTAAAAAAATAGTTTGGAAATAGTAAGGTACTTGTCATCTTATTGTATTATAATTTCCAAAACAAAATTTAAAACATGGGATACTTCCAAGCAAAGGACAAATATTTGAATCAACTTTGCAAAAACAACGTTTTTTATTAGCTGTTGTAGATGAATAAAATATTTTTCAAGTAAAAATTGGTAAAACTTTTTTTTAAAATTTTCCCCAAATGGTATTTTTTTTTTTATAGTAAATGAAATGATAAAATTCAAATAATAGTTATCCTAAAGCCCCCACCCCCATATATAATTTGTGTGGGTACAGTAAATGAGAAATAGAAAAATTAAACACTGCAAAAGTGTAAATTTTCAATATGCTGACATTTGCTGTCACTGCAGTACCCAAAGATTCTTTGTTGTATCAATAATGCTGGTTTATACTCAGTTTTTAGCAGCTGCACTGTCATTGTTATGAGCTCTTTTTTATGTAGATGTTGCCATTTTTCAGGAGCCACAGCTCACCTCTTGTTTTTAAACTGTAAGCAGGCTTTAGAATAGCCCTCCTCATCTTTTGTTTTAGTACAAACCTGTTATGTCAACGACATTGTATATGTTTTGTTCATCCATTGCACATACATGCAGAATATAAACATAGCTTATAAACAATAAATACTTCATCAATTACTCCAATGATTAAAGACTAGGATGTATGGCTGGATAATAATGTAAATGGTCTTAGCAGTTTTTTTATACACAGATCCTAAGCATATAGAAAAAATAAAATAAAATTATATATTGGACTCTATTCAATGACCTGAGGTAATTTATCTGCAATAGAAAAGTTTGAGTTAAAATCCACTGATTAGTGAATACTCAGATCACTGAATAGAACCCATTGGGGTCAATTCACTAAAAGGTCAGTTGCAGTGAGATGAACGGTACTGTGGATTCCACTGCAGCTATTTGTTCCAGAGGGATCCCAGTGTCAGGTGAGGCCACTTTGAGTGGCCTCAGTCTGACATTTAAAATGTAGCTGATGCTCAAGGAGAGTGTCGGCTACATTTTCGGCAACTCTGCGTGCCCGAACGTCCATGTTCGGGTCTCTGCTTGTATGTTCCTGCCTCCTGATCACAAAGTCGTTAAGTACCAAAGCACCATCTAAAGCAATGGGGAGACAATCGTGTGAGTTTGATTAGCAGGGGATACCCACCAGGTTTGCAACCTGCACAACTAAATTGGTGAGATAACATGTTCATCTCACCTCAACTCAACTGCAACTTACCTTTTATAGAATAGCCCCCAATTATCCAAGTTATTTTACTTAATTCATTTGTCACTTATTTGTAACTTATCAATATGCAATATAGCACACGTTAGGTATTAATGTTTTTGCCATATACCTCCTATTAGGTCTACCCTGTTGTTCTACACTGTTTTTACTGTATTTGTGTTTACACTGTGTTTCTTATGGTATAGGTTTTTTGCCATATGCACTTATAGACCATTTCATCGCACCATTACTTTAACAAGTGTTTTTTTCCTGTGTTATCTTGAGGTGCCAGGGCACTATATTCTGGGCATGTTTTACTCATCCTTAATTTTTGTCTTGTTGTTTTAATTTATCTCTGGTAATTAAATACCATGGACTGTGATAGAACAATGTGAGTGATAAGTTACATCAATAAATGGGGCCCATTGCAATAAATCGTATGTGCTTGTCATGCTAAAGGATACGTGTGAGTAGGTGTCATCCCTATAACTGATAATACATAAAACGTTAACACTGTTTTACAAAACTCATTTGAGAGGGAATTAGCTCACTAACTGAGTGTTAATAAAAAAAACCTTTATATTATATATTTCATACTAAATACTGCATTCTTAATGAATTTCCCAGTGTATTACTCATTTCGCAAATATTTTATAAGGTAATTCAGGTTTGCACATTCAATTTTCCTAAATGCAACTATTACGAAGCTATACTTTCTAGAAACAGTAAGGTGATAGATTTGCTAATATTTTTTCACTATTATGAAGCCATTTAAAGGATAACTGTATTTAAAAATGAGCTTGTGTTAAATTGAACGATTTCATTAAGTTTAAATGCTTTAAATATAAAAGATGTATTGAAAGAAAACAAGTTAAGTAATGTTTGGAACCCACTTTGCTACATTTAGTTCCAGCATGGAGTTGTCATCTTCGCAGAATATTCAGCCGAATGGAGACAGGCATGGAGAAAGTGCATCTTTTGCTTGGGGACATTCCCTGTGGTAACTTTTCTGACAACTCCAGCTGCAAACCCAAAAAGTCAGAAGCACTGTGAAGCCCCACTTTCATGGTTTCTGTCCTCCCTTGGCTTATCTTAGGGAACCTGAGTTATGGTTTAATTGGTAAACTGCCCCATTTAAACCCCCCAAATGCAACTGTCTGTGCAGAAAGGTTATATTCAAATGGTTTCAATGATTTCTTTCAATACAATATACGTTTATATTTTAAAAACAGTTATGGTTTAAGATGTAATTGTTATGATGGAAAAATGATTTGTTTTCTGTCATGTTTATTTATGCACATACTCCCAAACAAGAAAATTAAGTAGCTGATTTATTATTGCACCAGTTTTTATACAAAGCCTTTCTATAATGACCTCCATAGGCCTGTTTATAGAAGTATATAGAATTCCATAATTAACTGTCTTTCAGCTAGAATATTGAGTACAGCTTTTTGTTATATCAAAAATACTGTCGCTTCTATGTGGTGTCATTTGCAGTAACATTACCCTACAGCGGTCTCTATATATAGTTATTATTTTCTGAGGCGTTTTACCTGTGAGAAGGATAAATAATGAATAATTATGTTATCACTACATGATTTCCTCATACTTGATTACCAAATGCCCAGTTGTAACATTGCACACGCTGACTGAGGATTATATTTTTTCTCACATTTCATTAATACCATTTCACCTGCAATATTGTCGTTTTAGAGGAACATCACAAAAAGCTTTAGAGACACTTCATTATTTACCTGACTCTATAAGAAATAAGAAATGCAAAACTCCAATTCCAAAAGTAACAAGTTATCAGTTATAAAAAAAAAAATATGAAGTACACATCATACACAAAACCAGTCCATAACCAGTAGACACACTAGAAACGGAAAATACTTTTGCAGTAGTAGTTTAAGTAAAGATCTTCTCCTTGTGCCTTTATCTTGGGACAGCCTCACATCTTTAGGACTTACAGTATACCCGAGCTCACAGAGTCTGACATATCTGTAAGTAAATCAAGACTGGAAAGGTGAGTGCTTGCTCCAAAATCTACAGAAGTCATCTCTCCTGTAACCTTTGATGACAACCTCTTCTGATATACAAATTCCCTTTTACTTTGAAACCAGATAGCACACCTAAACCTTCCCAAAAGCATTTCTATATAATATATAAAATATAACATAACATTTTTAAAGCCCCCCTCCGTTTCTTACATTATTAGTTTTCTTTGATCTACAAATAGGATTTTTGCCTGACTACATACTGTAATTTCAAATTGTTAGGTTACGTTATTGAGTTTGAACTACCTTATAAGAAATTCTGTCACTGAAGGGTTAAGCAAATTGCACAGAGGAACATGGACTGTACAAACTAACTTGTCTCTAAGCATGTTAATGAGGAAGCAGACATTACTTATTTGCTTAGAAAAGGTTTGAAGCAGGACAAATCTCAATTTATATGCAATACCTTCTGTTGTTTCCGTGCCTGCAGCTCCAAGGACATTCTGCCTAATCTTATGATGGACATTCAATAAATTAGTGACTGAGTTAGAAACTTTAAACACACTCTGTTTTTCTATTTGGGAATTAAACTGCATTTTTAAACTACATGGAAAACAAACACTGATGCAAACGTTTTGACTGAATTGCTTGGGTCTAGTCTCTTTATTATTGTATATTTTTTAAAAAATGAATACTTATGTCAAATACCGTGACTATAGTAACATCCTGTACTCACACAATAGTACCACATTTACTTAATGTGTTAATGTGATCTAATGAAACTAATCTAAGGTTGACAGGTTATTGAGATTAACACACAGCCTAGCGCAACATGCATATAAAACAAAAATGGAACAACTAATTGTACACAAGACTTTTGCCAGGGTTAGGACTGGACACTGATATTAAACAACTACAGAATAAGATAAATTCAGAAGTTGGAACATCAATGTACAAACATCTAAAAGAATCAACAGTTAACAACTTAGATAAGGTGGAAAATGAGACGATAGAGATTAAGTGAAAAAAAATTGCAAGAGATAGGGAAGACTATAGGGAGAATATAGTCTGATCCTATAACAAGAAAGAAGACCAAGGGGGAAGAAATAACTATAAATGTAAGCACAAGTCGGCTCCACTCCCATTAATCAGTGCTGAAGGCAGGGGCTCAGACATACATGTATACAGCAAGAAAAAAGTGTGCACTCCACTGCAGCCACTTGTAATATCCAAAAAGTGCTTTAATAATGTGACCTAAGGTCCTTCCCTTTTCGGCTTGTTGTGTTCGTGGAGTTCCAACTGTTTGTCACATTATTAACTCCTTAACGCATGTGGACGTATATATACGTCCTGAAAAGCATGGTCCTTTAGGACCATGAGGACGTATATATACGTCCTCCGTTTTCATGTAGCGTTGCGCTCCTTAGTGCAACGCTACATGTCTGTAGCTACTCTCAGAGGTTACACACATAGGCAGTGAAAGCTGATCACTGCCTATGTGTGTTAAAGTGTTGCAATGATATAGAGGCATCATGCAACACCTTCTGTGCCCCCCTGGGCACCGCGATCACCCAGTGATCGCAGGTGGGTGCTGTATTGGAGGAGCATGCTCCATTATTTTTGTGTCACAAAATATAATTTATATAGACAAAGTAGCAAAAAGTATTATTTATTATTTTTCAACTACAAGGGAGCTCCCATCCTGTTTCTGGAGGAAATGTTAAGGTTTTCGGATGGTGGTAGCTCCATGGAGTGGTAGGTGTGTGTTATTGGTGGCGCCTTACACTGCCACACATCCCCACTTGCCAGAATGCCAGTGTAACATGAATGGAGGATAATCCCGTAGTTCCATTGTCGCCATGGACTTTCTTATCCTCCTAAGTGCAGGTTACACCTGCAATGCTATTCTCCATTCACCTCCTCTGGATCTACGCTCTTTACTTATTTCTTACAAACATGGCTACAGTCTTCAATAAAGCAGATTGTAGAAAATGTATTGCCAAACCTATATTGCCAGTGTATGTATTGCCAAACAGAATATTTATACACAACTCCGATCAGATAACATACAGTGAAACAATGGGTTTTTGGTGATTACATTGCTGTAATTGAGTTTTCTTGCTAATCGAATTTGGTATCAACAAGGACAACCAATCAGGGATGAGTAGGTTGATAAAGCAACCTATGTGGATTAAGGGGAGGGGGTGATTATAGCCATCAGGGCATTTAAATATCTAGCCAATGAGTGAGGCACCTACCTCGAAAAGGCTAGTGGCCCATTAACACTGGACATTGAACTGGGGACCCAATTACATTAGTGACTACACTGAGGATGGGAAAAGGGAACAACGTTTAAATCAGGTTTCTTGGGAGGATTTACCAGGCCAAGTTAGTGCCAGAGTGGGGAGTGATGATAGCTCCTTTGGGGGAGAGTGCTACTAGCGAAAAGTTAGTTAACATCCCCACTTTCCATAGTGCCAAATAACGACTTTAGAGGGGCAGTCAAGCAAGTGGTCGCAGAGATCATCCCAGCCCCTAGGCTGATGGGTCCTGTCGCAGTAATGACTCTTGGTTACTAAGATTGTTACACCTCTAGTTCAGGTTACATCTTCATAGATTATTATTTACATTACATTACTTTGTGCAATTACAATCATCAGGCATTTTACATTTTCTCTATGTTTCTTTTTCATCCATTCTTGGTGTTATAAGGGTACTATGGCAACGTTGACAGACAGAAGTAAATTAAGATTTTAGAAGATCATTATGCAAATAATATGTTGTTATCTGTCTCTCTTGAAAAGAATCTTAAGCGCACAAAATAAAAAAGCACGAAGTTAATAAATTACCTTAACATACCTTTTTAAAATTCTAGAGAGGTTTGTTTATCTTTTATCTTATAATTGACATTAATGTTATGCAAATATTCCTTGAACAACTAATCTGACAAAGCCCCTGTCACATTTCTATTTTTGATGGTCCACATTATATTTAGTTCAATAAACACTGCTGATGTATATGATTTTGTAAAACAGGTGTGCAGATAGTTGTTCTTAAATTATGAAATGCATATTCCTAATAATCTAAAATGTGAAAACATTAAATATGTTAGATAGTGAATGTAGAAACACACCCATTTGCTTTCTACAATTCCATAATATTTGTTCAGTGGAGTTAAACAAACATTGATAAAAATAACTAGGGCATCAGTTAATGCTGTGACTAGGCACATATTGTCATGTAAGGTGTAGTTACCAGCATGTGAGAAGCAGTCTACATCAGGAAGGATAGCTATTTTTGAGGTTAACTCAAACTAGGATGCAAAATTTGACTTAGTCTCAAAATGGAAGTCGACCCTCAAAGTCCTATCCGAAGCTATCCTTGCCAGGTTTCGAATCCTGTCTATTGAAAGTAATCAAAGACAAAATGATCAAACCTATTTTTGAGACTTAGTCAGATTGGGCACCCAGGTTGGCAGGCAAAAGGATAAAAGTTCTATTTGAGAAATTGGGTGTTTGACTTAGTTTCAAAAATAGCTGTGATCATTTCACCTCCCATTACTTTTAATGGGAAAGATTTGAACCTGGGTTTTGGGTTTTTTAAGTCAAACTCGGGTACCGAATTTGACTTAGTTTGAAAATCAAAGTCAACCTCCAAAGTCGAATTTTTGTGAATAGACCCAAAAGTCTCAAAATCAAAGTCGACCTCCAAAGTCAAATTTATGTGAACTCAGGTGCCCAAATTGAACTCAGGTGTCTCAAAAATAGCTTAAATCATTTTCCCTCCCATAACTTTCAATGGGGAATATTCAAACCTGTTTTTTTTTTCTATGTCAAACTCTGCTGCTGAATTTGACTTTGTCTAAAAATTTGAGTCTCAAAGTGGAAGTGGACCTCCAAAAACGAATATTAGTGAATAGAGCCATGAGACTTGCATTTCCTATTATTGGTATATTCCCTCTATACCTTACTTCTTGTGCCCCTCTCTGGGTAAAGTATTGGTCTGTATTGCTAATCGACCAATCTTTCCAAAGTGAAAACGCTACCATTTTGAATTATTAGTCTTCCACATGCTCAAATTATTTCTTTTTCAAGGGAGTTTCTCAAAAGTCAGGAAAACACTCCAATAAAATAATGTATTACTCCTACCTTGCACCTTCTGTGTACAGACACAAAACAAATTCAGTCAAAAATAAAATTAACTTGTTTTTGCATTTGTAAGAAAACAAGAGAAGTATTTGCAAATATCACCAGCTTTCATGGTTACCATGCTTGACATTTTTTAGACACTGGTAATACTGGTAGCATACCTCCCAACATTTCAAATGTCCAAAAGGGGAATTTTGAGATGACTTTATGGTCAATTGAGAGCGATTTATTTTAATTTGGCAAGACATTTTGATAAAAAGTAATGCATTTTATTTACAAAAACTAATATATAAAACAAATGTACTGCATTTTAAACACACTATATGATGGGGTTTATTGATTTGTCACCCTGTGATACACTCATCCATATCAAAAAGTCTGAGCGTCTAAAAAAATAGGTACACAAAAGAAGGAAAGACGGATAGAGGAATTTGGAACAAACATAGGACTGTACCTCCTAAATAGGAACACTTGGGACATATGTGGTAGACTACAGAACTGCTCATGTCCCCCAACATTTCAACTGCAACTGTGACGAGCAATAATTGACAAAATGAAAAACAGAAACTGCAATCACATGAGAAGACAATCATTTCCCCTGAATAGTTTTCTTGATGTGTTAATCATATTTTCTAACAAAACATGGCTTTACTGATTCACCTTTGATAACACAAAGTAATTTTTTTCTCTAATATAAACTAAATAAAGATTCAAAACATTTTTTTTTAATGCAACATGAAAAATAGATGGGATAAATACATAGGTCGGTGTAAATATTTTGTTGCTGCTTCGTGAGATTTCAAATAGACCTCTTAAGAGAATTGTGCTTTCTTTTGTACTTCAGATGTAAAGTATTTGATTCATCTATTTTTATATTGCATTTAAAAATACCTATTTGATATGCGCATATAATTGATACATTTTAGAGGTATATTCTTTCTTTCCTAGTAAGTTTTAAAAAGAGATATGTTGTGGTCTGTCCCTAAAGTGCCATTTCCCTATTATAATGGATTTTTGCATTACAGGTTTTTTTTTTTTTCCCTGTAGGATTAATACAGTCAGGTGTGTGGCCTACGAAGGTTGGTATCAATTTACAAGTAAGCAGAGAGTTTAGCGTTATTTAAGCACTAGTTTTTTCACTTTATATGCTACATATTTACTATATAGATTGACACAATTGCATTTTAAAAATACATGTTGCATGGAGCACTTATATACATAGGTTGAGTCCTAACCAGTCTTTTTTTTCACAAACTGAGAACCTAAACATTCCTGGTTTTCATTTCTTTCTCAATTTAAATCGATGTTTCTGTCGGGAGGATGTAAACAGCTGAGCAGTAAAGCATATCTTCCAGAAATGACTAATAAAGATGAATTACCATACTTTGGAAAGGACACAGTGATCTGCTTTAAGGCACATGTCCAATAAGGCAATGAGTTGCACATGTCCCTGCTCTGAAAGGGATATAAACGAGCTAGAATATAATGGAAGACATCTTTGAAAAAAATCACTTACGCCAAGAAGTAATAATAAAGGACAGAGATTGTGTTGCTTTATAAAACAGGCAATATGTTGTTTAGATGTGAAAATTAAAATTAAAATCCAGGTCCGGGCCCGACAGTATGTCATTTCAGACCAAAACCTTTATAGAATTGCCTGTTAACAAAAAATGGAACAAGAGTTCATCTGCAGTGTCCCATCATGGACACTGGCAAGTGTGCCAAAACTATTTAACTGAATGCGCTCTTAGTATGTTAGTATTATGAAAGTTGATTATACTTTGCCAGATGCCAGAAGATAACAGTCAATTACAACGGGGCTAGGCAAGCAGAGAATTAGATGAAGTGCAATGCTTTCATAACAATATGGTGAAGGGGAAATGTATACACATTGACATTTTAAATGTTATATAATCAGCAACTACAAATATGTTTAAGAAAAGTAATACCATTCCTGCAATTATTTCCCCCTAATATTAATAATATGTATTAGACTGCCTTCACAAGCTGCTGAACAGCCTATTTAATATTAACAATTTAGCCATATACATTAATCTTTACAAAATAATCATTTCGGGTTAAAAGAGGCATTCTATAGGTGCGGTTCTTGTTTACCGTGTAGGACATGTAAATTCAGCTATAGCGCTGCAGGTCCCAGAGTGTAAGCTCTTTTGCTGAAGCATTTGCTTTATTTTATTGTTGTCATTTGATTTAATTTTATATTTATTCGTTCTATATGTATTTTTTGGTTTGTGATCATTGTTAGCACTAGTTACATTTTATTCATTAGTAGCTATTACAGCTGTAAGCTATTTTTTAATACTTTTAAGGGTTAGATAATTATTACCATCCTACTTATATTGTCTGAATAAATGAATATATTTTTGTAACTTCATTTTCTTTATAGTCCCCTTATTAATTTATGTGCTAATAGACACTTGGACTATCTTACATTTAGTTTGCGGTTTTATGTTGAGTTTTAGACTTTTACATTGTTTATTTAGATAATACAAAACGATATATTTTTATATTTTTGCATGCATTTCATTTATTCCATTGGATCCTGCCTTCGTCTAAGGGAGACCTCTACTATCAAGATCACCATCTATTTATAAGTATCTTTCTTTTTCTTTTTGCTTATTTATAATAATTAATGCTTATTTTTGCTACGCGCTCCAGTTATTTTGGATTTTTTATATACATTAATCTTATTTCTTGGTTCAGTGTTGGTTTGAAGGACCAATGTGACATATGACTCAACAAGTTACAATACTGCTAACTGAGTTTGCACTAGTTCTAGTAATAATTTGTATCCTGTCAGTGTGAATTCAAATTAAGTCATGCTCTGTCATTTCATCCTAATATTTCATACATAATTACCTCATTTATTAAGCACGGTCAAAACATTTGTATGTTCTAATTACATTCTCATGTTCCTTACCAACAGACAATTTAGGTAAGGATTTTGCAACAGGCCCTTGTGAAGTCTATCACATTTCACACGCCAAAGCATATTTTAGGAGCACATTTTACGAATAATATTCTTTCACGGTTATGATATTGAGATGCTTAATTCAGGTTGTGACAAATCCCAGTAAATATTTTTCAAGCCCTGGCTTAATTATAACTGTACTGTATTATACATATTATTAAGACATTTAAAAAAAAATAACATTCCATGACTCCATATACTGGAGCAATCTGTAGCTTATGTGAAATTTAAACTCATGTTATAAGACCATTCTTCTGCCTTTGTGTAACTTTGGATATGAACACATCATCAGATTTTGGATATTGAAACTCTTGTACCCCCCTCCCTCCCATTCAAGTACCAAATGTATCTTTTTTAAGAAACTGTGTTAATAAATAGGAGTGTGGAAGTGAAAACTTAAAATATTTCAAATAAAGCAGTTAACTGTTAAAATATGTTTTCATGGAAAAGGCATTGACAATGCTTCATACAGAATGTGATCTGATTAGAGAAAAATATATATTTTTACTTTACTGCCATTTAAACATTTAAATAAAACATACAGCTAAAACCCTTCGTACTTGGATAGGAAGCTGGATGAAAATATACTGCAGAGGATTGCAAAAATGGCACATTCAAGCAATCTGTTATAAAATGTTAAAAATGTAATTTTGACTTCATGAAATATTAGTAAGACAATCTGTAATATGGATTGAACTTGTCATCATCAGTCCACAAGATGAACGTAATGGAACTGAAACAGCTTCAGAGACAGGCTACACAATTTTAAGTAAAGAAAAGGAAGAGCGTTCAAGTGGCTTTCCAAATTGGGATTGTTTTCTATGAAGAATAGACACCTTCAAGTAGATCTTACTACTTACAAATTTGTTCAAGCTCAATACAAAAACCTTTCTTCATAAATCAAACTTTCCCCACAACAATATTTACGATTTTATACACAAAAATGTTTCTTTACTTTTAGGGCAGTAACATTGTTTTGGATACTCTTATGAGTGAAGATTTTTTGGTGGAATCAATCGATAAATGGTTTGATGCCTTTCTAGTAATAAACCATATATAGGTCTATAACAATATTACAATATGTTGCTCTAGGAAGAATCTGACTGGATTTGGAGCCAAGAGGAACCTTTTTTCCTTTCACGATACATTTAGAAGCATGTAACAGTTTTTTCTTCAACCTAATTAAGTATGCAATTATGTTGCCAGCATTTAGAATTGCATAGCACAAGTGATGAGACAAAATACAAATGTATCAGATAGCAGGAAGCAATACTGGCTTGTATGGAGATATCCAAGTCATTCATGCAATACTGCAATGCTGCTTAGTCATAATGACATATACTTTATGTTTCATAAATGCAAAATATATTCACAGTATGCTTACTGATAATCTCACTTGAGACTATTCACAAAATGTGAATTCTTCCAACCATTTTATGCAATACATTTTACTTCAGGTGGAAAATTTTTCATTTTTAATCCTGCCTCCACCTCTGCAGATATTCCCATTTAAAGTTGCGCAGTCTGCCAGCACAACAGACTGTCATTTTGAATGAGTTAATTTAGAGATCCATCTCCATGAATACAGAGGTGTCACATCATACCAATTTTGTCAGGCTGCAGTGTGCAAGATGGCATATTTTAATAACTATGTGACAAACTACTTATTAACCTATGAACTAAGCACTTATGACAGCAGAAGGCATGTACATAGAAGATATATTGAACAAAGGGCTCTTTTTTTCATCAAATGACATTTCATCGAAGCACTTTAGGCAAATAGTTATTACAGGCACACATAAATCACACAAAAAGCAGAGCTCTATACTCAATGAATTAACATTTTGCTGCACACGTTTCTTTTAACTTTTACAATAAAAGATTAAATTTATGCATGATCCCAATAAATACTATGGTACCATACCTAAAGAAGTTAGCACACGGGGAAAAGTACCTTCTCAATACACATCTGATAGCACTGAGCAATCCCTGTGCAGGTTCCAACCCCACCTGAGAGGAAAATGATTGTCAGACAGCTCCAGGCTAAGTTATAAAATATAGATTCTTTATTCCATATAAACCATGTAAACACCTGACGCGTTTGGTCCATCTCAGCGCACATAATCACAGGTCTCAACCTTCCATACCTAAAGAAGAAACTACTTCTTAACTCACAATACCCAAGATACATTGTGACAATGACTCATATATATTTAGGTATGTGATTATCTCACCTACCAGAGACAATATTTGTTAGATCTTTTACCAATGTTGTCCTATGTGACAATACACACGGTTACTCAAACATAGGATCCTTTTTTTTAAAAAAATAACAGAAATGTATATTATTGTTGTAAAACGTCATTATTTTAATGTTAGCTTGTTTTCATTTCAGTAGACTCCTGTGAGGTACGTTTTTGGCTGCTTTATCGTTATAACCTGCCGGGGCCTAAATAGCCAACCTATTATACAATGTAGCCAGTATAGTGTGGAGAATGATATGTTAATTTAGTCCTATTACATAAAATAATTAAGAAAACAACATTTTGTCCTATCAGTAACATGTGGCAATATGGGCTGGATGATGCTACACAGACTTTTTCACTCATGCACTGTGAGTCATTAGTGATCCGTTCTCTTCCGTGGCAGAGCAACATGGTAAAGGACTGTATGGTGGACGGAAGCAATGTCCCTGTTCGTCACACCATCATGACTAACTCAAATGGTGAGTAGCATCTGAGATGCCATTTCCAGTACTAGATCACAAGTGAGGCCATTGAAGATGTCTATTACAGGGTCAATGAATGATTAGATGATAGGATGATGCAGCATAGCAAGGGAAGTAATCAGTAGAAAAGCCACTCAGTGAGCAAGTATGGCATGCATTGAGACATATCAATGGTTTCCCCTGTTTATTGACCCCAGATGAAAGCAGTGATAAGGTTTCCAAAAATAAAAGAATGACCATTTTAAGAGGAAGCCCAATGGTTGTTTGAGTTTCTTTCTATGATGTTCTAAATAGTTTTACCTTATATTTGTTGAAGAAGATAAAAAGAAAAAATGGAAAACTTCTAATTTTATCACTGCTTAAACAACATCACTTGTCATTATATGTCACAATTAAGATGCCCTAACAGTAAAGAAACTGTTTTGGTGTTTAATATGATGGGTACTTTCTTTCAAACTTAATTGATGACCCTTTATCGCCTCGAAAAAATTGATTCATAAAGAGATATCCAGAAATGTCTTTGCATCAAAGGTTTTTTTTCTTTAGAGACAACAGTGCCAATTTATAAAACCGTTATTAAATAGTTGAAGTCTTTGATTCTTTCAATCAGTTTTGTAGCCCATCCCTGAACTCTTTCTAATCTTTTATGTCCTTTTTTGTACCACCTCCTAAAATTCCGCAAAAAAAAGCGGCCTTTTTTCTTTCCCAAATGTAAAATTGTACATTAATATATACTGAAATGTATTTGCCATTTAAATGCTTATGATCCCATTTTAACTGTATGGAGAAATAACATTGGGTTCTGTCTGTTTCCTTAAATCATTTTTGTGTTATGCAAAAATTGAGACATTGTGTTTTAGTGCCTTCTTCTATGTCGTTGATAAACAAATAAAAAATAAGTGGTCAAAAGAATGAACCCTGGTCCAGCTAAATGACTTGTACTTTACAGCCTCCCCTTGTAAACAGTCTATCAACCTGTTGCCTATCCAAATACAAATAGATTACTACCAGGGCATTACTTTGGTCCATATTGAATCATTTCACAGAAAGTAACTAAATTAGTTGGACCTCAAACAACATTGAGTTGCATCTCATAAAAATTCAGTAAACATCTTTCCCACTATGGATGTTAGGCTTACAGATCGATAACATCACATCTCTGAACAGGACTTATTTTTGAATAATGGCAACTCCAGTTGAAACTTACTCCTTAAAATCCAATATAGTGACTCGTCAATTATCAAACTAAGTTCCCTAAGTTCCTGACAATGAATCTAATTCGTTCCAGGAGATTCATTGATCTTCAGTGTAGTTAACCTGGAATTTGCCCTCTGTCAGCCATGCATATGCTGTTGGCGAGGTTAAGATCTTTTTTTTATTTCAGATATCCGTGCCATTGATTCCTTGTGGGGATATGGTGAAGAAAATAACTAATTGAGCATCACTCGCTTCATTTTCTGTTCTGTAACCAGTGTAACTGCTTCAATTTTCAGTGTTCGTCCTTTTTCAGTTAATATTCTTGAATAATGTTTTGGGCTTTATCACACTTTCACTTACATTCATTTTCTAATTTTCCACTGTAGCCAAATCTCTCTATTTTGTAATTATTATTCTTCCCTCACTTTCTTAAAAAAAAAAAAATATCAATTTACTTTTGTTTCTGGACTTTCTTCCCAAAGGTATGTACTTATCAGTAGGTTCTGTACAATGTATTCTTATGATGTATCAGAGCAGGAAACACTAGTTGCAGAGATTAGTCCATCAGCAGTGTTGCTCTCTAAGTATGTCCATCTCACACTTTTAGCTGGAAGTAGATTGGACAGTCATCATATATTTAACATGAAAAACTCTATTTGCTGAATACAGTATATATCAGACTAGCAGCTGGGCCTGGAGATAAATTAGTGCCAATTCCTGCATGTGAGCTGTAGAAACAGAACCAAGTTCCTCTTCATTTCTGAAAATACACTAGAAAACTGAGCTTTGTTTTCCCATTTTCTTACTGGAAAACTACTACTCTTTTCTCGATATGTCAAATAGACAGAACAAATGTGCGACTATGTGTGTTTGCAACAATCAGAGTTTATTATGTATTAACTGGGGATAGACCAAGTACTTTTGCCACTTTATAAATTCTTAATGTAACAAAGTAACAATAGAACAGACTACTAACATGATGGTGTTAGTAAATCATATCAAACTTATACATTTTCATAAGTAATGCTAATAAAAAGCAGAGAAAAAAATCAAGTGGATTGCAACATAACCCCACCCACTGCTCAGACAATGGAACATATAAACACAAAACAATATTGACAAGACAAATTGTGTCCATCCATATAGTTGATGAAGTAGCTAGATAGCAGATACAATCGGTGGATAACAGTATCCACAACATATATATAGATTTAAAAAGCATAAAGACCAGGAAACCCTGCCAACATATCGTGTATGTAAACTGTTTTCAATGTAAATGCACAGTCTCTCTTAATTGTAATCATTTATGCAGTAGGTCAATCTGTATAGGTAACTTCCATGTTCCCATATTAAAGAGTATTTTCCATTGTATGAGGGGATGTTGGGGAGGAAGGAAAAGGGTACTGCAGCAGATAGAGGAAATAAGATATAATATAATAGATTACCAATTAATACCGACGTAAGCCTCCCTACAGTTGATCCCTATAAACCAAACATTGGCCGGACATCAATCTCTAAACAGGCCACTTGTCACTCCTAAATAAAGGCCTTTCTTTTATTCTCTGGCCAGCTTTTGACAAATTTTAAAGATTTTCACTTATTTACACGTAAACTATCTCTCCATGCACACTTTCAAAGGAAATACCACAGGATAGCTAAAATGCTGGGTCATAATGAAAGAGAAAACACACCAGAATAGAGGTGCATGTACAAGGGAGAAAAATAAAACAATAATAGTGCAATACAGTAATAATCATGAATATATGGAATGGTAGTGTTTAGTTGTTGCACTCATAAAAAGAAATAATAATAAGTGAAAAACAATAAGTTAGGATGTAAAGAAAAAAGGAAGAAACCTAAAAATACAAAAAGAAAAGGTGAAAAAATAATGAAAAAAAAAAAAATTAATAATAATTAAATAAATTAAATTTAAATAATAATTATTAAAGAATAAAAATGAAAAATGAATAAAACTCATCTCTATCTGTTTTAAAAATAACATGTAGCGATGAAACGTTTACAAGAAAAACATAATTTAGTAGTTAAGGCAGCAGATAAAGGTGGTGCTACAGTCGTTATGAGCAAAGAATATTATGTTACAAAGGCTAACAGAATTCTAAACGACAGCACCACTTACAAAAAATTTAAACAAGATCCCACCAAAGAATTTAGTGATAGGTTGGGTATACTGCTAAAGAGCGGCAAGGAACAAGGTGTAATTGATAATAACAAGTTTCTTTTCCTTTATAATAAACATCCATATAAGTATCTTGGCATGTGGCTAGATCCAAACCTATCTTTTGGTCTTCATATTAATAAACTTGTGTCAAAGCTATATCCTAGGATCGGCTTTCTGTATAGAAACAAATCTAACCTAGATTCCATGGTAAGGAAACGTATTGTGCAGCAAATGTTAATGCCAATCCTAGATTATGGAGATGTTGTGTATGATTCTGCCTCACAGACCCATCTCGGTAAACTCGACACTATGTACAATACATTGTGTCGTTTTGCACTACAGTGTGATTATAACACACATCACTGTAAAATGTTACAAGAGTTAAATTGGCTGACGCTTGCCTCCAGGCGTACTCTCCACCTAGCTTGCTTAGTGCACAACCACTTCTCTGGAACGCTCCCCCCCTACCTGAGCGGCATGCTCGTTCTTACTCCCAGCACATCCCACAATCTCAGATCCTGCACCAACCCTTTACTAGCGATCCCTCACTTCAAAAAGGAAGCGGGCCGAGGTGCGTTCTCTTTCAGAGCTCCTCATATGTGGAATAGCTTCCTGTTTCTGCTAAATCATCATCTACTCTAAGATCCCTGAAAATAAGTATCTCCCAAATCCTCAAAACAGTTTGTACCTGTTATTAGTTTACAAACTCCTTCGTATACTGGACATGTTGTTCCTTTTTTGTATCAATAATGATTTACCCTGTATGTTCTCCTTCCAACTTGTTTAATATATGTATGTATTTATTTTTGAATCTACTGTTAAATATGTAACTCTGTGTAACTCCATTCTGGACTGGGTCCCCAGGACATACTTGAAAACGAGAGAAATCTCAATGTATTCTTCCTGGTAAAACACTTTCTAAATAAATAAATATCCAAACTTTTTAACTTTCTTCCCAAAGTACATAAAAATCCTCTAAATCCACCAGGTAGACCAATTATCAGTACTAAAGACTCACTCACCAGCAATACATCACAATCCATAGATTTTTTTCTCCAAAAGTATGTATCTTTAGCTCCATGATTTTTTAGAGACACAAAACAAATATTAGGAGTCCTAAATGATTTTCATTGGTCTAATGATTTATTATGGGCAACAGTAGATGTGACATCGCTGTATACGGTGATCTCACATGATAAGGGTATTGAAGCAGTCCATAGAGTAAATAGAGGTAATGATGTAAATATGAAAGAAGAAGGATGTTTTGGCTTTTCTATTGATTAAACTAATTTGTCTCCCCTTGAGGTTTTCAAACTATTTTACTCTACCCCGTACTATGTCTGGTGGTATAAGGTGTTTCCATCTCTTTCTCACTATTATTATGTATTTATATAAAAAGTAGGTTATATTTTAATACATATCTCTATGTTTCCCCAGTCAGATTGAAATCATGAAGAATTTCTTTTCAAGTTTTGTGACTGTTGTATAAGTACTATAATCTATATATATCTTGACTTCATTCTATGTATTAAATCAATGTGATTAGCCCAACACACACAGAGATGGACATCGCTAAGCTCGCATTAGAAATTTTTGATAATTTATATGAGGTGGTTGTATCCACCCCCATTTTTATTTCCACACATATCTATTTTTTCATGTCCATATAACTTTTTTCCCATTTATATTTCATTATTTTTTTCTATTTATTGTTTATTTTTATTTCTATTTTTAGTTTTATTCATTTTTATTCTTTCATTATTATTTTTATTTCATTTTATTTTATTTATTTTTTCATTATTATTTTTCACTTTTTCTTTTCTTTTTGTATTTATAGGTTTCTTCCTTTTTTCTTTACATCCTAACTTTCTTTCCATCCTAGCACAGCTGATGATAAGAAACGGAGGTTCTCCTCCCATTCGTTTCCTAGGCCAGAGCCATGTTTGTATGATTTACAGGTGGCAAAGATTAAAGGCCTTATTTAAGGTGAAATTTGCACACACTCTTCAGCACTTTAATGCACAGGTTGCAGAAAGATTTTCTCCCGAGAAAGCAGACATCGAAGCCGGCTAAAGGCGTTGAGACCAAGCCTTTTCAAGAGTACCTGATTACCCTACCCTGGTGGCAGCAGGAAGGAGTCTACTTTTTCAGGATACTATACTCAAGTTGCACTTTATGTGCCTTTGTTTGTTGTACGTGTATCTAAATTTTAACAGTGCCATTTGTTTTGTTTTACTGCACAATGGGCTTTTTATATGCTTCTTTTAGATAATGGAATAAATTAGAAGATTTTTCCTCCGATGAGCATGAAACTGTTTTGTTTGTGAGTGCAACAACTAAACATTACCAGTCCATATATTCATTTTTCCTGTATTGCACTATTATTGTTTTCTTATTTCTCCCTTGTACATGCGCCTCTATTCTGGTGTGTTTTGTCATTTGGAATGCCCGAGGAGCACTTATCTGAGAGCTGCAGTATTATAGGAGGAGTATTTTTTATTATTGTTTTATACTATTATTCACTGTTTCACCTGTGTTAGTGCCTTGTTTGTTTTCATAATGAAAGAGACCTTCCAGGTTTACAGAATTTTATATCTCTACTTAACGAACAAATTTCTGATGATGATCAGCTTACTAATTTAACCCCTTCAGGACCAGGGATTTTTCAATTTTTAATATGTGTTTGCCAAAAATATTTTTTACTCTCAGTCATTTAACGCACCCATACAAGTTATATGTTGTTTTTTAAAGGACAGGTACAGCTTTCTTTTGATACCCTATAGATAAAAATAATCTATAATTTAGTATTAAAAAATTCATATAAAAGGGAACATTTTGGGGAAAAACAGTTTTTCCCTGTTATTTTCCCAACAATAATCTACACAACTAGTACAACACTAACCCACTTATACCAACTAATTAACAAACTAATAAAAAATACAAATATAGGTTCCCAAGCCACCCCTCAGAAAAAGATTCTGAACAGTGCGATGTCAGAGCCATAAGAATCACAGAACAGGCATGCAGGGTTTAACTGAAATTAAATGAATATATTACAATAAAATCTATTTATTAAAAAAACTTTAAAAATGCAAAAAAAAAAAAAAAAACAACACAAAATAATGGCCATGAAGCAAGTAAAGGGTTAACTTTTTTTTTTTTTTTTAGCAGTAGTATGTTCTTTATTTCTTTATTTTTTACTTACCGGTCACTCTCTGTGCTTCACTATAAGTATGTGAAGCACAGAGAGTTAATTAGAGGCAAAGTCATTGTGTGAATTTGCATGTTATCGCGGTGATTGATCACATGGTCGGAAACCTGCTGATCGGGTCCAGAAACTCTTCAGGACCTATTGGTCCACAGCCTGTATTCAAATGATCCTCCCAAAACCAAGGGATGGTACCATTGTGGGTCATGTAAAGCATTCCAATATTTTATGCCTTGTGTCCAAATATGATGGGAAAACAATTCACACTTGCCATCTTGTTTGTTTGTCTCTGTGCCTTTATCTTTCTTTTTAGTCAGTATGTCACAGTCGTCTGCTTGATAGCCCCGCCCTGATTTACTAACACCATCATGTTAGTAGTCTGTTCTATTGTTACTCTTTGTTACATTATTTAACGTTCGGGTCACCCCCATCTCTCTTTAGCTACGTAGCAATCTTCCTTTTACTATTTATAAATTCTTAGTAAGTTTTTAATTTGAACATGGATTATACAAGTTCTTAAAAGGCACTATTGACCTGGAAAATCAATTGGGTAAATGGAAAATGTTAGCAATAAGGTCAAGTGTTCTTAATTTAATTTGACTAAATCCAAATATTATCAAGGTCATTTTAAAGAAACTATGGTGTATTTTTAATTCACACAGCCAGAAATAAAATGGAGATCCTTAAAAATGAATGAAGGGGTTTCCCTCACCAGACAGAAAGGTTGTTAAATTAGTCTTACGGTAGTTACAATGAATAGTTTTCCACCAATAAAAATGTGTTGGTGATAACTTTATTACATGCTATACAAGAAGGAGCCTGTTCAAGTCAAAGTAAATGTGGGTAAAATATTGTTCATTTGAAAATAATGCTTCTTAAACAAATGTAATATAATGGCAAATATAATGCTTTGCTTTCTTGTGGATCAGCAAAACTATACCTGTAGATGTTTATTACCCTCTGCATTCTCCTGCTACATGATGGCTAGGGGTGTTACCAGTATAAAATGAAACTGTCTCCCTCAGCCTGCATCCATATGGGAATATATCTTAAAAAAACCTTCATTTTGAGATTAAAGTGTCAAGTGCCTAGGAATGCATTGTGAATATCCACACTTTGTTACTAAGTATGTTATAAACATGTAACCTAGCTAGCATACATCAATGATTTCAAGTAGAGCACCCTGCATGGCCATTTTAGAAGTGAGAGTTAGGGAAAATTAAGATACATTAGCGTGAAGTATTAAAGGGACTGTATCATCTGAACATTGTTTTTACTGTGTATGTAGAGAATAGAAAATAATGGAAACTGTTCTATACACTGTGTTGGCAAAATTGCAAGCGAATGCCTAAATTAGGAGAAGATTGTGTTTTAATTGTGTCTGAGGAGTCTCCTGCTTATGGCATCACCTGTGGCATGGTATGCAAATTACATATTTCCCATTGAAAAACAGTTCATTTGTATAACATGCCACAGGTGATGTCATTAGCAGGAGACTCCACAGACACATTTAAAACATAATTTTCTCCAAATTTAGGCATTTGCTTCCTAGATTACTTACACAATGTAGAGATCACTTTCAATCTTTTTTTATGCTCTACATGCACAGTAAAAACAATGTTTAGGTGACATGGTCCCTTTACTCATCTGAATTTAATTAATAGCCCAATGCACAGAAACATAGATTATGACTGCATCATCCCTTTTTGTCAGGGAAATAGTCTTAATCATGTTTCCAAAGGGGGTTCCAAGACTATGGCACAATCAAGGAGGGGACGTGTCATCTCCTTCACTGCTTATAGCCACTGCTGTATGCTCCAGTCAGAAGGATACTTCTGACCGTCAATATCACTGTGTAACTATGCCACTAATTTGAATGTACAACTCTCCCTGACCTATACAATCCTCCGATGTACTGGTGCTGTTAGGGTTAACTCATATTTATTGTGTTAACATAACAAGAGTTAATTCAAAACAAACAAAAGTGACCTAGTGCGCTTCACCCAACACTTAACACACTGTCAATTACCCTATACAGTGAGATAATCTCGTGTAAGTGTTGTTACGGGAAAAAAAGAAAAAATACATAAAGTGAAGTATGTATGTACAAAATATATAACATACAGAGAAAGTGTATAAAATGTGCACTCACATATACCTGAGCAGCAATCTGCTCAGGACAAAAACATCTGGGAGCCTACAGTAGGAGATAGATAAATCATCCGACAACAGTATAACCTGGCCAACTTAAAAACAATAATGTCCTTCAGGATTCTTGAATAAAGTTCTCATCTGGGTAAAGTGGGAAGGAGGGATCGCGTATGGAAGGACACTTTACCCAGATGAGAACTTTATTCAAGAATCCTGTAGGACATTATTGTTTTTAAGTTGGCCAGGTTATACTGTTGTCGGATGATTTATCCATCTCCTACTGTGGGCTCCCAGATGCTTTTGTTCTGAGCTGATTACTGCTCAGGTACATGTGAGTGCACATTTTATACACTTTCTCTGTATGTTATATATTTTGTACATACATACTTCATTATATGTATTTTTTATTTTTTTTCCCGTAACAACACTTGAACAAGATTATCTCATTGTATAGGGTAATTGACAGTGCAACAGCGCACTAGGTCACTTTTGTTTGTTTTGCACTGTTTCTTGCTAGAAGTGGAACACTAGCTGTGCCCAGGTGCTGCCCACCTCACTACATATAGGCGCAGTATATTATCTCTGTTTGTTTGCTTAAGAGTTAATTCAGCATTGGAAGACTTCTGGGAAGGGTTAAACCCCCCTTGCCTCTTGGCGGGAGCACATTCTTTGTCTGTGTCTACCACATAATCTACACACAGAGACAGTTAGTCTTTATTAAGTAATAAATCTAATGATACCAGACCTTATTTATGGGTCTAGGTTGGAAACAAAGCAGAATAGGAAGAAATGACCTAGGGGTCACATCCTGTGTCTGCATCTCAGGAGCTTTGTATTTCTAAGTAGGCACAAGAGAACTAAAGATATATTACTTTTAGTTAATTATATATATATATATATATATATATATATATATATATATATATATATATTAACATGTATGTATTCTATGTCCACACCCCTTTTCTTTGTACTCCATTTATGATCCAATGATTTTACACCAGCCAACGCCTTGTTGCTTCTATATAAGTGCTTGTCTTTTCAATAAACTTTAGAGTTACTTAACGAACGGCCTGTGTGTCAGACTTGAGTTACTCTCCAAACGCGTTCGCTGATGTGTTTCCAACACCCACCACGTGAATCCAAATCAGAGTGATACATTGCCGTATACCAGAGACTTGCTGATAGAGACCTCATACGAATTGGTCCCTTTCAGGTGCCTCAGTTGAGTTAACATATAGTAAAATGTGCACTGTGAGAGGCTCTTGGAAGTCTGTTTCTATTCACAACAATATTTCTTCACACCATCCAGAAGTCACAATGCTCGAATTAAAGGCAGACCTAATACTAAGTGAAAACACATGCTAGACTCTCAGTGGCTGATTCCACTATAAAATGTGTTAATGTTAGACATATTGTAAACTAAAATCATGTTCACAACCAGATCCAACTGCATTCCTTCAGATGGTCCTGGACTACCACTTCCATAATTCTACCCTACCATAAATCTGTTTACGTGTTTTAGCTCAAATGCCTAATTTAGACATCCTTGTTTACAGAACCTATATTTGCCATGTACAAACTAATGACTTCTTCTCAACTATGGAGAGATAAATTCATGCTATAACCAGACATTTTGCTTCTTTTAGCATCTTCTTCTCTGCATGAGACAAGATGGTAACTAAGTCAGTCAGAACTGAAAACTGAAACATGATTGATTCTATTACCCTAAACAACATCGAATAAGTGGGCATGGCTCCCGGACATTAAATGAACAACTGTAAATTAAGTGGAGCCTAAGTATTTATATAAAAACGGATTATTATTTTCAAAACCATCATATGTATACTTACTTCATATATTCTTTCCTGTCACACAATGAGAGCTACAAAATAAACTCAAGTCTTGCAAAGCTAATTGCCATGAAAAATAAAAAAAAAGAACAATTGGAAGAAGTTCAAGCATGAATAGTCAACTTGTTTTAATTTAGTTTATCACCCCTGCACCCTAATACTGTTCCATTTGGATGCAATTATTAGTGAAAGCTGCGCTTAAGATAAAAATTGTTATCTCTTTGCTAGACTTGAGTTAATAAGAGGCTCTGTAAAGAGCATTGCAAAATCCTAAATGAGATGAAATTTCACATGCTTGGCCTTTCTCTTCCCTCACACACAGCGCTCACAGTCACTTTGTGTGTGTCAGCTACTTTTCAACTGGTATTATAATGTACAAGACGGCATGTATAATTGGAAATTTGAAATCTCTGCACCAATTGAGCACTTAATGAGCCATATGGGGTTACAGTGCTATGTAAAACATTTTAGATTTTTGAGTAAGAAAACATTTCCAAATAATGGCACAAGACAACTGTACATCTCATTTGGTGAGATGTGGCCTTGCATTTATGTATCAATGTATATCAGACAACTAAAGTGCGGATTGTGACACTGTTAAGACATTGTATAAATATGAGGATGGTTCATTATGGCACAATTGACAATGGAGTGCCAATAAATGGCCTGATGACAGGAAAGCCTGAACATTCATGCAATGATATGCCATGGCACAGTTGTCTAACTTGGCAGAATCTTAAAACACATTTGTTCACAAAGTGAAACATGCTTTGGAAAAAGGGAATATTCAAGTATAAACAACACAGTATAAAATACATTGGGCATGTTAAGTACCATAGTATCATAGTTATTAAAGGAGCAAACAATATAACTACATTAACGGCAACAACAAAATAAACATTTAATATAAAAATAAATCATAGCATTTTTTACATGACTGAGAATAATACAACAAATCATAATACTGTGGTTTGAAGTAGTCATATCACTTCTTTAATGTAAGTGCAAAATGTAAGAAAATGTAAGAATATTGCAGTATACATGTATGTGGGTAAAAATGTGCACTAACATGTACTCACCAAAATATAGTATTACACACCTAGAGGAAGCCCATGATAATTATATCATTTGGTGAAACATGTTATAAAGAACCTTTGTGTTCTGGTACAGTGTGATCGGACAATCTAGGTACTTGTGGGTTCTATATGTAGCTCTCATGCAGAGCCAAGGTAACCTGTTTATGGACCTATTGGGACTGTGGTGATCTGCTGCTTTTTATTTTTAATGTAAGCATTAAAGCATTTTATTTTTAATGATTTTATTATAGTTTTAATACATTTTTGTATTTTACTAATTCCCTGCCTATTCTCCTATTTTGCTCAAACCTGGAAGTATAGACTATCAACCATTTTGTGTATTTTATTGATTTAAGCCCTCTATACGCCAATATAGAGAATTATTCTGTTCTGAGTGAGTGCACATTTTTTATATGGTTTTTACTATCACATATCTGTGTTAGATATACTACATTATATCGCTGATGCTGAATTATCTTTTTCATGCACTTGTATTCTCTGAGATAAATTGTATATTAAGTTAGGTATCTACTATATGAATCAACAAAATGAGTTTATGTATATTGTTATGTGTTTTGCTAGTAGTAGTGATAAACTAGTGCGTTAGGTGAATCTTCAATTACTGTTTGGCCAGCAGGCAGCATTGAAGGAAAATAATAATACCTTGGCTCTGGTAGCAGGAGAGGGGGGAAGGCAATGTGTAAGAGGAACCAGCAGAGTTTCTGAGTGGAGGAGAATACAGCATTGGTACAGAAGCTGTGCCAAAACTACAACCACGCAGCGGGGCAACAGCAAAGAGGACGAGCAAGAGGCGGAAGAACGATTGTGGACACTGTTAATGGAGTTGGTGGGAATAACAGGGTTAAAGAAGTGAAAAAAAGGTAAGTGCATTTAATACTCATACACCATAGCCATCATGTTATATAACACTGAACTCACACCTGTACTTCATGTAACACATGTATTTGCTGTGTCGAGGATACCTAGTAATGTACACTGATGGGGAATGTTGCAAATGGCTGCACATGTCATAATGCTGCTACCCATGGAGAACCTGCAAGGTGGTGTGTGGAGAACTGTAGCTGTGCATAGTGTTAGCTGGGGAGGGGGTGGGCTAGCAGCACACTGCAGCACTTAACAAAATGAATGCTGGAAACAGCTAAGGCCATGGGAGTTGCACTCCAAAGTTGTTGCTGCATATCAATATCTGTGTAAATGTGTTCAGCTGTGGTAAACAGATGAATCAGTAGAATTGTTCATCTGTGGTCACACATGTACATAGGTGTCTATGCATAAATGTATATATACATATATATATATATACATATCAATATGCACGTGAATACATACATACATACTTACATTTACAGATAGACAACATCAACCAGTAGCTCACCATAATGGTGTTCATTCAAGAACGGTTCCATGCTGAGTTGATGAAGAAGCATACCGAGTTTTGCAGGTACTTGCTGATTAGGCGCAGATGATGTACCAACAAGAGTGTTACGCTGAACACCGCATCCAACTTTTGCAATACATGTACACTAAATTGGAATTGCAGCGTGCTTACATCCAGTATACCGCTGTTCCTGTGTCAATTCCCACACCTCCATCTGCACAGGTGTTTGAAGGTCAGTCTGGTGTGGGAGACAGTGATACCTACATGATCAGGGCCGGTGCAAGGATTTTCGTCTACACAGGCGAAGGTGCATTTTGGTGCCCCCCTGCTCTGATCCGCCACGCCTCCCACACCATTAAGCCTCCTTACATTATATATATATATATATATATATATATATATATATATATATATGAATAATGTATAGTGTAGAAAATAAATACATCTAAATATTCAACTCGCATGCTCTAAATGTGTCACACATTGAAACCCTTAAACACAAAGACACCCTTGCAGTCACACACAGAGACACCCTTACCACTTACACACACAGTTACACCAATTCACACATAACCTGAGACCTACTATTTTGCCACTCAATATGCCAGTATTTAGCCCAGGGGTCCTCAAACTTTTTAAACAGGGGGCCAGTTCACTGTCCCTCAGACCGTTGGAGGGCCGGACTATAGTAAAAACAAAAACTATGAACAAATTCCTATGCACACTGCATATATCTTATTTTGCAGTGAAGAAACAAAACGGGAACAAATACAATATTTAAAATGAAGTAAAGTTAAATCTACAAACTTACCAGTATTTCAATGGGAATATTATGCCAGTCAGAGCCCAGTAATATTATGCCAGTCAGAGCCCAGGAATAGTGTGCCAGTCAGATGCCCAGGAATATTATGCCAGTCAGATGCCCAGGAATATTATGCCAGTCAGATGCCCAGGAATATTATGCCAGTCATACGCCCAGGAATATTATGCCAGTCAGATGCCAAGGAATATTATGCCAATCAGATGCCCAGGAACATTATGCCAGTCAAAGCCCAGTAATATTATGCCAGTCAGAGCGCAGGAATAGTGTGCCAGTCAGATGCCCAGGAATATTATGCCAGTCAGAGCCCAGTAATATTATGCCAGTCAGATGCCCAGGAATATTATGTCAGTCAGAGCCCAAGAATATTATGCTAGTCAGATGACCAGGAAAATTATGCCATTCAGATGCCCAGGAATATTATGCCAGTCAGATGCCCAGGAATATTATGCCAGTCAGATGCCCAGGAATATTATGCCATTTAGATGCCCAGGAATATTATGCCATTCAGATGCCCAGGAACATTATGCCAGTCAGAGCCCAGTAATATTATTCCAGTCAGAGCCCAGGAATAGTGTGCCAGTCAGATGCCCAGGAATATTATGCCATTCATATGCCCAGGAATATTATGCCAGTCAGAGCCCAAGAATATTATGCCAGTCAGATGCCCAGGAAAATTATGCCATTCAGATGCCCAGTAATATTATGCCATTCAGATGCCCAGGAATATTATGCCAGTCAGAGCCCAGTAATATTATGCCAGTCAGAGCCCAGGAATAGTGTGCCAGTCAGATGCCCAGGAATATTATGCCATTCATATGCCCAGGAATATTATGCCAGTCAGATGCCCAGGAATATTAAGCCAGTCAGAGCCCAAGAATATTATGCCAGTCAAATGCCCAGAAAAATTATGCCATTCAGATGCCCAGTAATATTATGCCAGTCAGATGCCCAGGAATATTATGCCAGTCAGAGCCCAGTAATATTATGCCAGTCAGATGCCCAGGAAAATTATGCCATTCAGATGCCCAGTAATATTATGCCAGTCAGATGCCCAGGAATATTATGCCAGGAATAGTGTGCCAGTCAAATGCCCAGTAATATTGTGCCATTCAGATGCCCAGGAATATTATGCCAGTCAGAGCCCAGGAATATTATGCCAGTCAGATGCTCGTTATACCTCCCTCCTCCCCCCTTCCCCAGACCCCAGTAGTTATGCTGCTGTTCATGTCCGTGGCTGAGAGGGAAGCACTGTGAGCTCCCCTCAGGCCGTGCGCATTCAATAAAGTGTGTTGAAAAAAAAAGTTTCAACACACTTTATTGAATGCGCACGGCCTGAGGGGAGCGCACAGCGCTTCCCTCTCAGCCACGGACATGAACAGCGGCATGGAGGTAAGTAAACGGGCCTGGGGGAGCGGACGATTTTCCCGCCCCCCCATTGGGGCGCCCTGTGCTGCCTTACGGTAGCGCCGGCCCTGTACATGATGCATTATAATATCCGGATCCAAACAAAGCATGGGCTGAAATCTGGGGCCTTTAGAATTAGTGAATTGGTTTCTGCTTCTAAATCACTGGTAACACTGGCATTCAGTTCAGTGATTTGTAAATAGAGGAAGGATTTTTACGAATTTTCTTCAAGAGATCTAAGACAGACTAACATTTGAGGGCTTTTAATTATTCTGCCCTATTAAAGTGGGTAAGTCTTCTCTTAAGCATTAGGTTGCCTGTTGGTACACAATTCAGGTATTCATCTTTCAGAATTTCAGTTTTGTAAAATCCTTTAAATGACTTGCAAATATCTGCTTTCACAATTGTGATTAGCTGGAGAGTTGGTATTGGAAATGGGTGAGTTTGGTATTGTGGGAAAATATTTATGACTAAGATGGCGCTACTTAAACAATTAACAGAAATTAGAGGTATGTATATGGAGCTGCTCACAGTCGAAAAACAAACAATATTTAACCATATATTTCAAAGGGAATATTATGCTTGTGTATAGCTAAATCATAGAAACATAGAATGTGTCGGCAGATAATAACCATTCGGTCCATCTAGTCTGCCCATAACAATCCAGATTCAGGGAAGGCAGCGTAATGGCAAAACAGTATAACAATCCAGAGTAGGGGCTGGAGGACCAAAACCCGTCCCACCCATCTAGAGTGACACCTCACCACCTCCCACTTACCAGTACTCCATTAGGAAGATTTCCAGCATTCTCCCCACCTCTCTCCTGTCCACCAATGAGATTGCAGTATTCAACGCTAAGCCACGCCCCCTGATGGCCGCAATACGGAGGTACTCGCGTTTAGTCGTGCCTGTGTTAATAGAGGGTGGGGATGCGGCCTAACATGTTGTGAAGCACCCACATGGCGGGCAGAGGAGGACTGGAGAGCTGTAGGAGCAGGTAAGGGCTTACTTGGCTGGTGGCAAAGGGGGTTTCACACCATGACAATTTATGTATCTGGGTTGTTGTAGTAGTTATCAATTAATCCCTGCAGTGCTTAAGCTAGTGACCTGGAATGGTTGCAGGCAGGGAAAACTTCTCCACCGTGTTAATCAAAGGGTTCCCAAAAAAATAGTAAAATCTTTTGGAGTGTACTTTGGACGGCTTTAAAGTTGAATTCTCCAGCTCAGAATAGAAGAATTGCAATGATAAATCTGCCTATTTTACGTAAATCCAGAGAGTATTTGGATGTGATTGGCACACAGTGGGTAACCGAAAATCTATGGTTTTCATGGCGAAAATGTCCCGATCTGAAGGCCTCCGATTCTTTGGTTTCCAAACAACCTAAACTGCTGATTCGCAGCCGAATTCAGTGATATGGAGTGCCTGCATTTCGGAGATTTGTGAAGTTCAGCTAAAGTGCCCGACCTGGGTCTAATTCGCGACTGATTAAAAAAATTAAAGGAAATAATTTAAACTAAACATTCCCAGGTTTTTCAAGTTCCATAAGTACAATAAATGTATATTTGTCGATGTGTGAACAATGCAGCAAGCAGTGTGTACATCAAGAACTTTAAAAACAGCTGTAAATATTAATGTTTAGATCGTGTTTCATATTTTAACTAAGCTTAATTGTTTTCAGCTTATGTTACTGTGTTTACACCACAGTCTCCTCATTAGGAAGTTGTACAACTATTCAGCATTTCTATTTATCAATACGAATACCACAGAGACTCATCAGTTATATCACACATAACTGTTAAATAATTCTGTTTTATGTCTTCTCTTTTTTTCTTCCTCCATATAGTATAATGTATTAGTGGTGTTCATGCTCTCTTTACCTTTAAGTGCTGATACTCCCCTTTATATAATATAATGTACATAGAGGCTCTGTTACTATCACCAATCCAATTATTTTTGGTTTATCTTCATTTTTTATTTTTACATTTATTGTACATGCTTACATAATGCATTGCATAACAATTTTGTTCCGTGAACCCACCTTGGCATTATGAAAGTCTTAGAAAAAATGCATTCCCTTAAGCATTAGAACAATAGCTACTATTTCCAAGAGGTTCATTAAAAATACATTGACTATGTACTAGTGTGTTTAAAGTCGTGTTCATTTCACAAGCCCCGTGACTCCGAACATATGAACTGTTTATGAACTTATGGATGTTTAACAATTTGAAGCTGAATAAAGTTTGCACTTAAAGGATGACGGTCAGCAAAATGTATAAATGGAGGATTGCATCAAGCACAGGCATTTTAAATTTAAATGCTTTACTGTAGGAATATAACTAAAGTAGCTTAATGCAGGGCTCAACAGATACCTTGTGCCTGGACTTCCTTAGTGTTTCCACTCACAACATTACTCATCGGTTGCATGCAATTTGTTTCACCCTATGGGAACTGTGTGAAATACTGCTATGACTACAACCTTCATCCCATTTAAATTGGGTTTAGATTGGAGCAAATGCATCCCCTCCCCGGTCAAACCTTTCCTACAGCAAACCCTCACCCTGAATGTAACCCTTATGGTAACCCTAGTGTAACACTAACCTTAATGCTTATGCTAACCCTAGATCTAAGGCTACTTAAGTCTTTTTTTGTATTGGAATGTTGCATGATTGTCTATAGGGACAGTCTAGCAACAGCAAAAGATAATTCATCACTTCTGATGCTCTTACCCACAAGAGGGGAGCACCATATTGGAAGCGCATGCTTCTTTCCAATTTGGCACTTCCCTTTGCTTAGTGGAAAGTTGGTGGTTGCCCTCTAGTCCTGCCTATGTCGCAAATGGGTTAATAAACAGATTGTGTAGTAAATAAAATAATGGCCTTGTTTTCTTAGATTTTGGTGGAGACCAAATTAAACACATTGAGGTGAGTTGAGGTGAGATGAGCATTTAATCTCACCAATTTTGCTATACATTGTGCAGGAACAATCCTGGCGAGTTTGCTTAGTGTAGGATACTCACCAGGTGTGTAGCTGCACAATGTATAGTTAAAATGGTGAGTTGAAATATTCATCTCACGTCAACTCACCTCTTAGTGCGTAGACCCCCTATTTGTTCAAGCCCATGCAGACTGTCGGAATTTCTCAGGAATCTGCATTATACTTAGGCGCACACAGCGACAGCGCTATTATTTGCCACAACCAGCGTATGCACTATATTTATACATAACCCTCATAATGTGTATTTGCTAAATAGTGAACTGTGGTTAAAAAATCAGGTCAAAATAACTGAGCGGTAAAAATAGGTATAGATGTAAAAAATATACCACATATCGGTAAATGGCTTTCCCATTTGCCACTGGAAATGTTTATAAAATACTGGATTTTAGAGAATATTTCACAGCCATGTTAGTAATCAAATAAACATAGTAGCATTGTAACATAGTAATTTAGGTTGAAAAAAGACACAAGTCCATCAAGTTCAACCCTTCTACCTATCATTCCAGCTTTTGATCCAAAATAAGGCAAAACCCCCTAAGGTAGCTATTTCAAATTTTGCCTCCTGGGGGAAAAATTCCTTCTTCACTCCAAAGGGCAATCAGATTTCTCCTTGGATCAATAAGCTCTATCATCAATGCTTATTCTATTATTAATAGCCCTGTATGTTCTGCTTTTCTAAAAAAATATCCAGACCAATTTTAAATGCATCTATTGTAGTTGTTAGCACTACTTCTCTTGGCAGTGAGTTCCATAACTTTATTATCCTTACCGTAAAGAATCCCTCTCTTTCCGGTCTATGAAATCTTTGCTCTTCCAGTCTCAGGGGGTGACCTCTTGTTCTTTGTACATTTCTGTTAATGAACAGGGCACTGGAGAGCTCTCTATATTGGCCCTGTACATAATTATATAATATAAAGCTCTGAGGTACGAAACATAACTACTAAAATCTATCATATTGTCATGTGTTATCTCTGTATAATGCACATTTACATGTTTGGCCCAATCTCAAACTAGTCACATCTTCTAACATCTGCCCCCTAATCAGAATTCTGGGGGGTGGAACTTGGGAGATTGAGTGTAAGCGATACCTCACAAGCAATGTAGCACTGTCACTCAAACTAGCCGCACTGCTGTGCATAATGCTGCATATGAGCAGTATGCATTATTCAGTGTCCCAGATAACAGAGAATTAGATTGGTTTTGTAGGACTGAGGTCCCGAATCCTGCCAAGCTCTTCCTATGTTGTTTATTTATTCATTTCCGACCTTGCTAAGGATTTAGCCTTTTTTCTAGTTACACAATCCATGTATCTTAGAAACTGTACTGCTGACTTCATCATACACTGGTCTAATTATGTGCAGGTCCTCTAGACGTAAGTCCTCTCCTACCACTCCTCTTGGATGAGTCAAATGTAAATCAATATAACTGCAGGCATTTTGGATGCATAAGTGTTTCTTTTTGTTCTTTGCAGTTTTACAAAATTGGTTATGTTTACAATTCTGGGGTTTAACGGTTATAATTTAGGACTGGTAAAAGACAGGTACAGTAGGTATTCTTAAATGGACTATGATTTTTATTGTAACAGGTTGTAAGGATTGTCTAGCTTTATTCAGGCAAACTATATGCTTTCAATTTTCAATTTTATTTTCACTGCTTTTTCCTAAGTAATTATTTTTTTCCTGCATACTGGGCAATTTATCATGGAACAACTCAGCAACAGGAATGTCTGTTTTGTAAATCCCTTAGTATTTGTAGCAACTGGAACATGTCTAACCAGTATTACCCCAGACTTTTTAGTTGTGCCTTACCCTTCGGCTGTGTTTGTATTTAGCTGTAATATTCCTATTTCTCATTTAATGTATCCACTCGTATTACATTTTGGTAAAATAATAAAATATGATGATGCATGGACACAGAAGATATGCTTGGTCCTGAAGTCTTTTACAGAGTGACGGAAGTGATGACTGGGCTACAAAGCTCTCGCTCATAACAGGGCAACGCTTTGCTGCCGTTCAATACGGTGCTTACAATCGCTCTAGGGAGTCCGAATTTGGGTGTTACTGAATGCCTCAACAGCAACACCATTATACCAACAACAGCTGAGTGGTGGAAGCAATCACTGATCACTTTCACAGCTCATTTAAACAAGAACATGGAGATATAGGACATGTCTAGCACGTCCTCTGTCACCAAGATGTTAAATAACATTCACAGTTTTGGATGCTAATTTTAGTGGTGCTTCAAAGACCATAAAGAGGTTGGACACACTCACCATTAATTTCATACAAATGAGAGACATTATCTTAGAGATATTAGTGACTCCATGGTACGGCACAACTAACAAATAAAACTGAACTCACCAAAGCAGTAGAACATGTTGCTTCTTTATGTGTAATTCATATTAAAGGTGATAAAAGGAAGGCACCACTGGCCGGTGCATCAGAGGTTCCCATTGACCACCTTTATATGATCTGATCTCAAAATTGGATTTATACGAACTATGGAAGCTCTGATAAAGTCCGTCAAACGGGAAGCCATGGTAAATGAAATTAAGTAGCTCTCCTAGAATGAATTTAAGAAATCAGTACCTTGAAAACGTTAGCAGTGTAATCGCACTCTCTGCAAATCTTAATTGTTTTTATGCTGTATGCCCACCTCACAGGTTTTATTATGTTATTACATTATCCTATATCTTTAAACACAGTCGCTGCTTTGATATGTTTGTTCTTATACATTCTTAACTCTTGCCTGCTCCTACATTGCACTTGTTCTATGAGACTGTAAATATTCGATTTGGATCTATTTTGGCCCTCCTCTCAGATGATGATGCAGTGTACCGTATTAATGTTTGAGACGCTCTACATTCTTCTTTGTACTACAGTACTGTATTTTATCTAAAAAAATAAAAACCATGTACATATGAAAAAAGATCTTTTTTGCTGCTGTGTTTTATACAGATCACTTTCTACTGTTCTGCTGCATTTGTTTCTTCAATCTAGAGAGAGTGAGTTATTCTTAAAAATAAATAAATTGAACAGGTTTGGCCCAGAAAGAACCATAGCTCTCTATCCTGCATTACACAGAGAAGGAGCTGTGGACACCAATGCATGTCAGAAGATGTGTTAGGTTCAAGTCTGAAGACCACATATAAGTATTAGTAATTAAATAAAGGATGCTGCATAATATTGTTCCAATATTGAGTCCACGTACCACAATCGTAAGAGAATCAGGATGTGACGACAAGTATTTAACCTAATAAAAACCTTTATTGCTGGCTGATGTAACTGTCCCACTTTACCAAGTACAGTCTCTATTTGGGACTGGTATCCTTCATTCCTGACTTCATCCTCCTGTGTCCCAATTCTCTAGGATACAGAAGGAAAACAAATTGAGCACATGTGCAGATATTTTAATGTCTGTATAGTGTGCATGTAGGTCATTGTCTCAGAATCTACCACATATTTTAGATGTCATCATTCATGTGAACCCCCATTATCTATTAATCACTATATACACATCAAAACCTGCATCTTTCCAAAAAAAAAATCCAAACATTTATCCTTGCATCAATGTTGTAACTAGCATGAAACAATAATATCCTTTGGACAACAAGAATATCTTCAAATTATACTCAACATTCCTAATAGCATAAATTATTAAAAACATCATTAATACATGTGAACAGGTAACAGGATAGACGAGTAACCCATCCATCTCATAGCCCACAGCTGAGTTCCTAGATCCAAATTCCTATTCCTAAATTTCATTCTTGCAATAACAGTAAAGAAAAGTAATACTAAAGTCACAGAAAGCATAATGGTAACCTAAAGGACAAAATTAGTCTGAGATTTCATTACAGCAGATTCAAGGGCAGTATATCCATTCAGAGGTTCGGTGGGCTGCAGCCTCCAAAACATACTGGCAATTCTTTTCTTTCTTAAGACCAGCATGAATGACTTTAGAAGGCATGTATGCAACTATTTTCATTTCACATTCTACTATTTGTATATGTAATAAAAATGTTAATGAAAAATTGCATTTCTTGATTTTATCCCCTTTTTCTGCACCTAAAGGACTTAACATAGCACCATAGAGTACCCACAACACTTGCCATGCACCTATTTTGCACCCACAGCACTTGGCTTGCACTCATATTGCACCCACACAATTTGGCATGCCACCGTGTCAATTTGCCCCACAGAACATACCACAGTGTCACTTTGTCCTACAGAACTAGCCACAGTGTCAAGTTCCCCATAGTACATGTTATTTTGCCCACAGAACATGCCACAGCATCACTTTGCTAATTAAACTAAGACACTGTCAGGTACCAATTAACATGCCACAGTCACTTTGTCATTAACATATGCAACAGTCAGTTTGCCTATTAAAATATGCCTGTTCATTAGATATGCCACAGCTGGCCATTAATTTGCCCATCCAATTTGCCCAATAATATGCCACCCCCCTTCCCTGGTACTCACCTCTTGGCTGCTCCGTGTCCCTGGTCGTCTCCTCCGAGCAGTCTTTTGTCCTGCATTGAGGAGGGAAATACAACCACCACATTTGATGTACTGACATATCCGATGGCAATGATTTTTCTTTTTTAAACTTTTTTTTTCGGCAGCCGCATCCAATATTATCCAGGTTAAAACCTAATTAGTCCTATTTTGTACTGACCAAAAAAAAGATTTTAACTGGGCAACATTTTCTTTTGTTTCCATTTACCCTCACTTTAAAATTATTCCGTTTTCAGAGACCAATGATTTAAATGTTGTTGTCCCACTATAGGAATGGCAGATTGTCAAATCTAGTCTTACTTTATTGAATGAGTAGCAATATATTTCACAAACACTGTCAAACAGTTGTCTATGCATGAGTAATAAAAACAAATATCCCCTTGTCTGCAACAATCCCCTCATTACCATGATAGCCAGGCAGAGTCTCCTGTGCAGATCTAAACATAATGTAAAACTTCTCTTTAGTCCCACCGTAGATGGGCTATAGCCATCTGTTGTGTAAGACACACTTGTCCCTGGTGGCAGAAAATATGGCTTTATAAAACATGATTCTCGATAGCAATGTACCCAGACAGTGCCATCAAAAATGTATGTTATTTTATTTTAATATTAAGCAGATACTTAAATGTAACTGGGTTGAATGAACTGAATCTGGTTATGCATTATGTTTCAGCTGTTTAAGTTCGTTTTAAAAGGAAAACCAGCTGTTTTTTGTTTTTTTAAATATATGCACCAATCACTAATTGTCCATCATCAGAACCAGTGGTGAAAATCTTTTTACCTCTATGTAATTTATGTGCATTCTTAACAGGGAGGCCTGATCCCCAAAATGCATCCTTTAAACGTTAATGTATATTAAAGTTGCTGATCTCTCGGAGTTGTGGGAGTGAGACTACATGACCATCCACATCCAGCCCCCACTGTTTGATTTATGCAATATTGCACACTGTCTGTGTGCCCTGACTGCTTGTAAGTGTACCCATATTGTGTGATTATTGTATTTTACAGATACTATGCCATTTGCTTTAGACCTGTTTTATAGAATATATTAAAGAAGATTGTTGTAGTCTCATGTGAATGAGGATCAACTCTTCATCTATTGTGATGGATGCTATATTTGAAGAACCTATGCGAGTGCCTTGGGTAGCTGTGAATAATCCACTGTTCCTACTGTTACAATATATATTGTTTTTCTCCCTACCATCGATCCGCGCTCCTATCTTCCTTTGATAGGCTAAAGGTACAGTAATTACTGGTGTTCATTGTTCCTATGCATCAACTAGACATGGTATACCTATGAACCCTCGGTTAAGAGCCACTTTTAGAACCTAATACCCTGACCAATACTTTCTGCCCTGGAATCAATAAATTAAGGAGAGGACAATGCTCCGCCCACTACATTATGTTATTACACTTGAAATGACAGCTTCTTAGTAAATCTAGCCTACTGTATATCTGAGAACCTTCAGGATTCAAGATGAACAGGTCTGCAAAAGTAGAAATCATTTTTGTGTTAAATTATAGAAATGATCAGTTGAAGTAAAAAAAAAATGAAAACATAAAATGCGATAGATTTATAAATATATATCTTTATCACCTTTTGTTCTTGTTAAAATTATACTAAAATGTATTACAGGAATCCTTATCCGTATGAAGGCACTAGAGTAAAATGGTCATAAAACTAACACATATATTACTGAAACAAAACCAATAAAATTAATTTGTGGGAGTGCTTGCGGCCAGGGCTGTATATCACAGTTATACAAGTTTTATATTTAAAGCTTTATGGGCATTTTCAGTCCCAATGAGCTGCCCAAACAATTGTAAGATTTTTCTGTATTTAGTTTTTTGCACTTCCAAAATCTCTGTTCATTTTTTCGGATTTGTTCCCCTTTTCAACATACTGTTTACGTGCGAAGACGGACCAAGATTTGACAGGACCACAAAATGCAGGACTGTTTTGTCAAATCTGGGACTTTTGGTAAACACTTTGTGGCCTAACTTCAAATAGCTTGAACAAAAAGACCTGATGGGAGGAGCAGAGCAAATATGGAGTGGGGGGAGAGCCTAGAACATCAATTCACTTCTATGATAGCATGCCTGTGTGGGCACTCGCTTCTATGCAGAGACCTGCACATGCGCACTACACAAACGAGTTCTAACACTGAATCCACTGAACACCACTTTTACAGCATAAACCCATATAATAGACCCCTGGTCTGTTCCATCTTATAATGTAGTTCTATAGTTTACCAAAGCTACTGTCAAGGATAATGATTATAAGCATTAAGCTTGCTAAGATTTACCTAGCTCACCTAGTTAGAGTACTCACATATACACTACTGTTCAAACGTTTGAGGTCACTTAGAAATGTCCTTGTTGTGCTAACATAATTGTACATGGGTTTTCTAATGGTCATTTAGTCTTTTTGGGACTGTTGTCATCAAATGACCCATTATTGTTTGGAGTTGTTTTTATCACCATATATATTTTACCGTATGATACTGGTATGGTGCAAGAGTTATCGTATAGTTGTCAGATCTTTAAGATTTTGGCACTATATTTATTTGACAAGGGTGGGCCTAGTTGTCATGGACAGAGATAAATATATTTTGATGTGTTACAATCTGCTGAAAGAGAAGGCATATAAAAAATTACCTAGCGATCCAATTTTAGGTATGAACAAATCCGTTACGAATTCACTTGATAGAGGCCTGTCCAGAAGGATTTTAATGCAGGCAAAATATGAATATGTAACCTATCTTTTCCCTATCTCTCAGTGTCAGGAATAGCTTTAAGCCTGTCAGAGTACATCGATAAAAATGTAGAGCTTCTAGTAGTGAAAACATACTTATTTAAAAGACATCCCAGCTGTTCTAAAACTTATAGAGACACTCGAATGGCAGGAGGGTCTGATGCTGGTTACCTGTGACTTAAGCTCATTTTTATTTTTTATTTTTTTTCAATATATAATGTATTTATTATTTTCAATCCCAAACAACATACAACAGAGATAGGTAATACACAGATAAGATTTACAATACTGTAAAAGAAAAAACAACACACAAGAAAAAAAACGAAAAAAACAATAAGAGAGGAAAACGAGAGAGTAACTATTAAATTATCATTCTCTATATTCTATATATTTAACTACTTTGGGGGGCATATAACATTCAGACTAGGCATACATCCATTCATACTACATTCCAACCAAGTCCTTGGGGTTCCTGGGGGGGTGCGGCGGTTCGGGAGGTCATTCTTGATCCGTTAATTCTGCCCAGGGTGACCATATTTCCTCATATTGGGCCCTCTGAGTCATGTTTATAAAGATTGCTTTTTCCATATATCTCTGATAGTTGATCTGTGTTACTATATCTGTCCAACCTGGGCCTTGGGATGATTTCCAACATATGTATTATCAGGGACCTAACAGATGATTTGGGGGAGGGTATGTCTACGTGAAATAGAAACGTTTGTGGTGATAACTCTATTTTTGTGTGAGTTAATTTTTCAATTGTTTCTTCCAATTTATGCTTAACTGGTCCGAGTTTGACACAGAGCCACCAAATGTGTGCTTGGGTGCCTATCTCTTCCTCGCATCTCCAACATAAGTTCGAGTGTGAGTGTTGAAATTTGGCTGTCCTTTCTGGTACCAGATACCATCTGTGTAAAACTTTGAGGTAGGTTTCTTGCATGTTAATTCCGTGTAAGGCCCTTCTTGTGTTTCTGAAGGCGTGTTCCCACTTTTCCAGAGGGATTTCAAACTTTAGTTCTTTTTCCCATTTCTCAACTCCTCCAAGTTTACCCTTATTCTCCAAAATATGTAAGTTCCTATTAATTTTTGAGATTATTTTGGTATAGTTTTTAATTTGGAAAATACCAGCAAGGTTGTTTTGATCAGTAGAGTATCTGCTATTAGTTAGATTTTGTATCTTGAGATAAGTCAGGAATTCGCTATTGTCAATACCGTATTTTTCCTTTAGACTGTTAAATGTGATTAGTTCTGTATTAACATAAAGATCTCCCAGTTTTTTTTATTGAGGCTTGGTTCCATGAGTTGTAATCAATATTCTCTAAATACATTTCTAGGGCTTTCAAGGGGGTGTCTGCTGTAAAGAGTTTTTCTGCCTCATATTTCTTCCTTAGTTTCACGAGTGTCTGCTCACTTTAGCTCATTTTATACAAATATTAATCATGAAAAAAGTGCTTGAGACAGCAAGATTTCTCCTAGATACATCAGGTTTCTCTCTATGGAAAATGCAGTTTTTCTTCTAACACTAATATTAATTGATATTCAAAAAATAAAGTGATAATGTGCATGTGGTACAGAAAAATAATTAAGCAGCCAAACTTACACGTTTTCGCACTATGGTAGCGCTTAGTCATTATATCAAAACCTATAGATAGAATTGGAATGACTGCATTTTAAAGAACAATTGTGTGTGGTTCAGGGATTCTTTTTATTTACAACTGCAGGGTACGGTGATGGGCACCACCAGTTCGGCCCCAGCTGTGCAATTTTTTTATGAGAAACATGGTAACTTTATTTTGTTTTCAGGTAAGTGCACATGTAATCCTTCACATCTTACTGAGATAAAATAACTATGTAAACCTTCCAGATGTTCAGTGGAGTCCATTGCTGGGACAAGGTGCAAAATGTTCAATGCTGAAAATACAAAATACAATTTTGGATACATGGCAGAACATACAAGAAATATGATCACCGTGATTTCTGTAAGGGCTCTCACCATCTGGGCAGGATTTATAGGAGTAAAAAACTCCATTACAATGCATTATACATTGAGAAAATACAAAGAGAAATGTACAGTCGTCAGTTTGCATTGTAGTTTATGCTTGCCATCTGCATTCCGGTTATTGAATCCTGAGCCAAGAACCAACAAAAGTAGGGGGAAAGCCATGCCAATGTCATCTTCCTGCACAGGTGTTTGAAATGGTTTAGTCTATTTAGAAGCATTTACTATGGACAATGGAAGGTCCAGATTCATCATACTCCTGCTTGCTGATCCACATCTGCCGGAAGGTTGACAGAGAGGCCAAGGGGGAGCCTCCAATCCAGACAGAGTATTTACGCACAGGTGGGTCAATGATCTGGATTTTCATGGTGCTGGGAGCCAATGCAGTGATTTCCTTCTGCATTCTGTCAGCAATTCCTGGGTACATATGTGGTGGTTCCTCCAGACAGGACTGTGTTGGCATAAAAATCCTGGAAAAAGTTGGAATAAGGATTCTGGGCACCTAAACCTCTCGTTACCAGTGGTAATGACCTGCCCGTCAGGCAACTCATAGCTCTTTTCCCTCTCCTGTTCAAAGTCAAGAGCAGAACTTATCCTTGATGTCACGCACAATTTCCCTCTCAGCTGTGGTAGTGATGCTGTAGCCTTTATCAGTCAGGATATTCATGAGGTAGTCTGTCAGGTCTCGTCCAGCCAAATCCAGAGGGAGCATGGCATGAGGCAAGGCAGAACCTTCATAGATGGGCACAGTGTGGGTAACACCATCACCGGAGTCCGTCACAATACCAGTGGTACGTCCAAAAGGCATACAGAGACAGCACAGTCTAGATGGCAACGTACATGCCTGGGGTGCTGAAGGTCTCAAACATGGCATTTTCTCATGGTTGGCTTTTGGTTAAGAGGAGCTTCAGTCAGCAACACTGGATGTTCTTCTGGGCTCTCTTGCTCACTGTAGAATGTGTGATGCCAGATCTTCGCCATATCATCCCAGTTTGTTACAATACCATGTTCAGTGGGGTATTTCAGGGTCAGGAACAATGGTACAATGGTACGTGTCTTTTGGTGATCCATTGTAATGTGGAGAATTCCTCAATGCACGCGTATATTGTTTGCTACAATTTCTTTTATAAAACACTAAGAAACAAAAGTGCGCTTAAACAAACTGTAGGTAAATGGATATACACCTTTTAGGTTACTTATCAGTGAAAAATCTGTGTAAAAAAATTGTAGTCAGAGACAGAAAGATATTGCACTTCACAGATATAACTCAATATGGTCATCAAAGGACATCTGATTTTGGCATCTTCTGTAACTGTTGGCTCAGAAAGATACAGCAGTAGACCAAAGATTAGTGTAAGGAAAATCAATACATTTAATAGAAAAAATAATATCAGCTTACACCAGGGGTTTTCTTTGTCCTGCGGGATGGGCGCCACAAACACCGTCAGTATAGATACCCTCCAAGGTGAACAGAGACGCCAAGTTGAAGCCCTCAGGCGAAATGCGTAGCGGACTGGACTCACCTGCTTTTATTGGACTTTTATGTCATTACCTTGCACTTTATTTATTTTAAATATTGTAAAGTTTTTTTAAACCAGCTGTTCACCTTGGAGGGTATCTATACTGGCGTGTTTGTGGCGCCCAGGACAAAGAAAACCCCTGTACACTAATCTTTGGTCTACTGCTGTATCTTTCTGAGCCAACATTTACAGAAGATGCCAACATAAGATGTCCTTTGATGACCATGTATCTGAGTTATATCTGCGAAGTGCAATATCTTTCTGGAAGTCTGTGAGTACATCATTGTAGGGTGTCCCCTGACTACAATTTTTTTACACAGATTTTTCACTGATAAGTCACCTAAAAGGTGTATATCCATTTACCTACAGTTTGTTTAAGAACACTTTTGTTTCTTTGTGTTTTATAACTGCTGTACTTTGTATGGTTTAGGGACACTCTGCCTCAGTGCTGCTAAACTTGTGATTACAGTGCTGGGTATATCTTTTATTTCTCTGTACAATTTCTTTTATCATTAAACCTTTTCGTTTTTTTAGTAAACACAAAGAAAACATTACAATTTAAATATAGGATTACCCTTGTTTTTGTTTGTTATTTTATTTATCATAGTAAAGCTATTTTCGTGTACTCAGCATTCAATGTAAATACCCCATATGCTGTGTGTCTCCTACATTTATGACTGTGTTTTCTTTTGCTACTAATTCTTTCTGGTCTCTTGGCTACCTTCCCAGTTTGCATCATCTCTCTTTACTTAGCTCAGAGGCAGCTCAGTACAACATTTTAATAGTTATAGAATTTTCTATGTGGAAAGCATGCTAATTAATATACCAAAATACAACACTACAACAACCCCTGGAAAATTACAAGTTACAGGATAGAAAAGTACACTTGTGTATAATACCTACAGTTGCCACCCAGATGCTATTGTACCGACAGGCTAGTAAACAATTGGTTAAAGGCCAATGTTAAGTCTATGGAAGTAATAGCATGGCCAGTGTTTTTTTGAAGAAAAAGTTGGCAAACATGGGGCTAATGCAACTTTAATTATTATAGATGCTGGGCAATGATCACAACATACCAACACAAAAGGTAACGGTATGCCAAATGTAGGTTAGTTTAAGGTACAGATGTACAGGAAATATCACACCCTTCTTGCATGCAAAGTGTTAAACATGCATTTCCAATCCTGACAGTAATTACCTTATTTTTATTCACATGTGTGCTGTTTGTCAGGCTAGACGTTCATGCTGATGCGGACTGAGTGTGACTCATGCAAGAGCCCATCTCCCTTCTCAAGCTGACACAAGCCTTGTAATTTCTGTGACATAATGTCCTCATCAGTTTCGCTGAGCATGGGAATGCAATTAGAAAGGAAGGAGAAGACTACAATATGCCATATGATATTGTCTGTGCCACTAGCACAAGAAAAGCAATCAAATTATATGTGAAGGACACACGATTACTGAGCAGACTTTATAGTTTAGGGAATGGACACAAAACTGTTTGTGGTAGATTTATTACAATTAAGGATATTTTTTTTAAAGAGGTCATTCAAATGGGATTAAAATAATTTGCTGTAATAGTGTTATATTACATAGAGAGTAAAAAAATAGCAGTTCATAAAACAACTTTAATGTTTGTGAACATGTACAATTATTTGCAATACTTTAGGATACACAGCAGTTATTGTTTAAAGAGTGGGTACAATTCCTTCTTTGCTATTACATGTGCATTTGTTGCAACAATGCAGTACTATTGTTGCTTCATTGTTTTAGTAAAACTGGATTTGTATTCATTTTTATAAGAGAAATAGATTTATAATATACATTGTGAAAACTTTTTGGGGGTATACAGAGCAGAAAAGGTTGAGGAGGGAAGGGAATAGGTAAGGGAGCGGGGGGGGGGGGGGGGGAGTGTACAGTTGCTCTGACTGTATATGAAGAGCAATCAACACCTACAACTTACATGCAATCTAATGGCAATACATAATCTACAATACACTTCCAGAACATGACAAACTATGCAAATACATGTGGTAAGGTAGTGAGGAAGGTGGGCACCTTACACCGGGAAAATCTCATCCATTGTTGTTTCTAATTTATTTATTTTACACATATGAGGCCCTCTCTTGCATGTATATATATTGAGAAGACTATAACCACCATGATATGGTAATATCAATTGTTTAGGGGTGGGGAAGAGGGTTGTTCCTTTTCTTTATTTATACAATTACTGTTTTATTCAGTTTGCATATATAAAGTTATGGTGATAAGTACATTAAACAGATAAATGAGACAATACCCTTCATTTTTAAATTACATATAACTAGCTATTACCAAAAACTTATTCATGGTACTCAAAATTTACAACCTGTCTACCAAGTAAATCATACTCCTACATAAAAAATAATCGCCATTTTTTTTTTAGATATTTTAATTAATACAAACTTTCTCACCTGAGATAAACAATGTTATGATACTCTAATATTATCACTGTGTAGTATGCATGCAAATTAAATTAAATAACAGACAAAAATATAGTCTGAGTCTAAAGCATATTCAAATGATGTGATTAGTTTTAATTTACACGTATACTGCACCTTGATAATCTGTGTGCTAATTCTGTTAATTTCTCTTCGGTTTTGGATATTGTTCGTATTTACACAATGTTTAAGGAAAGTGTACAATACATTGGACTGTAAATATGTCTCCACTTCTATTCCATGTCTATATCATTTTACATTTGACTTCAATCAATATCAGCATTACTGTCTCCATAATTAAAAAAAATATTATTTTCAGGACTTTTTTCTCATATTTTTAAAGCAGTTTCAAAAGCTAAACATTGATTACTGTTTTCATAATTGTTCTACTGCCTTACCTTACCCAAACACGCAGCATAATGGCATGTTGCTGAGATTTGATAACTGATTGAAATCTGAAACATTATCTTGTTTTTCCAGAGGTATAAAGATATATAACATGGGTGTTATTGAGGAAGCCACTGAAGCAACTGATTGGTGTGCATTTGTGTAGTTTTTGAAACTACTGAATGAGGCAGTGAAGAGGGAAGGATATGTGATGCCGACATTGGAAGATAGTGCTCCAAGATTGCTAAAAATATGTAAACTCTTGATGCTTGCAGCAAATTCTAGCAGTTACCCCTTGATCCAGGAAACTGTAGGCTGACTTCCTTAAATACACTGGTAGGTCTGTTTTGTTTCTGCAGACTCCCCTTTCGGAGATTAGTTCCCTCCTGAGAGGTATCCTTGTGTATGGATACACTCAAGAGGAGGATTATGATTGGGTGCAGACAGTAAGATAGTTTGGACTGAAGCTAAACAACGATAAGTGTCACTTTGGGAAAAATTGAACTGTGATACTTTGGTCATTTTATAAGCGGAGTTGGTTTTATGCCAGCAAAGTTTTCACAACTGAGAAAATTAAAAGCCCCTGTGATGTAAATGAACAGACAAATATTGGGCATTGTGAATAATGTGGGCAAGTTTCTATCAGAATTTCCTGTGGTGTTGCATCCTATTACAGAACTGTTAAAGAAAGGTGTTGCTTAGAGCTGAGGACCTCCACAAGAGGAGGCCTTTACAATGGTATCTGGTTGTTGTAGACTACTACTCCAGGCATCTTGAGATTGCACCATTAAGTGAGGCAACTAACAAGCCTGTCATCATACATGTTGAAACCAGCTCCCAGTGTTATGTGCATTTCATGAGACCTTCTTTCTAACCTACAGTAAAACTGGATATGTTTAAGGCCGGGTTTGACAATTGTTTCTAGACTTTAGACACCAAGCAGACTAATTCAGGAGACAGTCTAGTCATTTGTAGGACCCAGTGAGATGGTGTTTCCATTGAGTTCTATGTAAAACAATCAAAAAAGTTAGAAACCTGCAGTCAGGATTTTAGGAGCCATGGTTCCCTGAATCCTGGTATTTGTCAAGCCCTGAATTGTGTTGTTACAAAATGTCTGTATGTTGTTCTGTTTTCTATATCTTTATTTACTGTTTAGCATTGCATTTGTCATGATTAGAAGATGACATACGTTTGCATTAATCCCAGGAGCCTGTAATAGCGAAGACCTTTCTTAGATGCGTTACGGCAAAGGTCTGCCACTGAGTCACAGATCATCCAACCTATAGTTTTCGTAGGCATTTCGTAGGAAAGCTAATAACCTATGTTTTGTTAAGTTATGAACATTTGCATTGAGGTGGTTTATTTAAGAGCAGAGGTGACGCTTTCTTTGAATGTGTTGTTTTAACTATTGTACTGTATATATGTACCATCTTTTGCATTCCTAACAAAAAGGATCTAGGGATTTAGAAAGCATTTGGGGAATTTACTTGAGATAAGAGGTCTAGAGAGGTCTGTTCTAGTGGTTTGAGTTGACTCATGTACTTCTCAAAGTGTCAGTGCTCAGGAGTAAGAACATGATTTTAACATAGTTATTTATCAATATTTACTCAGGTGAAATATGGCAGATGAAATGTGAGTTGAATCTCTGTACTTTGAACACAGTTGAGTTAAATGCAAAAAGCTTTTTTAAAGCTATTTAGAGCCCATTGAAGAAATTGCTTGCCAACTCATTCAAGAGGACTCAACATGGGACGACTTTGAAAAGCTATGTGCTGCTTGCCAATTATGACATTTGTTGAGCGTTGGCCGCCATATATACCCCTAGGTAGTGTAGCCTTCACGCTAGGTTGTAACTATCTAACATGATACCTGTAACTTGTCCGCTAGTGGATAGTCCCTCACGCTACACTTACTCCAAATATTTAAAATATAGCTATCCAACACAGGATTAACTACAATTAAAGCTGAAATCGTACTGATGTGATGCCAATCAAGATGTTTCATTCAAGCTGTCTGTATACATAGTAGGATCCCTCTGTATTAATTCATCAATTCTGAGTTAATGTACTAAATGTTACTGAGCATATCTTCATGTTGCTTTATACTGGATTTCAGGTCACTGGATGAAATAATTGTAAATTTGAATCCAAAAGAAATCTACTTTTTTTACGTGATACTATTCTTATAGCATAGCCTAAAACCTAAAGTAAACTACTTCAAAATGTTCCATGAGCACACTCTGCTGGACAATGTATGCTATATTTTGTAATAATAGAAACTAGTTCTCAGTTAGCAATATTTCATTCTGCAGAGCATATTCTTCATAAGTAACATAAGTAATGTTTTTATTATGAATGATTAAGTGAAAGCAAGCAGATATTGGGGTCTATTATAGGATATGAATACCATAGATTGCCATAGAAATTCAGGAGTTATATGCAAAAGATAGCAAAGCACATGTTCTTAATATTTAATAAGCTTGGCGGCTGGATCATGTTAAATGTTTACTTTTTTAATAGAGCATATGGAAATATAGAACGTTTATGCTACAAACATACACACAATCATGAAACACTGTCGGCAGCCTAATGTATTAGGCACATATGTGCCTAAATCTAAGTGGCCAAAATGCGTTAAGCTTAAAGGTTATTTAGGTGATTTCACTCCCCAAAAGCCAGAATGTACAAATAATTTATAGGAGGGGCACACAAATATTTTAAAAAAAAGCCCATTATATGAATGTAAAGTGATTTATTCACAATAAAATAGTGTACAAGATAAATGGCAATGTGGTCACAAATAAAAATCCCCCAACATTTCAGCTCGAAGGTCTTTCTCAAGGGTGATCTTTCTAATCACAGCACAAAATGCCTTAATATACTACCCGAAATTATCTGATTCAACAGATAAGCAAACAGTGTCTTGCTGGCATGTAAAATAAGTCATTCATCTGGAATTTTATTTTATGGAACTCCTTGCTGCCTACTTCGAAACTATATCCAATTCAAAGAGTAGATCGACTGCTCAAACCTGCAAATCTGTCTCAGTATAACTGTCCTGGAGATGTTATCATCTGCTTTAACAGCTACTGTACTCTCTAGAGAGACGAGAAAAAATCCTTTAAAAAGTGATACATTTGCAGTTTGTTTGCAGGAAAAGAACATCTCTTATAGATGGGGTATCCCCACAAAAGTGTGTATAATTTTTCAAGATATAATTAACTTATGCCCTTTTCCAGCACAGCCTAATAAAGATCTGAAATACTGTGGTCTAATGAACTCTTAAAATCTAAGGGGCTCTTCTACATAAAGATTTAGGCACACTCTCTATAACTTATTTGAATTTGGGGTTAAGTATCCCTCCTTCATTTTTTTCCATGGAAAACGTTTAAAGTTGATCTCCGTCACGAAATCATTTCACATAGAGACAAACGTGAAATGCTTCTCTCTATTTGATTGTTTCGTGTACTTTTATTGTATATTGTCACACGTGGTAGCATTTAAATTACAATAAGGAATGCTTCATTTTAGACGAGTTAGCTTGATCATGTCTGACTATGGTCACAAAACCAGTGGGGCACAGAAGGTGGTGCATGATGCCATCATTGCAACACTTTACACACATAGGCAGTTTTCGGCTTTCACTGCCTATGTGTGTTAACGCGCATACGATCAAATTCGCGGTGATCATATGAGCGGGGGGCGAGGGGGGCTGAAAGCACTCTCAGAGGCTGCTTCGGATTTTGGGTATATATGTTTGATGGGGGTAATGTATGGGATAGTGTTTGAGAAAGCAGCTCAAGGGTGCAAAACGGGTGTTTTTTTTCCAATGGAAATGTGGTGTACAAGTTGGTATTTTGTATGTTATGCTTTTATGCTAGAAGCTAAACCACCTCACAATAGAGAAGAGATATATATTTTTTAAATATATCAGAGTGCCGAAGCTGTTCTTTCTTATGGATTTAGAAGCTTGGGGTGTTCTGTGGCAACTGTGCACCCAGTGGGAGCTTTTTAAAGAACTGCATCATTAGTATAAGAGAGAAGAGAGTCAACTTTTCTCTGTGTTTTTGTGTCTTTATAGGCTCAAACAACAATTGTACTACAGCAATAGGTAGTAGGAAGGTTGAAAGGTTTTTGACATTGAAGTGTCTTAATCAGAGAAATAGAATAAAACACATTATATTTGATTGAAGATCATGCCTCCCTCCCAGATTAGTGGTGCTTTTAAACAATATTTGGAGTCTCTTTATAATCTCTCAATGAATCTACAGAGGACATCAGATACACATCTAGTGTAACTTTGAAAAGATTATACCAATCGTTAAAAAAAAATTATTTTTCTTTTGAATCGAGTCTGTGAGATCCCCCCCAAACTTTCCTTTTTCACACTGATTTTTCATTTGTTGACAAACACACAAAGTTCCCCCTTGATAATATCTTGCGGGCATGTAAAATGTGCCTGGTTGTAGAGAGTAATCCCTATCTATTTTTGGAAGACTTGTTTGGATAGATACATGCGTGGTGAAGTCTAGATTAAAATGTAACTTTTATTAAGTTTGTTTAAAAAAAATTATTTAAATGTTTACCTTGTTTAGGTGAATAAAAATAGACAGTGCAGGTGTACAAAAAGTGAGAGTGATATATAAAATTAAAAACGGTTAGTTTTGTATTCCTTTTCCCATATAGGGTTATTTTTAATGTGAGGGAGATAGTTAATTTGTCAGGTTTGTGTGAACAAACGTCTCAATTGTTGCTCAAACTGACAAAATATCTCCATGTATATCCATGTAAAATGTGCCTAGCAAGATATTGGAGGAAGCAGGAAATTCCAAGCTGGCCAGTGTTTAAAACCCAGGTTCAATTTCAGGCACGTTCAGAGACTTTCTTCTATAACATATGAGCTCAAAGTATAGTCAAATCTGGTACCTATGGGAACTTCTTAGGTGTATATTTATTATAAATGAGAACGACTCAATAGGGACAATCTTGTTATGTTTGTTATGTTAATCAATTTGATATATCTATGTATAAAATTTGTTCATATATCTATTATATATTTATAAGAATATATATTTCTTGTATTATAAAAAGTATTAAAGAATTATATTCATATAAAAAAAGAAATGCTTTTGGGATTATCGCAATTCCACATTTCTAAAGTGATTCATAGTTATTACAGTTTATGTATTATAAGCTATATAACACAAGTGGTTGGCACCTGAAATTATTTCGATCAGGTAAAAATTAATTTATAAATACACGGAGTCTCCTATTATGCCTCAACTCTTTCTTTATTCCCTCAGCAGAAAAGAATAAAATTAACAATTTAAAAAAACAATCAAATCAATGCATATTATAACACCTCTCCTTCCTTCCTCATAAATCCAACCTCCAGGAAGTGCTCCTCCCCTTTTTTTGCTGTTCTCTCAGATAAGTACTTCACATTTTTCTTTATCTGTGATTATTATTTTGGTGTTGCTCAACCCTACACCCTGTTCCAAATTATTGTGCAAATTATATTTTTCTCATTTACCTAAATAATTGATGTAAATAACAGTCAGCATAATTCTCATGTTATCAACTATTAAGAGTACAATTCAAATTTTATTGAACATGTATTTTTCTGCCCAATGCTGCCGTTTCTGCTAGTGAGCTTTGGTTAGTGGTGGCCAAATTTTATTGATAACAGTATTTTTTTAAACATAAAAAACTTACAATGCACTGTTCCAAATTATTACGCACAGTAAGTTTCAAAACACTTTATTGGTTGGAAAGAACAGAAAATAGCCATTTGTTGCGTTTGGAGCATATTTACTGAAATAAAAAAGCTATTTCAATCAAACTTATAACAACATTTTAACTTTTTAAACATTTTAACATGTCACGTTACGTTTTAACATAGGACCCCTTATTTGATAGCAGCTTCACAAGTCTTGCATCCATTGAACTTGTGAGTTTTTGGACAGTTTCTGCTTGAATTTGTTTGCAAGATGTCAAAATAGCCTCCCAGAGCTGCTGTTTGGATGTAAACTGCCTCCCACCCTCATAGATCTTTTGCTTGAGGATGCTACAAGGGTTCTCAATAGGATTGGGGTCAGGGGAGGATGGAGGCCACACCATGACTTTCTCTCCTTTTATCCCCATAGCAGCCATTGATGCAGAGGTATTCTTTGCAGCATGAGATGGTGCATTGTCATGCATGAAGATGATTTTATTACGGAAAGCATAGTTCTTCCTTCTGTACCAGGGAAGAAAGTGGTCAGTCAGAAACTCCACATACTTTGCATAGGTCATCTTTACACCTTCGAGGATCCTAAAGGGGCCGACCAGCTCTCTTCCCATGATTCTGGCCCAAAACATGACTCCACCACCGCCTTGCTGACGTTGCAGCCTTGTTGGAACAGGGTGGCCATCCACCAACCATCCACTACTCCATCCATCTGGACCATCCAGGGTTGCACGGCACTCATCAATGAACAGGACTGTTTGAAAATTAGTCTTCATGTATTTTTCTGCCCAATGCAGCCGTTTCTGCTTGTGAGCATTGGTTAGTGGTGGCTGAATAGAAGGTATATGCACAGTTGCAAGACTCTGGAGGACTCTACACCTTGATGTCCGTGGGACTCCAGAGGCACCAGCAGCTTCAAATATCTGTTTGCTGCTATGTAATGGTATTTTAGCAGCTGCTCTCTTGATCCGATGCATGGATCAGGCAGAAATATTCCTCAATGTGCCTTTATCCGCACGAACCCGTCTGTGCTCTGAATCAGCCACAAATCTCTTAAAAGTGCGATGATCACGCTTAAGTTTTCGTGTAATATCTAATGTTTTCATACCTCGTCTAAGGCACTGACCTATTTCACTCTTTTCGGCAGCAGAGAGATCCTTTTTCTTCCTCATATTGCATGAAAATGGTGCTCTGCTTAATAATGTGGAACACCATCCTTCAGTAGTTTTTCCTTAAATTGGGCTCACCTGGCAATCTAATTATCACAGGTGTTCGAGATTGTTTTCAGTGATCAAAAGAGCCCTGAGACACAATGCCATCCATGAGTTAAACTGAAAAACAAAATATTTAATCTTTGTAACACTTAAATAGAATTTGCATAATAATAACAATCACTCCATCTTGGTAAGGTGTTATCACCTTTCACATATCCTTTACTTGTGCTCTGGGGTTGGTGGTTTTTACCTGCTATCTCTTCCACCCCAGCAACATTACCTTCTTGGCCATCTTTTTTCCCCCATTGTCACTGTCTATTTCGGCGGTTTTCAGTGTTCAGCTATGTCGCAGTATTTGCAGTGACTTACCGTTGTTTTTTTTACGTGCAACGTCATTGGTTGGTCTATTTAGAATAGTTAGACGAATTTGGTTCTTGCGCATGCGCATTGAGTCCCTTTTGCCAGCATACACGAACTTAGTTCGGACGCCAATTTGGTGTAGTCTTCAAGTTTTTTTCCACGCATTTCGGGTTGCAGGCGCCAATTTAACGCATATTCAGTGTAAAACCATCGGTATAAAGCCTTTCTGAGTGTCTGTAGATTCTCTGGTCATCTGGACTGTATTGTTCGCCACACTTTGCCATTTCAACATGCAGGCAGCTAGAGAGTCAGGTGTGGGGAACCCCAGCAGAGTCAAATTGATCCCCTGGGTTTTGACAGTTAGGCCCTAGAACTTATGGGTTCACAAGAATTTCAGAACATCCTTGATGCCACTATGGCCAAGTCAGTCACTCAGGCTGTCAAATCTGCCATGGGTATGGTATTGGCTAATCTAGCCTCATCCATATCCTCTGCATTACGTGCCATCAAGGCACCTCCGGTACCAACCCCTAATGCGGAAGAACCACAGGGTCCTCGTGTCGGCCACAAGGCCCAATTTAAAAGGAAACATGCCTCCAAAAGCATACCCACGGACATGTTACAACATGTCTCAGAGAGCCCAGTATTGGGTGAAATCGATGCGGTCATGGAAGAAGGTGAAAGCCTTGTATGAGAGGGACTCGGGGTCCATGTCAGAGGAGACTTCAGATGAGTCAGATGATTCTGACCATTTTGAGATGGGAGCACATCCAGTATCACCCGTTTATTCTGAAGGGGATTACCCTAATGAGTTGGATGTTTCTCATCTGGAGGACTGTATTCTGGATCCAAGAGGTACTCTCCTGTTTGACCCAGAGAGACTCCAACACCCTAGATCATCAGAGTGGGCTCCATCTGCTCACGTGGCGGACTATATCACTTCTAGGGTGCGTAAAAATCTTGATAAACCCACTAAGGAAAAATTGAGGGCTGGGTGCCCCAGACCTAATGTGCCCAACCTCGCGGGTAAAACACCAGAGGTCTTGCATCAGCCCAATTTTTATCTAAAACCGGGTGGAAGTCCAGGAAGGGTCTGGACTACTCCTTGCCAGGACATGATCCTGGATATCATGGGACCCTTAGCCAAAATCTTTGACCTAGCTGAAACAGTATTAGAGGAAGGTACCTCTGTGGACCCTACTATTCTAAGAGGCTGGGCACAACGTGCTATATGTTTTGTTGGTAACGCCAACACGGCAGTTGCCTCAGAACGTAGGAAGACATTACTGTTGAAAATTTAACCTAAATTGGTCGATATGGCCCATTCAGAGCCAGGTACTAAGGCGAACGGACTATTATTTGGGGATTCATTCATTAAGGACCTGGGCTCATTTCTAAGAGGTTTAGAGCCCTAGATGTAAGACACAGGCTTGCATGCAGAAGGTATTGCAACCAAAGGTTTTCTCAGGGGCCGGCAGAAATAGAGGCCGTCTGGCCGGCCGTTATTCCAGGGGTCCCTCTCGAGGAGCCAGAGGCTTCCACCAATTTTCTCAACAGCCTTCTGCATTCCAACAAGCTAGAATTTCAGCTCCCACCTTCTTCCCACAGAGGGGGAAAGGCTGGCAGAACCGGGGATTCAGAGGGTCTTTTCAGCAGAGACGTCCATGCAAGTATCATCATCTTCATCATCATCATCTCATCCATGCACATCCTTTACCCCTCCCCAGGTAAGGATAGGGGGGAGATTATGTTTTTTCATTCACAACTGGGAACTGATTTCTAAAGATCATTGGGTTTTACAAACAGCCCTATGTTACCACATAGACTTTATTGCACCCCCACAAGAGGTCACAATACCAAAAACTTTAACTTTCTCAAGTTGGAAGGTTCCATCGCAGGAAGGGCCTGATAATTTACCTAGACAACATTCTCATCATGTCTCAAGACAAAGATTCTCTGTACCTACACATGTCATGGACGATCGAACTCCTACAATCTCTAGGTTTCCTGGTCAATTGGGACAAATCGGTCCTGACGCCTTCACAGGTCATGAATTTTCTGGGTTTCTCAATAGACGCAATCCACAGGTCACTTCTTCTTCCAAAGGAAAAGATCAAACTTATTAAAAAAAAGAAATCAGAGATTAGGGAAACAGGTGATTTGCGTCCGACATCTGGCCCGGGTGATAGGGCTGCTTTCGGCATCCATCCAAGCGATATATCCTGGACCACTGCATTATCGGCTTTGCAACGCCTCAAGACAAGAGCACTGCACCAGAGTTGATCGTACGATCATATGATCCCTTTAGACTTACGAAGCTACAGAGGAATTGACATGGTGGCTTCAACACATGGAAGCTTAGAACGGCAGGGCAATCTTCAGTTCCTCCCCGGACATAGTGATTGCGTCAGGCGCCAGTCTGCACGGCTGGAGAGCAATATGCGAAGAATCGTTTACCAGAAACGCTGGGCTACTTTATTTTTAAATTCTAGGATTTTGCTAAGTCATGATTTATAAATACACGGAGGCGACTATTATTCCCACCCATACTATGTGTTTACCCTACTCTATGAAAATTTGTTTTGTTTATATATCTTATCCGTGATTTTGATTATATACCTGGCATTATTTTCTGGAAACTATGAGTATTTCTTCTTTTCTTATTTCAGCTTGACGGACCAGGAGGTAAGCCCATCATGAATCAGTTTCCGTTTTTTTCTAATTGAAGATGTTTTCTTGTTTTTTCCAATTTTTTCCTTGGAATGAGCTTTTCTGCCTGTCCGGCCTTTTGTTCTGAGTTTCAAGTTTTTTTACTTAGAGGGAGACTTTTGGTATACAGTGGAACATCAAAGAAAGAGGATCAGCACTTCCTGGAGATTGTATTTATGAAGAAGGAAGGGGATGTGTTATAATATGCAGTTTTTGATTGTTTTAAAAAAAAAAATATGTTAATTTCTTTGCTGCTGAGGGAATAAAGGAAGAGTCGATGCATAATACTCACCTCCGTGTATTTATAAATCATGACTTTAAGTCATCACTTAGCAAAATCCTAGAATTACCTAAGGATAGATACCGATTGTTTGAGTTAGTTTTTTTCTCACTTGTATTCATATATTTATCCCGAGTGCAGTTAATTAATAAGTGCTGGATCAGATTATTATTTTCATATTTTTTTATACTTGCCAGGATGAAAGCAGAGAAACTGGCAAATAGTCAGAGTTCTAGCAAAGAGAAGTGTATGAACAAGGCTAACCTAGTACATTCACTTACTCAAAACAAAGAAAAGATCAAATTATAATAGTACATATAAGCTGAAAATACAATACAAAAGATATAGAGATTTGTGATAAAAACAAATCTTAAATATGACAGAATAGATGAGAAAACATATGCATAGAAAATAAATTGTAATAAAAACTATTAAAAAGTTTGCTAGCAGGCAAGAAACAAATATTACCTGCAGACAAACATAAATAAGCATCCCTTGAAGGGTTAATGAAGCTGGAACAGAAGCAGGCACACAAAAGTATTGTGAACAAATGGTCACATCCTCTTGAAGTGTACCAAGATGCAGATGGAGTATGGTACAACAAACAAAGAACTGTGCGCGAGCGCTGAGTCATCCGTCCTGTTCAGGATCCTGCTAAAGCTACATTGAACTGCTACTACTGATCCACTGCTTTTAGCTGCTCTGAATTTCTACTCTGTCCAGGAACTGGGAAACCGAACCTGGAGGGCTCAACAACCCAGGGGAGGTTTTTCAGCATCTGCTGAGACCATCTGGCTGCAGCATAATTTCTACAGCTAAATTGGACCACTCCTGTTAACCCCTTAGTGACAAGACATTTTCACCTTGACTTTCCCTTGGTGACAATGGCTGTTTTGACATTTCTCAGGTGTTTGTGTTTAGCTGTAATTTTTTTCTTTCTCACATACAGTACCCACACAAATTATATGTTGTTTTTATCGTCATAAGAAGGGCTTTCATTAGATACCATTATGTTCATCATATCTTATAATTTACTACAAAAAAAAATCATAAAATATGATGAAAAATTTAAAAAAAACCCACTTTTTCTAACTTTGACCTAAAATATAATTTACACAAATAAAATCATTAAAAAAGACCCCGTCTAAATAGTTTCTAAATGTTGTCCCGAGTTCAAAAATATGCATGTTTCCATATTTTTCGGTATTTTTTTGCGAGTTATGGGGCAAAAACCAAAAATGGTGTTTTTTTCCTATATTGATCTTTTGACCCCAACCCGAACCCAAAATTTAACCCTAACACTAAATTTAACCCCATTTCTAATCCTTATTATATCCCTTAATATTTTTTAACTTTAATTTAATTTTAACCCTATCCCTTATGCTAAAAAATATTTAATTTTAACCCTATAGGCTAATATAGCTAAATAACCTGTTTTTATTTAATTAAATATGTATTTTAATTATTTTCCATTGCAATGCTACTAAACTACCACTAGGGGCAGTCAAGTAGCATATTCAGAGCGACGGAAGTGAAGTTACTTTCACTTCCGAAGCTCAGACCGGCAGAGGACTTAGCCATATTGACGGAGCAGCATGCTCCGTCAATATGGCTCCCCACGATCGCTCCGTGGGGCGATCGTGGGGGTCCCAAAATAGAAATATCGGTGCTGGCTATTGCCTCGATGTCGACCAGCACTGTTGATCGCGAAAACCGCTTCATTCACTGCAGGACGTGCCAGGCACGTCCTTTGTCATTAAGGGAGATTCTCCCAGGACGTGCCTGGCACGTCCTTTGTCGGCAAGGGGTTAATCTACCTTCTCAAGGGTTTCCTGCTTATGTACCCTCTCACGGGTTTTCTTGCTCAGTTATCCTCTCAAGGGTTTTCCTGCTTAGTTACCCTCTCTAGGGGTTTCCTGCTTAGTTACCCTCTCTAGGGGTTTCCTGCTTAGTTACCCTCTCTAGGGGTTTCCTGCATAATTGCCCCGATATGGTTTTCCTTCTTAGTTACCCTCTTTTTCTACAGTAACTTTAAAAGCTTTGTTTATTCTGCCGTTCCTACGAAAACTCTTTTCCTATACTGCAGCTCCTTACCTTTTGTCTCTGCTATAGGTATTCTTTATTTCTGTTTCAATATATGTTCTCAACCCTGCACAATAAATAATAATATGCAACCAGACTCCTCATCTATCCTGCACTGAAACTCCTAACTGACCTGCTAAAGGCCCTGGCACAAATAATATGCAACACACCATGCACTGAAGCAAAAAAAGAATAAACAAAGACAATCTAAACACAATAAAATAAACATCTTCCCCATAGCCTCCAATCAACGAGCAAAACCAATAAAACCATAACCCTACATATTGCTGCAGAAATAAATTTCTCTTGCATTCATTTATATCCTAGAGAACATGTACATCCCAATGTAACACATATAAAAAATATATATTATAAGCATTATAGAGAAATCACATTTAAAATTAAAGTTTTTAGTGTAGGATTTGATGGTTTCTGGAAGGTTATACCACGTTTAACCCTTTAAGGACCAGGGATTTTCCTGGGCCAAGGACCAGAGCGTTTTTCAATTTTTAATACGCGGTTTTTGAAACACAAATTTCCTCTCTCTCATTTAACGTACCCATACAAGTTATATGTTGTTTTTTAGAGGACAGTTAGAGCTTTCTTTTGATACCCTATACATAAAAATGATTTACATTTTAGTATTAAAAAATACATATAAAAGAGGAAATTTTTGAGGAAAAAAAAGTTTTTCCCCATTATTTTCCCAATAATAAGCTACATAACTAGTGCAACACTAACCCACTTATCCCCCCTAATTAACTAACTAATAAAAAAGAAAAATATTGGTTCCCAAACCCCCCATAACAAAAAAGACAGAAAAAAACTCTGAAGAGTGCGATGTCAGATCAGTAAAAATCATTCAACAGGCATGCAGGGGTTAAATTTTATTAAATAAATATATTAAAATTACCTTTATTTATTCAAAAAAACTTTATAAATTGTAAAAATAAAAAAATCTGTTAAAAAAAAACTAAATGAGGGCCATAAAGTGGAAGGAAACTGATCACAGTTAAAAACTGTGATCAGCAATGAAAGGGTTAATTTTTTTTTAATTTTTTTTTTTACCTATGTGTGTATAATTAATTTATTTTTACTTGCAGGTCACTCTCTGTGCTTCACTATAAGAATGTGAAGCACAGGGAGTGAATTAGAGGCAAAGTCAGTGTGTGAACACACTGACTTTGCCATCTAATTTGCATGTTATCGCGGTGATGACTAAATCACCGCGATCACATGCCCAGAAACTGACCGATCGGGTCCAGGAGCTTTGCCTCGGGTGCGAGGCTTAGTCCTGGACCCGTTGCAGACTAGCTGGCGGTGCCCACGGAGCGCACCGCCGGCTAGACTGCATGACGAGTTAACTCGTCATAAGGTCGCTAACGCTGCGGCTCTTATGACGAGTTAACTCGTCATAAGGTCGGGAAGGGGTTAAGGAGTTCCATAAGACAAAGTATATCAATCTTAACTGTTTTGCCTAAAGAGATGCTAGCCATCATAGCCACATATAAGTCTGTTGCCGAATGCAGGGGAAACATATCTGGAAGTTTGCGTATAAACCATTCTTGAGATGGGAAATCAGATATGCTTATAGAGATGTTTCCTCTGCAATGGCACTAGTAAGTAAAATAATGTGTCAGATGCTTCAGATTTTGCATATTCCTATAGGGCATGTTATTAAGCACTGTTCATCCTTGACTGAGCTTGTCTCTTATAGTCTCATGAAAGAGACAGTCCTGGGGGGACCATTATAAGGTTGGGTCTAGATGCCAGAGTGTAATAAGTGGGGTAATAGACTGTATCCAAGTAGGGAACGCATGGCTAAACATTAGGGATGGAAACCTATCTGTACAACACAGAATAACTAATAACAAGAGGGCAGAAAACATAAAATAAAGGGCTGGTACTAGGACATAGCACAAATGGATCTTACATTTGGATACACCTAATCAGGGATGATGAAAGAGCGGTGTGCTAAATTTACGCCACAGCTCTTCTCCTGTTTCCTGCCTCAATTCAGGTGGCTATTGAATGCACCCAAGGCCGGCCTGAGGTGTTCAGGGCGCCCTGTGCGGGCAACCTCTGTGGCACCCCATCTACCAGAACCCAGTTATAGTCCAGAACTAACAACTGGCACACCCCCTGCTGTTAACTACAGTTCCCATGAGGCTCAGCCAGACATAGTGCTTGCATGATACTGGCTGAGCCTCATGGGAAGTGAGGTCAAAAGTAGATAGACATGCAGATGTGAGCTGTGAACTACAATTTCCTTGATGCTCAGCCAGGTGTCCATCATGACTAGGCATCAAGGGAGTTGTAGTCCAGAAATAACACCTGTCTCACCATCTCCTGCTTACTTAGGTGATGCACAATTTGCAACTTTCCAGGATTGTCTTGTTTCAAGCCCTGACATTGGATAAATGGGTTAAAAAAAGAAGACTAGAGCATTGGAAGTAGAAAATCACAAAATCAAAGAAGAAAAGGAAATTTAGTTTTTTGTCATAGAAAAAAGAGTCCAAGCCATATTGTCTTTGCAACAAAACTCTTGCTATCAATAAAAAATACAATGTGAAACGATATTATGACACAACTCACGCTGAATAGAGAAGCCCAAATCTGAGCAAAAGTTAAAAAAGGGAACTGAATGAGAACAGAGCAAACAAATTAATAAGTGAAGGTAACGTAATTCAAAGTGCCAACCTCAGATGCACTTGGATTTTGGCAAGGCAAAACAAATAATTTGCAGATGCAGAAATGCTGAAAGAAACTCTGCACTAACTTTTGACTTTAAGGAAAAGGAAGGGAAAAAACTGACTAAAATATTCAAGATGATGCCATTAAGCTGACAAACAACTAGACAAATTGTAAATTTGTCTCAGAATATTGAAGGACAACTGAAAATAAAAGCTGAAGTTCTGCACTTGATGATTCCACAGATATGAGAGTCACTGCACCCGCTGTGCATTTGGAGCAGACTGGTCACCAAAAATGATAAAGTGAAGGAAGAAATAATAGCATTGTCCCCAGTTAATGACTGGACACGATAATGCGATGTACTTCAAGTTGCTAGTTACACGTTTGAGAAGTTAGGATTAAACAAATAGAACCTGACGTCACTTGCCACAGACACACACCTTCAATGAAAGAGAAAAATGTAGGTTTCAGCAGTTTGTGCCAATCCAAAGGTTTGTGTTCCCAGCTTCCATTTCATCATACATCAGAAGAATTTATAAGTCAGGTGTATTGGAGGATGTGATGGAAGAAGTGATAATGATTATTGTAACAGGACGGCTACCCAAGGCTGGCAGCATCTCTACCCATTGTGTGAATTCCCCCCCCCCCCCCCCCCCCCCCCGATGTTTTTCCTGGAGACTTGCTCTTTGTACCAAAAAAGCAGACAGGACTACTAGAAGTTAGGTACAGCAAGGATGAACAACAACTTTATTGGAACAGAAACAGAGTATTATTTACAGACATAATCAAGTTGACATAACTCACATATTAACATATAACACAACAGACCAAACAGCAATTAACCACCACTGCTACAGATATAGAAAACCACATCATAATCAGTTTAACAGTAAATTAAATTAACACAAAACAATGAATGTTGGAGCAAACTATCTACTATAATTATGCATTATACATAAACCAATATACTAACAGAATCTGACTAAATAACCATATTAAAGTATACAGTTATAGCACATAAGCCAGGGTGAGTAAGGATTACAAAGGGCGCAATCTGGGTGCAGTAAAGTAAAATGCAAACTTTTTAATGCTAGGGCCCATAATCTATAGGGAGGTGTTTGGCCCTCAGGGCCCTCCAAGAACCCCAGTCACTTAGGCTGTCATGATTCATTTTGTGACAGGTACCGTAACAATTATAAATGTTAAACGTGCTCATGCCCTGATTTAATATACTTAAATTTAGTCAAGTTGAAAAGATTTACAGAGAAGATTCCAAAGGTAGAGATTTTTTCGAATTAAAAGGCTCCCTTAGACCCGAGTTCTCAGATCCTCAGTGGCTGACATAGCAGTACTTCCTTACTGAATTAACATCTGAACACCCTGACCATAAAACTGCAGAGATGAAATAAAAGCATTGCAGATTATTTTAAATAAGTCATGATATTCATACCCAAACTAGACATGTGGGTTGAGCAAATGGCAATGGGAGATTGCACACATTTCCCATTGCTAAGCTCCCCTGAGCTTAGTGGAATCCCAGATTGTGAACATCTGTAGAGGTATTTGCTTGAAAGTCACATTTTCGAAAAAAGATTCAAGAACTTTGATGAGTTTAACTCGTTAATTGCCTCCCATTAGAGTGCCAGCCCCAGAATGTGCCTGAATTGTCAAGAATAAGCACTATCAACATGGCAAAATTTCAAGAGGAACAGAGTGAAGTGAAATCAAACTATGCCCACCAAGATAACCCAGTGCCCCAGGACTTTTGGAGACCGATATATAAATCTGAAAATTATCCATAAATTTTAACTTATGTTGCCAAGCTCTGGGTAATGTTTTGGTAGACTTGGCTCTGTGAAAGCACTTTCTCGTTTATGAAGCTTCTCAAATCCAAGCTGAGAGCCACGTTAAGTAGGGGATGGGACAGTTCATCGTGGCTGCTTGAATGCAGCCGTTTCACCAGTAACTCTTGCGAGAGGTCATCGCTGGACCTTTCTTCGCGGGACAGTTCATGGCATCACACAAGGTGAGTATTATTAGGAGTTAGGTATTAGTATTAGAGTTCGGGGGTAGTATTCGGGTTTGGAGGGTAGTGTTAGTATTAGGATTCGGGGGGTTGTTAGTGTTAGGATTCGGGGGTAGTGTTAGTATTAGTGTTTGGGTTGGGGGGTTAGTATGGGGGTTCTGGGTCACTTTCGGGGGTTGATTTATTATGGGGGGTGTAAGATTGTAAGCTCTGACAGTTCAGTGCTTAAATTGCAGAGATTAAGACTGCCACGCTGAAATGTCAGTGGTGAAGCAGCCGCGATGAACTGTCCTTGAAGCCGTTAAGTGATGGTAACTTGGAGTCCAAATTAAAATGTGCCCTAACGGAATACATTCCAGAGTTCCCAAAATTGTTCTGTCAGTTAATTACCAGTATCAGCTTAAGATTTTGTAACCTTATAATTGTGCAGTTTTAATTGGCCAAACTTGGTTTTAAACGGTTTGATGACTGAGTTTGTTTTATTTTTTAAATAATTTTGTATTGTTATATGGCTGGAAAAATCAAGTAAATTTGATCTAAAAAATTGTGCTTTGATTGCTTTTGCATTATTGCCAAATTAACTCTGTATTAAGATGCATTACATAGCACCCAGACTGCTCTCACAGGATTTACCCCAGCATGCAGGACTGACCCGGGTATGCAGATTGCACTTACAGGATTTTTTCCAGCATGCATATTGCACTTACAAGTCTTGCCCCAGCACTTAGATTGTACTCAGGACTTGTCCCAGACATGACTAACCCCAGCGTGCAGATTGCACTCACAGAACTTGCCCCAGTACCCACACCCATCCCACATGACTTACCCCAGCACTTAGAATGCACTTACAGGACTTGCCCCCGGCACACAGATTGCACTTTCAGGACTTGCCCCTGCACCCAAGACTTACATCCAACATACAGATTGCACTTCCATGACTTGCCTCAACACCCAGCCAGGACTTACCCCAGCACTTAGATTGCACTCAGGATTTGCCCCAAGCCAATACTTACCCCAGCACATAGATTGCACTCATGGACGTGCCCCAGCACTTACTCTAGCATGCAGATTGCACTCACAGGACTTACCCCAGCTAGCAGACTATACTCACAGGACTTGCCCCAACAGCCAGGTCCTACCCCAGAATGTAGATTGCACGCATAGGAGTTACCCCAGCACCCAGATTGCACTTTCAGGACTTGCCCCCACACTCAGGACTGGCTAAAGTATTACAAGGTAAATCACTATGGCGCCAAATCATGTAAAATATGTATTAGCACTTACATTAGCATTACACCACTGATGTGGAAAGTAATCTTTCAGCCATGACCATTATCTCACCCAATCAACTGTTCCTAAACCTGCTCTGACACTGTCTTTTTCTGTTTTTCTACTGTACCAAGTGCCCGAGGAGCACTTAAGTGGGTGCTGCAGTGCCAGAGGAGGAGTATATATTTATTCATTATTTTCACTGGTTTATTATTTCACTGATTGTTTTGCACCAAGTTTGTGTTAGTGTCACTTTTTCCTTTTCCTGACACAGTCTTTCAATGAACTGTGAACTTTTTGACCCTGAACCAGATAAAGATTAAATTCCATTCCAAGAGAGAGGCAGCCCAAGATTTTATCTGTGTGCCTGGGCAGTGCACAGACAACATAATTGCTCCCACTAGACACCAGGGGTAAGGGGTATATCCTCTTCAATTAATGCAATGATTGCACGGCAAGTCCTTGTGGCTACAATTGGTGCATGGCAAAGCCATGTAGGTGCAATGCAGGTCTCTGTGGGTGTATTGGATGCAAATGGTGCATGTAAGTAGCTGCGAGTGCACTGGCAAGTCATTCTGGGTGCAGTGGGAAGTTCATGTGGGTGCAGGGAAAGTCATAATGGGGCAATACTGATGCAGTGACAAGTCCCTGGGGTTGCAATGGACTTAGTGACAAGTCACGCAATATTTACTAGCAAAACCTTTTTTCCCAGTCACCTTGTATTTAAGCCTTTTTTTCCCCACTCACCAAGATAAAGTTAGTGGAGGAGTCACCTTATAAACAGGCAAATACGGTAGTCTTCTAACAATTACTAGTTAACATCTGTAAAAGAAAATAATTTGGAGTCACATCTGGATTTATTAAACTTTGTGAAATAAAATAACCATGAAAGATCTCTCCATGTTTTTTTCCACAAAAATTCATTTATTATATTTGTCAGTGTATCTCAATAAATTAATACGTTCCAGTTATTTATTGAGCCCTGCATCAAAAGCATATGTCAAACTCTGATGGATGACTGACTGACTGATTGATCTGCATATCACATTAAAGGAAGAGCAATTTTATTGCTTGTTTTTAATATTGCCATTGCATTCAAGAGAAAGTTTTAAGGTAATTCTGCTTAAATTAAATTATTTAATGTTTTCTACTTTTAAATATTTGCTAGTTTGAGTTTTATTCATCCTGAATCGTTACATGAAGGAACTAATTTTGTTTATATGAGTACAGTGTCAGCCAGTTCTTGAAAGCAGCCCATTTGTGGTGTCTGATTTTATATATGTTAAAGTTTCCACCAGCTTGACAGAATAATAATTTAAAACGTAATATTGATTCAAGAGTGCAAAGCAAAATTACTTCTGCCTGACTGTTGGAAAAAGAACAAAATTATATTAGATGACTATATATAAACGTGTTGCATCTGCCGAACATAATATGCTATCTTCAATTATTACAACCCTATAATTGAATAAATTATTGCAAGTAATCAAAGTAAGGTAATGGAATCTGCAAAAAGGCAAGAAAAATAACACATTTGGAATCAAAGTTCTGATCAACTTTTTGGTATGCTAGTCAACATACATAAGCCATTTAAAGGGACTGTATCCCCCAGCATTACTTTACTATGAAATTTAAAGAGGAACTTATCCCTCCAGAGGAACTTTTAATCACACAGAAGACAACTTGAAGTATTTTTGTAGAGCACCTTATAGAAGTGATTAGCATTTCTTCTCTGAGTCTCAAAATGACATCCAAGATGAGTAAACACAGTGCTGCAGTAATCCTCCTAAAAGGAGGCTTACCCTGGATCAGGGGTGAAGTGGAGTAGAATCACAACTTTCCTGTTAAATATATGAATTCTTCTATGCATACTGTTTCTTCAATAAATTGAATGAATGCTAATGCAGCACAAACGACCTTACGCAGTTCGAACCTTCCCAGAGGCTTTTAACCCCTTAGTGACCGAGTGCTATGTTGCATTTGACGTGCCTTGAAGACCAGAATTCCATTATTTTTGTCATACGTTTACTGAACTGTGAATTTCTTTCTTTGTGTTCAGTCCACCCACACAAATTATATATCATTTTTTAAAGGACAGATAGGGCTTTCATTTGATACTATTATTTTCATCATATGATATCATTTACTATTAAAAAAATAGAAAATATGATGAAAATATGCCATAAAAAACACTTTTTCCAACTTTGACCTGATTTTTTTTTTTTACACAATTACAAATGGTAAAAAAGACCCAGTCTATATATTTCTACTATTTGTCCTGAGTTTAGTAATATCAATGTTTCCTTGTTTGTCTATGTTCTATTTCACGTAATAGGGCAATAAACAATATTAGTGTTTTTTTTTGTTTTCTAACCATTTTCCTCTACAGTGATTTTTTTAACCCGAACCCTAAATTTACCCCAACTCTAAATTTAATGTAACCCTAAATTGACCCCCACCCCTTAATCTAACCCTTGTAATCATCCGAACCCCCATTTAACCCTAATTATTACCCTATTTGGACCCTAACCCTAGATCTAGGTTCAGTAGATCAAGGGTTAGCTTTTTCCATTTATTTATTTATTTAATTAATTTATTTAATAAATTTTCTATTTTTAACTGTAATACCGCCTAACTGCCTGTAGGGGCAGTCAAGTAGCGGTTTCAGAGCGACGGAAGAGATTTTTTTTTTCTCTCTTCCGTCGCTCTCCTCTGGGCATGCTGTATCGGAGGAGCATGCTCCTCCGATACAGCACACACCCGCGATCACCGGGTGATCGCGGTGCCCAGGAGGGCACAGATTGTGTTGCATGATGCCTCGATAGAGGCATCATGCAACACTTTAACACACATAGGCAGTGATGAGCTTTCACTGCCTATGTGTGTTTGCGCGCATACGATCACATTCGCTGTGATCGTATGCGCGCGGGGGGGGTCGAGGGGGGGCTGAAAGCCCTCTCAGAGGCTGCTTCGGATCCGAAGCAGCCTCTGAGAGTAGCTGCAGGCATGTAGTGTTGCGCTAATGAGCGCAACACTACATGAAAACGGAGGACGTATATATACGTCCTCATGGTCCTTAAGGACCATGCTTTTCAGGACGTATATATACGTCCGAATGCGTTAAGGGGTTAAACACAGGTATACTATAGTCAGCTGTGTGTGGGAGAGGAGCATTCTACTAGAACTTCATGCACCTTACAAATCAGGAACTACATGCACTTTGCAGCTGCTTGCTGTTTGCTTTTATTTTATATTTTTGCATTCTGCATTATTAAAGAAAGTTTTACTGAAGATATATCTCCTTCCTCCCCTGTCCTATTCTTTATGACCTCGAGGATCATCTGATTACACCTGTGAATTCAAGACCCCTAGAGGGGCTCCCGAATACCTATGACACTGAGCAGGGTACTGCTCAGGAAGATGTGAGTGGAACCCTCATATATTATATGTCTTTTGGTCCACATATTAGTCTTAACATACTACACTATATTACTTTATTTTGTGTTTGTTTTTCTTCCCCTTACATTATATACGGAGAATATTGCCTCCTATAAGGGTAAATAACAGTGTGTAGTGTTTTGGGAAGCGCACAATTTCACTTATTTGTTTTACAGGTATACTAAATGTAAAACCACAACTCCCATACATAGTATACATTTGTGGCTCCTTGGTGACCTGACTATTTTTTCTATGTCTTACCCTTGGTGACAGAGGCTTTTTTTTAACACTTCTGTGGTGTTAGCTGTAATTTTCCTCTCTCATTTAATGTACCCACACATTTTATATTTTGTTTTTGTTGTCAAAAGAGGGTTTTTCTTACGACAGCATGATTTTCATCATATTGTATAATTTGCTAAAAAAAAAAAATCATAAAATATGAAAACTGAAGTAAAAACAAAATTACAAACAGTACAAATAGCTTCTAATATTTATCCTGTGTTTAGAAATACCAATGGTTACATGTTTTCCTGTTGTGTTTTGCAAGTTATATGGCAATAACCAAAGATGCATTTTTTACCTCAACCCAAACTCTAAATATAACCCTAACCCTAGATTTAGGGTTATTTGCTATTTTGTTTTGTCTGTAATGTTTCATTTTACACATTTATATTACTTGAGCCTGTGATTAGCTTCCTATTCCCAATACGACTGTATACTACACTTTGGTCTAACTACTATGGTTCACAAAAGTCGAAAGCAGGCTACAACGGGCAGAGACATGCAGTTCCATTGTATGATAGTTTAGTTTTGTAGCCATCACTGCTGTGCCTTCTCTACTGTGTGTGCCCCAGGATAGTGACTAAGGCTTGTTAATTCTCTGTTCTGGCATAACTTTATTAACACAGGTTTACAGGTGACCTTTCCTGCCTGTGTGGTTCATAGTAATAAATGGATGTCAGGAACTATGGTATCTTTTTGTGTTGTGTCAATATAAGATACAGTGCACAGCCTTGCACTTGAAGCCTGCACATAATGAAAAAGCTAAAATAAAATTAATTACATACCTTAAATATAGATTTTTTTTGCGGAGCCTTTTTGTGTTGTGTCAATACATCAGGAGTATTCTCAAACCAGAGTAATTTTCTAAAGCTAATTGTAGGCAGTTAAAATGATACATAACTGATAGATGATAGAGACTTCAGGAGCTATCAGTACTGTAGCAGGAGGTTTTGCCAGTGACACACATAATGTATATTTTAATAAGCCTTGACACAAAAGGCTATAATGACGGTGAGCTTTAGTTTAGTTACATTGTGTCAGCTTCACTAAAATTCCATTCATACTCCCAAGAGCCTTGAAGGACAATTGTCACAAACGGTTATTGAGTGACTGTAACTAAAAAAACCTCCGCATTTTTTATCATGCTCGTTGCATGATGTGCCCAAACTTATGACATTAATAACTCTGATAATACCCTTTTAGTAGAATATGACCCATTATTGTGCGAAGTGATCTCTATTGTTACTAAAACAGGAGGAATGACAAATATAAGTACTGTAATTTCTTTCTCATTGTTTTCATTTTGAATTAGCACTAAATAGTACTTTGCCTTTAATAGCAGTTAATGTTCATTAGTGTTTATTTAATTGCATTTAACTGTGTGAACTCTGAGTCTATGATTAAAAACCCACTTGCGGTTCTGCACTTCCTCTGTTGATCATCTCACTGTGTTATCATACCCAATTCTGGAAATAACACGTGGGTATTGTAAATGATCTGGTGGTGTGTGCTCTGTTTTTCTACATTAGAGAGGCTTTATATCCCAAGGAACTCTATAAGTGTTGCAGCCTTCTATATTTGGATTTTCCCATGGTTGGGACACCGCTGATCTTTGGGATGCACAGTAAGCGCAGCATTGGTTTACAAGTTTATACTTATAGTTTTAGGAGTTATAAGTGTGACAGGAGGTTTTGGTACCCCATACCTTCAAAGTGGTCAGCTACTCATTTTGATAGAGGGAAAAGGAAAAAGTCATTGTCAGCCAAACGCTAACAGGGAGACTGCTGCCCCCTGACCCAACATTATAGCAGGCTTAACTTGAACACTGAACTACTTAAACTTGCTACACTATATACAATGTTCTTTATTCAATAACTTGATTTATCACTGGTTTTTAACTCAAATTTTTCTATTGGAGTCTGTTGTATTCAATTAACCAAAATTGTTCATTGAATCCATAAATTACCAGCTGGGACAGCACCAGAGTAGTCATAAAGAGGTCTTAAAAATCAAAACTATTTCTTTTTTTTTTACTTTTGTTTTTAAAGATAAAATGTAATCAAATAAAAAAGGCAAAGGTGACTATACAAGAATAGCAGAATAGCTCAAAGCAACAACCTAATTATCACTCTTAAATATATATATATAGACATATACTGGAGCTCTCAATTAATTTCAAGTGATAAAAATCAATATAAATAATATAAAGTGATGAAAGAAAATCCTATATTGAAAATAATTAAAGAATAATATAAATACAACATTTAAAAGTATACTCAGACTTGAAAAGGGAGTAATCCAGATATTGACAGTACAGGAACCATACATAGAATGTAAACAAAGCAAAGCAAAAGTATAGTGCTCACTGTAAATATACAAATCAATATTAGCTGATTGTCAGGGCCTTTACCAAGTCAGGTAGGCGTTTCAGTGCAGGAATTTGATGAGGAGTGTTTGCATGTTATCTATAATGCAGGGTTTAGAACAGATATAAACAGGGAATAATGATTGTAATAAGGGTTGGAGAAGAGACAAAAGGACCAGGGATGGCCCCCAGGGGGCGCCTGCCACTTAAAAAAAAAGGTTTGCCGGTAGAGGCACTGGCTGGGTAGATCAGAAGATCTCCCCTCACCGGCCCTCAGAGCTAAGTAAGCGGACCTCACCAGGTGGGAGGTGAAGGTTGCCCCCACCCTGTGAACGAGGAAGGCGCTACACACGGAGCTGAGTAAGGGCTGCTCATGCTCCCTTAGCTTATGTGATGAAGCAGGACATCATATTAAGGGGGAGAATCGATATGAGGGGGAGGAGAGATAACATGGGAATGGAGAGAGATATCAAATGGGAAGGAGAGGAAGAGACAGACAGACATGGGGGTAGCGAGGGGGGGCGCCACAGGGGTGCCCTGTACAGGGCGCAGAAACACTTAAGGCCGGCCCTGCAAAGAACTATAACATTTACAAAGGGGGCACTATCAAGGAATGTAGGTAGGGACAGAGAGTGATAGAGAGAGATAGACAGAGACAAATGCTTTAGGAAGGTCTGCAGTATAAGCAAAGGGTTATAGCAGGGACTGCATTGTAGGCAAAGGGTTTTAACAGGAACTGCAGCATAAGCAAAGGGTTATAGCAGGGACTGCATTGTAGGCAAAGGGTTTTAACAGGAACTGCAGCATAAGCAAAGGGTTATAGCAGGGACTGCATTGTAGGCAAAGGGTTTTAACAGGAACTGCAGTCTAGGCACCACTGAAATTCGGTGCCTCCATGGAGTGAATCACAAGAGCCATATTGGAAAGCAACATGCTCCTCCAGTATGGCTGCTACCTTGTGGTGGGAAGAGCATCAGAAGTGAAGAAAATTTCACTTCCACAGCTCTGATTCTGTTACTAGACTGCCCCTAGAGGCAGTCTAGCAGTTAGGGTTAAATTTAGGGTTAGGGTTAAATTTAGGGTTCGGGTTGGAGTCAAAAGATCACTGTAGGTGAAAATGATTTAAAACAAAAAAAAAAACATTGTTTTTGTTTTTTTTCCCCATAACTCGGAAAAACAGCAGTAAAACATGGAAACAAGCATATTTCAAAACTCAGAACACAATTTAGAAACTATTTAGACAGGGTCTTTTTAACTGATTGTATTTGTGTAAATTATTTTTGAGGTCAAAGTTAGAAAAAGTGTTTTTGTTTTTTTTAATTACCATCTTTTTGATTTGTTTTGTAGTAAATTATAGGATATGATGAACATAATGGCATTTGACAAAAGTCCTTCTTATAGCGATAAAAACATTTGTGAGAAAGAAGTATGTGATAAAGAAGAAAACTACAGCTAAACACAAACACCCCAGAAATGTCAAAACAGCCCATATCGTCAAGAGAAAGACAGGGTCAAAAGGTCATGTCACTAAGGGGTTTATAGGAACTGCAGTTTAAGCAAAGGGTTTTTATCAGGAACTGCAGTATATGCACAGGATTTTAACAAGAACCTGAAGGGAAAACATTTGTGTGGGTCCAGTATGTGAGAAATAACAAAAATTACAGCTAAACACAAACATGCCAAAAATGTCAAAACATCCCATGTTACCAAGGGAAAGACAAGGTCAAAAGATCATGTCACTAAGGGGTTAATAGGAACTGCAGTTTAAGCAAAGGTTTTTTTTTTTTTATCAGGAACTGCAATATAGGCACAGGATTTTAACAAGAACCTGAAGGGCAAACATTTGTGTGGGTACAGTATGTGAGAAATAACAAAATTAGAAAAATGTCAATACAGCCCATGTCACCAAGAAATATACAAGGTCAAGTCACTAAGGGGTTAACAGGAACTGCAGTATAAGCAAAGAGCTTTAGCAGGAACTACAGTATAAGCAAACAGAGGTAGGGGTAGACTGAGTAACACAAGGAGTGAGACCCTAGAAAGGGCAACTTACGAGTAGACCCTATAGAAGGTAACTCATGAGTAGAGCCTAGAAAGGGCAACTTAGGAGTAGACACTAGAAAGAACAATTTACGAGTTGACCCTAGAGAGGGCGGTTTTGCAGAAGTAGCTTAGCAGAAGTAGGCTCTGGAGAGGACAACTTGGCTATTATCCTGTAGCAGGATGGTCTCAGGGGATGCTCAAACCCTTCCACTGGCTGGTTGAGTCCTCCAGTGGATGAGGAGTAGATGAATCAGTACAAATGGCTAAAACAAATTATATTTAAAACATATTTAAATAACAAGAAATGAATTGAAAATAATAAATAATAGCAATTAAAATAATAATACATATGAAATAAAATACAAATCTAAATAAAACATAATTAATAAATAAAAAGTAAATTAATCAGAATAATAAAACAAAAATAATAAATCTGTATCAATATATGAAAATTTGTGAAATCAGGCCCTAAAAACATTAATAAAAAATTAGCAATTATTAAAAAATGTTTAACCCAATCAGGCTTGAGGAATAATTGCATATAATGAGCACATGGCCACACCACTAGTTCAGAGCAGCATTAGCAACCAGCAATATTGCAACAATGTTTTATGGCATGAGGGTTCAATCTATTTACTACTAGAGGGTACACAGCTAGGGGCACCACATTTGCGTTGAGTTATGCCAACTTGTTAATGGGCAAATAAGAAGACAAACGGCTGCCCCCTCGGCACAAACCTGGTGCTCTGGAAACGCTAAATAGATATTTATTAATAGAAATGTACTCAAACCAACAACTAGAATTTCTAGATTTAGATATTTATATTCAATCCAATAGGGTTAAAACCAGAACATATAAGTCCGTGGACTATGATCATTATATCCCATATACAAGTCACCATCATCATATACAATAGATAGATAGATAGATAGATAGATAGATAGATAGATAGATAGATAGATAATATCCCCTATGGTCAATTTAGACAGTACTGTACTGATGATGACCAATTTGTACTCCAGTCTAGGAACCTGAGCTCTCAGATCCAAATGAATGGTTATAAGCCTGCTTATTAACTTAATCTGTATCTATCTCTATTTACCTATTCATTTACTTTTTGGTGTTTGATATTTATCATATCTTATGTTTAGCTATTCACTCTCGCCTTTTTACTTGTGACTATTTTATTTATTTATTTTATACTCACCTTTTGTTTATTAACCTATTCGCGACAAAGGACGGTCAATGTCGAGGCAATAGGCAGCACCGAAATTTCAGCTCTGGGCACCATATTGCAGGAGCAGCATGCAACCGCAAGAGAAACTATTTAGACGGGGTCTACGTGATTCTGCTTCTGTTTTTTACATTTTGAGATGCCCATTTGGTCTCTTATATGTAGACATAAACACTAAGCCCTCTAAAGCATAAAACCTCCATTAGATCAGCCCTTGCAGGCTGCCACATCGAAGTTGTGTTTTGCTAAACATTTTGAAACACATGGGCACAATGAGAATCAACTCCTTTCAGGTTTAGTGGGCCATTTACAGCAAGCATATACCGGGGGGGAGAGGTTAAAACAGAGAGGACAAAACAGAGAGGACAAAGGCTTCTGGAGGCAGTGCCCAAGCAAGTGGCAGTTTTAGAGAGCTCCAACGTGCGACTAGCTAAATCCAAGCCCATCTGGTACAAAAAAAAACTCAATTAGCCTATGATTAAGTGCTCACACCAAGGCACAAAATGAGTTAGGTGGATTCCTGAATCATATTTGTTCCTCCATTTGTACCTGGATCTGTCTTTTTACTTAACTTAAATAAAGAGTGAAGATTTGTAACTGAATTCTGGCTGGAGATAATCCTTCGTCTGTGGCAGCTGTAACCCGGGACTTTCTAAACCCATAAAATTGCCACAAAAACTATGCCTCCAGTTTGAGGATATGTGGGCAATACAAGAGAGCTGAAGATCACTCCGCGGCTCCATCACCGCTATTGACAGAGATTCCCACTTAACGGAGCATATAGATGCCTGGCCTCGAGGGCCGAAGCACCCAAATTCCCCCCCATGCATCATAACCAGTTTACAAGGTGCGGCGCAGAAGAGGGGCCCGAATCTTGACACTACTATGTCAGTAGCCAAAACTTTCTCCAGTCAGAAGATGCCTAGCAGAAAGTGACCAGTGTTCCTACGGCGTGCTAGAACCAACAAGCTCCACTTACCCTGTCCAATAGTCGGCAAGTAAAGCTGAGGTGTGTGAGAGGAGAGTGTAGCGTCTGCTGCTCTGTGAGGACCAGCTGCATTGGATCCGTGCTACCTAATCTGGCGATGACATCCACGCTGCTCACGGAGATAAACAGCGGGGGGGGGGGGGGGGGGTAAGGATACTCCTTATAGAAACCAGATCACGTATACAGCCTTGTCGTGGAATATCTAGCAGCTAAGTTACTTTATATCTTGTAAATTCTGTTCATTAATTATTTTCCCAAAATAGATTTTAAGATTAGCCCTTGATGAGAGATACCTACCCAGATACTGTGCATCCTACACTAGAAAAGACATCTGTAAAAGTGTGCCACTGCTTAATATGTTTCCTCAATCCTGACATTTTGCTGGACTTAACCCTGATTGCCAACGTTTTCTTGTTGATTGTGTCTCTGAAGTTTAAGAATGAGAAATTCTCACTAGTACCTACAATTTCCACATGGTGGCACCAAACCACTACTGAAACATCTCTGATGAGCTAAACATTACCTAAAACATTCACACTGTGGCTACTACTGTGGCAAACTACTACTGAAACATTTACTGATAATAAGGTAGTATTCAGTTCTCTGTTGTTTGTATTTTGACTATTTCACTATGGACAAATTATGAGACACAACAGAAAAGAAAATTATAAAACTGACAAAGACAAAGAAAAGATCTCCCAACGTACCTCTGCCAGACCACCTAAGCCAGTGGTCGGCAAACCGTGGCTCGTGAGCCACATGTAGCTCTTTGGCCCCTTGAGTGTGGCTCTTCCACAAAATACCACGTGTGACCGCGCACGTATAGTGCGACTGAAACTTTGTGATGACTGTTTTTCTTATTTCTATTTTTACATACTTAGTCGGTGTTTATGTGTCTTTATCTTTAGGCAAGTGACTTATTGAGAAAACATTTCCAGAAAGATAAAATGTCAACGCATATCGTCAAGACGTATCTTTGCATCGTGTTCTATAATGTATTACTTTCGAGCGCGTGTCCCTGCAGGAAAGACTAGAATTGTAGTTAAAATCCACACCCCAGCAGTTGCCAACTCCACCTGCCGCTGTCCGAAGCGCTTTTCCTCCCCTCCAAGGCTCCCACACCAGCGGCACTTTCCCCTCTACTTGCTGCCGTTATGCGCATTTAGGGGTTACGACGTTTCAATCGGCCTGTACGGACAGGGGTGTCAATCGGGCGACGCAGCACAAGTGGGGGAGGCGCGTGTGATTTGTGCACGAGTTGAGTAAGCCAGTCAGCAGTCACATTGTGCAATGGTTAGTGCTAGTGGCGTCCGCAAATCGCGCACAGGTGACAAAAGTACCTACTCGAAGCATAAAGTTACCTGTATTTTTCCAACCAGCTGCAAATCCTACAGGTATTTTTGTCATCAATTTAAGGATTGTAATAATGTTTTGTTGATGTCTTTATTATTATAAAATGAAACATTTTTTAGGTGCCCTGTTTCACATGGCTAGAAAGAAGAAGCAAAAAAAAACGGAAGACAAAAACCGTGAATTTAAAGTTGAATGGACCAAGACTTTTTCGCGTTTATTACAAAACTTAAATGGCCATTCGACCTGTCTTGTCAGGTAAAATTGGCACATAACAAGAAATCTAATTTGGAGAGACACTTTACAACTTAACATGTGACATTTAGTACTAAATATCCTGTCGGTGATGCAAGGAAGAAAGCAGTTGAGGAACTTTAGAAGAGTCAAGAAAAATCAAGTTCTGTATTTAATTACTGGATGCAATCTTCCAACAATGTTAATATTGCAAGTTTTGGAGTTAGACAAGAGATTGCTAAGAAAGGAAAACCATATACAGACGGCGAATACATAAAAAGTTGTTTTATAAATGCATCTGAAGAGTTATTTTGGGATTTTAAGAACAAAGCAGATATTGAAAAAAAAATGAAAGAGTTACCATTGTCTGCTAAAACAGTGAAAGATATAACAGTCAAAATGTCCAACCATAGAAACATAGAATGTGTCGGCAGATAAGAACCATTCGGTCCATCTAATCTGCCCAATTTTTTTTTTTTTGAGTACCGTATTTTCCGGCGTATAAGACGACTGGGCGTATAAGACGACCCCCCAACTAAGTCGTCTTATAAGCCGAAAAAATCGCATCTATATTTTAACCTTTTAGGTTAAAATATAGAGTTTGCCACCCTCCTCCCCCCTTCCCCAATCCTCAATCCCCAGTACTTACCTATTTTCTGCTCTGTCTCCCGTATTTTCCGGCGTATAAGAGGACTTTTTAACCCCTGAAAATCTTCTCAAAAGTTGGGGGGTCGTCTTATACGCCGGGTACTGGGATTTACTCACCTATTTTCTGCTCTGTCTCCGCTCGCGCTGTTAAGCCGGTCCGTGGCTATGAGGGAAGCGTTGTGAGCTCCCCTCAGGCCGCGCGGACAATAAAGTTTTGTTTAAAAAAAAAGTTTAAACAGACTTTATTGAGCCGCGCGGCCTGAGCGGAGCTCACAACGCTTCCCTCACAGCCACGGACCGGCTTAACAGCGCGAGCGGAGACAGAGCAGAAAATAGGTGAGTAAATCCCAGTACCCGTTTTATAAGACGACCCCCCAACTTTTGAGAAGATTTTCAGGGGTTAAAAAGTCCTCTTATACGCCGGAAAATACGGTACTTTTATTAGTCCCCCGGTCTTATAGCTAGGATAGCCTTGTGTCTATCCCACGCATGCTTAAAATCCTTGACTGTGTTTACCTCTACCACTTCTGCTGGAAGGTTATTCCATACATCCATACCCTCTCAGTAAAGTAATACTTCCTGATATTACTTTTAAATCGTTGCCCCTCTAATTTAAGACTATGTCCTCTAGTTGTGGTAGTTTTTCTTCTTTTAAATATACTCTCTTCCTTTACTGTGTTGATTCCCTTTATGTATTTAAATGTTTCTATCATATCCCCCCTGGTACGTCTTTCCTCCAAGCTATACATGTTAAGATGCTTTAACCTTTCCTGGTAAGTTTTATCCTTCAACCCAACCAGTTTAGTAGCCCTTCACTGAACTCTCTCCAAAGTATCAATATCCTTCTGGAGATACGGTCTCCAGTACTGCGTACAATACTCCAAGTGAGGTCTCACCAGTGCTCCTTTGCAATGGCATGAGCACTTCCCTCTTCCTACTGCTAATACCTCTCCCTATGCAACCAAGCATTCTGCTAACATTTCCTGCTGCTCTATTGCATTGCCTACCTACCCTTAAGTCCTCTGAAATTATTACTCCTAAATCCCTTTCCTCAGATGTTGAGGTTAGGACTGTACCAAATAGTCTATATTCTGCTTTTGGGTTTTTACGCCCAAGGTGCATAATCTTGCACTTGTCCACATTAAATGTCAGTTGTCACTGCTCTGACCATTTTTCTAGTTTAGCTAAATAATTTGCCATTTGGCTTATCCCTCCATGAATATCAACCCTGCTGCAAATCTTTGTATCATCAGCAAAAAGACATACTTTGCCAACAAGACCTTCTGCAATATCGCTAACAAAATTATTAAAGAGAATGGGTCCAAGTATAGATCCCTGAGGTACCCCACTAGTAACAAGACCTTGCATCGAATATACCCCATTGACTACAACTCTCTGTTGCCTGTCACTCAGCCATTGTCTAATCCATTCAACAATATTGAAATCCAAACTCAAAGATTTCAGTTTATTGATAAGCCTTCTATGTGCGACAGTGTCAAAAGCCTTACTGAAATCTAGGTAAGCAATGTCTACTGCACCACCCTGATCTATTATTTTAGTCACCCAATCAAAAAAATCAATAAGATTAGTTTGGCATGATCTCCCTGAAGTAAACCCATGCTGTCTCTGATCTTGAAATTCAAGCGACTTTAGTCGAAGATCTTAAATTGGTTTCAGCTTTATCAATAGCAGTTGACGAGTCTTGTGACATAAATGATACAGTGCAAGTTTCACTTTTTGTACGATTTATTTCATCTACAGGTCCTAAAGAAGAACTTTTAGGATTATTGCCACTCAAAGGTCAAACACGTGGAGAGGATATAGCAAATGCTGTAATTGAGTGCATTGAAAAACATCATATTCCACTCGATAAAATTGTCTCAATTTCAAGAGACGGGGCGAAAAGTATGACCGACGTAAGAAACGGGTTTGAAAGAAAAAATGAATCACGAGATACTTTCTTACCATTGTATCATTCATCAAGAAGCGCTTTGTGCGCAGACATTTCTAGAAGAAATTTACTACGTTATGGAATTGGTGATTAAGATTATTAACTCCATTATAGCTACTAAAGCTCTTAATCATCGCCAATTTAAAGAATTTTTAGTTGAAATGGACAGTGAGTACGCAGATCTTCTGCTGCATAACAAGGTATGTTGGGTATCAAGAGGAAGCGTTTTGAAACGTTGCGCTTCCTTATTAACAGAAATTAAAGGATTTCTCCTCGAGAATGGTGTTCACTATCCAGAACTAACGAACAATCAGTGGATCCCAAAATTTTATTTCATGGTAGATGTTACGTCTCATCTAAATCAGCTTAATCGTTAACTACAGGGGAAAGGAAACACAATTTTTTCGATGTTAGAAGAAGTTATTTCATTCGAAGACAAATTCTCTTTTTTGCTCAAGATTTTGAAAAAGAAACTTTGATTCACTTTCCAAGCCTATTGAAACATCGCCAAGAAAATAATTCTGATATTGACATTTGCTCGAAATTTGAACGTCTTTGTGCTGATATATAAATATTGGAGAGAAAAAAATGTGAACTTAGTTCACAGCACAAGTGGTCTCCTTTGAAAGACCTGGAGAAGAAGGATTTGTTGATTTTTAACACCAGGAATAGTATTCCTGACTCATATAATCAGCTGAAAAAACTAGCGTTTGCTGTTTTTTCCTTATTCGGGTCTACATATTCATGCAAACAATCATTTTTAAGCATGAACCGTATCAAGAGTAAATTGAGAAGTTGTCTTATTGATGAGAACCTGGAATCGTGCCTAAAATTGAAAACATCAACATATAAACCTAAAAATCAAACAAAGTGTTGCGCAAAAAATATAGAGACAGAGACAAGGGGGGGAGGGGGGTCACCGAGAGTAACAAGGGGAGGGGGGGCAGAGAGAAACAAGGGGGAAGAGACAGAGACAAGGGGAGTGAGGGGGGAGACAAAGGGAGGGGGAGAGAGAGACAGCACTAAGGGGGGAGAGAGAGAAAGCTGGGGGCAAGGGAAAGAGAGAGGCAGCATTGGCACATAAAAGGAAATAAAAACAAGAAATGCATTTTTTTATATAATTTTTTATTAAAAAAGCAATTTTCATGTGAATATATACAAGTTGAACTTTTTTCTTATAGGGTAGTCTTATATTCAGGCTTTTAGTTTTTTTCCTAATGGAATATCCAAAGTTTGGGGGGCGTCTTATAATCGAGCAAATACAGTATATATATATATATACACATATATATATACATATATATATATATATATATATATATATATATATATATATATATATAAATGATACAGTGCCGCAAGTGTAATATGCAATACATTTGGCGTAGCACTAGAGAACTTAATTAGAGTATAAGAGAGAACATGGCCTCCATTTTCTGCATTGCATTAATGTCAATTTAAAGTTTTTTTCGTTCATGGGGATAGAAAAATATCAAACCATCACCTGGTGGAGCCGCATGACTCCCCATGTAAACCAGCAGATCTATTGGATCTTTCATGTTGATACTCATAAACCATCTGGCCTCAACGTCCATTATGATGTCTCTTGCTTCCTTAAGTATTGAAATTTGCAACCTGTTGTTACTATATCACTGTGTTATGTGATGACGAAAACAACTTACAATTGTGTCCTGTATAACTCAGTTATTTTTCTTTCTTATTTTTTTTAAATTCTCTATATTGTGCTATTAGTGATTGCATTCTTATATTGTAATATGCATACACTGTAACAACTGCAATAACTGCAGAGAAAGTTTGGGGGCTTTTTTAAAAATTTTACTTTGCATTTGGTCACCACCTACTGGTAGATTTGTGTAATTGTTTTTCATTAACTGAGTATATTGTACTAACTCCACAGCTACACATATGGGTGGTTCTCTCTTGCTAATTAGGTTGATTATTTTTTAATTGGATAATTGTTTTTACTGATCTGTGTATATATTAAGTCTGTATTTTTTTAAATTCTTGAGGAAGCTTTTGACGTAGCACAAGCATGCAAAACGCATTAAGCGTTTGCCCACATTGGGACACGACTGTTATGCTATAATCTCTCATTCGGTCCATCTAGTCTGCCCAATTTTTTTTTTTTTTTTTTAAGTTCTTTTATTAGTCCCCCGTTCCCGGTCTTATAGCTAGGATAGCCTTGTGTCTATCCCACGCATGCTTAAAATCCTTGACTGTGTTTACCTCTACCACTTCTGCTGGAATCTATTCCATACATCCACTACCCTCTCCGTAAAGTAATACTTCCTGATATTACTTTTAAATTGTTGCCCTTCTAATTTAAGACTATGTCCTCTAGTTGTGGTAGTTTTTCTTCTTTTAAATATACTCTCTTCCTTTACTGTGTTGATTCCCTTTATGTATTTAAATGTTTCTATCATATCCCCCCTGTTACGTCTTTCCTCCAAGCTATACATGTTAAGATGCTTTAACCTTTCCTGGTAAGTTTTATCCTTCAACCCATGAACCAGTTTAGTAGCCCTTCTCTGAACTCTCTCCAAAGTATCAATATCCTTCTGGAGATACGGTCTCCAGTACTGCGTACAATACTCCAAGTGAGGTCTCACCAGTGCTCTATGCAATGGCATGAGCACTTCCCTCTTCCTACTGCTAATACCTCTCCCTATGCAACCAAGCATTCTGCTAACATTTCCTGCTGCTCTATTGCATTGCCTACCTACCCTTAAGTCCTCTGAAATTATTACTCCTAAATCCCTTTCCTCAGATGTTCAGGTTAGGACTGTACCAAATAGTCTATATTCTGCTTTTGGGTTTTTACGCCCAAGGTGCATAATCTTGCATTTGTCCACATTAGATGTCAATTGCCACTGCTCTGACCATTTTTCTAGTTTAGCTAAATCATTTGCCATTTGGCTTATCCCTCCATGAATATCAACCCTACTGCAAATCTTTGTATCATCAGCAAAAATACATACTTTGCCAACAAGACCTTCTGAAATATCACTAATAAAAATGTTAAAGAGAATGGGTCCAAATACAGATCCCTGAGATACCCCACTAGTAACCTTGCATCAAATATACTCCATTGACTACAACCCTCTGTTGCCTGTAACTCAGCCATTGTCTAATCCATTCAACAATATTGAAATCCAAACTTAAAAATTTCAGTTAATTGATAAGCCTTCTATGTGCGTCAAAAGCCTTACTGAAATCTAGGTAAGCAATATCTACTGCACCAGCCTGATCTATTATTTTAGTCACCCAATCAAAAAAATCAATAAGATTAGTTTGTCATGATCTCCCTGAAGTAATCCCATGTTGTCTTTGATCTGTTAACGGTTTTTCTAGTAAACCACTAAGTTATTTTAATAACTTTGGATGTATCCCATCAGGTCCCATCGACTTATTTGTCTTTACGTTAGACAGCTGAAGTAAAACCTCTTCCTCTGTAAACTTACATGCATGGCTTCACAAGCATTGACTCTGGGGAGAAGAGTGCTTTATTTTGGTAGCTAATTAGTTCTTGTTTAAGAGAATGCAGGTGGCAGGCTAATTAGAGTTATCATGACATAGTTGGTGTGGTAGTATTAAGCCACGCTCCCCAACAATGCATCAGTAGTAGGGGACAGGAGGGGTACTGTGATGCCATTTTGGAGGGGGCGAGAACTGTGCCTATCATGGACGTGGTGAGAGTCACACCCGCAATTTTGGACATTCTGATGATGTTGTGCAGGATGTGTACAGCAGGCAGGGTTGGCCTGCACGTCACGTGGGACCTAAGGGAGCACTACAGGGGCATGATGTATGACAGATTTGCGCGTCGAGGATCCGAATGACCTGGATAAAGGTGGTGTAAGGCGAGTCCAGGATGCATGTTGTGTACTGCTAATAATGGTGAATGAATATACACACATGTGCCATATACATGAAAAGCTAAACATAGTGGGATGTGACTTTACCTTTTGAGAACTGGCAAATACACATATTTGTTTAGCCTTGGGAAAAAGAAACAAAAAAGGAAACTTTTTTTAAATGATTTACTTTGTAAATGACAAGATAACTGTCCTTAAGCAGTCACAATTTTCATGAAATCATTTTTGGAGCAAAATAAATGTCACATTTCATAAACCTCTAAACCTTCACTATAAAATATTTGTTTACTTTTCAAATCGTATCCACCTACTTGCTCTAACCAAATGAACAAAAGAAGTCTAAATTCCAATACAGGGACTGTTAAAGACAATATCATACAACTAGGGGTCACTTCAGCTGGTGATATACAAGCAATACCCTAATATAAAATGTGATAAAATGAGTCTGCTGCTGAAAGCAGAAGACCCAAAGGTAGCCCCAGAAGGATAGGAGACTCAATAAATATATAAAAATGTCAAAAAATTGTAAAAGTGCTGACAGACAATTGTGAATGCAATGATATCAGAGTATCAGATTTGTACTGACTATACCACCAATAAGGTAAAACATCTGTAAATGAAGCAAGACCAATTTTGTGTATTGTTTGGCAATGGCAAACTTTGCACAGGAAAATAAAACAATCACAGAGTGGCAGTAAACAATTGCGCATTGTAAAAGATGCTCAGAAAACAGAATTGAGTGCACTGAACAGATGGAAATTGGTGGTGTTCATAAAGCACTTCCTAGATTTGTGCAGCGTGACCACACCCTGAGGGTTGGAGACAAGTAGTGCCCTACACTTTATGTGGTTCAACAGACCCCTTCCTCAGGGGCTACAGCACAACTAGTCTTCATGCATACATAAACTCCCTTAGGATGATGCCATAATCAACGAGGGAGGCGCTAAAAACAGTACTTCGATCATATGGTCTCAATATGCTTAAAAGCACATATAGCTTGATCAAATGACAACCATAAATAACATCACTAAATTAAATAACAATAAGCAGATAATGCCAGTGGGGACAGGAATCAGTTAAGACTGGTTTGTAGTAACAAACATAACAAGGTAGGGATGTCCCCTTGCCCCTCTACTATATATTATGACGTTAGAACCCCTGGCAGAAATGATAAGAAGTAACAAACAGATTAATGGCAAAATTAAAACAAAAGGAATATAAGATAAGCCCTTTAGGCAGATGACATTATCTTAACACTAACTGATCCGTGTAAGTGACTGGAAGCCCTTACGAGTGAGATTGATCACTATAGTGTCTTTTCAAATTATAAACTGAACATGGGAAAATCCCAAATAATGCCCTGACATATGGACAAAAGTGTGATGGATCAATTAGCTACCTTTTTTCCCTTTGAATGGACCCCATCTGGCTTTTGGGTATATTTATCACATCGGACGATAATTTGATTGCTCATAATTTGGATCTACTATATAAAGATACTATTAATAAATTAAATAACGAGTGGAAAAACTTGGGTATATATTGGATAGGCCAAATTAATATCATTAGGTCTTATATTGTACAAAAATTGGCATATACATTGAAAATGATCTCTACCGGCTCAAAGGCTTTACTAAGATAAATTCAGAAATCTTTTTTAAACTACATATGTCTTAATAAGAGTCCAAGAATTTCGAAAACATACCTAATGAGGAAAGATCAAAAATGTGGACTAACTGTCCCAAATGTATTAAGAAATTACAAAACCAGTAGAATGTATCATATACAAAGATGGTGGCACCCTAAAACTAGGAGCCAGGAGCCATGGTATGAAATAGAATCTGCGCTAATAGGGTTGGACGACTTATCCCTATTATTATGAATGGATGACAAGATGGCAAAAGTGTATATAGCAAAAATAAGTATATCTTATTTAAAGAATTAGGTTTACAACTGGTCCCTCTTCAAGAAAAACAATGGTATATTGGGTAATATACCCCCATACTGCCCTATAAGAATTACAGAATATAATATAACCAGTATAAAACATGAAAGTTTGGAATAAACTCAGCCCATTAAGATTTCTGGACCTACTTGAAGGTGGCAAAATAAAAGCATTTCAACAACTACAAATAGGTCTAAAATTGCCCTCAAAAGAAATTTTCACCTATCTTAGAATTAAAAATTATATAGAGCTTAATGTCACTTAATGGATGAGAATCAGAATCCTTTTATTAAAGGGATATGTAGGATGTTTGATACTCAAAAGAAAGTAAGATCAATTTCAAGAAGCTATGAAGTTCTAAGGTTTAAAGGTCAAATACATCAAACCCAAAGCATGGTTAAATTGGGAAAAAGATATAGGGCACAAGATACAGGTAGAACTATGGCATGGATCAATAATGGAAATTAAAAAATCTATACACTGCTTGAATCTGGTAGAACTCCATTATTAGATTCTCCATCAATGGTATTTAGTTCCTAAATTAGCAAACAAGTTTGGCCCAACTAAAAGCAACCTATGCTGGAGATGTGGAAAAGTAGAGGGTAAGTCAAATCATATATGGTGGAATTGTTCTCTTGTAAAACCTTTATGGTCCAGAGTCTTTGATGTGCTAACAGGTATTCTGGGGGTAAGAGTGAATAAAGAGATGCAAATAGCTCAATTGCATGTTGGCTTGGCCCAGATCAATGCTAATATGACATATCTTATAATACAAATGCTGATGCCACAAAAGCAGTTATAGCAAGGATGTGGTTACAACAGACGTGTCAGGATCGCCGCCGTGCCACCACAACTGCCAGACGTGGTGGCCCCAGACGCGCCCAACCGGGGACATCCTGCTATTTTGCCTCTGAGCCATTTCAGAACTTTGAAATACTCCTGCTTATGTTTGTATTGCCTGCAGCACTAGAGGGCTGGACTTCACCAAAGGCTCAGACCTGTCAGTAACTCTCCAGCTGAATCTCATACCTAATTAACAAGGTATAAGACACTGCCCCTCCCTAAGGGCAGTGTCAGTTCATTGACTCTGGATTCCTTGTTTGGTTCATGTGATTTTGACTTCCAGTGTTCCTGATCATTTTCGGCTCTTGACCTTGGATTTGTTACCTGTTTATTCTGAATTCTGGCATCCTCTGACCTCTGGCTTACCCACAAAGATTCTTTTGCTCTTGTCCTTGTCTGTAACTTTACCTGGATATCCTGACCAGCCCCCGTGCACAAACTCACAGGCCACGTGGCTTCTTATCTGGTCACCCTGGTCTGTGTTTGTTTGCAAGGGTGAGCATACATCTCTGCCTAAAGGACTCCCATCAAAGGTAAGCCCTGACAAGACGACTCCCAAATTTCAGTTAATACAGGTGCAAATGTCCTACCAATACGAGATGAAGAGTGGCATATCTTTTCAAGGAGGTAACAAACAGAAATTTGAAAGGAGATGGTTCCCTTGGTTTAAATGGGTTAAAGATGATCTACTTTAATAAGAAAAAAAGGAATAGAAGGGATAAGCCCTGGATATGATGTAATTTAATCCATAATAACTAATAATAAAAAGCTTTGGGTTCTTACCCCATCCCTTAAGAATCAACATATATAGAACAGAAAATTCCCAACACAGCCGTGCTATGTATTTTTACGTAAGCAGTACACAGCCATAGTCTTCCTATAGTTTCCTATATAACAGGATAGGAAAAGTTCCATCCACACTTTTAACCATTCTCAAAATCTCCAATTAATATATAAGCAGTGAACAGGAACAGTCATAAAATTGCAACAGTAATAATGGGGAGAGCCTAATCTTGACACACAAAAGCCTGCAGTCTAATTTCAGTCCTTGTGTTTGATTATTGCCTGGCTTCCAAGGCATCAGCGTTCTTGCCTCTCTCCAACACTCCTTACTGTCTTTATCATACAACAAAGACTTTCCCCCTGGCCTGCACCCACATGCGATTCATCATATTACACCTGGAGTGGTTGATATCTTACAACTTAGGCATGTCTTAAAGGTAAACTAAAAAGCCCTGAAGAACGGTTAGCTGATTCCGTGGTCCCTTTTAACATCCACTTCCTACACCACCAACTAATTAATTATATATCTTCTCTAGGCAAAGCAGCCAGAATGGATCTTGTTCTGACAAGTTACGAATCTACATGTGCTGGAAGCCTAACCACAATACGCCTGGTCTCAATTCCTACTCTTGTCTTATTAACATAACCAGAGGATTCCACACCATATTTTCTACATCTCTGGGAAAGAGACCTAAATACAACATACAAGAAAAATATTGAGTTGGTATATTCATCTGGCCTCATGTCTATCAAGACTATTACCAAAATTTCCCCCTCTCAATTGCCATGAAAGAAAGCCCTGCTGGACTTCTATTATGATGGGTAGAGAAGGGACTGAACAGACCATTAGTGTGTAAGGCCCTCTTGATATTCCAAAAACCCAATTCCCAAAGTCCGTGATGTGTGTCCTATGTACTGCTTATGGCATGGACATTTAGCCAAATAAACTACCTCCTTTGTTTTGCAAGTAAAACAAGAGTTTGTCAAAAATGGTTGTAGTTATGAAGTTACTAAAGGTGGATTGAGTCCTCTGAATTCCAGTGTTGTTAACACAGCCCGGACAATGTCCGCATTTATAAAAACCTGAGGATAAATTAAGCATATTACTTGAAGTGCATCAATGGCGTCTCTCTGTTGGGGCTACCATGGACTGCCGGTTTGGTGCTCTGGAATAAACAACCTGCTGTTTAGGGCCCGAAATGTTATTCAGTGTTGGGTCACCCCCTAGGATATTCCTATGACTATCTTCCTAACTTTACTGGATTTATTGCCATAATGAATTATAAATTAGATGTTATTCTTATCCCAAGTCATGAGAGTTCTCTAGCAAGTTCATCAATCCTCATTAGGGAATGTTTCGATTGTACCAAAAATTGTTGTTCCATGTCTAGAAGTTGTTCCCTCATATTTAGTTTCTCAGAACAATTCCTTCTGATCCTTCTGAATTGGCCAAAAGGTATTTTGATAAGCCAAGGTTCATAGTGATGGCTTGTCATTGGTATGAAGCCATTACAGTCAACTGGCTTCTTTTAAGTTCTCATAAGTAGTTTTCCATCTTTAACATAAATCTCTCAATCAAGAAGCTCGACCAAAGTGCCTTTAATATTTGTGTGTGCACTTAAGATGATACCGGGTATTGTTGCGATAGGAACTGAAGGTCTCTAAGGAGTGCTCTTGGTTGTTTTTATCAAGAATGAAGTAATTTTTTCTTTCAATCTTAGGAAATGTTCCTGGAAAAAAAGCTGGTTGTAACCTAGACATGCCACTGTTACCCTTTCTAATTATCTAACGTTTTTCTACTATGTTTAATCTGTTTGTAACGGACCGTCTACCGGACGTAGAAGACCCTCTGCCCGTTGTAGGAAATCAGCTCCTTAGCCCCCGATTACAGCTCAGCATTCACCCAGCAAGTCTTTCCTGGACCCTTGCTCTTTGTACCCAAATAGCAGACAGGAGACCACTAGCAGTTAGGTACCGCAAGTATGAACGACTCCTTTATTTGTGTGACAACACTGACTTATAAAAAGACATAAACATGACATCACAGACATTAGTATACAATGGGGGGGGGGGGGGGGGTGGAACTAAACATAGTTCTCCAACTAACTGGGACTAGGAATACATCAGACTTTCAGACTGCAAACCAAATTACTATACGGTGAGTAGACCTAATTACAATACACACAGTAAGACACCTAATGTACACAACATAATCAGTTTAGCAGTAAATCCAGTTAACACAGAACAATGGATGTTGGAGTAAACTATCATTTATTGTCACTGACACATTATAATCCTTCCGAGTGGTCTACTCACATAAATAAACATTACACATAAACCAATATACTAACAGAATATGACAAACTAACAATATTAAACTATAGAGTTATGGAACATAAGCCAGGGCCCATAATCTACAGGGAGGTGTTTGGCCCTCAGGCCCCTCCAAGAACCCCAGTAAAGCAGACTGTCAGAATTCACTTTGTGACACCGTTGTATATTGGATAGTGCCCATACTCACCTGAAATCATGGGGAGTACACAAAACGAGTAGAATATCCGACTGCCACTTAATACATGAATGGCAAACTGCAGTCAAATAAGGAACTGCCAGCTGCTTACATATATTAAAACCGGGGCACAAAAATACTGATACAGCAAGCTTTTAATTTGCTTTAGTATTGCAGATTGGTAATGGTGGGTATTTAGATTATATATATGTGTGTGTGTGTGTGTGTGTGTGTAGAACTGCAAATGAGCATGCTCTTTGGTCTCGATATGTGGGTTGGAAGAACCTCAAATGATTCAGTTCTTAACATCTTCATCTTCTGTTTATGGTGATACTTTTTATTTTTTAGTTGTTAATATCCTTGCCATAAAACAAATTTCTGTAGCTCATGACTGTGTAGTGTATAGACTTTAACAAGGACATTTTTTTCTGTAAGGTCTACAAAACGTGATCCTTTCACTACTTGTAGTGTGTAAATTATTTATTTAAATAACATCATCATATTCCACAATGCTGTGCAATGGGGTAAACCAGTGGCATTGCTAGGGGTGGGCTACTGGGGATGAAGCCCCGAATCCCGGGGGCATAGCCCTGAATGAAGACTCTGGGACTAAAGTATACTTTAGCCCTGAGACTCCAGGGCTACTATTTTAACTTTTTTAATCTCCCCCATGAGCTTTCCTCCTTCCAAGACATGGTCCCAGAATCGGAGGTTTAAGCTCTAGCTGGGGTGAGGCACTGGAGGAGAGGCGCTGCAGGGAGCTCTGTCCCTAGAACCTCTTCCGCGAATGCCTGTGGTAACCACACCTCCTATCACACTGAGCACAGCGCGACAGGTGCATACTCCACCCCGTTGCGCTCTGTGATTGACTGCGCGCCGGATATCACTTGACATCCGGCAGAAGAAGGCTAATGGAGGTAGGTTGGGACTATCCAGGAGAAGTACCCTGTCCTTTCTGTGGATAGAAATAGCTGCAGAAATAGAAATAGAGAACGTCCTCCTCTCTGCAAATAAGGTAACTAAGCAGGGAGGGGGACCAACAGTATAACTTTGTTTGTTTTTTAGGGTGATGCATCCTACACCTACTACTGAGGTCTTACTCTGGGTGTTTGTAATCCTCCGAATTCCAAGGTTCTACTGTACAAAATACTTAATTACAACCTTGAGCTGCCTGTGACTGTGTGTGTGGGTGTTTCAATGTATGTAAGTGTGTGTGTGTGTCAGAGTGTCTAGGTGTGTGAGAGAGAGAGAGAGAGAGAGAGAGAGAGACAGCGTGTGTGAGAGATCATTTGGAGACCTAGCAAATGCTCCTGGGGTAAACAAACCTTCTTAACATGTAGGGGCAATAACAATTTAGACAGCCTTGAACAAAAAGTGAGAATAATCCAGGGCAAGTCTAAATTAAATGCACTCATCAACACTACTTCCAATAGCCTAACAGTCTCTAATGAAACTACATAACAAAAATGAACACCCCCTACTGGTTCTAAGATAACATATTTGGAGTTTCGGTTACATTATATGGCCATATATTGCTAAGCCCACCACTTCGTCAAAGTACTCCAATTTAGGTGGGTCCTAACACTAAATACTTATACGGGGTTATGTGTTGCTTACCAGGGACCAAAGGGCCTTCCTATAGTGCAGTGATGGCGAACCTATCTGTGGGCACGCGGCCATAGGTCGCCGCGAGGTGGGAGATAGCTTTTGCGGGTAGGCACTAATGCAGAGTAGGCACCTGCCTGCTCAAAACGGCAGGCGCCTACTCTGCTTTCACTCCGGAGGACATGGAGGCAGCCGGCAAGGGGAGGGATCTGAGAAGCAGATCCTCCCGCGAGAAGGCTGTGGGGAGCGTTGCAGCGCGTTCCCATTGCAACGCTCCACACAGCATTGTGGACACGAGGCATACCGCTACCACCACCGACTGTGCCCCCCCCCCCTCCTTCACCAAAGGTAAGAAGAAGGGAGGGGGGGATAAATAAAAATGAATAATTTGTTTAAATGATTAAAAAATATATATATATTCTACCTGCAGCACCCCCCCCCCTTACACACAGCACCCCCCCCCACTCTCACACAGCAGCACCCCCCCTCACATAACACCCCCCACGCACTCACACACAGCACCTCCACTCACACAGCACACCTCACACACAAACACATACACTGCAAAATATATATTCTACCTGCAGCACCCCCCACCTTACACACAGCACCCCCCCCCACTCTCACACAGCAGCACCCCCCGACATAACACCCCCACGCACACACCCCCACCCACTCACACACAGCACCTCCACTCACACAGCACACCTCACACACAAACACATACACTGCAAAATATATATTCTACCTGCAGCACCCCCCCTTACACACAGCACCCCCCCCCCCCACTCTCACACAGCAGCACCCCCCCCCCTCACATAACGCACACACCCCCCCACCCACTCACACACCCCCCCACCCACTCACACAGCACACCTCACACACAAACACATACACTGCACCCCTCAATGCAGGATATATGTGTGTGTATTTATAAGTCTGTATGTGTGTACTCAGCGGTGTGTGTGTGTACTCAGCGGTGTGTCTACTCAGCGGTGTGTGTGTATACTCAGCGGTGTGTGTGTGTACTCCGTGGTCTGTGAGTGTGTGTACTCAGAGGTCTGTGTGTACTCAGAGGTCTGTGTGTACTCAGAGGTCTGTGTGTGTGTGTGTGTGTACTCAGAGGTCTGTGTGTGTGTGTGTGTGTACTCAGAGGTCTGTGTGTATGTATGTATTCAGCGGTCTGTCTGTGTGTGTATGTATTCAGCAGCGTGTATTCAGCAGTGTGTGTTTCAGCAGATTCTGTGTGTGTACTCAGCGGTGTGTGTGTGTACTCAGCGGTCTGTGTGTGTACTCAAAGGTCTGTGTGTGTGTGTGTGTACTTAGCGGTCTGTGTGTGTATTCAGACGTCTGTCTGTGTGTGTATTCAGACGTCTGTCTGTGTGTGTATTCAGACGTCTGTCTGTGTGTGTATTCAGACGTCTGTCTGTGTGTGTATTCAGACGTCTGTCTGTGTGTGTATTCAGACGTCTGTCTGTGTGTACTCAGCAGACTGTGTGTGTGTATACTCAGTGGACTGTCTGTGTGTATCCAGCATTGTGTGTATTCAGCAGACTATATAAGTGTATTCAGAAGTCTGTCTGTGGGTGCATTTAGCAGTGTGTGTATTCAGCAGTCTGTCTGTGTGCACAGGCAGCTGAGTACACACACACAGACCTCTACAGTCCAAAAAAGGGGTGCCAAAAAGAAGGAATAACAGGTGCCACATACTGACAGGTGTTTGCAGATTTGGGATATTCTCTTACAGGTTTGTCAGTGACCCAGGGTTTACTGCCGTTGTTTTAATTTTGATTTTTAGTTCTATTCTTTGCATTTTACTGTACCTAACTTGTAGTAAAAAAAAAAAATCTTGTTCAATGCTTGATATGTTTAGCTGGATTCTAGATGTTTGTTAACCACTCTGCTTATAACCGAATCCTTAACATCAGTAAACAAATCTTTGAGTATCTAGTCCAGTGATGGCGAACCTATGGCACGCGTACTCAGGAGACTGTCTGTGTGTACTCAGCAGACTGTCTGTGTGTATCCAGCATTGTGTGTATTGAGCAGACTATATAAGTGTATTCAGCAGTCTGTCTGTGTGTGTATTTAGCAGTGTGTGTATTCAGCAGACAGCTGAGTATACACACGCACACAGACAGCTGAGTATACACACAGACAGTTTTTGAAAGAGACATTGAAAGTGGGCAGCTGAAATACTTTCCAAATCTAAAAATACATTTGGAAAATTCTACAATATTTACGGACAATCCTCCAAGCCATCAGGAAATCCACAAGGAACTTTCTAGCATTGTAGCAGCTGCTAAGGAGAATTTTAGTAACAGATTCTTGCAATTCCGGAAAATGGAGACAACCCTGTATTTTCTCACTTCTCCAGATAAAGCCAAATATGAAGAGCTTGATATTTCCTGCTTATACTGTTTGGATTTAGAAAATCTGGAAATGGAGCTATTAGAATTTCAAAAAAGATGTATCTGGAAAAATGTATTCTATGCCCTGCGTGCCACACTTGAGAAGATAGAATGTGAAGGGATGACAATGGACAGCACAGTTGGTAGTTCTGAAAATGAAATCCTTAAAGTGTGGAATTCTCTGCCGAATAATTTTAAGTCAATGAAAGCACTTGGGATTGCTCTTCTTTCGTTGTTTGGGTCGTCTTATGCTTGTGAGCAGCTGTTTTCAGCATTGAATTATATCAAATCTGATACCAGAAACAGACTAACAGATGAATTAAGTGCTGCATGTGTTGCTCTCAAAATAACAGAGTATGAGCCAAGATTTGACAAATGTGCAGCCTGTATATAGCAGCAAAAATCCCATTAATTGTGCAAAAGAATGCTAACTTTTACTAATGCAGTGTTTGTGTCCAAGACACTAATTTAGGAGTTGTTTAAAGTGTGTTAAGCAAGTTTAGTTTCCTTGTTTATCTTGCTCATCCTAATTCAGGTTGACATTTACTGTAACTGCAGAAGCAGAGAAAGGACCCAGAGTAAGGCTTTCCTCATACAATTTCAGTCTGGCATGTAATCATATCACAAGCTGAGTATCCCCTTGAACGCATCTTTGGCACAGTTTACATGCAGTTTTGGTGCAGCTGGATGGACAGAAACCTGAAGAATAATGCATGTCCATTGACGTACATAGAAAGCTGCACCAAAACGGGATGTAAGACGGATGGAATTCTGATGTAAACTGTGCCAAAGCAGCATGTAAGATGCATGCAAACTGCAGGTGGATATGTGGAAATAGGTCCTTAATAAGGTAAAGCAACACCGAACACCAGTGTGTTTTAATTTACTAGAATTTATGATTTTCAATAAAAAAAGTTTGTATCATTGAACTCTCTGTTGTTTTGTTCTTCTTTTAAAACAAAAGATGTTAATTAGTTCGGACAACTGTTAAGAGTTGTTTTTTCTAAACTTAAACCTCAGTATTCAGGTTTAATTGCCGTGTTGGCACTTTGAGGAAAAAAAGTTGCCATGTATTGCGGTTTGGGCACTCGGGCTCTAAAAGGTTCGCCATCACTGCTATAGTGCAACAGAGACACTCCAGCAATTTATAGGTCTGGACACCACTTATGGAGCACCTGTGATGGGGAGGGGTGCTCCATAAGTGGCAAGAAACAGGTACCACATCTTCCTCCTCCTCTTCATCTTCTTTTTTAGATCTTCCCTCCACCAGCCAACAAAACCAACGAGATGGGGTCAACAGAAGAGACAAGCCCAAGGACGAATGAGGACGCGATTCCAAACAAATCGAACCTAGTCTTCAACATCTCAGACAGAAAATTGAGTGCGGCAGAAATCAACACCTCAGCAAAGGTCTCTCATTTATTCACACACCTAACACTAACTGGCTTCACTACGACATTGCTTTTTACAAATTATCATGTAACCTGAGACTAAAAGCTTTTTTCTCAACCTGTCAGGCCCCTGAGCAGAAATACAGAGTGCAGGGCTGCAGGACAGAGCAAGATTCAAAGGCAGAACTAAAGCATACAAGGAAGGGCAAAGGATACGAAATAACTAAGGAGACATACAGAGGTCAGGGTAAGGGCTACAGGAACAGAAGGGATGTAGTGAGGAGCCAAGATCCTCAGACGCTACATAAGGGGAACCAAGCTGGACATGGGGGTTAGGGGAGAGGAACCGGGATCCTCAGGTGCTTCAGGGAGAGAGGATAAGGGAACATATAAATATACACACAAACAGACATGAGGGAACTGACCTAACACTCTTAGATTAAACAGTAAGGATTTGGTTAATTATGGCAATAACGTTAAGCTTGCCAACCATGTCAAGGTACCTTACAATAAGGCAAGTTGCTAAAAGTGAATAGCAAACTAATAATACACAGACATACAAACAGAGAAATTACCTGCAGAGCTGAAGGAAGCGAACAGAGTAAACGGGTGTGGTTCCATTTATAGAGGAACTAAGCAAGAGGAAACTAAGAAAACCTGGAAAGGAGCAATAGAATAACAGAGAGCAAGAAAACCAGAAATGGATCAGAGCAGAAACTAAAGTAACAGGAACATGAGAGATTAACAGAGATCTTAGACAGGGCTGAGAAATACAGGAAATCAGGATACAGGGCATAAGAGCAGACTTAGCCTACAATAACATGAGCAAACTCCGGAGGCGACCAGCACTACTGCTTTGCTGGATAACTTCTTTATCACACGTACAGATTCCCTGGTCAAATGTCACGGAGTGCTCACAGGTAGGGGCTACTCTGGAACAGGGCAGGATCCGGACTATAGCCGGACTGGGAAAGTGCCACTCTGGGGGAGTACCAGTCTTTGGTCGAGCTAGAGAGGGGTGCCACTCTGGGGGATACCACTATGTGGCTGAGATAGAGAGGGGTGCCACTCTGTGGGGGATACCACTAGGTGGCCAAGCTAGAGAGGGGTGCCACTCTGTGTGTGGGATACCACTATGTGACCGAGCTAGAGAGGGGTGCCACTCTGTGGGGGATACAACTATGTGGCCGAGCTAGAGAGGGGTGCCACCCTGTGGGGGATACCACTATGTGGCCGAGCATGGGAAGGGTTACCACTTTGTGGGAGCGCCACTCTGTGGCCAAGCGAGAGAGAGATGTACAAAGTACAGGTATGCAAAACAAAGGTAGAAACAAGCATAGGTAATAAGCAAGACAGAGAGGAAAGCAAAATCAGGAGCGAGCATAGGAAATAAACAAGAGAGCAAAGCAAAAGTATACTGAAGATCACTGGAACAGTTTGGTGAGTCTGCAAACTGGGTGAGGCCTTACACAACCACCGATCCAGACACACACCGTCCACGATTATTAACCCTAGTAAAACCCTGCTCACAGATAACACACAGACATCAATTAGGTCATACTTGACCGAGCCCTTGACCTTACAAGCAATACATACCTCTGCAACACCTATAGATGTTCCTAATGAAGCACCCAAACATCTACCAGTGGCAGTCAAACCTAAGAGTAAATTCCAACCTCCCAATACCAATCACTCAGTTGAAACATATAGCAACCTTACTAGGAAAGAATTAGAACGTACTAAACACACTGAGATCAGAAATAGATTTAAGAAAAAGTACCACAATAAACATAATTTTACTAAAAGAAGAACGTAACATAAACAAAAACCTCAGATCCGACAAATCCATTTGCATTAAACCAGCTGATAAAGGTGGTGCACTGGTTGTGATGAATCACCATGACTATATTACAGATATTTACTCCCAACTCCTATTTGGTGATACCTCCAGCAAACTTGACACAGATCCTGTGTTCAGACTACAAGGTATACTACAAAAGCTAAACAATCAAGCCTTACAGCAAGGCATTATTAGCAAACAACAAGCTAAATACATGCATACTCCATTTCCTCTCACACCCATACTATATACCCTCACCAAGATTCATAAACATGCCACCAAACCACCAGGTAGGCCCATAGTAGCAGGCTCTGACTCCATCTTCCAGCCAGTCTCCATTTTCTTGGACAGACTACTGGCACCCTATGTCACTAGCCAATCATCACGTTAAGGACACTAATCACTTTCTCAACATCATCAACACAGTGACCGTCCCTGACACAAACAACTTCTATCTGGCTACCCTAGACGTTCAGAGCCTCTACACATCCATACCCCATGAAGGTGGTATCCAGGCTGTAGCTTGGACCATACACTCAATTTTACCTACAGCAAGTTGGTACCGCTATGGGCTCCAATGTAGCCCCTACATACGCTAAAATCTACATGGACCACCTCGAAGTTACTGGAATCTACAAAACTCCTCTCTTCAAGCATTGCCTAATATGGAAGAGATACATTGATTATGTTTTCGTCTGCTGGGAGGGCACACAAGGGGAGTTCACTCAGTTTGTCACTGATATAAATTCCATAAATACTCATATCACTTTTAACAGCGATTTGAATGCCCAAAAAGTATCCTTCTTGGATACCACCGTCACACGGACAGAGAACAAACATGAAACGGACATCTATACCAAACCTACAGACAAAAACAATCAGCTCCTCTACAGCAGTTTTCACCCAGAACATTCCAAAAAAAGGTCTTCCCTACAGCCAACTTGTCCATACTAAAAGAACTGTCAGCAACCCATTACTGCTAGAAACTCGTTTAGATGAGATTTCTAAAAAATTCTCTGATCGCGGTTACGACCATGAGCTGTTACACACTCAGTGAAGCCGTCTATCCACTATCTCCAAAGATAAACTTATGCCACCGAAAACCAAGGACATCTGAATGTCCCCATGTGCTGTTTGTTTCACCATACACCAATGTCAGCTCAAGAATTAAAAAAGCTGTCATGAAGAATCTGATTTGAATCTCCCTGCTCCCCTCCACAGCCCACCACTCTTCTCCTATGCAAGGTCTCATAACCTTAGGTACTCCCTAGTATCGGCGGACGTCGGTAGCAAAAAAATCAAACAATAGATTCCTCGCAGATCCACAATTTGGTACCTATGCCCATATGCCCTATGTACCTATCCCATGCCTTAGCTGCAATCAGTGCAATAGTGTGATTAAAGACCAATCTTTCCTCCATCCCCACCATGGCAGTAAACACAAAACCAATGACTACTTCACTTGTGACTCCTATGTGGTATATATCTTGAAATGTCCATATGGACTCCTCTACGTAGGAGAAACAACCAGACAAGAAAAGAATCTCCGAACACAAAACATCCATTAGGGCTGCCCTTGCCGGAAGTAACACCAACAAGATGCCAGTGGACAAACACTTCAAGGAAGCAGGACATAACATCAACCAACTTAGTTTCCAGGTCATTGATGGGGTAGCCCCCCTAAGGAGAGGTGGAAGTCGTGAGAAAATCCTCAAACAGAAAGAAACCAAATGGATCAATATTTTGGATACCATCTCCCCTAGAGGGCTTAATGAGGACTATGAATTGATCCATTTCCTTTAAAAACTCTTCCTCTCTTTGGGTATAGTATGTTATAGTAGCTCTATTTTTCCTTCTCTACACACACATCTTTTCTTTCCCCCATCTCCATTCCCTTATTACACAACATTGCCTTACTACTTCTTTTACTCTCCACTCTTTTCGTTTGGTCCCCCCCTCTTCTCAACATGTCACTTCCCCACTGCCCTTTCCTATCTTCATTCCTCTCCCAATCCCCCCCTTTTTCTTCCCTCATGTCCCTGTTGTAATTTCTATGTTATTTCACTCATATTATTTACTCCTTTTTCATTTTTTACTATAGCCTTGCCCTTCTCATCCACGTTCTTTTCCATTCCAAAACTCCTTTTTGTTCTCAACTACCCCTTCACTTCCCACTTATTGATTCCCCGTTTCTTTCTCTCACTCTGTTGTACCCTTCCTCCATTTTCCATTTATGTATTTTTTCCCTCCAGACATACCAGGCACACCCCACAATTCACTACACATGTTGTGTTGGTATATATATATATATTTTCCTCCACAACGGAGGATCGTGATTCCAGCCCCGCCTCCGGTCGCGCCCCCTAGGCCCATCGGCGCATTCAGTATAACGATACCCCTGGACATGAGCACATAAAGCCAGTACTGCCCATGTTGTGGCATGGCCCTAGAAGGAGACCCACTCCGAACGCATCGCCCCGTGCCTTCTCCAGACCTCCGCAGCTATCTCTTAAGGACTACTCCTGCATCTAAATTCACAAATATTTGTGAATAAAGTTCACAAATATTTAGCAAAAATATTAAAACAGAACTATTGCACTCAGAAGTCTGTAACAAGATGTCAGACAGGTTCACAGGTATTTTTAACAAGAACCAAATCAAATAGGCAGAACTGAGTGTGTACCTTCTACTACACTCTAGAAGTCTGTAGTGCAATTTGCCAATGTTATGCAAATAACAAAATAAAAGCAGGCAGAGGTAAGCATATAGCTTCCGATTCACTCAGATATTTGTAGCAAAATTAGGGTTGAAATAAGCTTTAACACCTTCGTGACAAAGGACGTGTCAGGCACGTCCTGCGGTGAATCAAGCGGTTTTCGCGATCAACGATCACGAAAACCACTTTAACAGTGCTGGTCTATTGCCTCGATGCCAGCACCAAAATTTATTTGCTGGGGCACCCACGATCGCCCCAAGGAGCGATCATGGGAGCCATACTGCCGGAGCAGCATGCTCCGTCAATATGGCTATGTCCTCTGGCGGTCTGAGCTTCGGAAGTGAAAGTAACTTCACTTCCGTCGCTCTGAATATGCTACTTGACTGACCCTAGTGGTAGTTAAGTAGCATAGCAATGGAAGAAAATTAAAATAAATATTTAATTAACTAAAAACTGGTTTTATAGTTAGATTAGCCTATAGGGTTAAAATTAAATAATTTTTAGCATAAGGGATAGGGTTAAAATTAAATTATATTAAGGGATAGCATAAGGGTTAGAGTTGGGGTTAAATTTAGTGTTAAGGTTAAATTTTGGGTTCGGGTTGGGGTCAAAAGGTCAATATAGGAAAAAAAGCCCCATAACTCGCAAAAAAATACCGAAAAATATGGAAACATGCACATTTCTGAACTCGGGACAACATTTAGAAACTATTTAGACGGGTTCTTTTTTACTGATTGTATTTGTCTAAATTATATTTTAGATCAAAGTTAGAAAAAGTGGGGTTTTTTTTACATTTTTCCTCATATTTTATGATTTTTTTTTGTAGTAAATTATAAGATATGATGAACATAATGGTATCTAATGAAAGCCCTTTTTATGACGATAAAAACAACATATAATTTGTGTGGGTACAGTATCTGAGAAGGAAGAAAATTGCAGCTAAACACAAACACCCCAGAAATGTCAAAACAGCCATTGCCACCAAGGGAAAGTCAAGGTGAAAATGTCGTCACTAACGGGTTAAACGAATGTGCTGAGCTTACTTTCTTCACATTCACTTCAAAAATGCTGATTATTGCATGTAAGGCTTTGTTATAGTTCATCATACTACAAAATTCAAAGGCTTCACACTTCCAGCAATTTCTAGTTGTTCAAATCTTTTGACCAAGGCATTCCTTACAATGGAAATGTCCCTGCTTTGTTTAGCTATTGCTACTTTTAGTGGCTCAATATTCACAAACTGAATACTAAAATCTACCAACATATAAATAAAGCTTTAATACAACTGAACACCCTCTTTAAAATTTGGAGAAAGAAATGAATATGCCAAGGGCACATCATTGTAACATTTAGCATTTAATTTTCATATACAATATTTATCTAATCATATTAGCAGTACATGTTTACAGGTGCTAAACAATCCCTGTATTTTCACACATTATATTGTATTTGCTCAAATAAAAGACCGTTTTTTCCCACAGAGCAAATGCAAATAGAGGTCTGACTATAGGACTAAGATCCAGATGCAGACCTGCATCCTCCTCACATGCAGCCCATGTCTGTCTGCATGGTGACATCTTCCAATGCTGCCCGGCACTTCCTTCGGGGTTTCTATGAAAGAACGCTAGGGTCACATGTGCGCCGACATCCACCAGCTGCCCCCACTAAACACCAGGGTGTCTGGAGGAGCAATGGCTAAGCATGGTGATCAGAGGGCTATGTCTGGGGTCATAGGCTGACTGGGGGTCAGATGGCTAAGTCTTTGGGTCAGAGAGTCTGTCGGTCAGATTGGCAAATAAAACGATAAAAACAATAAATGCATTTTTCAATCATAATTTTTATTAAATATTTTTTTTTTACATGTGAATTAAATATTTACAAGCAAAACTTTTTTTTTCCTATTGGGTAGTCTCAAAACAACCCAGTTTTTCACAAAAACAGCCCAATAATAATCATTCGACAACAACATCTTTTAACTTCCCATTGTTCTATGTTGTTTATTTCAGAAAAGAACACTGTATCAAGTCAAACACATTGTAATAAGTACATGTTTTTGTATATATATATATATATATATATATATATATATATATATATAATGCTGCTTGTATTTACAACTTACCCGTTCTCTCCCCTCCCCTCATCTGTGTCAAAAATTCAGCCACAGCTGAGTAAGCTCTGAATTAATGATTTTTCGCAGGGTTTGTTCTAGTATATAGGGAAGTATCTTACCCACTGCTTTTATGCACCAATACCCACCAGCTGAATACGTTTTTTAACAAAACGCATCCTGTGTGGTGTTTTTTGTTCTTGTGCAATATCGCTTTTTGCGTATGTTCAATACCTGGCCAGGTGAACTGAAAGCAGTGGGTAAGAGCTTTTGGATTTCTTTCTTCCCGGTTGTTTGTATTTTATTTCACTTAATTTGTATGTAATTTTAAGCTTTTTAATATACCTTCTATTGGCACAGGACTTCTGTATGTTGTTTATGTATACACATGTTATTTAGTGTCTTGCAATAAATTTATATTTTTATATAATAATACCTTTTGTTCTTGGAGTTTATTTTAGCGCTGTGTCCTCTTTTTTAACATGTTTAAAGGGACAGTCTAGTCCCCAAACTCACTTTGGTGCAAGATAAAGATTACTGCTTGTATAGTGTACATGCTTTCTGCATAAATCCCATTTTTAATATTTGACTCAAGCCCTCCCCTAGTGATTACTCTGCATGTGTACTGCAGGTGCGGCAGCACGGATTATAGACACCGAGTCAAACAAGATTCAAAGTATTGGGACATTTTGAAATGTGATAGAGAAATAGGTCATCTATTCAGAGAAAGGCCAACGGTTGTTTATAGAAGACCACCTAATTTAAGGAATTCCCTGGTAAGGGCAGAAAAGAAACCACCGAACTTCCAGAGATTTTTATCTACACCAGTGGTTGGGACATACCCATGTCTATCCTGCAACCACTGCAATGGCATAATCAGGGTTGAATTCTGTGAACACCCACGTATGGGCAAGCAGATTAAACTAAGAGGCGTAGTTTATCTACTTAAATGCCCATGCGGCCTAGGCTAAGTTGGCAAAACAATTAAGGCACTTAAGGATAGAATATCTCAACATAAAACAGCTATCAGAAGCACCTCATCAGACACCCCTGTTGCCAAACATTTCCAGGAACATGGTCATAATGCTTTGCAGTTACAATAGCAGGTCTTAGACCATATTCCCCTTATGGCTAGAGGGCGTAACAGGGAGCACATACTCTTACGGAGAGAAGCAAAGTGGACATAAGAAGGTTAAAAAGTGTTCCTTTCCCCACTAGCAGGGTATTTATAAATCATGTTATGTTTTCTTTCATAGATGTTGTTTACTTTTTTCTTTATTATTCCTGCAATCCCTGCAGTATGTGTTTTTAAAATCATTGTTTGCACTTAATGTGGGTTCATGTATATGTCCTCCTCCACAGTAACAGCGCACAAATGGTTAAGAATGAGCACTTCATGTCAACATTATTGTTACTATGGCAACTGACAGGGCTGGATTTGGGGGCATGGTCTGTCTCCAAGTATGCTGATCTATCCAATGACTATACACCTGAAAGTGTAATGTGTTTTCACTATGTCTCTCTGTATCCAGCAGCACTGTCTCTTCTCTATGTGTTAGTTGCAATTATCTTTAAAATTTACTAATGCATGGATTAATGTCTTTTTTTTCTTGAAATGACTGTAGTGGGCGCTTGTGACCAGGAGGGGTGGGTTTTAATCAACTGGTGTCATATATATACATACTAGGTGCATTTTGTTTGCTTAGGTTGTGGCTGTATTTTTTCATTGATAAAGGGGCACTCCCCTGAAACATCTGCTTGTTTGGATCTGCCACTAAACAACATTAAAAGTGGTTTCGCTTTATGTGTTTTCCTGAGCGCTGGTGTTTTTTTGTTTTTACATACTGGATCACTTTGTAGCCATTGGAAGCAGTTCCACCATTTACTAGCAACAGCACAGGACTGAAAGTTATGAGATACTCATTTGTACATGCTGTGCAAACCACACAGTATTTTTGATGACCTCATTAAATTATTTTTTTACGCTACCTAATAGTCTAATAGAACTGATAAGACTGTCTTTGATAGTCGAATACAACTCATAGACTGGCTTTAATAGTCAAATACAACTGCTTTTATAATCTAATACAAGTGTGATAGATTGAGTCAACGGATAGAAGTGCTTTGATAGTCTAATACAATTGATACAACTACCGTGATAGTCTATTACAGCTCCAGACTGCTTTGACAATCTAATACAACTGTGGTAGTTTGATTCAACTGACAGAAGTGCTGTGGTAGTTGGATTCAACTGACAGAAGTGCTGTGGTAGTTGGATTCAACTGACAGAAGTGCTGTGGTAGTTTGATTCAACTGACAGAAGTGCTGTGGTAGTTTGATTCAACTGACAGAAGTGCTGTGGTAGTTTGATTCAACTGACAGAAGTGCTGTGGTAGTTTGATTCAACTGACAGAAGTGCTGTGGTAGTTTGATTCAACTGACAGAAGTGCTGTGGTAGTTTGATTCAACTGACAGAAGTGCTGTGGTAGTTTGATTCAACTGACAGAAGTGCTGTGGTAGTTTGATTCAACTGACAGAAGTGCTGTGGTAGTTGGATTCAACTGACAGAAGTGCTGTGGTAGTTGGATTCAACTGACAGAAGTGCTGTGGTAGTTTGATTCAACTGACAGAAGTGCTGTGGTAGTTTGATTCAACTGACAGAAGTGCTGTGGTAGTTGGATTCAACTGACAGAAGTGCTGTGGTAGTTTGATTCAACTGACAGAAGTGCTGTGGTAGTTTGATTCAACTGACAGAAGTGCTGTGGTAGTTTGATTCAACTGACAGAAGTGCTGTGGTAGTTTGATTCAACTGACAGAAGTGCTGTGGTAGTTTGATTCAACTGACAGAAGTGCTGTGGTAGTTTGATTCAACAGATAGAAGTGCTGTGGTCTTTTGAATCAGACCGGCTTTGGTAGTCTAATACAACTGTGATCATTTAATTCAACTAATAGAAGGGCTGTGAGTTTGATTCAACTGATAGAAATGCTTTGATAGTCTAATACTGATGATTGCTTGAACTGGTCTGCCGATTTATAGAACTACTTATAGAATGGCTTTGGTTATAGAACTGCTTTTACTGACAAAAATGCTCTGCAGATAGAACTACTCTGATCTGTTTATATAAGTGCTCTGCCATCTCCTGATTGCTAGAACTGGGTAAAGAATGACTGCTGACAGAACTGCTTATATAATGGCTCTGCTGACTGATAAAAATGCTCTGCCAATTGACAGAACTGCTCGGCCAGTTGAATGTTATGCTGATTCATAGGACTGCATATAGAATGGTTCTGCTGACTGATAAAAAAAAATGCTCTGCCGATTGCCAAAACTGCTCAGACAATTGATAAAATTACTCACAGAATACAAAAAAAAGTAGATGGAGTGCTATAATATCACACAATTGTTTTTGACCTGTTTTTAAAAATAAAAAAAAAATAGATATCCTTAAATTTGATAGGGGTGTTTGGAGTAAAAACAAAAAAAAATACTTCTTTGTAGATTGATCAGATGTTTGTTCTCATATATTCCAGAAAAATGCAAAGAGAAATAACAATAGTGCTCTCTGTGTGCAATTAATGATGGCAGGGTCCCCCCAGGTTGGTGGTACACTAACTTTTTTTCAGATCAGAGATGGTACTGCTCACTTTAAAAGCACATATGCAGTATCCTGAGGAACTCTGCTATCTCCACGTTTCCTCCCAATGTGGTAATGTTGTATTGTTTAGACAAACATTTAAGCTCACATGTAACTAACAGAGACATTTCTTATAGCATGAGACTGTTTTATAAATGTAAAAAAAATAAGGTTAAATACGCTTACATAAAACAATGGTGACGGCTCTCACGAGTGTAACACAAGAGCTTTCTGTTAAAAGACCAAACTGCTTATAGAATGTCTCCCAAACTGCTTATAGAATGTCGACCAAACTGCTTATAGAATGTCTCTGCTACCAGAACTGTTCCGCCAATTGATAGAAATGCTCTGCTGATTGATACAACTGCTTATAGAAAGGCTCTGCCTAAAACTGCTCTGCCAATTGATAGAACTGCTTATAAAATGGCTCCGCTATCAGAACTGCTCTGCCGGTTGATGGAACTGCTTATAGAAATGTTCTGCTGCTGCTTCGCAGCACAGTTACCATTCACCCAAACTGCTGTGCACAGAGCGAAAATTGTTGGCGCTATTATGGTGGGTGAGGGCTGGGCTAACCATTTCCCTCCCTAGGCTCCTCCCCTAAACGTCACCCGGCATGCGACGCGGCGCAATGATGATGATGATGATTCTATGACACTCCGAAGCGCAGCCGCAGACGGAGACAAATTCCGCTGGCGGAAATAAATGTGAAAATAGCCCATATAACCGCTACTCGTCACCCCCTAAAAACAGGCCGCACAAAAAAACGAAACAACAGCCCAAAACCTCGGGAAAACCGCTGAGTTGGCAACAGGTGCATAGTTCATAATTTTAGGACAAATATACATGACTTTTTGTCTCCTTCTGTCCTAGATGTGGTGTCTGCTCTCCTGTGAGTCAAAATGGACAAGATTTTGGAAGGATTGGTGACATCTTCTCATCCATTAAATCTGAAGAAGGTGATCATTAAAAAAGTTGTGGAGTCTGCTGAGAATACCATCAATGAAGAGCAATGCAAGGCCATGTTCAGTCTCACTACACGCTTGGTTTTGGAAGGAGAGGACCATTTTCAGAAACAAGTTGGCCACCAGGTTTTGGAAGCATATGCGAGGTATCACCGCTCTGAATTTGAGAATTTCTTTAACAGGAACTTTGTCCTTGGCCTTCTTCAAGAAGGTTATAGGTCGTTGGAACGTAAAGATATAGCTATCGTTGACTATATCCACAATGGGCTGAAGTTGATAATGAGCTGTCCTTCTGTTCTAGACATATTTTCTGTCTTACAAATTGAAGTTTTAAGAATAGTCTGTGAAAGACCAGAACCTTTACTTTGTGCTAGGTTATGTCAACTACTGAGTGACTTTGTACAGTGCATCCCCAAGGGTAAAATGTCCATTGCATTCTGCCAGCAACTTGTTAGGACAATAGGACATTTCCAATGTATTTCTACACTAGAGAAGGAGCTGCGTGAATATGTTTCTCAAGTTACCAAAGTTAGCAGTTTGCTGCAGAATATCTGGAAGGCTGAGCCATGCACTTTACTTCCATCGCTGCAAGAAGTATTTGCAATTATTTCTTCCACAGGTAGGTGGCTTCAGTTTTATAGTTTGTTAACTTTATGGCAACCTCCTAGCCTTTAATGTATTTTGTTAATCCTTATATGTTTGATCTAAGGTGTATTTAACCACGTGTCTGCTTTTACTAAAAATGATTTCTATGCTTCGTTTAATTCTATAGGAAATATTCAACCAATCAGGAAGTGACCATGTGCATCCTAGGAAATGTTATGGTTTTTGGCATAAAATATTGGGAAAATGCCACTTGTGTTATTAAAAATATATTCAAGTGCTAAACAGTGTTTAAAAAAAAAAAATGTGTAACACAATCTTTGCTATGTGTAATATAATAATTGATGTGTAATTACTATTTTTTTTTAAACCCCTTAAGTCCTTATCAATATTAGCAGTTAATCGTTAGCGCAAAAATATATATATATATATTTAATATGCCACAGTTTTATTTTTTTCTTCAATACAAGTTCAGTTTAACATTTAAAGGGTTTCTGAAACCTTACCATTGTTTATAACAATACATAAATGTGTTTTCTCTCCCTCTGTCTTATAATCTCAGACTACAATGTGATTTCATTAACAGAAGACACATTAAATTTTAAAAAAAATTTGCGAAAAGTAAAACAAGAGGAAATACTGGTGATTCATATGTAAAAATGCAGAGTTGGCATTTAACAGATCTTGTCAGCGAACATCAGCAGACTACCTCTGTCTCTACTAAGAGGAGTAACGTGTAATCCTGGTGTTTATAAATATACATTCTCTGTTTACATAGGAGAAATTGCACAGTATCTTCCATTAGAAGTGTGAATATCATAGTCCTGTGTTTCTAAATGCATTTTTCCATACAGTCATATCCCATAGTTGCCATTTAATTAGTTTTTCCAAAAACTAAATAACCTAGAATATGTCTGCAGTGTAACTGAATGTATTCAGTAACCATATGTTGCATGCATTTTTATTAATTGCGTTTCTGAATCATTTCAGATGCTTCATTTGAGCCATCTGTTGCCCTGGCGAGCCTCGTGCAGCACATTCCTTTACAGATGATCACTGTTCTCATCAGAAGTTTGACCACTGATCCCAATGTGAAAGATGCAAGCACAACACAGGCGCTATGCAGGTACATTTCCAAATCTAACTTTGTGTCGTTGCCCTCTATTTTATCATATTATGAAAGCTATTATGTTTTCTGTATCCTGCTTCAGGTACACTTAATTGCAGCCTGCACAAACTGTCTGTTCATTAGGATGAAGTCATGCATTCACAATTCTTGTGACATGTTATTTACATCTGTTGTTATCGTTTCACACTCTTCTTTTGCTGTAAGATTCCTTTTATGCACATATGTAGAATGCATGCAGTTTTGTACAGTCTACACTAATGACGCTTATCACAGTTTACATAATTAAAATATGCAACATTTGTTACATCCTTAGCTCTTCGTTCTCTTACTTTCCAAATGTTCAGAGAGTTGTAGTAGAACAGTCCTGATTTAAAACAAAATTAAACCCCTTATTTTTATTTTCATTGAGGAAGAAGACACAATTCAAAAATATATTCATCTCATAGTCATTGTGAAAGGTTAGGGCGCTGCCATCTCATGAACCAGCAACCGTCTGTTTCTGTCATTTGTATGTGTCATTTTAATTAGACAGAAGTGGCCTTCTGTCTGAATATGTTTATCTATAGGGTTTGTCCCTCTTTGAACCCAAAGTCTGTTCTTTGTTTTTTCTCAACCAAGAACAAAGGTGAGTACACTATATAGGTTTTAGAAACCGCAGTTGTTTGTATCAACACGTGCACATTGCATTTTATTGCTGACCTGAACATTGCCATTTGTGGATGACAGGCCCACTGTCAGGGTTGAATGTGGCATTAAACCCAAAGAAGGTATGTTCCACAGCGCATATGGCAAAGTAATTTACAGGTGGTACCTAGTTGAACAATAGGAAGTTCTTGACTCAAAAATGTGCCAAACTGACACACATCCATCTTTACTTCCCAAGTTTAGCTTTGGTGCATAAACACACCAAAACGCCTAATAATCATTAAAGTGTCTACTCGATAGAGAACTGCAGGGAATTACAAATTTAAGGCCAAAGTATTCGGCTGCATTTGAGAATTTTTTCCAACTCAACTACTTTGGCCTTAAGTTTGCAATTCCCTGCTCAATTCCCTGCTATTCTCTTTACTGAGTAGACCCCTATGTCTTGATTTGGAAGCATAATGTTTAGATCATTTTGTCCCATCTTTTTCAGGATGATTGACTGGCTGTCCTGGCCTCTAGCTCACCATGTGGAAACATGGGTGATTGCTTTACTAAAAGGACTGGCTGCTGTCCAGAAATTTACGATACTCATTGATGTCACTTTGCTGAAAATTGAACTGGTGAGATTTTAAAACTTTAAATTGTTTCTGAAATTTTAAGAAAACCTGTAATATTTTAGCAACCTGCGATTAGTGGAATTTTGTGGAATCATGGTACTGCAAAAATATGGCTTTGGAATTGGTAAATGAAAGAGCCTGTATCAAAGAGAATATTAGCCTGCATGGCTTTATGTCCGGATAACCTCACAAATCACTTCTCTACACTCCCGCTGCTTTGAAGTTTACACCCCACCTACATATATTAATACAGGTCTTTACAAATTTGAATTTAGTTTTATGAGCAAGCTAAAAATATCTAGGAGCCAGACAACCTCATATGCATACAATCACATAGCAGTTGTGTACACACAGCGAGACACAGACACATGCCAGCTGTTTATTTAATTTTTTTTTTTAAAGGAAAAATCAATGTATCATTCAGATTGCCCTCCCTCCCTGCTGCTTTACCTCATTGCAGGGAAGGGGGACACTATTATTCAAGCCTTGTCATGTGACACCCGGCACTCTAATTTTAATGAGCGGAGGGGCAGAGCTGACAGTCTGTGTGCACCTTATGCTGTTGCTGCACTGACAAAAAAAATAATAATCCATCCCAGCAGTGAGGGCCACAAAACCTAGGCGCCAGGTCTCATTTCCTGCACCCGGGATTTGTCAAGCCCTGTATTAATAAACCAAGCGTTGCTGAATTAAGAACACCTCTATCGTTTATTGTTCGCCCATCTTGCACAATATACTGTCACTATTTGATTTGTTAGTTGGTTATTCTTCATGGGCCTTTAAAATAAATAAAATATTCCACTGTATGAATTAGAGAGGTTTGGTAACAAAGGCATCCGATGTCCACCATTTTCTAGATATATATTGGAAATAAAGTAAAAAAAATGGTATCTGGTACCATTCAAAGCTTACAGTATAAAAGATTTGTCACAAATTGAATACGTTTCCAATGTATATAGATAATGACTGCAAGTCCGAAAAACCAAGCAGTTATTGTGTCCCCCAGTAATCCTGTGCCAGTGCAACCTTTAAACTTCAGGGATTCATTTATAAGCTGTGACCATTAAGTGTGGATTTCCTCTCCATCATTACAGGTATTCAATAGACTTTGGTTTCCTTTAGTGAGGCCTGGTGCTCTTGCAGTTCTCTCACACATGTTGCTTAGTTTTCAACATTCACCTGAAGCTTTCCATATGGTAAGTTCTATTTTAACTCCAGCAATGGTTATACAGTTGTTAATTGTTGGCGAAAATCTTACCTGATTTTTAATTTTGTAAGAACATTAATTTTGTAATTATTTTATTCCCTGTGTGGCAGGGCTTACTGGATAAATGAACTTGTTAAAAAAAAAAATAAAAAAATGTTTATCCATCTCTAATCTATTTTTCTTTTTCCCTCTCTTCATTTCTGTTAGCTTGACTTTAGGTGAAAATTACACATTTTAGGGCCTACTTAATAGAGAGAGAATTGCATGGAATAGTTCAAAGTAGCAGAGTTGGAAAAAATTATCGCTTTCAGCTGAATTGGATCATTTTTCCAACTCTATTACTTTGGTCTAAAGTTTGCAATATTCAATTCTCTCTTTATTGCATAGACCCTTAAATTTCCATGTTATTGCCGAATCAATCAAATATACCTATTTTTGGCTAGGGAACCATTGTGCTTATTTTACATTTTGTTATATTTGACTTTAGCATGCTGCTCTAGTCTTGTAACTGTCAATGTTCCAGCTCACTGTATGAGGTCATAGAGACGTCCTGATGTTCATTCCAGTGTACTGCTGTTATATATTCAACATTTGTGTGTCTTCAAATAAACCTGTAGCCAAATCTAGAATAAATGCTTATGTGACATTTAAATAAATGATATTCCTCCGAGATGGAATTGTATTCTGATATGCTGAGATGATTGCTGGAACAAAATATCCTCAGACCTTTACAACCCACAGCGCCTGCTAAAGAAACCTAATCTGCTCCTTGGTAGTGTTGAGGATTGCTGTGGACTTCTACCTCTAAAGGACTTCATTAAGTATTTTATACTTAAATGTAAAACATTCTTTGCAATTGACTTATTAGTTCAAGGTTGACTGGTATTTAGTATTTCTTTTACTATTACTAAGATTTTACTATTACACAGATTACCAGTTTTTGACAGGAGTGAGGTGGAGTGGTCTTCAAGTATGATTTGGTATGCAGTAGAGACCAGTGTGGTTTCTCTTTGGATGAACATATGTAAAAATAAAAAATCACACTGCAAAGAGTCTTTAGAGTCTTTGAGTTTTAAAAAAATGCGCTAAAAGCAACATATGCAGGGAACAATCACTTAACTTCTAATGGAGGGGGAGTACCTGGAGGGAAACCGGTGTTGTGTGTTTAGAGCAAAGCTTAGACCACTCTGAGTGACAGGTATAGTACGGTGGGGGGGGGGGGGGTTCGGAGTTAAAAATAACTTTATCATACCGCTCTGGGTATGGAAGCTGATGAACTTTGTTGCTCTGTAGAAATCCATTGCTTAAAGATTTGGCAAGTCCATTTTGTATACCTTTGGGATATTTTAGGAAGTCAGGTAACCCCACCACTGGAGCAAGGCCGTATCAAGTATTTATAGCCCAGTCTTGGTCAAGGTTATTTCCAAATACATTTTAAGGAGAATAATTTGAATCATCTGAAATAATTGTTTGGAGTTCTAGATATGCAATAAACGTGGCAGGATGTTAATTTTCAATATACTCAAGCTGGCAAACCTATAAAAATGTTTGATTAGATTACATATTTAAGGTTCAAAATTTATTTGTATTCTATATATGTGTTTTTTCTTGCTTTTTCTGTGTGCGTCACTGAATCCTGACTACCTTATGCAGATATACATGTGTGATAATGACTTATTAAATAGCTAAAAAAAAAAATTCTAATAGTTAGTGTTCACAGTGGTAGTGAGGGTTCACCTTAGTGCATCATGTTATAATTGTTTGTATTATTTCAAAGTAATTTTTCATGTATATACACCCGGATGCTATCGATTGGGCTTATGCCCTCTTCTCCCTTTTTTTGTTTTTATTAAGCTATGAAGAGGTCTGTGAGTGGTGAAGATCATATCAATTCTGGAGAATTGATCTGTATAATCTCTAAGTGTAGGTTGAAGTGTGTGCCATGTGTCAGCTAGCTGTAGGGAGTGAAGTGCTTTTTGGATCTTACGTAATTTGAAGTGGTGAATTGTGGAAGACTCCGTGGAGCTTTCAGGCGAGGGTCTAATGGGAGGTTGAAGTCCTTGTCCAAAACCAGCATATCCTTCAATTAAATCTCTTTGGAGAGTGTAGCAGAGGAAGAGGTGTTACTTAAAATTCGATACATAAACATTTGCTATTGTGGTATGTTCAGAGCCATGATTGGCTATTACACTTATGAATCTGTATTCATTATCATATATTGAGTCAGTGACCTGAAGAGGTACATTGTGACCAATACAAATGGACCATGCCTTTTTTATTCTTTTGAAAAGTTGAATGAGAAAAATAGGCAGTGGCGGGTGTTTATAGCAATAAGTAAGTCTCCTGAACTACTGTCCACCTTCAGGGAATGTAAATCAGATTGGAGGGGTGCTCTCTTAGCAGGAGAGTTCAAACCCTTTGTGTTAATAGAGAGTATGCACAAAAGGTGAAACGGTTTATTTAGATTAGCCATTGTCTAGACTACAGGTCTATCATGGTAGCATGGCAGTGACAGACCATTTTCTGCAAACCCAGTGCAGTGCATAATATAAGAAAACCATTTTAAACATTTTCTGGAATGCACGCAACGTCTTGTGTGTGTGTGTGACTCCTTGGGTTTCAGAGCACAGTGCTCTTGATCTAACCAAATCATGTCTTAACTGGCATGTAGTCAAAGTTATTTGACTCCATCCCTGGTTTTCCATGACTTGTGACACTAGGTATGAAGTAATTTGGTGACAATAAGTAAGGCGGTTGTGCAGGTCTCAGACAGCTGTTTGTAGCTGGATGGTATTTTCCTCCAGGGTTTTTGATCAACTGTTCTTGCTTATTGGGGTCTCCTTTTAGTTTGTCCAATTGATCTCAGGTGAGCCTATTTTTTTGGCCGTTGGCATGTTTCCGGCTCATTCGGTGGAGGCACTGTGTGAACAGTAAATAAAGTCCTTAAGAGAAAGAATGGTGTTCAAATTGTTTATTTTCCCCTTAGGAGGTAGAGGGGGTTTCAGTGTGTTTTCTACTGTTATGCTACCCCATATATCGTGAGATTTTTGAAGCAATTTGCCCGATAGTAATCGCAGAGCGAAAGCTTCATTAGAACATGTTTGGTCTCATATGTGCTCAAGCAATGCCAGATTGTCCCCATCTTTGCACCACAGCTGTTCTAACCAGCTTCTGCGTCTTTGACCAGGAAGGAATAGATAATTAATTGGGAGGGCATGGCTGTACAGTGGCCCTACTTTGCCCTTTTTATAAGAAATGGATGCAGGGATGCTCACAGAAACTCTGCCAGATCACATACTTGCCTGCTTCCCCCAGTATCTCATAGGTCTGGGTAGTAAATGAAATTATGAGTTCAGTCACTGAGCTCAGCAAACTTTTTAAATATTAATACTTTAATGAAAGAATGCAAATAAAGTGTCTTATTGAGCCATCTTTTACTCTATTAAGAATGTTAAGAATCTTGGTCAGATCTTCCTTCATCTGTCCCAAGATTCTAACTGGGCACTCTCTGATAGAAGTAGACACAGCTGCACTTTGATGCAATATCTCAATTGAACAGAAGTTCAGTACTTGCCACAACTGCTCTTTGTTCCTTTTCTTCTCCTCTACGTACATTACCTGTTATGGGAGAATTAGTCCCATGTCATGTAGTGCCAGTGAGTAATACCTTGCATTTTTCTACAGCAATATTTCACACTATGTGGCACTCCATACTAAATGAGAAAGGACTCTTCCATTTTTAGATCAATTATGCAACCATTCATGGTGCAATAGACCAAACAGTGAAACAGACAGCTAAACGTTTTGAAATGCACTTTCAAATTAACCATAAAATAACATGACTGTTATTATTCTGGTACATGTTAGTTGCTTGGGGAAAATTTATCTCCACCACCACTGTTTTCAGAAGGAAATATTTGTGTTTGACAGTATGTTACCAGTCAAACTATCTAACCACTAGTAACATTGGTAGAAATGCTAAAGAAAGTAGTATTATATCTCATACGTTTTTACTGATTAGTAGGTGGAGGAGTTTACTGAATTAATAATCTCAACAAATATCTTGTGATTTATATCTCACGTTTATTTTATATTATTTAATAATTTGTTGCCTTAACCTGCCTTTGTTTTACTCCTTTTTCTTAACCCATTCCTTGTCTATCTTTCCTGTTTATTTTGGTTCAGGTTGTTCCTCATGTTGTCAATCTGGTGCAGTCGTTTAAGTGTGATGGCCTCCCTTCCAGTACAACTTTCTTAGTCCAGTTTACAGAATTGATGCACTGTATGATTTATCATTATTCTGGATTTCCAGATTTGTATGAACCGATCTTGGAAGCTCTTAAGGTAATGTGTTATGCCTTTTAGACATTTAAATTCAATGGTTTCCTCTAGCAGTAACTTTTAATAGCTTCTTAAACAAGGTGTTGCTAAATATTGTATAGTGCAAAGTACTACCTTCTTTATTATTTATGTAAATATGCCATTAAAAGCCACATTTTGTCAAGTTATGCATTTTGTAAAGTAATTTGTTTTGCGGAGACTGATGCCACAGGTTTCCTTCTATCTTAGTAAACCAGATAAAAACCTCCATGCTTTGGTGTTATAGCCCTGGTTTGGAAAGGCCTGATTTGTAAGACCGGATTAAACAATTTAATATTTTTTTTCTTCTTAGAATAATAAAAAAATATATAATAAAAGTGTTTGTCTATATTTACAGGCATACTAACCTCTGTAATTTGCAGGTGCGTTTTTATAAACTCAATTTGAACCATGGGCTTTATGACCTCATGAATACCAAAGGGTCTGTCAGTACAGCATTGGCAAAGGAAAGCGATACTTTGGCCTTGCAACCAGTGTTAATTTCGAAACAGTTAATGAAAATCGACTAAACATTTTCATTATAGTTTTTGCCAACTGCATGTTTTCAGTGACTAAATAAAAACTACGGTAATAGTTGACGATTACAATGGATTTTAGTTATAGTTTTAGTCCTGACTAAAATGTTAGGGAGGGCTATTGCATTTACCTATTTGGGGTTCTGGTTCCCATGGATCTTTGCCAAAGCCCAGTCCCCTGACTCTATCTGCAGCTGGATTGGCTGAGACACAGGCTCCCTGTGACTGTCTGCCAACTAGAACAATGTCCTGCAAACCGCAGAGGAAGAGGAAACTCCTCCATCTGATTCACCTGGTACTGTCACAGGAGTGTTTCCCCTCACATCTCCCTGGCAAGTTAACGTATCACTATGTAACGGCTTTCTTAGACCTGTTTCCTCCCTCACTTATGGAGATTTCGTTGTCTTAAACGATTTATGACTAAAATACGACTGAACTAAAATGGCATTTTAGTCAAAAGACTAAAACCAAATTTTGTCTGCCAAAATTATCACTGTTTGCAGCTAAGAATAATTGTTTTCTTGCACATCATCGAGCAAGAGAGTGCGAACATACCACACCTGACTGTGAAATGATCAGTAAATGATCAAACTGCAAAAGACTTTGTGCAGAGAAAATGACTAACTCAATCCTTCTCCTTTCTTGTGTAGGACCTGCCTAAACCTTCTGAAGAGAGAATTAAGCTCCTACTTAACCAAAGTGCCTGGACTTCTCAATCCAATGCTTTGGCATCTTGTTTACCCAGACTGTCAGGGAAATCGGAAACTGGAAAAACGGGGCTAATTAATCTAGGAAACACATGTTATATGAATAGTGTGTTACAAGTATTGTTCATGGCAACAGAGTAAGTTTCACTTTTTATGAAATTTCTATGTGAATTTTGTAGCATTTCACCCGAAAACCGTTTAGTTACAGTATCTCAAACAGGGCATTTATAGGGTGTGTACATTGCTTATACCGAAATAAAATTACAGTCAGAAAATGAGGTGTGTTTATCTTTTGCAGATAAAAGGGTTGTGGACCAAATGTGGCAATACCTGTCCATAGCATAGCTAAGCTTTTCATGAAACCAGTGTGCATTCATTTTTCGAATAGCACATGGACATTGGTCTGAGGTTTCTGTTGCTGCAGTTGTGCCTCACAATCCGCAAAAGGAGGCTTGGTACTAGAAGAATGAAATTGCAGTGTTCAAATATAACAATGCAAACATACAAATGTTCTCTAGTCCAAGCTATGTTCTAGAATGTTGTACTGTTTAAGTGGTTAAGATCCCACCAGGTTTGCCTGTATTTGATGCATTAAGTCAGTGGGGGGTGGGGGGGGGGACGTTCTAGTGAATAGCTCCCGAAACCCAAAATATGATTTATTTTTCTTTTTTTTTTTTTTTTTTTTTAGTTTTAGGAGGCATGTCTTGTCTCTAAATTTGAATGGGTGCAACTCATTGATGAAGAAATTGCAACATCTTTTTGCCTTCTTGGCTCACACTCAGGTATGTGTGTTTATATTTGTTTTGCCTGTTGTCTCACTAAATAATGGTTCCTTTTTTATAATTTTAATAATGAGGTTATAGTACATTATTAATTATCAAACTAAGGATTATTTTTGTGTTTTATGGCTAAAATTGGAAAATTGTACATAGAATTATTTTGCTTTCATTAAAATCCATAATTTTACCCTTATTCTCTTCTGCACTTTCAGTGTACATACAATTGACTTGATTTCTTTCTCTGGCATAAGTGAGAAATGGCCTGTGTTTTAGGCTTACATAATGTACTGGGCTTTGCTTATTTTATTTTCTTTATAGAAATTAGTATTTACGTGGCTTTGTGTCTTCCTGTTTTAAAACTAGCGAGAAGCTTATGCTCCACAAGTATTTTTCGAGGCTTCTAGGCCACCTTGGTTTACACCTCGATCTCAGCAAGACTGTTCTGAATACCTCCGATTTCTACTGGACAGGTATACTTGAAATGTTACTATTTTTATATTTTCACAAGTTAATATTTAAATGTATAAGCGTATATGTAATGAATTAATTTTTATCCACAAGTTCACATGTTGTGTGTGTGTGTGTGTGTGGTTTGAGGTGGCGGTGTTTGCTATACACATGTATTTTTGCAGAATGTAAACGGTCTATGAATTAGGGGTGTCATTATATGCACTCCTATATTATAGTGTGAGTGCAAGCTCCGGTATGATGGTGGGAAAAAAGAAAGTAGACCATCGGCACTCCAGGGGTCGGTATGTATCAATGTAGAAAAACTTTTATTGTGTTCCAAAGTCCAATGAAAGAATGCACAGCAAATCAAGATGGAGTGAACAAGTGAAAAACCGCAGTCACTAAGCTTATAGCGCTTACTCATAAGCTAATTTGTGTTTGTGAATGAGCACTTTTAAATATTGTGCCAAAAAAACATGTGTACCAAGGCAGCCAATGAGATCATGATAACACCCTTCGTGTGTGGGAGAAAGCTCCCATCAACCATTGAATTAATACGTACTTATTATCATACAATATGATTAATAACCCTTTTGATGTAGATTCGAATGTGATGATTCGTAGATTGATGTAGATCAAAAGGGTTATTAATCATATTGTATGATAATAAGTACGTATTAATTCAATATCAATTAATGGGGTTTCTTGCAACATTAACATAAGAAATGGCACTTTGATTGAAAACGTATTATACTGCCTATATATAAACGGATGAGCCATTTACTATTTTTACATTAACTGGTTTGCCTAATACCACAAGTATACAAATATCCGCAATTTGTTTTTAACTATCATATAATATCAGCCAAGAGGCACTGTGCAATCACTTCTCACATATTATGAATCGCATTTATTTGCAGCAGCCGACTGTCTCCACCCCTCTTCAGTAATAGACATTCATGTAATGGTTGATGGGAGCTTTCTCCCACACACGAAGGGTGTTATCATGATCTCATTGGCTGCCTTGGTACACATGTTTTTTTGGCACAATATTTAAAAGTGCTCATTCACAAACACAAATTAGCTTATGAGTAAGCGATATATGCGCGAAACACGTCAAGCTTAGTGACTGCGGTTTTTCACTTGTTCACTCCATCTTGATTTGCTGTGCATTCTTTCATTGGACTTTGGAACACAATAAAAGTTTTTCTACATTGATACATACCGACACCTGGAGTGCCGATGGTCTACTTTCTTTTTTCCTCTATCGTTGATTGCAAGGTGCGAACCAGGCACCTGTAGAGGCACCGGAGTCGAAGAGTGGGATTGATGCCTTATGGACACACTCCAGCGCTGTGAGCCGGATATTTGTTATATTAGCTCCGGTATGATGGTGCCAATATTTTATACTTGTGCTAAATAATACGTGTCAAGACTCTGTAAAACAGTGCTTTGTGCCAAAAATACAACCTAAATGAAAGTAATTTCTATTTCCAGCATAGTACATTCATATATCTACTGTTTTTTTTTTTTTTGTTTTTTTTGTTTTGTATTAGATTGCACGAAGAAGAGAAGACTATTAAAGCTCTATCTTCACAAATTCCCCCTGATACTATGATTAGTGATGGTGCTGTTCAGGCACCATCTGCTTTGGACACAGAAGGTTTTTCCAGTCCTTTATGTAATTCCCAAGGCACAGGTTGGGGACAAGAAGAAAAAACTTTAATAGAAAATATGTTCGGTGGAAAGCTGCAAACTAATATTTGTTGCCTGAACTGCAAAAGCACTTCACAAAAGACTGAAGCCTTCACAGATCTTTCTCTAGCTTTTTGCCCATCATTTGCTGACAACCCTGTACAAAGTATGTGTTCTCCCAAGGAAAAAGATGATGATTGTATAGAAATTGATATAACCCCCTCTATTGAATCTTCAGCTGTAGTTCTCTCTGCAGCAGAGAATGATAGCCCTGAAACATCAAAACATGAATCTGTGGTCAGTGAAGTACAGTCTAACCTTAATTGTGTTTTGGACAATGCATCTGAAACTCCTAATGCTTCATCCCGGAAAATTAGTGAAGAAAGGACGAATTCTGTTACGGACTTGCTTAAATATTTCTTAGCACCTGAGATCCTTGATGGCGATAATTGCTATCATTGTGAGAAATGTGCTTCCCTCCAGAATGCAGAAAAGACTATGCAAATAATGGAAGAGCCAGAATACCTCATTCTAACCTTACTAAGGTTTTCATATGATCCAAAGTGTCATGTGAGGCGTAAGATTTTGGATAATGTATCTATTCCACTGGTATTAGAGTTGCCAGTAGAAAGAACTACCTCCCTGGCTTCATCAGGCGATTGGTCTCTGGACATTGATATTTCTGATGCTGGTGAAAATCTAGCTAAAAAGCTAAAACCTTCAGGGGTAGAAGATCTTTGCACCCAACTGGTTCCTTATGTTTTAAGTTCTATTGTGGTACATTCTGGAACATCATCTGAAAGTGGCCATTACTATTCATATGCTAGGAATGTTACTAGCACTTCAAAATGTCTCCATCCTGAGAAACTCTCTTTGAATTCTTCCCAGGTTCAGCTGGTTGGTAGAGAAACCTCTAGTTCTGTTATTGGAAATGAAGCCCTGTGCGATGATTTGTCAAAAGAATGGTTTCTGTTTAATGACAGCAGAGTAACCTTTACTTCTTTTCAGTCTGTACTAAATATCACCAGTAGGTTTCCAAAGGACACTGCCTATGTGTTAATTTATAAGAAGCACAGCTGTGGTGATGTAGATGGAGTCCAACCTAGTTCAGCAAGTGGACTTTGGGTAAATGGAGAACCTCCACTCCAGAAGGAGCTTATGGATGCTATTACAAAAGATAACAAACTCTATCTTCAGGTAAGGTACAAGACACACGAGCGGAGCTTACAATTGCATATATACGTACAATAAGCATTTATTAACCCCTTAGCGACTTAACTTGGTCATGTCTTACCCTTGATGACATTTTAACATTTCTGCTATGTTTGTGTTTAGCTGTAATTTTCTTCTTTCTCATTTATCGTACCCACACAAATTATATATTTGTATTATTGATCACTAACACCACTCATTCTACTGCAGGGTGGACTTGGTCCATCCTATGTCTGCAATATAACTCTAGCCAGGACAAACCTTATCTGTCCAATGTCACAAAGGTGCTACTGAAACCTGTGTCCACACAGAAATCAGAGCACTCATACCAAACCTATTCTAAACTTGTGAAGCTATGGTTTTCTTAAAGGTTACTTTAACAATGCCTTTCTAAGATATCAAAATTGCACATTTATTCGCATTCTATGGACTATGTGCTTAGGCCACCACAACACTAAAGTACTTCTATATTAGTGGGTCCTAACAGTAAATGCTATTAGCCAATCAAGCATAATATCTTACTTACCAGAGACCAACAAGGCCTTCCTATTGTATCTGCTGACTAATTAATATTGAAAATCGGAGTATTTGGAGTAGTTGTGGGCTAAGCACAATATAGCCATAGATTGTGACTAAATCATCAATTTTGATATCTTTAGAAAGGTGTTTCTAAATAGCCTTTATGAAAACTACAGCATTACGAGTTTTATAATATGTTTTGATATCAGTGCATGCAAATGTCTTAGATGTATCCAAGTGTCTTTGTGCAACATGTAAAATCTGTAAAACACTTTGTGTAGGGAGATCTTACAATACAATTATATGATCCAAAGAATTTATGTTTGACCTGTAAAAACAAATAACCTAGAGCAATAACTATATATATATATGAAGTAGAAAAAATGAAGAAAATACCTCTTGTGACACTCACAAGATGAGATCCTCAACACTCAGGAGCGTGAGTAAACGGCACATGGGAGATCCGCAAAACACAGTTCCAATCAGGTTCCATGTATGACATCATGGAACAGTGGCTTGTACATACTAAAAAAAAGTCCCTGAGGAGCTCATCTTGTGAGTGTCCCCAAAGAGGGATTTTCTTCATTTTTTTTTTTTTTCCCTACTACATACAGACTTATTCCACTAGGCGGCTTTTTTTACTTTTACAGGTCAAACGGACATCGTTTGGATAATATAATTTTATTGTAAGATTTCTCTACGTTCTGTTTTTACACATTGTACATGTTGCAAAACGACACTTGGGCACTTTTCTGTATGTGTTTTTCGCTAATTAAGGGTGCTAGCTCGGTTACTATTAACCGAGAAACACATACATGTCTTTATTGCACTTTTTTTCTAATGGAACTGGTATTATGAAGGTTTGTTCCTATAGACTAATGTAAAGTTTACTGCCACTTTATTTTAGATATATTTTAAGTGTGTATTTTACTGTATATGTTCTATTGTATACTAAGTTATTTTGCACAAGCACTTTGATTATTGTGCGGTGTGCTCTGGAAAATTTCTGGTTTGTGAAATGGGTACATTAGTCAGATGTAACTCTTGCTTTTATTTTCTAGGAACAAGAGCTCAACGCCCGTGCACGTGCTCTACAAGCGGCTTCCGCTTCCTGTTCATTTCGACCGAATGGTTTTGATGACAATGACCCTCCAGGAAGTTGTGGCCCTAGTGGAGGTGGTGGAGATGGAGGATTCAGCACCATTGGCAGACTTGTCTTTTAAACAAAATCTTTTTCTAAAAATTGTCCAAAATGCACTGATGTAACAACACTGGCCGTTTGACTGTGTCGCTCATAATCTGACAGTGATACGTCACATTTTTCTGAAAGTATCTCGTCAGCAGGCAGCTTTTAATTTTTCTTTTTTTTACAACAGTATTGGTTTCCTTGATGTCCATTTGGGTGGATATCTATTAGTCCTAATATTTTTTTTTTGTGCCCCAGGCTTAAATTTAAATAGGAGAGGGTGCAGGGAGAAAGCTGTTTAAATACATGCCATGCAATTATTAGTATCCAGGTAACAGTATCTCAATTATTAAACTCAGAAATATATATCTGTATATATTTGGCTTCAGATGTATTATATGGTACCCATTAACAGGGGGTGGGGGTTCTATGTAAATTTGAAATATTGTCCTTAAACAATGAAAGCTTTTATGGTGCACCATATACCGAAAGCAATAACTACACTTTTTTTTTTTAATCCCACTCTGGTAATTTTTCTAAATCTTATAAATATGAACCTAAAACTACATGTGTGTGTGTGTGTACACACACACACACACACACACACACACACACACACACACACACACACACACACACACACACACACACACACATGTACATATATATATATATATATATATACATACATACACACACACGTACGTACATACACACACACATATGTACACATATATATATATATATATATATATATATATATATATATATATATATATATATATATATATATATATACACACACACACACACACACATGCACGCATATTTATCCAATCACTTAAAAAAAAAAAAAAAATAAAGTTGCATGTCCTTGTAAAAACAGGAATGGTTTTTCTTTTTAACCAAAAAAAAAAAAAAATCTAACTTTATAGTATTTCTAAATGTTTTCACTTTTTTTTTTTTTAATTCTGATTTAGGGAGTACATCTGCTATATAAATGGGGAAAAGTTATGTATGTGCCTTGCAGTACTGTAAATCTTAAACAATACTTTTGAATTGTGGAGTGTCATAAATCCTATTCTGCTTTTTCAATATCAAAAAACAATAGTTAAAAGCTCCTTTTTTGTTTTTGGGGTTCCCCTTTTTTTCTAAAGTAAACGATGGTTCTGTAACTCTGTGCCTATTACTGAAAAGTGTTTAGCTTATAATTTTTCTTCCATTATTCTTTATATGCCAAGATTCATTTGGTAGTTGTGGATGTTTGCCAGTGAGATCTAATAGTGTCAGTGTTACATGTAATGGACAACTAAACTATTGGGGGGGGGGGTTATTATTATTTTTTTTTTTAATAGCCTAAGGAGGAAAGGGTTAAATAAGTGTGCAATTGTCCCAAGTAAACCTGACGTGTATCTTTAACCCTTTCACGACAATGCCCACATTGCAATGTATTGGTGACAACTGCCATCACCACTTTCCTGTAAGCTTCATGAGTGAGGCCATTGAGGAAAGCAACAAAAAAAAATGTCTGCTGGGCCTGCCTATCGTCATTGACCTGTCAAACACTCCCCCTCAACAGATAAGAAGGCAAGACTGCAACACCCAGAAAATGGTCTTAGACTTCAGTCGGCCTGTGATGATTTTGATAAGTCTAGGGGCTTCTCACAATTCTCCCCAAAATTTGGTGGGGTCGACCATTATTTTTTGTATCTATTGATGTGATCAGTCATTGTTGTGTGAACACTGTCAAAATCCTCCCTCTCTAACTCACACAGTTTGATATTGTGTCATAGAGGAGAGCGTTTTGGCCATTTTTATAGTTTTAAATTGTATACATTACGCAAAGGTTTAAGTCTCAAAACAAAGCATGTCTGTCCTAAAAAAACAATACATAGTTTGCTTGGGATTCATTTAAAAAGTAAGCTTGCACTTTCATTTAAACGCATCTCTTGTCCCAAAAGAACATCAAAACAAACAAAAAAAAATTATCCTGGATTGATGCATGTGGGTTTACTCTGGACTCAGGTGATGTCATAAGCAGGAGACTCCACAGACAGATCTAAATCTCTCAAATTAAATTGCTTAGCAATCTAACACAATGCATAGATTTCAATCCTTTTTTATTCTCTACATTCACAGTGATGCAGTCCCTTTAAAAATCCATCCACATGTTTTAGAGGAATATTTTATTCTGTTGGCAAATACAAAACAAATTCCTAGTTGCAATCAAAGTGGAAAATGTATCTGCTTAGTGTGTGTTGTGTGTTTAAATGCTACATGTCACTTTTCTCCCCTGCTTATACAGTTTCTTGAAATGTTATATGGACGTTATGATTCAGTACATCATTGACTTAGTCATAGCCCATAGTTGGAAGCCCTACAGAGGTGCAATACTGGACTCTGTTCTTATAAAGTGCATTGGGAATGGATGGATGTTCACTTGCTATAAATTTGCACTGGCCTGCTCTCTTTATGTTTTTCATTTCCCAAACTGGAGGATGATCTAGATGCTACTTCTGTAATAAATAAAATGAGTAACATACACACACCGTACATTAAAACTCAGCTGCAATATTAATGTAAACACTAATAATGTCTACACTTTGTCTACATTTCTGAGCTATTTTATGTTATTTTAATGGACAAACTTTTGCTTTTATGTAAAAAACAAACTGAACAGTAGTGTGTGTGTATACAGTTGAAAACTGTGGTGCAGATTTAAAGAACCAATAAAACTGTCCTTTGGAATCTAAATAATAGTTCTCCCCTAAAACCAGCACACACCATTAGCATGCAGAAAAAGGAGAGGGAATGGCGCAATAACACAGGAATATACCCAGACATAGTGTATATCAAATAAATCACTTCTGGTGTAAGGTGGGAGTAAATATACTTCCTAACATGAAATGTGATAAAGCCTTGGATAGAAAATATTCTCCAAATGCTGTTATTCAATATGCTTTTTAAAAATAAATGCTACAAAATACTCCTTGTGGCAGCAGAATTGACCCTTGTTCAGTGTTTATTTTAAAAAAAAATTCCCCAGTTTTTCAGAACCATCCCCTGCTTTTTCTCTTTTATATCTATTAACATTTGGGAGAGTGTCCAGTTAGGAGGCTGTGTTACACTAGGAAAGTACCAGAGATGGTTTAGAAACATTTTTATTTACATAGGAGTATAATTCACTATTATGCCAGAGTTCCCTTAATGCTTAGTCAGTCAAATGTGTTAATTATACATGGATACTCTAGTCCAATACATATTTGTTCTCTCTGGATTTTAAGAAAGGATCAGATGCTTACCATCATGAATATTGTTTTCTACATTTTATTGAGTAAGAAAACCCTCAACTTCCTTGCCACTCCCTACAGGATCCTGCCTGTAGTATTCTTATATTAGGCCTGCATCTCTTTTCTATACTTTTCGGGCATAGAAAGGAGGAATACCTGTTAGTCTAGTGGAGATCTGTGTATTCCCCTTTTTGCATAAACTCCATATGCTTTCTTTATTCATGAAAAAGTGAATTGTATGTGGTCAAGTTAAAGAAAATCCTGCTGAATTTTTCCAACTTGCCAAGGTGAAATATCTTTTTCACATCTGCAGTGGAGACTATATCTAATTCCCCTACTTTGGTCTTAAGTTTGGAATTTTCCTTGTCAATAACCTGCAAAAAGTCCTATATCTACTTTCATGTGCTTCAGCATTCCTGAAGAAGTTAGAACACTGATGAGTGTCATCAGTGGGGTTGAGGTTTGAGAACCCGTCCCAATCTCTGTGATTTTTCACATTAATCCCATACCCACTGCACACAGGTTGAGTGGAGAAAGTGAGCACCCAAAAACCTACTCTGGTCCTGGGGACCCTATACGGATTATAGGATTATTTCTCCCTGTTTCCTGCATGGAGGAGGCGCCGGGCAGATCCTACTCCTGGAACCCGGATAGCATGCGATACCAGCAGCAGCCTTGGGGGGGGGGGGGGGGGTCTAATATTTATTGGGCTCCTGGCTGTGGCATATGTTTATGGGCAAACTGATTGACATATTTGACATATTTATTTTACACTCACAAAAAAATTGCAGGGATTTGAGATGGAAAAATATGCTACTTTGGCCTTAAGCTTCAAATTCCTGTCTCAATTCCCTGCAATTTTCTCTTCTTGACTTTAAGCTTAAAGGGACACTCCCACCAAAAAATGAAAAGGTTTTACTTTTTTATTGTTTATTTCAGATATGTCTTGTTTTTCTTATGTAACTGTATTTAATAAAATATGTAACTAAACAAGTGTGACTGGGCGCCGCCATTTTGTGAAATATATTTTTGGGTGCCACCCCCTAGTGACTTTACAGCACAAATTTCTCACTTTGGGGCTTGGGACACAGATAGGGTTGCCACCTGGCCGGTATTTTACCGGCAGGCCGGTAAAAAATTGGCATCAGGCCAATGTTAAGTCTATGGAGACAGTACCAAGGCCGGTATTTTTTTGAAGAAAAGGTGGCAACCCTAGACACAGAATGCAGTCTTGCATTGAATGAGAGGGTAATGTAACTATTACATAACAAGGGGGCAGAGTTATGATCCTGTTTGTTCAGGTTAATCTCCTCTCTTTGTGTCGAAAGGCAGTTTAAAAAAAAAAAAAAGTTGTACACAGCTACCTAGTCCTGCCCACACAGGAGCCAGTAAGAGAGCAGGGGAGTATCTTATGACATCATCATGCAGGCTTTGGCAACAGCTGTAAATTGAGACTGGCTGGACGATTTTGGATGATGTTGCATCATGGGAAATATTCACAAAATGGATGCTGGAGATAAACACCTAATGTTATTTTTCCTTTTAGAAGCAATTAATTCAATCATATAAAAAAAACTGGCATATGATTTATATATGTGTTTGTTTTAAATGGAAAAAAAAAAGTGATTTATGCAAATAAACACAGTGCTAAAATTGGTGTAGTTACAATACTTGCGGAACTACACACAAACGCAGCCCTCTGAAGCACTCTCCAGAATGCTCATAAACAGTACAAAGCAGAATGGCGCGAGATAGTGGGTACCTTAAATATAAAAAGTAAAATACAAACAATAATAGTGCAATTTTGTAAGACACCACAGCCTTAAAATGAATACAAACTAACGTGAGGAATGATCATTGAGAGTGATGTGGTTTCTTCACAAATGTTAATAGACTCTGAAAAATATAAATAACGACAAAACCTGTGCACGACCAAAAGGCTGATGTAAAGAAATGGCCCCTGCTAATAAAAACTCACATGATATAAATAGATAAAAACGATGAAGTCCGCTTAATGTAAGTCAGAACTTGAGTTAAACCGTAACCTGGACGTGGTAAAGATAGACGGCAGGATCAAGGAGAAGGTCCGCAGCTGCTTGTATCCCGTCTCTACGCGTTTCGTCGAAGCTCCAGTCACGGCTTTCTCAGGAGAAGACTTATGTCCGACATCACAAGCGCCGCCCTCTTTCTGACGTGTTTCTACTGCGACGAGTGTCCGTTAACATAGTGACGCTTCACTGACTTCTTTGTGAAAAAACTTTACTGCCCACTGAACAGACTTCTTGTAAGTCTGTTTTACAAAGGGAAAAATATAGCTTGTGCCATTCATTTTTTCAAACAATAAAAGAACAGAATATTTAATCATTTATACATAAAGATAAAACTTAAAACAACCTAAAACGAGAGATGAATAGATTAGAATATATATATATATATATATATATATATATATATATATATATATATATATGCAGAATGTATACAAATGAATGCATGATCAAGTGAAAAAATCTTAGAAAAGGAACCAAGGGATTTTAATGAATTATTTTAAAAGGATTTTTGGATTGATACAGAAAAAAATCATTATATTAAAAATAAACTTAATGAAAATTAAACTCAATACAAGATAGACTTAATGAAAAAATCGACTTAATGGAAAAATCCTATAAAAATATTTATAAAAAATAGAGAATGGTCAATAGAATGTAAAAAGTGTCCCTTAACATATGCCACAGCCAGGTGCCTATTAAAATATGCCATGGTCACTGTGGCATGTACTGCAATTCTCTGCAGCAAGTCCTATAGGTGCATGCTAAATCGTGTTGGTGCAATATGGCGCTGTGGCAAGTCCTGTAGGTGGAGAGGAAGGAAATGAAAATAAGAAATTCAATAACAATATTTTAATAACATTTTTATTACATACGTAAAAAGTTGAGAATATAAGATTAGACACTTCATATACGTGGTGTTTAAATATCAGAGCAGCATTTTCATCTCAGACTGCTTTTGATAAAGCACCTGTTAAGCTTTCTGTTTTCTGTCTCCTTCAATTACTTGTTTTCTATGGACTAAAATAAAATATTTTTTTCTTTACTGAAACAGAAGAGTGCTCTCCTTTAGGCCGGATGATACAGCTGGTGTGTCCTTTTGATTTTTTCTTCCAAATAAATACCCAAAGATATCCTTCTCTCGTGGATTGCATTGTAAGCATAGCACAGGTTTATCCCTAAAAAAAAAAAATCAAAAAAGTTTGATCTCGCTCCCATTCATTTCACCTTATCTATATCTTTGCAAAATACTTAGTGAATACCATTTTGCAAGGTTGGAGGTCAAGATTAGTGAATAGACTCCTATATTTTCTCAATCCTTAAAATGTGATGACAGTTATTTTGTTTCGTTTCAACGCTTCCTTTTCTTATTTCCCCTCTTTCTCCCTTTTTTTTTATTCTCTGCTTGCATCTAAATTCCTATCCTTACTATTTCCAGCTACCTTCCTTTTTTGGTGGTATTAAAGGGACTGTATTCAATCAAACTATAGGCCACCTGCAGCATGTTCCCAGCAAGTACACCTTAGACTCAGAATTATACACTCACCGGGATAATTGTCAGATACCTGCTCAATAGGAGGGTTCTCATATAATAGAGGCACAGCTAAAAATCACCTAGTCATCCAGGTACATCACACCAAAGGCTGTGCACAAGGAAGTCAACCCAATGTTTTGGCACTTAGTGCCTTTCTCAAGGGTGACTCAATGATTACCCATTATCAGTAGTGTTAATATATCTCAATGAAAATGGAAAAAATTGGATCAGATGTTAAGGAAAGCTTCATGTGTGAATGGTGGCTGCCATGTTGTCACGCATCAACAAACGTGTTGATGTCATAACTTCGCGTGGCAACCTAAATGACACTCTTACAAACTTTGTTGCACTAACAAAGACAATAGAATACTGTGAGACGTAAACGTACAGCTCTTACAGGGACAGTCTAGTCACCCTTTTAAATTTGGTGTAACTTGTAGGCACCAAAGGGTAGACTAGACTGTCACTTTTCATTTTTTTCTTCTATTCTCTATAAAAAATAAATGATACCTACCTATTTAAATGCACCACCAAGTGTCGGTCCTTGGTATTACATCGGTGCGGATGCACTTTGCTTGTTGAAGTGCAGTTGAGGATTCACCCATCAACCACCGCTCTGGCATGTAACTTTTCCCACACTTCCTTTTCTCTCCTTGTTTGAGATGCGCATTCACGTGCAGATTTTTATATAAAATTATATAAATGCAAAAATATTTTTAATATATTGCTCAGCTGTCTAAAAATTAAATAAATAAATATGATGGGAGTTGCAGATGATTTAATACCAATATGAGTATGATGGGAATTGCAGAGCCCGTATGAGTATGGTGGGAATTGCAGAGCCTGTGTGAGTATGATGGGAATTGCAGAGCATGTGTGAGAATGATGGAAATATAAATATTAAACGATAACTGTTGAAAGAGAGCACCACTCTGTTCAGCTAAGGGGCTGATCATCACTACCTTTACTCCTAGTCGGATGAGATAAAATAAAGCACCACTGTTACCATTTAAACTGCAGTTCCCATCATACTCAGACTGGCAATGCAATTCCCATCATACTCAGACTGGCAATGCAATTCCCATCATACTCAAACTAGCGATGCAATTCCTATCATAATTAGCAGCACAAAACAAAATACTCCACTGGGACTTACCCCACTTTGTCTAATCAATGTCTGGTGACCTTCATTTTCACACGCCACCAACTAGGGTTGCTACCTGGCCAGTATTTTACCAGCAGGCGGGTAAAAACGAAGCATCAGGTCAATGTTAAGTCTATGGAGACAGTACCAAGGCCGGTATTTTTTTGAGGAAAAGGTGGCAACCCTACCACCAACATAGGGGACATAGTTGGACAATTCTGTTCATGACGTGAAAATGAGGGCTCTCAATGCACTAGCAATGAGAGACTTAGAGTCTGTCGCTGACAGCTGCAGCATGATGCCTTCTATGGGCGTCTATGTTGGAAATAAATGTATTGTGGATAGCAATGGTAATCATGCTCAGCCACAAATTAAGCTGATACACAAGTATGAGAGAGAGACAAACAAACAGAGATAAAACACCATAATTGTAGAATTTAAAAAAAAACATTTGTGAACGTAGTGGGGATCATGTAAACACAGATAGCCCCAAATAGTGCTGCTAAAAAGGTGCAATTGTTGTTATACACAACAAACAGTGATTGCACCTTTTAATACCCATCCAGACACTTTGCAGTGCAGAAGTTGTTTTACATGACACTCCATATATGGTGCTTTACAAGCATAATACATTGAGGATCATGTATAAATATGGTGCACAAGCAGATAACACCAAATGTTGGTGCTATCAGCATGTGTGCCTATGTATAAGGCAGACCCCTGGCTGGTAACTTACAATTTGGTTGTGCCAGGCCTCATTGTGCCGGCCCAGCCAATGTATAAGAAAACTCAGGTGCTGATTAGTGTCTTGTAATTTCCACTAAACACTGATTGGTGGCGGTCCTTCTTCCTCACTGAAATTTAGAAAAATTGCCGTTATACAAAACAAAAAGGCGATTGCGATTTAATTTAACTCTCCTGACACCATGGGTTTTTGCAAGGGGGAGGGGAGCAAAATATCAAAGCAGGAATGGACTCACGTCATGTGGAAATCAGCAATTCTATTGAGAAAATTAGTGACAAATCCATGGAATCAATAACAGCCAAAGGGATATTGTGAGAAGGCAGAACTTCTGACTGCTCAGACATTTCACACTATTAGCGCAAAATATCCTCTCCAGTACCCCTTATACCTGGTGGTATTAGCACCCGAATACCTGGTTTCCTGGTGGGAGGCAAATGTTATAAAAGTTACTCATTAAAAGGAGAATTATATGACCATGGTCGTAGTAGCTAACAAACCAACATATACCTGAGCATCATGGGAAGTTTACAATAGCTGGGGTAGTAAAGATCAGCCACTATTACCCCAGTCTACAATTCCTATGGTATTCAGCCAGTAATGGGCTGGCTGGATTTCACACAAGCGGCGGTCAACAACAAAAAAGTTAGTGTGCAGTGTAACAATCCCAGTCTGTAACTACAATGAATATTATTGTAGATTCAGTCAACAAAAGTTAGTGTTTGTACTGTATACTTACTCTAACCCCATTGCCCCTCCACCTCACACAGCCCCATCCACCGTTAGCAACTAGCGATGTTACTTGCTCAACATCATGGGAGTTGCAGTCAACAGTCTGTGATGCACAGCAAACATTTGGAAGTATTGCAAAAAGGACATTTTCAAAGAAGAAATGGACATAAAGGCTTGCTTCCAAAAAATGAAACTTGGTAGTTATGCAGCAGTGGTGACCATCCTTTGGAACTGTAGGTGCTGTTATTACATGTATCATGATGTTCAGCCAACCAAATGGATCATGAGATGTGCATTCCACAGCAGCTGGAAGGATTTGTTTCCCCATTGAAAGCAGAATTTGAAATTGCCGAAATAAGGGGATTTTTTTTTTTTTTTTGCCTTCTTTTGGATCAACTGCGGTGAACAAGGAATGGTGAAAAGGTTTGATCTTGATGGATGCAAACTTCTATGTAACTATATAACTAAATAAATATAAGTAATATTGATATATATTCTAATAACAAAACACATATTTTGAGGAGAATAGTTTGAACTGTTAAGTAATTACCAAGCAAACAGGGTGCTCACATAAATAATATGCTGTAATAAAAAGCAATTTACATTTGTCCAGTAGATGGCATAAGGTACGAAGCTTACTTACACTCACTTGAGTATAACAAATGTAACTACATTTAATGTATGTAACATAAATACTTATTTGAGGTTCCTTAACTGTTAGGTGTGACACATATTATAACTGTGTCCATGTTGTTTGTGACAAATGCTAAGCTACTTAAATTAAACAATCCTCAAATAAAACATCAAGACCAAATCCAGTTATAACCTGACCTAGGTCAATTAATACCAAGTATCTTGGTATATGGCTAGATCCAAACTTATCTTTTGGTCTCCATATTGACAAGCTTGTGTCAAAGTTATATCCTCTCCATATAGAAACAAATCAAATCCTTCCACAGTAAGGAAACATATTGTGCAGCAAATGTTCATGCCAATCTTAGACTATGGAGATGTGGATTCTCATCTCGGTAAAATCGACACTCTGTACAATGCATTGTGCCATTTTGCATTACAGTGCGATTATAACACTCATCATTGTAAAATGTTAAAAGAGTTAAACTGGCTGACACTTGCCTCCAGGCGCACTCTCCACCTAGCGTGCTAAGTGCATAACCAATTTTCTGGACAGCTCCACCCTTACCTGAGCAGCATGATCACTCTTACTTCCTGCACAACCTACAATCTCAGATCCTGCACCAACCCTTCACTAGTGATCCCTCACTTCAAACAGGAAGCAAGTAGAGGTGCGTTCTCTTTCGGAGCTCCTCATCTGTGGAATAGCCTCTCTGATTCTGCCAAATCATCCTCTAGTCCAAAATCCCTGAAAATAAGTGTCTCCCAAATCCTCAAAACAGATTGTATCTGTTATTAGTTTTTACAAACTCCTTTGTATACTGTACATGTTTTTCCTTTTTTGTATTAATAATGATTTACCCTGTATGTTCTCCTTCCAACTTGTTTAAATATATGTATGTATTTTAATCAACTGTTAAATGTGTAACTCTGTGTAATTCCATTCTGGACTGGGTCCTCAGGACAAACTTGAAAACGAGAGAAATCTCAATGTATTCTTCCTGGTAAAACACTTTCTAAATAAATAAAATGTAAACACAATTGGGTACTCCCTATATCCTATGGACAGTTGGGGGTCCTTGAGGACAGTTTTAAGCATTGTCATAGAGTACAGGGGTTAAATACAAAATGAAAACCATGGTCAGTTTATGAAGAAGGTAAAAATTACCATTATTTGTATCTGCAAAGGAACAATGCTAAAACTAGGTAAGAAAATAATTGTAAAGATGAGTATAACACAAGTACAGTATATAAAAATAAGTATAAATGTAAATATCCAGGGCAAATAGGCTCCTTAGTTTAAAAAAACCCTCTTTGAATATTAACAATCCATCCAGTACTGTATATACAGTATACATCACACAAAAAAAAAAGTAATTAAATGGATAGAAACATACCAAAGTGTTCAAATGATCGTATTACCCAAGCTAAGCCACTCCCAAATAGGAATGTCAATCCATAGATTAAATCAGATAGTGTGCTCCAATAAATGTGTACTCAATATTTTGAGGGGCACACTAAAATGAATAGCCTAAATAGACATTTTAATTGGAGTACCATGCAGACTGAATATAGATCAGGCCCAAAATGGCCATCGGGCACACCAGGCATTTTCCTGGTGGGCCACACCATCCGGGCCAACACTTTAACTCCTTGCCGACATAGGACGGACTAGGTCTGTCCTGTGTGGCCAGCGTTAATGAACTGGACGGACCTAGCGTTTAACCGTCCCTGTCATTGATCATGCGTAAGCAGTGATCTTGCACATCAGTGCATTTTTTGCTGTTTGTGCATTTTTTATGGGTTAATTTTTGTTAACTGTAATTTATTACAATACTGCAAAGTCTCTTCTAAGAGCTATTAACCTCTCCCTTGCTGTAGATCACTTCTAAGTACCCTTTTAAGTAAGTAGGGCTTAGTTTCTAAGTGAGAGGTTTTTTTACACATATTCTACATCTCCAAAGACCAACTAAACAGTTAAAGATTTTTTATTGTTTTTAATCTTTCATTAAAGATATTGCACTTCATAAATTGCATAATGTTGTGTCATTTATTATCAAACATTGATATATTGCCAACTGATTAATTACAGTGACTGAAGCATGCTAAATATAACTAATAGGCAGCAAGACACCAGTATATTATATTTGTCATAACTGGCCATTTGGTTTAACAAAAAAATAAAATAGAATGAGCTGCTCAGTCTTAAATGCCCAAGGCTATTTTTTGTCCCAGTCCGTGCCTGATATAGACTGTTACTTATGCGTAGTAGAGAATGCGTAATTAAATTGGAAAAATCATAAATGCTTATACAATAAGCATGAGATACTAATGCACTTCATTGTCCAAATAATTGGAACCCAAATAGTTAATTCGTGTTCTCTGACAACACTGCCAAAATACTGCTTGAGTGTATATAATGAGTATGGTACATTGTACAGTGTGTTGAAATGATAGTTTCAGCAAAGGACATATGTGATGCAAGTTCATCCACCTTTAATCCTTTCAGTACCAAAGGGCTGTGTCACATACCGTATTTGCTCGATTATAAGACGAGGTTTTTTTCAGAAAAAAAAATCTGAAAACTACCCCTCGTCTTATAATCGAGGTCTTCTTATAATACATGACAATGGGTCCAGGTCCCCAGCAGAGCTGCAGGGGACCTGGATCCCCCTCTCTAGCAGCAGGGGATGTCTGCGCAACGAGCGCAGACTCCCCTGCTTCCGCCTGGCACGACCGCCGGGGCTTCTGTGAAGAAGCCGGGTACTTCCGCTTTCGTCACAGAAGTCCCGGCGAGTGTGCCGGGCGGCAGCAGGGGAGTCTGCGCTCGTCGCGCAGACATCCTCTGCTGCCCCACTAGCCACCAGGGAAAAGCGGGCAGCTGGGGGATGTCTGCACGATACTTGCAGACATCCTCCATGCTGCCCGACACGGCAGACTATTATGACGGACAGCTGTCCGTCATAATAGACTGCCGTGTCGGGCAGCATGGAGGATGTCTGCAAGTATCGTGCAGACATCCCCCGGCTGCCCCCACTAGCCACCAGGGATCAAGGTAAGGGGAAGGGAGGGAGGGGGGCAGAGAGACAGGGGGAGGGGAGAGAGAGACAGGGGGGACAGAAAGACAGGGGGAGGGAGGGGGGCAGAGACAGAGTCAAGGGGAGGGAGGGGGTTAAGAGACAGAGACAAGGGGAGGGAAGGGGTTAAGAGACAGAGACAAGGGAGTGAGGGGGTTAAGAGACAGACAAGGGGAGGGAAGGGGTTAAGAGACAGAGACAAGGGGAGTGAGGGGGTTAAGAGACAGAGACAAGGGGAGTGAGGGGGTTAAGAGACAGAGACAAGGGGAGTGAGGGGGTTGAGACAGACAAGGGGAGGGAAGGGGTTAAGAGACAGAGACAAGGGGAGTGAGGGTTTTAAGAGACAGACAAGGGGAGGGGGGAGAGAGAGAAAAATGGGGGCAAGGGAAAGATAAAAATAAATAAAAACTAGAAATACATTTTTTGATATCATAATTTTTTATTAAAAAAGCAATTTACATGTGAATATATACAAGTTGAACTTTTTTCCTATAGGGTAGTCTTATATTCAGGCTTTTAGTTTTTTTCCTAATGGAATATCCAAAGTTTGGGGGGTCGTCTTATAATCAGGGTCGTCTTATAATCGAGCAAATACGGTATTACTACACTTTTTCGTCCATAGCTTTCTCTACAGGAACTCCTAGGTCAACTATACTACGTAATATGACACAAGCTGGTAAACAACCTACTGACTGGATCTTTGAATTTAATTTTGTATAGGGGTGCTTGCTTTCTTCTCCTTAAATGCTAATCTGTGTACTCAAAGGTTGTTAGCCTTCAGATACATATTTTACTCTTTTAACGTCTATGATAAAGTGCTCATTCCTTGGTACCTTGCCTGGGATCAGGATTTTACACAAAGTCTTTTCAAACTATAGAGACTCCTTTAACCCCTTCCCATCGGATGGTGCTTTGGCCCTTAACGACCAAAGCACCATCCGACATCTGTGTGTTCCTGGCTGCCGATCATGAATTGATCGGAGCCAGGAACACACAAGCAGGGACCCGATCAGGGTTTCTATAGACCTGCTTTGCATTTGAGATGAGCTTTGCGATGAGCTGTTACCTGCAGGACGGCCTATGTCATCAAAGTGGCCTCACCTGACAGTGGGCACCCCACTGCAAGTCCCTGCAGCGGGGTCCACACACAGCTCATCGCAGGGGGGGGGGGGCGCGATGAGCTGTTTAATGTAGGACGTTCCATGCCATCCTACTAGAATCTTGGCACTAAAAAGTAGGATGGCATGGAACGTCCTACAGACGGAAAGGGGTTAACAACTCACAGGAAATCTCTCTCCTTCTTGGCAGGGGTGTACTTAACAGCACCTGCCATTACATAGTTGCCAATATCGGCCATGTTTCCAGGGACACATATTTGTTCCACATGCTGCAGACAGACCATGCAAAGTGCAGCCCAGCAGCATGTAGGATGGATATATACAGAAAGACAGAATCCAATTAATTAATCAGTGTGGAGATCTCATAGGACCTACCATTAATTTATTGGATTCTGTCTTGTGGACATTAATCCTACACACTACCGGCTGCACTTTGCATGCACCTTCTGCAGCATGTGGACCAAATATGTGTCCCTTTAAACATGGCTGATGTTGGCAACTATGCCATTAAATAACTTTTTTGGGTGCTACTATCCATTACTGGAACCAAACTCCTCAGCTGCTGTCTCCCAGCAATCTCTAAAATGTGGAGTAGAGCACAGGCCCACCCTACTCTCCAAGTACTCCACCCCAGGGCCCAAAACATACACTTATATAAAGTGCAATATCTATTTATTTAAAAATAACACCTCTCCCTTGGGCTATTCTTCTGCATTACACCAAGCAGGAACCTTGCAGAATTTGGGGACATTTATAGATTACATCCAGCATAATTCCTTACTTTCAGTCACACCTCTTATTTATTGGTTTCTGACTTTGTAACTTAAGTGAAAACGTTATAGTTTGAAAACCTGTGGAACTGTTTTATTGGTGTGGGTCAGTCTGATCATCTGACTGTAGCAAGGTTTGTTTGACCCCAGGTATCTTTTGGGTTCTTACCAGTTACTCTGGGTGGTAGATTCTTTAGGTGACTAAAAAAGCAGAGATTTACAGGTGACCTTTTCATGTCTGTGTGCCGAATAGTAATGCAATAATTGTGGGAACTCTTGGTATTTGAAGTTGCATGGCATATTTATTTGTTGAATGGTGCACAAGAGGAATATTCTCACACCAGAGTCATCTACAGCTAATGCGGAAAAAGTCAAACATTTAAAATGTTTACCTATGAACATAGATTACTCAGAATGGTCTTACTCTTGGGATTCAGCTACTCCTATTTGGCAGGTAAAGGCAGAGGCAGCTATCTAAGCTTCATCGCATTCGACCATATACCAACGCCAATACGTGGTGGAGATAGGTCACGCATGCTGTTAAAATTAGAAATGTACTGGATAAGAACTTTGGGCACAATTGCCCCCAAGGGACTGAATGATCTTGTTTTCCCCATTTTTACAACTAAGATGATCACCTTCCATTCTGTCATTGTGTGCTAGATCTGAATTGACTTCCCTACATTAATATTATTTTGATAATGCCTCTCTCTCTCCTCCCTTTGCTCCATGCTCCCTCTTTGTCCATTTTTTCTTTTTTTTCTCTTTTGCTCTTTTTATTCTATTTACTTATCTTTTCTTTGTGCAATAATAAGATTATTTGTACACACTTGCAATATTTAATTTGTCCTTCATATGAGCTATTATTGGTTTTGATTGCATGTTCTTTCTCTTTTGTGGTACAGGGCGTCTCTGTACTTTTTATCTGATTTGCTGTTCAGTATTCTTCCTCTATTAGTAGCAAGCACCGGGATCCATTGTTTCACTCGGTTTTAGTTTTAGCTTCGATTGCCATCTCAGCACTGCTGGCATCGGGTCACCATAGCAAGTGTTGTCTAGCATGCGCATGGATTTCGTAGGTGAGTATACCTAACCATGTGTCGGGAGGATACATGCAAGTGGTGACTAATGACTCTACTTTCTCTCTTTCTCTTTTTTTTTTTTTTTTATATATAAATGTTTGTATAACTTTTCATTATTTAGTCTTGATAAAGGCCTGCGTTTCGGACCGAAAAGTCAACAGTATGTAAGGGATTTTCTACTTATATATAAACTTATATATTGACCGAGAAGTTTGCTTTAACAAGTGCGTGGTTTTTCAGTGTTGGATCTTTTTATATATATATATATATATAGATATATATATATATATATATAGATATATTAATCCAACATCCATAAGCACTCCGCTCTCTGTGCACTACTCAGTTGAATATCCAAAAATCCCAATGTAATGAAAGCACTCATGGGACTTGCACAAAAATCTTCCGTTTTAATATATTGCGACGTTTTGGGCAAACCAATCGCCCTTTGCTGGACAAAGGGTGATTGCTTTGCCCGAAACGTTGCAAAATTTCAGCTAGGTGACAACCCTAGCTTAATACTGACATATGGCTATACCATTGGTAATTGATTAACATCCTACCCTATTTGTTTTTACCAGGTTCATTTTAAATTAGGAATTGGTGCATTAAAACAGGTATTAATAAAAACAATATAATGTATTATTGTTGTTTATTTCTGTACTTTTTATATCTAACCTTGCTACAAAATCCTTTTTTTATTATAAATTTACAAACAATATATAGTAAATTCGACATCTTTTATGTAGCGCTAGGTACAGAGAATAGAGGGGGACTACATACTCAGTGGAGGGCATTGTAGGTTAAAGATAGAATTTAAAATCTTATCATAGAGCGGACGGGAAGCCGGTGGAGGGCATTGCATAGAGGAATTGGAATGTTGAGCAAGAAAAATGACCCTATGTTATCAAGGATAATCTGATAAAATGGAGGTGGTGATCAACAGTGTCAGAGGCAGCAGAGAAATCTAAGAGGATCAGTACTGAGAAGAGGCCTTTAAAACTATACTGAGGACTGTTACAAAAGAGTGTAAGGGTCTAAAGCCAGATTGAAAAGGGTCAAGTAGGTAATTTTCTGTCAGAAAGTCAGTTAGTTGTGAGTGCACAGTTATCTCAAACAACTTGGACATAAAGAGGAGAAGGGATATTGGAAGTGTGGGATCAAAGGAAGAATTTTTTCAGTACAGGTATGAATTGGGTCTGCTTGAAGGTTGACGGTAATATTCCAGAGGACTGATTGAGAGGTTGAGAGAGGTTGATGAAGTAGGTTGAAGTTGGGCTAAGTAGAAGGAATAGAGAGTGTACTAGGTGAGACAGGATGGGATCTAGGGCACAAGTAGTAGGTCTCAGGCAGAAGAGTAGATTGTCTACCTCTTTCTTATTTACAGGGAGCAGATGTTCAGAGTGGCTTGGGGGGGGGGGGGGGGGACAAGGCAGGAGGTAGTTGGGTCAAGTCACTGGAGGTTACATCAACTTTATTTTTGAAGTGAGAGGCAAGATCTTGTCTCTAGTCCAGCCATATTTCTTCCAATTTTGCCATTTTATGATAACTTTTGCTATTCTAGTTTAAAACCTTCTTTGTCTTGATAGTTCCTGCACCATCAAGGGGAATCTAAGTAAGATAATTATTGATGACCATTTCTCTCTGAGAGCTACAATTTTGTATAAAAAAGAAAAACCTTGCCACAAGGTAAGCCGGGATTTCATTTATTGGCAGAGTATGATGGCTACAGCTCCACAGACAGATGACAAAAAATGTGCTCTGCCTTCTGCTGAGCAGTGCCATAATAGATAGACAATAGAATAAGTCGGCACTCTGGAATGCTTCAAAAATGTAAGTGGTATTTATTTGTGTAAGGATTAATCCACAAGTAGGTGCAAAATATGGAAAGGGAGACACTTATGAGTGAGTGTTCCTCAATGTGAAACGCTTAAAGGTTGTCCCTTTCCATATTTTGCACCTACTTGTGAGTTGATGTTTGCACAAATAAATACCACTTTTTTAAAGCATTCTGGAAGATCTACAGTTTGCCCAAGCAAACAATAAGATGTGAGCAATGGCTCCTATATCCAGAAGAGGTAAGTTGTAAATGCAAGGACATCAGTGTCCTTGGCAAAGTCTGGAAAAGTCTATAGTAAAAAGGAAGGTTTTTCCAGCACTCCAAAAACAACATACAAAATAATTAAAAGAAAAATGGTGCCCAGTGGTGGAAGGGCCTAAAAAGCTTCCACAAAGAAAACATGAAAACATCCACAAAAAAATCAAAGTGCCTTACCAGTAACGTATGACTGGACATACAAAACAAGAAAATGGTATTCAAACATTATAAAAGTGAGGCATCGATAGCATCATTTATATAGTACAAGGATGCCAACAAAGCCTACAAAAAAGGCAATTAAAATGGCTAAATTGGAAAATGAGAAATTGATTGCTAAAGACAGGGGTTTCCAAACCATGGCCAGCAGGCTACTGGGGCCAGTGTGAAATGTGTCCATATAACTTTTTATTACATATGTAAAAAGTTGAATGATATATATTTTTTTTCTTTGGCTGGCAAAAACATGTAAAATGTGGCGCTCGTACTGAAAAGCTCGGAGACCCCAGGCTTAAGAGAGTAAAACTAACCCCCAAAAATGTTTTAAGTATGTAAATAGAAAAAGCTTAAGAAAATGTTGGCCCTTTGTTATCTGAAATGGGAAATGTGCTTAGTGAAGTCAGAGAGAAAGCAGATATATTACATACTTTTTTTTCCAAGGAAGAACCGATGGCTGAGCCCCTGCTGGCTGATTTTACAGAACAGTTACAGCAAAAATAGGTTTGGCAAATGCTGAGCTGGATGAAAAAATGAATGCAGAAATAACGAACATCATTCATCCATTCATTGGAAGGAGTTTGGCTGCCAAATTTTTTGCCTTGGTCCTCCCCATAGAGGTTTATGGGGTGGACCGAGGCTAAGACTTTGGGAGCTGAAATCCACTGAATTCTATGGGAGGCTATTTCTGTAACAGCCGAGGTCTCCCAAAATAATCCTTGGTACTCCCCGTAGAAGCCTATAGAATTCTATTGGAATTACTGAGGCTTATTTCAGGTTCATATTTTGTGCAATTTTTGGTACCAGTCTTTAAAAAGTAGATTATGGAACTAGAAAAAGTGCAAAGGAAGGCTACACAGTTAATAAGGGGACTGGGGGATCCTAGTTATGAATAGAGTTTAAAAAAGTGCATTTACAAATGCTAGAAATGCTGCGTCTTATAGTGGACACTATAATAATATATAAATATGTGCAGGACCAGTTTAAAGAGTTCTCCAGTGACCTGTTCGTTAACAGAAATGTACAAAGAACAAGAGGACATCCCCTGTGATGTGACTGGAAGGGATTCTAAATCTTACAAACAAAAAACATAGAACTTTGATATGAAAAATATGTCACAGATCGGCACAAAATGCTGACATGCACAAAAGTAAAACGTTGGATCTAGATATGAACAAATTAAATAAATGCATCACAGCAGCGCAATAAATCCGATGCAAAAAAGTACACTGTATTCAAATAATAAAATACATATAGAACAAGTGAAATTGGCAAGTGCTCTGTCAAAATTCATCACCTTTTTTGCAAGAGAAAATCATAAGGCTTTACAATAATGGACTTGCCAGCACTGCAGTAATAAATATGTTAAACCTCTACCAATAGACATTTGATATGAGAAAAGAGAGCAGAGTTACAAGTTAACTCCTTAGTGACAAGACCTTTTGACCTTGTCTTTCCCTTGGTGACAAGGGCTGTTTTGACATTTCTGGGGTGTTTGTGTTTAGCTGTAATTTTTTTCTTTCTCACATACTGTACCCACACAAATTATATGTTGTTTTTATCATCATAAGTAGGGCTTTCATTAGATATCCTTATGTTCATCATATCTTATAATTTACTACAAAAAAATCATGAAATACAATAGAAAAAAAAACTTAACAAAAATAACTTTGACCTAAAAGATAATTTACACAAATACAATCATTAAAAAAAAAACCCATCTAAATAGTTTCTAAATGTTGTCCCGAGTTCAGAAATGACCTTGTTTCCATGTTTTTCTGCATTTTTTTGCGAGTTATAGGGCAAATAACAAAAATAGTGGTGGGGTTTCTTCAGTGACCTTTTGACCCCAACCTGAACCCTAAATTTACCCCAAACCCTAAATTTAAACCCCAACTCTAACCATTATGCTTAATATATTCTAATTTCAATTTAATTGTAACCCTATCCCTATTCTAACCCTAACCCTAGATTTGAGCTAATTAAGTCTTTTTTTTTTTAATTATTCCAATGTTGCTGCCTGCCTCAGAAGTGAATTTTTAGTCACTTCAGAAGCTCTACCCACAAGAGGGCAGCAGCCATATTGGAGAAGGATGCTGCTTTCCAGTATGGTGCCCACAATCACTTTGTGGATCAATCGTGTGTGCCCCAGAACAGAAATTTCGGTGCTGCCTGATGCCTTGACATCGAGGCAACAGAACAGCACTATTAAAGCATTAGAGCAGCACTATTAGAGCAACACTGTCAGAATGGTTTTCGCGATCGGTGATCATGAAAACCGCTCGTTCCACCGCAGGAATTGCCAGGCATGTTCATTGCCGCAAAGGTGTTAAACATGTGACCTGAGGAACACTGGAACACAGGTAGTCATGTTTCAAAGAGTTTTGGTAACTTAAACACAACAAATTCTTTAAGAGCTAAAAAAAACTGATAAAATGCATTGCACAGGCCTGTGGCAGCAATACATAAAAAAAATAATAATTTACTACCATGTGAGGTGGTGCTATCAAATACAATACATACCATCAAAAAGGGTCTGGATTTTTTTTTTTTTTAGAAAAACAGGACATACAGGCCTAACAATAACGTCTAGGACAGTTCTTCGTGGCTGCTTCAGCGCCAAGTCAACATGGCTGCTTCATTGCAGTGTAAGTGCTGACAGTTCAGAGCTGATGATTGACCCCGATCCCCCATACTAACCCCCCAACCCAGACACTAATACTAACACTACCCCCAAACCCTAATACTAACACTACACCCAGAACTCTAATACTAACATTAACTCCCGAACCCTAATACTAACATTAACCCCCCCAAACCCTAATACTACCCCCTAACCCTAATACTGATACCTAACCCCAACAAACCCTAATACTAACATTAACCCCCATGAACCCTGATACTAATACTACCCTCTCCAAACCCTAATACTAATACCTAACCCCTAATAATAGTCACTTTCAGCGATCCTGCGATGAACAGTTCCGCGAAGAAAAGTGACAGTAAGGCAACTGTGTTCAAGCAGCCGTGATGAACCCCTAACAATAACATAGTAAACAATATTTGAAAGTTTCTTGATCCTAGGAGAAACCGGATTGCCCTTTGGAGTCAAGAAGGAATCTTCCCATTTAAGCGTCAAAATTTTAAATAGCTTAACGGTGGGGGGGGGACGGGGGTCCTTTTTGGATCAAAAGCAGGAATGATGGGTTGGGGCCAATTATTATATTAATGGGGCTGCAGCCATTAGCCAGCTTGCAGCCCCATGGGGGGCCAATTACTTTAATAATGGAACCCATTCATTTGTTTTATTTTTTATGTGACTGCATTACACCGGTCCACAGTCACCTGGGGCCACTGTTTTTTTTTTTTAATGGGTGTCAGCGGGAGATCACTGGACCCAGGGGGGGAGAAATGATTTTGATTATGGAGGGTTAGGAGCATTTTTATTTTTACAGGTGAAATCTTTCAGTGTTCCTTCAGCAATGAAAGGGTTAAACATTGCAAATAGTGGCTTCATTAAGCAGCTGCTACACATTTAATGCCTGCCTTTCTTGGAGTGAAGCTGGCGGGCAAAAAAGTATAGATTTTTTGCCCGTTCATTTTTGCCAGCAGTCATAGAATCACTGTTTGTGTGGTAATTACTGCAAAAAATGGGGTTTCAGTATAATTTTTTTTACCGGCTCTGCTAAACCTTCATGAAAACAATCATTTTTTAAACATTATTAGCGCACTGGTTTTTGCTTTAACGGGGGCCATTAATTCTACCCCATTATCTCGGCAATAAAACGGAATTATACAATATCGTGTTTTTGCGTTTTCAGACATAGAAATAGTTTTCTAACCCTTAAAACTGCACCTCATTTTAGTTTGTGTGCTTAAAACCTTACAAGACAGATCCATCCTAATGAAGAACTTAATGATTATACTTTGTCCTATCCTGTCTGAGAGCTGGCTGAAGCCAGTTTAGTTAGACTTTGCTCCTGTTTTCTATATTCTGCTGTATAGTTAGAATAATATTGACAGCCAAGAAATATTTTTGTTGTTTGTTTTGCACTTGGGACAAAGTATAATATCTATGTGATTCTCGGGCATATTTCAAAAATGGGTGCAATCATCAGGAATTCCTCACCTTCCATGGAGATAGCTCCACATTTAAATCGTTGTCCAATAACTCTCAATTTGCTTAACTCTTTGAGTGCTAGTGATGTGAATCATTTTGTATTTTTTTTGTCAGGTGAGACAGTCACAATCTGGCAGGAGCCGGGTCCACATCTGGCTTTTAGTCACAGCCGCCGGAAATGAGTAATTTCCAGCGGCTGTAATTCCTGCATGCAGTGTGCGTGCAGGAAGCACTGCGGAGGAGACGGGCGACAAGCAGAATCCAGGTAAGTACTGGGGAAAGGAGGAGGGGGCGATTGCTGGGACATATTAACGAGCAATTATCAGTGGCAAATTAATCCTCTAATGATCAGTGGCATATTAATCCTCTAATTATCAGTGGCATATTAATCCTCTAATGATCAGTGGCATATTAAGCATCTAATTATCAGTGGCATATTAAGCATCTAATTATCAGTGGCATATTAATCCTCTAATGATCAGTGGCATATTAAACATCTAATTATCAGTGGCATATTAAGCATCTAATTATCAGTGGCATATTAAGCCGCTAATTATCAGTGGCATTTTAATCATCTAATTATCAGTGGCATATTAAGCCGCTAATTATCAGTGGCATTTTAATCATCTAATTATCAGTGGCATATTAATCATCTAATTATCAGTGGCATATTATGCAGCAAATTATCAGTGGCATATTAAGGAGCTAATTATCAGTGGCCTATTAATGGATAAACTATCCAGAGGGGGGCAGAAGTTCTTTCAGTAAGGGGCCCTGAAATTTCTGATGGCCCTACATAGACCAGTGGCGGACTAAGGGGGGTCCTCCACAGGTGCTACTAGTTATAGGGTTCCTACTGGCTGGGGTGCCAGGGTCTAAAACAGTTTATTACCCAAGCCAATGGCACCCTTCTAATGCAGCCAGCTGGACATGGCTGGGGTTCCCAGGGTCTAATAAACAGTTTTAGACCCTGGGCATTGGGGCCAATGGCACCCTTCTAATGCAGCCCGCTGGACATGGAGTTTTGGCCCGCCTTCAGCTGTAACAGCACCCCAGAAGCTCCCCCACCCCACCCCCGCACCTGAAACTGTGTCTGGAAACTAAGTTTCCACAATGCTGCATAATCCCTCCCTCCTAGACCCTGCGCGTGACATCATGCGCTAAGGTCAGACGGCGGGTAAACGACCATGGGACAGCATGAAGCCCGCAGACCGGTAAAAATTATGTGTCTAAGTGGGAGTGTGTGTGTGTCTAAATGGGAGTGTGTGTTTGTGTGTAAGTATGAGCCTGTGGGTGTATGTATGTGTGTCTCTTTAGTGAACTGGAATTTGAAATTTAAGACCAGAGTATCCAAACGGAAAGCATAGCTTGCTTAGAGAATTCTTCCAGCTTGTCTACTTTGGCCTTAAATTTGAAACTCACTTGAAATAACCCACATGATATAAATTGTAGAAAATGTTTTGCTGTTTAGCAAAAAGCAAGTTATTTTAATTTTATTTTGTTTTGCATTAGAGAAAAACATATTACACTATGCTTTAAAGTCGGAACTGGTTACAAATTTTTGGAATCCCACCACTGGGTCAGTCACACCCAGAGAAATTGGAAGTCTCTGGAGGCAACAGCACAACTTGTATTTTTTGTAGAAAAGTTTGTAACCCTAGCCTGATGTAACATATCACTAAACACATGTAAAACTTGCAGTAGCTGTGTCAACGATAGCTAGCACTGTACAGATCCAGAATGTTCCATGTGACTGCACACGTTAAAATGGCTGCCACACATGAGCTTGAGAGTTAGCAGCGCGAGGTACGACTGTTTGGGGCTAGGTGGCATCTGCTGATTGGCCACCTAGCTGTAGTGTGCGCGTGCCTCGCTATTGACTGAGAAAACGGGGTATAAATAGAAGGGCTGTGGGAGCCAGTGGCGGATCCAGGGGGGGGGCAACGGGGCAATTGCCCCCCCCGAGCAGACCCGGGTTGGGGTGGGCGCAGGGTCGTTCCAACCCCACCCGGGTGGCAGGGAGGTGAGGAGGGAAGGGGACGCAGCTGAGATGGCAGTGGATTTTTTTTTTTAATCAGCTGTGCGAGCAGTAACGCTCGCTATGCGGCACTTGCCGGCTTTTTTAAAAATCTTGTGGCTTCTCACCCGGCGTCACAGCAGCGTACACAGTGATCGCGAGCACCGATGCTCGGCTCACTGCTGTCGACACTGTGACGCGTGACGGGAGTTTGTCCCGCTCCTCCAGCCGTATAGGAGGAGTGCAGGACATTGACAGGCGCTGCGCTTTGTTGGGGGGAAAAATGAAAGTTCACTGTCCAAGAGACAGTGAACTTTCATTATTAATGCAGAGGTGAATACAGGGTCAAGGGTCACATGGTGAAAGTTTTCTCTCACATGTGACCCTTCCCTGCAAGGACTTGGAGGTGGATCTGCTCCCATCCAGCACCTCCTCTCTTCTTGCAGTGTATAGGATGAGGAGAAGATCCACATCCTGCTGCTAACAACAAGCCCAGTAGGAGACTGGAGTCTGTGCTCTTAGATGCAGGTAATGGTGTAGCTGTTATTTAAAGTATTTGCTGCCCCCGCCCCCTTTGTAATAAAATGTAGTTGTTCCCCCTGCCTTCTATGGTTTATGCTGCTGCCCCCCTGGTTCCCACTGCCCTCTAAATAAGATTTATGATGCCCCCTTTAACATAATAATAAAATTATATATAATAAATATAATCATTTTATTACTATGATAGGGGGTTAGCATACATTTTAATGACAGGGCAGGGGAAACCACTGAATAGATATACTAAAAATAGATGAGTTAGTGGTCTCCTCCTGCCCGCTAAATAAAGTTTATGCTAACCCCTTACCATATTAATAATATTATTATTTATTATATGTATGTTACATATAGTTCAAGTACCATACTAAAAAAATGTTGTGCTACCCCTTATCCTCATGATTAAGGTTAACTTCTGAATAAACTTGTCGGTGCAGTGCTACCAATAATTAACTGGGACTGCATGTGTGTGAGTGAGTGGCAGAATGTGCATGTGAGAGTGGCAGTATTGCACGTGTGTGTCTGAGTGAGTGGCAGAATGTGCATGTGAGAGTGGTAGGATTGCACGTGTGTGTCTGACTGAGTGGCAGAATGTGCATGTGAGAGTGGCAGGATTACACGCGTGTGAGAGTGAGTGGCGGAATGTGCATGTGTGAGTGGTAGGATTGCACGTGTGTGTCTGAGTGAGTGGCAGAATGTGCATGTGAGAGTGGTAGGATTGCACGTGTGTTTCTGAGTGAGTGCCAGATTGGCCATATGAGAATGGCAGGATTACACGTGTGTGAGAGTAAGTGCCAGAATGTGCATCTGAGAGTGACAGGTGTGTGTCTGAGTGAGTGCCAGATTGTGTGAGAGTGGCAGGGTTGTACGTGTTTGCTCCAGATTTGATTTTTTTAAAATAAATAACTCCCATAGCCTGTTTAGTGGTATGGTGTCAGGAGAACTTTTTATTTAATAAGGAAAATCACAATTCTGAAAGTTTTTTTCTTAAAAATATATTTTTATTACTTAAACAACTATATAAACTATAAACAATTATACAAACAATATGATCTGTTTAAATGCTAAAAGGATGTTCTCTGATTTAACAAACATGGGAAGGGAGAGGACAGACAGACAGACAAACATGGGAAGGGAGAGGAGAGAGAGAGACATGGGAAGCGATGGGGGAGAGACAGGCATGGGAGAGAAGAGAATACAAAGACAGACATGGCAAGAAAGAGGAGAGAGACAGACAAGGAAAGTGATGGGAGAGAGACAGACATTGGAAAGAAGAGGATACAAAGACAGACATGGCAAGGAAGAGGAGAGAGACAGCCGGACTTGGGAAGGGAAAGGAGTGCGACAGACATGGGAAGGGAGAGGAGAGCTACGGATGGACATGGGGATAGGAAACAACAGACGGACATGGGGAGAGGAAACGACAGACTGACATGTGCCCCTCCCGAGATCAGACTCTGGATCCGCCCCTGGTGGGAGCTGTGAGGCACTGTGGCAAGAGCCAGCGAAGAGCGCTTAGCCTATAAGCAAATGGGGTGGCCTACCCACCCAGCTCTCTTGTTTTTAATAAATTCAATATATGTTGTGGTTCTTTTATTGGGGGTATGGGACACCTTCCCCTTTAAAAGGGGGGTGGACAGCAGAGGGTTAAGATAATGAACAAGCTGTTGGGGTTGTTGTTTGATTGGAGTTATAAAGGTTATAGCAAGTTATGATAAGTTGTAATGTAATGGTTATGGTTTTTGCATTGAGTTGTAATTGAGTAAACTTCAATAAAGATGAATCATGGCCTTTCTCCACCATACAAATGTTCAGGTCTTTTTTTAGCATTAAAGTTTAAGTTGACTCTGCAACTTTCATGATACTTTGTGAAAAGAATTGATCTGATGATCCGTAGTTCTCAGTAATGTTGATCACATGTAAAAGAAGAAAACAATACAATAGTGCTCTCTGTTTCTGATAAATTTATCCTTTCTCATTTACCACTTTTTGACACATGGTCCCAGAAGACGCAAGCACCAAAACACAATTTTTTGTTCCTGGCCCAGATCACAATGTGATTGGTAGCCGGGGACAAAATTGCAGAGACCCAATAGACCTTAAAAGACCCTGTGGGTCCCTGCCAAAAAATTGCGAGACCTCCGGACATCACATGTGACTTCACAGAAGTGTACTTAAAGTCCCTGCAATGGGTTCCGAGCACAGCTCTTTGCGGGGAGCGGCAATGAGCTGTTAACTGAAGGACATTCTATGGTGTCCTAGCATCTTTTGGGACCAGAAAAATCAAACTGTGAAGTCAGAAGAAAAATGGAACCAACATCTCAGTTAGAAAAAAGAACACTTTAATGGTAGCCAAAATTACAGTTAGATGAAGTACTGATTTAAGGCTTACTCTTTATCAGTTTGAGAAGTCATTAAGTCTCTCATTAATGCGCTTATGGCTGATACACAGCTGAACAGCGCAGCTTACTGCTTGTCCTGATCTTGCCGCAGGAGAAGAGGGACAAACACTACGCTCTGTGCCCACATGATCGGGCTTCTTCGAGGTTCACATTAAAGAAGCCTGATCACGGAGGCTAAATGCATAGTGTTTGTGTTTTGTGGAACAAGTTAACAACAGACGGTGAGGAGGAGCCTCAATCACTCAGCCGGCAACTTGTAACATCGTTAGGACCCTAGGAAGAGACCACTCTTCTCCAATGATGGTGAGTCATCAAGATGAGTTCCATTAGCTGGTTAGATGTGAGTGTTGCAAATCTGGAGCAGATGAGATAGATATACCAGCAGGAGTGTCAGTCTAGAACTGCACGCCTCAACCAACTGTTGAGGTACAAGCACATTAAATTGGCCCTGAAGCATGCTATTACAAGAAATGTTAAAAAAAAAAAAAAAAAAAATGATTTATTTGATTTTAACCAAAAATCTTAGTGATTTAAAAAAATCATTTAAACATATCTTTGTGTGTTTATTTATTTTTTGAGGTATATACACACCTCACATACTTCCGCAGGTAATGTGGAATTTTACTTTTATTTACATAGTTTGGTATATTGCATTGAACATCAATATTGGAAGTGAAATGGTCATTACTACATCAGGGGAGTGTTATTGTAACAGCTGGTATGTTATTGCAATCACATTTGCAGGAGTCCATGCTTGGAGGGATATAGTTGTAGCTTTAGTTAAATCAGTGAGAGGTATGGTAATGGTTCAGTTATGGGTAATTACACAACTAACATTTCTAATGGGAAGAGTAGAGTGAAGATAACAACAGGAGAAGAGTGAAGAGATAACCAGGAAAAAAGTAAAGAAGTGGGAGGCACACAAATGGCAGGCAAGCTGTGAATCCGGCTTTCCCTAAGGACTTCAGGAGGTGAATTGTGTCCTAGCAAGTACACCAGGGGCAGACATAATTTACACTGTAAGTCTTGAGTATGAAAGGTACATTGTAGGTTTTAAATAAGTAGCTGTCTAATATGTGTACACTACATGTTTAGTTCAGGTTTCTCTACTTCCATTTTTGTGCAGGAGTATAGAGGAGTCCTCTGAATTTATCGAGGAGCTCAGAGGTGCCCTCTGAATTCATATATGACTTTGTTTTCTTGTATGCCTTAAGAATATATTATATCCCAAGTTATTTTATTGCTATTATCCTGTTTTCTTTTTGTTTTATCTGAGCATTCACACTAGCATATCACTGTCATAAATCAATGGAATGTGCCTTCTGATGAATCCACTTTTAGATTTCCTGGAATTATTCTTTCTACATAACCTTCATTGTGTAGTTCATCCTTTCTATGTTTTAATATATGTCAAATATTTACATATATTGGCTAGGCCTAGCGGAAATTTTGTCCTAAATTTGCTATAACTGCACCCATCATTTGCACTAAAACCATCCATGTTGGGTAGGGTGACCATGTGTCCTGGAATGCCCGGGACAGTCCTGAATTTGAAAGCTCTGTCCTGGGTCCTGGGCACCCCCATTCCAGCACAAGGGATGTGGCTGCCGGATAGTACAGACCAACAGTACGTCATATCCTCCTTCATGGAGGAGACGACGGGGACATGGAGCAGACAGGAGGTGAGTACTGGGAGGGGGGGGGGTTAATATAATGAGCACAAGAATGCTGGCAAATTAATGGCAAAAGAACACTGGCATATTATTGGCCAAATTGGCTGTGGCTTATTAATGGCAAAATAATACTGGCATATTATTGGGCTAATTGGCTGTGGTTTTTAATGGCAAAATAGCACTGGTATATTATTGGGCAAATCGGCTGTGGCATATTAAATGGCAAAATAACACTGGCATATTATTTGTCAAATTACACAAATACTAAAAAATGCCCTGGCAGATATGTTTTTGCCAGTCTCAAGCATAACTTTGACATTGGTACTACAATGTAAGAAATATAGATGTGAAATTTTAGAACCTGTTATCTCCCATTCTTGTATCTTCATGCTTTTATAAAAGTTTAAAAATTAAAAAAATATTTTTTTAAAGAGTTGACAGCATTTGACACAGAAAGTGCAATAACAGGGGTAAGCAGATTGTGAGATTTCAGATAGGTCTGTGCATTGTACCTGCCCCTTACACACCCTCAGTGATCAAAGCCTTCCTGCAGCTTCTCTGAAGGAGGTGTGTCACGGGCACAGTATCACCATAAAGTACAACTCACCATAAACTGAAAGATAAAAAAGGTAAAAGTGCATGGCTGGAACAACACATCAGAAAAACCACAGCGCTGTCAGCAGAAGGGAAAATGTTCAATTGAAGATTATTATCTAATAATCTGGTCAAAGCTAAGGCTAAATCATGACATAACAATATGTGACACAGCACTTTCTCAATCCTTATCTACGGTGCTATGTAGACTTGATAATTGTTATTGATATATGAGGGCTGTTTGGATCCTTGGCAGGTGCAGCAAGTGACAGCTGATGGAAGTGATTATACTGTTATCATATTGGATCTAATATTTTTCCCAGTGCACTCCAATAGCATATATTTATATAACATCTGCCCCACGCACCCCAGATCAGTTATATTTATATAACAGCTGCCCCACGCTCCCCAGACCAGTTGTATTTATATAACCTCTGGCCCATGCTCCCCAGATCAGTTATATTTATATAACCTTTGGCCCACGCACCCCAAACCAGTTATATTTATATAACCTCTGGCCCACGTACCCCAGACCAGTTATATTTATATAACCTCTGGTCCACACACCCCACTGCAGACAACCACACATGTGGTGATTGAATCGGCACAGACTGCCAACCCCTCGTGCACTACACTGCTAAATGAGTCTGATTGGAAAATGGAGAATTTTTACAACTCAGCTACTTTGGGCTAAACTTTGAAATCTCAGTTCCCTGCAATTCTATTTTTAGGGTAGACCCTTTTATATTTAAATTTATAACATGGTCTACCAACTTGTGTGCCATGGCCATTATTTGTCCAGGATCTGTCCCTGCCAACAGTCACCATGCTTTCCTGGTAGACTCTCACGGCTAGGCCACTGAGAGACCCTTGCTTTAACATACCAGGGGGTACCGTATTTAGGTCTGTCAAATGAAATTCCTTACTCAAAATGAAAATTGGAGCTCCAAAGTTTGGATCACATTGGTGATCTGACTAGCACTTAAATTTGGACTACTCAGAGATCACCTATGTGGCCCTAAATTGGCACAAATCTCCTCTGGAGTTAGGCTGACTGAAATGGTAGCCTCTATCCTCCTCTTAGACTTCTATGGGGAGGATAGAGACTCCTGTCAAAGAACTACAGCTTTTGCGAAAAATAGGTAAAGTCCTCTCAAAGCTAGAAAAAATAAGTGGAATGCTGCTGGCCCCATAAATAAAAATTAAAATTGGCCCCTAAAGGCTGGCAGAATGTCACAGGACCCATATATTAAAAGTAATGACCCCATAAGACTGGCAAAATACCACTGGCCCCTAATTATATGCATCAGGGGCCAGGGCTCCATGCCCTTGCCCCCACCCCATAAGAAACAAAGCTGGGAGCTGGGCAATTGCCCTTACACATCAAGGGCAAGGGCAAGTAGCCATATCCTTCTATAATAAACAGTGCTGGGAGTTGCCCAAATGGCTCCTAGCCCTCTGGAAGTAATGTGCGGGGGACTTTGGGTGCCAGACTTTGTGGGACATTTTGAATTATTTTTTTTAATGGACACCCTTTGGGTGCCAGGGGGGTGGGCAATTGTTGTTGTTTTTTTGCCCTGTAGCCCCATATGTATTACATAAGGCTGGGAAAATTTCCCAACTACATTTATTATGGGTTGAGGGGCCAGTATCACTTGCCATGACCCCCCATGTATGTGTCATGGTGCCAGGAGCACTTGCCCACCCCCTGGCACTGTTTTTTACAGGGAGGTAGGCGATCAGGGCAAGAAGCATTTTGCCAGCCCCATGGAGTCATTCATTCAAATTCATGGGGCAGTCCGCTAGCCCCAGTGGGCAATTTTTATATTTATGTGGCCAGGGCATTTTGCTGGCCCCATCCTGAGCAATTTCTGGGGCTTTAACTTTGCAAAGATTATGGGGAATAACTTTTGAATGTTGAGCAACTGGAACATCATTTCTAATCAGACAGAAGCCTTTTCTCTATCCTTCACTTCCATTAAATTGTTTATAAATTATAACATATATATGCATGCAATATTGGATCAATTTAAACGGGTGCTAAAGGATGTATGCAAGTGCATGGTGTAGATACAGTACCGATGAAATAGTGAAGACTGTTTTTGGACTTCAGACATCTCCTGTTCTTTGAATATTTATGGCTTTAATTATACAACCTTTGTTCGATTGTTCGGATAAACAGAAACTGTTTAGTGGTAAATAAGAAATAAAGGTTTCTACTGGAACATACACAGTACTGTGCAAAAGTATATGGCAGGTGGTAAAAAAAAAAATACTATTTAAGAATGCTTTCAAAAAGACATGTTAATAGTTCATTTTTATCAATGCAAAGTGAAAAAAGTAAAACAAATCAATATTTGGTATTATTATGCTGTTTGGAAGGAAAATGGTGGTCCCAACAAATACCCAACTTTATTTTTAACAGTACTGTACATTGGGGGTGATTCAAATAGCAGCATTTGCATTACTTTGTGTCAGTGCGAATTACTTTGTATTCACATAGTTTCTCATATTCATAATATACATTATGATAAGGAAACTATCCAGTCTACTTAGGAAGATCTGGTTTTCTTAGAGACAATTGGAGCACTGAATTTTGGACCCAATAGGATCACTTCGGTGATCTTGACTCGGCATGAAAATTGCCCAGTGTGGCCGACAAAATGCTGCCCCCCCCCCCCCCCCCCAAAAAAAAAGCACACATCATGATAATTCAGACTAAAATGAAACTTATCAGGAAGTGATAATTTGATGCAAGAACACCTTTCTATATGCAAAATGATATGGTGCGATTATTGGCTGGCCACGATTAAAATGTGTACCCTAAATGTTTGAGCATTTAAACTTAATGTACAATATTTGAGTCATGTTATAGGTCAGTGGTCACATATTATGTTTTGGGGAATTGCACAGCCTATTTTCATAATAATGTTTGTTTTACCATTTCTTTCTTTTCACCTCATGGGTGAGCTCTAAACCCACTAAAGCACTTCTTATATACATAATAAAATAATTTAGAGCCCACCCATTAGGTGAAAAGAGAGTCATGGTAAAACATTATCATGATAATAGGCTGTGCAATTCCCTAAACATGTGTCCAGTGACCTAAAACAAAATCTAGATAGATATAGTAGGTGTCAGAGGAGTTAACCCCTGGATGGCTAGACAGATAGAGGCAGTGTCAGAGGAGTTAACCCCTTTACACACTCACTCATACTGACCTACACACACTCACACTGACATACACACACACACTCACACTGACCTACACACACACATACACGCTGACATACACACTCACTCACACTGATATACACACACACTCACTCACACTGTCTAACTTTTTAACTTACCTGGTCCAGGCATCTCTGTGCTATAATAGAAATATGTTTAATGAACACTGTAAGCACCAGAACCAACATAGCTTAATAAAATGTTGGGGGGGGGGGAGGGGAATGGGGGGCACCAAAATGCTCGTTCGTCTGTGTAGAAAAAAATCCTTCCATGCTATAGTTTTTATTCTTACTGACTCTCACAAACAAACTGAAACTTTTGCGCAAGAGATGATGATCACATTATCTAAATACCTTGACAAGTGTATTCTTAAATGGGAAATAAAGTTGTTTTTTCTCCAATTATAACTGCATCTGTTAACTGCTGACTGATCTCTGTACTGGGCAGGTTACTTATTAAGACTTGTTTTTTTGGCCTGTGTTGACATCACACACCCCTGGATTGCCTTGGATTCCATGGATTGGCTCAGTTACTCATTGGATAGGAAGTACATGCCTCCTATGTGATTGGATAGATAAGGCGAGCCTCTGGGAAAAGACGCTGAGTCAATTGAGGCAGATAACAGAGAACTGTGCTGTGTATAACCAAGAATATCAATGCAGAGCAGGGAAATGGCATTACATAGAAACATAGAATGTGTCGGCATCTAGTCTGCCCAATTTTTTGGAATACTTTTATTAGTCCCCCGTTCCCGGTCTTATAGCTAGGATAGCCTTGTGTCTGTCCCAAGCATGCTTAAAATCCTTGACTGTGTTTACCTCTACCATTTCTGCTGGAAGGCTATTCCATACATCCACTACCCTCTCAGTAAAGTAATACTTCATAGAATTTATACTTCACATGCCAGAGTGTCCAATACAACATGAAACCTATCAGGTTTATAATCATGTAACACAATTTAATTACCGTATTTGCTCGATTATAAGACGACCCTGATTATAAGACGACCCCCCAAACTTTGGATATTCCATTAGGAAAAAAACTTAAAGCCTGAATATAAGACTACCCTATAGGGAAAAAAAAGTTTAACTTGTATATATGTAAATTGCTTTTTAATATGTAATAAAAAATTGATATTTTACAAATGCATTTCTTGTTTTTATTTCCTTGCGGCCTCTCCCCCCCCCCCCCAGCGTAGTCTCTATCTCCCCCCTCTCTCCCCTAGTCTCTCTCTCTCTACCCTCTCTCTCTCTCTATCTCCCCCCTCTCTCTCTATCTATCTCCATCTCCTATCTCTCTCTCTCTCCCCCCCCCTCTCTCTCTCTATCTCCATCTCCTCTCTCTCTCTCCCCCCCCTCTCTCTCTCTATCTCCATCTCCTCTCTCTCTCTCTCTCCCCCCCCCCCTCTCTCTCTATCTCCATCTCCTCTCTCTCTCTCTCTCCCCCCCTCTCTCTCTCTCTATCTCCATCTCCTCTCTCTCTCTCTCTCCCCCCCCTCTCTCTCTCTATCTCCATCTCCTCTCTCTCTCTCTCTCTCTCTCTCTCTCTCTCTCTCTCTCTCTCTCTATCTCCCCCTCTCTCTATCTCCCCCCTCTCTCTCTCTCTCTATCTCCCCCCTCTCTCCCTCTCTCTCTCTATCTCTATCTCCCCCCTCTCTCTCTCTTTATCCCCCCCCCCCCCCTCTCTATCTCCATCCTCTTTCTCCCCCCTTTCCCTGGTGGCTAGTGGGGGTAGCTGGATGATGTCTGCACGATACGTGCAGACATCCTCCATGCTGCCCGACACCTCCGTCTATTATGACGGACAGCTGGTCCGTCATAATAGACGGAGGTGTCGGGTAGCATGGACGATGTCTGCACGTATAGTGCAGACATCCCCCAGCTGCCCGCTTTTCCCTGGTGGCTAGTGGGGCAGCAGAGGATGTCTGCGCGATGAGCGCAGACCTCCCCTGCTGCCGCCCGGCACGCTCGCCGGGACTTCTGTGACGTAGCCGGAAGTACCCGGCTTCTTCATAGAAGCCCCGGCGGTCGTGCAGGGCGGAAGCAGGGGAGTCTGCGCTCATCGCGCAGAAATCCCCTGCTGTTAGAGAGGGGGATCCAGGTCCCCTGCAGCTCTGCTGGGGACCTGGATCCATGTCTTATAATCGGACCTCAATTTGAGGTCAGATTATAAGAAGACCTCGAATGTAAGAATGTAAAAAACCTCGTCTTATATTCGAGCAAATACGGTAATATTTGTAGGTAGGCAATGCAATAGAGCAGCGAGAGCTATTAGCAGTAGAAAGAGGGAAGTGCTCCTGCCATTGTACAGAGCATTGGTGAGATCTCACTTGGCGTATTGTACGCAGTACTGGAGACCGTATCTCCAGAAGGATATTGATACTTTGGAAAGAGTTCAGAGAAGGGCTACTAAACTGGTTCATGGGTTGAAGAATAAAACTTACCAGGAAAGGTTAAAGCATCTTAACATGTATAGCTTGGAGGAAAGACGTAACAGGGGATATGATAGAAACATTTAAATACATAAAGGGAATCCACACAGTAAAGGAAGAGAGTATATTTAAAGGAAGAAAAACTACCACAACTAGAGGACATAGTCTAAAATTATTGGGGCAACGATTTTAAAGTAATATCATGAAGTATTACTTTACTGAAAGGGTAGTGGATGTATGGAATAGCCTTCCAGCGGAAGTGGTAGAGGTAAACACAGTGAAGGATTTTAAGCATGCGTGGGATAGACACAAGGCTATCCTAGCTATAAGATAGGGAACTGGTGACTAATAAAAGTATTTAGAAAATTGGGCAGACTAGATAGACCAAATGGTTCTTATCTGCCGAAACATTCTAATGTTTCATGCCCCCTCCACATGTTTAGCCCGATTGGCTCTTAGTAATTAGTGACTTAGAAGTTAGATAAGTACCATCACTTAATCCCTTCTGTTCAGGAGTTTGTTACTGGAACAATAAATGATATACAATATTCATGCCAAAATTTTGCCTGAACTAATCAGAAAAAGAAATCTAAATACAGTTCCCACTTCTAACCATATTCTTACAGTAATGGAATATACTTCCAGTCCCCTCCTGACAAAACTATTAATTCTCCATTGCAGTATGATAAACAGAAGTCTGACAAGCCTCACTTTATGTATGTACCATGGTGACATTCTAATACAAAATGTTATGTAACTGCTTATTGTTTGGTTGTCCCCTCAAGTGAGTTTGTGAGCGTGGATAGTAATTTAGACTGAGCTTTGGATGTTGTCAGTTATAGATGTGCAGCACTGAGTAGGGACAAACATGCATTGCCAACTTTAACCTTCCCCACATGGCTCAGACAGTACTCAAATCTTTAATGATTGAAACAAAAGCCCCTCAAACTGTGCACTCATTGGATGGATATTAACTGAACATTGCCCCATGTCAACTAGGTAGAAGAGAAATCCTAAAAGGAAGACATTTGTGGAAACTGGAAGATTAAAGGGCAAGTGAAAGTACTGTATTACCCATGTTGCGACAATTAATTTATCATTGTAGGACTTTTTTCGACAATTCTAAAATGCTTTTGCAAATAACGGAAAAATAAATGATTTTTTCTGTAAGAAAACTTTAGCCACATCTCAAATACTCAAAATACTCTTGCATGTCATTACTTGTTAAAAGCACATAATCTTGCCAGAAATACATTGTTTTTTCTAAGCCCATTATTGCTTTAACAGTTTAATCACAAAACATTATATTATTCAGCAATCTTGTACCAAATGGGGTTTATTAAATAGAAAGAATGCTTCCATCTTTATTAAAGAGGAAAAATTTTGGGTATATTGCATAATGAATACACAGAGGTGTATAGCTGATGCATACAGTATAATTCAACCTTTGACATGCCAAATGGTTAGCCGAATAACAAGGCTTATAAGTTAGAAGGGAAAATATGTCCTGCATTATAACCCTTTCTATAGTCTGAAGGCTTGAAGGTGTGGGCGGGGCTTATGTCAGGGGTGTGTATTCTCTGCACCTGTCAGGTTTGGTCTCCTGCTGAACCTCATGTAACTGTGACATCATTCCTGGCCTTTTATAAGGAGTTACCCTGATGGGTGACAAGTACAGAAGGACTTCCACCATCAGGAAAGATCAAGCAAGGCTTGACATACCATCTCACTGCAACAACTGTAAGTATGTACAATCAGATAGTGTAACTGTTTGCTAATGGGATAAGGAATTAGATTATAGGTAATATTTAATTGTTTTACCTGTGAAATGGTAATAATATAATGCTGTTCATTATTATTGCTGCTACACGTTTCTTTTAGATGTTGGATCGATAAGCTTTGGTTTATATCTATTGTGTATCTGCCTACATGTATTCTGGTTAATATGTATTGTATGAAAGCATCCTTCCTTTTATAGTGATCATTGTTTAGAGCCTTCTCTATAATTAAACATGATCTGTTTGGGGGACTGCAATATGTTTAATCATATATTATTAATTCATCAGATTCAGCTGCACTGTTCTATAGAGATAGGTTACAAGCATACAATGAAACATTATATGAAGTATAACAACATCCATATAGATACATACAGATGCAACCCTCTGTATTTCATTATAGTATACATGGCAAATCTTAAAGGTGTAATTTTTTCATAGTATTTTAATAATGTGGTTTTTAGAACAAAGAACTCTTAATATCACCCTTTTTTAAACCCTTAACTATACCAGTTGTTATTTGTCACAATCTACCTTCAGCTTTTTAAAAAGTGAAAAATGTTTTCAGTAAATATTTATATATAATATATGAAATAGTTAAAGAGGTAAGTTAATCAATGCATTTCCAAGGCTATGTTAATCAACAAAAAGATATGTAGTCCAATGGGCTCAATTAGCAGATTTTTCTTCCGTCTCTGGTGCCTCAACCGAGGAATCTCCCCATATCCAACATGTTAGTAAACAGCAAAAGAATTCTGAATGCACTCAGATTCCAGACCCAAAAAATGGGATAAAAAATGTTGTTTCTTTATTTCAGATCCATGGACCATTAAAATCATTAAAAATAGTAGAAATGTTTTTCTTTTTAAGTTTGTTTTGTTTTGTTGTTCCCTCTAGTGTTTCTAATTTTTATATTGTGTTCATTTTTCTGTATTATTAAAAATTCTTCTTCACTAAAAACTATATTAAAAAAAAAATAGAAAATAGCAAAAGTTATCAAAAAAATAGTATACATACTGGTTCACAAACATCCTCAGCGTTTGAGATTGATTGCTCATATCATTTCGGCTAGTAACCGCTTGTAGGCAAACGCGTTTCACACGCTTGTACTTTATCAGAAGCTGCCTCAAACTGAAAGAACTACAGACTTATTGATAACTTTTGCTATATTCTACTATGATTTTAATAGTCCATGGACCTGAAATAAAGAAACAACATGATTTATTGCAGTGATATATGGTCTGTTTTTCACAGCAGTCCCTTCAGCCATACTGTAACCTTTGACATATATGTTCAGAGATATTAAACAGTAGCCAACATGTAGCCCCTCAGCACTTCTTAAACGACAAATTCTATAATGCCAGTCTACACCCTGTGAGATTAACATAATGGGAAAATCAAAGTTTGAGATAGGGTTGGCACCCAGCTGGGATTTTACTGGCAGGCTACTAAAAACTTGGCTTGAGACCATTGTGAAATATCTAGGGGCAAAAGTATGACCAGTATTTTTTTAAGGAAAGGCGGAAACTGTAGCTTCAGTTATTCAGCACAGGATATGCCTGTGCTAGACAATAGCAGACTGACTGGATATACTGGGATGTTTGACTCTCTTGTTTGAGAACACATGGTTTGTCCTACAGCATCTTCCATTCATATCCCCAACAGAACTAACAGCAGCCTTTGCTAAGATGGTTGGACTAAGACCTTCTGACATCCCTCCTACACCCGTCGTAAAGTTTATTGGTGCAGGAACAGCCGCCTGCATAGCTGATCTCTTCACATTCCCACTGGACACGGCAAAAGTCAGGTTACAGGTAAGATGGATAATTGAATCCACAACACTTTGTCAGTGAAAACTGCCAGGATGTCATCACAAATATAGACCGTTGTATTTCTAATAATCGTCTCAGGGTTTATTGATGTAATAGAGTCTCTAATAGCTAGCAGCACCTTAATTGTCTAAAGCAGGGGTGGGGAACCTGCAGCCCTTCAGATGCTGATGAACTACATCTTCTGTAATGCTCTTTCAGCTAAGAGGCTGGGAAAATAGTATGGGAAATGTAGTCCCATATCTAGAGGGCAGCAGGTTGCCTAACCCTGGTCTAAAGAGTGCAATCAGCAAAGCAAGTGGGAACCACTATTTGAACCTCTACCCTGAGCACTCTTGTACTAGAAAAATAACATTTACTCCTGTGTCACGTTCACATTCTCCTTATTCTTCATCAAGCCTTGTCTTGGATACTTTCATTTATTCAATTCTTTAACAGCACAATTTCACTTTTCTCGTATCTATTTCAACTACATTGTTATATTTATATTCTCAAATCTATACTTTTTCTTTTACATTCTATATCTTTAACACCCAATAATAAATGGATTAACCATCGTCACATTAATGTTGATTTTAGATTCAAGGTGAATCTGTAGTAGCCGGGGCAGCAAACGGAATTCGGTACAAAGGAGTCTTTGGAACAATAACCACCATTATAAAAACAGAAGGAACCAAAAGCCTGTATAACGGATTGGTGGCGGGACTCCAGAGACAGATGAGCTTTGCATCGATTCGGATTGGTCTATACGATCCAGTCAAAAATTTCTACACCAAGGGGAGAGAAAGTAAGTATCACTAGCTCTGGAAAAAACAGATACTGCTGAACTAGTTTTGCCTGCATTTTCTTCAGAAAAATACTGGCTATGCTATTGCCATGCTAATTGCTTAGCAGCTGGGTGGTAACTAGACTGAGTACAACACAACTCAAAGAAGCATTGTATGTTTGTGGCGTAGTATTGGCTCATTAGTCATCATTTTGTATCTTTTATTCACAGACGCTGGGATCGGTAGCCGAATACTGGCTGGGTGCACCACAGGAGCATTGGCTGTCACTGTTGCACAACCTACAGATGTGGTAAAAGTCAGATTTGAAGCACAAGTCAGTCTACGTGGGGTTAAGAAAAGATACAACGGCACCTTGGACGCATACAAAACCATTGCCAAGGAAGAAGGAATGAGGGGGCTGTGGAAAGGTACCCACATAAACTAGTGCAAAAGAAACAAAACATAAATTAGTTTCCTAATGGTTGAATGTTATCAAACTTAAAGGACATCTAACCTTAACTCTCAATTATGTCCCCTCTGCTCAAAATGAGTGCAAAGAGACCCCCATAAGACAAGCATGCGAGACCCCGCTCTGATTGACACTGTCAGCGCATGCAAGACTCCCCACCTAAAGATACATGTTTGGTTTACTTGGGACAAATGCACACTATTTTCTCTAAGGAAGCAAGGGCATTAAAAAAAACAAAAACATTTTTATAAAGACTTTAGTCGTCCTAATAATATTCCTATGCATTTTTAACTGGATTACTTTCATGTACATGCAGGAACATTTCCAAATGTGACAAGAAATGCGATTGTGAACTGCACTGAACTGGTGACCTATGATCTGATAAAAGAGAACCTCATTCACTATAAACTGCTGACAGGTAAAAATGAAAACACTTCTCCCAGCATGCACTGCAATTCATACCCTACTAAGACAGAGGCAGACTATTTTATGGTTTGCATGGACACTGGTTAGTGTTTAACCTTAGTATCAATGTTTGTACTCTCAGGTTTTCTTGGTGTATAATTAGATGTATAGGGCTTGCTTCCTCAACACTTGGCTGTTTTACTAGGTAGCAGATGATGCTTCATATAATTATTGCAATTGGCCACGTACACAGTGATAGAGAGATGTCAGTGAGATGCTTCACACATCTATGTGTATTTTTCACATTTCAGCACTTAAAATATTCCATTTACAGCTTGAAAACCTCTCTTCATATTTTAGCAAACAAAGAAAATGGGCTTTTTACAATGACCTGAGTTAATTTATCTCAGGTCATTGTATACCAGTGACTGCAATAGAGCATTCAGTGTATATTAAAAAAACTGTGGTAACTCATGCCATTGAATAGAGCACATTGTCTAAAAAGTGATAGCATTCTTCAATTACATTTTTTTTTTGTGTGTATGTCTTCTAGATAATCTTCCGTGCCATTTTGTGTCAGCTTTTGGAGCTGGTTTCTGTACAACTGTTATAGCCTCTCCAGTGGATGTTGTAAAGACCAGATACATGAATTCACCTCCAAACCAATACAAGTCTGCCGTTAACTGTGCATGGACCATGCTCACCAAAGAAGGACCTACAGCATTTTACAAAGGGTAAGGACATTTCTCCATATTTTAGGAAATTATGTATACCGCCCAATCAAAAGCAAATAATTCATGACAAAATATAGAACATTGTTCCACAGCCATCTTCCAAAACGAGCCAGTTATAATTCTTATGTCACCCTCATTTACATGGATCTGTTACCTTTATTCATGAAAGAGGGAATTGAGACAGGAATTACAAACTTAAGGCCAAAGTAGCAGAGTTGGAAAAAATCTCCTATTCAGTTGGCCTTAAGTTTGAAATTCCCTGAAATTCTCACTTTCATGAATACAGTCCCAAATCTATTTTGAAAAAAGGGCAGTCACCATTCCAAGAAGGTGTCAGGTTAAAGGAGTCAGTTGTTGAGGTCTTATGTATAAGAGAGATTTCCCCCCTTTTTTGTTAGATAGATATATATATATATATATATCTATCTATCTTCCGAATATCTTTCTGTGAACCCAACAAATACTTTAATGTTTATTTGAATTGTTTTTTTTTTTTTAATTTTTTATAACCAGTTCAATTTAAAAACAGATTTATTTTTTTTACCTACACAGATTTGTCCCTTCATTTCTCCGGCTGGGTTCCTGGAACGTAGTAATGTTTGTGTCCTATGAGCAACTGAAGCGGGCCATGATGATGTCACGACAGAGAATAGAATATGCTGTGTGATTCTACAGTGCTGAATTATGGAGCAACAGTTTGATCTTGGATCCATGTCTACTATGGACTAGGCTAGGCTAGGCTTACATAACGGGACTGTGTGCAGAGCTGTGTTTCAAATGGCATCCAGTACGAGTAAGAAAAGAGCAGTCACTGTCCCCGGCTTGTGCCATTCCTAAAACAACCCTACCAAATGTACCTGGTCCATAACTGGCACGACGTTGCAAATAACACCTTGCATGATATCGTATACATGTAGGAGGCAAGACAATTTGAATAAGATATGTTTAATATGTTCTTCTATTTTAAATGGCTTGAGCCATTAATTAGTTCCAGTTTAAGAAAGGGTATTTTGGGGATTATTGGTGTTGGCCCAAGTCCTAATCCTGACATATTTTTAGGAAACTAAATTCTCTTTAACATTCTCTTAAACTGTAGTGCCTAGAGTGTTTGGGATAGAGAGTTCATAAAACTATATAGAGGAAACATATGTTAGCTGTATACAGAGGGCAAAAGGCACAAATGGGCAAAACATTTTTTGCACAATATTCATGAAAACATACATGGCTCAGCAGGCTAATGTATTATCTTTAGTATCTGTGCGATCCTCGGGGTTGCAGGTTGAAATCCTGGCAGGGTTGACTCAGCACTTCAACTATCCAAGACAGATATAAAGGAGTACAATTATACTGGAAATCAGAAACTCCCCAGAAAAAAAAGAGACCATTTTATTGTACCCTTCCCAGTTATTATTATTTTTTTTACTGATATTGCAAGTCTTTTCCCCACAGTTTAAAAATGTAAACTTTAACATTGAAAATGCACTTTATACCAATGTATTAGGTTTCTGTGGACACAGAAAGATAAAGTCCACCAGCAATGGAAGGCTTATTTAACATTTATCCTGTTAATGTAAAAAACAATTAAAATGATAAATATATTCAAGCAAAACGAATATGCATTTATCATCCTTAATGAAAGATCATGAAATGTGCAATAGCTGATATTTTTTAAATAAAATATCAACACTTATGGGGTGCTGAGTTGTTTTGACTTTGTCCCTTTCCTTCTCTATGTATACTCCATTTTTGACAGTTTCGGCACATGGGTGGACCCCTAGACGTCATTGTCTATGTTTAAATGCTAGAGATTAATTATCACAGCGGTCATTTCCCCTGGAAGAATTCTGGACAAGCTCCCAGAGGAGACAAACAAACGAACAAACAAACAAACACACTCACACACTCTCTCTCGGCAGAACAAGTTTACACGTTTTCAATTTGTTTGTATTACATGAGTTGAAGCTTAAAGTACCTGGCCAACCTTAATTTGACAAGTCAGAGAATTTTTTCGAAGAAAATAAAGCTTGCTTTTAATGTTTAATTAAGTGCCGACAAACTACAGTTGAAGAATACAATATTTAATAGGATAAATGCATTTGAGCAAAATTAACAAAATGATTACAGGAAAGAAAACTGGTAAAACGTGTATATTCTGCTATTCGTGAAGTCCTTTACACAAGACAGTTTGGCCAAACTTTAGTGCAATGTCAGAGATGGACACCCGATGGCACTTCAGATATCTAATCCCATGGAATACCAGCAGTTATCACTGGGTACCATGTACTCTGAATCCAAGTGTAGGATGAACAACAAGAACAAAAATACAAAAAAAGGAAAACAGGATCAATCACAGCTGCATGGTTTTAAAATTTTACTTCAAAAGGAACACTTAAAGGATTCACAAATAAATCAAACTTTGGAGACAAAGTGTAGATAAAACATCAATTCACAGGGAATTTTATTCACATAAAAAGTATTCTTGAAGCAGATATAAATATTTATCCGTACCTGCTGTGGAAATTATGCATTTTTTCATATGAAGTAAATGTATTCAGAATTGTGATCCGGGCAAAAGTCTTAATCCAATATTGTTAATGTGCACCTGATAAGATGCTAGCGGCAATAGCAGAAACAGCAGTAATACAATAGAAGAGTCACTAGATTACACAAAAGATCTCTGGGACTTGTGTGACAGGAAGTACCAAGTGCTAAAACCAGCGTTTTAAGTATCAAGATGTGACATATCTAAACCCATTGCCAGCAATAGATTTGATGGCAGAAAACAAAACAGTAAATTGTGGATGTCAATTGAAAAGGTGCAAACCATATCCAATACACACATTAAAATATCTTCAACTTACAATTATTATAATAAGTGCTTTGTAAGGATGGTCTCCGCTTGAAGCAGCACCAGAATAAAGGATAGTAAGTGTAGGCTTCTCCCATGCAACTAGTGGAAGAATATATGGAGGGCTAATAAGGGAATCCAATGCTCCTATTAAAGTGTTAAATGTACAGTGATAGCACCTACAGTATTTGTAGACACCTATGATGAATGTATTGTATGACTCACTTTGGTTCCATAAGGTGAGGGCCTCTGGTAACTTACTGCTGGTGACCAACGCTCATCTCTATTGATGACCTAATAACAGAACGGGTTTTGCTGGCTCGTAAAATTGATACGACTTACTATATGTGTGAAGAAGAATTACAATCTGCAACACATGGGAATTATATTCAGGACATAAAAATGAGCCAAGTAAGGAATACACGTCAGGACAAAGGTGGGAAGTGATGCAGTTCCATAGAAATCATTTGAAGAGAAGTGGAGATGGAAACGTCGCTCACCCACATAAAATCTAAACAACACTGGATTGTCCATTAGCATTTGTCAAATATTTAGCAATATTAACGAATTGTGACCTCAGAAAGGTGCTCAATAGTCTTTAAATAATATTCTGTACCCCACTAACAAAATGTGATTTGCCTTGGCTATGTATGGAACGTGAGGTATTGTTAAAGGGTCAGCACAACATCAGGATCACTTAGAAGATGCTTGATCTGATCATGAAACTTCTCTCTGTATTGGTTGAAATACATAATACTCTCAGGTTCTTCTTTAAACCAAAACTTGTCAAACTCATGGACCAGATAGCCTGGAATGAAAAATAACAATAAGTAAATGAAGTGGGGAAAAGTGAACATTTATATTTTAGTCCTTAAAACATATTGAAACATAGAATGTGTCGGCAGATAAGAACCATTCGGTCCATCTAATCCGCCCAATTTTCTAAATACTTTTATTAGTCCCCCGTTCCCGGTCTTATAGCTAGGATAGCCTTGTGCCTTTCCCACACATGCTTAAATGCCTTCACTGTGTTTACCTCTACCACTTCTGCTGGAAGGCTATTCCATACATCCACTACCCTCTCAGTAAAGTAACACAATCGTTGACCCTCTAATTTAAGACTATGTCCTCTAGTAACCTTTGTCAACAACATCTGTGGTAACCAATAATCCCCAAAAATACTTCTGGAAACACCAGAAAGCTACAATAGATCTATGTTTTGAATTTTTATCGGTTAGCACCAGATATTGGAGGCACGGTTAGCTGACCATTATAACACAAATAAATTATTATCACATGACAGGAAATACAGTGTGTGTTACTCACCACAATGAGTATGTATAAAGAATTTAAAGAAAGTCATTACAATGTATTTTATAGCGCAGATTACTTACAAAAAAACTGATGGAAGCATTTTATCTTAGGGAACCCAGGAACCATGTTATAGAAATGAGACTTCAGAGCCCCACTCTTCAGTAAACTATAAGCCATTTCGGTCAGGTTGATTCCAACTATAGCATACGAATATCTGTACATACCGTAAGAAACATAAGTAAAGAAAATTAGAACATAACCACAAAAATAGATGCTGAAGTGTGGCAATAATGAAATCTTTGAGCGAGCATGCAGGTAAGGCATCGTGTTATTCATTCCATATTGATAACCATTTTAATAGTTGATATCATATTCATAAAGTCATGACGTTTAGCGTCAACTAAAAAGCGGTAATGTTAACCTACTGAGAATGCTGAGAAGAACTAAAAAGGAGGAAAAAAAAAAACTCATTAATACAGCAAAAACTAAATCTATTTTAATAGTTAAACGGACTGTTAGCAGCATGCCACATATCTAAATTGTCAAATTTACTCCTTACAGAGTTGCAAAACGTATGCATAACTAGAACCATTTAACCCCATAAGGACACGTGCCCTACAAACAAGTTATAATTGTCATGAATAAGGACATGACCAATTTAAAAAAAAAAAAAAGTGCATTGGCATTAAAAGAAAGAGTTAAATGTCCAAAAAACCCCAGTATATAGTACAGTATAATGAGAAAAGAGAAATTACAGTTAAACACACACACACACAACAAAAAAATTCCCCACAAATCTTGTCCTTTAGGGGTTAAACAATGATATACTAAGTTTCCAATTCTTCTTAGCTCATGGTTTAATGAACAACCTCTTTTCTAATAGCTAAACAACCTCCTGCTTTCTGCATTAGTTAAAGTATTTATAGACAGGAAATAGAGGTGCAAATATTACAACACACTACACTGGCTGCTTGTTAGCCTGACTGCACTGGTGACTACAGGCGTCCGGAGGAGGAGCACAGGAGGGGGCACTTGCTTCTTTCCTGGAAATTCCAACAACTCCACTGGAGCAGAAGCAAAGGAAAGAAGCTATTCCCTAGAATTCTCTCTTTATTGTAGACTGTAGTAGTTGTGGCTAATCTTTCCCACCCCTGTTATGTTATTGTAAACTAAAGTTCCAATGATGTACAGGTACATTCTGATCTGTTAGCTACTACTACCGGTCATATCATTTTCTTGTTAATGGGTAATTAACATTTGCCTCCCACCAGAACAAACAAAGGTAGGTAATGGAGGTAAGGAGGTTTTGGGGTGACAGAGGTGGGAAGGTGGGGAGGATAGTGTGCCCCCCCCAAAAAAAATAATTATCATGCAGATGCCTATGCTGCGGACTTGAGATATAGTAAAGTTTAGCAGCAGGAGTTATACTTCCTATCCTAAATTCCGTATCAGAGTGGAAATCTCAGGACAGTATTTGTCACTAAATGAACAGTCACATAAAAAAAGGTTAGAAATATAAATCCTAGGCTCACGAGGACAAACCCTGCCATACTCTAATAAAGGGGCAAAGTGCACTGTACCGTTTATACACACACACACACACACACACACACACACACACATCTTTTATCTTACCCAATTTTTGGATGATTGGAATGTAACAAGATTAGACGCGCTTCTTCTGTATAATGTTGACTGAAATACCTAGGACAAAAATATGCACATCTTTAAATGATAATTAATTTAGGGGTAAATGGGTCAAAATGATTTGATTTTTAATAATAATAATAATAATAATAATAATATTGGTAGCTCATCGTCTCCCAGTCTGTGTGTGGTGGATATGGGGGTATAATGTTAACCAGTAAGTGTTGTTAACTCCAACCCCTCCTCTGTGTATTGGTGATTTCTGTTCACATCATGCTCAGACAGCCATCATGTTAAATGACTGAATCACTTTGAATCACCTGCATCAGTGGCAATGAACCTTAAATCAGCCAAATTGGGATTCACTGCTAATGTAGCATAGAACTACAGTGTGAAATGGAAGGAGGGGTTTTTCACTAGTCATCTAATTTCTGTCCCCAAGTATTGGCAGTGGGAAAGGAAGGGGCAATTGCCACCTACACCAGTCTCGAACCTGACTCACTGGGCTGGGGTTGCACCATTTTTAAATTTTAAAAACACCATTGTATAAGCTTTGTATTTGACCTTCCAAACAAACTCCATAGGCATGTGCTTGTGGAAGAGGAGAATCCCTTGCTGTCCTCACCTTCACAGCCTCTCTCCCTTCTGCATTTCTGGATCTGATGTAGAGAAGGGGTGCTTAAAGGCCAGTGTAAACCGGATAAAAATGTGTTAAGGCCCAACAACTGCTCCGTCTTTCTATCTTTGTGTCTATTATGTTTATCAATCTAAATAGAGTGGTGAGCTTAATGGATAAAGAAAAATACTTGGAAATGACCCTACAATTTGATAATCATTCAGAATGAGAGAATATGAAGTCACTGCTCCTGATTAAGCTAGTGTCAACTAGCGAAACGCGCATCAGGAGAAGACCTCTCTAGGGCTATAATTTACTTTTGTATCACGCTGTAATTCTATTACTCAAGTACTTTCAATTCTGAGGTTCCTGCACAGAAGAGGTAATGACTAGCTGGCGTTTCATATTGGCTGGTAGAACCCGACTGATGCCAGTATAAGATCAGCCTCAATCCCTGTTCGAAATAATGCAGCTTGATCCTAAAAGTGGACAAGTTGGATGCAGGCTGGTGCAAGGCCTTAACTTATGCCAATTAAAGGGCAGCTGTTTTTCCAAGCAAATACCTTAATTTTCTTTTTTCATTTTATATTGCTCTATGTCTTCTGATTTACGCATGTTTATATTTACATGTAATATTGGTACTATTTAGGCAGTTGTGCCAGTATATATTTCATATAGGCTGTGGTTTATCCTGTAAGTCTTAGTTTTTGGCTTTCTACAATAACAGGGTATAGCAGGGTTACATTATATTATAAGTACTGTGCTTTCACAGCAAATATCCCTTGTTTTATTACAATTTTGATGTATGTGAGCTTTGCATCCTCTTTACACATTATTATAAAGATCAATTATTGGTTACATGTTATAGACCATTACTAATGACAATCCTGAGCAGATCTACTTCATATAGTTACACTGCTTCCACAAAATTTTATAAACTGGTATCCCCGAAGCTCAAGGTGTTCTATTCAGACTGATCAGTTTAAAATCACTAATTTATAAAATACCCGATATCTAATAGGGACTTAAAAACACAGCACAGGAAACAAATGTAGTCTCTTTACTATTCCAAGGGGATTTTTGGTCCATTATCCTTATTTTTTGTTGTTCTGAGGAACAAATAATTATTAGTAGAAAAAAGAAAAAAAAAATGTTGGGGGGGGGGGTTACATATGTGAGTTAAACCTTGGGAACACACGTCCCACCATTAGTCTAGGCAGTTATACGACTAGTATATGTAATACAGAGACATTGAGGCTCAGTCAACAATTTGAAATGCAATGTAAAAATATATGTCACAGCTATTTTAAAAAATAAAATGCAAATTTATAAATCCATCTTAAAAACAGAGACATAACTTACAGTAAATTTGCCAAGCCCAGCATGCCCATGCCTCGAAAATCTGTCTTAGGATCATCACCCTGAAAGCCAATATCACCCCATTGCTTGGTGATTCTGGATTTGAGTTTTTCATGTGGCATCAGTAAGTTCCAAAGCTAGGGAAGAAAGCACAGCAATAATGAATCATTTGGCTATTAATATTATATAAAAATAAGCAGTTTATACTAGAAGGGACAAAAGACGGTATTTTACAAGAAAATGATGCAATGTAATTCTACTATTCTTTATTTTTTAAAATTTAATCTTTATTAATAAATAAATTTTATTATAAAAGTGCAGTGCAGTCAACAATAAATGCATTTGAATTCCAATTATAAAAGAACAAAGTAGTTAAACCTGGAAATAAAGGAAAATAATCTTTTGGTCCCAGTGTCATCTCTGTCCTCAGATTCTGGATTATGGTTAGGGTATTATTGAGCATATATCCTCCTTCATTCCCTATTCTCCAGTGCATCCTAAACCCAAAAATTCATTAGTCACACCTACTCTAACACCAATCCATCCACACATTTTCCCTCACTCACCACTGGGCTGATGTCCGGGGGTGGAGGGTGTACGAACAACGCTTAACATACAAGTCTGTAACGCTAATGATCTCACAGGAACTCCTTTCACATATTCTACCTGTATTAAACTATCAAATCTTGATTCCTAAAATTGTATTTTGTGATCATATAAAAACTGTATTTGCTGCATTTGCAAATACATGGTATTTAATTGTATACAACAATGTAAGCATAGAATAGAACGATCTTTGGAAAAGCTTAAATAATAATTTCCTTTAGAAGAATGTTATGTCTTAATATTCTGCAAAGCTTTTGGATTTTCAGTGGGTTTTATGCTTGGTGGAAGAATCGCTCCCGTTTGAGAGGAAAAAAGAAACAAACCTATATAAATAATGGAATAATAAATTGAAAATGTTACCACAAAATATGCATTTGTTTATTTTTGATCTTGGAATACTAGAAATATTAAATTCTTACCTAAGAATTTTTTTTCCTTGTATATCTCCAGAAGCACATAAGAGACATAGCTTATACTTCTGAGATAGGGCTGGGCAAAACAAATTTCAAACCTCTATAAATAGGCTGCCCCCCCAGAGGTTCTGTGTTGTAATTAGGAAAATCTCAGATACACAACAAATATAGGCTCAGACACAAAATCTATTAGGGATAACTGTGCTACCGGTGATATACAAGGAAAAGAAATTCCAAGGAAATAATTTAACCTTCCCTTCGCCATCCCCAGTAGCACACAATAGATATACCAAAGGATTAACAGGATTAGCCAGGACACGTTTAATATCAGTTTGTCTATATCCTACAAACACAGTTCACCCACCCAAAGCTGTCTAGGTGTCTAATACTCCCATGCAGGTTAGTTCTCGGGAGAGTTAGAATCCATTACACCCAAAAGTGCTTTTGGCTCCTGGAGGAGAATCTTGCCATGAAATAAAAAAATGGGAAGAAGATCGTCTGCATCCTATCTAAGGTAGGGAAGGAAAAACACCTGACCCCCATGAGCGGGGAACCTATTTCTAGAGGTGTGTAATTTATTTTTTTCACTCTCCTCTTTCTATTGTGTGCAGTTGAGGATGGGAAGAAAATGTAACATTTTGCAAGCTCTCATGAAATCTTAAACTCTCTGCTATAACTCCCTCCTATAGAGATGCATAAGAAAGCGAGATATCAGTGATATCACATGTCTGTACTACCCCGCCAATCACTGCTGTCAAAAACAAAACAGGTAGGTGCTTCAAAACTCCAGAAGTGGAAAGAGGGGGGAAAAAGATGAAAGGGGGGCAAACAAATCATCTTACTGTAACCACAGAGTACGGTTAGAACATGAGACATGTTTGTTTACCACAATGTCCAGCAAATTGTCAGTTGCACATAATCCTGCATGAGTAAATCCATACCAGAAGCTCCTAACTAAAAGGAATGGTGTGTATAGTTACAGGCCTAACCTTGTTGTTAAAAAATGTGCTCCATTACAATAATATCAATAAAGAAACATTAAATAAAAAAAAACATTAAACCAGGTTCAACAGATGTTTCAGCATATTTTTGTTACGCATATATTATAGAGTGGCAAGCATATTAACATGGCAAATAACTGAATATATACTGGCGTGAGATGGTAAACTGCATGCTCTTCCTCACCTCAAGCAGCTGCTGCTCATGCTCGGAGTTGTCACAGTCATAGGATTGCTTTCGCACATCTTCCACATCCAAATAAAGCTTCTTGTAGCCGGAGATCTGTAATAAACATATCCGCAGGTTTATCTGAATCCTGAAACAGAGAGATTTTGTAAATATTCCAGATACCGAAATAAAAAGTAAGTGCATACATATAATGCAGTGTCAGGCTTAACTTCTATGATTAAACGATTTATGGGTCAGTGGAATATATTGCTTTGCTTGCAAACATCGACCCGATTTACAAAACTATATATGACCATATGATTAGCTCAGGCTCTCCAGAAGTTGTTGGGACTACAACTCTCATAATTCTCTGCCAGCCTGAAACTTCCAAAGCATTGTGGGAGCTGAAACAGTCCAACAGCAGCAAGATGAGCAGAGTTAAACACCAAGATAATAAGACGATAAAACCTACAAAGTAGTATATTACCAGCACTGTATCACCAAAATAAAGAGAAGGAAAAACCAGACCATAGATGTTCTCGATGGTTATCCACAAAAGAAAACATACATATACAGAAATACTACCATTAACATTTTATATCAGGGTTTGTCAGCAACTTTCTAACAATCATGACGATAAAAGCCACAGTTTAAAAGCTGCTAAATTAATAAAGATCCTTTCTTGTGAATTACACAAGTACAGTAATATGAATACATTGTTAAAAAGTTTACACAGAGATCCACTTCATGCACATAACAGCGAGTGCTTGTGAATTTAAAAAAAAAGAGGTATAACAAAAAGAAAAAAATCATACTTTTTATCTTTTTCTAAATTTATCTTCTTTTCTTTAACTATATCAGCCACACATTGGTCCACTTCATCTTCAAAAATGTTTATTGCACGTTGGAGGACCTGTTTAACAAAACATAACATGTAAACAATAAAATCAGATGTTTACTTTAGAAAAGCACAGTAATCAAAATACAGACATTAACAATTTAGATTATCAAATTTAAAAAAATCACTTTTCAGGCAGGTAATGGTGAAGAATAGCTTGTAGCCATAGAAAAATGTTTGGTTATTTAGCAGCAATACAAAAGCAGTTCAGAATAAAGTTTAAATTAACTTTATTAAAAAGTATAAATTTATAGGGATAATGAGAATATGGGCCGTTATCATTTAGTATACTTCGCTTTTTTGAAACACTTTAAAATGTGTTTCTTTTCTCCCAGGCTTTATTCACCAACTACTGATCCAGAGTCAGTGAAGGCTACAAACCTCATATTTGTGAGTAAAATAACCCGTTTCTGATAAAACCGTCTTACAAATGTTGTACAATTTGTAAAGCATTTGTGTTTAGCAGTCATTTTTTTCTCTCCCATTTACTGTACAAACACAAATTAGTGTCAAATTGAGGTCTGACTAGAAGACTGGGATCCAGGTCCCCCGCAGAGCAATGCAAGCATACATCCTCCACTGCTGCCCGGCACGTCCGTCGGCACTTATATGACGGAAGCCGAGCGGTCGTGTGACCTTCTGGCGGTCTGTCATAGAAGTCCCGGTGGAAGTGGGCCAGCATTGGGCAAGTCTGGGGGAGGGAGGGGTGGAGAGGCAGCATTGGGCAAGCCTGGGGGGTAGGGGCAGCATTGGCAAAACCCTGCTACATAGATTCTAATATTTGCCCTGAGTTTCCAAATACACAATGTTTTAACTTTTAGAGCAATAAGTACAATTATTAGCATTTTTCTATTGCAAAAATAAAACATTTTCTTCAAAATGACATGAATCTCAGTAAATTGATATTTAAATTGCAAAGAGTTAATGCCAAACACCACCGCAATATGTGTTCAGCAACATCTCCTGACTACAGTGACACCACCCAGGTTTGTTGAATTGTTTGGGAGCTACAAGCCACATCCAGTGCTGTATTTACCGCGATAGGGCGGCAGCGCCCCCCAGCACTGAAATTTTTTTTTTTTTTTTAAAGAAAAAAAAAAACCTGGCCCTTAAAAAAAAAAAATAGATAAAAAAAAAAAAAAAAATAGATAAAAAAAAAAAAAAAAGACCGCGCTTGCAGGCAGAGACGGAGGTGAGAGGGGATCGGAAGATCCCCCCTCACCATCACTCTGCCTGCCAGGCTGCATGGGGAGCCGAACAGGCAGCACAGAGAAACCTCCATGCAGCCTGTTTGGCTCGCCGTGCAGTGTGACACGGAAGTGCCGACAGTCAGGTGACGGGGAGCGCGCTGACTTCATATGCGCGCCGGGTCACGTGACCTGTTGGCACAATCGCCTGGAAGCCGAACAGGCAGCATGGAGAAGACCATGCACTAAATCTACCACCAGCATCTGCTAAGGTTTGTGCTAGTAATTTTGTATTTCTTTTTACACAGGAACTTCAGGTATGGATTCTTGTATGTCACTGCCAAACAAAACCCCAATATGTGTTCAACAACATCTCCTGAGTACATTGATACCATCCATGCTGGGTATCCACATAGAGGCAAATCAGGAGAGACTTCCCAACTCTCCAGATTGGTTGAGAGTTCAGTAGCCTTTCCTGATCGCTCAAGTGCCTCCTTCACGGAGCTCAATGTATGCGGCGGCTGCAGCAGGTAAGAAACTCTGCCTATGTGATTGTGTGTATGTGACCGTGTGTGTAATGGATTTCAATAAGAGAGTTATTTCTCTAAAACTGCTTATGTCTGGTAACAGGAGGTTCATTGTCCAAAACTGCTCATGTCTGGTAATGACTGTCTATATAATATAAATATATTATAAAATCTGAAATGTACATGGTTCTCAAGGCTTCTAATAATTGATATAATATGTGGTTTATGAGGAAAAAAAATTGTTCCCATGCCATCTTAGACAACTTGTATGCACTACTGATTAAAGAAAATATGTGTTTGAAATGGATGACTTTAAAGACAACTAACAAGTATTATTTACTTATGACAGTACCTTTTACTTATTTCAGACACAAAAAAAACGGACAAAAACAAATAAGCATCTTTCCTTACTTTGCATTTTGAGTGTTCCAAAGAATATTCTAGAAAGAAAGAAAATAAAATACTAATTATTACATTAGAGTATGAAATACCTAGTATAAAAATTATTCCAGTACTGAATTATTGTGACATTTTGTGTGACATATAATCAAATACTGTTACAGATCAACCAGATGAAAACAAAAATGAAAAATAAATATATCATTTGCAAGAAGCATATACTGCATGCAAAACTTTTATGAATAGGAAACCATGTGCTACCAAACACAATTACAAAGAACAAAATGGCTTTTTTATGCACACAGTGTCCACTACAGTGCAGCCAGATGTGCAGAATTTAAGTAATTCAAAACATCATTCCTATAAAGCTTAGGTGCCTTTCATTACATTAACATTTATATAACACCAATAACGTATACACAAATACTGAGCCCTATGATTAAAAATATGTTGACAAGCCAGATGCTTCAAATTAAATTCATCGCCATGGTTACAAAAACAAACACATACACTATAAATAAATAAAAAAAGCGCATTACCTATACTGTGTGTTCTGCGAGCACCATCCTTAGATCCATAGCAAATTCGCTGCAATTCGCATTTCCCACTGATTTGTCTCAAAAACCATTTCAGCCAAAATCGAAAGTAGTTGCTGTACAGGTATTGCCAGATGTACAAAAGCATCCTGAGAATAGATCCATGTAAAATAACAATTTAATTTCAAAATAAAAAACAGCCAATAAGCAAGAGATCATATCTTTCAACCAGTAAATAAATATTACAGTTTTTGGTCAGTAACATCGACATATACAGTTGAAGTCTAGATTATTAAAATAGTACATACTTCTCAGAAAATAATTGCGAATATAAAACTTTAAAGGACTATGTCATTCTTATACTGTGAATGTAAAGAATCCAAAAAAATTGTCTGGATATTGTGTTAGCAGAAAATTAATGTAAATTCATAAAAGAGAAATGTGTTAGTGGTGTCTCCTGTTTATGACCTCACATGTGGCTTGATATGCAAATGAACTAATTTTCAATTAGAAATGTGTCATTTGCATATCAAGCCAGAAGCCGAGGTCATACGCAGGAATCATCAATCAACAAGCAAAAAGAATAGATGGGTCAATTTTAAGCCAGCACAGCCCTTTATTTATTGGCCCATTCTTCCACGTTCTATCTGGAGTTAAACATTCACTCCAAAAGCTTTGCTTTTAACAAAAGCCACTTGACAAGCCCCCCACAACCAATGCACTGCAAACACGCATCAGTAAGCCAGTCTCCACACGAGACGCAAGTATAATCATAGCACCCAAAGAACCAAATACCACTTATCCATGAATCCAACCACCTAAAGCACTATTTGACATTAATCAAATAGATTACACCTCCGAAGGAACCCCACTTGGGTAAAAAAAAAAAGTCAGGTGTTTCCCCTCGTTTTAGATAACAGATCATGTATTCTCTTTAATTATTGTTTTACAGCAGCAGTTTGTCACTGTATTCTCCTTTTCCATCCTACTCTTATTCTCTACTCAATCCATAGGTGCTATCGTATCTGTATTACCATTATAGATCATTTCTCATTCTCTACATTCACAGTAAAGACAATGTTTAGGTGATGCAGTATCTTTAAACATGCTCAGTTATCCATCATTTTTGCATAACCAAACTTGCTCAGGCTTAGTTTTCAATATTAAATGTATAGCTGCACACTGCATTGCAAACAAGGCCAGTGAATACTAGCTTATGTTTTCAAGATCTTTTTTCAACAATTACAAAAATTTTATACAATGTGTTTTTTTTTTTTTTTTTTTTTTTTTTTAAAGGGTCAGCTTTAATATACATTTGCTCAACAGTTTTTCCAACCTGGAATTATGCTTTATATAAAATCACAGTCAGCACAAGCAAGTGCAATTATATGTATTCACATTGGCATAAAATCAAACACTGGGATTTCAATTTGTCAGTTACTAAATAACTAAAGTTACAAACTAAAATGAAAACACAGCTTTGTCAGCTTTACCACCATACTACACAGTCACTCCAGAGAATTACAACACATGCAGTTACAGATATTGGAGCCGGTGAGGTTGTTATTGTGGGGTAATTTAGAAACTGCCTAAATGATGTACACAATGAATAACAGTCGCGATGTACAGACTGTATTTATCCTTCATCAAAGGCAATACAGAACAAAGAAATTAGCATTTGATCTGAACCAAGCCAAGTCTCTTGCTGAAAGTTACCATTACACGTCAAACGATCCGGTGTGGTTATAAGAGAAGCAGGCTGCAACCGGACTAAGAACGGACATGGCACATAGTTGGAAAGTTTATAACAGGTGGGACTTCATACTGTCAGCTTCCGATAACCAGACTTCATGTCACTCACCTGGCTTGGTTTACCCTCCTGCCCGTACAGGCCCAGCTAGTTATCCTATGGCTACGCTGTGATACATCTACACATATAGTTACAGTAGTCTGTGCTATCAACAGCGACTCCACGTCACGTGGACACACACATATGACGACACTCAGTGGCGTCTGACGGCTGGTCTCCATGGAGATGGGAAGAGTTAGTGGCAGCTGCCGGATGTGACGGGCGGTATTTAGACGTTTAGCTACGCGGCTAGGTTATTCCCTTTATGGGCCATAGAGCCCAAACAGCAGCAACATAGTGTAGAGTTGTGACGCTTTATACGTATATAAGGCATTTCAGAGGGAAAGAGCTAAAAGTGAAACAAAATATTGAATTTAAAGGTCTACTCAATAAAGAGGTATTTGAGACAGGAATTTCACACTGTAGGTAGAGTTGCCACCTTTTCTTAAAAAAAATACCGGCCTTCTTACTGTCTCCATAGACTTAACATTAGCCTGATGCCAGTTTTTTTTACCTGCCTGCCGGTAAAATACCGGCCAGGGGGCAACCCTAACTTTAGGCCTCAGTAGCCGAGTTGGAAAAATTCTCCCATTCAGCTGCTTTGGAGAATTTTTCCAACTCGCCTACTATGGCCTAAAGTTTGAAATTCCAGACCCTCCAACAGTCCTGTGTTGCTGCAATTCTGTGGTCCTGATCACATTCACCGGACAATGCCTGCAACGCATCTGTAGCATTGTGCACATGTGCAGCAGGGGCGATCATGCCTCTGAGTGACAAGCGTGCTGCCAGCCTACCACGCTTGTCACTTGGAGGCAGGCACGACGTCTCTCGCCAGCACACAAACCCCCGGAAATACACAAATTACATCCAAAGGGCGACGCCAGCTACGAATTAGGGGTGGGCGCCACCTGCAGGCTGCTCTTGGAACTCTACGAACCCTCCAGTTTCTGACCCTCGGTTGCTAGGATACCATTGTGACGTCACTTACGTAGACAGTGTTGCTCCGGTAACAGAACGCGGAATATGCCGCTACCTTGAGAGCCCACGATTTTGCTTCAGACTGTGATCGTCTTGACGAGACACAACATGCTGCTTAGCCAGAGGACCAGACCCCGATACAGGAAAGTCACAGGACCAACCCCTCACTCTGTGGCGATAGTAAGACAACAGCAATCCAAATATTCCTCAAGCCGGCCAATCGATTATTTCATTTTTGAAAACCGATGCCAGGATGAGATTCGGGACCGGCTGCTGTCCTTCACAAAGGAGGACAAGTCTGAATCCGCAAAGAGCAAATGGAAGAGGATGACCGATTCTAAAATAATGCACAACACAGTGCAGAGAAAGGTCTCAGAGACGATGGAGGCATACAAGATACATATGAAAGGGAGACGAGAGAGACTCAAGGCCTTGCTGGAATCTGAAGAAATGGAGCACATGAAGGAGATGGAAGCTATGAAGGAAACCCCCCTGGAGAGACAGGCAAAGATGAGAGAGAGAACCAGGAGCTTGAGAGCAAAAAGAGAGCAGGAGAGACAGGCCATAGTTACTGAGAAATGGGAGCAGCAGTTCAGGGAGCACTGTGAGGAGCTGCGATCTCTGAAGTCTCATGTTAAGTCGAATGAGGTGTGTACGGAGAGAATGGCTCAACTGGTGCTGAAAGACCAGCTGAACAGACAACGCCAGGAAGAGGAGAAGTTATGTTACTGATGTGATACCCGATTTCCGTCCATAATTACATAGAATAAAAATAGGAAGTTGGAAGCAATAACCCTTTGTCTTTTAAAATATTTTATTGAATATAAATAAATATAGACAATGTATAAAAACAGCTTGATAATCCATAATAAAATCAGAGTAAATAAAGTTAAATGTAAATGCTTGCAATAAGCAAATACAATCACATACCCTCCTTGTTGTTTACAGGTTAATCTTTCATTCTTGTGTTAATGCTGTTGCATCAACATAGTCTCCTCATTCTGTGTCAACAAACTAATAATTGGTGTTTATATAGATTTTAGATAACCTTACTTCCGGTCATTTATGGACAGGAAAAATACCATATGATACATTAAAACAGTTTGAAGCAACAACATTTTCCACTGTAAGTAACAAGGTGGAAGAAGGAGGGAAACAAAACCTGTCATTTCTAAAAGTGCCCATAACACCCTCTCCTTTAACTATGGATTTCTTTACACAATAAAAACAAGTATTTTTTTTTTTTAAGCACAAATTTTGCATTTTATAAATAAGTTAATTTTAATAGCATGCTATAGCTTGTTATAATACATGTTATATTGATATTGCGATCGAAGAGGAATTTTGGGAACGCCTCTTCTTTTTGATAGCGGAATCTTGGAAACACCTACTTCTCGCTGGCAGACACGCATCGACATCAGGTGCTGTTGTGCTAGAGATGTTAACAGGTAAAATCTGCAGAAAATCTTTAGATTTGTTGTACTGTTTATAATAATTATAGATGGAACAGTAACACAGATATTCTTTCTGGTGTTTTGTTTAGGAATAAACAACCCAGTATATGAGTTAGATATGTAAGGATTATTTAAATCGGCAAAGTAATTGCTGTATTTGTTCACAATAACATGTAAAGTTACATTTTCCTGTTCCTGGTAAAATGTTAAATATTAAAAGTTGCTATCCTGTTGCATTATATCCAGAGATTAAATATACAGTTGAAAACACGTAAATATGATATTATTCATTCTTCATTTTTCTCCTAGTGAGAAGACAAATTATCCTCCAGTAGTGTTGAGCGAACCCGAACCGCACTGTTCGGGTTCGTACCGAACATTACGACTTTTGGACCCCGGACCCGAACACGGACATTTCACTGTATGTTCGGGTTGGAGTTCGGGGTTCGGCGATTTAATGGTGCGTTTTGAAAGGCTGCAGGGCAGCCAATCAGAAAGGGCATAGCATTACATACATATACATTGTATGTAATGCTATGGGCTTTCTATAAACCGAAATAGAGTCCCCATTCATACGATTAGGTCAAGTGACCTATTCGTATGAATGGGGACTCTATTTCGGTTTATAGAATAGCAATAGCATTACATGTATTACATAAACCGAAAGTCTATAAACCGAAAAAATGGGGACACTCTTACCCATATTTTACTTAATTTTGCAGACCACTAGCCCTTTCCAGTACTTTTTTAGAGGCATTTTAGTGGCCAAAAGTTCGTGTCCCCATTGACTTCAAGGTGGTTCGGGGTCAAGTTCGAGCACGGACCCGGACATTTTTTCGAAGTTCGGCCGAAACTGCCGGACCCGAACATCCAGGTGTCCGTTCAACTCTATCCTCCAGGTTACAATCAGTAAAAATATAATAACTATTGTTATCATCATTGTCTTAAAATACCAAAAACTGTTCCAATAACATTTTACCATTATTTGTTAAAGTTTTAGTTACCTGTAGAAATATATTGCCCACTGTAGGTAATATCGGATGAAGGGACTTACCTATTTCTGACAAGCAATGTAGGAAATCACATTTGTGATTTGAATACTCAGCAAGGTAAATATTATTTGTTAAAGTAAGTGGCTGGTTGGTGGAACTCACGGTGAATTAAAATTTTTGCAAATGAGCCAAGAAGGCACACTGTATGGTACTTTAAGAGAAATTGGAGTGATATATATTTTAACTGTGTCTATCAACTTGTATATTTGTATGGGTGGTCTTAACCTATTCCCATAACAAGACTTATCAGAATCTGTTGTAACTATGGCTGGTTGAAAGAGTCTAGGACACTTCAGCGTGGCGACTTCATTGCTGACAGTTCAGCGCGGAAGTTAGAACGCTGAACTGTCAGCAATGAAGAATAACGCGGTCGCTTCATCGCGGACGCGGCTATGTAAGAGCTGACAGTTCAGCGCTGAACTGTCAGCTCTTACAAACGTACAAGTTAAAATACCCCCCCCTAATAAATGAATCCCCCCAAAAGTACCCCCCAAACCCTAATACTAAAATTAACCCCAAAACCCAATACTAACATTAACCCCAAAACCCCAATACTAAAATTAACCTCCGAACTCTAATACTAACCCCCGAACTCTAATACTAACCCCGTAAATCCTAATACTAACCCCCGAACCCTTATACTAAAATTAACCCCCCCTAAACCCTAATACTAACCCCCTAAACCCTAATACTAACCCCCGAACCCTAATACTAACCCCAAACCCTAATACTAAAATTAACCTCCTAAACCCTAATACTGAAATTAACCCCGAACCCATAAAACTAATTTTAACCCCCTGAACCCTAATTAGAACCACCCTAACCCCCAATACTAAAATTCTAATTCTAACACTCTATCTTCTAACTCTAACACATTAAAACTCACCTTTAGCGATGAAATCTCCCGCGACGAGCTGTCGTGTGGTGAAGTGACGGCGGTGAAGCGGCTGCACGGATGCAGCCGCGATGAAGTGTCCCATCCCCTGGTTGAAATGGGGGTATGTTACAATTAGAATATGAACAAATAATTGATCCATTGCTTAGTGGTTCATAATACAAATAATCACTTTCTACTGGTTTAATATTAATTAAACAATCAGTAGATTTGGCAGGGTTATTACCACAAGGTATCTGTACCTTTAAATCATCACAAACCAAATAACTTTTCTAGGTATTAAGAAACAGACAAATAAAATATTTGATCACATGTGTTTGTGATATCTTGATATGGATGTTGAATTGTCATTTTGGACATCTTTTCACCCGTTTGCAATAGGTGACCATGGTTATCGATTTCCCAATTTGTTGTGTATATTTCACCTGGAAGGGTTAATTCATAATACATTTTTACCTCCCACTGACTGACATTAGCTTTGGCAGTCTGAAAATGTTGTGTCTCTTTTATATCATAACCAAAAGCTTGTGATATGTGGAGCAAAGCTTCTTTTTGTCTTTCAGTTAAATCTAACTGTTGAAGTGCATTATTTATGTTAATCATGAATTGTGTCAATCATACCACTCTGTAAGCTAAAACCAATAGAGCAGTGGTAGTCAACCTTTTTCTACCTACCGCCCACTAATGCATCTTTCTTGATGGAAAAATGTCCTTACCGCCCACCAGTTTTCGCGCAAGCGCGGAATATTTTTTAGAAAGGAGGGTGTTTTAAAAAAAATAAATGTACGTACATTTATCTTTTTATTTCTACTTAATGCATGTTTATAATGTTTTTAACTTTATAAAGTTTAATTAGAAAACAATAAATTAAATTGAAAGCTTTACTAATGAGATCCTTGAGGCTGATGCTGCGAGACTAAATATTTGAAATCTGGTTCGATTTTCGTAAGGAACAAACGAAGGTCTCCTCTTTCAGTGATATTCAGACGGTTTCTCTGTTTGCTCATAATATGATTAACAGCACTAAAGCCTGATTCTACAAGATATGTGGTAGGGAAAGGTATCAATAAATTGAACATCATTTTCCACATATTTGGATATAACACAGGCATTTTTTTATTTTGCCAGAGTTTTTGGTATCCACCACTGCCAAAATTACATTTACTCTCTTCGTCATATTTAAGTTCTAATAGTTCTTCTTGGCAAGTTATATCAACTTCAGCAACATTTGCTGTAAAAGGATTTATCATCCAGTCATGCACCTTTAAGTTCAAAATATCTTGAAATCGTTTTTCCATATCCAATTTAAGTTCCTTGAGGTGGCTACTGAACCTTTCAATATCCCTCGGAGTTACATCATTGTTTATAGAGGACAATTCAGGAAACTGATGAAATTCTGTCTTGAAAATATTATGACGGAGAAGATCAAGCTTTTCGATAAATAATGACACAATATTTTTGCAACTTATAAGAGTTATATTGGCTCCTTGAAGCTGCAAATTAATTTCATTAAATCTCTTGAAAATGTCTGCCAAATAAAAGGCATAATTCTTTATGTTTTTTAACTGTTCATACAGACCAGCCTCATTATCACTTTCAAAAAACTGTATGACACTATCAAATAATGCAACAAAACGAGTCAAGCATGTACCCTTTGAGAGCCATCGAACTTCTGTATGTAAAAGTAACCTAATAAACTGCTCGTTATTGTCCTGGCACAGCTGTCGAAACATTCTATCACACTTGGCATTAGATTTTATCTTATTTACAGCTTTAATTATAATACTTAATGATGAATGGAGACTTGTACTTAAATGTTTTCCTACAATATGTTGTCTGTGCAGAACACAATGAATACACAAAACGTTTGGCACTTCTTCCTTCAAGTAAGCAACAAACCCACGATAGCGGCCTACCATTGATGGTGCTCCATCAGTAGCACATGCAACCATATTGTTCAAGGGTATATTGTTTTTTGCAAAGTTTGATTTCACAGCATCAAATATTGATGATCCTTTTGTATCTGTAATCAGATTGACAGTGAATAGCATTTCTTCTTGCAATGTATTGTTTTCATCAAGGTACCGTACATATGTCATCAGTAGAGCATTATTATCTGCAATGACAGACTCATCCAATTGTATAGAAAATGACGAATTTTGGAGAATACCTATAAGTTTATTTTCAACATTAGCCCCCATTTCATCAATGCGTCTCTTTACTGTGTTATCATTAAGGGGCAATGTTTTTAAAACTTCAGGTATATCCTGATGCATTACTGTTGAGATAAATTCTTTGATAGAGGGTATTATCAAAGTTTCTCCAATATTATGGCTTTTACCACTTTTTGCAATTAAGCGTGATATACGATAAGCTGCAGTTAATCCATCCTCATTCTTTGCATGTTGTTTTTGAAAGGATGTAGCTATTGTTGAACGATTTTGAAATCTTTTATAGATTTCTTGAAAATATTCAATGGGCTTATCTTTATCTTGCGAATGCTTTGTAGCAAGATGTTCTCGCAATCGACTTGGCTTCATTGCTTCATTAGATAAGGTCTTGTGGCACAGTAAACACATTGGAAGCTGTTTATTTGTAACAGAGTCAATGAAACCCATCTTCAGGTAAATAGCCACGAGCATATTTCTTTTTTCCGACATGGGTTCTAAATTTGTTTCACAATTTAACAACTACTTTTACTCTTACGTTTTGATCTGCACTCCACATAGTGCTTTTTTCCCTCCTCTTTTCCCTTTTATTACTAACACCAAAAACAATGCTGTATTAGGTGCCAATTTTTACCATCAAGTCACCATCAAAAGAAATTCCTTTTCTTGCCTGCTTCTTTACCTTCCTTATAGTATATCACTATATTAAGGATCTCTTTTTCCTTTTTTTTGTTATTTTCTCCTTCCCTTACTTATTTTTTTCTTTTATTTTACAAGAAAACAAAACTTAATTTATGAGCCAGACTAAACACTGCCTACTCTCCTCCTTTATTTTATCCCCTTTTCTCTATTTTTCTTCCTTTTTTTGTTATCTTTTTTTTATCTCACTCATTCTCGCGCACGTAGGTTTCCTTATGTGTGCGCTCGCATGCGCGCGCGCCCACTAGCCCGCTCGCTCAAAAGGAGGTTTTAACCTCCAAAGTCCCTACCGCCCACCTGGAATCCCAAAACGCCCACTAGTGGGCGGTAGGGACCAGGTTGACGACCCATGCAATGGAGAGTAGTTTGATTTAATAAGGATATATTTACACTTTCTTCTAAAGTTGAAACATCACTCATAACTGCAGTTGTTAGCATAATCATATGATCTTTAAGCAGTAAAATTCCATTGTGCAGCAATTCATCATTTGCATCAGAAATTCTGCCCACGTCTTGGATTGCATCTACAAGACCAGTAGTTAGAAAGGAATCTGCATTGTTAAGCAATTTCCTTTTGCTGTGTGACAGTGACAATAATTTACATTCATCTTGATGATCAGCTGGTATACTCTTATACTTTATGTATAAGAAGATATTGTTTGTAGGCCAGGCTGCTGCATATGGCATTTCGGCAATATTTTCCAATTACATTTTAGATATTCACAAGGCCTATCTTCCTTTGCTATTAACACATTCATTGTGCCAATATTTCTGTGTACATCCTGGTCCCGCACATGTATATTTTTTATTTTCAGAATCCAATTAAAGATGTTTTATGGATACTCATGCCTCATCTGATGTGACTGTCACTCACGTATGTTTGTGAGTGCATCTATTTTCAACTTTTAATTTCACATTGGTTTAGCTTTATTGCACTATTATTTTATGTGTTTAATTTAAGGTACCCACTGTTTTGCGCCAGTCTGCTTTTGTTCTTTACTTCAAAAAAAATATGACAGCTGCTGTAGCTGCCATATTGTTCACATATTCTCCTGCGAATTGGTCTTCTGGAGTATCAAACAAACACAGGCAACAATTTTAAGTCTATAATTGTGCTTATTTGTATACTTTTATAGGTTTTAAAATGCATCGTCTGAAGTAGAATATTTTATTTGCAGAAAATATTTTTCATAAGTTTGAACAAAACGTTACATTTTTCATATCCTGCCACCAGATGGCAGAATCATCCTTAAACAACTCCAAGTGGAAAATGATCTACCTTATTTCATAATGTACATTGAAGCTCAATAATTAAGCAATGTATTACTTTATTAAAAAGTGCACATTTATAGTCTAATTATGTTTAATATTTGCACAAACATCAGTGTTTACTAAATCTCACACTCCATTTTTTAGGGTTGGCCTAAGAAGATCATAACAATATCATGTACTAAAAAAAGGCAATATATTCGAGGAGCATGACGTGAGCGCAACCAGCGTCTTCACGCGATGCGGACTGGGCCGACCGCCGGGCGAGAGAAAATGCTAGATCGCACAGAAGTTTAAGCTCCCGAGAACTGCTTCACCTCCAGCAACTGAGGGAGAAAGAGCCCGGAGAAACGCTGCGCTATACCAGCCTCAACACAGCGCCAATCCTTGGACTTGCACTGTGTTGGTGCCGGCAGCTGGAGAAATTAACCTATCCCTGGGTACACGTGAGTTAAAATACAAGCGATGGGGTAACGTCCCCTCAGCTTGTTAAAGGTCTTATACAAAGTGTAAATGAATGTTCCTGCGCTGCACTTTGTTACTTACTGAATATTTTATGACTCTCGATAATCGGTGCCTAATATATCCCTTACTATCTGCTTCTAAACCCTAACAAGGAGTTTGTAAACGGTCCTAGTAATAACTGCTGGGAGGAGGGGAAACTGCTGTACGATACTTGCTGGAGCAGAGAAATTCCTATGATCCGTCAGCGTTTAAACAAGGGAGTTGGTACTCGAATCGTTGATAGCGACTGCCTTTTAAACTAGGGAGAGACACATCCCATTCCCCTACCCCCATTGCACCTACCGGACTAAACAGTGACTGGATATGTGAGACCAAAGAAAAGGGAAAGGGGAGAAGGTTGAGAACCGGATCCTACCCAGTTAATAGTTACTTGCACATTTCATGACAACTAACGGAAATTTTTTTTTTTTCACATTACTTTTGTTGAAAGCTATGTATGGTGTCGTGGTAACACACCCTGATATTTACGGGCTAATTTAAGAGTCCTGAACCTAACTGTTTTTGGGATCTGCTAAGGGACTTAAAGTCGGATACTTAGGAAGGTCTGTTGAGATTTAAAAGCTACCCAGTGGTGCAACTAACCGCTAAATATTAGTGTAGACAAATACAGTCTCCTACACAGTTACCCAAGCGCCTGGAACCCCAGCGGGGGGACCAAGGCCAGTCCCAGGGAGTTAAAGATTCCCCGAAAGGTTTACTGAGGTAGGGGAGCATAACTTAAAAAAACTAAAAACTGAGGAGGGTTAAATAAACCAAAAGGCCCTACAAGGGCAAAAGAACGTAAAGAAGAAGGTTGAGGTTCACCCCAAGAAAGAAAATATAAACATAGTCCCTGAAGGGAAAAAAAAGTAAGGAGGGAGTGTAAGGCAGGAGAAAGTGAAGGAAACCAAAGGAACCAAAATGGCAACTAGAAAGAAAGAGGACATCAAACAGACATCTAAAAGGGAGAAAGAAAGAGAGAAAAAAACAGATAAAGTGGAAAAAAGACTATCAACATTCTTTTCACCCCAAATAGACATAAACGAACGGAATAAAAAAACTCCTGAACCACAGCTACATACGGACGAGGCACTACACTCAGACCTGAGGGGAGAGACACTTAACTCATCCTGGACGGAACAACAAGCAATAACTTCAGAACAATTACAGAAAGCTCTGGATTCTCAATTCGACAGAATTAAACAGGAAATAACAAAAAACATGTCGGAAAATAAAAAAAAGATATAAGAGAAGACCTGAAGCTATTTACAGAGCGGATAGAAAGAGTAGAGGAAAAGTTAGATCACACAATATTCCAAGCAAACTTACAAAAGGATAACATAACAGATCTAGAAAGGAGCATCTCAACTCTGCAAAAAAAGATGACAGATATAGAAGACCGGTCCCGGAGATGCAACTTAAGAATAAGAGGGATCCCTGAAAAAATTACACAACAGCTACTGGAAGACTACCTGAGGAATTTCTTTGACTTTCTTGGACTGGATACAACACAAGAGTGTAAAACACTAGAAAGATTCCATCGGGTATATAAAACATCGCAAACAGCTGACGCCTTCCCTAGAGACACAATTGTTTGTTGCCATTCGTATCGATTTAAAACACAGATCATGAATGCAATATATGGGAAGGAATTAGCAAAGACCGAATATGAAAATATAAAAATCTTCCAAGATTTGTCATTCCAAACAAGAGAAATGAGAAGGTCTTTTCATTCTCAAAATAAAATTTTGAGAGATGCAGGTATAAAATACGCATGGAGAAACCCAAAGGGGATAACCCTCTATTACCAGGGGAATAGAGAGTCATTCGAAAACGTAGAAGCCCTTCAGAAATGGATAGAAAAAAATAAAGTGGAGCAAAGGAACAATTGAAACCATAGTCACAAGGAGGAAAAAATGGAAGAGATAAGGAAGATAATTTTAATATAAAGGGAGGTGTGAGGGGTTATTTATTTTTTTTTTTTCCCCCTCTCCCTTTTCTTCCTTAGATGGGAAGAACTTTAAGGGTAATTCAAACAAAGATATACACAGTCACGAATTATGGAAATATTTAAGTATTTATAAAGTGACGGGATTTACAAACTGAACAATGAAATGGAGATAAAATGAAGGAAGAAGAGGGAGGTGGAGCTGCACAGTCAATAAACACAATGGTAGGGGAATTAACTTCAACACGTGGGGTTGGGACGGGAGCGGGAGAGGGGGGGGGAGTAGATTACAGAGGGAAAGGGGAGGAGGAGAGAGGGAGGGAAGAAGCAAGATTCCTACAATAATCACAATCAGACTAATGGTGTAATGGTGTAAAACAATTACAGGGTTCATAATTAAGAAATAGTAAGGGGAGAATTAATAGACAAATGGAAAAAGACCAAGATTAGTATGGATTGATAGTTCATATAAGACTTGGGATGGGTTTTTTTTTTTTTTTCTCTTCTTCTCCTCTCTATAGGAGAAGAACCTTAAGGGCAATTTAAACAAAGATAAACACATTCACGAGTCATGTAAATAATTAAGAATCTATAAATAGATGGGATTTCACAAACTGAACAATGAAATGGAGATAAATGTGAAGGAAGAAGAATTGCACAGTTTTAACAAACACAATGGTAGGGGAACCAAATTTTAACACGAAGAGATGGGATAGGGGAGGGGGGGGGGAATAGAACACAGGGGGAAAGGGGAGGGGGAGATAGGGAGGGAAGAAGCAGGTTTCCCACAATAATCACAATTAGACTAATGGTGTAAAACAAGTATATGGTTCATAATCAAGAAACAGTAAATGGAAATTAATAGTCAAATGGAAAGGGACCAAGATTAGTATGGATTAATAGTGTATATAAGGCACAGGATGGCAGGGTTTTGTGTGTTTTGTTTGTTTGTTTTTTTTTAAGCTGTCTCTCCCTCCCGCTCTCCCACCTTGTGGATATGGAGGGGAGTGAAGAAAGGAATCATATGCCCCGGTCCGGCGGAGGCCCAGAAGTCCCATCTGTTAGATGAGACAAAAAAATATTAACGTCGTAGGAGATCGACGCGGAGTCGACCACTACGTTTCGGGTATGCCTATAGCAGGTTATACCAATATGGGAAGGGTTTTTGTTTTTGGGTTTATGTATGTGTGGTGTAAGTTATATAGTTGTTTGTGGCGGCGGCGTTGGCTACTCCCTCCCCCCGGGGGGGCTCGAGGGACTCGGGGAAAAAAACTGGGAATATAGCAAACAAAATTAGGAACTATTAGAGTAGCATCCATTAACGCACGAGGCATTAATTCCCCACAAAAAAGACAGATAATACTGGAATACCTGAGAAAAGAAAATATACAAGTTTGTGCCATCCAGGAAACACATTGGAAGAAAGATGAGTACAGTAGAATGAAAAATAAAACATTCCCAATAATCTTAGAATCCTCACTCCAACATAAAAAAAAGAGGGGGGTGGCTATTCTTTTTTCTAAAGACCTGTTAGTAAATATAATACATATAGATAGAGAAGAAGAGGCCAGATACCTTCTGGTAATAGCAGACATTAACAACATCCGCTTTACCCTGGTGTCTATCTATGCCCCCAATCAACCCACAATGGGATTTTTCACCCAAATTTTAAATAAAACTGAACAAGTAGCGCAGGGCCACGTACTACTTTTGGGCGACTTTAACTGCCCCCCAGAACCCACTATCGATACCAAGAATAGTAGGGGGAAACCCCCAAATAGATATAGCATTAATACGTCCAGACGCTTCAGAGAACTGATGAAAAGAAATCAATTCTTAGATCTTTGGAGAGTCTGGAATCCAGAGATGAGGGATTTTTCATGTTTTTCGGCATCCCATCTAGCTTACTCCAGAATAGATTTAATCTTAGGGAAAGCCCAAACAGCCAGACTTATCACGAAAATTCAAATAAACACAAATACCTGGTCTGATCATAATGCAGTAATTATGGACCTAAAAAGCGATCTTAGATTACAAAAACCAGACTGGAGACTTAATAACTATTTGATAAACAACAAAAAGAATCGAGAATTCATAGAGTCCACGACAGAACAATTTTTCAAAGAAAATAGTAATGGAGAAGTTAAACCTGCAACAGTCTGGTGCGCTTACAAAAGCGTGATCAGAGGGCACTTGATAAAACTAGCAGCAATAGAAAAAAAAAAAGCAACAAACATCATTAGCCGAGGCCTATATAGAACTAGAATCTTTAAACAGAATAAATAAAACAGCGCCAACAGTAGAGATATCTCAGAGAATAAAACAGCAAGAGATAATAATAAACAATATCCTAATAGAGAGAGCTAACGCAACATTGATAAAGATCAAAAGGAAATGGTACTACCAAGGCAATAGAGCATACAAAGGGATGACTGAAAAACTAAAACAAATAACAGCAGCTAGGACAATTTCAAAAATTAAAGAGGGGAACAAGACCCACCTATTACCAGAAAGGATAGGAGCAGCCTTCCAGAGATACTATGAGGCCCTATATAACTTAGCAACACCAAAAGACGATAAAGGAACCCAAGAGTATCTAGACCATCTTAATATTCCCGAGATTACAGATTCACAACTAGAAACTTTGAACCAACCAATCACAGAGAAAGATGTTCTGACGGCAATAGGTAGACTTAAAAATAATAAATCCCCAGGACCAGATGGATTTAATGGCTGGTTCTTTAAGGTTTTGAAACATAAAATAAAGGCTGGTTTGGTGTCCGCATTTAACGGTTTCGTCGAGGATAACAAGATTCCAACGGAATTAACACAGGCAAATATCATACCGATTCCCAAACAAGGTAAGGACCCAGAGAAAACAGCAAATTATCGCCCGATAGCTCTGTTAAATGTGGACATCAAGCTATACGCAGCCATTCTGTCTGACAGAATGAAGGTAATTATTCCTACCATAATTCACAAGGACCAAGTAGGATTTGTACCAGAGAGATACTCCTCCAACAGTGTCAGAAGAGTAGTAGACTCACCAGAAATGGGGTGCCCATGCTGACCCTGTCACTAGACGCAGAAAAAGCGTTTGACAGGGTAGGCTGGGCATTCATGGAAAAGGCACTGATGGCTTGCGGCCTTAAAGGTAGAATTCTGAGGGAAATAATGCTTCTCTATAAACACCCGTCGGCAAGAGTGACGGGACAAGGGTTTAAATCGGAGTGGTTCACAATTAATAATGGAGTGCGGCAGGGTTGTCCTCTCTCACCACTTTTATATCTAATAACAATTGAAATACTTGCCATTGCGATTAGACAAAATCAACAGATTACAGGCCTAAAAACAACAAAGAATAATTATAAAATTAACCTGTACGCAGATGACATACTGTTAACCCTTCAAAACCCCAGTAGGTCCATGCATGCATTTATGACAGAAATAAAACAATATTCAAAATTTTCAGGGTATAAATTGAATCTGGACAAGTCGGTCGCCTTGGCAAGTAATATTTCAGACCCAACCAAGATTTTCCTAGCAGAAAAATTTGGCTTTATTTGGGCAAAAACCTCAATAACCTATCTAGGAGTTAAAATAGGTCCAGAACCTAAAGAAATAGTAGAAATGAACTTTCTCCCTCTTTTAAAACAGACAAATATGCAGTTAAAAAAATGGAAACCAATGGGGCTGTCCTGGTGGGGAAGGGTAAACATTTAAAAGGCATACGTCCTCCCTAAGTGAACCTACCTCTTCAGGATGATTGCAATTGGAGTACCAAAGTCATGGCTTGCATTGGTCCAGAAATCTATGAATAATTTCATTTGGCAAGGAAAAAGAGCGAGAATAGCCTACGCATGTATAAAAAAAAGCCCAAACCAAGGAGGATTGGGGGCCCCTGACATCCAAGACTACCATAAAGCTTGCAAAATCATGCATGCAATTAATAGCCAAAAAGCAAGTGCAAAAGAGGAGGGTTGGTATAATATAGAAAAAGATCTTTTAACAATAGAAGATCTAGCCACGCCCTTTTGGTGGGTAGGGAAAAATAAACAAAAATTAAATAACTTTAAAAAGAAATCCATAGTCATGGACGGATTATTGGAGTGTTGGTATAAAATGAAAAAGAAATTAAAGGTTGAAAGCTGTCTACTGACCGACCTAGCCCTGGAAAGGTTACAGGACAATATGACAGACTTGAATTTAGAAGATTGGAGGAGTAGAGACATCCATAAAATTGCAGATCTGTATACAGAATCCAATCATAAAGTCAGCCTTAAATCTTTTAATGACCTACACACACAATATGGGATCAGTAAAAATCCTTACTTTTCCTATGTCAGGTTGTATCACTTTCAGATAAAGCATATTAAAACGGAGACAAATCGAGCATCTAAAGAGCTAGGGAAACTACTAACAGAAGAAGGCAATAAGAAACTCTTGTCCAGATGCGCCTCACTCATAAAAAAGATCAATCCTAACACAACAATTCCCGCGCTAAAAAAATGGAACAGGGATCTAAACGGAAATATAACAGAAAAAGAATGGTTTGAGTCTCTGTCAAAAACTTATAAAGCAGTGAGATGCCTAAACTTAAGAGAGACACAATATAAGCTCATGAATAGATGGTACATGACTCCGACACGCCTAAATAAAATCTACCCCCAAAGAACAGATCATTGCTGGAGATGCGGGGCACAGAAGGCCAATTTCCTCCATATTTGGTGGTACTGCCCGCCAATCCAAATGTTTTGGCAAATGATAAACACCAGGGTAAATAGAATCTGTGACTCAAAAATAAAGTTATCACCACAGAGTCACCTGCTTCACTTAAAAGAAAATACATGGCCAAAAGAAAAGGAAAAACTAATTATACACATTTTACTGGCGTCCAAGTTGGAAATTGCGAGAAATTGGAACTCCGATAATGCTCCAACCTGGACCCCAGTGAAAAACCAAATTGAATATCAGTTAAAAATGGAAGCAGGAATCGACAGGCAGTTTGGCGTGGGGAAAAAAATGAAAAATAGATGGGAAGAATGGTTGTTGCTATTATGCTAAAAACAGCCCTCAAAAATGGGGAATAGGGCCTGACCGAGAACCGGAGACACTCGGAGGGATCAGGGAATGTAGCCACGCCGCTGTCTGTTGTGTGTGTCTGATGTGTTTGTCTTGTGTCTTATGTATATTTGTAGTCTAGGTCTTAAATGCTATATGTTTTAAAACTGTGACGACCACACAGTAAGTAATAGATAACTAAGACATAGTTCTAAAGGAAGAGGGGTCATCACAACTAGGATAGGGGGGAGGGGGAGTAATACTCAGGATGCCAAAAAGATGCCAAATAGGCACAAAAGCGTTCTGAAGGGGCAGACAAGAGGGTAGAATTAAAGAGGGGAATAGGGGGAAGGGAGGGGTATCCACAGACTAATAGGATAATACACTGATAGAAAGATGGAAATAATAAAAAGGGTAACAAATAAAATGGCCAAAGGATGCAATTAAAAAAAAAAAAAAATGTGATTGGAATTAACAATCCTCAGGAACCTTAAAAACAAAAATTGTCTGATGGCTATTAAAAAAAAAAAAAAAGAAAAAAAAAAAAAAGGCAATATATTTTATGTGCAAAACTATTTTTGCTCTTTGCTGCTTTTGCAATGTACAAATAATTTGACACTCAAATAATAAGTATGAGTAAATTGTAAATAAAAATTGGCATATTTGTAAATAAAAATGTTTACAAATGTTTTCTGTCTTTTTTATGAGCGCTTACTGTAAGCTGGTTTAAATTTCACACATTGAATAAAAAATATTTTTCACAAAATATTAGGAAAAGTCTTTAGTGTTTGCAAATCAAATTACAATATATTACCACAACCAGAAAAATGCACACTAAATACAAATTTGCGCAAAATTGGAAACCAATGTTACAAATATTTGCAAATTGCTTCATAATCATCTCAAAAACTATTTCTTACCACTGCGCATGTTTAGTACATAACCCCCAAAGTGTATCAGATGATAACTGTACTTGCATAGTGAGCATATGTCACACAGAAGCTTTCACACAGTGCACTCTAAGAACAGTCCACCAGGACCTCAACTGTATGTCAACCAGTGTATTTTTGTAAGGCCTATTTAGATTACCGTTTTTGCTTGAATATTAGATGACCCAATTATAAGATGACCCCCCCAACTTTGTATATAAACGACACTTTAGGAAAAAAGTTTTACTGGTAAATATTCCTTCACATGTAAACTGTGTTTTCATATTGAATAAAAATATGGTTGATAATTAAAAAGCATAACTTTTTAATTTGACACGGTTACTTCAACCCCACAATTACTTCTACCCCCACTCCATCTGCTACTGTGGTCAGGACAATTCACCTTACCTGACCTGGGGCTAGAGCAGATACTGAGTGTCCTGCACATAGCAAGTGTCAACTGAATTTATCTGATTCAACCCTGCCTTTACAACTGAGTTAATAAACTTTGGTTTTTCTTATAATACATTTCCATAAAATGAGCTGTTTTATGTCAGCTGCCTGTGTGTGCAAACCTGTCGTATAGCCGATTCCCTCTCATTCCGATTTTTGACAGGTCTGGTCTCAAATCAGGATGAAAGATATGTAGACTTGCTATTGATTTCACAGACTATTGTTTCTCTGCAATACAGAGTAAGCCTATAGGTAGATTTGTTTTAATTATAGATTGGTCAGATGTAGAGATTGTTAGAAGTTCCAACCAATCAAAAATATAGTTAAAAAAACAATCACTTTTTGGCTAGATTTCAATTAACCCCTTCAGGACAATGGTTTTGTTTGTTTTGATGGATAATAACTTTTTTTGCTACTTTAGTTACATGTGCATTTAAATACTCTATAAAATATGTATAAAATGTATAAATCATCTTCAATAATTTACTATTCTCTAAATACAAAGTAAAAACTATGTTTAGGTCAGGGCTTGAAAAATGATAGTAGACCTTAGGAGCCAAGCACACCACTTCAGGAGCCAGCCTACTAAAATGTTGGAGCCAGGGAAATGGTACTTCCATAGAGTTCCATGTAAAACAATCATGCAGTAGGGATGGTAGGAGCCATGGCCCCCAGACCTCAAGCTCTGGTTTATTTAGGCTCTTAAAAGCATGGGTTGGCAACCTACAGCCTGCGGGCTAGCCAATTCTATCCGGCAATCAGTGCCAAAGACAGCCTACGGTGCAGATTCTGTTGTCATGTGGATTTTCGGGGCAGGAGGTAGAGCTCAGCAGGATAACGTGATTCAGCATTGCACAGAAAACAAGCATTGTGCAGACCTGGGCCCGTGCACAGTATGCTGCTCATTTGAGTGACAGCATTAAAATGCACAGTGTCGCTGACACTAGACCTCTGCAACCCTCGGTATGATGTGAATGGCCCGCCTTCACATGCCATTCCTGACTTTGTTTCTATGCAGAAAGGTTTGCTGACCCCTGCTCTAAAGCAATAACTTCAGGGGATCAAAAATACTTATAGACATTATATACAGTGGTCATTAGTAGTGTTTAGCGAACCCGAACCGCACTGTTCGGGTTCGTACCGAACATTACGGTTTTTGTACCCCGGACCCGAACACGGACATTCCACTGTATGTTCGTGTTGGAGTTCGGGGTTCGGCAGGGCCGGCGCCACCTGTAAGGCGACCTAGGCAGCCGCCTAGGGCGCAACTTAGCAGGGGGCACCGGAACCGTGAAAAAAAAAAATTCCTCCCCCTTCCCCCTTACATATCTCCTAGCTGCTGCTCTGTCTCCCGGTGCAGGTCCGTGGCTGTGAGGGAAGCGTTGTGCGCTCCCCTCCAGCCGATGCGGATTCAATAAAGTTTGTTTAAACTTTTTTTTTAAACAAACTTTATTGAATGCGCATTGGCTGGATGGGAACGCACAATGCTTCCCTCACAGCCACGGACCTGCAGCACCTGGAGACAGAGCAGCAGCGAGGAGGTAAGTAAGGGGGAAGGGGGGAGGAAGAGGGTGGCTAAATCCTGGAACATTGAGAGGTACCCTGCCCTGAGCCCAGTGCCACAGAGAGTGCAGTGCACTTGCAACTGCATGTGTGCCAGGCACATGACTTTAATCCTGTTCTGTTAGCTCAGTGGGCAACATCTAGGCATTTTTAAATACTGCAATTTGTTGGTGTTAAATATTACATTTGCGTCCTGCACTTCATATCTGAGAGTCAAATAGAGCCGTCAAATACTGTGCTTACAGCGCACTTTGAAAAATTCTAATAGTTTTGGGTGGTAAATAGTACATACGCGTCTTGCGGTGCACTTCATATCTGAGAGTCAAATAGAACAGTCCAATACTGTGCTTACAGCGCACTTTGAAAAATTCTAATTGTTTTGGGTGCTAAATAGTACATTTGCGTCTTGCGGTGCACTTCATATTTGAGAGTCAAATAGAACAGTCCAATACTGTGCTTACAGCGCACTTTGAAAAATTCTAATTGTTTTGGGTGCTAAATAGTACATTTGAAAAATTCTGGCTACCTCCTCCTCCTCCTCCTCCAGCGCCGCTTCTACCTACACCGCCACGGTCACCGCCTCCTCAACCTATGGGTCACTTAGTATAAACTGAAAGAGAATACCCTGCACTCCAACCCTCTCTCAAATAGATAATTCTGTTGATCCTCCTGGCAGCCATGCTTTAGATTTAGATTTATGTTCTTCCAAAGCTAAAATCAAAGATTCCATCTAGTGCTATTTTATGGCTCAGCTGTATTTGTAATTTGTATGTATTTTATGTTATTTTAAGTTATTTCCCTATCCACATTTGCTTGCAGGGCACTTGTCCTCCTCTTACCCACATTTTACTTCATTTTGCAGCCCTCTAGCCCTTTTCCAGGACTTTTTTAGAGGCATTTTAGTGGCCACAAGTTCGTGTCTCCAATGACTTCAATGGGGTTCGGGTTCGGGGTCAACATTTTTTTTTTTCGAAGTTCGGCCGAACCTGCCGAACCCGAACATCCAGGTGTCGGCTCAACTCTAGTCATTAGTACAGAAGGGTACGGCTTCTGAAGCTCATTGAAAAGCTGTAGATTTCAGTTCATCCACTTTTGGGGAAAATACAAGTTTAATATACTTCATTTATTTGAAATACAGTTTTTGAATGCATATTTCATATGTGTTCAAAGGGAAATTGAGTCATTAATCAAGGTAGTTCCTCCTGGATCTGATCCTTGATTAATTTACTGGTTCCCCCTGGAAACACATGCATTCTACATTCTGCAAGGAAGCATATAAAGGCTATATTTGTCCAGCAAAAAAAAAAAACTGGATCACCTAGTCCTAGCTGTAAAAATGGTGGATCAAACCTGCAGTTTCCTATGCAGTATATGTATGCTCACATTGCAAGTATAGTCCTTTTCTGACAATGTGTTTCCCTCCCAAGCCCCAGCCACATGCTGATTACACACATTTGTATAAACAAAGACAAAAATGTACCAATTTTCAAGTCAGATGGGCCCTTTAAGTGTGACACAGCAGATGGTGTTTTGCCATTAGTTATAAGGCCTAATATCATAATTCTGTTCAAGTGACCTATACACCCTAATCCTCTGCGTTGCAAAGATAACGTAGGGCATGACTTTTATTACTATAGCTTCATGGGAAGATGCAAAGAACCGAAACATAAGAGATAAGATAAAGTCGCTGTCTGATACTCATTGATTGTTTCACTATAAAAGATGTACCTTTATCAATAGAGAACAAAACTATTATCTACATGTTTTATTGAAAAAAAAAAACAAGTTCAGCAATAGTTGTAAAGATGTTTTAGAAAAGATTAAAATTTTCTGCTATTACACTTTTTTAACCTTTGGTATATTTGCCCAATTTAGTTCCAAGTGTTCCTTTCTAATGTTAATCTAATTTAGGACCTCCATAATTACAGTGCTTTTTTGGATCTGGGACGTCGGCAATGTGAGGAATTATTCATCTGTATTCCTAACTCACAGGGAGTTGTATTTATTTTGGTTTATTATGGCATACACTTACATTACCATTACACTTACTGTTTAATTGACTACGTGGTCTGATCCAGGGTGTCTAATTTTGTTGGACTGTGTCATCCTCGTTGTCATTGGTTGCTATTAACCAGATTCCAGCTATATACACCTTTTAGCAATATATACATTTGGCAAATTTGCAACTTTGTTACCAGATCCACTATATGGACAAAAGTATTGGGAGTGCTGCCCCACCAAAAATAACCTTTTGCAGCTATAACCCTCTTTAAATAGCATTATTCTATATGTCTTGGTCTACTGAAGCATTAAGATTTTTCTTCACTGAAAGTAAGGGGCCAAGCCCAACCCCTGATAATAAACAGCCCCATACCATTATCCCTACTCCACCAAACTTTTCGTTTGGCACAATGCAGTCAGGCAAGTAACGCCATCAGGGGGGGATGGGTGATACACCTGTCCCAGGCCCAGCGGGCCAAATCAGGGGCGGCATGGGCTAAGTCTGGGGGGGAGGGAGGGGGGATCAGGGCAGTATGGGCTAAGTCTGGGGGGGGGGGGAGGAAGGGGGGATCAGAGCAGCATGGGCTAAGTCTGGGGGGATGGAGGGAGGATCAGGGGCAGCATGGGCTAAGTCTGGTGGAAGAAAAGAAAAGAAAAAAATTATATCATAAATTTCATTAAATATGAAAAAGCAATTTACACGTGAATATTTACAAGTTAAACTTTTTTCCTATAGGGTAGTCTTCAGGCTTTGGAAGCAAGACAAACTTGCTTTATATAAGAACTTTTCGTATTGATATTTTTAAATGTGTAAGGAGCATTTTGTTAAGTTATATTTGAATGTATTTTTCTATAACGTTTATTTTGTATTTATTTCTGCTATGAACCTATGGAACCAATAAAGGCAGACATCTTAATGAACTTTCTGGAAGCACTATAATTGCTCTTTGACTGAGAGCAGAGTTCATTTGAGTATCAGTCCTTATAACACTCACCTTTATTTTCACTGTCACAGTGCTATGAAACTTCTGATAGTTTTAGAAACATTGAAGCGGAATGTAACGTAGTTTAATTATCATTATTTTGCTTCTTTTCCTGCTCTTTATTCTATTCTCAGACCAGAAAAAGGCCTGATATTATGTTTATGTGCATACTATAAAAGGTTATTTAAAAGTACACAGTACTGTTTCTATTTTCTTTGGACTTACACCATTTCAATGCTCATTAGCCACTTTCTAAATAATAAATATCCGTATAATGGACCTTATCCTAAAGACCGTACCAAACAATTACAGCTAATAAATGCTGGTATGAATGCAGCAAATAAAGGTTGTTTGTTACCATGAGGGAGTTTTGTGTAGTTGAAATCAAGATTACCAGGGATATCTCCAACGGCCTATGGGCAATCTGTTGATGATAACAGTGCTAAAACAATTAGCCTCTCCCTTGGTAATTGTAAATCAAGCCAGTGTCTCATACTGAAAACGCTCATTTTGTTTAACCATATTTATTATTTTGTTACATTTGGTATCTATGAAAAAGACACATTAGGGACTAAAACAAGCTAGATTAAATTTATAGAGTGCATTATCATGTTAATGTTTCCATTAAATAATACTTCATTTATATACGTGTGTTTTAACTATTCACATTTATTTTATTGTGTGTCTTACAATGTCATGTTTTTGTTTTTTTTTCACATTTATGCCTTCATATAAATGGTGCAAAAACATTTCTTGGCAAAAAATGAAAAGCTCCTATACTACATAATAAAGGGACTGTATCACCTCAACATTGTTTTTACTGTGCATGTAGAGGTCAAGATTATAATTGTTACAAAGTATTATGAAGTATTGCAGAGTTGCCATACAGCTTCCTGTCATTAGAAAAAAGTACCACAACTAATAGTATACTTAAATGTCACCATGGTACAGACAGAACACTGCAACAAATCTGGATATTATGTATCAATATATTGATACATATAGTTTATAGACATGGTACGGTCATTCAAGAAAAATGCAAAGTATCCACTCTCATGTATCATGTGTTCTCTTTATTATGAGAAGAAAGCCCTTTAATCACCTCACTGAGTGTTGGGTCAGCAAACCATAGATGTATTCCAAGGACTAGGGACCTTGAATTAGAATCATTATGTTGATTTTATACAAAAATGGCAATATATGTAATCAGGAATCTAATTCTGTCTAAATGGACAGAAGAGTATCACACAATGTCCATTCAATATTCAATTAAAGTTGATTTTCCATGGCCAGTGTATACCCTTGTGGTGCCATTAATCCCCATTCTGAATATCCAGAAACATCCCCCCGCATGTATTAGTGAGGAGAGCAACAATATCTCCACCTCTAACACCCAGCTTACAATGTTAAATAAGCATGCATGTAAATAAAACCACTATTGCCCCCTACACACACATTTGAAAGTGCCGATCAATGGGTGATCTCGTGTCATCACAACTGATAGGTGTTCTCTGATCTTCTCTCGCAAAGGTCTACTGGTCTGACCTATGTATAGAATTGTACTTAAATGAAGGAATAAACTGATTTGAATCCCAACTTTCCCTTATACTTCATTTGGGATTCATGCACAAATATACCTTCCAGGTGTATAAACCTTTGCAAACCTGGCAGCGAGGTGTGTAATCAAGGTGAGGATTTTGTACATACTGAAGGTGCTCCCTGGGGTGCACAGGCTGTTGTCGCTAAAGTGCGTAAAATGCAGGATGATTTCATACCATTGCATTACATACTGTCACTACAGCGGGATTAGGGGGGCCATTATCCCTCTTTGGTTATTCCTTGCTTCTCCTGTTGCCACCCCACTAGGGTGACCATGTATCCCGGAATGCCCAGGACAGTCCTGCAATAGAACGTTATGTCCTGGGTCCAAGGCAACCTCAATACGGGACAAAGTCCCTGCTCTTCGGTATCCTGACCTCGGCTATTACCCACAAGATTCATCTGTACATGCTGCTCATCCTAATTGCTCATGCTTGCATTTACGCTGTGGGAGTTTTGTTTTTACCATCAGTCCTCCTCCAGGGTGCTGCCTCAGCAAGAATGAGTCCATTGCAACTTGGGCGTATCGTGCCCGTGAGTGACAGGCGTGCTGCCAGCCTGGAGCACGCCTTTCACTTGGAGGCACGACGTCTCTCGTGTATTTCAGGGGGTTTGTTTGCTGAGAACAGCCAGCACACAAACCCCCGGAAATACACATCTGACATGGGATTTATCCTTACAGTCTGTCTGGTAACTAGATGGGGTTAAATGCTCTCAAACTGTCTGTTTGGTAACAAGATGGGGTCAGAAACTGAAGCATCGGAGGCCTAAAATTGCTCCCAGCCCCACAATTACCCATATGGGATGGGGGGAGTAGCCCTGACCCCCACTATAATAAATGGGACTGGGAGTGGGGCCCTATAAAAAAATACATTACCATTAACATTACCGGGGCTGGGAACCACCCAAATGGCTTCAAGCCCCCATTAAATCGTATGCCAATAAAATATTTTATTATTTATCTTGATTTAATTTGAAGAAAATTCCTTCAATGCCAACTTCCCCATGAACTGGGTTTTGAAAACTAGCCAATGGGGAAGCTTGGAGTGAAGGCATTTGATTGTCTGACACAGTCATTATTGAAGTAATGGAATAGGTGGATTATTTTTAACATTTTTTTTGGTGACCCATTCCCTGTATCAGAAGATGTGCATCAAGGGCATCATAGAAAGTTGAAACTGAGGTGTTAACCCCCCAACTAAAATAATAGATTAGCGTGGTGCGCCAAGCTAATCTTATTGATTTTTTGATTGGGTAACTAAAAAAAATTATCGATCAGGGTGGTGCAGCAGACACAGCTTCAGGGCCAAACCTGGGCGGGTGCATGGGGTGCACCGTGCCCACGGGAGGAGAGGCGCTGCCACAGGGAGCTCTCTCCTCTCTAAGAGCTCAACGGGTGCAAGCTCTGCCCTGTCGCGCTCTGAGATTGCCAGCATACCGGATGTCAGGTGACATCTGGCAGAATAACTGAATGGTGGTGTTCTGACGATGCAGATACTGTCGGAAACGTCTTCCTCCCTGAAAATTAAGTTAACTAAACAGGGAGGGGGACCAACAGTATAACCTTTTTTTGGTAAGTGTGTGTGTCAATGTGTGTAAGTATGTGTATTTCTCTGTGTGTGTGTTACTGTCTGTGTAAGTGTGTCTGTGTGCGTGTCTGTAAGTGTGAATGTGTGTCTAAGCATGTAAGGGTGACTGTACGTGTATTTCTGAGTGTGCGACAGTGTGTATAAGGGTGTCTGTGTAAGTGTATGTATGTGTGTAATGGTGACTAAGAGTGTGACTATGTGTATTTATGCGTGTATGTGTACAGGCAGGTCCACTGTAACCGATGGTTCCCACAGGTTAAAGGGGCCACCGCTGGCAGCAACACGCTCCTGCTTAACGACACACGGACTGTCTCAAGCAGTGTGCATCCAGCCAGCAGCTATTTCCCGCCTCCTGCACTCAGTGAGTACTGGGGGAGAGGTGGTAATGCATTTATTGGGAAGACTGGTGGTGTCATATTAATGGACAAAATAACAGTGGCATATTAATGGGCAAACTGACACTGGCATATTAGTGGCAAATTGGCTGTGGCATATTAATGGGAAAACTGACTGTGGCCTATTTATTGTGAAACTAACAGTGGTATATTTTTGGGCAAACTGGCTGTGGAATATTTTTGGGCAAATTGGCGGTGGCATAATAACAGGCAAACACACGGGAGTTATGGGGAGGGAGAGACAGATATGGGGGAGAGAGATACATGTGAGTTATGATGAGCCTGTTCCGCAGAAGCACCAGATGTGGAAGGAGGTTCCCAAATTTTATGTTAAAATAACCACTAAACTACTACTTACTAGCAGCAAAGCTAGAAAATGTACACAGCTCATTCTTAACATTTTAAAATGTTGTTTTATCATGTGATACATGACGGGGTCCCTTTAATTGGTCTTCAAATTAGTTTTGATACATTGCATCTTGTATATCACAAAGGGAGTGAAAGAAGAGGGGCTACCACCCCATAAATTCACTGCTCAATGTTATCCAAAGATTGAAATGAACTGCTATTATCTACACAGCAGATCACTGCTGTATTGAGTGAAATTTACAAGCTGACTTCATAGTCAAATTATTTATTGATGTAAATGCAGCTCTGCAAGAAAGAGTAGAAGTCAGTCACAGGGAATACTTGGCAGCTGAATAAGCAATCTTAATAATCTACCCTCATAACTGTTGAAATTGTATTTGCTTATATCAGGTTGGGAACTTATTCTGGAAATTTGCCAAGAAATATTGTATTTAGCAGTCAGTTTTTCTGCCTATTTCAGTAGGTCAGTGCAAGAGTGAATGTAATGTCACGTTTTACTGAACTGTAACATAAGAAATTAAACTGTTTGGCCCAATGACACATCTCATGCAGGAGCAACAGAGCATAGCCTCAAATGTCTACAGCCACAGGTGTAAAAACCAGCTCTAAATATGAGTAGACATAATTCAATACATCACATTGGCGCTACTAGTTCCCCTCTGAATACACTTTTTTGCAAGAAGCAGGAAAGAAAATTGCTTATGCGTAAATGCGGTCTATATTCTGGGGTCTGTCATGTCCTTGTAATGATGCACTGGACGGTGACATTGAACACTTTTGCCGCAAAAAAAAGTTTGTGTATGCAGTTTATTACAAGTTACCAGAAGAGGAGTAACTTAAGAAAAAAAGGAAACCCGGACATGAATCTAAATAATATTTTGATTCATGCGCATATTCAGGCCAAAGTACAATCTGAAAAGTCTTAGTGTAATGCAATATATATCCTAACTCTCCCCCCTATTTTATTACATCATGGAACCTGTCTAACAGGTTCTATGATGTAGTCATTGTGGCTTTCTCAATTATTAAATGCTGAACCCTATTCCCATATAAAATGCATTTGGAAGGATAGAAAAACATGCACCTAATACATGCATGCACACAAATGCCCCATGTGCAGTAAGCAGGTGCGAGCTATCAAGGGGGCAGAGGGGTAAATGCCCCACTTACTTCTCACTGGCATGATATACAAATAATAAATATAATTTCAGTAATAATCCCCCCTTTGTGGCTCCACCCCTCATGGCCATTCCCTCAGCCCACACTTATGGCTGGTATTTTGGGTTGGAAAAGGTGGCAACCCTATAGTAACACTGGCACATATTGCACCACAGTAACCTGAAGTTCAGGACCGCTTTGTCAGGAGTTAATGTTACAGTATATATTGGTGCACAAATTGATTACACCAATTTCTGTGTGTGTTTATATTTATCCCCATTATTTCTATTTGAAAAAGTCTGGGCAGCGGGTAATATTTACTAAACCCAGTGATAAAAATGTGTGGGGTGATCACCACACACAAAGTTTGAATTACAGTGTTATTCAATGACATATGATAAATACATATTTCAGCATTGCATGGGCAAAGATAAAGAATGCAGACTGATCAGCATTTTACTAATTACACACCAGGACCATAAATTCATTACCATTTATTATTAGACTGCAAATTAGTCATCCATTTTCAAACACGTTTTGCCCAATACATTATTGAATTCTACCAATCAAAATAGGTTCCCCAATGCTTGTGCAGCTGTGTTGTTCCAACTCAGGTTTTACCTGATCCTACATTAGATATGAATAAATAAACTAACTCACACTAATTGTTTAAGAGAGAGAGAGAGAAAAAACCCCCAGAGGAAGTCAGGGAGGGGCCGTAACTATCATCCAGTTACTCTGAGGCAGCTCAATGCAAGAAGTGGCCGCACTCATTAGTCACGCTGTAGGGAAAGGACACACTACGGGAATCGTCGTAGCCTACCTAGGGCGCAAGGAACATCCAAGCTAAAATCAGGGTGGGAAGAAAAAGCAAATCAAGGGACTGTCTAGATATAAGATTGTGTGCTGCTATATACACAGCCCTCCTCCTCCTCCTCCTCTTACTGTTTACTTAAGACCTTGAGAGTCTTATGCTGAAACAGAAAATAAGGAAATAAAAAAAGAACATCTCGTCTTGTTATACGTCAACACAGCGGCAGCTGAGAAGCAGGGCGGGAGAGGAATAGGTGCAATTTGGAAGGGTCGTAAGGTTGTCGCAGGCATTGCCCCACTCCTCAGAATCCATAAGGCGCTAGACCGGGGTGCAGAGGTGGCAGGGCTATGTGAGATGAGGTGCAGGAATGGCAGTCTAGTGACTTTCTTGGGATTGGCTGCTTTCCTCTATCTGTCATTATACACAACATGGTATAAAGACAAAGGTAAGATCATTTCGTATTTATTTATTACACAGAATGAATGTGTGGTTAGCTGGGAGCTAATACATTACCAGGCAGTAAGGCTGACTCACCTGCCTGTTCCCGCGTGTGGTTTTATTGCACTGATCATATTGGTCAGTATATTTATCTGCAATTAAGTGTTTTATAAGATCTCATTGTGCAGCTGCTCTGTATTGCTCGCATGGCTAACCTGTGCCATTCTATCTGTTGTGAACTACAGCTACCGTGATGCTCAGCCAGAAAGCTGACTGAGCATCATGGGAGCTGTAGTCCACAGCAGTTGGAGTGTCAAAGGTTCCATACAACAGCTTTTAGTAATACAATATGCCCTCTTCATAGCGGTATTTAAACCAAGCGAAGTACACCTGCTGCACTTTCTCTGATAGCACGATATATAAAATGTAGCTTTAAATTCGTCTCTTAACTGTTTCCTTGACAATTGTGTGCAGATTTAGCTGAACATGAACAACTCATTTCGTTTGTCAAATTTTCTGACCTGTTTCTAAAATATCTAGGTACAAGCCAAGAGGACCTATATGTTATGTATGCAAATATGACGTCATTGCCAAACCAATTCGTGTTCAATATAATTTAGTCATTCTTTAAGGTATATAACAGTCTGCTTTATTAGCCAAACATATGGAAGTGGAGCAGGCTTTGCACACTTCATCAAAGACATATTCTCCAAGATAAGCATAAAGTAATGTAAACTGTACCTGACATGATCCACAAAGCCAGAAAATAATGATTAAAGTGCCACCTTTTGGTATAAGCATAATAATCAAGTTGTATACAAGCAAAGAAGTGGTAAGATTCTCTTTTTAAAGTGTCCCAGTCTCCCTCATAACTTGTAGTAGTATTTCAAAATTTGTAAAAGTAAATTAATGTTAAGTTTAATCTTATTTCCTGTATATGGCACAAGCTTCTTGGAGAAAGTGTTTAGGATTTAGACAGATTGCAGATGGCTTCAGTTTTTGTTGTTGTTCGAAAAGTAATGTTATTGAGTTAAGTGGCATGAGCGGAAAAACCTGAAACAATCTCCATTCCTATAGAAGTCTTCTGATGACTGGGTAAAGAACCAGTCCAATGTAAAAAAAAAAAAAAACATGAACAAATGCATGCTGAATCTAAAACACACAAAGTTTCTTGGTTGTTTTTTCAGTGCTTACCAAAAAAAAGTTTGATAAATTTATTTTGTAAATTGATTGCCACCTGCACCTATTGATAGCCGATCAGAGGACTCCCATAAATAATCACAACGTGCATGTCAAAATGTGTACTCCTGCAAAGTACCGGTAATCCATAAAATTACTGGTCTACAGTCTGTATTAGACCAAATTAATTTTTAATAATTGGCCCTATATAAAAGTGGACATATTTATATATTATAGTGTCTGATTTTTAAAGGGACTGTCTGGTGGCCAAAATGCATCTTCCAAATGTTAATGCATATTAAAGTACATTGAAAAGTTGTTGTTTTTTCAATGCGTATTTTACATTTTGCATTGCTTAAAATATTAAAATCTTACACTTGGATGAATTTGTGAAATTACAGGAGTTTGCAAGAAACCAGGACTGCCCACACTAGTTGAGTAAAAGTAATTATCTTTTTTATTTATTTATTTTGAATAGCATTCATACACATACACTGTGTGTGGAGTAGGGAATTGTACAATGACACAAGTGTTCCTGCTCCACACATAGTGTATGAGTCAGTCTGTCCTCCTGGGGTATTTTATTATCCTTTAAAAACAGCAGAGTTTTCTTGAGCTAAGTGCGCATGCCAAAACGGCTGACACATAGCTCGAGCGAAGTGTGCATGCGCTCTTACCTCTTACCGCAGCTGGTCAGAAGGGGGCAGGAGGTGATGTCCATCCCTCGCGCATGCGCCGTCCTTTCAAACTTTGTGCGTGGTTAGTGAGTTCTACTGTGCCTGTTCAGAACAGGTGTCAGAACACCAGATTGAGACTCTGTTCTATTGATTTACATATAAAAACAAGTTTCATTCTCTGAGTCTGCAGTGAGTGACCGTAGGGAACCAGGACAGGTTTCATGCTTCACAATGTAGACAGCTGCTCAGAGGATAACATGGTTTGTGCCATATAAAGTAGTTTCCACTGTCCTTTTCATTCATAAACCTCATTTAAACAAAAAAAAGGTTTTAGTGGCAGCAGTCATCAAATTTAGAAATAATAAGCCAAAACACGTGCAGCACTAGGCACGTCATACAATGTAGGCTACTTTTTACCATCCGATCAGAAAAGTAAACTATGGGTCCCAATGTACACACTTGCATTATACTGCCAGGCAGAATGTAAAGGTTATCTTCGTCCACTCAGAGATTGTTATATTTGTGCAGCGTGAGATTGAGCCGACATGCAACTGCCACCTGCTAATTAAATGGGTAATAAACACTTTTTCTTTTCATTTTGTTAAAATTGTGGTATTGGCAAGGCTCAGTGGTATTGCTAAATGCATTTACATTTTGCATTGCTTAACCCCTTAGTGACATGACATTTTTGGCTCGTCTGACACTTGGTGACATGGCTGTTTCGACATTTCTGTAGTGTTTGGGTTTTGCTGTAATATATTTCTGTCTCATTTAGTGTACCGACACAAAATTATATAAGAAGGGCTTTCTTTTGATACCATTATATAAAAAAATAATAAAATATTATTCTCACTTTTATTTGAAAAATTGTATACTCCTCTACAGAAGACAACAAGAAAACAGTGCTAAATAATTTCTAATATTTGTCCTGAGCTAGGAAATAGCCCATGTTTTATGTTTTTGTTCTTTTTTTAATTTAAGTTACAGGGCAAGAACTATAAGTAGTGCAAAGCTATTTCAAAAAGATATCTGTACTAAATCCATGAATGACACCCCACATGTACATATTTTTCAAAACTAGACAACTCAGGGTATTTTGATACTTTTCCTTAGCCATTTTACCACCAACCTTTGCCAAAGTTTGCAGCAAAAAAAGAAAATTTGTGATTTATTTTTTTTCATACAGATTGCAATTCATGTAAACATTTCCTGAAAATGTGAAGGGGTACTGCCAACCCACATCTCAATATGTGTTCAGCAACATCTGTTGAGTACAGAGATACCATCCATGCATAGGTTTGTTTTGGGGCAAAAAGGCAACATTTGGATTGTACGCATTTCCATCTTGGAATTTTGACATGTAGTCCTCCTTCGCCCATGTTCCATTTGGAAAATTTTTGAAGCCAGCCAATGTATTTTACCCCATCCATCCATACATTTTTCTAAACTAGACATCCTAAGGTATTTCATATGGTGGTATTTTAATACTTTAAATGTACTAATTCTACCACCACCCTTTGTCAAAAATTTTGAGTTTTGTTTCCACCTACATTGTACTTCAGGCATGAGTTCACAGATTCTGGTAAATGTCTCTGCCAAACAACAACAAAAATCAAATGAATAATCCTCACTGCACACGGACAGCGTATAGGGAAAGGAACATAGCATCTCCAAGTTACCTTAGAGCGGTGTCAGAGCTTCAGTAGTTAAAGACTGCAGGCACAAAAGATTCCAAGAGAAAGAAGCTTGAGAACATACGCCATACGAGGTTCAGTAAAAATAAGCAACTTTATTGTAATCCAGGTAAAAGAAATAGACACCAAAAAATAATAGAAATTAGTGCAAAAGGACAAAAAAACGACATGGGTGGAGGGCTAAATGCCCATGCTTGACGCGTTTTGTGTTCAGGACAACACGTAATGCTAGGCATTTAGCCCTCTACCCTTGTCGTTTTTTGTCCTTTTGCACTAATTTCTATTATTTTTTTGGTGCCTATTTCTTTTACCTGGATTACAATAAAGTTGCTTATTTTTACTGGACCTTGTATGGTGTACGTGCTCAAGCTTCTTTCTCTTGGAATCTTTTCTGCCAAACACCCCAATATGTGTTGAGCAACATCTCCTGAGTACAGCGATACCATCCATGTATAGTTTTGTTTTTTTCGGCGGGGAAAAAACATTTGTGAAGTGCGCATCTCCATGTTCAACTTAGAATTTTGACATGTAGTCAACCTGCGTCCATGTCCTAGATGGGATATATCTTTGAAGCCAGTCAATTTAATTTACCCCCACCAAACCATATATTTTTTTAATAGTAGACACCCACAAATCCTTGTAGCAAGGGCTCGGCAGCCACTGATACATCACTAGATGTTTCAAAAATCGAAGCCTGAGTCAGCAGCCTCAGAATTGGTGCAAAGAAGGGGTTAATAGCTCTTAGAAGAGCCTATGTAGTAATGTGGTGTTTTTTTTGTGCTTCTTAATTTGCTTCCTATGCTTGTTTTTGTGGAGAGCTTGAGTAAAATACAAAAAATGTGATTTATGCAAAATGCCTGCATCAAATCTCACTGGAAAAAAGCGTGTCGATTACACAAGCAGTAGTAATCAACATGCACCAAAGTGAGCTTGGGGACAAGACTGTCCCTTTAAGCACTGACTGCCTGTTAGGGAAGTTGGGGCCTACTACAAATCCCCTCAGTCCCCCAAATATCTTTGATTAAAGAGCATCATGTAGTTGTAGTTCAGAGACCGCAAGTGGACTTCAGTTGTACACGTAGGGCACGGGGGTCCAACATGTGGCTCGTGGGCCAAATGTGACCTGCCGACCAGAAAGGTGCAGCCCGTTTGAGAGTGGTAGCGGTAGCCACACCCCTGAGTCGCTCCAACAAAGTGTGCAGCGGTGGAGGTATCTCCCCTCGCGCAGAGGAGAAAGCTCCGCCCCCTCGCACTCTGACCCTGTTGGAGCACCAGGTGTCAGTGACATAGGACCTCCACAGATGGAACAAGTCCAACCCCCCCCCCCCCCCTGCAGATAAAAGGTAAACGAGCAGGGAGGGGGAACAAACAAAATAACATGTTTTTTTCTAAAAAAATAATAATCTGTGTGTGTGACTGTAAGCTTGTTTATTTTTTTCATTTTATTTCTGCTGTTTTATTGCTGGGGAATCTGATACACTCACACTTGACATTACTGTGAGATATATATATATATATATATATAACATGAATGCGGCCCACACACTAATACATTTACGGTAATGTGGACCACTGCAGAAAAAAACTTGGACACCCCTGACTTAGGGGTTAGGTTGTCTGTATCTAGAGACTGGAATAGTCACAGGCATCTTCCCCAGGAATAGAAGATGCATGCAGTAATTGTCCTTTGGAGTTACATATTGGAGAGGGAAATTGGGAGGCCTGGACCGGATTATGTGCTTTCGAATGCCCTAAGTAATGTAAGATCGCTGAAAGGTGTGTATGTGTGACTCATGGAACACACTACAGATAATGGTTTGGAATAGAGCACAAATAACAGATTAACAATTTAAGAAAGTCATCTAAGGCTTCGTTTTGAGTCTTTAGAGGGAAATTAGTTTTAGGACTACGGTAATTGTTCGGATTCAGTTTCCTAAACATAAGTCATACTATGACTTTTGGATCTGTTGTTATAGCCCTTGGGCTTTGTAGGCATATGACTCAAAAAATTGTAGTACACAATGAGCATAAAAATAAATTCCAATTTTCAGGTAATCCAGTATTTATTTTTAAAGCAAAGTATTTGGATTTTCTGGGTAGTCTAGTGATACCAATATTAAGTTTTAAAAGTTAAATTAACAGATGAGGCCTCTGGTCAAAGGTTTTCTACAGTTATCCTGAATCAATAGTCACCTACATTATCATTTTAATAGGAGGAAGACAATATTCAAGGTTCTTGCAAATTCTGGGTAAAACAAAAACCTATTGACTGTCAATTATATGTAATTAGTATTAGTCAGTTCATTAAACTTTGCATACATTTCCATTTGTTATTCAAGTGATTGTATTGGAATCATATTTATAAGTCTCCCTTTCTTTTAAAGGTCTATGCATAGTGCTGCTAACATTTGCGTTTATATAAGTAAACCGCAATGCATAGCTTCCAATTGGTTGTATTGTCAATGAACATACCCACTTTTGGACACAGGTCCCCCTCTCCCCTCCACTTTTGTGCCTATTTTGTAGAGCACAGAATTATTGGAAGTGTGTGTATAACACCTCCACATAAATCTTTCACTAATGTGAGATTGAACTTCAATAATATGTCCTTGCTAATCTGTGTAAATAAAATACTTTATTCATGTTGTAATTTCTATCACTTGTTAGATAAATGGTTATCTGTAGGTTACAAAACCACCCAAATTTCCTGGAATTGCACCACAACTGATCATGATCTGGTAACTATTCCTGTGAAGCCCAAGTGTCCCTCTTTGGATGTTTTAAAATTTAGAGCGCTATATTAAAAAATCACTAAACCAGTGGCATCTCTAGGCTTGGTGTCACCTGGTACGGTAAATCATGGTGTAATTTCCCCCAGATCTCTCCCCAATTTTGTCCCTATAGTTTTTTTTTGTTTTGTTTGCACATTATTGGGAGTATTATTGTTCTGGAGCTCTGTGACACACCTGCACATTATTGGGAGTATTATTGTCATGGAAAACCTTTCCTATGATGTTCAGCTTTGAGACTTTTTTTCTTGTCTGGATGGGACTCATGTAAACTGTAATATGTAACACCAGTCCCTCTATCGATCTACTATTATAATTCCCATGAGTATTGGCCAGACTGTTATCACAATGCTGGCTGAGCATCATTGGAGTGTAACAAACAAAGTGGCAGATATTACATTCTACAAATGGTTCCCATGATGCTCTTCCCGCCCAAAACCATGTTGGTGCTGATAGAGCATCTTGGGAAATGTAAGGTTTTTTTTTTTTTTTTTCCCCTTTTATGATGGCTTTGTGGACTACATCAGTTCTCCTTCCAGATTCTCATCATCCTGGTCCCCCAACATATTGTCAGCCACCCAACATCATCAGAAATAAAAGCTGGTCAGCATTTTCAGTATTGCCACCCCCAAGCCAAGTTGAAGAATCAAGTCAAGTGACTTGTATAGAGAAGCTATGTACAGATTCTATTATCTGACATTCAGAGAGAAGTTACTTGAGCCCTTTAAAGCGCATGGGTATCCTGATTATATATTAAATATTGCGGAAGGCTCCCAGATACATTAGATAATTTCTTAACCAGCTCGATCACTGTCATTTGTCTACTCCCTATTCTCCTATTGCAGGAGGCTTACGTAATATCTTACAGAATACGTATTACGACAGGAACCACGTATACAGAGAGTGTTACTGGCTAGCCCAAGCACAACATATAAAAGAATGCCCTATTTAAGAAACAAATTAGTAGTGATTTGAAAGTAGGGTCACCTGTTGAAACATGGTTGCTCTGCCCCAAAGGTAATTACTAATGTGGCAATTGTGCCCACTGCAACAACACAAGTTCATTAGCCAAACATACACCGAAAGTTTTACATTGATTTATCAATTGTGTCAACCTGTCTTGTCATCTATAATCTGTTTTTTCCGCGTGCAAAATATTATGTGGGTTTGACCTCCAGATTCCTTCGGGAAAGACTGAATGAACATAAGCCAGCCACCAGGAACGCAGATAAGATTTTGGCACTGACCAATAGTACATTTCCCAAGGGCTCATCCACTCTCCTGCCATGGTCAAAACAAAAACCACAGTACCTTTCCCCACTGGGTGCAGCCTCAGAGTTTCCACCCGTCCATAAGATACAACAAAGAGCACGTTTTGGGTGTACGTCCAGATGGGATTTGTGAGCTCAGGGCATTAAACAATGAAAATAGCCAGGTAGCGCTGAATAGGGAAATTTAATTGGTCTGCTAATTTATAAATTTGTATATTGTATAATCATATTGTTATAACCAGGTTCCTAACATGTAGAGCTTAATTGCCTCATTTGAAGGGGCATGTATATAAATTCACGTGTGTCGATTTTGTGTTTACAATCCCGTTGAAAACAGCGTTTGTAATTCAATTCATGCATTTATATGCAAAAAGTGTGTGAATGTATAGCTTAAACCAGGGCTCGACAAACCCCGGGCGCCAGGTCGCCATGGCGACCAGGAAATCAGACCTGGCGCCCGGGTGCTGTTTGTTATAGTGTGCCCTTGCCGGCTGCCATCCGTTTTTCGTTTACTTTCAGCGCAGCGGGGAGAAAGTCTGTGCGGATCACACAGTCTGTAATCTCCGCCCCATCGCGCAACACACTGTAGTGCCGAGTGTCACGTGACAACACGGCACTTAGCAGGAACCGAAAGAAGATTGGGCTCCAGCAAAAATTTCCCCCTCCCCTGCAATGAGGTAAGCAGCAGGGAGGGAGGACACAGCAAGAAATACATTTCTGTTCTTAAAAAAAACACAAAAATGGTGTGTATGTAACTGGCTGTGTGTGTGGTCTGTGTGTATGTATGAGTGAATGTAACTGTGTATGTGGTCTGTGTGTGTGTATGTATGTGTGAATGTAACTTGGTGTGTGTGTGTGTGTGTGTGTGTGTGTGTGTGTGTGTGTGTGTGTGTGAATGTAACTTGGTGTGTGTGGGGGGTGTGTGTGTGAATGTAACTGACTGTGTGTGGGGTGTGTGTGTGTGTGTGTGTGTGAATGTAACTGACTGTGTGTGGGGGGTGTGTGTGTGTGTGTGTGAATGTAACTGACTGTGTGTGGGGTGTGTGTGTGTGTGTGTGTGTGTGTGAATGTAACTGACTGTGTGTGGGGGGGGTGTGTGTGTGTGTGTGTGAATGTAACTGACTGTGTGTGGGGGGGGTGTGTGTGTGTGTGTGTGTGTGAATGTAACTGACTGTATGTGGGGGGGGGTGTGTGAACGTAACTGACTGTATGTGGGGGGGGGGGTGTGAACGTAACTGACTGTATGTGGGGGGGGGGTGTGAACGTAACTGACTGTATGTGGGGGGGGGTGTGAATGTAACTGGCTGTGTCTGGGGGGGGGTGTATGTGTGAATGTAACTGGCTGTGTCTGGGGGGGGGGTGTATGTGTGAATGTAACTGGCTGTGCCTGGGGGGGGGTGTATGTGTGAATGTAACTGGCTGTGTCTGTGGTGTGTGTATGTGTGAATGTAACTGGCTGTGTCTGTGGTGTGTGTATGTGTGAATGTAACTGGCTGTGTCTGTGGTGTGTGTATGTGTGAATGTAACTGGCTGTGTCTGTGGTGTGTGTATGTGTGAATGTAACTGGCTGTGTCTGTGGTGTGTGTATGTGTGAATGTAACTGGCTATGTCTGTGAGGTGGGTGTATGCGACTGTCTCCGTGTGTTTACGACCATGTTCAGGGTGGGAAGCTGTTAGTAACTAATGGATTTCTGATACACAGCTCGAAATCTGTGTTGGAAACTGAACTTGCTCAGTAGGATAATCTGCAAGTTTACAGATTGTGCAGGTCCTACAATTGCCATGTTGGATTCCTCAACAATCCTCCTTTTGAGCGAGATAAAATGTCCCCTGAGTCTTGGGCAATTATGACCGGGACTTGGTCTTAATTGTAATATGTATCACTCGCCAAGATGGACTTTCATGGACTGTCTTGGTGAATGATAGTGTGGGAGGAAGAATCATGAATTTCCATTAAACTTTATGAATTTCACTAAAAATTCACACGTGGATTTGTTGGGTTACCCCTGTCCAGGTCACCTCTCTGTACTACAAACGTGTTATGTACTGTCTTTTTAAAATTGAAAAGTAAACAAACAAATACAGGGATTGGCAAGTGCAAGTAAATCTAAATATTTGTTATGGACAGACTAGATAAATAGCAGTTGTATTGGATAATAATACATGAAATTCCATTAACCCCTTCATGTCGGTTATTTGCTGCCTTTGACATGCCTTGATGACCAGACACTTTGTTAAAGCCATGGGAGGCATATGATCTGTGTTCCTAGTGCACTGCCTTAACTGCAGTGTTCTCCTCCTCCAGGAATTAGTGACGTGCACAGTAGCACCTGCTGCTTTTTAACATCAGACATGTATATACGTCCGCATGGTCCATAAAGGGTTAATGTTTGTATAGTGCCAACAACACCTGCAGCATAAAATGGAATTACTGATGACATTAGATGAACACTGAGAGCCCTGCTGGTAAGCTGACATTTGAATGCAATAAAGCTCTGCCAATGGTCTCTTGTACCATGGCACCCAGTTAGGGCAGTTACTGACTCTCTCAATGACTACTTTAAGTGCAATATGGGAGGGAGCTGGAGTCATTTCTCCAATGTGATTTCCCATGTCATGCAACCACTGGCAAACTTTCACATGATGTTCTGTCAAGCAAAGAGCAAAGAACCCATGGGAAAATCTGAATAACGGCACACACACACACACACACACACACACAAGAAATGATCCCATGATTCTAGAAATCTAATCTTAGAAAAAGCAAAAATCTTTCACAATAGCTAATAGTGTGTAAAGGGAATTTCTGACTAATCATAATGTTAGTACCCATGCGAAATGCTTTGACTTTATATTCGTTACAGTTTACTCCTGCTGACTTTCCTGGAATTTTCTTATGCATTGTGGGTTTTACTATTAATATATTGCCCTGCAATCTGCCTGGCTGATCTGACACCTGCAGACTCTATAGGTTTCCAGTGATCTGTTTCATGGTACGTTTTCTGGTTTCAGGTGTTATTTTCCATCACACCTGTGGGGATTTGTTTTTCTTGTTTTCTTGCTGGATCATTTTATACATACCATTTGATACACTTTGTGAATAGATTATTTGTTTGAGAGTTTAAAAAAATTCTTACTATTAGACTGATTTCTGCTTTAACCAATGTGTAAGCTTGCTCTCACGTGTAGTACTGCACATGTGTTCTGCTTTTTTTTCTCCTTCTGCTATGTATAAGAAGGTCTATCACTTCAGTCATTTACATAACTCAACACAGAGTTCTGAAAAATATTGGTTCACGTTATTTTGATAAAGCATTTCCTGTCTTTTTTGTGTATAGAACACACTGCTAAAACAACAACAAAATTCACATCCACTGACTTGTAACTCTTTGCATCTGCCATAAACTAGAATTCTTTGATAGAAATATATATAAAAAAATTTTTGAATCAACTCAGAGGCTGAAAAATGTTGACATCTGATCTCTACTGGCGAGGCCCCCCGATACCTGTTCCAAGCCCGATGCAGCCAGCTTCCTCCCAAACGCAATCAGATTCTGACACCTCTTCAGATGGAGCTGAAACGGTGCATAAAGAGGCACATGTTCAAAAGACTCCCATTTGTAACTCCCAACATGTCCCAGCGACCTACAATCATTTATCAAAGCTGAGCTGGCAAGTATGCAAGCAGATGTTGCTGCATTGGATACTGCGGTGACACAAATCCAACACAACTGTCCAACTCGCTCGGCAAATGACCGTTTTTCAGCGGCAACTTGTGGCCTTAAATGGAAGATCCAGGCAGCTAAACATTAAAATCAGAGGAGTAATTTGGGCCCACTATCCTCCGCATCTATGGAAGAATGTCTTATTACATTTGCTGCCAGCTACTGACCCGAATATTCTAAGTGCTATAGAATCCCGAAGGCTATTGCTGCCCCGAAGGACGATCCGCATGACGACATTATTCGGATGCGCAGCATGTCGGAGAAAATAGCCATACTGTCCGCTGCAAGAAAACTACAGACTGTAAATTATGAGAACACACTGCTGAGGTTCTTTGAGTGGTTTATTACCTATTTCTATGGTTCTGACCTCCCGGGGCAAGCCGTATCACCCCTGAAAGGTGGCAGTGTTTTGTTCTTGGGCCACTCTCTAGTAGTTTCAAGGCCCATTTTGGCGGCAGTCTTTGCCGACTGCTTGTGGGTGTTCACAGTCCCATCAGTCCTTTTTATTTGTTTTTATTCTTTTTAATTTATCCAACATGCCTGTCCCATCAGGTCTTATAAATTTCTTGTCATAGCATTGTTGAAATGGTTAAAAGTTAGTATTAGTAGGAGAGGATATGTGCCGCCCACACTGCTTTTGGCTGCATTGTATATTCTTCCTACTGTCTTGTGGTGGTTTTACTGTTACTACTTTAAATGACTATTATACGTTCAACTGAAAAATCGCTTTAGTAGTATTGGAAATACATGGGAGTACTCTTATGTATTCTAATTATAACTATTACGGATGTTTGCTACTCAAATGTTGTATTCAAAATCCAAACTGTTGTTTTGCACTGTGTATTATAGATCTGAGAATTATATCTTACAAAACCAATAAAAATATCAATAAATAAATATCAAAATTGAACTGCGCCACAAAAGCACAGCGCACTCTTTGATGGCTAATTATAAATAATTTTTTTTGTAACCTCCAACCTTGTCTTCTGCAATCTCTTTAGAAAGTGGGTCTGATTGTTATACATCCTTATCAAGCACTTTCGTCTATTAAAAACTGAACAGCATTTTCTTCAAGTAAAGTGAAACTATGCTGATGGTGTACATCTCCCTTAATGGGTCATTTCAAATGGAGGGAATACCTGGAAATGTTGATGCTACATTTGGTTGGTGAATTGTTTTTAAATAGATTATTTTGACTTTTTAGCACCTTTATTTACAAGACTGTAAAACTTTCATTTACCATAAGTGTCATTGCATTTATTTTAGAAACTGTGGTTTTTGTTCATTGTACATTGAAATGATAACTATGCTTAGCACATAGGTTAATTTAGTTTAGAGATCTTTTTAAAGTCTGCAGATATTTGTTGACCCCTGCTTAGGAGTATGGAGAAACCTACAAACACGACTGAGTTCATACACTTTTTTTTATTATTAATATTTATTATTAAAACCTCATCTAGTGTTATGTGGGAGCTTGTGGAAACCAGCCATTAACAGCTGGTACAAATGGACCAGTTTGCCTATTTTTTTCTACTCCGTTCAACTTTACGAAATATCCAGCCGTATTTTTAAATGTGCAGGCAATGTGGTGTTTCAGAGAATTTCAGGGTCAGGTTGGATTTGCTCACCTGACCCTAAATAATGAAATGAAAAGCATGTCTGGCGTAGGTCTGGTCCTCCACTGTGTATATCGTCATCACCTGCCAAATCTGGATAGTCAACAAAGGTCGTCTAAAACTTGATTTACGCATTTGTCAGAGATTCTCCGATTTCAGTGTCATTATATTGCAGAACAAAGCACACACAATAGAAACCTCGATATCCTTTCCACAGATGCCACTTGGCTGAGAACATGACTTTGTCGAAAGCAGAGAAAAATGAAACCCGTTCGACAGCAAATGTCTTAGAAGACGCCTTTGTTATGCCCTAAAGGCAATTCTTTTGTAAGATTTAACTGGGACCAAACAAAAAAACTAAATTTACATTCTAAATGGCTTTAAACAAAGTATATTGATCATAGAAACTTTAGCCATATGAACGGTTCTTATCTGATGTGCAGGTTTGAACACCTTGGCAGCACCTAATTATTGATTACCCATGGTAGATTCTGGGACTCTGAGTTTTGCACTTGCTGCTCAATGTGAGAATGGTATCCTCCGACAAGGCTACAAGATGGAATTTGAGCGATGGTATTCTTGCTACTGGTGATTTTAAGTTTGAAACCTGAAATTACTTTTCATGTACTGAGAAAATGTTACTAGATACAATTTCCAAAGTATAAAACAGAGATTTGTGTTTCTGTAATATGATGGCAGAAGTTTTACAGCATTACAAAAATATTAAATGCTAATTGCTGTACCATCAGGAGATCCATACCATTTCTTTACTTGGTAATTACACCACTTTAATAACTTTCGCTCACAGCTGATGTTAATAGCTAGTTAGTTAGCGGAACAGACTAACACACAATCTGCAGAATCTGATAAACCTTTAGGGTTGCAGGTACAATTCCTGGTGGGGTCGACTCGATCTGCCATCTTTCCGCGGTAGATAAAATGGGTAATCGTAACATCCCCTGAAGTCGGGCAAAACTAACATTCCGATGGCATGCTTCAAAAACAGAAAATATAAATTTCCTTGTAAATCCTGTTATTAAATGGACAGTATAGTCCTCAAACTCACTTTGGTGCATGTTGAAGACTACTGCTTGTATACTGTGCAGGCATTCTGCATAAATCAGGCACTGTCTGGTGCCCAAAATGGATCTTCCAAATGTTAATGTGCTATTAAAGTACTTTAAAATGCATGTTTTACATTTTGCATTGGTTACAATTTAAAATACTTACAGCTAGATGGAATAGTGAAATTACCACCAGTTTGCAAGAAACCAGGACTGCCCACACTAGCTAGTAAAAGTAATTTCCTTTTTTTTTTTTTTTTTTTTTTTTTTTTTTTTGCTGCAGGAACCAGTGAGAATAATTTCATTCAAATTAATGGAATGTCCGGTCTCTCTAGTGATTATCAGATAATGTGTTGTACTGTGTACAAGAGCAAGTTTATCACAGTCCACACAATGCTTTCTATTCTAGCCACACAGGTAGTAACGAAATGAAACACAACTTTATATCCTGCCGCACCTGGCAGTAAACATGCAGAATAATCCCAGGGAAAGGACTTGAGTCAAATATTAAATATGTGATTTATGCAGAATGCCTGCATCAAATCAGACTGGGGAAAAAAATCATGTGCACTATACAAACGCTAATCTTCATCTTGCACCAAAGTGAGGTTAAGGTCTAGACTGTCCCTTTTAGTGAACCATCACAATAAGATGAAAGCATTCAAGTGAACAATTAAATGTAAAATGTCTAATTGTCCACGGTTTGAATAATTCATCTCCTGAAGAACAATCTGTGACTGACCAGGTTACAGTGGATATACGGTAACCTCTAAGAAAATACTCACTCACTAAAGCATCACTTGGGTTACATGAGCTGCCATTCAAAATAAAGAAGCTTTTCTACTGATAGGATACTATATCTGAATGTCCTTAACCCCCCCTGTGATCAAACCCTTATCTTCTACTGCAATCTACTCCCAGGCTGTTGAGAAGGGAATTAAAAGGGTGGGGGAAATATTTGTTTACCGAACAAAGGACGTGTTTGTCAAGATAATGCACAGTCTCTGAAGAGGGTTATTACAAGGACTCCGTACTTGCCATGCCAGTCTGGTTCCTTAGCAGCATATGTATGAGTTGGTTAGGAATTTTAAGGTTTAGTTATAAAATAAAGGACTTGTATTTGCACTAAATATAAATTACCCAGAGCATGCTCTTCAATTCCTAAATGTTGCTAAAGCCAAAACATTATCATTCTGTAACAATGGTGTTTAATGTTGAAATAAGACTATTCCTGCTGGTTATCCGATTACCATTAGGTATTGTTCAAGGAAATGCAAGGTGCTGTTTCACATGTACATGAAATTTTTTTAAAAATATGTGCTTATTTTTGTTACACTAAAACTTTTATTTGAATCCATTGTTTGTTTTGTATGCACACCATCCCTCCCCCCATGACATCCACAGAGTAATAGGACATATGGGTGTGCATACATAATTAGACTGCCAATATTGCACATCCTTGTATACTCAGATTGTAATCATTGGTGGTATAGTGCTGGAGCAACGCTGTCTCGACACAGACCACGCTGTGTTCACTGGTGTATAGTGGGGGAGCAGTGCTGTCTGTCTTCTGGCACACGTGCAAGCAGATCACACGTGTTGAATAATAACTTCTAATATCATTGGTGGTATAGTGGTTGGAGAAGCCCTGTCTGTGTGACATGCTGTGTGAGCAGCACCTGCATTTCCACCTGGAGTCCCTTTTAACCTTGCAAATAACAAGATAGGAATAATAAACCGTATGTTTCATAACACATTTAAATGAGGGAGTGAAAGTACAAGAGGGCTTACACAAGAGGGCGTATTCATGCTCACACCTATAGCTAAACACACATTGGGAAGATGTTGCATAATCCCTATTTTGAAACCCAGGGTATTCATTTCAAATATCAGTTTATTGTAAAAAGGGACTAGATCAAACTTCCTATTCAACTGAGGGATTAAAAAGGGACATAGATCTCGTCCCTTTTCATAATAAACTGATATATGAAATGAATTCCCTTGTCCTTGAAATAGGGATTATCCAACATCTTCCCTTTTAATAATGTGCTCTTAGCTATAGGTGCATGCATGAATAGAAATATGGCCCTCTTGTACCTTCGGTCTCCTTGTTTAAGATAATTGTGATATGAAATCTAGATTTATTTTTTTTGTTTTTTATTCCTTTCTTTTGTCATTTTTCAGGTTAAATGGATTAGTAGAGCTGAAATATCACCCCGTGTCTGACATGTTTTTGATCTTTACTTTTTTATAGTAGACTTCAGTGCAGTCTTTCTCTTGCCCCCCTTAAAGACTGAGTGCGGACCCGAATATCTTTCAAAATCTGATCTCCTTGCAGTGATGTCACAGAGGAAGTCTTTGGGTGACTGGCAGTAAGAAACAACAGGAACTTTCTTTACTTTTTTTTTTTATGGGACGTATAGGAGCATTTGGAAACGATAAAATGTCAGACCTGGTTTTCTTGGGAAGCAGGCAGGCCAGTTTGGTTGGTGACTGGTTCTCTGTTATTGCAGAGAGACGCCCTCATTCATTTTTTTATATTGGAGCAGAGGGGACCTAATTAAGGTCCAGTCCGAGCAGGGGCTTTCTCCGATTATCTGATCAGGGTCTGTATAGAGTGGGTGTGTATGTGTCTGCTAGTGCAGATCCTGATCAGATGAGCGGAGCAAGCTGGACCTTTTAATTAGGTCCCCTCTGCTGATCCAATGTAAAAACAAGGGTCTCACTGTGCACTAGCTCATCTAATCAGGGTCTGTATGTCTTTCTGCTAGTGCAGAGCGAGACAATTGTTTTGTACATGCCAGCCTTTCAAAAGAACCCTGAGAGTAAACCTGTGTATATCTCTAAAGATACAGGTCTGGTTTACTTTGGAGAAGGGACCCCTAATTTTTAATCCTGGCTTCTGAGGATGTAACGGTTAAAACAAGTAGCAGAGTTGGAAAAATGCCCTTATTAATCAGACTGGGAGAATTTGTTTCCAACTCTGCTACTCTAGCCTTAAGTTTGAAATTACCAAATTTGAAAGAGAATTTGCAATTCTCTTTGCTTACTTTCTACTTTTCGGAAAGGAAATCTTCATTAATAGAAATGTATATGTACTGTACTTTGTCACATACCTTCCACCTTCAGGATAGTTGACCCTTTAGTGCTGAACATTTACTGTACAGATACACTATTGTTGGTTATACTACTAAAATAAACTTGGATGACTGAAGGATTGGGACTAATTTCCATGATAACAGAATAGTCAAAAAATGTGTGCATCCCTGATCAGATTACTTATTACATGCTGTTGCTTGGCTTGCTGCTTACAACTACAGGAACTGGCTTGTTTCCACAAAACATTGCGAAACCTGGTCATTTTGTAAGATCCTTCAAAAATAAACCAGAATACAATTGTGCTTTAACAATCCGGAACATGTATAGCCTGTGCTATTGAGGTGAGACAAAAATGCAGGCCAGGTGTACAGTTATGCCTCACTGACAATTGAACATCTGCATATTTGTCACAAATTGTGCTCTTTTGGTTTGATTATAGGTTTTTAATGTTTGTGCCATAATTACATTTTATTTAACTTTAAAAAAAAAAGTGTCCTTAACAAAGTCCCATTCATAAATAGTCTGCATAATTGTTTCTTACCTACATTTTTTCATTGTGTGGCCTGTTCACACTGAACAACAGAATGCCCAGAGAGGGGAGGGGCACTCAACATTCTAGTACTGGAAGCTGAGCATTGTGGGGGCATGCTTCTGTGGCCAATGTCAACCTGCCACTATAGAGTCGGTCTTTCTGCTTGTGCTACATCCTAGAGCTGGTTTTATAGCAAAAGCACTGCTATGTGTTTACCTAATGATTGACAGCAAATGCCATCATAGATTTTTACTGATCATTCATATTCTAGCATGTGCAGTAGTAAGGCATGCATTTTTTTTTCTTGCCTAACTGTAAATTTAGTCTAGCTCCAAGTGATCCAGGTACCAATCCAAACTCCATTTGGTGGGATACGGCTAAGACTAATGGGAGTTAAAGTCCAGTAACCAAAAAATGTTTTGCCTGCAGTACAGTATGCATAAAGTGTGCAAGAACCATGGCTTATCTTCACCGATCAGCCATAACATTATGAACACGGACAGGTGACAAATCGCAGAGGTTGTGTGATGCTTTGGGCAATGTTCTGCTGGGAAGTTCTGCCACTCATGTGATTGTAACTTGACACGTACCACCTACCTAAGCATTGTTGCAGACCATGTACACCCTTTCAATGAAACGGTATTCCCTGATGGCATTGGCCTCTTACAGCAGGATAGCAAAAAACGGTTCAGGAGTGGTTTGAGGAACACAACGATGAGTTCACGGTGTTGACTTGGCCTTCAAATTCCACAGATCTCAATCCTTTGGAGCATCTGTGGGATGTGCTGGACAAACAAGTCCAATCCATGGAGGCCCCACCTCAAACCTTACAAGATTTAAATGATCTGCTTCTAATGGTGACCGATACCACAGCACACCTTCAGAGGTCTAGTGCAGGGCTATTTTAGTGGCAAAAGGGGACCTACACAATTTTAGGCAGTTGGTCATAATGTTATGGCTGATCGGTGTATGTAGGACCAAAGCATGGATGCATGAAGCCTTTTTTTCCAGTCTGTGGATATGTGTGTGTATATATGTATAATGCAAAAGAGTGTATCGAATCCTGACCTTTTTGTCAGCAAAACCTTTTTTCTTTCTTTCTTGTGCACATGCAGTAAAGGAAGTGGTGTATTGCAGCAGGTGAGAAGAGCATATTCACAACAGGTCCTTGCAGTGTATACTTCTGCTTTTGGTTGGATTTGTATGTGAAAGAGCAGAGCTCTGCATACAGCAAGAGCGTGTATGTGTAAATTATCTGTTAACAACTTTTTGAGTGGAGTGGTTTAAATGGATTAATTGGCTATATAAAATCCTCAAAAGTTGTGGATTATAAATTCAGGTAGGTATATACTAAGAGCAAGATATACTTGCCTGAATGAAGCAACCCCATCTTCCAAAATGTTCACTTCCTCTGTCTTGATGGGGACAGGCATAGAAGTGCCAGCTCACTCACCTGGCATGCATGGCGATCGGCACTTGCACCAAAAATGACATTTGAAGATGCAGGCATGACTTCCACTTCTTTGCAGGCCATGACACAGGGTGACTGGAACCAGAATCCGGTATGTGTACCTTAACCAACTCATAAACCAGCTGGTTGCTAGCCAATGTATAGATGAGGTTAGGAGTATATTAAAATATGACTTTGTTGTGTTATGCATGACCAAGAGTGCCTTCAAAGGGACTGTCTAGACCAGGGGTCCTCAAACTTTTTGAACAGGGGGCCAGTTCACTGTCCCTCAGACCGTTGAAGGGCCGGACTATAGTAAAAATAAAAACTATGAAGAAATTCCTATGCACACTGCATAGATCTTATTTTGAACAAAACGAGAACAAATACAATATTTAAAGTAAAGTTAAATCAACAAACTTACCAGTATTTCAATGGGAATAGTGTGCCAGTCAGAGCCCAGGAATATTATGCCAGTCAGATGCCCAGGAATATTATGCCATTCAGATGCCCAGGAATATGATGCCAGTCAGATGGCCAGGAATATGATGCCAGTCAGATGCCCAGGAATATTATGCCATTCAGATGCCCAGGAATATTATGCCAGTCAGATGGCCCAGGAATATTATGCCATTCAGATGCCCAGGAATAATATGCCAGTCAGATGCCCAGGAATATGATGCCAGTCAGATGCCCAGGAATATAATGCCAGTCAGATGCCCAGGAATATGATGCCAGTCAGATGCCCAGGAATATGATGCCAGTCAGATGCCCAGGAATATTATGCCATTCAGATGCCCAGGAATATTTTGCCATTCAGATGCCCAGGAATATTTTGCCATTCAGATGCCCAGGAATATTATGCCAGTCAGATGCCCAGGAATATTTTGCCAGTCAGATGCCCAGGAATATTATGCCAGTCAGATGGCCCAGGAATATTATGCCATTCAGATGCCCAGGAATATGATGCTAGTCAGATGCCCAGGAATATGATGCCAGTCAGATGCCCAGGAATATGATGCCAGTCAGATGCCCAGGAATATGATGCCAGTCAGATGCCCAGGAATATGATGCCAGTCAGATGCCCAGGAATATGATGCCAGTCAGATGCCCAGGAATATTTTGCCAGTCAGATGCCCAGGAATATTTTGCCAGTCAGATGCCCAGGAATATGATGCCAGTCAGATGCCCAGGAATATTTTGCCAGTCAGATGCCCAGGAATATTTTGCCAGTCAGATGCCCAGGAATATTTTGCCAGTCAGATGCCCAGGAATATGATGCTAGTCAGATGCCCAGGAATATGATGCAAGTCAGATGTGCAGGAATATTATGCCAGTCAGAGGCCAGGAATAGTGCTCGTTATCCCTCCCTCCTCCCCCGCTTCCCCATCACTTACCTCCAGCTGCTGTGTCCCCGGACGTCTCGCGCGGTGTCCTCCTGTGGAGGAGGGAAACAGTTACTGGATCCGGATGTGACGTCTTTTGCGGCTGCCAGAAAGAAAAAAAAAAGTAAACAGGGTGGGTGCCGGCAGCACCCCCCGCGGGCCACATAAATGTCCTCGGCGGGCCGCATGTGGCCCGCGGGCCGTAGTTTGAGGACCCCTGGTCTAGACCCTAAACTTACTTTGGTGCAAGATGAAGATTACTGCTTGTATAGTGCACAGGCTTTTTTTCCAGTGTAATTTGATGTAGGCATTCTGCATAAATCACATTTTTAATATTAGACTCAAGCCCTCCCCAGTGATTACTGCAGGTGCAGCAACACTGATTATATAATGAGAATATAACGTTTTGTTTCATTTTAGTTACTTCCTGTGCTCCTGGAATTGAATACATTGTGTGGACTGTGATAAACTTGCTCTTGTACACAGTGGGATCTCTTAACAGTGCAATACATTGTCTGATGACATCACTAGGGACATGAAATTCCATTCATTTGAATGGCATTATTCTCATTGGTTCCTGCAGCAAAAAAAAGAGGGAATTGACTTTTACTCAGCTAGTGTCGTGGTCATGGTTTCTTGCAAACTGCTGTAATTTCACCTAGCTGTAAGTATTTATTTTACATTTTAAGCAATGTAAAATGTAAAACATGCACTTAAAGTGCTTTGAAAGCACATGTAATATGCATTAACATGTGTAAGATGCATTATGGGCACCAGACAGTCTCTGTGAGGGTGGGTTTATTTCTCTTCACTAGCTGAATTCTTGGTCTGCTTCAGAGCATGCTTTTTTTTTATTTTTTTTTTTTCTCTGTGTCCTCAGACTTTCCCTGACCACCCTGAAGTTCTGGGGTACCAGTATTCCTTTGCCTTAAGTAATAAGTGATAGCTATAGACTAAGGGTCCAGGTAGAGAATACTCCTGTCTGTAAACCTTTCTAGCAAAATAATATGAACACTGAGACTAAAATATAAGAGTTCCCAGCATCCTCTAATTTTTAAGCATGAGGCAGGAAAAATCACTTGTAAATCCATGATCAATCGATCACTGAGCAATTGGTCGAATCTAAGAGATACCTGAGGCTTACCTCTCCCTACTGCAAAGGGGAACAGACAAAGTCAGTTGGATCAGCATTTAGAGCAGACTACAAAAAAAAAGAAGCAAAAATAAAAAACTTTTTTAATTGTATATAGGTGTTTATTTATAATGCAGGGATTGAATAGGCAATGTTCCAAATGAAGTGAAAGCAAGATGTCCTTGTATTCTACATACTGGCTTCAGGCTGTAAGGCCAGCCAGAACTCTATTGCAGTACTATACGGCCAGCAAAACGCATATTATGAAATATAAACTAAACCAAGCAGCTCGTAAAATGTGCATTATGAAATCTAAATGAACCCACAATTAAATGTATAAAGACATTTGCTTACTGTCATATATATAAAAGCATTAAATAGAAGTGTGTGTGTGTGTGTGTATATGTATATGTATATGTATATGTGTGTATATATACCGTATTTTCCGTCGTATAAGACGACTTTGAAAATCTTCTCAAAAGTTGGGGGCTCTCTCTCTCTCCCCCTCTCCCTCTCCCTCTCCCTCTCCCTCTCCCTCTCCCTCTCCCTCTCCCTCTCCCTCTCCCTCTCCCTCTCCCTCTCCCTCTCCCTCTCCCTCTCCCTCTCCCCTACAGTAAATACCAGATATATTGGAGACCTACAAATCTGCCATGATAGTCCACTTATTCCAGACTATTACATCCTTTTTTTTAAAGTAGCATGGTATGAAATAGAGGTAGAGAGAATGGGCATTGAAATGAAATATAAAAAAAAAAAAATATCTATATATCCCTTAGAGGAAAAATGTAGGGCCCGAAAAGCATCTTAATCATTTGGAATTAATAAAAGAAGACCTGAAATGTAGAATACACTGTTGGAAGTCCTGTCATTAACAAAGACAACCTCCCATCTAAATGACTGGTTCAGCAAAGGAGTGATCAGAATAGATGGTATTACTAATAATAATGATATAAAAATCTTTCCAGCAGTTATAGACCGAATTGGCCTGAAAAATAAAGAGATTTTCATATTGGAGAATAAAACAAACACTTCCTGAAAAATAAGTGGCTATTAAAACAAAATATATTTTCATTCGGATTAAAAATAGCCGGAATAACATTATTTTGGATAGGACATGTTTTTGACTTTATTTTTCTTAATATTATTTTCTTTTCCCCCTTTTTTTTCCCCCCCCTTTTGACGGCTTCTTTCTCAGTATGGAATCCAAACATGATGCAAGTTGCCACTGTGGTTATTGACGGTCTGTCTAAAAACTTTGCTATTCCTTTTAATCATGGGTGTTAACTTGCATCCTTGTGATCCGAGTTTGACCTACTCACCTGTTGGGATATATGTAGGGTTGCCACCTGGCCGGTATTTTACCGGCAGGCCAGTAAAAAATTCGCTTGACTCCAATGTTAAGTCTATGGAGGCGGTAGCATTGGCCGGTATTATTTGATGAAAAGGTGGCAACCCTAGATATATGGTGATGGGCTCTAAAACTACAGGTGGCAATGGAAAGGTGGTTTCGGTCTATTAATTGGTATATGGTCACATGAGGTCATTTTCAACATTATTTAAGGTATATTTGTTTTCTTTATTCCTAATTGTTAGTCTTGATAATGACTAAGAGTTTACAAAGAGTGTTGACTCCTGTTTCGCGGATCTATATTGGTTACAATTCTCGATTATACTACCTGGTGTGTCTTGGCTGTTAATTTTTTTTTTTCTTCAATGGCATTAATTAGAAATTAAGAATTAACACTGGTTCATGTTGTCTTTTGAGAACTCGTATGTTGGGCTAGAGCTGAGACCGTTTGTTCTCTAAGGTGCCTTGCGTCATGTTAAAGGACAACGAAACATTTTTTTTAACTTGTGCTTCTAGTGTAGAAGCAGAGGAGAATAATTTGAGTGCTTCCTCTAAGAAAGCAAAAGGTACAACGTTTTTGTCCTTTTAAGAGATGGATAAAACTGCAAGTGGTCATTTAAGCTTAATTTTATTCAGATATTGTTGCAGGCATCCCACACATTGTGAGAATCAAGAGTTCATTGCTAATGGCCAAAGTGCACTTGTACACTTTTTTAAATACAATGCCTCTTTAAAATCTCCAATCAATCTTTTGTAAAAGCCAGCTGACCATTTCTCGGCAGTGTCTGACTGCCTCTGTACTGAATATTGTGTATGAGAAACTAATAAAGAATTGTTACAAGTAACAAAAATGTTTTTGTATTTTGCTAGTTGCAATACTGCACATATTTTATTTAGAAGTTCTGGGATCTGAATTAATTAAGGAATGCAATTTACTTATGATCATCTGCTTTTATAGCTTTATTGTGGGCTTTTAGACAGGTTTATACATTTTGTATCCTGTAATATGAAAGACCCCCACTACAAGGCAATTTTTTTTTTTAAATGTTAAAAAATAAACCTACATATACTGCTGCCAGGAACAGATCCCTTACATGCAACCTCAATAACAAGTCAATAAAGACATAAAAATGCCGAAAATAAAAGTTCAATATGTGAGAGTGATCAATATGTGAGAGAGCTCAGGGATATGCATACACATGCTTGTTAATTGTGTGCTTTTGTGTGTATATTATACTAGTTTAGTGGGTTGTAAACACAGTGCCATATTCCCTGTAACATGCCAAAAAGAAAAGGTGTTGCGTGTGTGTGTGTATGTATGTATGTATGTATATATTATATTAAAACTACTATCTCGCCCCTTTGTGTAGTCAGCACAAACTATACTCTTACTGATAAGTCTTGTTGATTCGATGGTCCGTAGGCCAAGGGTAGATTTAACCAATAAACACAAAAAGGATAAAATTGCTGTGTAAATGCAATATCCCCAAAGAGCAAGACACACTTGCTAAAGATCCATTATCTCTATTATCTTTCAAGGCTGCTGTTTGAGCAATTCCTTGCTTTGTCAGTCTTTTTTAGGAAGGCATTGCGTAAGCATCTTAACTGTTATAAGTAGCAGTCTATGCCGTGCTTCAGGGAACAGCACTTCCCATGTGGTTTCTAGATATTCTGAAACCTTTCGCAAAGAGATGTCAAAAGATAACTGAGCACAGCAAAGGATACCCAGATTATAAAATTATAACACTATGTGCCTAAGAAGCAGCTATCTATTTTTTTCACAGTAAGATTAACACAGCATAACACATGATGTCCTTTTATAAGAAGAGTGGAACTTACATACTTTGGCATGCTAGAAAACTAAAATCGGGGAAGTGGGTTAATTAAATGATCTAAAAGGCCTGTTGCATGCATGTGATCTGCCTTATGTTAGATCATAGCAGTGAGGGGCAAGAAAAGATTAATTATTGCAGAGATTTGAAAATCCCATTTACTGTATATTTAAAATGACATAAATTATGCATTAATTACATTTTTTTCAGACTTTTATTTCATGATCAATCATTCCATAATAAGATTTTTGTCTTGCTTTAAAAATGTGTCTACAGTATCTCTCTAGAGCCAATTAAAGCTCTAATAGAGAGGTACACGTGTGAGACTCTAGCATTGTGCATGTGCACGATAAGAGCCCTAACATAAAAAAGTAGATGTTGGCACATGCAATTTATTTTGGAAGCTCATAGTTGCACATGCAAAAAAGTGAGCATGTTTTATTCAGAGTGCTTCTCCATATACAAACCACATTTGCAGCTGTTTTTTTTTTAACCGGAAATGATTTGACTGTTTAGATATTGTATTCTGTGAGGCAAGACATGGATATTTATTATACACTTGATGTATCATTGCCCATAGGGAAACCATAGCAGGACCGGCTCTCTGTCAGTGGTCTGTGTGTAATTCAATCCCAATGCATGCAGGCAGTAGCAGGTGAAGAGATTAGCATCCATTCCGACACTGGAAGAGTTCCGCCACCAGTAAGAAGTTCAGCTCCGTCTCATGGGAGATTGACGTTTTGGAGACTTCCAAATGAAATGGTAATCTCTTTTGAACAGTGCTCCCAGACACCAGACATTGCCTACCCTCTTTCTAATTGGTTTATAGACTCTGGGTGTTGGGTTTGGGGTGGAAACCCCCATACATTGTGAGGAGCAGCTGAATCTTCACATAAACAGATTTGAGTACCTCTGGCCAGCCCACAGTATTGGCAGGATGTCTTGCTAGAAAGGGGATGGTGTGTATCTGGTTCCTCCCATTGAGCTGGCTCATCAGGACCTGTCTTATCTTATGGTGGTACTTGGATGTTGCCATCTTCCTTGCCTCCTCATTGTGCTGTAAGGTACCATCAGTCTTAACCCCTTCCTGCCTGTAGTACTGTCTATGCCATCCTACATTTCGGTGCCAGTAAGCTTGTCGGACAGTCCTGAGATTACCAGCTCATTGTGGCTCCCTGCGATGAACTGTGCTGCGGATCCTCCTGCAGGGACTTACATCGGGTTCCCCTATTGTCATATTAGGCCACTTTGATTGGCGTCGGTCTAACATACAAAATGTAGCTGGTGCTCAATGGGAGCATTGGCCACATTATTTTGGAAACTCTGCGGCAGTTCGGGCACGCCTCAGCGATGTCACACATAACGTTGAGAAGTTATCGCTGGAGCACAGTCACCGGTGTTATTAACTCCTTAACGCTTATGGACTCCAATACAGCATGCCCAGCAGAGAGCGACGGAAGTGAGGGGGAAAAAATCTCTTCCGTTCTGAAACTGTTGCTTGACTGCCCCTAGAGGCAGTCAGCAACATTACAGTTAGAAAAATAATAAACAAAAGGAAAAAAGCTAACCCTAGATCTACACCTGAGTTACAGGTGGGTTCGGGTTAGATAGAATTAGGGTTAGAACAAGGGTTAGATTAAGGAGTGGGGTAGATTTAGGGTTAGGGTAAATGTAGGGTTGGAGTCATAAGGTCACTGTAGAAGAAAATGGTTAGGAAACAAAAAACACTAATATTGATTATTTCCCTAATACTTGAAATAAAACCGAAAAACATGGAAACATTGGTATTTCTAAACTCAGGACGAATATTAGAAATATATAGACGGGGTCTTTTTTACCATTTGTAATTATTAAAAAAAAAAAAAAATCAGGTCAAAGTTAGAAAAATAGTTTTTTATGGCATATTTTCATCATATTTATATAATTTTTAATAGTCTGGTTGGCGACTGGCTCTCTGCTAGCGCAGAGAGAGTCCCTCATTTTTGCATGGGATCAGCAGGGGGGGACCTAGTTAATTCCATGCAATAACGAGGGTCTTACTTAAAAGTCCCGGGACATGTTTTGTTTAACCCTTGCTTCCTTCAAGGAGTGCCATACAAGAACTGGATACAGATACAAGTTCAAGAATTGGTGGAGATACATATAGCAATTACATGGTCAATATATGTCAATTTGCAATTGATACCAAGAACCTTTCATTGGCCTGTGGTACCTAGCCCTATTTATATATGCTTGTTCTACTACTTTCTTCTCATATGTACAAAGCAAAACTTTTTTATTTTATTTATTTTTTTAGGCAGCATTATTTATCAAAATGTTTTAAGCAGTGGATCAACCACAGTTTAAAACAAGTACTTTTGGCGCAGGATTGCATAAAAAAAAAGCATTTCACCACCATAAATGCAGAAAATCCCAGCCAGTGTTGAGACTTTATCAAGCATAATTGCCAACTGTCCCAGATTTGCCAGGTACTTTTGGTGCATGTGGCATATTAATTGGCAATCTGGTTGTGGCATATTAATGGACAGGCTAATAGTGGCATAATGGGCAAATTGGCTGTGGCATATTAATGGGCAAATTGGCTGTGGCCAAAGTAATACTGTGGCATGTTCTGTGGGGCAAAATAACATGTACTATGGGGGAAAGTGACACCATGGCATGTTCTGCAGGAGCTGTTCTGGAGGGCAAATTGACACAGTGGCACGCCAAAAATGTGAGTGCAATGAGTACAAGCCAAGTGCTGTGGTTACAGTATGGTGCTGTGTGAAGTCCTTTAGGTGCAATGTGGGTGCAGAGCAACAGAATAAAAATAAGAAATGAACAGTTTTTCAATAACTTTTATTACATATGAAAATAGTTGAATATAATATTAAAAAGCTCATATAAGTATATAAGCAACTAGTTATATACATATATTTGGGGTCCACCTCAAGCATTTGAAAAGGCAGGAAATGTTTAATATTTTAATGTTTTTGTTGTTGTCAGAAATGTTATATTACTTTACTGAGAGGGTGGTGGATGAATGGAATAGTCTTCCTGAAGAAATGGTAGAGGTTGATACATGAAGGAGTTTAAGCATAAGGTGATCCTTGATTTAAGATAAGGCCAGAGACTAATGCAAATATTACTTTACTGAGAGGGTAGTGTTAGCAGAAGTGGTAGAGGTTAATACAGTGAAGGAGTATAAGCATGTATGGGATAGGTATGCTAGATATAAGATGAGACCAGTCAGTATCTGGTGTGACCACCATGTGCCCCAAGCAGTGCAACACATGTCCTTCGCATAGAGTTGATCAGGTTGTTGATTGTGGCCGGTGGAATGTTGGTCCACTCCTCCTCAATGGCTGTGCGAAGGTGCTGGATATTTGCATTACCTGGAACATGGTGTCGTATACGCTGATCCAGAGCATCCCAAACATGCTCAATGGGTGACATGTCCGGTGAGTATACTGGCCATGCAAGAACTGGGATGTTTTCAGCTTCCAGGAATTGTGTACAGATCCTTGGAACATGGAGCCGTGCATTATCATGCTGCAACATGAGGTGATGGTCGTGGGTGAATGGCACAACAATGGGCCCATGTGCGTTGTCCATAACATACACCTGCCCATACCATAACCCAGGGCTCGACAAACCCCAGGCGCCAGGTCGCCATGGCGACCAGGAAATGAGACCTGGCGCCTGGGGGATGTCAGCCTCATGGTCCCCTTGCCGCTGCCATCCGATTTTTCCGCAGCGCCGATGGCACAGACTACAAGCTCCGCCCCCTCGCGCAGCGCGTGTCTGAGTGCCGGGTGTCGTCACGTGACATCCTGGCACTCAGCACGCCGACCAACGGAGATCAGCAGCAGCATGAACCCCCAAGAAAAGACTGTGTGAGGTGGGTGTGTGTATGTATTGTAAAGTAGGTGTGTGTGAGGTGTTTGTATGTAAAGCAGGTGTGTGTGAGGTGTTTGTATATATGGGTATATGTAAAGTAGGTGTGTGTGAGGTGTTTGTATATATGGGTATATGTAAAGTAGGTGTGTGTGAGGTGTTTGTATGTAAAGCAGGTGTGTGTGAGGTGTTTGTATATATGTGTATATGTAAAGCAGGTGTGTGTGAGGTGTTTGTATATATGTGTATATGTAAAGCAGGTGTGTGTGAGGTGTTTGTATATATGGGTATATGTAAAGTAGGTGTGTGTGTGAGGTGTTTGTATATATGTGTATATGTAAAGTAGGTGTGTGGGGTGTTTGTGTATATATGGGTATATGTAAAGTAGGTGTGTGTGAGGTGTTTGTATATATGGGTATATGTAAAGTAGGTGTGGGTGAGGTGTTTGGATATATGTGTATATTTAAAGTAGGTGTGTGTGAGGTGTTTGTATGTAAAGCAGGTGTGTGTGAGGTGTTTGTATATATGTGTATATGTAAAGCAGGTGTGTGTGAGGTGTTTGTATATATGGGTATATGTAAAGCAGGTGTGTGTGAGGTGTTTGTATATATGGGTATATGTAAAGTAGGTGTGTGTGAGGTGTTTGTATGTAAAGCAGGTGTGTGTGAGGTGTTTGTATATATGTGTATATGTAAAGCAGGTGTGTGTGAGGTGTTTGTATATATGGGTATATGTAAAGTAGGTGTGTGTGTGAGGTGTTTGTATATATGTGTATATGTAAAGTAGGTGTGTGGGGTGTTTGTGTATATATGGGTATATGTAAAGTAGGTGTGTGTGAGGTGTTTGTATATATGGGTATATGTAAAGTAGGTGTGTGTGAGGTGTTTGGATATATGTGTATATTTAAAGTAGGTGTGTGTGAGGTGTTTGGATATATGTAAAGGAGGTGTGTGTGAGGTGTTTGTATATATATGTATATGTACAGTAGGTGTATGTGAGGTGTTTGTATATATGGGTATATGTAAAGTAGGTGTGTTTGTATAAATGTGAAGTAGGCGTGTGTGTTTATGAATTGTGTTTATGTTTGCGTGATTGTCTGGCTCCTAAAAAAAAAATTCTGGCTCCTAAAATCAAATTAAATTTGTCAAGCCCTGCCATAACCCCACCCCCACCATGGGCCACTCGATCCACAACATTGACATCAGCAAACCGCTCACCCACACAACGCCATACACGCTCTCTGCCATCTGCCCTGTACAGTGAAAACCGGGATTCATCCGTGAAGAGAACACCTCTCCAAAGTGCCTGACGCCATTGAATGTGAGCATTTGCCCACTCAAGTCGGTTACGACCACAAACTGCAGTCAGGTCGATACCCCGATGAGTATGACAAGCATGCAGCAGCTTCCCTGAGACAGTTTCTGACAGTTTGTGCAGACATTCTTTGGTTATGCAAAGTGATTGTTGCAGCAGCTGTCCGGGTGACTGGTCTCAGACCATCTTGGAGGTGAAGATGCTGGATGTGGAGGTTCTGGGTTGGGTGGTTACACGTGGTCTGCGGTGTGAGGCCAGTTGGATGTACTGCCAAAACTCTGAAATGCATTTGGAGACGGCTTATGGTAGAGAAATGAACATTCAATTCATGGGCAACAGCTCTGGTGGACATTCCTGCAGTCAGCAAGGCAATTGCATGCTTCCTCAAAACTTGTGATGTCTGTGGCATTGTGCTGTGTGATAAAACTGCACATTTTAGAGTGGCCTATTATTGTGGCCAGCCTAAGGCACACCTTTGCAATAATCATGCTGTCTAATCAGCATCTTGATATGCCACATCCTGTGAGGTGGATGGATTATCTCAGCAAAGGAGAAGTGCTCACTAACACAGATTTAGACAGATTTGTGAACAATATTTAGAGATACAATATTTGAGAGAAATAGGTATTTTGTGTACATAGAAAAAGTCTTAGATCTTTGAGTTCAGCTCATGAAAAATGGGGGCGAAAAAAAAGTGTTGCGTTTATAATTTTGATCAGTGTAGGTAAAAAAAAAATAACCCATGGTGGAGAGGGTTTGAGCATTGTGTATCTCTAGAGGATGAAGCGAACATCAGAGTTTGGCTACCTACTGCATTAATCATACAGACCTTGAGAGCACCCAGATAATGCGATGTAAATGTTTCCTCTTAGTCTTCACACTTAAACCACCATTTTGTGTGTTTTCCTGTAATAATAATAATTCCTGTAATGGCTTTCTGTCTGTCCAGGTGTGTGTTGTGCTTTTGTCTGGCTCCTAGATTGTATTTTGCTGGCTCCTACACTTGATGTCATTTGTCAAGCCCTGCTCTAGAATACAATTTTGCAAAAGACCAAAGATGAGGTTTAAGATAAAAATAAACTTATAACTTAACTGTGTTTGTGGGACAGTAAGCCACACCAGACCAGTGTTATGAATGGCAGATTGCACTGGTAAAGTGGTTTGAGCCTTCTGTATTTTTAGAACTGGAAGTACAAGTGAGATATAAACACCACTACAAGTTAAACGTCCTCAGTATCCTTGCATTGGATTAGAAACGCAAGCGCTTTTTGTGACAACTCATGAGAGAAGTCACCGTATGTTATTGTTCTGTATTCAAAAGGTTGGAAACCTATCTACAAGTGAAGGTCATATTTACAGGAGGTTATACTCTAATTGTGAGCAGTATATTTTCTCCTCCACTCCCCAAAATAGCCAGCGGGGATTGAACTCGGACATCTGAGAAAACACTATACACTATGTATTCCTTCTCTTTTTATTTTGGGAAAATGATCATGCAGAAGGGTGCCTTTGTCTACTGTCAAGATCTATCAAATTTAAGTATTTTTAATTATCACATAGTGATGCAATATTTCAGCGCTCCAACCTCTTCTTTTTTTTTGTGTATAAAATATACATTTATTATTATTTTTAGTTCTTTTGTTAAAGGTTTATCTTCTAAAACTTCCCTTTTGTGAGTTTGAATGGGAATTGATCCTCCCACATATACCGTACATCTGCAGTAGCAGGTGTATGCAGCATCTTTTGGGTGCTAGTCTATCTCACATAGTGTTGTCTTTGTCTGCCCAGTTAACATGTGCCCAATGTTAACTCTTCTCTATGGAGAGGCATTGGAAACATGCACCCTCAGTTATCTGGGCTAGGATAACCTATTCTGGTAATTTCAATTGCTGAGCATGCACAAGTATGTGCTTTCAGGGCTGCCCTTGGGGAAACTGCCAGTACTCTGGTAAGAAATAAGTCTTGGGGGGGGGGGAGGGGGAGACGGCAATCTGACATAAAATGTCCGATTTGTATATTAGGAATCCACCCACTATTACAATAATACAGGGAAAAACAACTGTTTTTTAATCTGCAGCATGGACATATGTATGGACATAAAATCATTAGAAACTATATGTTGTTTGACGTACCGTATATGTATTGGTTCCATAAGGAGGAATTTGCAATTACCCAAATCTTTCTGAAGTAGCAAGGCCATTAATATTGCATTTAGATCTCTGAATCACTCAGAGATCCATTAAAATGTATGTACTTAATGGTTAGGTTACTTTAAGAAAGAAAAATAAATACAACCTTTCAGCTGCCAAGGACCAATTCATACAGTAGCAGAGAGTCCTATATCCTGGTACACAGGGGTGTGGATTGTAGTGTACTAATCGTTGCAAAACACTGTAAAATTGCTGGGTTGGAAAAATTGCTACTTAATAACACCATTCGGACCAGGGATTTTAGTGTGCAAAGGCCACTAGGATTTTTCAGTTTTTTGTATGTGTGTTTTTTGTTTTTGTTTGTTTAAATTTAATTTTCCTCTTGTTCCTTTTTTTGTAAATGCACCCAAATAACTTATGTTGTTTTTAAAAGGGCAGTTCAAACTTTCTTTGGATGCCATCTTCATTAATATAATCTACAATTTAGTATTTAAAAATACATGGGAAAGGATGACCATTTTGAAGAAAACCTTTTTTAACTTGTTTTTTTCTCTTCTGATTCATATTCCCTAAAACTAGTTTTTAGCTACAAAGTCTCGAGAGATTTATTTATGTGCCCTGTGTTTGGGAGTATCTGATTATACCTAGGATTTTCATCTATTGTTGCCAGTTTTAGGCCAAGTAATATTAGTGCTATATTTCTATTTTTCATTTAGTGATTCCCACCTGATGTAGCTGTATACTTTTTTTTTAAAGTGCCTGTTACCATCATTTAAGCTCAGTAGATTTTTTTTTAATGTGAATTCACTAAAAATATCTCCAACCATTTCTTTCCCAACCAACCCTACCTCTATCTGCATACAGTTTAACCGTAAAAAGGCAACTGTATTCCCATCTGTTCACATTATTATTTTTTGGCATCAATCTAAAAACTAGAAGTCCTGGTATATAATTTAGTCATTTTGGAGTAGCCTTCCTAAAAAAATTTCTTACTTCACATTCTCTCACGTTTGTTTAGGCACTTATATCTGTGTTATTTTGTGTGTCAGTAGTTTGTGTCTTAATTGGGCAAACAATTTTTATTGGAATGATATTTTAAGTTTTTGTTGTTAATTGTGAATTGTCTGATGTGTGATACTGCAGGAAAGCACCCCAGTTCCTTGTTCAGCAGCATCCCCTCAGTACAATACCACCTATACATAGGTTTGGGTTTATGTGTGTTGCTTGGGGTGAAACAAGTAACATTTTGGACAAAAATAGATCTGTTTTCAAACCTGAAATTTCAACATCCTGCGTGTAATTTTACCATCGAAACATATATATTTTTGAATAGTAGACAAACCTGTAATTTTCAAATGGTGGCAATTTAACACTTTTTTCTTCTTGATGTTTGCTTTCAGGGTTTATTTTTGGTGGATTTTTTCATTTATTTTTTCCCACGCATCACTCTTGAGGTATTTATAGAGGTTATTATAAGTTACTACCCAATTAATAAGTACCCCAACTCCTGCTCAGCAACATCCCCTGGGTACAGTGGTACCACCCATGCATAGGCTTGGTGGGTAAAGGGCTACATTTGGGACATGTCCCTTTTGAGGATTTTTTTGTAGTCGGCCTAATCATTTTACTCCCAAAGGTTTTTAAAACCTTTACTTTATTAGAGGAAGCAAGGGTTAAAAATAGTGTCCCCTTCTACTAAGTAAACCCTGACTTTTAGAAATTGTCTTAAATTGTCCTTTTAAATTTTGTTCTAGCTTCACAAATTGCCTGACCTGTTTTATCATATTGGTATCGTCTTCTTTTGTAGAAAACGGAACAGACACGTATGAAAAACAATTCTCAGAACTTCAACAAAGGTTGTTTCACGCAGAGCAAGAAAATCGAAAAAGGTCTCGAGATCTGAGCACCGTCTTAGATGAAATAAAGCGAGCAGTGGCTGAGAAAAGGAATGCGTTTGAGAATCACACAGGTAGTGGTTATTACAGAGATGGTACTCATTCTGCAATGCAGTCAAGTTAGTGCGTAAGGCCCTCTTTAAATCAAGAGGAGGACCACAGCTTGCATTGTACATAGGTATGAGGTTTAAAAAATCTCTGTTCATCTAGTTCTGCCTTCTCAACCATTCAAGGAGAGGGAGTTAAATATTCCATTAAATACAGAGCAAAAGGTGGGCAAAAGCGATTTTGGAAAAATTTAAATGAATCATTAACAGAGATCATAACAAATGTACAAAATATTATTGGTTACGACTTTATTAAAATATCTATTTCAGTTTTATTTCTAATTTACTTTCCAAAACGTTGAAGTAAATATATAAATAAACCATACATTTAATAGCCATATAATTTATTTTTTTATACGTAATTAGTTGTAAGATTGGTGATTGAAACAGTGGTGTTCCAATTGCACATGTAGGGACTGAACCCTTTATAAAGCTTATTTCTATCTGTTATGCCAACATAACCAAATTTCATCAAAATTATCGAAATTCTCCTAGTTGTTGGATAATAACATAGAAACATAGAATGTGTCGGCAGATAAGAACCATTCGGTCCATCTAGTCTGCCCAATTTTTTTGAGTACTTTTATTAGTCCCCCGTTCCCGATCTTATAGCTAGGATAGCCTTGTGTCTATCCCACGCATGCTTAAAATCCTTGACTGTGTTTACCGCTACCACTTCTGCTGGCAGGCTATTCCATACATCCACTACCCTCTCAGTAAAGTAATACTTCCTGATATTACTTTTAAATCGTTGCCCCTCTAATTTAAGACTATGTCCTCTAGTTGTGGTAGTTTTTCTTCTTTTAAATATACTCTCTTCCTTTACTGTGTTGATTCCCTTTATGTATTTAAATGTTTCTATCATATCCTCCCTGTTACGTCTTTCCTCCAAGCTATACATGTTAAGATGCTTTAACCTTTCCTGGTAAGTTTTATCCTTCAACCCATGAACCAGTTTAGTAGCCCTTCTCTAAACTTTCTCCAAAGTATCAATATCCTTCTGGAGATACGGTCTCCAGTACTGCGTACAATACTCCAAGTGAGGTCTCACAAGTGCTCTGTACAATGGCATGAGCACTTCCCTCTTCCTACTGCTAATACCCCTCCCTATGCAACCAAGCATTCTGCTAGCATTTCCTGCTGCTCTATTGCATTGCCTACCTACCTTCAAGTCCTCTGAAATTATTACTCCTAAATCCCTTTCCTCAGATGTTGAGGTTGGGACTGTACCAAATAGTCTATATTCTGCTTTTGGGTTTTTATGCCCAAGGTGCATAATCTTGCACTTGTCCACATTAAATGTCGGTTGCCACTGCTCTGACCATTTTTCTAGTTTAGCTAAATCATTTTCCATTTGGCTTATCCCTCCATGAATATCAACCCTGCTGCAAATTTTTGTATCATCAGCAAAAAGACATACTTTGCCAACAAGACCTTCTGCAATATCGCTAATAAAAATATTAAAGAGAATGGGTCCAAGTACAGATCCCTGAGGTACCCCACTAGTAACAAGACCTTGCATCGAATATACCCCATTGACTACAACACTCTGTTGCCTGTCACTCAGCCATTGTCTAATCCATTCAACAATATTGAAATCCAAATTCAAAAATTTCAGTTTATTAATAAGCCTTCTATGTGCGACAGTGTCAAAAGCCTTACTGAAATCTAGGTAAGCAATGTCTACTGCACCACCCTGATCTATTATTTTAGTCACCCAATCAAAAAAATCAATAAGATTAGTTTGGCATGATCTCCCTGAAGTAAACCCATGCTGTCTCTGATATTGAAATCCAAGCGACTTTAGATGTTCAACAATCCTATTTTTTAACAAGGTTTCCATTATTTTCCCCACTACTGAAGTAAGACTTACTGGTCTATAGTTGCCCGCCTCCTCCCTACTACCTTTCTTGTGAATGGGCACAACATTGGAAATTAGCTAATCTTATGGAACTACTCCCGTTAACAATGATTGATTAAATAAATCTGTTAACGGTTTTGCTAGTACACCACTAAGTTCTTTTAATAACTTTGGATGTATCCCATCAGGTCCCATAGACTTATTTGTCTTTACTTTAGACAGCTGAAGTAAAACCTCTTCCTCTGTAAACTTACATGCATCAAAAGACGCATTAGTCTTTTTCCCTAAATGAGGTCCCTTACCCTCATTTTCATTTGTAACCTCTCTACATTTGATATTCATAATCAATTTGTTTATCTATATCTATTTCCTGCCATCATGGTAATGTAGGTGAACATCAGTTTCTTGCTAATGACAATTTAGCAGCTAGAAGGGAAATTTGAATGGAAAAAGGCCATTTATGGGTTCCGCTGTTTTTCAATAACTGAAACAACCTCAAGAATATTTCTTTCTAAAAACAGGTTATCCAAGTCCCACCAAATATGCTCTCCACATCTTCAGAAAACTCCTGAATTGTTTAGGAAGACCCTGCCCAATCACTACAGACCTATTTAAAACACATGTTTATCTTTATTCATGCATTTGGGAATTCATGTTTCTGGAAACAATGGTGTATTTGACTTTGGTGGAACGTCATTCAAATTCTACCTTTCCACACTATTGCATACTTTCCCTGGTTTGTCATTTCCCATATTAACACTTTCTGTCTTTCCTGCATTGCTTTGTGCCATTGTGAAAGGCCTAAATAAAAACCAGGAGCCTGATATATGCCGAACACCACATGTTCTACTCAACCATGTTGGCAATACAACTATCACAAAAAAACTGTTGTAATCTGTATGCTATTAAAGTTGCCTTACACGTTGATTACGTTTTCTGCCTGCAGTTTGCACCCACAGACAGGTAGGCTCATTGGATCAGTTGTTTGGTGTTTGAGGCAGTGTGAACATAGCAGTGCTGTAGTTATTGCCAGATCACTAATAATCAGATATTTAGTTGTTTGCTAAGCATCTTGGCAATGTAAAAAGCACCTTGAAGCTTTGGCTGTTCATCAATAAGAATTTCCTATTTTCCTATGAGGGACATTATTTTTGTTTAAAGAAAAGTTCTCCTGCCTTTGTCCATTGAAAAGAACTTTAACACGGAATCTAAATTCAGTGAATCAGGGAATATAAAAGCACCACGCTACATTACCAATCCTTTTAGTCTCCATCAATCTTTTTCTTTTTCTGTCTTCACCCATTTCCTCTACTTAACCATATCTTCTCTTCTGCTACTGCAAGCTTCGGCCGCCCTAGCTTCAGCTCCTACTCACTCTCCTTTCACTGCTGTACAAAATATATCCATTGCTGAAATTTCAAGTATTCCAATTTTGTTCCCCTCCCTATCTTGTAGTTGAAGAGATAAAATGGAAAGTTTTGAACATGTCCAGCAAGCTCCCCTTGCAGTTCTCAAACATCTTCATGTTCCTTCCTCATCTGTTGGGGCATGATGACAGCCTTCAACCGAATGTGCTCTATGGACATGGAAGAACAGGGGGTGAGTATACACATCATTCTTATTTAAAACTCTATTGCAAAGATAATAAGGGAACAAAACCATTGCTCAAATATTGTGATACTCTGGCTTCAGTGAAAACAAAATCCTAATGTACATTGGTGTCGCCAACTAACCCCACATCTATGATGTGAGCAAATCAAAAACCATCAATCAGTGTTTAAGCGTTCCGATTATTGCAGTAGTGAAGGAGTCAAGCAGTGTAATTGTACAAGATTGCAAAGAATAATTCATAAGGATGTGTCATTCTTATGAACTATCTTTAAGTCACATTACAGTTCTGGAACTTGTAGTCATAGACACTGTGTACTTACACACAACTCGGGTGGACTTTGGTCCTAAAAGTCTTTCCGGAGATAGCAATCTCCTGTCAGTTTGGTCACTTTCTGAGATGCTCATCCCCATTTGTGCCAGCCATTTTGCACATGGTTGGATGCCATTGGGGTGAGGCATATGCTAAATGCCTTCTGCAAGTCATTAATATGGCGACTGCAATGTGATAACCGGCAGCCACAAATGGGGACGTGCTTCTTTGTACTGATCCGATTAAACTGTCATTTATGACATTTTTGTTCGCTTTTGTAATACTAGAAAATGTACGTTTTGCACATTTTTCTTTTTGTGATTCACTTTTCATTTCTAGCCATCATCCCTGCTTTGGTTTCTTTGCATGAAGATAAGTGCAGATGAACTGGGGTTAGTTGTGAGACGGCAGGGATTTGGGGGTTAGTTGTGAGACGGCAGGGATTTGGAGGTTAGTTGTGAGATGTGGGGAACTGCTACAATGTGTTCAGCATACCAAGCAAAAAAATAGAGTTCCCAACATATCCTGGCACTTGGTCACTAATCTACCAAAGAGGTGCGATGACATGTGCAGCATCTCACAAGTGACCTTCAATCACTGCTGTCAAAATAAAAAAATAAGGAGGCAAATTACTAATGTATGAATTGAGTGACTTTGAAAAGGAGTGGGTGGATTGCACTGGCTCATGCTTGCTGCCAGTTGTATCAAAGCTTACCTGGCACAGCTCAGCTTTTGGCATAACCTGTATTTTCTTGCACGTCTTTATTGAATGCTGTCCTCTGTAAAATTGTGGTAAGAAATGAGGAAGCCTCTTCAAACCTAATATTTCTGAAGTTCCTGCCTTTAGGCAAATTACACCAGAATTCTCTTACGCACCTGGCTCCTTTCAGCCCCTCTGTTCCTAAAACATGTTAGGACTAGCTGCCCATAAAGACATTGATTATTTCAATGCTGGCTTATGTGTACTGTTAAACATTAAAAAGGAGAGGCCTTTCAAACGGATACACTTGGAAAGCTCCAGGCATAATGGGATACAAGTTTTTTTTTTTTTTTTTCTCACCTCATTTGAAAATGCCATATAGCTTTTAAAGGACAACTAAACTGTATCTTTATTATAGACGCACAAGTGAAACGTGTGTTGCCCCCTAGTATCAGGATAAACTGGCATGTTTATTGACAGTACATACCAGTTTATCCACTGACTGGAAGCTGGCAGCCGGATCTGGTCGGCAACTTCCTCTGTCTGCAGAAGGAACCTTAAATAGACTGTATCACCTGAACATATTAGGCATGCAGAGCATTATAAATGATTAAAAATGATGAAAGTGCCTAATTTAGGAGAAAATGTGTTTTTAAATGTGTCTGTGGTGTCTCTTGATTTATGACCTATAATAACACATTTCCCATTGAAAAGCAGTTCATTTGCATACCGTGCTACTGGTGATGTCATAAAATGGAGACTCCACATACACATTTTCTCCTAATTTAGGCAATTGCTTGCAGTTTTGTGAACACGACGTATAAATTTGTTCTAAAATGTATAACTTTTGCATTTATTTGTAATGCTCTATATGCATACTAAAAACAATGATTAGGTGGCAGTCCCTTCTCCTGGAATTTGCAAACTTAAGCCCAAAGTAGCGTAACCATTCAGCTGCATGACTATATTGACCTAAAGTTTGAAATTCCCATTACAGTTTCCTGCAATTCTCTCTTTATTAAGTACACCCTCAAGTATGTGAGTACTGAGCAAAAAGTAAAATTACATGTAAACAGGAAATGTCCCTGCAGCACCTGTACTAAAAAGAAAATCTTATATCAATACAATGACGCTAACCGGTAGATCTCCAGCTGTGGTTAAAATAAATCTCCAACTCTTGGGATATTGTAGTTCAGAGCTTAGCAATGTATTTTTGTAGCTAAGGAAGATGCTGCTAGCGTCTATTACTAAAATAAACATATACTCCAAAGAGACATATAAATGTGAACAGTCTTCCTTAGACCCACCCCATTCAGTTTGTGTAGACCCACATTTGAATGACCAAATCTAGAAGCACAAGTTACATACAGCTGTACATTCACTGTACAACTGTGTACTTGTTGACTGGAATATTGGCTATATAAGGACTAGCGTAAGAGCAGGACAGGATTTCCCATTAGGCAGACAAAGCACAGGTAGGACGGGGCAGGGGGGATTGTTGTGGAAAAGGTTGGGCTCAGTGGTAACACTATGAATGCAAAAAAAGCTCTGCTGAATTTTTACCAAAACATCCTATTTTGTTCATATCCTGTCTCTGTTAGAGAAGTCTTAACTGAAGGCTACATATACACAGGCTTTTAATCTGCATGATGTTTCTTAAGAAGGCAGTGTGTCTTTGTTTATAAGTAGGTTGGATATAATTCTTCAAATGAAATTAAACCTGTGTGTTTATTATTTACACTGTCTCTCTTTTCTTGCATGAACAGTGTCTGTGGTTATGGGTATTCCCACTGTGAAGAGAGACAAACAGAGCTACCTGATGGATACATTGAATTCCCTTTTCTCAGAAATGTCTGCAGAAGAAAAAGCAGACACTGTGGTTGTGGTTTTTATAGCAGAGGTAAAGAATAGTGTAATGTCCTGTTTTAACCCAATGTGAACCTTAAGTCTATTAAGATGTCTGAGGCATATTTATTTAAAAGGATATTGTCACCTGAATCAACCTATGACCTGCAGGGTTTAACAAATTATTCTCAATTGCAATATTTTATTTTCATTATGTTGATGTAAGGCCAACAAAAGTATTTATTAATCAAGCAATAGCCATTTTTCATCTATTTGGCATTGTATGCAATGATTGTGTATGTCCACACAATAAATCCAGTTTAACTAGCCGTCCATTTTTATTCCATATTCTTGCCATGAAAAAGTACAAGAGATGTTTCTAGTTTGCAACTATGTCCTGGAAGCATTTGATGGTTTTGTTGTTGGTTTTTAACCCCTTTGTGATGGACTGTTTTTGAAATTTTGTACCTTTTTTGTGACCATGACTTTTAATTTTTTTTGAGATGAGGACATTTTTTATATACTATTATTTTGATCATATCACCATAAAGTTTGCTATAAAAAATCTCTTACACAGCTACAAAAGCTAATGGGGAGAAAACCCCTAAAACTGTTAAATAGATTGTTTGTCCATAGTTATAAATACCCAGTGTTTTTCTGCTGTCTTTTACAAGTTATGGGGCAATAAGTGTAAGATGCACATTGCTTTTGCAAATCATTTTATTTTCAGGAATACCTATAGGGACATTGCAAACCTAATTCTTAAAAAAGCATTTTTTACTATCCATTACTTGGATGTTGCTGACTTCTACGCCCCCAGAGTGACAGTAGTGACCACTGATAGTTTCTGCAGCTCTTGCAAGGGCAGGGCAGTACCATATTTGAAAGGCATGCTGTGTTTCAATATGGCAAATGTGATTGCTCCTGAGAGCCATCATACAGTGCCCTGGGTTGATTTTGGTGTTGCTGAGTGCCTCAATATCAAGGCATTGCAGCAACACCGGCTGAGCAAAGAAACCGATTGTTGATCGCTTTCTAAGGTCATGTCACCTTGTCCTTGATGGTATGTTTTTCCATGACTTACCTAGCTTGTTAATTTCGTGCTGTCTGAATTATTACAACCTAGTACAAAAAATACAATTTTTAAGTCCGCAGATGATTTGACTGTTCCAGACCATTTATTAGGCAGCTTGTGTTTTGGAACCCTAAGCATGCTACTGGAGTGCAGACACTAGTGTTCAAAGCAGCTGGCATGAGGAGAGGGGACAGATATTTTTGTAGCATTCCAGAGAACCAGTAATAAGCAATGCAAACACGTTGCCAATTTTATTACTTTCTCTGGACGCTAGGTATTATGTGAACTTAATTTTTTTATTATAGTAGCCGCAAAAGACTGCATTCTTTATCAAGGTCGTCTGTAACAGGGCAATAGGATACCTGCACAAACCCTAAACCGTGCACAATGCTGTTTTTAACTCTTCTTTTACCTTTCAGTATTGATGCGGGTGTCATTGATTAATTGATTTTTTCATTACTACATTTCCATGAGTCTTATTTTATACAAACCATAAGTTTCCTTTTTGTTTCAGATAAATTCCCAGTACGTGGATGCACTTGCTGACAGTATAAAAGAAAGGTAGACATCGCTTGCCTGAATGTATTACACAATTCTACAAAGAAATAAAGTGCAGCAGCATTATTTGTATAATGTATCAATAAAACTCATAGTGCGAGATATTCACAGGGCCCGTTGAGTTCCTCTAGCAGGCAAACACACCAAATCTGACTCCTCACAATGCAAGTCGGTGAGATGAAATGTTCATCTCCGCTCACCTTCTCATCACTTTAAGTGAATAGATCCCCTTTTGAATTATATCTAGCCGTTTACATGTAACTTTATTCCAAAATGACAGCAAAGCAAAAAAGTGTTTGAGATTCTGTCTGGTGCTTACAGAGATCCTATTAATGTTGTGTTAACATCCTCAGTTTTGTAGATGAGACAAACTGTAATAAAGGAAGAGAAAAGCAGAGCGGTAAAAAGCTCTTTTAAATGTTCCTCCTACCAGTAGTTGCAAAGCTTAGGCAAAAAAATAATACCTTGTAAAAGTAGTTTTTCTTTTAAATGTTTAAGAATTTGTTTTTTATATTATTATTATTATTATTATTATTATTATTATTATTATTATTATAGTACAGCATACATACAAATAAGGTATTTGTAGAAATGTAGCTTATGAACATTTTTCATATGCAATATTTGCTGTAAGTGCCTGATATGTTTGTCTGCCCATTGTGGAAAGATAAATATTTAATTTTGTGCCTGCAGTTTCCCTCGTGAAATACAGTCTGGTGTCCTTGAGGTCATCTCTCCCCCAGCATCATACTACCCAGACTTGAACAATATAAAGGAGACCTTTGGGGATTCCAAGGATAGAGTGAGGTACTGGAACAGACTGCACTAATTGCTTGTAAAAGAATGTACTAATGCTTTTTGTTTTCTCTCTGCTCTAATAATGAGAGCCCTGTCTACAACAGCCCAGGGCAGCTTGAGTGGGAAATAACACACAAAGAGAGTTATAGCAGTGCAACTAACAGTTTTTTATGTACAGATGAGTAGAACTGTTCTATCGGAACCATTGCCTAACATCTCTCCTAATTTTTTAAATGGTCAATGAAAGATTGTTATTATAGGGAACTGCGAAGGGACCTGGAGGTAATGCAATTCACTTTTTTTATTTTTCTGTTAGGCACAATTATAGTAAGTAAAGCTATGTAATTTGTTCATGTTCTGATTGACTTTATAAAACTTTTTTTGTGTGAATAATTTACTTAAAGACATTTAGTCCAGTTAAGTCTTTATAGGATTCTGTGCCATCCCTATTCTGTACTTTGGATTCTATGAGTACCTAGGAGGGTGTTTTGGGAGGCATTTCAGGTAACTGATCATTTTCACCAATAAGATATATTAAAGCCTCTCAGCACTCATGTACTATAGAGAGCAAATAAATCACTTTAATGGTATTGTAGCTGTGATGTGAGGCATCGATAAGAACCTGCTGTTGGCATGTCGGCTCTACCCATGCATTACCCTATGTGGGCATGGGGGAATCTGAGCATGCATGGAAAAGCTATATAGCAGCTTAAAGGGGCTGGACACTGAATAAACTGTTGTCTGCTTGCAATCGGTGGAATTTGCAACTTGTGGAAACATCCTAAAACAAATTTGGATAACTGATTTCAGGTAAAGGGATACTCAACCTGTAGTTACTTTTTTTTATTGTGTGTGGACATCTTTGTTTGGTATTTAAACAATATAAAAAGAAGAGCAATCATTCTGATCTCCTAGGGAAAAAAAAGATGCCAGTATTGGTAAGAATGATGGGGGATGTGGGTCCTACATGGGGATACTTGGGAGGTAACAGCTCTTCAGGTTTTCAAAACCAATTGTAATGATCATTTTCCAACCTCTTGGCACTCTTTAGTGTACTATTGGCTAGTAATTGGAAATTCTATTTTTAATGTTATTTTTCATTGTATCAATGTCCTTTATTGCCACTCTTTCAGTACCAGAAACCCCTACTTCAGGGTTGTGGGTGTATTCAGCTGTTTAATGTTCTTATGTTTGAAGGCACTGAGCCCAGGTTCACCAAGGCTGTCTGTGTTACTGCATTCCAATGAAATGATTTTCCGTGTACTATGGCACTCACTCATAGAAAAAATTTATAGCAAAAAATAGGGCCAAGAGTTTGTACATTGTGTCTCTGTAATTAATAGGAAGGGTAGAGAATATGGTAAACATCTCTTCACCTGCAGTGTGGAACGCTTAATGATCTGTGCACCAACAATGCACCCTACATAGGACTTGTATAGCTTGGACGAAAGATGAGAAAAGGGGAATATGATTGAGACATTTAAATCAACACAGTAAGGAATATATCTAAAAAAAAAGTACCACCATAAAAGGAAATTAGTCTAAAAGTAATAGTAGGAAGTATTATTTTACTGAGAGGTTATTGGATGCATGGGATGAGCTAATGTATACATCATTATTTTTCCATTATTAGTGCATGGCCAGTGCAATTAAATCCAGAATAGTCGTACAAAGTTATGTACTATGTCCCACAGCTCCACAATTTGTTTGCATGTCAGTCGTGTTAAATGCCACAGTTTTACTTATTCATGTTGATACAGCACAGTCTATTTTAATAATAGTAATAATATATATATATTTTTTTTACATATTAAAGCATTGTGAGTACCTAAAATAGAATTAAGTGCCATGTTTTGAAGGACATTTGCCTGGTATTTTGTTGCACTGCATTGGGGCACCATCATACTGGAATAGAAAGGGGCCTTCCTCCAAACTGTACACACAAGTTGAAAGCATAGCCTTGTCCAAAATGTTTTGGCATGCTGAAGCATAAAGATTTCCCTTCACAAAATTAAAAAAAGAAAAATATTCCCTTCACTGGAAATAAGGGACCTAGCCCAACCCCTGAAAAACATCCCCATACTATTATCCTTTCTTCACTAAACTTTACAGTTAAATAGTAGTTTATGTTGAAAAAAAGACTTGCGTCCATCACGTTCAACCCTTTGCCTATCCCATGTTTACAAACAAAAGGGGAAAACAAGCCGGCTCCACCGTTGGCAGTAAACAAGCCTATGATTAAGCGTGTGAGTACGCAAAACATGTAAGGCATTCGTCCTTTCCCTGTCTTTGTATTCATTGTCCCTGTGATCCATTTTATTTTTTTTGGAATAAATCGGAACTTTTACAATCATATTGGAGTTTGGAGTGCATGCGTCCTTTGTCCACAATTTTTTCTATTATCCCATGTTTACCGCTGTTGAGCCGGTGGTACAATGCAGGCAGGCAGGTAACGTTCTCCTGGAATCCGCCAAACCCAGATTTGCCCATCAGACTACCAAACAGTGAAGACTCCACAGAACACATTTCCAACCAGAGTCTAGCGTCAGCATGCTTTACATCATTCGATCCAATGATTGGCATTGTACTTTACATGAAACCCATTCCATGAAGCTCCTGCCACACCGTTTGTGTGCTGATATTAATGCCAGTGGAAGTTTGGATTCGTCAGCTATAGAATCAGCCGAGTATTAGCGACTTTTACACACCATGCGCCTCTCTGTGATTTCACATCATCTTCCTCTTCGTGGCGGATTTGTTGCTGTTCATGAACGCTTCCACTTGCCAAGAATACCAATTACAGTTGACCGTGGAATATCTAGCAGGGATGAAATCTCACAAACTGACTTATTGTAAAGGTGGCATCCTATCACCATGCTTGAATTCACCGAGCTTTTCAGAACAAATGTTTGTAAATACAGACTGCTTGGCTTGATTTTTATACACATGTGGCAATGGGTCTCATTGAAACACATGGATTCAATAATTAAGTGGTACCTTTGCCCACATAGTGTAAATGAGGTAGAGAGCCCTGCTCGCAAGCTTACAATCTAGACGATGGATGTAAATGCAAATACCTAGTTTGACCACTTGCCCCTACACATCTTTGTCAGGTTGACCAGACCACTGTTTAATTTAGGGACAACCATGAAAAGTCCATACTTCAGGACTGCATTGTGTAGCATAAGGAGTGCAGACAAGCCTGTATTTCAGAGATTACACTTTATGGAGTATACTCTTTATAAGTGTCCCTGAATAAAATGGTAACCCTAATCTGTTTGGATCTATATATATAGTTACCGTTCTCAGGCACACATGCAATGAGTATGTTACACCTATACCTGTATATACATAGGCTTATGCAGCACTCTAACGTATATGTTTACATTTGCCAAAGGGGTACAAGAATGATTACTTCACATTACTTGCATCCAGTGATGGCATTGCAGAAGTGACATATTCAGTTGTGTGGTCACCCCAAAGTCTTAGCCAGCAAGTGGCTGAATATAAGATTGGGTACTACACATATAGACATATGTTACACTGGTGCGAAGTGCAGACACGACTGGAAATGCGAATACCTAACTCAACTTTTTGTCACCATTTGCAAAATATGTCCACATTTTAGTGTGTCTATATATATATAGATGGATAGTTTGGAGAAAGGAGCACTCAGGACTTGATATTATGAAGAATCAGAGGTTTATTTCACAAAGACCAACGTTTCAGTCCCACACAGGGGACTTTTATCAGTCATGTGTGGGACTGAAACGTTGGTCTTTGGGAAATAAACCTCCGATTCTTCGTAATATCAAGTCCGGAGTGCTCCTTTCTCCAAACTACTACAGTGTCTGCTGGGATAGCACCGGGCCATCAACCTCATTGTGACTGGAGTGCATGGACAGGATTTATATCTTTCAGTGCTTTGTGTCAAGGGGCACTATGACCTATAATAATTGGAGCACCTTGCCCTGCTAAATGAATTACAAAAGGCTATGTCAATTTATTTTTTATTATTTTAATTTTAACTACATTTTCAGCCACGTCAGTTTCCACTCCACCAGTAATTACCACAGGTGTTTGCCTGAATTACTATGTCTTAAAGGGAAATGCGACTGAAAAATATATTTTATGTAGTGGGCTTTTATAAATGGGTTAATTCTAGCCACTATATTTTCTGTTGTGTGCCGGTGAGTATAAATACACGATGGAGACATTTTAGACGTGTGTATGTTTTTATGTGTTTTTAACTTAATCATTATTCACTTGAAACTGTGTTTAACACACACAGCTTATGCTGCCAGCGGCTCCCCAGTAAAAAAACGCGCTGCTACAGAAGGAGGGGGCGGACCTTCAGGCCCTCAATGTGCGCATTGTGGCTCAAAGGAGCTCGCAGGGCGCCCATCGTAAAAATGTGCCCTAGGCTAAAGCCTACTTTGCCTATAGGTGGCTCGGCCCTGCCCAGCAGAATTCTTGAAATGATTCATGCCGGTGTTCTACAAAAAATTCCGGGACCTCAGAATTGTAGTCTATCACATGCGGTTGCTTAAAACTTTGGGTTTGGGTGTACTTCTGGGGGCAATGTGATCTGGACACTAATATAAAACATTGCAATAGGGAATTTTTGTTTTCAACATCGCTTAGGACCCAAACAGCTGTTTTTGGGCTGCCCAATGGACTCTTAGATTGTTTCCCATGCCTTTTCATGAAGTGGCATGCGCCTCCCACATGTGCATGAAGTCAGTCACGCATGCTCAGTGTTCCCATCAATGTTTTCCATGGGGTATTGTCAGCCTTGTGCAGTGCTCTGTGTACATTTGCACATATATGGAGAAACTATGCATATTTAGATTGGATATTTAACATCCATGCGCCAGTAAATAGTAGCATTGACATAGTAATGTTAAACGGCAAGCCTCACTGCATGGTAACATTGTAGCAGTCAGTAAGGGTGTGGTTTTCGTTATACAGATTGAGTATCCCTCATCCAAAAATCCATTATCGAAAATGATCCATTCTGATTTTGCCACACATTGAAAATTCCACTCACACCTGTCCGAATTCAAGTTCACAACAGTTTATGGGGTCATGTATAAACATTGCACACACGCAGATAGCACCAAATACCTGGCGCAACCTGTGTGTGCATATATGTATAAAGCAGACTCCCGACAAATTATTCAAGTATTCAATGCATCTGCCATCAGCGTAACCAATTTCAGGAGCTGAAAACACCTAATTAGTGGTGGGGAATCTTCGCCAAACAATGTTTTTGGTGGAGGTCCCTCACCCATACTGAAAAATGTCTGGATTACAAACTGTGATTGCATGTTCCACCCCCCCCCCCCCCCCCTTTCCTGACACTTTACAGTGCGGGAGTTTTCATACATGATGACACCCATTGCCTTCCTTCTACATGTAAATTGCTTTCCTGACCAGTGTTGTGTACAAAGAACGTATACCATTCTTTGAGGTGCATCAGCATTGTATTTCTCATACAATTTTTAGTATCTGAAATGAGACCATTTTCTCAGTTACTGTTTGTGTTTAATGAGGGATGTTTATAAAAGTACATAGCAAATTGAAGTATGTTTGTTCAGGAAGTCATATGAATTGTGCATGTTTAATGAACAAACAGTGCAGTACACTGTTGCCAAAACGTGTTCAGACTTCCCCATAACCAGTGCTTTTCTGAGCTGAGTTTGTATAAAGGATTTTGTACTGATTTTATGTATAATCTGTATGTAGAGTGTGTGACATCATTCTATATACTGCTATTTGCGCTATGCTGGTTTTTTAAAGACCTCTCTATGTTCTCATTTCTCTTCAGGTGGCGGACAAAGCAAAATTTGGACTACAGCTTTCTTATGCTGTATGCTCAGCCAAAGGGTGTATATTACCTACAGGTAACTTCTTAATAACTATCAACGGAAAACATTTTGCGTGTGGCTTTTTAAAAATCGAGATCTATTTTATTTAGATGAGAAAAACTTCGCTGTTAACACCATAATCAAATAGACTAGAGAGTGAAAACTATATTGCTATATTGCTCTTCCACGGATTTTGGCCTCTTTATTCCTATTCTGACAATAATCTATAACTAATGGCTGTTTAAATGTGTGAGGTGCTTCATTTAGAATATGGCTGGAATATGTCACATGCCAGTTGAACAATATGAACTGATGTGTTTAATCCATCTTTTGCTCCCTTCTGCTTCTAATGTTTTCTGCTTTGTACATGTTTATGCTGTGAAGTTGACTTTATTTCTTCTTTGTTTTGCCGCCATTATTATTTACCTCATGCGTTGAACTAATTCTTATACTAAATTCTAAAGATTCAGAATACTGCTGCAGATCCAAGTCTGCGTATTTTTGAATTGCTGATGGCACTTTGGCATCACAAGGGATTTTATTAAACTTCATTGGCGTCTATCGTTTGCCAAAATACTAATTAAAACCTGCAGAAAGATTGCTTGATGAATGACGTATAAGATATATGAATGGAGAAACTTAACCCCAAGCATAAATTACATTTCAACGCCATATTTTGAAGCTTAGGATTTGAAGGACAGCTGCAGCACTGTAAAACATTGTTTAAATAATCCTATAACTTAGATTGGAAAACGACCAACCTTTTCACCCATCTTTGTAGTTGCTGTTATTTAACCAAAAGGAAATTAAAGCGTGTGATGCCAACATTTTAAAACTACTCTGGAACTGGCACAACTTTGCTGCCTTAATCGTTTTAAATTAAAAAAGAAATGTCATCCGATTTTGTTTGCTTCTGCCAGTCCCTGCTGTAGAGGTGCCCCATTTTTTGGTCTCTCAGATTATGAATTGATTACACTCCGATAATGTGCTGGTTAGGCATTGGTTAGTTAGACAATGATCTCTTATCATTCCCTGTTTAGAAAAGGGATAATTCATTATTATTTTAAAATGTTGGCATTACCCTCTTTACTTCAACTGTAAAGTTTCTCTAGACATAAACAGATGTAAATAAATGTATGATGAAATGAACAGTTAAAATGATGAATAATAAGAATGAGTTCAAAAAACACCTTTTCAGCATTAGTCCCTTTCTGTAGGGGTTAGTGGGCACTCTGTCTGCAGGTTTACATTCAATATTTTTCAATGAAGGGCAGACCGTGGAAATTTGATTTGGAGACCCATTTCTTTCTGTATTTCCTACTCTAACATGCAAAAGCACCACACCTTCTGACCAAACAGTAGGGCTAAAAGAATGCAACATATGCTGTTGTATGTATTTGAATAATTTGTAAAGAAATACCTTCAGAGGGAGCAGTCCTTTAATTTTTTTTATGTGGTTGATCTTTTTATTAAAAAAAATAAAAATGGTCACTGAATAGTAGCAAATTATACTTGAATTTTAAAAAAATATATACATTTTAATGGTAATTTAGCAATATAAAGAGTCAAAAGCCCTCTTATCACATGAATGGCTCCACTCGTTCATACTAATTTGCAGTATCATTTAACAGCACTGTTTATTCAATGTTCAGAAATGATTCCCTACCCTGCTTACCTGTAACAGTGAAAAAAGCTCTCCCACAATATAGCATTTACTAATGAGTTACATTAGATTCTGCTTTCCTGCTTGGTCTGAGGTAATCAATATAGGATTTGAAAGGATATGAAGACTGCTGTGTAGGTTTCTCTGCTCCAGTCTGACACAATCCACTTGATCCCCAGGAGATTTTGGGCGTCTCTCTGGGCTTCAGTCAAGCAGTGGGATAATGCCGCAGCTGACAGATGAGCGTATGAAAGCAAGCAACCCAATCCACTGCCTGTAAGAGTGAGATTCACATTTCCACTTAATCTATCTTGAAGATAACCCAGGCCGCCCATTGAAACAGCCAAGGGATTTAGGCATGAATACAAAAAAAGTTTTGTTTTACCCCATTACCTCTGGGGACAGAAATGAGAAAAACATCCAATATAGCAAGAGATTTGTTTTTCTGCTTGGCGTTCATTATGACCAGTTTAGTTGGCTAACAAATTTTATTATATCTACGCTTTGCCTTAATAACCAAATCACACACACAGCATTCAGTGAACACGTTTTAGATGCTGCAAATGAGGAGCAACGACTAAAAGAGTCATCTGTGCTATTAGTGGTATCTCTGGTTTCTTATTTGTGTTCACTTCCTGTACCACTCTGAACCAGGAAGACAGGGAGGGGAAATTGGCTATGCATTAGAGGGCAGTTCTAGTGTTGTGCATTAGATTTCCCATCATGTTCAGCCAGTTTAGCTAGTAGTAGTGTTTTACCATTAGTGCCGGTCTCACTTTAGCAGTTATGGACCAGTGTTTTGTATAATTTGGGAAATACAATCCAAAATGTTAGGCATCACTATTGTGAATGAACATTTTAACAGTTGTGGACTATATTTCCAATGACCGCCCACATTCGGCAGTCTGTGTCATGGGAAATATATTTACAACAGTAGGCGTGCCAAAGTTTACAGCTTTTGTGGACTGCATTGCCAATGATGCTGAACAAACGGCATGTGGCAGCGGGGTCCCACATTATCTTATTATACCGCTGATCAAGCTAGATGACTAAACTGAGGACAGCACTTTAAAATAATGGTACTGGATTATGGCTGTGGTTATGTTACTAATGCATAAATAATGGCACTGGATTATGGCTGTGGTTATATTACTAATGGATAAAGAATGGCATTGGATTATGGCTGTGGTTATATTACTAATAAAGAAGGGCACTGGATTATGGCTGTGGTTATATTACTAATGGATAAAGAATGGCACTGGATTATGGCTGTGGTTATATTACTAATGGATAAAGAATGGCATTGGATTATGGCTGTGGTTATATTACTAATGGATAAAGAATGGCATTGGATTTTGGCTGTGGTTATATTACTAATGGATAAAGAATGGCATTGGATTATGGCTGTGGTTATATTACTAATGGATAACGTTTGGCTTTAGTTTGGTTTATATTCGAACATTTGTAGAGTGAATTTCTTATTTTTTTATTTCTCAGTTAGAAGATGACATTGTTTCCAAACCACAGTTCTACCAGTACATGAAAAACTTTGCTGTCCATCAAGCGACTGATGACTGGATGATCCTTGAGTTCTCTCAGCTTGGATTTATAGGTAGGTGTTAGGCACTGATCATTCATGCCTGTATATTTAACAGCAGTGTTCAGAAACCTTAGCTTTACAATGGAATATAGGAATACATTTTTCTGTCCCTTGTAAACTACAGATTTAATCAAATGTACAGTGTCTGTCATTTATGTAATACAGTGTTGCATCAATTTCTGCCTGTCTTAAAGAACAATTGTCAGCCAAAAAATAATTGTTTAGTTGAAAGAGTGTATCATGTGTAATTTAATGAAATGATACAAATAAATTACAGGTTGAGTACCCTTATCTGCAATGCTTGGAACCAACAGCATTTCGGATAATGGATACTTTTAGTTAATGGATAATTTCAGCAGTAAACGTTCTACATTATCTATATCCAATCTGAAGCACTTGCTTCGAATCTAAGGGCACCTCCAGCAGGATGGAAGAAAGGAGTTTGACGTTTGTAGCGCCATATGTAGACTAAAGACAGCAGCATCATTGTCATTGTCTGTGAACACAACTGCATACCTGTTGCTTTTAAAACTGGCTGGCACACACAATCTGGCTTTGTGCCTGATGCGTAGTCCTCAAAAGCAAACTATCTCCTGGTTGAGAGTATTTGAAAATAATCTATGCATGTAGCCAGTTGCTGCAACAACACATCCAAATCAGTGCCGTCATCCTGAATAACATGCCATAATGTATAAAGTCTCACAACAAGTACTTTCCATCATCCACTTGTAGAGATTAAACTCTAGCTACTTGACCACTTCAGGCAAAATAACACAGCTTGGATATCCAGTGTTTATAAGAAAGTATAAACCTTAAAAATAAAATAGTCAGACCTGTAGCATGGCGATGAGGGAATTATGCTGGTTATTTATTTTTATTTTTTTGAAGAACCTCTCTAGTTGATATCACAGAAAAAGCAAAAAATAGAATGTGTGCAGCATGCAAAAATAATGACAAACAAAAATGGGCATTATCAATGAGAGATCTTTATTCACAGAGATTAATTGTATGTTTGTATCAAAAATAGTCCAAAGAAGTGTAAAAAAAACAAAAACAAAATGTGTTTAAAGTCAAACATCCTCCAAAAAAATAAATAGTCAAAAAGAAGATAATAAATAAAAATGGAAAACAAGTCAAAACGAAAAAAAATTAAAATAAACAAGAGTACAGCTAATGAAGAATGATTTACGTGCAACTTGGCTACATAAAAGCAATATGGAGAAATGTCAAAAAGACAATAAGGAATACAACGCCGTACTACTGATATGCAAAAAAGAAAAGATTGCTGTAGTTATCCTTTTTGGGGGATCTAATAATATTATACTATTCAGAACAATGGTAAGCAGAGAAGACACCTGACACACAGTAAGAAATAATTCCAAACAATAAGGAAGTAATAGGGGGGGAAAGGAGAAAACTATACAAAATACAAACGTTGCAATAATGAATGTGGCAAAGCATAACAAAAATAAAAATATTAAATCATGCGAAGTGCCTCATTGTGCAAAATATAAAGGTACAGCCACAATTAAGGCTAAAACAGGAGTGAATGGAAAAGCAGAAAAAAAATAAAGGGTAAAAATAACAAAAAAAATGGAGGTAATTGAAAAATGTGTAATTCAAACAGGTCAAATTACTTACCAGAAGGGGTTAAGAAAATGTGATGAAATTATATATACGGTAAAAGAGGAGATCCAACTAGACCTTAATGGGAAGGAAACTAAAAACCTATGATGGCACAATAGGATATGACCTATAGTAATTTAAAGTGAATATCACACTCGCTGGTAAGGGCCCAATACACTGTATCCCATGCTTCCAGTTATGGAACATAAATACCAATTCCAGTCAACCCTTCCTATTTAAGTAAGTCCTGGTTCGGAACCACAGGACATTCTAGGCATCTGATCCAGGTGGCCTCAAGCTGTTTGAGTTTTCTAACTCTGTCACCTGCCCTCTTTAGAGGGGCTAGATGGTCAGTGACCTAAAAACTCATTGTTCCACATACAATCCTTGTTGTTTATAATGTCTTGCCACACGATGTACTGAGTATTTTGTAGAAGCTAAAGCACCTTTAATGGAAATCCTGGGTTTGCTTATTTTTACCTTTTACAGGGCTGGTGGGCATTTTAAAACATAGACCTCAAAATCTATGTCACATGTGAAATAGTATTTGATGTAAAATGTAGTGTGTGTGTGTGTGTGTGTGTGTGTGTGCCCTAATGTCTGCCGTCATCAGTTTGTCCCTTAGATCCTGTTTTCTACCTTAAGCAAAATTTGTGAGGTTCTGAAATTATTTTGTAGCCTCTGCTAAGAATATCCCAATGTCTAAGGATAAGACATTTAATCTGACCACTTACACGTGTCTAAGGACTGACATAAGGAATCCTATCGGTTTTCTTGGTCCTGTTTCTATGGACCTGGAAGAATGAGTCTACTAATAGTTTTAAATCTTTTTCTTTCTGGGTATGCAACACAGCCTTCCTTTTATCCTCTGTCACATAAACGGAATAATTTACTCTGGAGAATAAGTTGCATTTTATTTTATTTCATGGATGCGAGGAGCCTAATATGTGGAAGCCACCAAGACAATCCATACACTCTGCTGTTTCACAATTTGGATCCGTGCATGCCCTATGGTTTCTGGCTGACTAATACTTTATACTATTATGTTCAGGACTGCAAGTTTTCATGTAACCAGATGTATTGTGTTTTTTTTTATTTCATATATATATACATTTTTAACATTGCATTCCTCTTTTTCTTTGCTGGGAGACTTTTCGACTCCTCTGCTCAAAACTGTATGCTGGAACGAATCAAAAGTTTACACAGCATTTTATGCATATAACGCACACCTGATATCCATGAACCTGGAGAGGGTAACTCCATTGGGGGCATCATTCACGGGATCCTCTAAAACATAATCTACTACACTATATATTTCCATCTGTGTCCTTTTCCCCCCCTGCATACTAGAATACTCTGTTCAATTTGTTTGTACAACAATAAGTTATTTACTTTTTTGCGCACCCTCACTTTACACTTAGTGCCCGTACAAGGACACTAGTGTCAAAAAACATAGGGAATTCTTTTGCATACTCATATCTTAATTCAATGATACTAGGAGTCATCACTAATGAATCCTATCTGGATCTTTGCTTGTGTGTTTGTTACCTGGGTAAAACTGTTTCTATTTATGTGTCCATTTGCATCAGGACAAACATTAAAAATTAAAAAAGGGGGACTGCTTTTATCACGGTGAATCCTGAGAGCCTCTGTGACTGGGGCTACTTGGGTGCCAGATGCCTGTCCAGGTCCTGAGCTGCCCCCTCCTGAAATAACTAGATCACTAGCCCTGGCCTTGACCTCGCCGTGTCTCCCTACCTCCAGGTATGGGTTTGGAGAAACCTTCTGGAACTCTTCATGAACACTGTGACTTCACATGGCAGGGGGCTGGGGAATTGCACCCGGCATGTGGGCAGGGCATGCATTAGGGAGGGGGCACATTATTGTTAAAGGAATTATGCTCTCCCCAGATTAACGTAATATGATTATTCACTGTTTGGTCACAGACACCCTCCATCACCAGGCACTATGCCTGGTCTCCAAGTTATGCTCAAAGCTCGCTCTTCCACCAGCAAGTAATGTATCGCAGTGTGTGCCGGTCTCGGTACCTCACAGGACCAGATGTGTGCCGCTCTACTCCTGCAAAGGGGCTTAATCGCTGGGTGTGTTCACAGATGTTCCCTGTTATATGCCTGTTTCCACAAGATATATAGCCCTTCTGGTCTTCTCCAGCAAGAGAGCACCTTAAGCGTCAAGCAGAATAAAGGTTAAACACGGCCACTTGGCGCTCTTTCTGGTTAAATATGCGGTAAGTAGGCTGTGCACGGATTTGTGATTAACAGATGTAGGCACCTTACCCATTGATTAATCAGACCAAGCCTCCAGTGGTAGGCACTCTCCTGATTGGTTCCCTGAGTTAAATGCCAGAGTTAAGGGGATTAAATGCAGTACTCTGGCTGTGACCACTTTCCCTGCTCCATATTTGGTTGCTCCATATTTGATCGCTCCTCTCCCCAGTCCTGCTACGATTGGTACCATCTGTATTTGGGACCAAATTCAATTCCTGACATGATTGAGTTACCGCTGGTGTTTTCAAGTTCTTTTGCTTACCCTATTTTAGCAGATATTGTTCTATGTACTCACTCTGTTGTACAATATATGTTCATTCATGCGGTACCTAATTGCTAGTAGTCCTGTCTTACTATATGGGAACCAAAAGCAAAGTTCCAGAGAAGACTTCCTTGGTGAATGCTGAGCTACTTTCGAGGGCTAAGGAGGTGATTCCCTACAAAGAGCAGCGTGCTACCACAGCCTGCGTAGATGTCTCTTTACAGTCTTTAAAGAAATAAATAATTCACAAAATGTTTTAGCAGCTAGTGGTTTGTGTACTACGTATACTTTGTGGAAGTGCACAAAGATTATCTCATTAAAGCTGTGTTTCTAAGCCACAGAGGTCAGGTAGAAAGATGCTGCCATGGGACCCAACATCTCCCAGTAATGCTGCTTGGCCTTGCTTGTCTTAATAACGCTGAAGCCAGCAATGTAAGTGTTTAATTGTAAAGTTGGTTTGCCAAATGTGTTCCTGATTTTTTTTTTTTCTTTCAAAATCCATTTTGCAAAGTGAAACATTTGTGGTTTGATCCAATATGTACTCTCTGTATAGCAGAGTCTGTATAGCAGAGTCGGGGCTGTATATTTACTTCAAAATCAGGCCATATTGAAGCGCCTTCAATGACCGTTGTAGTCCTTTTTGTTGTTGCATGTGCACAGATAACGTTTCATGGGCAGAGCCTCTGCCGTGATGCTGTGCTCAAACCATTGAATGTCATTCATGTGAGCACTTAGAGTGCTAAGTGCAGTGGCAATCTGGCTTTGGTGGGATGCGACGGAAGAGGTGGGTAAAATGGCTGCTCCCTCCCCCATGCAGCCAACCAGAGGAGGACATTATATGATGACATTAAAGCAAAATGAGACGCTACATTCTGTTTTGTGTATGGGGGGAAAAGGACTAAAGTTGTCCTTTTAACTATAAACGTTGCAAATCACGGAGAGATAAGTAATTGTCAAACTTCTAGGTTTATATCAAATATCTGCTTAACTAAATAGAATGGCAGTATGACATTTTTCCATATATAAATAACATATAAATAATAAACATATCGATAACTACTGCACCATCAATTTTTGCAGCACTTGGTCCAGAGCAAACAGGGGAATTTTCATACAGTGGAAGTTTTAGGTGGTGGTCAGACCTTTAGGGAGAGATGGATGACCAGCTGTCTGAGATGTGCAACATGAGAGAAAGGGAGAGATCTGAAGATGCTAGACTGGAATCCCCTGCATATACTGTAGATACTAAAAGTCAAACAAATCAGTAAGGTTCCATAAAATATAAAAAAAAAGTATTAAGGGAAAAATTCAGAGGGCCATGAACTCACCTTTTGCATGTCACCAACAAAAAGACACCAATGTAACTGAAAAGGAGTTATCAGCTGGGTATGAAGCAATTTAGCAATACACCTTGCCACTATACTTATAGGATAGCTAATAGGCAGAGGTGACCTTTTAGATTTGACATAGTGTAATATGATACATTAATGAGGGCTATTGCAGTATAATCTAGAGTAGGGTCTCATTGGAAGGATTTTTCCCTTGAAATGGAAGACAAGGACTTTGACACTAATAGAGGAGTAGGGAGGTGATATATAGGGGCAAAAATACAAACTTGGTTTGATTTAAGCACATTGGGTTTGAGATATAGTCTTTCTAGGGTTCGTGAGAGAGCAGAGTTGCCGGAGCACAACATAAATTAGTGCTCTTTGTAATGAGAGGTCCTGCAGTGTCGGTCAGCAGTGCAGTTACATTTCTGAAAGTATGTGTCCATTAGATGTTTGCTATCGCTGCCTGATGCAGTAAGAGGATGCTGCTGCTGCACCCGGATAACACATGGATGGAAAGTTTCTAATGAAGCATCTTCCTCATTTTGGTCACTTGCTTAAAAATGATCCTAATATACTTCCTCTGTCTTACGCACATTGTGGATCTGCGATCTTTACCAGCTTTTACCGGTTTCCTATGAGAAGGAAGAGAAGTGGTGATTAATGAGCTCCAGTTTCACAAGAGGCAGGAGAGTATAATAATGCCAAATATGTCTTCCAGCCTCTTGGTTTGGTTTGGCTCATACAGTCAAAAAAAAAAAACATTTGATAAGTTAGATCCGTTTCGTATTATTATTTTTGGAGCATATTCCTTGCTGGTCATTTGCAAAGACAGGTCCTTGACCGATTTTAATGAAGATTTGTGGGGAAAGCTTCACATTTTGTCTATTTGATAAGGCAACTGCAAGAGAACTACAAAAATCGGCATTAATAGTTCAGATGGAAAGTTTTTCTTCTCTCCAACTCAACTGGTGACAAGTCATATTCTCTGAGAGCGTTGGAGAATGATGCAGAGCTCTGTACAGTGAGGCTGCCATGCTGAGAACTGAATGGCCGTGCTACTGCACAGTTTATAACATTTATGCTTGCAAATTCACTGTAGTTCACAGGTTGTAATCACTATAAGGATTCCAAGATTTATTAGGTAACATCCCTATTATGCATTTTTATACATACCTGAGCTTTTAATTCAGCATTCTGTTTCCTATTCTATTTGGATGATATGCAATTATCATTATATACTTGTATTGTGTGGCCATAGGGTGACAACGTTTTATTTTTGCCATTCAGAGACACATTTTATATTCTATAAATTATTAGGAAGCGTTGCTAACCATGTAGATTTCACATTAAATAACATATTTCTAATACACCAATCAGCCATAAAATTATTCCTTCCATTTGGACGCTAATATTCTTCTTTACATCACCAGTTCTAGGATTGTATAAGTGACTTTAAAACTTATGTTATTTATTTCTTATTAAATGCATTATTCTCTTACCTGTTCCCTTATCTCTTGATATATATCCCATTTTAGTGAACAAAGTACACCAAAGTGTTTATTTGTATTGGTCCGACCTCCCAATTCTGTTCTCTATATTTATCTTCTTTTCGTCTAGATCAGCCTCGTACCCTTCTTGTTTTCAATATGTTCTTTTCACCGCAGTTATCTTCCATTTACCCCATAACATTATGACCACCTGCATAATATTGAGTAGGTCCCTTTTGATGCCAAAACACCCCTGACCCGGCATGGACTCCACTAGACCTCTGAAGGTGTGCTGTGGTATCTTGCACCAAGACATTAGCAGCAGATGCTTTAAGTCCTGTAAGATGCTGGACTTGTTTGTCCAGCACATACCACAGATGCTCGATTGGATTAAAACATGGGGAGTTTGGAGACCAAGTCAACATCTTGAATTCATTGTTGTGTTCCTCAAACCATTCCTGAACCATGTTTGCTTTGTGGCAGGGTGCATTATCCTGCTGAAAGAGGCTAATGCCATCAGGAAATACAGTTCCATTAAAAGGGTGTGCATGGTCTGCAACAATGATTCGGTAGGTGGTACGTGTCAAGTTCAGAGGTCTTACCTGATTGGCTGAGACCTCCTTCCTTCAGAACTTTCAATCAGTTTCCTCAAGTATGATGAATGCTTTTTTTATTTTAAATTGTTTAATAGCCTCCAATCTCCTATTGGCTACAGTTTCTAATGTTTTTTAATGTTTACAGACCACATGGTAAGAAAACTGCTAATTTATTTTTTACTTGTTTAGAGGGTAAAAAATGATAATGGAAAAGGTCTGACAACCAATATCCCTCTGGAGTAGACAACCATTTCCTCTCTCATCCCTGCAACTGCCCAAACTGCATTATTTTCCCATTGTACCTTTTGTTATTGTTTGAGAACTAATCAATAAAAACAAATTGAATGTTTTGCTACGTAAGACTGCTAAGCAGTATTATTACTCATCATTGACCATAATAATTGCTCCACTAATGACCATATTTACTGGAAAAAGATGTATACAAACATTAACCCTGCACAATGCCAAGTTGTAATCGCTTCCCTCCCTGGCACCCATGAGGGCTGCAAAAGTTTTGATACTTGTTAACCTGCCAACTGAATGAGAAAGGAAGTTATTCTATCACATTAAGTTTAATGCTGCAACACATTCTATCTAAAGGAGAACGAACCCTACAAGTTAGTCTGTGCTTTAATGCAACCCTGTGGTATACATTTTAAATAATATACATTTTAATATATAAATCTGTCTTTTTTTTATGAAATGATTTACCTATTCTGTAGATGCAGATATCACTTTTTGTTATACCTGCCCTTTATTAAAACTAGAACATCTACTGTGCATAAAAAGTATGGCAAACACTTAGCAGGATGGTTAATATCCATATACAGTTCGCTAGGGATAGCTGTAACAAAATGATTGCCTATTGTATGGTTAGTATATAGTTGGCCTCCGATAGTTCAGTAAGGTACTATCTGTATATTTTTGACAGCCATAGATGGAATGGTATAGTTGGCTGAGAATTGTGGGAAATTAAGTTCACATGACAGTTTGCCTATGAACAACCATTTTTTCATGACTCACAGCCAGCCATCCCATAATGCCAACTAAATATCATGGGAAATATAGTTAATTTTCACAGTAGGCCAGACTGGTCCTGATTTCAAATATAAAAAGTCTTGATATAGTTTGTCTGGTAATTTATTTTGTAATGTACATTAGACACTTGTTATCTGCACTGATCAAAAGGCTGCATTCTGGGTTTCATCTTCTTGTATGTCTGCTTCGGCCTAATAGCTCTGGTAGTATATGCCTGTTGTACACGTGATCCTTTCATGAGAAAATAAGTAAATTGTATTGTTTGGATTTTGGACATTTAACTGATGCTGTGTACCAAAAGCTTTTATATTCGTGCCTTATATATTTTTTAATTGTAGAGATTCCAGCATGTGTTTATTTCTATTCCGATAGAAGTGGGCTATCTGAATCCATATACACTGTTCACACCACTTCTCTCTATATTGCATATATAGTGCTTTATTTAGTCATGTTTTTTGTGGGTATCTTGATATGACAATATTATATCCTACTAACTAGCTGATATGTAGGTGTAAAGCACTAAAACATTAACCATCATATACCTGTAAACAGACTCTGATGTAACTTAGTTATGGTTGTGACCAAGCTTTAACAAATATAGATGGACAACCTGACACACTAGCAGAGTTTGCCAAAGCAGATTTATACCAATTATTTACATACATGTGCATGCATGGTCCAGGCAAAACATGCCTCTTCAGATTCCTTTTTTAAATTCATTTCAGCAAAGGGGCCTGCCATGTTTTCCCACTTCACATCACTGAAGACATAGTTTGCCTGATGTGTATCTACCTACACTTATGACACGGGCTTGTGGCCGCTTCATACCTGCACATATTAAAAGTTCACACGTTGTGAACAGTAGCTGTGGTTAACCATATCTGTTGTGAGATCTCTGTAAGCAAAGGTGCAATTTAATATGTGAAGCTGGATATGCAGGAAATTGTTTCCCCAAATCTCTGATCTAACAGACTCCCACAATTCCCTTTGCACCGCTAGGCTACTGTGCCAGCTGTGGTTTCACGTCTTATGCATGCATGCATGCATGGAAGTGCATTTTATCTCTACTAAAGCCATTTCTTTCCTTATAAATTCACCAAAACACGATGTTGCCACAATTCCTGCAGATCTACAGGAATGTCACATACCCACATTTTGTACTGTTGCAATATTCTGTAAGGAGTATAACCCGTCCTGCAAGGCTTTTGTATTTCTGTCATGCTCTATCTTTAGCTCATGACGCACAGTTCAGAGAAGTCTGTATGTGTGTTTAAAATGTATATGAAAGAATATGCAGAGGAAATGGTTTTGAATCCATAACCCAAAATAATATACATTTGGTATTACAGCCTAGTTACCATGTTACATGGTCTACTTCTTCATCAGGATGGAGGCTAGGCTTTACAGTACAATGACTATATAATGGGGAAAGTGCATGATCAGCACATAAGCTTTTACAAATCTCTTAATGATAAGCATGGACATTTACACAGGTTGTGTGTATAAGTTTGTGTGCCTTGCTTGCACTGAAACAGTTTCATTGTACCAAATAGAGACAGAAGATCATGAAAATGTTAGGTGAAATAAGTAAAATGAAAAAAAAAATGTTTATCTAAACTGTTATAATAACCGGTTTTGTGTCTTTCCTTAATTCAGCATTGGTGTGACAAAGTAATTGATACTACTTTATACTAATCAAGCAGGGGAAGGCTTCACTCACTGTGTGCACAATAAACATTAGGGTGTAGGATAGTTCAGCGCTGAACTGTCAGCAATGAAGAATAACGCAGCCGTTTCATCGCGGACGCGGCTATGTAAGGGCTGACAGTTCAGCGCTGAACTGTCAGCCCTTACAAACGTACCAGTTAAAATAAAATAACCCCCCTAATAAATGAATCCCCCCGAACCCTAATACTAAGCCCCTGAACCCTAATACTAAAATTAACCCCCTAATACTAAAATTAACCCCCTAAACCCTAATACTAAAATTAACCCCGAACCCTAAAAACTAATTCTAAACCCTAATTCTAACCACCCTAAACCCCAATACTAAAATTCTAATTCTAACACTCTATCTTCTAACTCATTAAAACTCACCTTTAGCGATGAAATATCCCGCGACGAGCTCTCGTGTGGTGAAGTGATGGCGGTGAAGCGGCTGATCGGTTGCAGCCGTGATGAAGTGTCCCATCCCCTAAACATTATACTGTTCCATTTTAATGCCCATTTGTTCTCCTGGCATCATTTTGGCCTGATTTAGTACAGTACTTTTTGCTGAGCTGAACACCGGGAGTGATGTAATCTCTCCAATTTCTTCAGTCCAACAAAGAAATGATTACTCACATCACTGGTTTCTGTTCATCTTTTTACATGGTTATTTACAGTGGTATGCAGAGTAGAATAAAACATAAACATTGCAATTGCAGAATTCAAAAGAAATAAGTAATTTAAGAAAACCATGATTTGTAATTTCAGTTAAAGTTGATGTATTATTTAGCAGAAGGCACATTTTCCTCTTGGTCTGTGTGGTTGCTGCATTGCTTTTTACATTCACACTGCAGTTGCTGTTTAGATGATGCTGTATGGTGACATGCATAGTATACATGTATGGTGATATGTATGGTATACATGCAACTTATGTGCAAGCACACCAAAGATATATACAATTCTCTCTAAATTCTTATAGATACCGGTCTGAAAATACACATCGACTCTGTGAATAACTGTAATGCAAAATGTTGTTGTAGAAATAACTCTGTGTTCTGTAATATGAATACAGGCATTGTTATATGATAAACTAAAGTCTTTTAAGTGGTGGCTTTGTCTGCTTCTGAATATTTTTTAATAAATATTTTTTTCATTTTTCTTTTAGGGAAATTGTTCAAATCCAAAGACCTGCCATTTCTTACAGAATTCTTCTTAATGTTCTACAAAGATAAGCCCATAGACTGGTTACTCGATCATTTTCTGTGGGTGAAAGTTTGCAACCCTGAAAAAGATGCTGTAAGTGTATTTTACCCCTTGTTCTTGTGCAATGTTGTATGACCCATTATGTTGGCCTCGGTTTGTCATTAAAAAAAAGTCTGCTCTGTGGAACACAGCTGTCCAGGAAGTAAAACTACTATAATTCTATATTCGTGCATGTCATCCTTACATGTGAGGGTTAATGTAATAGCAGTTAATTGGCACCAGCACTGGCTTAAATGGGAACGTATTGCTGCTAATGATGAATAAGGGAGTCTTTCAAATATTTTTTGTCTTGTTACTTTGATCACGAACGGTTCTATACCCTGAAAGAAATGGCAATCTGCACCAGAGCAAAATGTAGAAAATATATCAAGCATTTGTTAAGCAAATTATATACGCACTCTCCATATTGAATCAATGTCTATTAAAAGCGGAGTAACATTATTTCAGTTATGGGGGGCGACGACTTGAAAACCAGACTAGTAAGTGGTCATTTCTCTAGCTTCATAGCAAAGCATTGTGCAGCATGGATCATGGGAGTTGTAGTGCAGCTTAAGTCCTACATGTTTTTGTCCCCTGCTATAAAAGGACCGTGATACTTTCTCTTTAACAATGGCAAGTGAGATGATCAAATCAGGCTTCAGCCTTCTCAGGCTTGTATTCGTCTCCTTTCTAGAAACACTGTGACCGTCAAAAATCCAGCTTGCGCATCAGATATCGTCCTTCCTTGTTCCAGCACATTGGGACACATTCATCATTGGTTGGAAAAATCCAAAATCTAAAGGTGAGGTTTTGGCTGGTCTATATGCAGTCAAAGGACAGTTTCTAGTTGTGTTCATTCAGGGTACTATATGGTGATGTATGCTTTTTCTCACAGTAACGATGAGTTCTATTTGTATTTAAATCATTGAGCTCTGTGAATCTGAAGATGGGATGGAATCATGTACCGTTCCGGTGTGTACATATAGTATTGACCTGCTCTGAGCTTTAATGTCCATAGGTTCCAGGTCATATGTTTTAACCTGGGATTAAAACCTTGGCAAATTGTGACATTGTCTGGACTCTGGGTTTGTTTAGCCCTAATATTTTTAGTCCCCCTAAGTATTTAGCTGATGGTTCCTTGAGCTACACAATATTAGAAAACCATTGTAAAAGGTTATTACACAGTGGCATCATTATTCCACAAATCTCTTGTTACAGTGCCAATAGACTACACTATCTTAAATCTCCCCATCACCTGGGATATACATAAACCTATCCTGAGGAACAAATAAATCTGAATCTGTTCTGCCACCTCAGTGTTTCTTTTTTCCCAATCACATTGAATGTGTTATTGAACCACACTGCACTACTTGTATTATAACAGGATAAAGATTTTGACAAGAAATCTCTCTACAAGCCTCATCCGAATCCTGCAGCAAAGCTGAGCACAAGTCTCAAGGTGTACCAGCAATTTACCCTAGAGAAGGCCTACCAGGGACAAGAATGTTTCTGGGCATTCTCTCCAGTGGCAGGGGACTATATTCTGTTTGAATTTGATGAAGCATTACCAGTGAATGGGTAGGTTTACATGTGTACCTTTTCTATGTTATTGAATTTACTTGAAATCTTTTTACATGATCCTTTTCCTTTCTACCAATAGTTAAAGTTGATTGAGTTAATCGTTTTCATAAATTACCTTTTTACCAGCTCTTGAGAACCAGGCATTTAATAGATAGACTTTGAATTCCCTATTCTGCTATAACCTCCTATAGCTCACAGGTCAGCAGAGTTATAAACTGTTAGATTGTAAGTAACAACCTCCAAGTACATAACTTGTATTTCTAGCATTACCTTTTGCCACTTGAAAGTTTCCTCTCCATTATAATCTTCCCGGACTCATCATTATGCATTCAGTTGATTGACATCAGTTCACATGTATCATGGTGGGATCGTCCTGAAACTGCCCTACTTTCAATTATGTCCATGCTCGCCATCTTAGGTTAAATCACTGCATTCTCCGTCAAGGGCACTTTGCATGTGGAGTCACTTTTTAGAGACGTCTGGGACATGATTCAAAGGAAGAGAGTCAAACGGTGTTGGGAACCAAGGAAGTGTTCAAGATAAAGCTACCTTTGTTGCAGATGTTACCAGTCTAGTTTTAGGTATTTTCCTGGATTGCGATACTTTTACACAACACCCTGGGAAGAAGATCATTTTCCAATGACTTTAGCTCTACATATATATATGCAGCATTCCTAATATCCACAATGGAGTCAACGCAACAGTAGGGAAATGGGTTCATCTGTCCAAGTGATATATTTAGATACAGTTACATGATTCATTTACATATCCTCATTCATCAGCATTTGTGCGTTGGTCTCTTTCATATTATCTGTTTCTTATAATAGGTACCTGTTTAAAAGTGGAAATATTGAGCACCCAGGAGACAAGCTGTTTAACACAACGATAGAAATTTTACCATTAAAGGTATGCAATTTTGATCACATTGTGTATTTGTTCCCTATTTATATTATTTTTAGACATTGCAAGAATAGACTTCACCATTAAAAAAAAAAAAAATTGCATTATCCAAATCAAATTAGCCCCTTCATTTTTGGTGAACGCCATGGTGTTTGGTTTTATGCTGCAGAAACCATGGCTTTAGTGATAAAAATATTTGTCACATAGTGCAGCCTTTCTGTAAACCTTAGTTTCTTTCTATATTCTAGTCTGGATGTTTGTGCTATTTGCCCATCTTGTGTAGTGACAATTCATAAAACACAATTCTTTGATAAAAAAAAAAAATAAATCTGTACATTTCCTAGTAGTTTGGTTTGCACAAGGCATAGAATTGTTTTCACATGACGCTAAGCATATATTTCAGAATAAAATAAACATTCCACATTGATATCATCGTCCGCTAGAACCAACATACATCACACTCACCTACACCATATAAAAAAAAAAATATATGTATATAATAATTATTCTGGGACTAGTTTGCATGAAGAAAACCAAATATGCAATTTAGTTCAATTAATGGTTTTCGTATTCAAGCATCTGCCTGATACATGGCTAGTGATCATTATCCAGTCTAATTTAATGATCAGTGCTTTATTTTGACCTAATGGATGGTGGATGTTTAATACACTATTTTATTTTACTTTCCTTTATTGTCATGGCACTTCTTTTCCAGGGAGTGGTGCCACCCATAAAGAGCAGCACCGCTTTAAAAGTCCGCAATGACTTAATGATTTGTGCTTCTATTTCAGTCACACAACTTGCCAGACGGATTTCAACAAGATGGAGATGGTTATGTACAAATCGGTAAAGAGTTTGTTGTTTTTTTCTTTTCTCATGCAATATTTCTTGTGTCCAAATTTTGAACATATCAATGTGACATTATTACAAATTGCTTTTCTGGTTATGTCTCTTTATTTGGACCATAAATGTCGTTTGAGCATTTAACCCTTTAGTTATTTGTTTTGATGTTTGGGACAAAAGCCATTTTGCTACTTTATCTATGTGCGTGTTCAAACAAAAGTGCATGCTTGCTTCGTAAATGAATCCCACATACTATTTATTGGGCCATGACTGAGTAGTAGGGAGGGGCATTCCTGCAGACTTAATGCCTCTACAGCATTGATCACATCCAACACTTGTTTTAACACAGGGTATATATACATCCTTTATCACCAACTGCAAGGAAACACAGGATGCATATAAACATCTGTATGCTCCCAAGGGTTATTTCATTCATTTACCTTTACCACTACTGCTGGAAAGTTATTCAGTGCATTCACAAGTTCCCGATATTACTTTTAAACATTTGCCCCTATAATTTAATGAGAAAGAAGACAATTACAACTTAGTTGCTGGCATAGGATGTGCCTGGTACATCCTGCTGTGGAATGATCGGGTGACGTAGTGGCGAGCAGCATGCTCCTCCAATATGGCGCTGCCCTATTGTGGGTAAGAGTTTTGGAAGTGATGTGATCACCTTAGTCTCTCTGCTGCTAGACTGTCCCTAGAAGCAGGTTATAGGTTATTGCCCTATAAAAATAAAAAGTAGGGGTTTCTTTACTGTTTTGTAATTGTGTAAAAGATTATTTTTGTAGGAAATTATAGGATATGATGAAAATAATGGTATCTAAAGCGAGCCCTTCTTGTGGCAAAAAAAACCAATCATATAATTTGTGTGAGTGCAGTAAATGAGAAATGTAATTATACCTAAACACAAACACCACAGAAATGTTAAAAAAGCCCATGTCACCAGGGGTAAGACATGGTCAAAAAGTCATGTCAGTAAAGGGTTAAATATACTCTCCTCTTTTACCATATTGATGAACCAGTTTAGTAGCCCTTCACTGAACTCTCTCAAAAAGTATTGAAAACCTTCTGCAGATATGGTCTGCAGTATTGTGTGCAAGTGAATTCTCACCAGAGTTGTGTACAACTGTATGAGTACTCCTGCTGCTCTATTGCATTGTCTACCTACCAAAAACAATTAAGACATAACTTTTTATGACTGTAGCAAAGAACCAGCTGCTGTGTCACCAAATACACTGTCTCTTCAACATGGATTTTTAAATCCTATTGCATCAGAGGTGTAATTTGGGCATTGCTGAATAAATGAATGACTCCCTGTTGTACAAATAACACTTGCATACTTTTTAAATCCTCTCATAGGATATTTCCAAAAAGGCCATTGTCTGGTAGAGGAGGGACTAACCAATGAACTGCTGAGTTTTGTTTGGATTGGCAGAAATGTAGCTTGAAGGTATTTTAACACCTATTTATGTGGTGTTTTACAAACAGAAGCAACCATTGTTAATTTAAAAATTAGCCTAAAATTCTTTATAAGGCCCTTTAAACCAAAATCAATGACCTCATTTTAGACCACGTCTCACTATATTGGTAGCTGCTCATCTATTGCTGTAAATGGTCTAGATACCAAGTAAACAATGGTTTAGTGGTATTGATCTGTCTGCATGCCATACAATCCAGGCTTGCTAGAAGCAATATTGTGGCCCTGGTGATTTGTGGTAAAGGTTGAAATACTAAAGTCGAGGTTTTGCTAGTTGCAAACATAAATCAAAATTGCTAAGAATTTGTCCAATTTTGGCTAATTTTGCAGACTTGATTGACTGATAACTGCTACAATATTTAAGGAGGGACAAAATCACAGTCATTCAAGTTTTATCCGGAGTGGGCTGCATGATCAGAAATTCATTATCTGTATCAGGCTGCACAATTTGTATTTACAGTAAAAACAATGAATAACTTGTTAGCCATAGAAAAATGTTTGGTTGAGTATCCCTTATCCAAAATGCTTGGGACAGGCAGAAATTCGGATAATGGATACTTTCGGTTAACTGATCATTTCAGTAGCACTAGCCCTATAAATGTTCTATATTGCCTAGATCCAACTTGCTCAGAGTGGATAAAGGTAATGTAGAACATTTTATAGGAGTGGAGCTGCTAAAATTACCTGCTACATCCTGCTGCCGAAATAATCCACTCCGAGCGCAGTAGTCCCTCCCTCCCCTTGCAGCGCTGTGGGAACTACATTTTCCAATGAGCGCTCTCTTTAGTACAGCGCCCGAGAGGGAGGAACAAAGGAGCTTCACATTGGGGCTCCTGGAAGGTGAGTATCCGTACAGATAATGGATAATTTCAGATAATGGATCTTTGGATAAGTGATACTCAACCTGTATTACAAAAGCAGTCGAAATCAACTATACCCAAACAAAACCATGCATTCAAAGTCCTATTGAAAATACTAGTAGAAGAGTAGTAAAGTCAAGTTGGCTGCACCTTCCTATCTCACGAGCCACATTTGGCGTGCTGGACACACGTTGATCTCCCCTAAACTAAACACTCTATATTATGTTTTAATCGCACTGTTGGCAACTCTTATGGAGCATCATTCACAAGCAATTTCAACTTAATTTAGAATTGAAACATGACTTTGATCAGCAATGCCAACCCATGGAGAACACTCTCCACAATCAGCCTCAGTGTGCTCCAAGCTTAGGAGTAAGCACAAGTGTAGGAGCTTGCTCCCAGAATCCCAACGTTAACAAGCTACTTGCGCAAAATGTTCTAACCAACAGTAGGTATGGCATTAAAGGGACATTACCACTTACATAAGATATAACTAGATCACCTGTGCATTTTAAACAAACACATATATAAGACAAATGCGGCTGTTTTGTTTTCTTCTATGTTTGCATCTAAAAGTAAAAATAAAATTAGGTGTTTATCTCCAGCATCCATTTTGAGATTTTTACCCATGATGCAACATTATTAAAAATCTTCCTGCAAGTCTAACTTTACAACTGTGCCCAAAGCCTGCATGATGATCGGGGGTGTATCGTGCCCCTGAGTAACAGGTGTGCTGCCAGTCCGGAGCACACCTGTCACTCAGAGGCACGATGTATCTCTTGTATTTCCGGGGGTGTGTGTGCTGCAAACAGCCAGCACAGAAACCTCCAGAAATACACTAGATACATCCGAGGGGATGGCGACAGCTGCGAATTCGGCAACATAGTCACTCACTCTGTTGCCAATTCGACCAGCACTAAAAGCATACGAATTTTCTCTGTTGCCGAATTCATAGCTGCCGCCTGTGTCTCGGATGTATTTCTGGGTTTTGTATGCTCTCTGTTTTGAGCACACACCGCATATACACAGTCCAGCTCCGTGCTAGGTCTGCGGTGCACTCTTAGCACATATGAAGCAAACGTGCCTGATGATGATGTCATAAGATAGTCCCCTGCTCTCTTACTGGCTCCTGTGTATCATAGTGGGCAGGACTAGGTGGCTGTGTGCAACTTTTTTTTGCCTGCCTTCCAACACAAACCGAGGAGATTGACCTGATCAAACAGGATCATAACTCTGCCTCCTTCTGATGTAATAGTTACATTACCCTCCCATTCAATGCAAGTCAATGATCAGAATTCTGACTTATAGACTGCATTCTGTGTCACCAGCCCCAAAGTGAGATACTAGTGCTGTAAAGTCACTGGGGGTGGCACCCAAAAACACTATTTCACAAAATGGCAGCACCCAATCACACCTGTTTTGTAGACTATTTCATAAAATAAATTTGCATAACAAAAAGCAAATGACATATCTGAAATCAATAATGCAAAAAAATAAAAAACCCTTTTCATTTTTTGGTGGGAGTGTCCCATTAAGGTTCATAACCCTATTTTCAAACGTGGTACCCTTAGATCAGTATTTCTGTTAAGCATTTCTGGGTTACCTTATATAGAATTTTCCACAGTTTCTTTACAGCATAAATAGTAGGTAATGCTACAAAGTGTTGTTCTTAAAGGGGCAGTTCCATCGATTTACATATGGATTATGTAAGTGCCGCATCACGTAAAGAAAAAGAAACAAATCTGCCTTGTGTTTTTCCCCCTAGTTCCATGTAACGTGTAATAGTTATTACGGTAGCAAGTGTCCTGCCTATCTCTCCAAGCCTTCCTTCGTATGATACATCTCTGAGTTCAACAGAGAGAATCCGATCCACAGTAATAACTAATGGCACACGTTTCTTAGAGGGGAGCAGCAGATCCCTAAGTTTTAGAGACTATAAATATATATATATATATATATATATATATATAGAGATCTAAAACTTCAGGATAACAAATGTACATGCATTTCTCATATAATAACATGTACAACGCATGGTGCAACTGTAACTTTTATTTAATTTTCTCCCCACAGGCAAGTTTCTGAATGGTGTTGCTGAAGGAGAAATCAATAGTTCCCTAGGGAGAATTAAAGCAATCCGCTTAAAGGTCCTGACAGAATCTCCGGTCTGGGCATTGCTTAGTGAGGTACGCTGCTGACCTCTTATACTTTACATGACGGCCTATTCATTGGGCTGGGAACTTTGGGGAACGGACATCTGAGTTACAAATCATGTACTTTATAGATTAGCCTGGAGTGAGTTCATCATGTTCACTGTTTAGTGAACTTCTCCTGGTGTGGTCTTTCTTTCCTGAGCATCCACATTGTTTAGACCACTTCCCTGGGCAGTCACCACTCTGCACAAATACCTTTCCTAAGAGCGGCTACTTTTCCTAAGGGACTCTAATTACTCATCAGCGAACTGTGGTGAATGGATATGTTACTGCCATTAATAGTTAGACAGGCTGCAAAATGTCTCCAACTCCACTATTCATACCTTATTTTTGCATTTCACTTGTCAATTCACCACAGTTTGTTCTCCAGTACATAGAATAACGAGCACTAAAGACAAGGTATGTGCAGATCAGTTATAAGGAAGTCCTTTCCATTCTAACTTGCACATCACAACACCCATGAATTAAATGGTGATCATATTTCCATCAATTATGGAGAACCCAGTAAATGTATGATCTAGGACTAACATATGTGCATATTAGACACTTCAGGGCACATTTTATACTTCAAATCATGAGCACCAATGAGCAGGGCGGCTGATACTGATGGGCGGGAAAAAAGCCAGATAGGGCACTTTGAGACCGTCCTTTTAATGTAGTGTGTGTGTATGTGTATATATATATATATGTGTGTGTGTGTGCTTGTGAATGTATATATATATATGTGTATGTATAGATAGAAACATACAATTTTATCCATGGTAATGTTCATCCGATAGGGAATAAAAATGCAGTCAGAAGAGATCATAATCCCATTAAAGGTTCATGCTCCACTAAGAACACAGACATTTGAATAGCAAATAGGCGTTTGACTCTTGCAGTCTTGGCAGCAAAAAGTTAACTCTTCTGAGTTCCAAACTCTGTGAATATATTGTTAGGCTTTGAGGGCATAAGATCTTGAGATGAGGTGTTACACATTGTGCAGTGAAGCTGTGTGTAAGTCATACACACAGCTAAGAGTACATATAGAGGCAATCCCATTAATCATACTACAATCACTGTTTTTTGCCACCTTAAAACTAAATACTGTAACTAGGTAAACAGAAATACAATCCAGTCGTACTTTGATGCTGAATGCTTGCTTCTGACCTTTTACTTGACAGCTTACAATGCTTACTGTTTTATGTTTGTTTTTTTTAGATTTTTATCAAGGTTGGTAAATAACATTACACGGATTCCCAAGACTACGGACTGAAAAACAAATTGAAATCTTGTTCCCTACTGGTGCTTTGCATGAACAGTGTATGACTCCTTGTAGCACCACCAGAAAAATGAAGGAAACGGATAATTCTCTCTTTTTACTCAGAAAATAATTATTTATATAAAAGATTTTCTTACGCAAGATGGACACTGAATAGGTTCTTTTTAGATTTATTTCCTTTGCACGTCTTTCTAGGATTCAAGGTCAGGGAAGCCATGGAAATGGGACCAAAGATGCCGTATCCGGTACAGAACATCTACCATTATGGCCAAATTTGACCATTTACGTTATCAAGAACTCTTCTAATGAGGGAAAAGCAACCCCTTGCACTCTGGTTGCCCCTTCCCGCTGTGCTTCTAAATACGTTCTGATAGACACTTATATGTGTTTTGTTTGTGGAGTGAAGGGGGTGTTGTGGCTGAGTTGATGTTTAACACCAATCTCCACCCACCCTCATTTTGTTAAACCTAAAGTTCTGTCGTATACACTGGAAACATACAGATGTGAGGTTAGACTTGCTGGGCGAGTTCTTGTCACCCTGAGGTAGTAAAATGGACTGCCTACAGGTTTCTTTGTGTGTGTGCATTAACTATGCTTTTACAATCCATGTCTGTTCTTAAAGCAGAAACCTGTCAGGTTTGTCCCTGTACAATGTATAGATAAGTCTATGAGATGAAATATTCGGCTGCACCTGAATGAATGCTCTGTGTGTGTGTGAGAACCTCAAAATGATAAGATGGAGCTTATGTTTATTATATTAACAAGACCACTGTGCCTCAGATCTGTGATTGCCTGTATAGATGGACCATCATGTGGTAATATGGTGTGGTATTCAATAAAAGTGCTAGTGGATTGGCTAACAGAGAGGCAAACACTATATAAAGTATAGATTAGACTTGGTAATCTAGTTTTTAAATTGGCCTTGTGAAATGCGTGTGTGCCAGAGGGATGTACAATGAATGTCAAAAAAAAACAAAAGAAAAAACTGTGCCTTGCATATCTGTATGATTTTTTTGTTTTGTTAAAGTTATACCAAAAAAAACTTTATACAAATCCTTTTGGGTAATTTATGCAAGTCATTTTTACGGTGTTCTAGGTGTATTGTACTGTTATATTGTTTAGCAGGATACAGGGATGCTTTTTATCTGGCTGTTTTGCATCACAGATCTTTGACTAATCATGTATAAAGAGTTATAGTTCTGAAAATGTTGCCTACTCCAATCCTATTAGATTTTATGTAATACCAAATAGAGGGAGCACTATGACCCATTTCTTATTTTAACCTTTTATGGAACATTGTATTCTGGGAGATTAATTATTGTTGCACATTATTCTCAAGCAGACCGGACCTCATTGGTCTTTTTCAATTTGGTATTTTGAAGGGAGATTAATTTATATATATTATACTCATAGTTGCAAAAAAAAAAATTGGAATGAAATGTCATTGGAAACGCACATTACATAAAATGCTTCTTATTTATTCAATATTATTTTTGCAACTTCAGCCGCTCACTCTTTATTCCTATTTACTTGCAGAACAAGTCTACTCTGTAAAAAGTCAATATATTCATTCCTATGTAGTTTCTGTTAATTGCCCATCTGAAGCTCCAAAATATCTCCCATCAAATACCTGGGTATAAAAGCAAATCTGGTGGGCTCCCTTGTTTAAAAATTGACCAGATCCTGCCAAACCCCACATCTGGATGGAGGTGAGCCTGGTGCACACCAACCATATCTGGAAGTTTCTGCATCAGAGAGAGTAGAGCTCCACTTTGTGAAGCTCTGGCAATAGCCTACTCTTTATTCTCAATGCAGGGGACAGTTTAGCAACTGACTTGGTTTTCTAGTGTTATGGATCCAGTACCCGCCAGCAATCACTGGGAATGTTTAGACCCATATGTCTACACTAATTACACTCAGAACAAGGGTATCAGCATTTCAGTTTCTTTTTTGACATACGTTAAGTAATGTGTATTAGGGAATGACCCATGGATCCAAACCACAGAGTCTGGTAACCTAGATTGCAGTGGAACATCAAGACTCATTTGGATGTATTGATTATGGAAGAAGGAGCAGTTTAATCAAAGTCAACAGTCATAAACAAACTTAAAAATTTAATTTTTAAAATTAATTTCGGAAAAGTAATGTAGTTTAATTTTTATGTTCTGACCTTAAAACATGAAAGTTTTGAAACAAAGTTTACATGTTGCATGTAAAGTGACCTATATAATTTTGACATGCAGATGTTTTTGGACGAAGGCTATTTAGTGGCAAATACATGTTCACTAGCTGTGTATCAAGCGGTATGTAAGGTGTAGGCATGTGTAATGTCATCCTTAACACAGATGATTAGGATGTAATTCTGTGCTATTTTCATGGAAGAAAATGAGTAGTAATATGAAACTAGTTCTCTATTTATGCAGTTTAAAAATATCAGATGAATAATCCTCAAAAAGAGGCTTTTTTTTTTTTTTTGCGGTGTGATCATTTCTAATTGCAACCTTTTTTTTTTATATATCAGATGATTTGAGCACAGTACGGTTGTCCTTTAAACGTGCTCTGTTGCAATAAGAAATGAAATGTGTGAAATATAAAAACATTTAATAATGGAGAAAAATGAATTTTTTTTTTTTTTATCTATCCAGACCTGATCATTTATTTGTAAGTCGTCTTGTTCGTGCCCAATCAGGATGCCACAAAGCCTTCTTTTAACATTGTTTAAAAAAAAAATGAAATAAAAAAATTATTGTTTTACGTTGCACTTTATATAGTTGTATGTTTATTGTAATTTTGAAATCTTGACGGAATATTTTTGCTGATCCAAAAGGGCATTTAATAAAAAATTAATATTTTTAAAAAAGCAACATTTTCAATGTTATGTATTTGTGGGGATGTGTACAGAGACAAGAACCCTGCAATTCTAGTACAGAAAAGCACATCCACACAGGGCTAATATACATATGACCTGCTTTCGCTCTACCTTCAGACCATGTAGGGAGCACAAGAGCAGTCACAGACTCCATGCTGCCTGCCACTAGACACTATGTAGCTGTGGGTGCTGGCAAGGGTAAGTCCTGGGTATGCATTGTGGGTGATGGAGCATATGTTGGGATATTGTTGTTAGTTCTGGGTGTCCAATATGATGATGGGGCATGTCATGGGGTGCTGGGTTATGTTCTGGATGTGCATTGTGATGAATGGGCATGTTCTGGCTGTGCAATGTGTGTGATGGAGCATATCCTGGGTGTACATTGTGGATGATGGGCATGTGCTGGGGCAAGTCCTGTATGTGCAATGAGGATGATGGAGCATGTGTTGGGTTAAGTAATGGGTGTGCAATGTGGGTAATGGTGCATGTTCTGGGTGTGTAGTGGGGATGAGGGGGAATTCTCATAGGACTTATAGACATTTAGTGGGAGGGTGGTGTCATGCTGACATCACCAGGGGGCAGGGCAGAGCTCCAACTTCAAATCTGTTAGAAGCCGTGTTGCTGATGGAGCAGGGCAGAGGAAAGTGCTGCCAGGATTGTATCCCCCAAGCTGCTCCACTCTCCTCTGCCCTGCCCTCAGCTATAAAGTCCAAAAGAGAGGATTTATGGGGTTAGTTCATGCTCCTTCCCTGAAAGTGTCTGCCTGCATGAACTAATGCAGGCAGCATGAACTAACTCCAAACACCCTCTCTTTTAGCAGGGACCTTGACACCCTTCTTTTGGCAGCCCAACCCCCCTGCACAATCAACACCCCCCCCCCCCCCCCCCCCCCCCCAACTGCTGGCTAAGTGTGTCAGAGCTGGCTGTGAGTGAATCAAAAACCAATGCAGATAAAGTGACAAGCGCTATATATAATGTGCAGACAAACAAATTATGCAGCAAACACTAGTGCATTTTCCTCCAATTAGCACAAAATAGTGAATATCGTGTAATAAAGTGTTGCGCAGGATATAATAAAATAAATACTTATCAGAGATATATAGGCAAAAATCCAGCCTTTTTTAGATGTGTATATAAAAGAGAAGAAAAAAATATATACAAAATTGTGCAGTATTGTGAATATAAGGAAAATAAATATCCCCCCCCTAAAGAATTGTACTCACACTCTACAGAGCCTATAGGACCGGCTCTGGGTGTATAAGGCGTGCAGACTCTGAGTCCCAAAATCCCCACATCCACTGGATAGATAATCGATGGAATACTCGTGGAGCAGGACACAACAGGAGTGACGCGTTTCGCCCACACGTGGGCTTTTTCAGAAAAAGCTCTGAAAGAGCCCACGTGTGGGCGAAACGCGTCGCGTGACATTATTGACGAGACTTGCAACCAGGAAGTACCAGCTCCTCCAGCAAAACACTGCCTATACAAGCTTCAGCTACGGCCTGCTCCTATGAAGTGACGGATGGAGACTGTGATATGATCGGCTGGGTGACTCTGCCTGCTTTTTACCTATTCTGTTTTTAACTGTTTTTTACATGGGATATCGTTTTTTAACTTCTTCTATGTAAGCTGCTATATGTGGGGGGGGAATTAAAATTGTTTACATTTGGCACTACAACGTTTGTTTCTCACTCCTGTTGTGTCCTGCTCCACGACTATTCCATCGATTTATCTATCCAGTGGATGTGGGGATTTTGGGACTCAGAGTCTGCACGCCTTATACACCCAGAGCCGGTCCTATAGGCTCTGTAGAGTGTGAGTACAATTCTTTAGGGGGGGATATTTATTTTCCTTATTCACAATACTGCACAATTTTGTATATATTTTTTTCTTCTCTTTTATATACATCTAAAAAAGGCTGGATTTTCGCCCATATATCTCTGATAAGTATTTATTTTATTATATCCTGCGCAACACTTTATTACACGATATTGGCTGTGAGTGAATGTTGACTGATTGTGCCAGTGAGTGAGTGAATGTTGACTGATTGTGCCTGTCTGTGAGTGTGTGTGTGTAAGTGATCCAGTGCAGCGTCTCTCCCTCCCTGACATGCACCCCTGCAGCATGAGTCCCCCCCCCCCCCCCCTCTCCTACATTCCCCATCCCCTGGCAGCATCATATATAAAAGTAAAGAATAGTGTTGAGCGAACCCGAACCGCACTGTTCGGGTTCGTACCGAACATTACGGTTTTTGGACCCCGAACATGGACATTTCACTGTATATTCGGGTTGGAGTTCGGGGTACGGCGATGACATTGTATGTAATGCTATGGGCTTTCTATAAACCGAAATCGAGTCCCCATTCATAAGAATAGGGACTCTATTTCGGTTTATAGAAAGCCAATAGCATTACATGTATTCCATAAACCGAATGTCTTTCGGTTTATAGACTTTCGGTTTATGGAATACATGTAATGCTATTGGTTTTCTATAAACCGAAATAGAGTCCCCATTCATACGAATAGGTCAATTGAGAGAGAGAGAGAGTCAAAGAGTCAGTGTCAGTCTTCATAGACTTCTCATTGTCGCCCGCCGTCATACGTTACTGTGTACCCTGTATGGGGTCAGTTCCTTCCAGTAATTGTTGCGAATACCACGTGGTGTATATAAAAGTGTTACCAATCTTGACTTGAATTGTGTGATCCAGTTGTGTGCAGTGGCGGATCCAGTTGTGAACAGGGCAATTGCACACACACACACACACACACACCCCCGGAGGGTGTGGAGGTGAAAAAGAAATCGGCCCCTTTAAAAAAAAAAAACCTGCGCTTGCTGGCAGAGACAGAGGTGAGAGGAGATTGGAAGATCTCCCCTCACCGTCGCTCTGCCTGCCAGCAGGCTGCACGGGGAGCCAAACAGGCAGCACAGAGAAACCTCTGTGCTGCCTGTTCAGCTCCCTGTGCAGTGTCACAGGGAAGTGCCGACAGGTCACTTGACCGGCGTTCTGACGTCAGACTCGCGCCGGTCACGTGGCCTCTCTGCACAACCACCGGAGGACACCATGCTGCCTGCCACTAGCCACCAGGGAAAAAGGTAAGTGCTGGGGCATATTAATGGCAAATTATTGGGCAAATTGGCTGGGGAATATTAAATGACAGAATAATACTGGTATATTATTGGGCAAATTTGCAGGGGCATATTAATGGCAGATTATTGGGCAAATTTGCTGGGGGGTATTAATGGCAAATAATACTGGCATATTATTGGGAAAATTGGCAGGGACATATTAAATGGCAAATACTGGCATATTATTGGGCAAATTGGCAGGGGCATATTAAATGGCAACTAATACTTGCATTTTATTAGGCAAATTGGCAGGGGCAGATTCAATGGCAAATAATACTGGCATATTATTGGGCAAATTGGCAGAGGCTTATTAATGGCAAATAATACTGGCATATTGGGCAAATTGGCAGGGGCAGGTTAAATGGCAAATAATACTGGCATATTATTGGGCAAATTGGCAGGGACTTATTAATGGCACATAATACTGGCATATTATTGGGAAAATTGGCAGGGGCATATTAATGGCAAATAATACTGGCATATTATTGGGCAAATTGGCTGGGGAATATTAATGGCAAATAATACTGGCATATTATTGGGCAAATTGGCTGGAGCATATTAAATGGCAAATAATACTGGCATATTATTAGGCAAATTGGCTGGGGCATATTAAATGGCAAAAAATACTGGCATATTATTGGGCAAATTGGCTGGGGCATATTAAATGGCAAATAATACTGGTATATTATTGGGCAAATTGGTTGGGGAAAATTAATGGCAAATAAAATTGGTAATGTGTATGTAATGGGGTGATGGAGGCATGTAAATGGGGTGATGGGGCATGTCCATTGTGTGCAAAGTGGGTTATGGATCATGTCGTGGGTGTGCATCATGGGTAGGGGGGGGTGCCCAAATGTTGTCTGCCTAGGGCAGCACATTTCCAAGATACGCCACTGGGGGGAGGGGATAGAGGAGAGAACGCAGACGGGGAGAGAAGGAAAAAAGACAGCTATGGAGAAGAGGAGAGACACATACATGGGTAGAGGAACAAAGAGAGGTAGAGAATAGAGAGAGTTGCCCGGATCCGGGGGCAACAGGGCAATTGCACCCTCCTGGAGAAAAGCGGGTGTGGAGGTGAAAAAAAATCCGCCCCTTTAAAAAAAAAAAAAAACCTGTTCTTGCTGGTAGAGACAGAGGTGAGAGGAAATTGGAAGATCCCCCCTCACCGTTGCTCTGCCTGCCAGCAGGCTGCACAGGGAGCCAAACAGGAGCACAGAGAAACCTCTGTGCTGCCTGTTCGGCTCCCTGTGCAGTGTCACAGGGAAGTGCCGACAGGTCACTTGACCGGCGTTCTGACGTCAGACTCACGCCGGTCACGTGGCCTCTCTGCACAACCGCCGGGGAGCCGAACAGGCAGCATGGAGGACACCATGCTGCCTGCCACTAGCCACCAGGGAAAAAGGTAAGTGCTGGGGGCATATTAATGGCAAATTATTGGGCAAATTGGCTGGGGAATATTAAGTGGCAGAATAATACTGGCATATTATTGGCCAAATTTGCAGGGGCATATTAAGGCACATTATTGGGCAAATTGTCAGAGGCTTATTAATGGCAAATAATACTGGCATATTATTGGGCAAATTGGCAGGGGCAGATTAAATGGCAAATAATACTGGCATATTATTGGGCAAATTGGCAGGGACTTATTAATGGCAAATAATACTGGGATATTATTGGGAAAATTGGCAGGGGCATATTAAATGGCAAATAATACTGGCATATTATTGGGCAAATTGGCTGGGGAATATTAATGGCTAATAATACTGGCATATTATTGGGCAAATTGGCTGGAGCATATTAAATGGCAAATAATACTGGCATATTATTGGACAAATTGGCTGGGGCATATTAAATGGCAAATAATACTGGCATATTATTGGGCAAATTGGCTGGGGCATATTAAATGGCAAATAATACTGGCATATTATTGGGCAAATTGGTTGGGGAATATTAATGGCAAAAAAAATTGGTAATGTGTATGTAATGGGGTGATGGAGGCATGTAAATGGGGTGATGGGGCATGTCCATTGTGTGCAACGTGGGTTATGGATCATGTTGTGGGTGTGCATCATGGGTAGGAGGGGTGCCCAAATGTTGTCTGCCTAGGGCAGCACATTTCCAAGATAAGCCACTGGGGGGGGGGGGGGAGAACAGGGGGGAGAGAGAAGAGAGAACAATGACGGGTGGGGGAGAGAGGAGAGAACACAGACGGGGAGAGAAGGAAAAAAGACAGCTATGGAGAAGAGGAGAGACACATACATGGGTAGAGGAACAAAGAGAGGTAGAGAATAGAGAGAGACATGGGAAGGGAGAGGAGAGAGATAGAAATGGGATGGTAGAGGAGAGACAGACAGACATGGGATGGCAGAGGAGAAACAGACAGACAGACATGGGAAAGAAAAGGATACAAAGATGGACATTGGAAGGAAGAGAGCCAGATGGACAAGGGGAGTGAGAGGAGCATGACAGAAGGACATGAGAGAGAGGAAAAGACAGACGGACATGTGCCCCTCCCGAGATCAGACTCTGGATCTGCCCCTGGTTGTGTGATATATGTGTTCCAAGTCTGAAAGAATTTCTTAGTGTGTAGTTCTTTGTTTAATGTCGCGTTTAACCATTCCATATGGAACACATGACGTTGCTTTGATTTAAATAGAGTAATTGGTGGTGGGTCAGGTACTATCCAGAAATGTAGGATTGTTTTTCTAGCCACGGCTGTTATCAGGAATGGTAAGCTAGGGGTACTTATTTGGTGCCCTGTCTGTATGCCAAAAATTGCTGTTAAGGGCATCAGTGAGAGTTTTGCCAGGAAGGAGATATCCACATATGCAATTACCTGTTTCCAGAACTCTTGGATTATTGTACATGCCCAAAAACAATGGAACAGATCCCTAGCCCCCATAACAAAGAGTCGTTTAAGTGAGTAATAGGCACCGTGTATAATTTTTAGATGCATTTCTTGGTTTGTTGTATAGCGAGTAAGTTTAAGTGTTTTCACTGTATGATCTGCCAAGGTTTTGAAGTGTTTTGGAGAGATTAATTTTGAAGCTGGATATTTCCTTAAATTGTCGGAAGATTGTTAATAGTGGGGTCAGTGCTACTTTAAGGTTTGATCCATATAGCATGAGATCATCCGCAAAAGCAGTGACCTTGATCACTTCAGTGCCTAACCTGATACCTGTAAATTCCGGCATAGTATGTAGGATAAATAATAGGGGATCTAACGCTTTGTTGAATAATAAGGGGGTTAGGGGGCATCCCTGACATACACCTCTGTACATTGTTGCTGGTGGTGAGTCATAGTTGTTGATAGTAATACGTGTGGTTGGGTGATCATATAGGTTTCTAATAAAGTTAAGAAAAGGCAATCCGAAGTACCTAAATGTAAGAATTCTAATTAGATGTGGCCATAACACTTGGTCGAATACTTTTGGGGCATCTAAGCTTAGGAGAATATTTTCAGAGGAAGTGAGCGGAGTGCTAATAGCTATCACAGCTGCTTTGGCTGCCCTGATACCTGTTACAGCTTGCCTCCCCTTTATGAAGCCTAGTTGTGCACTAATATGTAATATTTGTGGGAGGAATGTTTGTAATCAGTTTGCCATAATTTTTGAAAGTATCTTAATGTCGACGTACATCAATATGATTGGCCTCTATGCATTAGTGTCTAATAAATCCTTTCCTGGCTTCGGGATCAATATTGTTATAGCTTCAGTTAATGTGTTGAACTGTATGTTGTCATGTAAAATTGAATTGTATAAGGAAGTGAGATGTGTTATTATGTGTGGTTTCAGTATTTTATAGTAGTCTGTGGAGAAGCCATCTGGGCCCGGTGCTTTGCCGTTATGTAGCTGGGTGATAATGTATCCTACTTCTGTCTCCCTGATAGGTGCGTTTAGAGTGTCACGATGACGATGTTACTGAGCTGTGATAATTTGGCACATTGTAGCAGCTGTACCCCTTTGGCAAAATCATCTGGTCTAGGCTGATACATTTGGCTAAAGTAAGAATGGAATGTATTGTTGATGTCCCTCAGGTTGGTGGTGACTTGGCCCTCAGTGTGTCGTATCATGGGGATGTTATGTTTTGAGTTTTTAGAGTTAGTGACATTTCCTGGTTTTATTGCCCCGTGTAAAAAAAAAAATCTTCTAGTATAGGTAATCTATCCATGTGCAGTGTGTGAGTGTATCACAGAGCTCCACAGCAATAAATCTCAGTAATGTGCAGTGTGTGAGTGTATCACAGAGCTCCACAGCAATAAATCTCAGTAATGTGCAGTGTGTGAGTGTATCACAGAGCTCCACAGCAATAAATCTCAGTAATGTGCAGTGTGTGAGTGTATCACAGAGCTCCACAGCAATAAATCTCAGTAATGTGCAGTGTGTGAGTGTATCAAGCAAAAAAAAATAAAATTAAAGATACTGTATAGACAATATAGTCCTACCCCACTGATAAGCAGGAGCCAGTAGGGCTGCAGGGGGTGTATCTTATGACATCATGTTTAGGATTTGCCCCCAGCTGTAAAGTGAGCCCTGATTTAAGATTTTTGAGGTTGTTTTGTGAACATTTTACAAAATGGCTCCAGGCAATAAACATAACTTTCTTTTTCCCTTTTATTGAAATATATTGAAACAAACACACAAAAAATCCTGGCATCTATTCTACACATAGTTGTACTTTAACCCCTTAACGACAGATGACGTGCCAGGCACGTCACGGCAAATCGAGGACTTGCCGACAGCTGACGTGCCTGGCACGTCATGCACTAAATGGAGTAAAGAAAGCGACCAGCGGTCGCTTTCTTTACTCTAACGGTGTTGCTACAATGCCTCTAGGTAGAGGCATTGTGCAACACCCCCCAAATGTGCAGGGGCGCGCTACGATCACTCCACGGAGTGATCGTAGCAGCCATTTAAAAATGGCTGCGCCCGCTGCACACATGTGCTTAGAAAGCGAACGATCGTTCGCTTTCTAAGCATCTCCGGTGTTGTTAAAGTGCCTCGCTAGCGAGGCACTTAACAACACCTTCAGCTGCCCCAGATCCGATGGTGGTCGCTCTCCTGAGCGACCCCATCGGCTCAGTAGAAGGGAACGCTGCCTGTACAGGCAGCGCTTCCCTTCTAATGGCAAGAGCATCGGAAGTGAAAGTATTTCACTTCCGATGCTCTAAGGGGAGCCAGTCGATGCCGGCACAACAGATCTATGTGATCTGTGTGCAGGCATGTATGGTAAGTGCTCTGATGAGCACTTACCATACTGTCAAAGGCAATATTACTAAATATTGCCTTTGACAAGTATTGATCTGCCTCCCTCACCTTACTACTTTTAGTAAGGGAGAGAGACAGATCAGATCAAGTAAAAAAATAAAATAAAATAATAAAAAAATATTTAATAACATTTTAAACACCAAGGGCTTTTATAAAAGCCATTTAACCCCTTCCCTGCCATTGATCGCTGTGTACGCAGTGATCATACACAGCAGCACATTTTTTGCTGTCTGTGCATTTTTTAGGGGTTATTTTTTTTTACTGTTATTCATTACAGTATAAAAAAACCTCTTTTAAGAGAGATTAACCTCTTTCTTGCCGTAGATCACTGCCTAATCAGCGATCTGACGCAAACGCAGCAATCTTGCTGCAGAAGCATTTTTAATTTTTTTAAAACTTTTTTATTACACCCGTCACGTGTTAATTATACCCGCTAGGGGACTACGTTTAACGTAAAAAATTTTTTTTAGCTGTCTGAGCGCATGTATAGCGATCAGTAACAGCTGATAAGTGACAATGGCGGGTTGGCGTTTGCTCAGATGAGCATCACCATTCGTCTGGTTAGATCAATATGTGTAAATATTTGATCTGACCCGTGTAGATCTGCCTCCCTCTCACTTGAGTTTTATTGAGGGAGGGAGACAGAGCTGGATAATGTGGGTTTTTAATTATAATATATTTAATAGAATTGAGACCCAAAGGCTTTTATAAAAGCCGTTTCCAGTATTTAACCCCTTCCCTGCAATTGATCGCTGTGTACGCAGTGATCTTACACAGCAGCACATTTTTTGCTGTCTGTGCATTTTTTTAGGGGTTATTTTTTTTTACTTTGATTTATAACAGTATATCAAAGGCTCTTTTAAGAGCTATTAACCCCTTCCTTGCCGTATATCACTTCCTAAGCAGCACATATGGTCACTGCCTAAGCAGTGCATATGGTCACTGCCTAAGCAGCGCATATGGAGCAATCTAGTCGCCGAAGGATTTTTTTTTGCTATCAGCATTTTTTTTGTCAGACTCACTAGGGGTTAATTCTACACACTAGGGGATTACGTGTATTCCTTTTGAAGCTGTCTGAACGCGTGTATAGCGATCAGTAACAGCCGATCAGTGGCAAAGGTGGTTTGGTGATTTCTCAGATGAGCATCACCATTCGTCTGGTTCGTAAATATTGTTCTGACCCATATGGATCTGCCTCCCTCTCCTCACTTGAGTTTTAGTGAGGGAAAGAGACAGATCTGTATAACATAATTTTTAAATTGTAATAAATTAAATAAAATGTTAATAAATTGTGAGTCCCAAGGGCTTTTATAAAAGCCATACCTTTTGTATAGTGTAGTGTATTAACCCCTTCCCTGCCACTGATCACTGCACAGCAGAACATTTTTTCTTGTCTGTGCATTTTTAGGGGTTAATTTTTTTTGTACAGTACTACAAAGGCTCTTATAAGAGCTATTAACCCCTTCCTTAATCTACATGTTCAAATTCCAAGTTTGAAAATCAAAAAGCGCACCTCTCAAATGTAGCCTTTCAACCCCTAACAAAGCTGACAAAGCTATGCATGGGTGGTATCCCTGTGCTCGGGAGATGTTGCTGAACATATATTGTGGTATTGTTTGTCAGTGACACATACCAAAATATGTGAATTTGTGTCTAAAGTGCAATGTATGTGGGAAAAAATACACAATAAAATGACTACCACAAACTTTGACAAAGGCTGGTGGTAGAATTGGTGCATGGAAAGTGTTAAAATAACACCATTTAAAATAGCCTAGGGTGTCTACTTTTACAAAATATTACTTTTTGGGGTAAAATACACTGTCCTACTTAAAAAAAAGTCCCAAATGAAAGATGGGCTCAGGCTGACTACACGTCAATATTCCAAGTTGAAAATGCGCACCTTCACAATGTGGCCCTTTAGCCCCCAAACAACCCAACAAACCTATGCATGGGTGGTATCCCTGTACTCAGGATATGTTGTTGAACACATATTGGGTTATTGTTTGGCAGTGACACATGCCAAAATCTGTGAATTTATGTCTAAAATACAATATTTGTGGAAAAAAACCACACAAAAATTACTACCGCAAACTTTGACAAAGGCTGGTGGTAGAATTAGTGCATGGAAAGTGTTAAAATACCACCATTTGAAATAGCGTAGGGTGTCTACTTTTAAAAAATATATGGGTTGATGGGGTAAAATACACTGGCTGGTTTCAAATATGTCCCAAATGGGACATGGGTGCAGGCGGTCTGCATGTCAAAATTTTAATTTGGAAAACCAAAAACTGCACCTACCAAATTTGGCCTTTTACTCCCCAAACAACCCAACAAACCTATGCATGGGTGGTATCCCTGTACTCAAGAGATGTTGCTGAACACTTATTGGGGTGTTATTTGGCAGTGACACATACCAAAATCTGTGAATTCATGTCTGAAGTACAAGGTTTGTGAAAAAAAACCACAAAAAAATTACTACCACAAAGTTTGACAAAGGCTGGTGGTAGAATTAGTGCATGGAAAGTGTAAAAATACCACCATTTGAGATAGCCTAAGGTGTCTTCTTTTAAAAAATATATGGGTTGATGGGGTAAAATACACTGGCTGGTTTCAAATATGTCCCAAATGGGACATGGGTGCAGGCGGTCTGCATGTCAAAATTTTAATTTGGAAAACCAAAAACTGCACCTACCAAATTTGGCCTTTTACCCCCCAAACAACCCAACAAACCTATGCATGGGTGGTATCCCTGTACTCAAGAGATGTTGCTGAACACTTATTAGGGTGTTATTTGGCAGTGACACATACCAAAATCTGTGAATTCATGTCTGAAGTACAAGGTTTGTGAAAAAAAACCACAAAAAAATTACTACCACAAAGTTTGACAAAGGCTGGTGGTAGAATTAGTGCATGGAAAGTGTAAAAATACCACCATTTGATATAGCCTAAGGTGTCTTCTTTTAAAAAATATATGGGTTGATGGGGTAAAATACACTAGCTGGCTTCAAATATGTCCCAAATGGGACATGGGTGCAGGCTGTCTGCATGTAAAAATTTCAAGTTGGAAAACAAAAAACTGCACCTCACAAATTTGGCATTTTAGCCCCCAAACAACCCAACAAACCTATGCATGGGTGGTATCCCTGTACTCAGGAGAAATAGTAGAATCTATTTAGCATGTTTTTTCGTTCGCTATTGACGATGAGGAGAAGTTGTTTCAAATAAAAACAAAGAAATTTGTGTATTTTTTTTTTTTTTACCATATTTTATTATTTTTTTTAATAATATGATAAGATATGATCAAAAAGATGGCATCCATAGAAAGCCCTTCTTGTCCCGATAAAAACAATATATAATATGTGTGGGTACAGCAAATGACAAAGAAGAAAATTACTGCTAAACACAAACAGCACAGAAATGTTAAAATAGCCATTGTCCAGAAAGGACAAAAATGTTTCAAAGGCTCTGTCCTTAAGGGGTTAAATGCACAGATGATCTAGTTACAGCTTATATGGTGGTGGTATATATGTGGTACTGTCCCATTAAGTTACAGTTGACAACATGATGGAGGTTTGAAGGATGCAGTTTAGTCCTACCTAGGGAAGCACAAATCCTATATAAACCACTGATTTTATGGTCATTGTTTTAATAGCCCAGCTTGGAAAAAAAGAGCCAAGTGAAAATGCTTGAATTACAGAAAACAGCACTATATATTAATATATATTAATATCTTATCCAGGGAAGGGCTGGCAATCGGCCTGGGGGGTTGCGGAAGAATCTAGTTGGCCTTGGTGCCATGTCATTAGCCCACCTGATCTCAGCAGAAACCGATACAACACAGACATGCAAGACAGATTTTCTGACCGATAATATAGAGAGATTGACAGTCAGGCAGGACAATTATATAGAAAGATTGAAAGTGTTACCAACTGGGTCATTGAAAAGTGGCACAGCACCAGCCCATTAAGAAAAAGATAAGAGAGTAGCCTAGGAGGCAATTGCCCTCCCTTAATCTTATTTTTTTTCTAAAGAACACATTGGACAGTTTGTAGTGTATTTGTGAAGTACATATGTTACTATGCATTTTGGAAATATCTACTAAAAAATGTTTTCCTAAAAATAATCTGAGAAATGTTTATCAACAGTGCACTCTAGTGGTAATAATGGATAATGATCTGTATCATATAGAGGTGTGTTCTCACCCTTTTCTACCTGTCTGTCAAATCTATACAGTTCCTCAAATATCATCTGCGGCTTCTATTATGATCTATGGTTTTGCTTCTGCACAGTATTTAAACAGTGGTTGAATAAATGCAGGATCTTCAAAACTAAAATCTTGCCAGATCATTTGACCATTTACAGAACAGGAATGTTGCTTTCCTGACACACTCACTATGTAAATAAAATAAAAAAATGTCTGCGCCCCAAGCAATAACTTATCCTTCTGTGGACAGAAACAAAAGAAAAAAAAACAATGTGATTCTGTAAATAAATACAAAATCTTGATTCAGTGTTGCCACTTCAAGGACATTCGCTCACATTTACCAGGCTCTGGTTTGAACAACTCCAGTGGAAATAGAGGTTTCACCGACTTTGCACATCAATTCTTACCTCCTCAAGACAGGATCTCTCACGTTTTGCCAATCAGTAGCTTCTTCACGGTGCGGTCATGGAGAGAGTGCTGCTGGTACTTGTAGTGCCAACTTCCCTTTCCTATTGGTTTGTGATTTCTTTCACATCAGATGTATAATTAAATATGCTAATATGATCTCAGGTTAATGCGTAAGTACAGCCCAGATAATATTTAAAATACTTTAAGACATATTGTGTGTTCTGGGAGCTGATCATAAAATTATTAGATTGCAGAGAGTTGTTTTTTTTTTGCACTCTTAACATATTAAATACTAACAACTTATACTAATACTAAAACTAACCCCTAATACTAACATCCCTGATGGGATACTTGTCCCCAGGGCCGGACTGGCCTACTTGGGCAAAATCCCAATAGGCTGACCTTCCCTGGGGCCTCTGCAGCCTTTACGAATTTGGGCGGCGGTGGCTACTTTAAGAATGCATGCTCTGCCCCCCAACCTACCCAAGACTGTCTGAGTGCCGGATGTTAGGGGAGAAACAACGCTAAGAAAAATCTGAATAACTGTGTTCTGCATCTGCAGGGATAAGAGGCAGACACTGTCTCCTCCCTGCAAACAGCATTTAAAAAAAAAAGGAAATATGTGTCTATATGTAAGTGTATTTGGGGTGTGACCGTGTGCATGTGTTACTGTGTTTAAGTGTATCTGTAAGTGTGACTATGTAACAAATTTTGCATCAACCTCCCAAAGGGTTATTCTTTTTAGGGAATGTGTGAGGAATGAAGCACAATGACAGGTGTAAATAAACACATAACCAACTCATAGTCAACAGATAACAGAAAGGGCAATACCTATACAAGTTAATGATCTTCTTCTTGTGCCTCACATTGTCTTGTGGCCTTCACTTCTGCTTCTGCTGTGCTTTCCTCAACAATGAACAGACAAGAGATGCACCATCAATAAGTGGTTCACCCAGAAAAAAATCGGTAGAAAATTTGATGTCAGAAATCTTGGAGTATAGTAAAGTTTCAAACTACAAATTAAATGTTCAAAAGACGGTGACAATGGCGCATGATATCCAAAAAGATGAGCTCGATAGAATTCAAAAAAATTATGAGTTTAAAAAAGGTCAGACAGAATTTACCTATCTTGGGACAATCATAACAGCCAACTCAGACAGTACCATGGAAGCTAATGTTTTAAACATACTAAAAACTACTGCCAAATAACTCAGATACTGGGGACAGGGAGAATGTAATAAGAGCCTACATACTCCCCAAGTGGGTTTATCTATTTAGGATGCTTCCACTTAAGATCTCCCCAAGTTGGCTGCAAATGATACAGAGAAGCTTTAATAACTTTATTTGGAAAGCAAAGCAGCCACGGGTGAGTCAGAAGATTATGTCTAAAAAGGTTAAAGATGGGGGGATCGGATTTCCAGTAATTACCCACCAATATGAAGCAAGTATTATATACCATATTCAGAGATCAGCATGGGAGATGTCAGAACAGGAAGGTTGGTACACACTGGAGGTAGAAAACCTGAGAGTTAAAAATCTAAACTCCCTGATTTGGTGTACAAATAATAAACAGGGTCTAGGCCTCCTAAGAAATAGTCGAAGTACGATGCACAGGAATCTGATCTCTGCATGGTATATAATAAGAAAAAGATTAGGCTTAGCGGATAAATTAGTAGATATCCTCCCACTAAAAGTCCTCGATTATTGTATGACAGATTTTGACTCAAGAGACTGGCAGGATAAAGGCATCAGGACCTTGGCTGATCTCATCCGTAATAGTAAAATAAAAACATTTTCCGCAACTGACCCAGGAATATAATATACCGAATAACAACATTTTCAAATATCTACGGGTAAAAAATTGCTTGAACGAACACTTGCTTTCCGAAAAGACTATCCCGATAAAAATAGTTTCGAAGATCTTTGCATGCAGTAACACAAAAAAGATTTTTTTCTAGATGTCTGGACGGTATTAGGGCTATGGAAAGCCAGTCTGGGTGGCCAGTTATTCAAAAATGGCAAAAAGATTTTCAGCAAAAATTAATATCTCATTATTAAAACCTATGAAAAAGTTAATAGAAATGTTAAAGACCTTTCCCTGTTGGAGCAAGTCATGTGAGTGCAATTTGGGGGCTGGGGTAAGTCCTGGGTACTAGAGCAAGTCCTGTAAGTGCAATCTGCATTCTAGTGTAAGAACTTGGTGCCGGACAAGACCTGTGAGTGAAATCTGGGTACTGGGGTAAATCAATATATCCACCCAGTATGTTTACAAGGTTATATCTCACACACTGCCATGATAGATATACCTTTGCACAGGGCAATTCATATAATCTTGTGTACATACTGGGGCTTAGATATTTCCCTGTGCATGGGGTATATATCAGGGCAGTGTGTGAGATATAACCTTGTGTATATACTGTGGGTATAAATGAGACTTATCTATAAATAATACACTCTTCAAACGTGCTTTAAAATGCATGTTTTTCACCTGTATGAACACGAAAATAATGTTATGCTATGAGATTATACAATTATTTCCAGAGCTGTTTTTTATCCCCAGTCTGGCACTGCTTGCCCCCCCTCACCAGGGCTTCCTCCACAGTCCAAGGGAAACTGCACCTACTATGTTTCCAACAGTTTGGTTGAAACTTCCACCCCCTTTTCATTCTGTTTAGGACCTATAATATTACAAAATGAATAACTGATGTTAAGTATAGTAATGTTTTGTTTTATATTTTTCGGAACTAATTATATATATATATATATATATATATATATATATATATATATATAACCAGTCCAAAAGCGTATGCCCCACGTATGCAGGCAAACAGAATCACGCACTCACAGGGTTAAATGAATAGTATAAGGTTGATCGCGCACAACGCTTCCCTCACAGCCACGCACCTTCAGAGCACCGGGGGACAGAGCAGGAACGAGGTAAGTTTTAGATTTTTTTTTTTTCAGCCACCGACTCGAGTGTAAGCCGAGGGGGGCATTTTTCAGCAGAAAAAGTGCGTGTTATACGCCGATAAATACGGTAATTAATATTTCATATTGGAGGTTTATACTTTGTGCAGAGTTATTTGAAGCATGTTGGTTGTCTCTATTACTGGTGTATTTGCAGGAATGAGTTGTGTAAATTTCATATGAAATGCTACTTTATGTTGCCAATATATAATGGCCGGCTGACAGCCATCGGCAAATGTAGTGATTTGAGCTTGCCTACACACAGAGGCGGCTCTCTAATTAGGCAAGTTAGGTTGGTCGCCTAAGGCCTTGCGCTTGCGGGGGCCTCGCAGCTGCCTAACTTGCTTAATTGTCTTCGAGGTGACACTGCCTGCATTAGGCTGTCTGCTGATCCCAGGCAAAAACTAGGGTTTCTCTCAGAGCTAGCAGAGAGAGCCAGCCACCAACCAGACGGCTGTCTGCTTCCTATGGAAGCATGGCAGCTGTCGGTCAGAGGATAAACTGGCGTGTACTATCAAAAGTACACGCCAGTTTATCCTCACATTAGGAACAACTAAAATGTCACTTGTGCTCCTCTATTTGAAGCTCAAGTGAAAAAAAAAAAATACAAATAATATATAATTTGTGTAATGTATACATTTTTCTTTTAAACCATTCATAAAATAAAGTCTAAAAGAGGAAGTAAACCATTTTTTGAAAAAGAAAACGTTGGACAGCATTGCTCTAGAGCCCTAGGCATCCAACTGTGCCCCATCAGCTGCTGCTGCACTACAAATCCCCTTAATCCCCCACCAACTATATAGAGTGGCAGGGAATTATTATGGTAGTTGTATACAAAGGCAGCTGGAGGGCTGCAGTTGGGCACATAAGCTCTAGACCAGGGGTAGACAAACTTTTGAGACAGAGGTGACAAAAATAAAAAGATTTTGATTTTTTTTGTTATATCCACTCCCCAATAGATTATAACTCATGGAATAATTCCTTCACATGTAAATAGTTTTTTTCAGATTTCATAAAAATATGATTGAAAATTAAAATGGATTACTTGTTTTTAATTCCTTTTATTTGCCAATGTACCCTCAGACTTGCCACTTTGCTCCAAGACTTGCAAATGCATCCTCAGACTTTCCAATCTAACCCCAGACTCAGGGCCGTCTTTAATAGTGATTGGACCCTGGGCAAGCATTTGCTTGGGCCCCCTGGACCCTGCCCCCTCCCCTGCATGCAATCCCGCCATCCATCGCAATGTTACCCCCCACACACATACACACAAAAAAACCCATACAAATAAGCACACACACAATTGGACTTTTCTTGCCATGAGTATTTTTATTGCATTGTATAAAATGTGTATATTACGTGTATAATTGCAGTGTATAAACTGTATATTTGGATACAAAATGTGTATATATGGCTGCAATATGTATACCATCTTACCATGCACCACTGCACTACAACTACTCATTACCTAAATGACAAAAATATACAGAGATATTAGAGAGCACTTACATATGTTCATATATATTTCTAAATATCTATACACATCTGGGAGCCCCCGGGGGGCAGCAGAGTCAACCTGAGGGGGCATTGACTGGGTTAGGAAAGGGTTAATGGCTTGAGTGTAAGGAAGTGGGTTGGTGTTATAACAGGGAGGAGTTAGGTCCTATATAAGAGATAGCAGCCATTTTAAGTATCACTCATTTTGTGAAAAGATTCACCTACCTTGATTTTAGTCTTTTGTTTTACAGGTTCAGTTTGATCTTCGCCTGTCAAGAATCTGAGGATGGAGTCTGATCTGGATGGCTTACTGGAGGGGATCCGTGCTGCTGTGAGGACCAGAGGAGCAGATTGGCTGCGGGAGCAACTGGGGCCCGAATTACAGATGTCAGCGGCGGGAGACGGAGCGTCGCGCCCGGTGCGGCAGACAAGGCCTCCGCAACGCCTGAGTCCAGAAGCGGGAGGGCGGCGGAGGCGAAAACGGAGCTACAGGTGGGCCGGAAGCGCCCACAGAAGAGAGGACCGTGTCAGGCCGCAAGGGGGACGGTGCCTGCGGCGGGGGAAGCAGAGGAGGCGAGACCCGGGCCTTCGGGCCTAGCGCGGAAGACAGGTGGAGCTGTGATAGCAGGCCGCGGAGGTCGAGGCGGCGCTGCGGCCTTACCGGGAGCAGATGCGGACCGCATGGCGTGGGAGACCCAGGAAACGGAGGTAACGGCCGTGTTAGGGCCTAGGGATCCGGTTGAGGCAGGCCCCAGTATAATTACCCCGGGGATCGTGGAGGACAGGGATGAGGATGGAGAGTCAGGCACCCCCCCCATCGGGACAGAGAGAGGCTGGACGGGGGGTGGCCCTGGGACCCGGTTTGAGGCCTAGAGCAGGGACAACCAGGAGCCCTTCCAGGGGTTCCTCACCGTTACTTTGGAGTCAGTCCCCAGTGAGAGAGGAAGGTTTTGCAGTGCACCGGAGGAGTCGGGTTTCGGTTAACAGGGATAGTGAGCCGTGCAGTCACAGGGAATCGGTGGCAAGGGAGCGCAGGTCCCAGGACAGAGGTTCATCAAGGGCCCAATCCAGCGGAGGCAGGTCAGAATCGTATAGGAGGGAGGTCCGGTCCGACAGGTACTACGCAGGCAGGTCTGAGAGGGCCACATCTAGGGGCGCATCACCCAGGAGGGGTTGGGAAGATTGGAGGAAGCAGCAACGTCAGGAAGCACAGGGACGGTCGGCCCGGTACTGCAGGTCTCCCCGGCAGGGACAGGGGGAGTTGGCAGGACGAAGAGGAGCAAGCCCACGGTCAGGTCATCGGGGTAGCCCAAGGGGTCACCGAAGTCGGACACCTACCCCCCCACGGCGTCCTTACAGCCCAGCTCATGTCAGGGGTTATAATACCGAGGAGAGGATGGAAAGTGACAGGGAGCATACAGGGAGGCAGTCAAAGGGCAGGAGTCAGGTGGTACGGAACCTGGTACCAAGTGGAGTCGCTCACGACCCGGCCCAGGCCGGGGTTAGTGTTTCTTCCAGGGCTGCAGGACGGAACCCGAGGATGTCGACACCTGTGGCGAGGGACCGAGTTACGGCTGCAGGACCGGCGGAGGCAGCCAACACAGTTTCTACAGGGAATTCGGAGGGAGGACGGACAGAGATCACGGCCCAGAAGTTGCCAACTGCTGGGGGCCCAACTGGTGAGTCCAGAGAATACACTTCACATACGCAGAAGCTAAGGGACGGCTTACAGCTACTGTTAGACTCATTGAACGAACACGGGTCCACACCGGGGGTGGGTGAAGTGTGGACACCAGGCAGGGAGATGGAAAAGGGGGTAGTCAGCAGTAATCCGGGGGAGGGAATCCCGACAGTGGCTCCCCCTAATACTCCGCAGGCAGCGGAAATATCAGGGCCTTTGCTGGGTGTTGAGTTAAGTGAGAATACTGCGCAGGTAGGGGATATTTCAGAGGTAGCGAGGCTGGGCGGTTACATGTCATTCGCGGGCCCCTTGGGGGCGCATTTGAGGTCAGAGATTAGGGAAAAAGTGGTGAAGGGAGAATATGTGGAGATTTATTCTCTTCTCCCTCTTGAGGAGTTCCTTGACCTCAAGGAGGAAGATAAAAAGGACTCCAAGAAGGAGGAGGAAGAGAAAAAGCGGAGGTATAGGAAGATTCCCAAGACCTTTGGGACTTGGTTGCGCGCTTTTTGTATCCTGGCAGGCATTACAGTACGAAAGTCCCCTGAAGTATGCGAAGCTTTGTTTTGCTACCTGGACGGGATTTGGGAAGCATACCGCACCTACGGCGGATTGGCGTGGTGGCGGTATGACGAGCAATTTAGGCAGAAGTTGGCAGGGACCCCGGGGATGCGTTGGGATCAGATTGATCTCCCACTTTGGCTAAAATTGATGATGGCGCAAAAAGCGGCGCCCTTTCATGGAGGGGTCGGCGGGGGGAATGCGCCAGCTTCGTCGGCCACACACAAACCGGGGTTTTGCTGGCAGTTCAATGAAGGAATCTGTAAGTGGGGAGCGGGGTGCAAATTTAAACACGAATGCACCTACTGTGGAGGCTCCCACAGTAGTCTGCGCTGCTTTAAGAAGGGTAAGTCCGGTCAGGCAGGGTCCGCCGCAGCTTCAGCAGGAAATGCGGTTCCCATTGGGGGCCACCCCGGTGCGGCTAAACGCGATGCTGCCTTGGCTAAGCCTTTACTCTAATGTACAGGATGCAGCGCTGTTGCGGGAGGGTTTTTCCACAGGGTTTTTCATTCCCCATGTGGACAGAAAAGGGGGGCGTTTCCATAGGAATTTGATTTCAGTTGATTCCTACCCAGAGGTGGTTAGGGAAAAGTTAGGGAAGGAAGTCATGTTGGGGCGCATGGCAGGGCCTTTTGAATCCATTCCTATGACAGAGCTTAGGATTTCTCCTCTAGGGGTGGTGCCAAAGAAGGAACCTGGGAAGTATCGGCTGATACATCACTTGTCCTTCCCTTATGGTACCTCTGTGAATGATGATATCGACAGAGATCTCTGTTCGGTATCATACACCTCCTTTGACCAGGCGGTCGATATAGTGAGAAAAGCAGGGCCCGGGGCCCTCATGGCAAAGGCTGACGTAGAAGCTGCCTTCCGGCTGCTTCCTATTCACCCTCAATGTCACCATTTATTGGGATGTTGTTTTGAGGGACGGTTTTACGTTGACCTCTGTTTGCCTATGGGGTGTTCCATTTCCTGTTCTTACTTCGAAAAATTCAGTTCTTTCTTAGAGTGGGTGGTCCGGCAGGAATCGGGTAGTCGCAGGATTGTGCACTATCTGGATGATTTTTTCTGCGTGGGGCCGGCGGGCTCTGACGAATGTCGTTTCTTGCTGCGCACACTGGAATGGGTAGCCGGCTGTTTTGGGGTTCCCTTAGCGGCTGATAAAACGGAAGGGCCCAGCACTTGCTTAAGCTTTCTGGGCCTTGAGATTGATTCTTTGGCTGGGGAGTGCAGGTTGCCTCAGGATAAGTTAGCAGCCCTTAGGGACGGCGTAGCTGAGATGCAAAGGGCAAAAAAGGTGACACTGCGGCAGATGCAGTCTTTGCTGGGGAGGCTTAATTTTGCTAGTAGGGTGATCCCCATGGGGAGAGTCTTTAGTAGGAGCCTTTCTCGGGCTACGGCGGGCGTGTCGGCTCCACATCACTTGATCAGAATTACTAGACCATTGAGGGAAGATTTGGAAATTTGGGATACCTTTTTGTTGCACTTCAATGGGAAGGTTTTCTTTCGGAAGGCGATGGTGTCTTCGCAGGATTTAAACCTTTTCACTGACGCTTCTGGCAGCGTGGGCTTTGGGGCATATTTTGGGGGTAAATGGTGCGCTGAGAAATGGCCTGAGGAATGGAAATCATGCCCTTTGATTAGGAATTTGGCGTTCCTGGAGATGTTCCCGGTAGTGGTTGCGCTGGCTCTATGGGGAGACAGGTTAAAAGGGTGGTCTTTTATTCTGACAACCAGGCAGTGGTAGAGGCAATTAATGGGCTTTCAGCTTCTTCTATGCCGGTGATACGGCTCCTTAGGCGGCTGGTGCTTTTGTGCATGTCCCTCAATATAGCCTTTAGGGCAAGACATGTACCGGGATATTTGAATGTCATAGCTGATTCTCTCTCTCGGTTTCAGTTTTCCCGTTTTCGGCTGGTGGCTCCGGAGGCAGAGGAGGTGGGGGTGAGATGCCCGGAGGAGATGTGGAAGCTAGGAACATCGTGCTTGCACATTGGGTGAGGGCATCTTTAGCCCCGTCAACTTGGAAAGCTTATAGCAAAATTTGGGGGGAATGGGAAGATTTATTGAGCCAGGTAGGTGCTGAAGGTTCTTCAACTGATAGATTGGACACCTTATTGTGGTTTATATTTCGGCTAATGTTGGCAGGTGTGTCCCCAGCAGTACTGGAGCGTAACATGTCAGCGTTGGCGTTCCTGTTCAAATTTAAGGGTTGGCCGGATTTTACAAAGAATTTCCTGATCAAATTGGCAGTGAAGGGGTTTAAGAAGGGGAAGAGGGCTCCCGATAGAAGAAGGCCAGTATCGGTGGCCATTCTGGAAGGCTTGCTGGAGGCTTTGCATGTTATCTGTGAAGATGCTTATGAGGAGGTTTTATTCTCGACTGCTTATGTTTTAGCTTTCTTTGGGGCTTTCAGAGTGGGGGAGCTGGTAAGTGCGAACAAACGTACAGCTGGTGGGATTCAAGGATCGGATACCCAGGTGGAGTCAGGTAAAGTGCATATCTGGTTGCGGAGATCTAAGACGGATGTGTTTGGGAAAGGTTGTAAGATCACGCTGCATGCCTTACCTGGGCATGCTTGCTGTCCTGTCCAGTGGGTTTCACGGCTTTTGGCTATTCGCCCAGCGGTAGGTCTGGGGGGTTCGTTGTTGATTCATGCAGACGGCAGCTCGCTCTCGAGGTTTCAGTTCCAGCAGGTGTTCAAGAAAGGTTTGGCAAGGTTGGGCCATGATGCTTGTCAATTTGTCAATTCTTTTCGCATAGGGGCAGCCACGGAAGCGGCCAGGTTGGGTTTTAAAGAGGATATCATTAAGAAAATTGGGAGGTGGGAATCTCAGCGATTCCGTTCTTACTTAAGGCCTAAGGGTCTGATGTGGTGATGGTTTTGTATCATGTCACTGTTTGAAGTTTCTGTTACAGGTCTTGTCGCATGGATTGTCGGCCACTCTTATGTGTTCTGGGCGAAAAGGAGAGCTGCAGTTCGGATGGCCGGTAGACAACTGGGCTTTCCTGACAACGTCCTGGCCATTAAGTGGTTCGGCTTCAGGGGATATGGCTGGAGTGACATTTGGTTTGAGATGTTTCAAAAAAAATTGCAGGGCAGGGTCCCCGATTTGGTGCTGATTCACGCTGGTGGTAATGATCTAGGTTTGATCCCCCAGAGGGAATTAGTACGTCAAATGCAGAGGGATCTGTTGCGTCTGCAGGTTGTGGCTCCTGAAGTGCAAATAGTGTGGTCAGAAATAGTCCCGAGATTAAGTTGGAGGCATGCCAGGGATCACGTAGCGCTCAGCAAGAGTAAGGGTAAGATTAATAAATTGATGGCTAGCTTTATCAGGGCCCAGAGAGGGGTGGTAATTCGCCATTGGGAATTGGAAAAGGTGCTTCCAGGGGCATACAGGTATGATGGGGTTCACCTGAATGATGTGGGTCTGGATTTGCTTAATCTGGGTTTCCAAATAGGTCTAGAGCGAGCTTTGGCGCTGCGTGGTGGGGGGGCGCATCCAGTTTGAGGCGTCAATGGATGGCTGGTGGCGTAGATTGCAAGGGTAGTGCACTTTAGGGAGAGTTTTATGTATGTTTGGATATGTTATCCAGTTGGTTGTTGGTGTGTTTGGTGGTTCTGAGCAAGTTGGTAGCTCAAACCGGGTGGGAGGGGGATCTCGGTATGCCCCTCCTTTATATGTGTTTATGTGTGTTATGTGTTTTAGGTGTTTGGTTGTAATATTGTTATTACAAGTTTTGTTATCAGTATGCAAATTATTTTATATCTTTTGGGGTGTCATTGCCAAGTTTATGTGAATAAAGGGTGGGGTAATGTTATACTAGGCAATGACAGATGATGTTATTTTAATAAAGATATGGCCATATTTAAAAGTATGGCCATAATTATTTTCCATAAATTCTGGTGTCTGTCATTATTGGGGGGTTTATAGGGGGGCATTAACCCGAGAATTGACTATACCCTAGTCACGCTCCCTCTCACTAGTTGCATTTATACTTATATGAACTTCGTAATATTATATTCAACTATTTTCATATGTAATAAAAGTGTTATTGAAGAGTTGCATTTCTTGTTTTTATTCCCTTTTCTGCACCTATATTGCACCCACAGTACTTGTCATGCACCCAAATTGTACCCACAGCACTTGTCATGCACCTATATTGCACCCACAGCACTTGTCATGCACCTAAATTGCATCCACGGCACTTGTCATGAACCTAAATTGCACCCACAGCACTTGTCATGCACCAAAATTGCACCCACAGCACTTGGAATGCACCTAAATTGCACCCACAGCACTTGTCATGCACCTATATTGCACCAACAGCACATGGCTTGCACTCATATTGAACCCACACAATTTCGCATGCTACAGTGTAAATTTGCCCCACATAACATAACACAGTTTCACTTTGTTCCACTGAACTGCCCATGCAGAAAAAAGCCACATTGTCACTTTCCCCCATAGTACATGTTATTTCCCCCCACAGAACGTCAGTCACTTTGTCATTGCATATGCAACAGACAGTTTGCCTGTTAAAATATGACACCGTTTGTCCATTAAATATGCCACAATGTGCCCATCAATATGCCAGTATTATTTTGCCATTAATATGCAGTATAATTTTGCCATTAATATGCCACAGACATTTTTCCCATTAATATGCCAGTATTATTGTGCCATTCAGATACCAGTAATATTGCACAATTAAGATGCCCCAGCCAATTTCCCCATTAAGATACCAGTATTATTGTACCATTAAGATGCCATAATTGTTGTGCCATTCAGATGCCAGTAATATTGTGCCATTCAGATGCCAGTAATATTGTGCCAGTCAGATGCCTGTAATATTGTGCCAGTCAGATGCCTGTAATATTGTGCCAGTCAGATACCAGTAATAGTGTGCCAGTCAGAGCCCAGTAATAGTGTGCCAGTCAGAGCCCAGTAATATTTTGCCAGTCAGATTCCAGGAATATTGTGCCAGTCAGAGCCCAGTAATATAGTGGCAGTCAGAGCCCAGTAATATTGTGCGATTTAGATACCAGTAATATTGTGCCAGTCAGAGCCCAGTAATATTGTGCCAGTCAGATACCAGGAATATTGTGCCAGTCAGATGCCTGTAATATTGTGCCAGTCAGATGCCTGTAATATTGTGCCAGTCAGAGCCCAGTAATATTGTGCCAGTCAGATACCAGGAATATTGTGCCAGTCAGAGCCCAGTAATATTGTGCCATTCAGATACAAGTAATATTGTGCCAGTCAAAGCCCAGTAATATTGTGCCAGTCAGAGCCCCTGAATATTGTGCCAGTCAGAGCCCAGTAATATTGTGCCAGTCAGAGCCCAGTAATATTGTGCCAGTCAGATACCAGTAATTTTGTGCCAGTCAGAGCCCAGTAATATTGTGCCAGTCAGAGCCCAGGAATATTGTGCCAGTCAGATGCCTGTAATATTGTGCCAGTCAGAGCCCAGTAATATTGTGCCAGTCAGAGCCCAGTAATAGTGTGCCATTCAGAGCCCAGTAATACTGTGCCAGTCATATTATGCCAGTCAGATGCCAGTAATATTGTGCCAGTCAGAGCCCAGTAATATTATGCCACTCAGAGCCCAGTAATATTATGCCAGTCAGATGCCAGTAATATTGTGCCAGTCAGAGCCCAGTAATATTGTGCCAGTCAGATGTCTGTTATATTGTGCCAGTCAGAGCCCAGTAATATTGTGCCAGTCAGATGCCTGTAATCCCCCCCCCCCCTTACTTACATGCTTCTGCTCCGTGTCCCCGGCTGGACATCTCCTCCGTGCAGTCTTCCCTCCTGCACGGAGGAGGGAAACAGTCACTGGATGTGACGCAACGTCACATCCAGCGTCAGTTATTTGATTTTGTTCCGGTCGTCGCATCCGCATCCGGAAAAAACGTTCACAAGCGCAATGCGCTGTGAACAGGGAAGCAGGGCCTGGGGGCAAACGGGGCAGCTGCCTTGGGCCCCCCAGGAGTAACTGGGCCCAGGGCAGCTGCCCCGTTTGCCCCGCGTTAGAGACGGCCCTGCCCAGACTAATTGCCAGTCTGGAGCACACCTGTCACTCAGGGGCATAATGTATTTTCTGAGTGTTTGTGTGCTCCAAGCAGACAGCACACAAACCCCGGATATACATCCGGGAAACAGACGGCAGCTGCGAATTTGGCATCAGAGTCACTCACTCTGTTGCCAATTCAACCAGCACGAAAAGTATACAAATTTTCGTATACTTTTCGTGCTTGTCGAACTGGTAACAGAGTGAGTGACTCTGATGCCGAACTTGCATGCTCCCGTCGGCCCCTTGGATGTATATCCGTGGTTTGTGTGCTGTCTGTTTGGAGCACACAAAGACTCAGAAATATATTATGTCCCTGAGTGACAAGTGTGCTCCGGACTGGCAGCACACCTGTCACTCAGGGGCATGATACACCCCTAGTAGCGAGAGGATGTTTGTGCGCTGCTCAAAGTGCTATTTCAGTTCTGATTATAAGACAACCTCGCATATAAGATGACGGGACTTTTTCAGAGCATTTGCTCTGAAATAAAAGCCTTGTCTTATATTCAAACAAATACAGGTATATGGGAGAATTGGGACAATTCTGCGGCTTTCCCACAGACTAAAAAACAAACAAAAAACGTGAAACTTGGCAACAGTGGCAAGAGCTGTAGTTATATCACCAAAGAGCCCCCGTGAGGTATGGTTTGCAGACTCCTGCTCTAGATTTTTATCAGTTGCCATGGTAACAGGTGATATTCTTGAAATGAGAAACATTTAAATCTATGTAGTTGTGATCCAACTACTGCTAACTATACAAGTTTAGATATAAACTTGCCCTCATAATACATTTCTTGTAACAGGCAAAATAACATTTTATACATTCATATCACTTTATATCAACAAAAGTTATTTAATTAGCCATTAATCTTGTTATATTGCAGTGTTCTTCTGGTATACCAGCTGTACATATGTTAGACAGATATTATTCTATGATATAGTAACCAACCAAGAGCTAATTCCAGGAAGGAATCGCACTCACTAATTTGGTAATGAACATGCAGCAGGTAAGCACTGCTAGGAAAAAGAATAAGGTGCTTATAGCTCTAATGCCCTGACTCCCATATGCTGGGGAATGGCTGGGTGCTGATGAAACCACTAACAGCAATCTGGTAGCATCTCTGCAAATCCTTCAGTGGCGGTGCACAGTGTGATGGATACAGTGAGTGTCTCCTCCCACTCACCCCTCCCCCGCCCAGTAACCTAGTGAAGAGGAGGAGGAGGATTATACAGGAGACCTACAAGCAGTATCCAGACTGGATCTTTTAGCCCAGGTTACAGCTATTATTGGTACTGGAAGCTCGAGCAAATCCCAGTTGCCTGCCTCTTCCTGCAGTAAGTATACAAGCAGCACCTGCCTTGACCTATTCATCTGATTGCTTTGTACCGCCTCCTTCGCTTCGGTGTGTTATAAGAGCTGTCTGTTTGACCCTCTATTTAATTTGTCCTTATCATGCATATTGAGCCTAGTCTGCTACTTACGACTGCTAAAAGCATTTCAATTATTGTCCTTTAGAATCCAGCTGCGGACTGCAGTCCCCATGATGCTCAGCTGGACAAATGACTGACTGAGTTCCATGGGAACAGCAGTTTAAAACAACCGGAATTCCAAAGCTTTGCGATCATTGCCATAGAGCAATAACTGCTCATTCTTTTAGCCACCATAATACTTTAACGCCTGTGATTCTTAGCTTTCTCACACATACCTTGCTTGCTAAAAGTGGGGAATATCACATGCAAATAAAGCATATTTTGACTAGTAATTGTCTCTCTAGTCAGTGTATAGAGTCCAGGAGTAATGGAACCTGGTGCTCAGGTTGCTGTGGGAAAGACTAGCTGAGCATCCTCTAACTAATTAGAAAAACAGTAGTACTAGAGATTGCCTATTCCTGATTTTTTAAAGCCAACATTTGTATGCCTTGTGTTATATTTCTAGTATTAGTTTTAATTATGGTCATCTGTAACAAACATTCTGTCTGTATCACTTCATAACCAATTTTGCATTCATTTTTCTGTTTGTAATTTTCCGTTGTTTCTACTGTGCCTCTTTCTAGTTCTCAGTTGTCAATGTTTGACCACCTCAGAGTGCAATGTTACTCTAGTACCATTGTTTAGGCCTACTGATGTGATTATTATGTATGTAAATGATTTTATTAGCAGTTATTTTCCATTAATCAAAGTGCAGAAACTACACCCATTTATTACAGCTTACATTTAAACAACTTATGTTGTTTAGGCAACCAGTCAGTACTTATGCTTCTGTAGCATAAACCCCCAAGGTGGGATAATGGTGCTGGGCAACAATAAATGACTTGTGTAGTCATGTCTTTCTTGCTGTTTGGTTCTTTATATTGTGCTCTATACTAAAAGGAAATAGGGACACCAGAAGGGGACAGAGTTTTGGGGCAAAAAAAACCTCATAATTAGGGAAACTTGGAAGGCATGATTCAGATTTCAGCTGAAAGCTTTAACCTCTTTATTACTGTACTGATTTGGCACTGTTGTACCATTTATGACCACGGCTGTTTTAACAATTCTGCAGTGTTTGTGTTTAGCTGTAATTTTCCTCTTCCTCATTTACTGCATCCACCCAAATTATATATTGTTTTATGAAGCATTTTATATAGATACCATTATTTTGTTCAAATCATCTAATTTACTATTAAAAAAGGAATAAAATATGATAGAAAACTTTAAAAAAAATAAATTTCTGTAACTTTTATTTGAAAAATATATTACACACCTACAAAAGCTAATGAAAAAAAAAACGCTAAATAGATTCTAATATTTCTCTTGAATTTCTCTTTTGATATACCCTTTTTTCAAACTTTTTGCAAGTTGCAAGGCAATAAGTTAAGGTAGCGCGTTGCTTCTTGCTAATCATTTTACCCTGAATACCCTGTAGTGACTTTGTAGCCCTAACCCGAGCTCAACATTGAATGTAAAAAATAAAAAAGTTTTAACAAAATCTTGGGAGTGTTTTTTGGACATTGAAATTAGTCTCGCCCTTTGCCACAATGCTCTTTGGCAGGGAAGGATCGTCACAGCGATCAGATGTGACATAGGGGGCCTCCACACATTGCAGGCGAAATATAAGAATACCCTATTCACATGTAAACTGCTTTTTCATGAATACAAAAATAAATTTCCTTTTATTTGCCAACTGCCCCCCAGACTTAGCCATTTGCCCCCCAGACTTAGTCAATGCATCCTCCTACACAGCCATATGCCCCCCAGACTTAGCCAATGCATACCCAACACAACCACCTGCCCCCAGACTTTGACTATGCTTCCCCCCCAGACTTTGCCACTGCTGCTCAAACCCCCCCCCCCCCCGACTTTGCCCCTGCTGCTCAAGCTCCCCCCTCGACTTTACCATGCATCCCTGGTGTACAGTGGGGGCAGTTGGAGGATGTCTGCGCGCACTGGCCTATCAGTAACATCCAAGGAGAGATCTGCAGAACACTGGCTATAGAAACTGCAATGAATCTTTTACACTTTAATTGATGCAGTACCTATCACCCTGCCCACCCAGAATGGTTTTCAGGGTGCAAAATACCATAAAATGGTGATTTTAAAAAAATCAGCAGAATAGCACTAATTTATTAAGAATTTAAATTTTGTTTTTTTATATTGTTTCTATAAATATTTCATATTTTCTAGGGTTTTTTCCCCCCCCAAAGAGCACTATAACAATAGTGAAAGTAGCATCTGTATGGACAATGTAATGTGATCATGTCACCTAAACACTGTACTGTGATTGTAGAGAATAAAAAATGATGAAAAGTGATCTACGCATTGTGTTAGCTGAATTACAGGGACATTCCCACCAAAAAATGGAAAAAAGGGTTTATTTTTATATTTTGCATTGTAGATTTCAGAAATGTCTTTTGTTATTTGAATTTATTTTATGAAATATTTTACTAAACAAGTGTGACTGGGCATTTTGTGAAATATAGTGTTTTTGGCTGCCACCCTCAGAGACTTTACAGCACTGGTATCTAACTTTGGGGCTGGGGACACAGAATGCAGTCTATAAGTCAGAATTCTGATCATAGACTTGCATTGAATGGGAGGGTAATGCAACTATTACATCACAAGGGGACAGAGTTAAGATCCTGTTTTATCAGGTCAATATTCTCTCTTTGTATTGGAAGCAGGTTAAAGAAGTTGTACACCACCACCTAGCCCTGCCCACTATGATACACAGGAGCCAATAAGAGTACAGGGGTATATCTTATGACATTATCATGCAGGCTTTGGCAACAGTTGTTTGGTGGGAGCGTCCCTTTAAATATGTCTGTGGTGTCTCCTGTTGATGACATCACCTGGTAACTTGATAGGTAAATTACACATTCGCCATGGGAAGTAGTTCATCTGCATAGCAAGTCACAATTGATGTGATAAACAAGAGATCTTTTAGAAGCATTTAAAACGGATTATGTTAACACAATGTATGGCTCATTTTTTAAAATATTTAGGTCACTGTATAAGCAATGGTTAGGTTTTCAGAGTCCCTTTAAATTATGGAGTCAAAAATGTATTTTATAAATTTATAAAATAAATTTATAAAGTTTATTTTAATAATAGCACATTCTCTACACACAGATCCCATGCTGTGTCTTGCAATATACGATTGGGAATTCCAATTTGTACTTAGCCACTAACACTAATTTATGTTTGCCATTTGTTTTATAAATAAATTATAGTTGTAATGACAGAAGGAAAGGAAGAATTATCTCCTGTGAAATATTAATGCAGACGCATAGAACTGTAATCAGTCAAACTGTATAACTTTTCCTGTATAGCTAAAACCAATATTTGTCTGCTTTCATGGATAAATAATGTTCATTGTGATGGTCATTCTCTGATAACTCTAATGCATTAGAAATTAACATACGTCGTCTGATACGTGTCACGTGTTAACTGTTCCTTTCCTCTCTTGGATAAATGGGTAATCCTATTGGGAGTCTTGTTACCTAGACTGCTAGCCACATTTTGGAGGTTGATGTAAAGGATTACAGAGCAGGCAGTGTATATGTGGAGGAGTGGCAGCTAATATTTGTAATTTAGACATGTATTTCCAATAGAAGGACAACTTTTGATAAAAAATAAGTTATATTTAATTGAATGATTACATCAAATGTAGGCATTTTAAAAATAAATGTTTTATTGAAAGAATACAAATAAAGGGCCCCATTTAGCCCTCTCTGGTTTTATAGCACTATTGTGGAGGACATCTTGGCTCAGATCTTCCTTCATCGAGATTCTAAACACCATGTCTGGTCAGAAAAGACACTACGACGGCAAAGGACGTCTTGCATTTAATAGCTCGTTGCAGATCTGCAGGGACTCAAAGCGAGCACTGGCTACATTTTACTAAATCGCGTCATGCCCAAACATCCAGGTCTCAGCACGCCTCTGTGACATCGCAAGTGACGACAGGAGGTCTTGATCTATAAGGAACCTGATTGGATATCTGCAATTGTGGCTACCGGTGGCTAGATACAAAAGTGCCGTTTTGGTGTTTGTGTCTTCTGGGACGCAAGTACCATGCATCACAAAGGGGTTAAAGGGGCTCTGTCAACCTAAGTATTGCTTATACTATGAATATAGAGAATAAATAACAAAGAAAAAGTATCAATATATTGTTAAACAACCAACATATACAAAGTGGCAGTGCGCTTATGTGCTGAAAAGTGGATAAAGTGCAATCAGGTAATTTGTGCAGCTTATACAGAGTATGTACCCCGTAGGGCAAATAGAAGAAAAAAACGTTTACACTTACACACAGTCCCTGATGGTATGGGACACAGTAAATGATGTAAGGCAAATCTTGATATAAGACCTCCAAAGAATAGAAGATGGTGTTAGTACACAAAACTTCAATTTAATACAAAAAGTGCTTAAAATATCTTACACTTCGGTTTTGGAGTAGCAGCAAAATCTTGGAGCATAGATAAAAATAGCAGGATCCGGAAAAAGCTCTAATGGGTAGTAGTAGATCGTGATCAACGCGTTTCGCCTCTAGGTAGTAGGCTTCATCAGGATCCAATAGTACCCATGAGAGACAGAGCAGTTTATATACTGTGCATATCAATTAAACAATAATTACATCACTATTAGGGCGACATAGCTAACAGCGTCGCGTCATACTATATGCGACCATATAAGCCGAAAAAAAAAAAAAAAAAAAAAAAAAAAAAAAATTAAAAAAAAAAAAAAAAAAAAAAAAAAAAAAAATTCAAACCAGTTTTTCGGCTTTTTCGCTATTCTGTAGTTAGATTCGGCTTTTTCCGTCATCTGTTCGTCTTCTGAGTACTTCCGATGGTGTTCATTTTCGTATTGACTACCTCTCGGATATTCTTCGGCTTTTTGTTCGAATTAGCGACTTCGTATTAACTTCTTTGGTCTTTTGAATAGGAGCCAATACGATATTCGAATGGAGGAAAGTCGGTTTATACATAGGAAGCTCGGTTTTGAATAGTGTCTTTTGTCCGAACAAGCAACTATAGTCCACATAGTTCACTCAGTATTAAATCCATGCAATATAAAACATAAAAATAATTAGATACACTCATAATACATTTACAAAAAGTATAACTTAGTGCGAAATTTAGTAGGAAAAAATTAATAAAAAATTATTAAAAAATCTATTTTAATTAGTAAGTAGTTTGCTTACAAAACTTTAAAATATTAGAAAAAAGTATATCTAAAAAACATATGTATAGTACCAATTTCGCACACAGTTTTAGATAAAGTTAAACAGATCAAAATCTGCGTTAAGGCCCGTGGGGTGTAAAGTGTTCATTTTAAAAACCCACTCCATTTCAGTTTGTCCAATTTTTTTGATATTGTTACCTCCTCTCCAATATTTTTTTACTATCATTATAGGCCAGAATTTAAGGTTTTTTGGATTTTTGTGGTGACATTCTAAGAAGTGTTGAGGTAGGGAATATTGTGTGTTTCCCTTCCTTATGTTGGTCACGTGTTCTTCTATTCGTTTTTTTAAAGGCCTTATTGTCCTGCCTATATATTGGAGTCCGCAGGGACATTCTACAACATAAATTACGTTTTTAGTATGGCATGTCATAAATTCTTTTATTTCAAACTTTTCGGAGGTAGCCGTAGCAATAAAAGAGAGTATGGGGCTTTTTTCGTGTTTGGCTATACTGCATCCTGAGCACATTTTGCAGGGATAAAAACCAGGTTTCTCCCCTAGAAAGTGTAAGTTTTCTTTTTTGTTCTTGTTTTTTAATTTGGCTGTATAGTTATTAGTCAATTTACATTTAAAATTAGGTGCTCCTCTAAAAATTATTTTAGGCCTTTCTGGTAGCAATGGACCTAAAATGTCATCTTTTTTAATAAGGTTCCAGTGTTTGTTCAAAATTTTTTTTAATTTAACGGCCTTTAGATTATAATTCAAAATGATAGGTAGAGCGCATTCTGTGGTATTAGTTTGTGATTTTTCCCTATATTTTAAAAGTTCATTCCTGGGTTTTTTTAAAATTTCTAGAATCTGGGCGTTCAAAACAGCCTCTTTGTAGCCTTTTTCTAAAAATGTATCTTTTAAAATGCTGCATTGCTCTAAATAGGATGTTTCATCTCCACAATTTCTTCTTAATCTTAAAAACTGGCTTTTGGGGACTCCTCTAAGCCAAGTTGGATGATGACAACTCTCAATATCAATATAACTGTTGGAGTCTACTTTTTTAAAAAAGTTTTTTGTTTGTATTAGGCCCTCTTCTATGTAAATATCTAAGTCTAAAAATTGTATATTTGTTTTACTAAAATTTGAAGTTAGACTAATATTATATGTATTATTGTTGAGGTGTGTTAAAAATTGTTGGAGGTCTTTTTCTTCACCCTTCCATATGAAGAATAGGTCATCAATATATCTTCGATAGAGCACCAGATTTGCCAGCCAGCCATGCCCAGACCATACCGACTTGTTCTCCCAATCGGCCATGAACAGATTGGCATAGCTGGGGGCAAACCTAGTGCCCATCGCTGTACCCCTCTTTTGTAGAAAAAACTCTTCATTAAAGAAAAAATAATTATGGGTTAGAATAAGTTCTATACCCTCTACCATATATTCTATCTGAGTAGTGGCGAAAGAACCATCTTTTTCCAACATTCTTTGTACAGCCTCAATACCATGGACATGATCTATACAAGTATACAGAGATGATACGTCACTAGTCACCAAGATATAATCTTCCTTCCACTCTATGTTGTTGAGTTCTTGTAATATACTAATTGTGTCTTTTAGATGTGATTTGTTTTTTTGGACAACAGGTTGAAGTAATATATCTATGTATTCAGACAAACTACTGAAAAGGGAGTCTATTCCCGAGACTATAGGCCTCCCTGGTGGATTCACTGCATCCTTGTGTATTTTCGGGAGGAAATATATCACAGGTAGTTTCGGATGTAAAACATTAATATATTTGTATTCATTCTCTGTGAGAATATTTAGATTTTTTCCTTTGTCCAGGTATTTAGTTAAAACTTTCTTGTAGTTGTTAGTAGGATCTGTTTTTAAAAGAATGTATGTATTGAGATCTCTCAACTGTCTGTAAGCTTCAAGTATGTATTTTTCACGGGACTGAATGACTATCCCTCCGCCCTTATCGGCTGATTTTATAATAATGGTTTCATCTTTTTGTAAATCATTCATTATAATTTGTTCTTTTTTAGTCATATTATATTTCTCTTTTTTATGTGGTATTATATTTTTAAGATCTTTGACCACTGATTTTTCAAATAGGTCTATTGCTCCTGATTTAAAAGTTGAGGGATAGAATGTTGATCTATTCTTTAGATTAGTCTGTATATACGGAGAGGGGGATGAGTTCACAATATCTTTAGGCCTTAGAGCATAATATCTCTTTAATGTAGCATTTCTTACAAATTTGTTTACATCTACATAGGTCGAAAACAGATTAAATTTATTCGTAGGTGCAAATTTCAACCCTTTATTCAAAACTAAAAGTTGTTGTTGGGTTAAGATTTTTTGGGAAAGATTAAAAATACCAGGGAATGTTGGATCTGTTTCTATATTTGTCTTTAGTATCTTTAGTTTCTTCTTCTCCTGTATATGTTTCCCTGCTCTAACACCCCTAGGTAGTCTCTTTTTCTTAAGTCCATTTCTTGTGGGGACCTCGGAGGGGGTCTGGTTAATTGTCGTTCCCTGTCTAAAAAAGGAGATGTTTCTCCTAGTTCTGACAGTACTCTGAACCTATTAGTGGTGTTTAGTCTTGTCGGAGTCGTGTTCTTAGTCGTATTTCTTGATCTGGATGGTTTCCTATATATATAATCTGAATTGTTTGAATGTGCAAAATCATAAGTGCGAGTAGATGTATATGTGTTTTTTGGTTTAAATCCTGTGTTGTGAGGTCTATAAGATCTATTTTTATTAAAAGGGTATTTATTAGTATAAGAATCATCTTGGTGCATATTTTTATAATTGCTGTGCTTATTTAAGTGCAAATCGTCTTTGTGTATATTTCTATAATTAGTGGGTTCTCTAAAAGTGTTAAGTCTATAATCTTCTGTATCTCTTTTATATTTTTTAACTTTTATATCTTTAGTTTCCTTTTCCACCTCTAATAGGTTTTGGACAATTTTATCTGAGATAGAAGATTGATCTGAACAATCCTGGTGTAAAGTGCTTTCGATACTTAAAATTTCAGAATCAAGTATATCTAAAGTGCGGGTTCTCTGTTTGATAATTAATTTCATAAGGTGAACAGTGCAAGTTTCTAAAATACCATTCCATTCAGAAACAAATTTACAATCCTCTATATCAAAGGTAGGTTTTTTAAAAATACGCAGACCTCGAGGGGTAATTTTCTCATCTATATATTTTTTAAGGGTAACAATTTCCCATTTGATTTTTAATTCTTTAGTTAGCAATTTCTCTAATTTGTATTGGAGTTCCATAGTGTCTGGAGACATATGTGTCTCTAAATCTTCTTTGTGCCCAAAGACATCATCAACATTAATTTGATATTTTTTCCTATAGTCAAAAATAGACATAATATCACTTTCCCAATGGCAGCTCTACCTCTGTTGGGATAATACAATGTCAAAAGAGTAAAATGGGAGAGGTAAATGCGCTCTGAGGGATATAGCACTAGCAGCAACTAGCCCAGCAGTTATCCCAACAAACTGCAATACAGATAAACAACCAACATATACAAAGTGGCAGTGCGCTTATGTGCTGAAAAGTGGATAAAGTGCAATCAGGTAATTTGTGCAGCTTATACAGAGTATGTACCCCGTAGGGCAAATAGAAGAAAAAAACGTTTACACTTACACACAGTCCCTGATGGTATGGGACACAGTAAATGATGTAAGGCAAATCTTGATATAAGACCTCCAAAGAATAGAAGATGGTGTTAGTACACAAAACTTCAATTTAATACAAAAAGTGCTTAAAATATCTTACACTTCGGTTTTGGAGTAGCAGCAAAATCTTGGAGCATAGATAAAAATAGCAGGATCCGGAAAAAGCTCTAATGGGTAGTAGTAGATCGTGATCAACGCGTTTCGCCTCTAGGTAGTAGGCTTCATCAGGATCCAATAGTACCCATGAGAGACAGAGCAGTTTATATACTGTGCATATCAATTAAACAATAATTACATCACTATTAGGGCGACATAGCTAACAGCGTCGCGTCATACTATATGCGACCATATAAGCCGAAAAAAAAAAAAAAAAAAAAAAAAAATTTAAAAAAAAAAAAAAAAAAAAAAAAAAAAAAAATTCAAACCAGTTTTTCGGCTTTTTCGCTATTCTGTAGTTAGATTCGGCTTTTTCCGTCATCTGTTCGTCTTCTGAGTACTTCCGATGGTGTTCATTTTCGTATTGACTACCTCTCGGATATTCTTCGGCTTTTTGTTCGAATTAGCGACTTCGTATTAACTTCTTTGGTCTTTTGAATAGGAGCCAATACGATATTCGAATGGAGGAAAGTCGGTTTATACATAGGAAGCTCGGTTTTGAATAGTGTCTTTTGTCCGAACAAGCAACTATAGTCCACATAGTTCACTCAGTATTAAATCCATGCAATATAAAACATAAAAATAATTAGATACACTCATAATACATTTACAAAAAGTATAACTTAGTGCGAAATTTAGTAGGAAAAAATTAATAAAAAATTATTAAAAAATCTATTTTAATTAGTAAGTAGTTTGCTTACAAAACTTTAAAATATTAGAAAAAAGTATATCTAAAAAACATATGTATAGTACCAATTTCGCACACAGTTTTAGATAAAGTTAAACAGATCAAAATCTGCGTTAAGGCCCGTGGGGTGTAAAGTGTTCATTTTAAAAACCCACTCCATTTCAGTTTGTCCAATTTTTTTGATATTGTTACCTCCTCTCCAATATTTTTTTACTATCATTATAGGCCAGAATTTAAGGTTTTTTGGATTTTTGTGGTGACATTCTAAGAAGTGTTGAGGTAGGGAATATTGTGTGTTTCCCTTCCTTATGTTGGTCACGTGTTCTTCTATTCGTTTTTTTTTAAAAATATATATTGTATTAGCAGAATTGCATGCAAATGAAAAAAACCAACAACTTAAAGATATATTAAATGTGTCTGCTTATGGTATCACTTTGGGGATTGATATGCAAATGAACTAATTTTCAATGGGAAGTATGTAGTTTGCATATCTAGCCACAAAGTGGTCAGCGTTTGCCTATGACACAAAATTACATAGGGTAATACAATCTGAACTAGATGTGTGTTCACTTCAAGAGGATTGGGATAAAGTGGGTAACTGCGCAGGTGTAAATGGCGAACGAGATGTAGACAAATATAAAATCTAGCATTTTGTGTATAATCCAAAAAACGCAACATATAGTTTAAATGGTGTTTACTTGGGTAAATCTACTAATGAAAAAGATTTGGGAGTAATCGTAGACATTAGACTTAGCAAGTGTGCACAGTGTCAGCTGGCAACTGCAAAGGCCAATAAGATATTGACATGTATTAAAAGGGTATTGACTTGCGGGAGGAAGATATTATTCTGCCTCTTTATAAGTCCATTATGGAACTAGAGAAAGTGCATGGGAGGGCTTCAAAACTAATTAGGGGAATGGATAGTTTTAGTTATGAAGAAAGGCTAGAAAAGATAAAAACTTGTACACGACGTCTTAGAGGGGATATTATAATATAAAAAAATATGTACAGGGCCAATACAAAGGGCTCTCTAAAGACCTGTTCCCTAACAGAGCAGTACAAAGGACAAGAGGCTACACGCTAAAACTTGAAGACAGGAGATTTAGTCTTCCAAAAGCGGAAGTTATTTTTTACATTAAAAAACATTAAAGGTATGGAATTCACTGCCTAAAGAAGTGGTACTAGCAAATACATTAGATGCCCTTAAAAGGGACTTGGATACTATGTTTTAATGAAACGGACCAGAGAGGGCTATGGCAGTAATATTTATTTAGTGCCTGTTTATCGAAGGAGAAATTGCTGAAATAAGGGTGGGTTTTGTTTTGAGCTAGTAGAAAAAAAACTTCAGAAAAAGAATGGGACTCACGTAATAAGGTGAAAAAAAGGCAATGATTTAATCCATAAATGTGAACATAGTGCACTTCATCACAGCAACCAAAAGGGAAAACGGTTAATCAAAATGGGTGAACAGCATGATGCGTTTCACGCTTGCTAAATGGTTTTTGTTTTGCCTTGTTTTGTATCAACTGCGGTAAACAAGGATTAACCCCTTCCCGCCTGTAGGATTTTCCATGCTGTCCTACTTTATAGTGGCAAGATTCTAGTAGGACGGCATGGAACGTCCTACATGAAATAGCTCATCGCGGCCCCTCTCTGTGACGTCACGAAGTATCATGGGATGTCGGCAGGGCCCGACAGGGTCTATAGAGACCCTGATCGGGTCCCGGCCTGGATGTTCCTGGCTGCCGATTACAAAGTGACCGGCGCCCAGGAACAAAAAGACGCCGATGGTGCTTTGGTCGGGAAGGGGTTAAGAAAAGTGTTAAACTCTGGTCGCAAGTCTTTTTTTAAACCTAAACTATTATTTAACTATAAGTACACCCATTTAAAATGTATATTTCTCCTTTTTTTTTATTTTTTTACTAACACAACATATAGATCATTTTTCATTGTTTTATATTCTCTACATTCACAAAATAAGCAATAATTAGGATGCCAGAGTCCCTTTAAGTGATATGCCTGACCAAATCATTTGATTGAACCAGTATGAAGCAGGGATGTCCTTACATGAACGACAGTAAGCCTTATTTGATCATGGCTTGCATCACTTTCAGTACATCAACATTCTATGTCTTCTTTTCATAAGAAACACTTTTAAAGTGTTCACCACCTAAAATTACAATCTAGTGAATTGACCGACAAAATCTTAATTAGCTAAGTCCTAACCCTATTGAACTGATGCTCATAATTCTAAATACAATAATAGTCATGATTAAGAAATTAAAGCTAGTACCATAATATTGTAACAGAGGGATTCCTCTCCGATCTACATGGTGATAATATTTCAGAAGGTACAGAACTCCTGCTGGTTCCTTATTCTGGTAGACTGATATCTGAACTTGAACCCAATGGATGTAGAATTATCAAGTGTGAGATAGGCCAGAATGTTACCAGAGCTCTGAATGATGGAGCTCTTGAACACCAAACCCGGCTGTCTTTCTGAGATGGTAGAAAAAGAATGAAATCATTATAAAATAGGTGTTTCTGTTTTTAAATGTAGATTGTTGCTGTACTTTTTTTTGCATGTTTTATAATATAAGCAGATAAATATTAACAAATCCTGAACCTCTGCTCTAATGGCAGGATGTCATATTCTCTGGAGTTCTTGTACGGCATATAAAGAGATCAACACCAATTAGCCATGTACTGTATACACTGCATCTTCTGATGGCAGGCAGCACTACTACAGTGTTAATTATAGCAACATTAATAAGCAAAGGTACGGGTTTGTAAAATTGTCCTTTGGGAACTACTATGTTATCATTTATTGTCATTTTTAACCCCTTCAGCACAATGTTTTTTTAAAATTTGATGTTCATTTAGGACAATAGCCATTTTACACCTTTAGCGATGCTGTGTTAAATAAAAAATAAAACGCTTGTTTCTTAAATGAATCGCCACATATTATATATATATATATATATATTTTCAGGACAGATAGGGCTTTGGTTTGAGACCTTTTTTAAGACTTAACACTTTGTGTACTGTATAAAATGTAATTAAGATTGTAAAAATAGCAAAAAGGTGATTTTGTTTGTGGGGTTTTTCGAAGACACGGTATATCACACAACACTGCTTGTTATTTATTAAATATTTTGCAGTTATTGCATGTGGTCAATGTGACTGATTTTTACATTGATAAATGCAAAAAATAATAGTTGATCTTGCTCTGCCTAAGTGTAAGGCAACCAGGATCAACTCATCCCATCCATTCTCCCCAAATGTGAGGGAGGATGGGAATGGATTGGGATTAGCCCCTAGTCTAATCACAATCCTCACCTGATTTGCATTGGGTGAGTAGGCATGATTGACAGGCCTTTTTTTTTTTTTTTTTTTTGCTTTCCTTGATAGTCTCACTCGTGAAGCTTCCAGGAAAGCTGCAATTGCCCTGTTTTATAGGCAGCCTGTACATGTATGGGCACTGTCGTGAAGGGGTGAAGAACACAAGGTCTTTAATGAATGAAAAAAGGGTTAAATATAAGATTGTACCTTAGCTAGGGTGACCACGTTTCTTTTTCTGCCATTCAGGGACACATTTTATATAATACAAATTTATAAATTATTAGGAAGCCTTGGAGACCATATAGATTTCAGATCAAATAATATATTTCTAAAATACAAACAGTCATTATCAGACACCTCTATTAGCAGACATATAGGCTGTTTCGGAGAACCTTTAACTTCTCCATTGCTAGATAGAGAGAGGCTGTTTTAGAGAACTTTTAACCCCTGCATTGCTAGATAGAGAGGCTGTTTTAGAGAAATATTAACTCCTGCCGTGCTAGCTAGAGAGAGGCTGTTTTTTAGAGAAATTTTAACCCCTGTATTGCTAGAGAGAGAGAGGCTGTTTCAGAGAACTTTTTATCCCCTGCATTGCTAGATAGGCTGTTTTAGAGAACTTTTAAACCCTGCATTGCTAAATAGAGAGAAGCTGTTTCAGAGAACGTAATCCCTTGATCCATTACACACACTCACACATACACACACTATCAGAGTTCTTACCTTACCAGGTGCAGGCAGCCTGTTGCAGATTTCAGCTCAGTTTGAAGGAGGGACTGAGCCAATCAGGAGAGGCTTCTGAACTCTCAACCAATCAGGAAGCTGAGAGGTCTCATCTGATTTGCGCAGACCTCCTTCACTCAGAGCTCTTAATCTGAAACTTTGCATTGTTATGGATTGCAGGACTGTGCCAGGCAGTCACCCTAGCCACAGCGCAAATACTAGTTTTCAAAAGTTTGTGGTCACTTTGAAATGTCCTTGTTTTTAAAAGAAGAGGACATTTTGGCCATTAAAATAACATAAAATGGATCAGAAATAAAATGTAGGCATTATTTATGCTGTAAATGACTATTGTAGCTGGAAATTGCTGGAATATCTACCTGGCAAGGGAGGCAGGAGGACAATTGCCCCCGGGTCTCCCTCCAATATCTTTCAACGTGCTAGGGCTGCACCACTATCAGTCTTAAATGCCTCAGTCACTAACACTTCCAATCATTCTATCCAATTTTCTTGTCTACCTATTAATATCTGTACCTTATCTGTCAGCAAATTTGTCTTGCATGTCTATATGTGTCTATCTGTGAATATCAGGTGGGCTGATGAAGTGGCACCAATGCCAATTAAATCGTTTTTACTCCCTGGGCCAACAGTTGTAAGCTCTTCCCTGCCCCCACAGTATAGGCTGCAGCACAAGAATGCCCCCAGAGAATGTGCTGCAACACCAAAAAGCCCCAACAGTTTATGCCGCAGCACCAGAATGCCCCCACAGTTCATGCTGCAGCACCAGGAAGCAATCATGCATGCAGCACTCTAGGAGGTTGTCTATTATGTTGTCTTTATGAGACTGTTATACTTGAAATTTATTGTATTGGTTTTTTTTCTAGGAGAATGAAGCATCACTGGAGATGGTTGTGTTTTGCTGCTTACCTCATAATTCTTGTTCATGGCAATTTAGATGAGGAAGAGGAAGAACTTTTGGACAACACAGAAAAAATACACCAAGAACAGAAAAATTATCTAGAGGTGAGCTGTTTTTTATTTTAAGACTACTAAGTTGCCTACTTACCACAAGTTCCACATGCAGGCTGTTAATGCATTTGTTATATTGTATATGGAAGAGTGGTTTAGTGTATTTACCTTTTAAATTGTCACTCAAACAGTGACGAAGGCTTATGGGTGCCTTAAGGAAAAATATTTTCGCAACCTATCTAATTATACAAAAATTAAGGTTGTATATGTCAACATGTTATTATTACTGTGATGATAGTGATGTAACAGTATGACAAACAATTGTCTTGGTCCCTCATTTCATTCTACTGTCTTCCACACTGCTAAATATCTCAACAAACTCATTTATTTCTGAAAGACCCCGACCTCTTTCTTTTCACAGAGAATCATTGTTAAATGTTTCATATTTCCCTTAACTACATTATATTTTTTTCTTTAACCTGGGTTAAATACTGTAACCATAACTGCCTTACAAATCAAGTTGCCAGTGTCACGCCACATAACATCAGCTATAATCTGACCGTTAACAAATGTCTATATGTTGTATTAAAGGAGGATTAAACCTTAAAAACAACAAATTATCATATAAAAGGGGGTTCCTAATGCTTACCTTTTTAGCCTGGTCTAATGTGCTGGAACAAACAACTTACCTTTAAATTCTAAGATTGTTTTGCTCCTTCTTATACTATTACGGTGCCAACATCTTGTGTCTGTCTGTCTACCAATGCCAAACATCCTAGTTGCTTAAATAAACATTCATATATGCATTCACATTCACTCCTGTTCAACATTACATTACAATTTGTTTATGTACTGCCAACAGTTTACATAGTGCATAGAGGTGAACTACAAAGTATGTTAGACAAACAGCGGGGACAGACTAATACATGAGGTAGAGAGCCCTGCTACCAAGCTTACAATTTAGAGAGAGAGTAGGGGTTACAAGAGATACATAAGATTAATGAAAAGCTCAAAGGAGAAGGTGGTGCTAGTAACAGTATTGGGTTATGGGGAGCTAGTTGGTTTTGGCCAGAGGTTAATTAATCCCTTTGTGACGATGGTGCTTGCGCCCCAGATGACGCAAGCGCCAAAGCGTCATGATTTGTTCCTGGTCACTGATCACAAGGTGATCGGTAGACAGGAACACTATGGCAAAGACACGATCAGGGCACAGTTTAATGAAATGTAGCCGGTGCTCTCTTTGAGCACTGGCTACATTTTCACTGTGAGACTGAGGCCACTCATAGTGGCTGTCACTTTAAATATAAGTGTACTATATTACAATATTGTTATGCTAGTTTATATTACCTAGTAAGTTTGGCTACAATATAGACCCCTGTTTGTTTTGCCATATGAGAAAAAAAAAAAATATATATATAGGTTTGCTTTTGAAGCCTTGTTTTGCTCATTCTTCAGGTTGCATACCAGACTCCAGTTCCAAGCGGAGAAGTTTTTTTCACCGAAACATTTGATGATGGAACATTGGATGGGTAAGTGAGTTAATGATAAATGAATTGTACTTGAATTAAACATTGAACTAATGATCTATTTCACAGGTTTATGGAAATATTCTGAGTGTTCAAGTAAATACCTAGCTCATTGTGATATGATGCAGCGTTGAAGAAATATTGTCACATTTATCTTTTTGATGTTTTTATTCTACTGATTATTCATTCATAGGACATGAAGTCAACTGACCCCCTGCCAGCTGCTTAATACTCTGTTGACTTTGGGGGTTATTCATAAAGCAGTGTAAATTGACAAAGTTATAAAACAAAAGGCCAAAAAAGGCAATTTGGCAAAGTAGAATTTTACTATATTTTTATAAATATTTTGTAAAATTAAATTATTATTTCAGGTTTGTTTTTTTGGCCTAAGATTTACCATAATTTACCATCATTCACTATAATTCACAGTCTTACATAAACACTATTATTTTTAGTGATTTTTTTTTTTAATGGACTTTGCTTGGATGGTAATGTTTTGATTGAGATAATTTTTTTATTGATGAGAGATAAAATGGTCAAAAATAATTTATATTTTGGGATCTATTCACTAAATTTTAAGAATAGTGAGAGGATGTGGACTTTCACTTTAAAAAGGCGACTTCCTAAGTCGACCTACTAATACTATTCACTTATCCCCCCACCTCGGCAAAGTCCATCTCGACTTTTCACTAAAATCGGAGTTCTAATTGGGAGGTGAGTTGGACTTTTGTTGTCCAAACCCATCTTTTACAGGTGGCGAGATGTGAATGCAGATGTACCAGTGGACCAGACTGTATTATCTGAGAGACATTATAAGGAAAATGTGCTTCTGCTAATATTGCTAGGAAATGCCAAATGTACTGAAGACAAACCGGAAATTATCCCAGCAATTTAGATGAGTGTTAGCATCTATGAGAGAAGATGATCTTGGCTTGAGAAATAAATAAACTTCTGTCAGATATTGTCCATCTTGCTAATGGATTTGAACAAAATATACAAGCAGCATCAAATATTCAGCAAAAATAATTATCTATTTCAGTCCCAATGAGCTTCGAGGTTGTACAAGATCTAGTCTCCCACCCAGGTTTAGCAATTCCATGTAGGTAAATTAAGCAGCTGTTTAGGACCACCACTTGCTTAAGTGCTCCCACAGCATATAACTGAGGGGAGACCATTGTAAAGAGGTAGGAATAGCACATATGAAGGTTCCCATCTGATATTTAGCCTTATGCCTGACAAAATCTAGAAGCATCTCTGCTAGCACCAGGATGGTCAATAAAACCAGTGAGGATCTAAGTAGTGCACTGCATGTGTTTCCTTTCAGTAGTGAGATCATCCTTTTTTGAATCATGAGTTCCCATACTAAAATAGGATCACATATTTTGAGACAAATTACAAGTTCTAAATGGATCTTTTCAAACTTATGGGCTCATAGACTCATATTCGTTACATAAGTGTAGGAGAGATATAGGTTGGGCCAGAATTTATTCCAGCTGTTCTGGTTGTAGCGGGCCATCAAATGCAAGGTGAAACAATGCTCCTTGAGCTTCTCTAAGGATACTATCCCAACTGTTCTTCTGTCACAACTAGTAGTATTAGCCATGTGCATCTCTTTCTGTGCTAGTTATAGAGATCTAGAGAGAGAAGAATGAAATCCACAGATATGGTGTGTCTTAGAGGTAGACAGTCCTTGAAATACTGATCAGGCTCTATTAATTGATTGAGTAAGACACTCAGAGACAGGTATAATGCTCTGTACCATTGTAGCTGGAAACAAGGGATGACTCTTATTTTAATAAAATATGCTTTTAATGAATTAATCATAAGTATTAATTGTTAATGCTTTCCTGCCTCTGGAAAGCTTTCAGAACTTATTTATAAAACATGCCAACTAATTCCAGGATGCACCAATTCTGTTTTCCATGATACAGTTCTTTGTGTAATCCTACCTATTCATTGATGTATTCATATTGACGTTTATATAATCCTTATTGCCAGTTGGGTGCTCTCCAGAACAATGAAAGAAGATGCTGATGAGGAAATTGCCAAGTACGATGGTAAGCAGTATATTTCAGTGCTGTGTTGTTTTTCCATGTCCATGCTAATGAGTTTTAAATACTTAATTCAGATGACATACAACTATATCAATTGAGACGTTGGATAGCACTGTTATAGCTTCTTGGTATTAGATACTCACACCTCTGGCAGCTTCCTGCATGTGTGGTGGAAGTGCGAGGGGCTGAATAATCTTTTGGAATATGATCTTCAAACTATTCGAGATTCTAAAGATATCAGGACATTGCCAAAGCCTGTGAAAAAGATCTGCCTAAGCTATATTGCACTGTGAGCACTCAGCAGTTTCTTTATGACCCATATTATGCAAGTCTAAGGGGGAATAGTATGCATAATGACATAAAAAGTTTTCAGTATCTTATCCCTATAGAGAGATGAAGGCTGGGCTTTGCACATAGAAAGGGCATGTGCTTGATTCAGTTCTTAACTTCTGTAAGGTCTTGATAGTAATTATTTTTATGCATAATATAATATATGGTTATGGTAACAAGTGGGGTTATCCCAGTTTTTGTCTGTAAAATGTTGTAATTGGGACCGTGTAAAGCTGTAAATGTGTATATCCACAAAAATGGTTTACATTCATCGTAAGTGACTATAGAGTTCTAGGTAGTTACACCCTGGGACTGCCAGGTAATACATGGTTGTGACGCCTGCTAATCATGGAAGAGCAGATTACCCAGCCTGGATTGATATGGGGTATGTTGCCAATTTAGTCCCAACCTCAACCTGGTCATTTTCAAGTTCCAGTGAATTATTAATGTATGTGTTGGAGGAATGTATCCAGTCCTAAGTATATCTATTAAGAACTGCCAAGGTTTAATCTTTTACACTAGGCACATTAAGACCAAGATAGTTTTTAGATCCCTGCAAATGAGACAAATTCAGGATTGTTTGCTTTGCCAGATACATTTATCAAAGCGTTTGCCATGAGCCACCCCATCATTAGAAGTATGTAAAACAGGTAAGGTTTGGATTTGATAAAGCATCCTTGAAAGGCCCAACATCATGATCAACGCTGCCCTGAGAAAGTAAGATGGAGCTTTTCCCCTGATTGGGGGTTGTTAACTGAATATAGTTCAGAGAGATTTTTGGGGGATTTTGATACCTAAATAAGTAAGCTTCCAAGCTATGACTAGGTCAGATATGGCCCTGGGGTAGGGTTGCCACCTGGCTGGTATTTTACCGGCAGGCCGCTAAAAAATTGGCTTGAAGCCAATGTTATGTCTATGGAGGCAGTAGCAGGGCCGGTATTTTTCTGAAGAAAAGATGGCAACCCTACCCTCGGGCGCAATTGAAATGATAGGTAGTGTACCTATTAGTGTTTTAGTGAGATTAACAAAAAAAACCTATAGGGTTTCTTCACAGAAGGGATACAATGTTTTCCTCAGCTTAAACAACCTTTTTCAAGAGGTTGAGGGGCACCTCTTGAAAAAGGCTGTTTAAGATGAACGCCTGGGGCTTATTGGGTAACATTTAAAATCCCAGAGTAGGTGCTATTTACATATAATAGTGTGTCATTTGTTAAAATTATGATATTTAATAGTTATAATAGGGTAGAGTTATAAGCAGGTTATGGCTATATGTTGTCTTTTTTGATTGGTTTTAGCCAATCTATAATGATACTGTTGTGTAGAATCTTGGGTCAGATATTGATTCTCATTTGGTCAGATGAAGGAACATCTGACCCAAGATACTAAACAACATGGCTGCTCCCTGTTAGAGCTCTATAGAGCAAAGAGGGCTCAATAAGGAACATCATTTGCATTCTTTCATTAAAGCTTTTATATATAAACTATCTACTAAATGCACAACTGGAGAGTTGGAGGGGTTAGCTGTTTGAAGTAAAGCTATGTCGTTGGATACATTGTCAGGATCAGCTGTATATAAAGTCTGATAATATTGCCTGAAGATGTTGGTAAGGAATTCTGGTTAACTCATGAGTGTACTGGCCGGGTGATTATGTGCAGAATAATAAAATGTAATTGTTCTCTCTGGTAATGCTAAATGTTTTTTTTTTTTATTGTATACTGAATGCTAACTATACATATATTTTTTCCCCCAAAGGAAGCTGGGCAGCGGAAGAGCTGATAGAGAACAAATTATCAGGAGACATGGGACTGGTATTGAAGTCGGTGGCCAGGCACCATGCTATTTCAGCAAAGCTAAACAAACCTTTTACATTTGACAACAAACCTCTCATTATCCAGTAAGTGCTGTTTGTCCATTATTTGTAATCAATTAGTAACATATTCTACTAGTGTGATATATGAACATGTGGCAAAGTGGGATAAAGAAGCAGAATGCATACCTCCCAACTTTACCCCCCGGCGTATCAGGATGCTGGGGATGGAGTCTTGGGAGGGGGTGGGACACTGGAGGCGGAGTCTGGGAGGAGGTGTCAGTGCTACTGTTCATGTGCAGTAACACTGTCACTAATTTTTGAATCTGGCTTTTGAAGCCAGGATCGTTACTGCGCATGCGCACAATGCTGCACATGCGCAGTAAGCATTCGCCGGTGTCCCAGCTGGGACACCGGTGAATGCGATCAGGACTGCAGGGTTTTGGTCCTGAGTCGCACTGTCCCACTGAGCTCTACCTCTGCCCCCAAAAAGCCAGACAGCAGTAGAGCGCGACAGGACAGCTGTTCATACCTGCCAAAATGGGACAGTTGGGAGGTATGGGAACGTGACGCCTGCTTTCAGAATTGAGTCCAGCCAATGAGGCTTGGAATCCATAATCGTCTTTTTACCGCTGTTTAAAGGCAGACTCTAAGCAAATAGTTTCCACTGTTTTGTTCCCTGTACCCTAAGCAGCCATTCCTCTGAATAACACTTTCTAAATTGTGGACATTGTCTGACATTTTTTTTATTTTTACATGCTGCCTTGTTCCCATTGGAATCCCCTCTTTGATTTTTGAATTGGTTCCTCCTGGACACACCTGTCTGCTACAGGGGAGCATATAAAAGTTATATGTGTCCAGCAAAACACTGACTGACCTGGCAGTCCTAGCTGTGAAACTGGAAAGGAAAAACGCTTCAGTGGTGTGTTATGTATGCACAACATTGCAAGTATAGTTATCATTTGGGAGCTTGTCTTAAAACTTTAAAATGTCGCTTTTTTTCCAATACAGGAGGCAACTGTGTTTTTTGAACCCTTACCGCTTTTATAGAGCTGGGTTACAGGAATCACAATATTGTGTAAAAACTTGATAGTTGCCCCCAAAAAGAACCCTTTGCTTGTTTGGAAATCCTTGTTTGGAGACTGGACCCAATTATTGGATACAATTTATTATAAACAAAAAGTAGATATACAGCCAGAAATGTAAGTGTGTAGCTCAAATGTAATTTTGTTTATTACTGTTCTGACAGTAATATTTATACATCAGTTTGGTTTGGTTGCCCAAATTTAAGGAGAGTCTTTTCTAATCTAATTTCTCTGTTTCCCAGATATGAAGTGAATTTTCAAGACGGGATTGATTGTGGTGGTGCGTACATCAAACTCCTTTCGGATTCGCACAATCTGAAGCTGGTGTGTTATCTCTTATAATCTATTCCCTATTTCAGCATTTATTAGTGAATGAAGTAGCCATGTAAGGAAAGTACTGATGGAGAAACAGCATGGCTTTACATGGAATTGTCGTTTCCTTTGTCTGTAGCCATTCAGTGTGTACATGTGAAACCAGGAAGTATAGTTAGGGCTATTCATAGTGATTAGATATGTTGACATGAGCTACCACAGATCCACCAATAAAAAGACATCTGCCTAGATTCAATGCAGGCCGTTAACTCAATAAGTGCTTCAAGCTGTAGATTAATGGGCATTGGTGATACTATGCCCACTGCTAATACAGTTAGCCACTGCTAATACAGTTAGCCCTATCCTAACAATGAAACGCACATTAAGTAACGCATGAAAAGGGATTTAATGACCATTGGTGGATCCGCAATGCAAGACCTCTGGAGGAAATATGAGAGAGACTTAGTACAACTTGTGGCAAAACCCTTTGGTTGGTAAGAGGAGATCTTTCATAATCAGGACTATGGTTGGTTTAGCCGCGGACATAATGAAGAGGTATGTTGCACCAATACCACTCTCCACACACCAAGATGAGGATGGGGTAAATATGAGGTTAGATAGGAATGGACTGGAACGACAGGAACCTCAGAAATACACTAGAGAAATCACTAGAGGTCAGATTAGCTAGGATAGTATTAGCTAGGATAGTACACAGAATGTCAGGGTCAGGACCGGAGTTATAATTAAAGCCAAGGTCAGGACTAGGAGCAATCAGCGAAGTAGGAAAGGTCAGAATCCTATATAGGCTATCAGGAACAGAACCGGAGTCAAGGGCTAGAACACTCAGCAGAGACAGACAAGCCAGGAATACAGGAACAGAATCAGAGCACTAGCTGAGGTCAGGAACAAGATCAACTAGCAAATTCAGAATATGCCAAAGGTCATAACACAGACATCAGCAAAATAACACCAAAACCCAGATAAACAAAGAATGACACTCTATAGCAGGCAAGGAGGAGAGATACTGATGATGATCGGAGAGACGAAGAAGAAACTATAACACTGGTCATTTAATTCCCCGGTTCGCACATGCATGGAACAGTACCTTCGGCCATGTTGGAGATCAAGGGACTTTAAAAAAAGGCGTCAGAGCTATAGATTTGCCATTGATGACACTGCAAAGAAACACACTGGAGTCTATGGAGCTGCAAGAGTAGTAGCTGGCATTGGAGGTGTTCTGAGTTGGGGTGATCAATCTCCGGAAGAAGAATCGTGCTCAACATTAGCAGGTGACTCTTTATGGGCACAGATCAGAAACAATCATGACCATTAATACATGTGACAATGTCATAATTTCTACATCATTCAGTGTCACACTATATGGTGGGTATCATGTCCTATCTATAGATGCAATTGTGGCAGATGACTTGCAAGAGCCATAAATTGTGCAACTGCCTTCATGATATATATTCTGTTATGTGCATGTTCCACAATATACATTGGCTGCACTCGGAGACCTCTCAGAGAGCGGATTGCAGAACATAAATCTGCCATTTGAAAAGTTTTAATAATCATTGGCACTGAGAACAGAAGAACAGCGAGAGTGCATTATCATCACACAGGTCATGGATTTCCTGCCTCTTTAAATATGCTCTAGAGAAAGTCCCTACGCAGAAGTGGGGAAAAGATAGGGTTTAGGCTCTGTTACTTTGTGAATCCTATTAGATTTGCAAATTTTGTGATTTATTTTTTTTTGAGCAGTGGTGCTTTGAATATAAATATGCATTAAATCTAAATAAAATTTCACATAAATACGCTGTAGTTGGTAGTATATTTATAGATGACAAATGTTTTTTTATAATTTTTTTACTATATTTGTATAGTTTCTGCGTCCCTTAGAGTCATGTGACTCTTTGGAGCCTGTATATATTTTACAGTGCATTGTTTCATTAATTGTTCACCTTGAAAATGATACTTGTACTCCGAAACTGATTAGTGACAGTACAGTACTTTGACTTCCATTAAACATCTTACTGGTTTTTTAACTTATCGTGACTTGTGCAAATTATTGGGAGCAAATTATCTTGGCTTCCTCTTTTTTTTTTTATCATGATTTTGAATTTAAGGTGGCTACATTATATTGAAAACTACATATACAGTCAACAATGCAGTTTGTTTGTTTTAATTTTTCATGGACAGTATACTTCCCATTGAACCACAAAAAAATAAAATCAATATTGGGTACGGAAAATGTATTTACTGCATTTGTTATTATATTTGTTAATATTTGTTATTTCATTTTAGCCAGAAATTTGGCTGAATGGTTCTTAGCTGCTGACACATTCTATACTGATGTAATTATAATTTTCTGGAAATGTATTATTTCGTTGTTGTTTTCAAAACTATATTTGGCTCGCTTTTCTCCAACATGGCCCCTGAAGGAAAAGAAGGATGCTGTCGCTGCCAAGACTGAAACAAAGTCTAAGGCTCTTATGGCCAAAAAGGCTGTTTTAAAAGGAGTCACAGTTACAAGAAAAAGAAGATCTGCACCACCATTACCTTCAGGAGGCCTAAGACATTGAGCCTGAGGAGGCAACTTTGTAGCTCAGGAAAAGTGCTCACACAAGTAAAAAGCTTGACCATTATGCAATCATTAAGTTCCCTTTGAGCACTGAGTCAGCCATGAAGAAGATTGAGGATAACGACACCTTGGTTTTTTATTGCTGAGGTCAAAGCCAACAAGCATCAGATCAAGCGCTCCGAGGAAATGTTATGACAGGTGTTGCTAAACTGAACACACTCATTAGGCCTGATGGTGAGAAGAAGGCATATGTACCTTCCTTCAGATTATGATGCTCACTATGTTACTAACAAGATTGGCATCATCTAAACCTGTAGCGGCAACATATGTACAGAACCGAATAAAAAAAAAAAGAAAGAAAAACAAACAAATATATATATATATATATATATATATATAAATATATATATATATATATATATTCTGCTTCATGTACAAAAAAGTATATGTGATAATAGATTGTGTTAGGTTTATTGAACATATGTATTACATTTTTGACAAACACTAAGTTGGGTTCTGTTTCAACAAGTATACAAATATATTTATTACATTTTATTTGTACAGGAGGAGTTTCATGATAGGACACCCTACACAATCATGTTTGGACCAGACAAATGTGGAGAAGATTACAAACTGCACTTTATCTTCAGGCATAAAAACCCTGTCATTGGAGATTATGATGAAAAACATGCAAAGCGACCTGAAGTTGACTTAAAAAAATACTTCAATGATAAGAAGACACATCTGTACACCCTTGGTAAGTTTTGCTTATGTGTAAAATGTATTGTACAGCACAGTTGTTCCCAGACCCATGGAACAGTTAGCAACGTCCAATAGGACGTTCTATGTTGTCCTGATTTTAGAGTGTCTAAAAGACGCTAGGATGTTATAGAACTTCCAGCGTTAAACAGCTCATCGCGGCTTCCCGCGATGAGCTGTGTTCGGATCCTGCTGCAAGTCTCTATTATGTTAATCATGTTCATTAATGGACTCTACTCAATGATATAAGTTATCACTTATCACTGTTTTTATCTCTATTTCTATTGCACCTTACAATACCTAATCATATCTCATGTTATTGAATGCCATAGACTGAAATTAAAAAATTGAGTTAAAAACATCAATAATAAGTGATAATGTATTTGCTCTAATATAAGATGAGTTTTTTTCAGAGAAAATGCCACCTTATAAAAGGTCACCTTATAATCAGACATCAAATAGAGTTCTGACTATAAGACCCCGCAGAGCATGCAGCCCTTGGATGATGGAACGGTGGGGTCATGTGACCTCCCGGCGTTCAGTCATAGAAGCCCTGTGCTAGGCCGGGGAGCTGGAGAGGAAGGCAACTGGCTGAGGGATGTAAGGGTACGTGGAGCCTGACAGATTTTTTTTTTTTTTTAGCTGTAGGCTATTCATTTGTAGAGGCATAGGTTTTAACATCAACATTGCAAGAATAAGATTAAATAATTCAAAAGCACATTGTTGGAACATATGGCAGGTAGCTCTCAGGCTGAAAAGGTAGGGGGCAGTGGGTTCATGAAACAGCAATGTGATGGTATTTTTGCTTATATTTCATGCTCTTATGAGAGCATGACATTTGTCAAGGAAATAAACGTTTACCACCAAAACAATTGTGTATCTTGCTCTGCACCTTGAGGCATGCTGACCAAGGGATGAGCTAGTGGCCTACAAGGTTGAAGCCTTCCACTATCATTCATCTAAATGATGTGGGTATATATGTATATATGTTTTTAGCACAATAGAGAAGAATTTTATGTATTTTTTTCTGTGCGTGGCATGAAGATTAACATCTTTTTTTGATTTTTCCTTATCAGTTCTCAAGCCAGACAACACGTATGAAATGCTTATTGACCAGACTGTCGTTGGCCAAGGAAGTTTGTTGGAAGATGTGATTCCTCCTCTGAACCCACCCAAAGAAATAGATGATCCTAAAGACAAAAAGCCAAACGAATGGGACGAAAGGGCAAAAATTCCTGATCCCAACGCAATTGAACCAGAAGAGTGGTAAGTATATTTAAAACTTACGAGCTTAATACAAATGATTTGGGTGAAGGTTAATAATTCTTCCCATAATCTTCCTTTAGCCTCTTGGTATACATTTAATCTCAGTAACTTAACTACTGGATTTACTTGAATATAATATGAGGGTCTCATATTCAAGGCCATCTTATAATCAGACCTCAAATAGAGGTTTCACTATAAGACTGGAATCCAGGTCCACGACAGAGCCACAGGAGATCTGGATCCTTCTTGCAGGCATCGGGTGGATGTCTGTGGACCGCACATAGACATCCTCCAATGCTGCCTGACACCCCAGGATTCTGAGACGGAATGCCGGGGTCATGTGACCTCCTGGCATTCCGAATCAGAAGACCAGGCGTACGTGTTGGGCAGCATCAAAGGATGTCTGTGCAAACCGAAAACTAGTCTGAGAGGCAGAATGGCAAGTCTGGGATGCATTGGGGCAGATTGGCAAGTCAGTGGGGGGCAGATTGGTAAATGCATTTGGAGCTTGTAGAGTCCATAGAGGAAAAGGTGGATTTTACAGATGACAGGGTGGCTCTTAAAGGGACCCCCTTGCATAAGATGTAACTCGATTACCTGTGCATTTAAAACAAACACATAAATAAGACATATGCCACTGTTTTTTTTTCTCTATGTTTGAATTAATTGAATATAAAAGTTAAAATAAAATTAGGTGTGTATCTCCAGCATCCATTTTGAGAAGTTTACCCATGATGCAATATTCTCCAGAATCTTCCAGGAAGTCTCAGTTTACAACTGTGGCCAGAGCCTGCATAATGATGTCATAAGATACATCCCTGCTCTCTTACTGGCTCCTGTGTATCACTAGTGGGCAGGATTAGGTGGCTGAGTACAACTAATTTTTACCTGCCTTCCAACACAAAGAGAGGAGATTGACCTAATCAAACAGAATCATAACTCCACCCCCTTGTGATATAATAGTTACATTACCCTCCCATTCAAGTCTCAGATCAGAATTCTGACTTGTAGACTGCGTTCTGAATCCCCAGCCCTACAGTGAGATACTAGTGCTGTTGAGTGACTGGGGGGTGGCACCCAAAAACAGTATATTTCACAAAATGCCGGCACTCAGTCACACTTATTTAGTAAAATATTTCATAAAATATACTCGCATAACAAAGACATAATGGAAATCAACAATGAAAAATACATTTTAAAAAACTTTTTGTTTTTTGGTGGGAGTGTCCCTTTAAACCGGAAGAGGTGATGCCTTGACAGGAAAGGGTGGGTCAAGTTTAGATCGAAGGTGCACAAGGCCTAGGGCAGCACAAAACCAAAATGCTCATAAGCTTAGAAATAGCTTGATCAGCACCAATACTTTATGTTGAAGGGATGAAGGAGGACCTGTGCAGATAGAGGACCTCAATGCCGAAAAACCTGAAGGATGGCTGGATGATGAACCTCACTTTATACCTGATCCAAATGCACAAAGGCCGAGTGACTGGTAAGAAAACTTTTTTTTTTGAGAAAGTCATGAAGGAAATGGTTAAGAATAAAAGCGTCTCCTGTTTTTAAATAATTGCCTTAGTTGCATTATTTATTTCGTGGTATTATTATTTAAAGCAGGGGTGGGGAACGTCTGGCCCAGCTCGGAAATCATTTTGACTGGCCCGGCAGTGGCGTTGCAGATTGCAGTATGCCCAGGGCCGCTTTAACCAATTGGCACTTGCCCTGGGCCCTCTGGTTAAGGGGGCCCCTGCTGGCCACGCGTTTCACCCATGGTGCCGGCATCCCCCTCAAAAGTGAATCGCGCTTCTGAACTTTTTTTTATTGTAGTTTGGGTACAAGTCTGCCCCTCTATAGATATGAGTAGAGGAAAGGAGAGCAAAAAAAAAAATCCACAGGTGGAAAGGTAAGATAATGGAAGAGAGTCGTAGCTGCCACTATGCCAGTGAGTGGCGTTCCTGACCACTCATTAAGAGGGGGTGAAGCAATGTAGGTATAGCTGGTATGTGCGCTGACTTAGAGACAGAGGCATAAAGGATCACAGTAGGTGTAAAACACATAGTTGGTTTAATATCACACAGTAAAAATGCATAAAGTAATTATACAAATAATTTAAAGACAATTTACAAATAGCACAGTGCTTTCAGATGGCCAGCTACCTGACGTGTTTCGCCCAAGGGCTTCGTCAGAGGTATAGGTATATATAGGTATAGGTATCTGTCATTTGGAGTCAAGAAGAAATTTGTTTTCCCCACTGAAAGCAGAATTCAAAATTGAAAACTGAAGAGGTTTTTATTTGCCTTCTTTTGGATCAACAGCAGTTAACATGACATTTTTTATTACATATACAAATAGTTGAATGTGATATGAAAATAGTTGCATATAATATTAAAAAGTTTACATTTACATACAGTTTTTTACAATGGGACTTTAGAAAAATTGGGTCAAGGGGGGCCCACTGCTAAACACTTTGTCCAGGGCCTACTAGGGTCTTAAACCAGCCCTGTACACGCCAAATTTTTTTCATCTACAGTGTAGGTCCCACTTCCAGCTCTCAGGTGTGCAGGACAGACCTGCTTCCATTCCTGTGCTTTTAAGATGATCATTTTGTATGGCCCTCGAATGATGTTAGAAATATCCAAATGGCGTTTGGTATAAAAGGTTTAAAGGATGAGTGATTTGTTACATTATACCTCACAACACTGCTCCTTACAGAACGTGTACCACAAAGAGCCACTTCTTGTGTTGCTGCTATTACAGTGGAGTGGTGCATATTTGGCAAATGGTTGTAGTCAAGGTCATGTTTCTGGGCAACACCTAAGAGCATTCCATGAGCAATAAATGTTATTGGTTTCACGTCCTTCTGGGTTCAACCTCTGTGTACAAGCAGGATCAGCATTTAATTTTGAAATTTTTGTCTCCAGATACTAATTCTTGTCTCCGTGTAAACGTGTCCGTACGTGTCTGAAGAAAACATAAGTATATAAACTTACAGATAAATGAGCTTGGAAACTGCCTGGGAAATGGTAACTGACGTAACTGAACATCTTGCTTTTGGCAGGAATGACGACATGGATGGAGTGTGGGAGGCTCCCATGGTGCACAACTCAAAATGTGAGTCTGCTCCAGGATGTGGAGAGTGGATACGTCCCATGATTGACAATCCAGATTACAGAGGCAAATGGAAACCTCCTCTGATTGAAAATCCCAGTTACCAGGTGATTGTTAGACGGCGCCTTGTTGTCACTTTTTAAGAGCAGGGTTACGGACACAAGCCCTGTAAAGGATGTGGTTACTAAAATTCCATTATTCCATCATCCTCAAAAAGTAGTTGTGGTTCAACTATATCAGTTTAGAAAAAAGTGAGGGTATTTATAACACTCCAGCACACAAAAGTGTTGGGAACTTAAAGGGACACTACACATCATTCTTCATTTGTGCTACTAAAATAGAAGCACAAGTGAAAAGTTAGTTGTCCCTAGTATGAGGATAAACTGGTGTGTACTTTTGATAGTACACGCCAGTTTATCCTCTGACTGACAGCTGCCATGCTTCCATAGGAAGCAGGCAACCATCTGGTTGGCAACTGGCTCTCGTTTTTGCATGGGATCCTCGTTTTTGCATGGGATCAGAAGGGGGGGGGGGGGGGGGGGGGCTTAACTAGGTAATCCCATTCAAAAATTAGGTTATCTCTCTGCGCTAGCTGTGAGAGACCCTTGCATTCAGATGTCAGAGTGGGGCAACCGGGAACTGCTGTGTCTCGCATGCGAAACATAGCGTATATTAAACCCGTGTGTATCTATTAAGATACATGTCGGGCTTACTTAAATGGCCCATGACATGTTTTGTTCCTTTAAGAGAAATGTCTGATTGACATTTGTTACATATGATGGCGATTTGGAACAGCAAAAAAAGGTAATTATTGTTTTGTATCCTTTTCTTTTCCAGTTAGAGTTTTCTAGTATAGAAAAAGTACACGGATGTCTGTATTTATAGCATAAGGGTATACTCAATAAAGAGAGAATTGCAGGGAATTAAGATGGGAATTCCAAACTGTAGGCCAAGTGAAAAAAATCTTCAATCCAGCCGAATGGGAGAATTTTTCCAACTCAGCTACTTTGGACTTAAGTTTGAAATTCTCTGCAATTCATTCTTTATTGAGTAAACCCTATAGTTTATACTTTTTTTCAGTGCCTAAAATATATAGCATTTTGTAGGGATAAGATCCAGGGACCAAAGCAAACACAAAGTGTCAGTTGATGCCTCTGGTAGACAGAAGCAGTAGTGCATCATGTTAAAAAACAATATATTTATTTAGGTCATTAGACAGTAAAAAACAAGTTCAAGACGGGACAGGGGCAGACACCAACGGATGCTTTATCAAAAACAGTGTGCAATGAAATGGTCACATTACAATATATACACAATGGTACATAATCAATTAGAGCAATTAAAACACAATTCTCCTGTCCCATCCTGTAACGACTGGAATACATTTTTTTGTTTTAGCAAGTTTGACTACTGGTACTTTCTACTGAAGGTATCTGCTAGGACAGTGATGGTGGAGGTAGGACTGATGGCACTAATATATCTCTATAGGAGTCCACTCATTGGCTCCCAGGGAATGTCATTGTGCGGTGACATGCAAAATGTAAGTTTTCAAGTTAAGCATTGTAAAAACAAAAATAAAACTGCAGCAACTAAGTGTATATTTATTTTTATAATGTCTGCTTTAACATTCATTTATTTGTCAGGTTTTCATTCACATTGAAGAGATCCTTTACATTTCATAGCATGTGCACTGTGTAAAGACAAACAGATTGGTTATTATGCCACAATGATGCCATTTTAACTACCAACTTTAATAGTCTTGTTGTGTTCAATAGGGCATCTGGAAACCTCGGAAGATCCCAAATCCACATTATTTTGAGGATCTTAATCCATTTAAGATGACACCTTTCAGTGCCGTTGGCTTGGAGCTGTGGTCAATGACATCTAACATCTACTTTGACAACTTTATCATCTGTTCTGACAAGGAAGTGGCTGACCGCTGGGCATCAGATAGCTGGGGTCTGAAGAAACTGGTAGCTAGTGCTAATGAGGTAGGGTTATAAGGACAAGACTGCTAGTGGAGGGATATACTAACACACATATTACGGGGTTTTACATTTTGGCAACAGGGCAACAGCGAGTTAAAATATAGTGCCCCCTAACAATTATTTGAGAAGGTGGGATAAGTGCTAGAGAAATTAGTTAATAATATTGTAGGATTTGGCACACAAGGTAGGGATAAAATAGTTCTAATGAATAACACTGAAAACTCTAAAGGTATTACACTGTAAATGGATAACCTGTATACATATTAATCACCTCTCTACTGTCTTGGATTCTGTATGTAACTGCACTTTAAAGGGACCTTTGATTTTAGTTGTGACACTGTCACCTAAACATTAAACGGAATTTTAATTAAAAGAGACTCTGTCACCTAAACATTGTTTTTACTGTAGAGCCTAAAAAAATGATCTATCCATGGTTATCAAATTTGTAAGCAAATGTATGAATTAGAAAAATCCTGTGGTGTCTCCTGTTTATGACATCACCTGTGGCCTGATGGGAATGGGAAATGTATAATTTGCATGAAGCCACAGGTGATGTCATAAATAGGAGACACTGCAGACAGATTTTTCTCCTAATGCAGGCATTTGCTTCCACTTCTGAATGCTTCCACACAATGTATATATATTGGCTTCCACACAATGTATATATATTGGCTTCCACACAATGTATATATATTGGCTTCCACACAATGTATATATATGTTATTGCTAATTTTTATTTTCTACACTCGCACTAAAAACAATGTTTAATATACAGAGTCTCTTTAATTTATTACTGCCTCAAATATCACTGAAACACGAAATCTATAATTATATATTAAAGAATGTCTATTCAGCTGGTCATCCATGTTTGAATGGATTGTAGTAGGTAAGGAATGTAACAAACTAGTGGTCATTATGGGAGTATTAAGAGATGTAGCAATAGGTGGTATGATTGATTTCTAGTAAAACGTTTTTCAAAGTTTTCTGTAAAACATCCATTAACTTTTGAATTATTTCATTTTTAACAAGAAAACAAGACATTGCAAAGCCCTATTTTTAATTTGAACTATTCACTAGAACCAGATCTCTTCCCCACACCCTCACATATGAGGTTTAAAATGTTTCTTGCAGGTATATATACCGTGGATGTGGCTAAGTTAATGGTAATGTTACATCCCGTTGTTTGTGAATAGTAAGAGAGTATGTGTATTTGTATATATGGTTAAAGTTTTATATAGCCAACATATTACAATGCATTGCATTAAATAATACTAGTCTAAAACCAATAAACAAATGTATACACATTGGGTGACATACAAATAAAACTAATTAAATTAGATATATAATGGATAAGTTGTCATCAGCCAAAGACCATAAATAAAAGAACAAACAGTAGTGCACTTATTTATAGTTAGGATAACGGGTAAATGAAGCCAAGTGGGAACCCAAAGTATCTTCAAAGAAACTGGAAATTATGTGAGACCTCAGGCCAACGGTGGAGGTCACATATGCAGGCAAACAAAAACATAATGGTGTAAATAGTAACCATACATGTGTTTCCAAAAAAACATGCTTGCAGAATCTTAATGAGAGAGCGCGTTTTGTGGGATCACTTGGAGACTTCTCAACACCAACTTGTGTCATGTGTTCCTTGGAGATTTCTGTTCTATGCAGTTTGTGCCATTTTTGCCAAGTTTTGGCCAACATTTCTGTAAGCGTATTTTAATATTTTTGAGAGTAAACTCACAGTTACTTTTTACACTAGCATGTGCTTGTTTCCATGCATATGTAGTTTCCATCATTACTCCGAGGTTAACCTTCATTTACATTTTCCCTGAAGATACAGAGTTGCCATTGCAGGGGTATTGTATAGACTCTTTTAATCACTGAACAGTGTGTATCCCTCTGATGGGTTTCCATTTGTCTATACTTACCCGTTGTTCTTTCCGAAACCTAATAGCACTTTTGTTTGTTCCTTTATTTTTCCGGTCCCTGACTGTTTGCAAAAAACAAGCACAAAAACAGAATTCCGTCTCTGTCTCTGTTTGCAAAAAACATCCTCTTCAGAACTCTAGTTCACCCACAATATATTGAATTTAATTACATTTCTTATATGCCATTTGTTTGTAGAGTTTTGATTGGTATTAATTAGTACTCCATTATCACACTGCATGTTTGATATAAATAGATAGATGGATAGATAGATCTTCAGTGTGAGGCTTAGAATTCCATGGTTAGGGTCATATCAGTTCAGCTTTTCTCATCTGACACATCAGGTTGAAACAAGGCCAGTTGTACTGATCGTACACTCAATCCTCTCCTTATTGCTTCTGGTTTGTTTCTTGTTAAATCAGCCAGGCATGTTGAACCAGCTTCTGAGTGCAGCGGAAGAGAGGCCATGGCTCTGGGTCCTTTACATTTTGACAGCTGCTCTGCCTGTGGGCTTACTGGTTCTATTCTGCTGGCCCAGAAAGGTAAGGAAAGTTCAGTAGCTATTGTATTTGCAGGATTTAAAGCGACATACTGAGAATCTATGCATAACAATCATTTTATACATATTTATGCAATTTTGCATTTGGGATACAAATGGACATTAAGTACCATGGACCGTTTCATCAAGTAGGGTAGTAGTATATTGATGGGCACGATGCTTGCCGCTAAAACAAGCTTATGTATAATGCTGTAGGACTGAACTGAAAGGGTTAACATGACTCATATTTTCAGAAAATTGAAGAAGAGGTAGAAGACATAGATTTTAAAATGAGTGATTTACTGGACCCAGATGAAAAAGAGTTTGAGATACAGAAAGACACGAAGGAGAACTCGCCTATCCATGAAGGAGATACTGACAAAGCGATGACCGACAACGGTGAGAAACAAATCTTTGTGATTTAATAAGTGAATGAAGTGCTTGTCTGGTATTTAGTAAATGTTGACATGATGTAGTTGCACGTGAATCTCTAAAGGTCCACTAAACTTTTATCCACTTCACTTTCCACTCCAACTTATATTATAAGAAAGCGGTCTGCACGTCACACCCCAATAAAGTTGGCAACAATTGTATAGGTCAGTGGTTCCCAAACCAGTCCTCAAGACCCACCTAACAGTCCAGTTTTTAAATAAATAAATAAAAAAAACCCTGACATAACTAGGTAATCCTTGAATCCTGGACATTTATGTGGGCCTTGTGGACTGGTTTGGGACCCACTAGTGTAGACATAATATAAATGACAGGTTTGGGTTATATGAATTGGCAAAAGCATAATTAAGCTGCCTCTTGATTTTGCAGTCCCAAAGTACTCATCCATAACCCAGTTTATTTAATATATTGTGTTTATGAACATAGGTTACACCAGTGCCGGCCCTTACGGTCAGGGCCGGTGCAAGGATTTTCATCTACACAGGCGAAGGTGCATTTTGGTGCCCCCCTGCTCTGATCCGCCACGCCTCCCACACCATTAAGCCTCCTTAAATTATATATATATATATATATATATATATATAAATAATGTATAGTGTAGAAAAAAAAATCTAAATATTCAACTCGCATGCTCTAAATGTGTCACACATTGAAACCCTTAAACACAAAGACACCCTTGCAGTCACACACACAGACACCCTTACCACTTACACACACACAGTTACACCAATTCACACATAACCTGAGACACACTATTTTGCCACTCAATATGCCAGTATTTAGCCCAGGGGTCCTCAAACTTTTTAAACAGGGGGCCAGTTCACTGTCCCTCAGACCGTTGGAGGGCCGGACTATAGTAAAAACAAAAACTATGAACAAATTCCTATGCACACTGCATATATCTTATTTTGAAGTGAAGTAACAAAATGGGAACAAATACAATATTTAAAATGAAGTAAAGTTAAATCAACAAACTTACCAGTATTTCAATGGGAATATTATGCCAGTCAGAGCCCAGTAATATTATGCCAGTCAGATGCCCAGGAACATTATGCCATTCAGATGCCCAGGAATATTATGCCATTCAGATGCCCAGGAATATTATGCCAGTCAGATGCCCAGGAATATTATGCCATTCAGATGCCAGGAATATTATGCCACTCAGAGCCCAGGAATATTATGCCAGTCAGATGCCCAGGAATATTATGCCAGTTAGATGCCCAGGAATATTATGCCAGTTAGATGCCCAGGAATATTATGCCAGTCATAACCCAGGAATATTATGCCAGTCAGATGCCCAGGAATATTGTGCCAGTCAGATGCCCAGGAATATTGTGCCAGTCAGATGCCCAGGAATATTATGCCAGTCATAGCCCAGGAATATTATGCCAGTCAGATGCCCAGGAATATTATGCCAGTCATAGCCCAGGAATATTATGCCATTAAGATGCCCAGGAATATTATGCCAGTCATAGCCCAGGAATATTATGCCAGTCAGATGCCCAGGAATATTATGCCAGTCATAGCCCAGGAATATTATGCCATTAAGATGCCCAGGAATATTATGCCAGTCAGATGCCCAGGAATATTATGCCATTAAGATGCCCAGGAATATTATGCCAGTCATAGCCCAGGAATATTATGCCATTAAGATGCCCAGGAACATTATGCCAGTCAGATGCCCATGAATATTATGCCAGTCATAGCCCAGGAATATTATGCCATTAAGATGCCCAGTAATATTATGCCAGTCAGATGCCCAGGAATATTATGCCAGTCATAGCCCAGGAATATTATGCCATTAAGATGCCCAGGAACATTATGCCAGTCAGATGCCCAGGAATATTATGCCAGTCAGATGCCCAGGAATATTATGCCAGTTAGATTCCCAGGAATATTATGCCATTCAGATGCCCAGGAATATTATGCCATTCATATGCCCAGGAATATTATGCCATTCATATGCCCAGGAACATTATGCCATTCAGATGCCCAGGAATATTATGCCATTCAGATGCCCAGGAATATTATGCCAGTCAGATGCCCAGGAATATTATGCCATTCAGATGCCCAGGAATATTATGCCACTCAGAGCCCAGGAATATTATGCCAGTCAGATGCCCAGGAATATTATGCCAGTTAGATGCCCAGGAATATTATGCCAGTTATAGCCCAGGAATATTATGCCAGTCAGATGCCCAGGAATATTGTGCCAGTCAGATGCCCAGGAATATTGTGCCAGTCAGATGCCCAGGAATATTATGCCAGTCAGATGCCCAGGAATATTATGCCAGTCATAGCCCAGGAATATTATGCCATTAAGATGCCCAGGAATATTATGCCAGTCATAGCCCAGGAATATTATGCCAGTCAGATGCCCAGGAATATTATGCCAGTCATAGCCCAGGAATATTATGCCATTAAGATGCCCAGGAATATTATGCCAGTCAGATGCCCAGGAATATTATGCCATTAAGATGCCCAGGAATATTATGCCAGTCATAGCCCAGGAATATTATGCCATTAAGATGCCCAGGAACATTATGCCAGTCAGATGCCCAGGAATATTATGCCAGTCATAGCCCAGGAATATTATGCCATTAAGATGCCCAGTAATATTATGCCAGTCAGATGCCCAGGAATATTATGCCAGTCATAGCCCAGGAATATTATACCATTAAGATGCCCAGGAACATTATGCCAGTCAGATGCCCAGGAATATTATGCCAGTCAGATGCCCAGGAATATTATGCCAGTTAGATTCCCAGGAATATTATGCCATTCAGATGCCCAGGAATATTATGCCATTCATATGCCCAGGAATATTATGCCATTCATATGCCCAGGAATATTATGCCATTCAGATGCCCAGGAATATTATGCCAGTCAGATGCCCAGGAATATTATGCCATTCAGATGCCCAGGAATATTATGCCACTCAGAGCCCAGGAATATTATGCCAGTCAGATGCCCAGGAATATTATGCCAGTTAGATGCCCAGGAATATTATGCCAGTTAGATGCCCAGGAATATTATGCCAGTTATAGCCCAGGAATATTATGCCAGTCAGATGCCCAGGAATATTGTGCCAGTCAGATGCCCAGGAATATTGTGCCAATCAGATGCCCAGGAATATTATGCCAGTCAGATGCCCAGGAATATTATGCCAGTCATAGCCCAGGAATATTATGCCAGTCAGATGCCCAGGAATATTATGCCAGTCATAGCCCAGGAATATTATGCCATTAAGATGCCCAGGAATATTATGCCAGTCATAGCCCAGGAATATTATGCCAGTCAGATGCCCAGGAATATTATGCCAGTCATAGCCCAGGAATATTATGCCATTAAGATGCCCAGGAATATTATGCCAGTCAGATGCCCAGGAATATTATGCCATTAAGATGCCCAGGAATATTATGCCAGTCATAGCCCAGGAATATTATGCCATTAAGATGCCCAGGAACATTATGCCAGTCAGATGCCCAGGAATATTATGCCAGTCATAGCCCAGGAATAGTGTGCCATTAAGATGCCCAGTAATATTATGCCAGTCAGATGCCCAGGAATATTATGCCAGTCAGATGCCCAGGAATATTATGCCATTAAGATGCCCAGGAATATTATGCCAGTCAGATGCCCAGGAATTGCTCGTTATACCTCCCTCCTCCCCCCTTTCCCAGACCCCAGTACTTACCTCCTTGCCGCTGTTCATGTCCGTGGCTGAGAGGGAAGCGCTGTGAGCTCCCCTCAGGCCGTGCGCATTCAATAAAGTGTGTTGAAAAAAAAAGTTTCAACACACTTTATTGAATGCGCACGGCCTGAGGGGAGCGCACAGCGCTTCCCTCTCAGCCACGGATCTGAACAGCGGCATGGAGGTAAGTACTGGGGTCTGGGGGAGCGGGCGATTTTCCCGCCCCCCCATTGGTGCGCCCTAAGGCAGCCGCCTGTGCTGCCTTACGGTAGCGCCGGCCCTGCTTACGGTGCCAATCTGCCGCCCCCGAGGCGTGTCCTTTCAAGTGCCAGTATGAGTGTAGGGTGTGTTGTATGCACACTGAACATGGTTATTAGCTGTGAACCTGCCGTCATATCCAATTGGAGTGTAGCTTTCCTCCTTCTCCCACATTGTCCTGGAATCAGGCTATTAAACTCTTGTGCACTGTTTAAAAACATGTTGGCACGATAAAAGCTTTTTACAACTTCACCCTATAATTGCTCTTAGAAATATGCACTGGCTCTTTATATATATGTATGTATATAGAGAGGTAATGTATAAACAAAATAACGAGTGATTCAGCACAGGATATGCTAGCAATGCAGTCATTATTATAAATGTTCGTGTTTCTAAAACTACAGAACTCTAAGCACAGGCTTTTATTGAAAGTTAGTATAGTGTGGTGTCATTCAGGTAGGGTTTGCCTTGACCCCTATGTTGAGTCTTTGGAGGTAGTAGCATGGCCAGAATTTTTTAGAAGAAAAGGTGGCAACCCTACATTCAGGCCTAAACCATTTCCGTTTCATTGTTCATTCATTTAACTGATTTGGAATATTGTTTTCATGAAACTGCCTTGTCTTTTGAATGCTTATTTTCAACATTTGTAAAGCTCATTATTGATTTGTATTGAAAATATATTTGAGTGCATTCCAACCATTAAATATGCATTGTATTATGCCAGGAATTGAGGAGGATGAGGAGAGTGAAGAGGAGGACGTCAGTCAAGAAGATGAGGAGGATGGTGCAGTAGCGAATGAGTCTTCAGACGATGAGGCATGTCATTACAGATATTTTATATTATTGTGCTAGTCTTACTAAATGAATGTATGTAGAATTAGAAAATATTACAATATTATTAATTTGATATCTACCTTGTATTTATAAAACCATGTTAATTACCAAACTGACTACTCACACTTACAGCACTCCTACTCTTATCACTCGCGCTGCATTTATTCATATAGAATTCAGACACTGTTCATGTGTAGCAGCATTTTGTGCCTCAATAGCCCCGCACTTCCAGGTAATCAGCACAGCAATAATGTGTATAACACAAGCTTCTGATAATAGTGTGTGTGTGTGTGTGTGTGTGTGTGTGTGTGTGTGTGTAAAATGGCTTCAGCCAGAATCCCCTTCAGTGTTTTAATTTTCAAATTGTAATATTCCTGTCAAGTAGTGAAATCCCTAATGATTGATTAGCAGCTCACTGTTGCTTCTGCTGTGATATCATTGGTCTCTCTCTTGTTTCTCACTCAGATGAAAGAAGCTGATGAAGGTGCAAACTCAGGAGATGGTCTGAAGAAATCACTGCGTAAACGAAGAGTACGGAAAGATTAGCCTCCCCACACAACTTTCTAGGATTTTTATACTGAAAACTGAAACCATTTCTTACCTCTTGGTCCAATAACTAGTATGTTGCATAGCTTCAAACATTTCCCACCATCATATCAGTTGCTGGATTTTATTTTTAACGTGAATCTGGGTCAAGGTCTCAACGTCAAATGTTTAATGTTTTTGTCAGTGGTTATATCTGTTTTATGTTAGTTAGTTAGCTCAATGTATTCATCTTGCAACTTTGGAGGTATAGAGCCTGAAAACTATACATTTATATATAAGGGATGAATGTTGTGTGGCATGACTAAAGGGTCTACGCAATAAAGAGCAATGCAGCAAATTGAGGGGAATTTCAAACTTAAGGCCATAAAGTAGCCCCCATTCAGCTGCATTGGAGAATTTTTCCAACTCTGTACATTGGCCTAAAGTTTAGAATTCTCATTTTAATTCCTTGCAATTCTCTCTTTATTGAGTAGACCCTCAAATATTTTCAGACCCACCCAGAAAGCTACTATTCATTTCCAGTAAAATATCTCCCATGGTTAAATGAACATTCAACCTTGTTTAACCCTTGCTTCCTTGATGTTAAACATTTCCCGGGACTTATAAGTAAACCCGACGTGTATCTTAATAGAGACATGCGGGTTTACTATCTGCTGTGTCTCACATGCGAGACACAGCAGTTCCTGTGATGTCAGCATGCACACAGCCAATCCTGACTGCCAAATTCAAGGGTCTCTCGCTGCGCTCATTTTTGCATTGGATCAGCAGGGGGGTCAGAGGTCAAACTGGTGTGTACTATCAAAAGGTACATGCCAGTTTATCCTAACAATATTAACTAAAATTTCACTTGTGCTGCTTTATTAGAAGCACAAGTGAAAAATAACATTTAGTGTCCCTTTAAGCATTCTTTTTCAGTCTCACCCTTACAAGGAATGGAGAAACTGGTTGGAGGATCTCAAGACCACAATTTTCCCTAACTCAATCCTAGTCTTTTATAAAATTTGCACTTTGTGCTACAAACATAATTTTAAAAATGGGTTATTTTATTTAGTGATTTTTATTTATTATGATTATGTATTTATTTTTTATGTGCTATGACAAAAGATTTTTTTTTTTCATTGATGTCCAACCCTGAATCTATGTATACACGTTTGTAATTGAAATGTATTTGAAAATTATTTTTTAAAGAGGTGCATATTATTATTACACGGACATATTAATTCTGGCCAGGTAACTCGTATACCAGGGTTCTATAATGTGGTTTGATAAAGCTGTCTTTGAAACTTGCACTCTTCCTAATTCTAAATCCATTGGCAGCATAGTTTTATGTTTTTATGCTAATATATTACATTATATTTAAAATGCAAATGGTGTACAGTTTTTTTTTTTCCCCTTCAGATTTTTATAGTTTATCGCTAAACCCAAGTTATCAAACACTGTTTATGAAAAAATTAAATGTACATTGTTATTAAAAATATTTAATACTTTGTGATGTGCTTTCTTTTTAAGGCTGGGGATCAAATCATAATGGCCACATTTTGTATCAGTACAATTTGGTATGCGGAGTAATAATGACCTAAGGTTCCCTACATTACTATGGTCATTTTCTGTGGCTTCAGCAATCAATAGAACTATTCTACGGACATTAGGCCTAGTTTAACCAATGGTGCTGCAATTTACCCATTACAATTCTGATATAATAATTTAGTATGATGAATTTATTTTCTAAAATATACTTCTGAAGTATATAGTTTTAAACTGGTTACTGACCTATGTGGCCAATTCTTCAAGTGATTCTTCCTTTCAAAAATAAAAGATATAATGTTGCTCTAGGTAAGGTTGCCGTCGTAACCATAGTATAGTACCCCAAGAATATTGCACACATTTAGAGATTTATTCTTACTTCCATATTTGACTTCCACTGACAAAGAAGAGGGAAATCACCGAAACCACGATTTGTAAAAGGCAGTTAAATAAGTATGTCAAGTATCAATAATATATGTTACAAGATTTTTTGGTCTATTTGCATGAAAGGCTCGGCTATTTAAAAAAAATAAAATTACATAAACAGACTACGTTAACTACTTATTCAGTACTCCTGAATTAGCTTTTCATTCTTCATTAAGATACACTATCCATTGATATCCCGACTTCCAAACAGCAGATCCCACAAATAGGCAGTATCATCTTTATTCTTGCAAGATACAAATACCAATTTCAGTCGCACTTTAGGTGTGGTTTGGCAACAACTCCTCAAGGATAAGTCATCTCAGTGACTGCCATTGTCTGCCCACACAGAACAGTACGCACTCTAGAGAAGAACGAACTCCAAAACCGGCTACTTGGAGACTCATGCTCACCTGCGGAACAGCAGCTCCTGATGTCCCAGCCGCAACACAATGAAATACACAGGAATCAGCCACAGAAAAAGAACCCACCTTGAAAAAGGTACAATGTGGAATGAATATTCCTTAGAATTTATTTGCCATAAAAGGACAAACCAAAATATACCCCGGTGGTCCAAAACTCTCAAGCACCTTCGCACCTCCAGTTGGCGAGGATGACACGGACTGGTTCAGTTCTCCTGAAACTTTGGCTTTTGCATCCCAAATTCCTCTAAATACTGACTATTTGTCACTCTACACTAATAGTCTTTGTCTGTGTGTCATTACAGTCTGTTGGCTTTGAGTACAAACTGATCCCTTCAAATGATAATCTTCAGTTCTGGTTGCCAGTCAGGCAACTACATATTCCAAGAATTTTTACTTTGAAGCCTTGCAGCTTCCAACTCTACCAACTAGCTATCTCGGCCAAAAATGGGCTACTAAATATATCATTTGCATGCATGTTCCATAGACATCTTGGAAAGAGCACCTACCTTCAGGTTTGGTCACAGTATGCTAAAGATTGTAGTTGGGGAAATTTAAGTTGTCATCAGATAAACAATGCCCTCCAATGTCTATCGGCATCTTACAGTGCTTGCAATAAAGAATGACTAATCCCCATAAACTTTATTTAACACATCTATAAATATGCAGAAGGGGATTGTAATTGTGCAGGGTGTATCTTTGAATATAACAATACCCAAGGCTTAAGAGACAAACTACTAAATAAACAAAAGTACTAAATAAAATACCAAAACATTTCAAGCAAAATTGGAAAAAAAAAAAAGTTTTATTTCAATTAAAACACATCCTCCAGAATAAATTAGAATTGTACAAACATGTCAATGTAGGTAAAGTAATTGTGTTAAACCTTACTGTATGTTTTATTACACATCATTAAACTGCACTGGAATAAATGCCTATCTGTAAATTGGCACCACAGGATTCTTGTCCGTTGGTTGCGAGGGAGACATTTGTTTATATTGGCAAATGGCTTGTCAGGTAGAACAGGCTTGGTTCTGTGCCACAAGGCATGTAAGAGGCATACAAATCGTAGCATATCAGATATACTGAAGTGACTCTTTCAAAAATACATTTCTGGATTTCACAAAACAACTTGTTAAACTACACCATTTTGGCTAACCTTTCTATTCTGCTAATCATTCATTGCCTCCCTGTTACAGGATAAACATTTACTCAAGCTCACAAACATGTTTTTTGACACAAGATATTAGGGCTACACCCATTAATCAATCAATAGGTGTGGGATATTAAATCGGTTGTTTAATGTTTCATGACAAGAGTAGTCTGAATCCTCAACACAGACATTACACATATACACATCCTTTTAGGTTATAAAATAATCAGTCTAATATTTTCAAATATCCAATGATTAATTGCTGCAGCCCAACAGAGTATATATTTTGTGAATAAATATCTAGGTACTTTTCTGTCTTGGGATAACAACTGTTCATTTATTGGGAGGAATTAGCATTTTATAACTCTAAAACAATAAATTAATTACAGTACATGGGAAGGGTGAGAGAAAAAAAAAAAAAAAAGTAAAAAAAGGCTGATCAGGTATTTTGAGCTTTATCCAAAAAGGACTTTATGAATTGCCCCTATTTTTGGTTCTGCGCACAGTAGTGTATATTAAAAGGGATTATAAAAAGCAGATAATGGGGGGAAAAAAAAGGCACAATTGTGCAAATCTGTCGAGTTTACGCCATTGGTGTATTAGGTGCAAAATTGTAACTCTGCAAAAAGGATGTAAAAAATAAATGAAAATAATGCACGTTTGTGCCTTTTTTTGGTGGTAATTCATGTATGTGCACACGCGCGCGCGCGCACACACACACATTTTGAGCTATTAGAGTGCCTTTGTCATGGAGAAATCTCCACTTTATCACCAAGAACGTAAAGGTGCATATACAAATTTTACGTGCTGTGCAGAATGGTGAGATGGGACATTAGTCAAGAAATTCAAAAAGGTGTTTCTGGGGAGGAGAAAAGAAACAAAATGCTCAGTAGGTCTTTAAGAATGAGAGGCCTTGTAGCATATTAATCTGGCTGTCCGCTTCCATTTAGTGATTCGCTCTTACCATTCTGAAGTGTAACTACAGCTCATGGTGATGCAATATATTCTGCACTCTTATGCAAAGATAATCTGGCCTCTAGAGACATCAGGTTGCTTCTGCCACTTAACAACTACAAGGTGTTTGACAAAAAAAACAAAATCTTTAAATAAATTAAAATGGTCATGCTAAAAAACAGAACAAAATGGCAGTTGAGGATTTCAATACTTTCAGAACACAAATAGTCTCTATAAGAGAAAAAAAAAAAATAAGATACATAAACCAGAAATGACAGCACATCATGAAACTAAATGGTGGTGTCCAATCATATACATTGCTTCTTTGTTAATATCTGATCTGTCCCCCATGGTAGAAGAGTGTTTGTAAGGTTTATATGGTTAGCATTTATTTTACAGGGGAACTGTAAACAGTGCTGATCTGGTCCCACCATAATCTTTCCACCCAGAGCATTAATATATTATGGACATTCCGTCCTTTAATTAAATGAGTGCTATATGCACACTTGCCTACTGTACAATATTGTTACTATTTGTACCCCAGATATGCATGTCCTATTCCAGCAAGGTAGAAATGAAAACCAAATGGAACCGAGGACAATGCACAGGGAGGAAAACCAGACTACTTCCTCTTGCTCTTGGTGTCTGTGGTCTGGAATACACTGGAAGCAGACATAAGGTTTTCAATGTACTGCCCAAGAACTTGATTTTCTGACTTCAGCTTTAGGTTTTCTTCTTTTACGGCATCAACTCGTGCAGAGAGATCTACAAGTGAACAAAAGTATTTATAATTACAGTTTCCCTGAAAAGTACTGAAAAAAAAGTGCATGGAAAACATACTTTACTGAACAAATATATGTTAGCTGTAAGGGGAAAGGAGTAAATCTCTTCGATGGTTTATACTTCCACTACAATTTTAGAAGCAAAAACTTTATTTTTGCATGGACTCTAGTATAGGGGTTAATGCAGGGCACTTTTACTGAACTCTCACAAATAAAGTTATGTTCAGTTGAAAAATCAAGTAGGAGCATTTTAAATAGAAATACTGTGACAGAACCCTCCATCACTGTCACAGGGGAGTCAGGGACAATGATTGATAGTTTAGCCCCTCATCTATTGTTCTGTGTTAATTGAATTTAAGGTTAAACTGATAGTGATGTTTTATTGTATATCTGTAGCAGGTCTGGTTAATTGCCGTTTGGTTCCTGTTGTATTGCATGTTAATATGGGGGTGGAGTTGTTAATTTGAATAGGTCTATATAAAAGACTGTTTATGTTCAAATAAATTGTTATTCTTAATCCTAGTATTGGCTAGTGATTTGTATGGCAGAAGAGGAGATCAGGAGATGCCGGGACTAAAATCACACCTTGTGAGGGCAGAGGGTCCCTAGGAAGCAGAGACTGACAGTAGTACCCAGCCAGGGGGTAATGAAAATAAATTTTTTTTTTTTTAAAGTACCTTAATAAACCTTCCTTTGCTCCATATTGCTCTATCAGTTGCCTAACATCATGGGCAAGAGTAAGGAGCAAAGAGGTCTCGGTACGGAACTTTATTTAAATTTTTTCATTAAAGCACTTTTTAAAAAAAATGCCTACACTTATTGCAATTTTTCCAGTTACACAGTTATTTGCCAACTGCCGTGAATAAATGCTGTTAAAACACACATAACCAAAACCTGTATGCTTCAATCTTAGATGCTCTGTTTTAAAATGATACATTGTCTAAAATAGATCATAAGACAGCAGGTTTGATATTGTATCAAATGATATGTTCTTTCAGACCTTCTAAAGTGTGCTGCAATTCGAGAACTTGGTTGATTAATCTGGTCTTTTCTTCTAATTCAACTTGATTTTCCATCTCCAGAGCTAAAAACACAAAGACACATAAGTAGTTAAACCCCGGCTCACCAGCATCAGGCACAAGGAGCACACGCAGATAAATCCTGACTTGCGACAGATTTTGAATGTATACATTAAACTGGTATTTAATATTGCATAGTAGATCACATACCGTCCATGTCAGAATTCATCATGGCTGAGGAGCCTTGTGGGGTTAGACGTAACTGCAGTGCACAGAAGTCTGCATAAAGGACAAAAACAAACCAAACCCTTAATCAATGAGTAGACAACTGTACAGGACATACACTTCTATATAACCTACTGCATAGAAAAGATGGTTTTGTTATTTAAATTCTATACATAGTTTAAAACAGGCAGGTGGCTATTTAAACAGTGCTCATACGGTGCTTTTAGTAGTTCATTTACATACTGTGCCACAGGTGATGTCATAAGCGTTAGACACAACAGATGCATTTTTTTTTTTTTTTAAATGTAACAGACCCACACTATTACCCTATATGCGCACAATGTTTTGCTGTCCCTCTCTGCCCCACTGCAGTCTATTCCAGCCTTGATGAAGGAAATACAGGTTTTTAGATACTTCTCAAACTATATAATACATTTTTCAAAAAACACAGGTTATACCACTATACCTGAATAATACACAAATGGAGGGACTGGAAGTTATAGGATATAAAAAAGGTCCTGCCTGAATATATTAATTACCTTGGTATCACCTTTTGCCGTAAATTAGAAGAGATAGTTGACTTGAACTACACAGTATTAAAAACAACTCAAGACGATGTTCTCGCATTGGAAAGGAGTGGAGCCATCCTGAATGGGCCAGATAGACATTCTTAAATCGTGCCGAAGTTTTTGTACCTCCTTAGGGCCATACCATTAACAGACCCAATGTTCCACCTGAAGGGATTTGGAACTCTTATTCGCATCTTATATCTGGGCAGATATATGGCCCAGAGTTTCTAAGATAATATTTAATGAGGGATGTAGATAAGGGTGGTATGGGATACCCTGATCTGTACCAGATATATGACGCTAGCAAATTGGCTTATGTGATATCCTGGAAAATTGATAGGCTGAAGAACCTAGGATGGTTAAATATCGAGAAGCATAGATGTAGTCAGCTTGATCCTTTTTGCTGGTGTGGGTGACCCCAATCCAATATAGGTTAAACACTCTAGGTTAGTTGATTGGGAACCTTATTTCATCACTGCATGGGATGAGAAGAAGGTTCAATCTTCGGATATCCCCGTCCAAAGCTTTAAATCTGGGCACGTGGATTGGGTGTGGGATTAAAACGCTGGGTGACTTATTTGCAGCACACCATATCATTTCATTCCCTGAGCTGCAGAGATTTATTTATTTAACCCCCTGATACTGAACTGTTCTGCTACATCAGAGCAAATCCTCGCCTCAAACCCTCCATCTGAGCCTGATCGATGGTATAATTTCCTTACCTCAATACCCCATAAGAATTTGTTTTCTAAAATTAAGAAATTGTTACTTAACCAAACACCATTAGAGAATGTTAAATCAATAAGATCTTGGCAAAGGGACTTGGAATTTACGTCTACTAAACCAGACTGGTTTTCAGCTTGGCAGATAATGCAGAAAGCTACCCAATGTATTAAACTGCAAGAACAGTATTTTAAAATTGTTATACAGATGGTATGTTCTCCCGGCTCGTCATGCAAAATATAACACAAACTGCAATAGCTTATGTCGACGCTGCCAATAGGAAACGGTGTGTATACCTATCCCCACTTAAAGGTAAAATTGTGGAGATTTTTAAACTGGTTGTTGGGCGGGTTGTAGAGCTGACACCGCAGACTTTTTAGTGCACATGAGAAATATAGACTTAGTCTAGTAGCACATACATCATCAACAAAACAATATATAGTCACCAAAGTATATTGATTAACATACTAAGGAACTCACATTATAATCCATTTTGTGATTCTATGACGCTGTAGTGTTAGAACTGACTAGGAAATTATCTATGTTACCATAACATATAAAATTATCTGCAGGCAATCATTAATATATAACAATATGTGTGATAACCATGTATGCAGAAAACATTGTTGTTCAAAGAAAAAAAAAAAAGTACATATTACAATTTCTAAAACATCTCAATAAAACATATCTGAGGGTTATCATTATTAACTGTGCTCATAGTATCAGGGCGTGATCATTATACGTGTAGAGTGACTAGAGAACAGAGGAAAGGAAAGAGTGGGGTTTAGCGAAGAGAGGGATAAGACAAAGTACTGAATTGTCAAAGAGGGATTAGGGGCTGCCACAGAGTGGGCAGGCCAGCAGACTCAAGAGAGAGAGAATGCCCCAAAAAATGGGCCATTTCGCCACCAAATGCGGAGCAGAGCCCTCAATACCCCAAATAGGGGGGGGGGGGGGGCGCTGTGGAGATAGAGAGTGCGAGACAGACCTTTAAAAAAAAAAAAAAAAAAAAAAAAAATCAAATAAAGGAGAAACATAAGTGGGCCATGAACGTCCAGATCGCCACTCCAGTAGGAGACACATTTATCAAAGTCCTCCTAATACAGAGAATCAGTCCCAGATGTATGTCCAGTGTTCACCAGGTCAGATATTTGTGGGATGCCCAACGCTTTCAGAAAATTTGGGGCTTCTTCCATCGATTCTATCGAGAGTTCCTTTCCATCTTTTACAACGGTTAGATAATTTGCCAAGCCCCAGCAGTATTTCACTTCTACCGATCTGAGATGTTTGGTTAAAAGGTGCCATAACCCTTCTCCAGCTCAGTGTTGCGGTGGTCAAATTTTCATATATTTGAAGAGAGACACTATTATATGACAGTGTCAAAATTCTTGTGGGATACCGACAATAGGGCTATTTTATCCATTGTGGAGCATAGACGCACTATCACGTCTCTAGTAGCAGTCAGTGGGGCTCGAATGGCTTCCCGGACTCGCAAACAGTCCAATATAGCCTGGTCCTGTGCCTCCAGTTTCGGGCATAAATGTAGAAACCATTTGGTCAAGTAGCCCGAAGGTCAGTGGGCCCTACCTGCTCTGGCGCCCCTCTGATCCGTATGTTGGTCTGTCTGGACCTGCTATCGAGCAGTGCCGTCTGTCTGTGCACCAGGTGTAATTGGACAATATGGGCCATTTGGCCATTACAGTCAGCCTGAGCAGATGTAAGTCCAGATATGTCCGCCTCCATGGCTGTCACCTTCGTTTGGAGTGTAGACACCTCCGTTTTTATCTCCGCCAGCTCTGACTTTGTTGTCGCCTGGATGTCTTTCAGGAGAAGTTGGAGATCACTTTTCGTGGCTGGGCTGTCCTTAATGTGCAGAAGTGGGTTAATGGCAGCCGTTCTGATAGAGTGGGAAGAACCACCCGATGAATCTTCCGAGTCACTTTGCCACAGAGGTAGGCGTTACAACGTTAGGATTGGTAGGCCTGGATAAGAAAAGTCCAATATCTGGACCGTGAGCATGCAGAGGTTTTTCCCCTCCTTTTTTGTTCCCCATGGCATTAGGTGCCTTGTCTGTCAGCCTTTTGGTCGGTTACACTGTGGTAGCCATCAAATAAACTCACTTATATTGCTGCTATTTCAGGAGCTCCATAAAGATATGTCCGTTCTCTCTCACAGCTAGCCCTGCCCCGACACCGCAAACGTTCTAACTTCATGTGGGCTTCCCAGAGATAAACAAACATCATAAATACCCAATAATAAATATCTTCCAGGCCATTAAAATTTGCATGGCTAGACTTTGGAAAAGACAGAAACTCCTACATGGCCAGAAATTCAAGCCCACATAGAATTGCAAGCAGGAGGGTATTTTACGGGTCCAATAGAGAGATGTAGGACAGTGTTTGATCAATCTGCGAAATGAGTATTATGAACTGAGAAGTATTATGAACATTGATTGTGTGCTTTTTTCTCCTGACATCCCAGTTAGTGGCTTTATTTATACCATTATGTGGGATCCCCAATGAACAAAAGTATAGCGCTTTAAGATATTTCTTGGATTTTGTGTGTATTGTTTGTTGTTATAATATTTGTTTATGCTGTGCATATTCTATACGATTAATAAAGATTTAAACATTTTAAAAGAAAAACACATTTTTCTCCTAATTTAGGCATTTGCTTGCAATTTTACTAATACAATGTGTAGATCATTTTCCATCATTTTTTTAATTCTCTACATGCACAGTAAAAACAATGTTTAGGTGATACAATACCTTTAAAATGTATGGTCATCAGTATTAACCAGAAGAGGGGCAATGCACAAATACACAAAAATCTTCAATATGTATCTCAATGAGTTTTACTAAACACAATACAGATTATTTACATTAATTAACTTTGCTCACTAAGATGGGCATTGGTTGCTTCACATCTACAGATAGTAGAAGTCAATTTAAGACAAACATTTTAATTATCAAAAGGTGGCACTGAAATACCACCCTTAATGCATTTTAAAAGAGGAATTTGAAAGCCATCTTGATCCATACTGATACCAATGTTTATACAAAACAACATTTGGGGCCCCCCCCCCAAAAAAAAAAAAAAACTGCTCCAAAATGACCCAATGCTTTTAATTGAAGAATGAAATAACCAAGGGTATCCTATTTGAAAAAAAAAAAAAAAAAAAAAAAAACAATCATATTGGCTCAGAAAAATAGGTATTGATTAAAGGAAAATTAAACGGAAGCAAGGGTTAAACAATGTATCTTAATAGATATCACATGCCAGACACAGTAGTTCCTGGTTGTTGTGTGCTGACAAATGTCAGCACGCGCACAGCCAATCAGAGCTGGGGCTCTGCTAGCACAGCGAGAGACCCTCGTTTTTGCATGGGATCAGCAAGTGGGACCTATTTAAGGTCCCCCCGTTGATCTCATGCAAAAACAAGGGTCTCTCTGCGCTAGCAGAGAGCCAGTCACCGACCAGACTGTTGACTGCTTCCTATGGAAGCGGTCGGTCAGAGGATAAACGGCTATCAAAAGTAAACGCCAGTTCATCCTCATACTAGGGACAACTAACTTTTCACTTGTGCTTCTATATTAGAAGCACAAGTGAAAAAAAAAAAAAAAGGTTTAGTGTCCCTTTAAGATACTCCTCTATCGCTATGTGATATAAAGACAGACATTTATCATCAAAGCGTGGCACCAATTTGCCACCCTCAACTATGCATTTCAAAGGGGATATCTGAATAGGTAACCAAGGATTTCCATCATACAAAGAGTCCATAAGGCAACCTCATTCCCTTCTCCCCCTAACCTAGTTATAGCTAACCCCAAATCCTGTGAAACTGCACCTCCCATGATGTCCATCCAACCATCTGTCAAAGCATAACGTGAACTGAAATGTATTCAACAATTGGGTAGCCAAAGATTATGCATTAGAAGAGAAAGCAATAAGGGCAATGATGGCAATACTAGCATTTGTGGACCATGGGTTATTTGGCTAAACAGAATGGAAATTCTGTTCCACAATAATTGGGATGTCTGAGGTTATCAGGGAAATGCTAGAAAACTGGGGTTTTCATTTTAATCTCATTCTTAATTGACATTGTCTCCTCCAAGAAGCCACTTCCCTGGAGTACAACAAGGCTACAAGGATGGACCTGTTCTCTCAGACACAGATCCTATGCAGTAACCTGTTGTGCACTTAAATGATGCAGAGGGCTGGTTGTGATGACATATTCCAGCATCCTGCATCCAAGAGAAACACACATGGGATCTATGCTGATGCAGGAACAAAACCATGTTTCTTTGCGGACATCACCAGTGTAATGGTCTTTTTCTGCCTTGTGTGTTGCTGTTAATTGTCTCTCACCAACTTGGCACAGGGTACAAATTGCTATCCCTACGAGCAAAAGTTGCTTAAAAAATTAAGTGTTTAGAATGTAATTAATGAATCTGAACATTAATTTTTATATATGCTAATGATTTACACAATGCTTGCACTTGGTATGAAATGCAAACGGACACCATAATCTAAATATTCATAATGTGAATGTAGCAATTCTAAAATTATCAAACACAACCTATACATTTTATTTGCAGAATTACAAGAAAATGTACAAGAAAAAAATGTTTAAGGTGTCTGGTGTCTTCATTTTATGACATCACATTTTGTTTGATAAATAAATTAACGTCTTTCCATGGGAAACCTAAACATTTGGGCATTTAAAGGGGACTGTCTGGTGCCCAAAATGCATCTTTAAAATATTAATGTGCTTTCAAAGTACTGTAAAATGCATGTTGTACATTGCTTAAAAAAATAAAATACTTACAGCTAGGTGAAATTGTCAAGAAACCAGGACTGCCCACACTAGCAAAGTAAAAGTTAATTTCCTTTATTTTTTTTGCTGCAGGAACCAATGAGAATAATGCCATTCAAATGAATGGAAGTTCTTGCCTCTCTAGTGATGTCATCGGACAATGTGTTGCACTGTTAAGATACCCCTCTGTTTACAAGAGCAAAGTCTATTACGTCCACACAATGTATTCTATTCTAGCACAGGAAGTGACTAAATGAAACAAAAAACATTATATTCTCAGTGTATATATGATCAGTGCTGCCATACCTGCAGTAAACATGCAGAGTAATCACTGGGGGAGGGCTTGAGTAAAATATAAAAAAAAATGTGATTTATTTAGAATGCCTGTATCAAATCACGCTGGGGGGAAAAAAAGCCTGCGCACTATACAAACAGTAATCTTCCACCAAAGTGAGTTTGGGAACTAGACTGTCCTTTTAACACTAGATAACCCTCTATACTACATTCTATGTCTCTTAAAGAAGCAGGGTTCTGAGATATAGAGAAATGATATATATATATATATATATTCACACACACACATATACATTTATATATATATATATATATATATATATATATATATATATACACACATACACATATATATACACACACACCAACCCTTAAAAGGACAGTCTAGTCCCCAAACTCACTTTAGTGGAAGATGAAGATTACTGCCTGTCTAGTGTACAGGCTTTCCCAGGGTGATACAGGCATTAAGCATACATATAAATCACATTAATATTTTAAATATATATATAGATGATATTTCAAGTCAACATATATCCCAACAAACATACCTGCCACACATTTCTCAAAGGATAATCAGAGACTTTTCAACCAGTAACATTACAATAACTAAAGCATGTAAACCAGTTTTGGGTAACCATTGGTACTCAAGCTCTTGTGCCCATTATGGGAAATGTAACAAAACCTAGTAATTGTCGTGCCATGGATTAGTCATTGTTGATGCAGGTAGTAATAATTACCGTTTATAGGAGTCTATGCAAGTATACACCCATGATGAAGGAGTATTACTGGACAGATGTATGTATCACCAAACCACATACATGCATAGTGATGTAGCAAAACACATTTACGGCCAAATAATAAAGATGACTCTAATAAAACACCTAACTATTATATACTTTGTACTCTTAAGTACTCTGCGGTCCTGTATCGTATCAATCAGTTTGTTTATATCAGCTATACCGTATAAATACACACCTCTCTGCTGCCCTGGACACTCCTCTGCGACACCAGACTGGACTGGGCGTGCGCCGGAGCCAAGCTCAGCGCGCTTACGTCACGTAGGGACAGGAACCAGCACAACCTACGTCCATAGCGAGAGCCAGGCAATTATGTAAAGCGTTAATGTTCGTCAGTTAGTAAGCCAACCAATCACACGGCAGGGGGCGGGATGCGGTAGATGTGAAATGTATTTGGTACGACGGGAGATTAGCATTAGAGTTCAATATACAAGAGTCAAGTACCTCCGAGGATAGTATTCGGATCTCCTGTGTTGAAGACATTTTGGTGGAGGAATGGATGGATTTAGATTATGTTTTGGGAACTGTACAATGAATTCCTCGTTGATTATGTCACGGTATATATTTAAAAATAAGTTCGGGGGTGTTTTTTTTGCTGTGAAATAAAACAAATTAAAAAAAATGCTTCCTCCTCCCCTCCGGGTGCAGCCTTGCGCCAGTGTGTGCTCATGAACAGTGTGCATTGGGACATGGCATACACAGCTTTGGAACCACATGCACATGCACTTGGCAGCTAGCTTGGAAACACGTTATGGTGAATAGAACAGAAAAGGAAATTCTGCACAGTGAAAGACTTCAAATTTACATATAAATATGAAAAATATAGAAAAAGGTGCATTGTGACGCTGCACAAGTTAAGACACAGTTCTGCAATTCAAACATACAAAACCTAATTAAAACTAATAATACAAAGAAAGTTCAGGACTGGGCCTGACAGTGCAAACATGTAACTTTAGTCTGGAGTTGGTGTTATACGTTGGTATACACAGCAATTCTGCCACTATTGGGCCCAATTTTTGTGTACCTCCTAGGGCAGTGATGGCACAGGATTTTGAGCCCAAGTGCCCATTAGTACCATTTCTCCCTATATTATGAACTGACTCCCATTTATAATCTAGACTCTTCTTTTTATTTTCCTCTTTGCCCTGTTTTTGTTTCCTTTCTATTAGTTGCAACATCTTAGGGTCACTCAGGTGTTGCTCCACATCCCTCCATAAGATGATGGTGACAATGCAGTCAGATGCTAAGTGCCACCTCACAGACGTCTGAATTCCGGAAGTGGCACCTGTGCCATAGGTTCGCCATCACTGTCCTAGGGCATATTCAGGGCAGGCCCTAGATTTTGAGGGGCCAGGTGCATAATAATTTGTGTTGCAAAATTTCGTTTTAAATATGAGGGGGTGTAAGTGTGTATTACTGCTAAGTGTGATACACTATCGCCCACACTACTCGAGTAAAAGACTATTTTTTTTTTCTGCTGCAGGAAGAAATGAGAATACTTTCATACAATTTTCTGTCTCTCTACTGATGTCATCAGAAGATGTGTTGCACTGTAAAAAAAAATCCTACTGAGCAAGTCTACTACAGTCCACACAATGTATTCTATTCCATCAAAACTGTATTTAAATAAGAGCTTTATTGATAGCAAGTTGGAAGACAGAACTAACAATACTTAAATGCAATAAATAAATGCAAGTAGGTGGTGAGCTTAAGTAGAACATATATTTCCAAATGAGAATTGTAGTGCACTTTAAAAAAAAAAAAAAAACAGATACGCACACAGTCATTTACCCATGCAAGCACATATTTATCCATACATGCACACAGTCATATAACCATACAAACATGCAGTCACCTTTCAGGAAATCATATATTATTATATTGTGTAGGGACACTGTTAAAAGGACATTCATCTTTTGGAATTAGCTAGTGAGAAAACGGTCTCATTCAGTAGCACTAGCCCCACTGGTAGTCTTTTTAAAAATAAAATCTCCATAGAGGACTACTGAAAGTGCTGACGTCCTCTGCAGAATAACTTCTCATTTTTATAATTTATTTATTTTTTATTTAACCCTAAGAACAAGAAAAAATAACAGAAAAGGTTGGGGGGGGGGGGGGGGGGGTATTTTTTTTTATATCTTTTCTCCAATGAAATCTTGGAGGGGTTAGGGGTGCTTGGGAGGGAGACCATGGACAGATAACTACATTCCACAGGAGACATGGCTCAAGGGCCTCGGTACCAAGGCACTTAGCCAGGGCTAAATATAAAGAACAAGAACCTGCCTGGTGCCCGAAACTGCATGTCTCGGGCGATCGGAATTGCACAACACTGCACAATGTATACATGGTGTATTGGTTTAATGTGGCATTTTTAATTCTTTATTTTATTTATGCAGTATTTTACCAGGAAGGATACATTGTGATTTCTCTTGCTTACTAACTCTCCCATGGTAGGACTGCACAAGCTCAGGGGATCTCCAGTGAATAAACCAGTGTTCTCTAAGGGTGGACTGTTATTAAGTGTCTCCTGTGAATAAACCAGCATTGTACAATGGATCCTTGAAGTGCCGTCTTTTCTTTCAAGGATCGATATCGATTACTGCAAGTATGCCCTCCATATGCATTATCCTATGCACCTAAGTTTGTAGGAACATCATTTGTGAGTGTGTTATTGCATTAGATTTTTAACATTACTATTCCAGTATATACATACTGCACAATATTGTATGCTCTTTTTCAGGTCATCTTCCACAAATGATGCTGTATATGTAAGACCATTTTATTATCCTGTATTTGCTTGTATATAAGACAAGGTTTTTTTCAGACCAAATGCTCTTATATTCGAGGTCGTTTTATAATCTGACCTCAAATTGAGGTAAGATTATAAGACTTGGATCTAGGTCCCCCGCAGCGCTGCAGGGGACCTGGATCCCCCTTGCTAACAGCAGGTGGATGTCTGCGCAATGTGCGCAGACATCCTCAGCTGCCGCCCGGCACAGCCGCCGGGACTTCTATGATGAAGCCGGGTCCTTCCGGCTTCATCATAAAAGTCCTGGCGGAAGTGCCGGGCAGCAGTGGAGGATGTCTGCGCGTATTGTGCAGACATCCTCCGGCTGACTCCACTAGGCACCAGGAATATCTAGGCAGCCGGGGGATGTCTGCACGATAGTCCGTCATAATAGACGGAAGTGTCGGACAGCATGGAGGATGTCTGCACGTATCGTGCAGACTTCCCCCTGCTGCCCCCACTAACCACCAGGGAGCAAGAAACAAGGTGAGGGGGAGGGAGGGAGGGAGGGGGACAGAGAGACAAGGGGAGGGAGGGGGGAGAGAAAGACAAGGGGAGGGAGAGGGAAGAGAAAGACAAGGGGAGGGAGAGGGAAGAGAAAGACAAGGGGAGGGAGGGGGAAGAGAAAGAGAATGGGGGGGAAAGAGGGGAAGAAGGGGGAGAGAAACATGGGGAGAGAAAGACAAGGGGAGGAAGGGGGAGAGAGAGAAAAGTTTGGGGGGAGGGAGAGACAACGTGGGAGGGGGAGAGAGATAACACTGGGGGAGAGAGGGGCAGCATTGGCACATAAAAGGAAATAAAAACAAAAAAATGCATTTGTGTAATACCATAATTTTTATTAAATATTAAAAAGCAATTTACATGTGAATATATACAAGTTAAACTTTTTTCCTATAGGGTAGTCTTATATTCAGGCTTTTTTTTTTTTTTCCTAAAGGAATATCCAAAGTTTGGGGGGGTCGTCTTATAATCAGGGTCGTCTTATATTCGAGCAAATACGGTAAAATGTGACACTGTTTTTGTGCACTATTGAAAAAATGTTATTAGACTTTTGTATCACTTATTTATTATTTAATATTGTATGCATCACAAACTATTTCACGTGTACTTTAATACACTATTTCTATTTTTGCACTTTCTAAGTGTACATACTCTCTGCACTTTAACCTTTTTACAATTGGTAATATTGGTCTCAAGGGAATTTTAGTCTATAGAGGCTCAAGATAACCACTACTTACCTCTTGGGCAGTTAGATGATTATTATGTACAGTACTGATTTATGAAGTCCCATCTCACTGGGCGAAGAAAACATTTACAAAACAGTTAACATAATATGCCATTACTGAAACAAAAGGTCAGGACCCTACTCAAATGTACCAAAAACAGCATCACAAGGGTGTATAACCCCATCACATACAAATAGCAGATTTTTATAATTATTTTATTTATATAAACTGCACAGTAGCCACATCCATAGAGCCTAGTGTAGCACAGATGAGCATGATCTGCACGCTCACAGTCACAGATCCAATGCACAGCGCCCCTGTGCGCACTCCAAGAATGCATTTTGATGTGTGTGATGTCAAATCGCGGTGCTGTACCTCAAAATGCATATGCCACAAATGATCTTTACAGGGCAGAAATTCAAATTCTGCACTCCACCTTTCAACCTTCCCCCATAACACTCAGCACATTTTTTAGATAACTCTCCCCTATAACGTCCAACAACATTTTAGATAACTCTCCCAGATAACATTCAACACCTTTTTAGATAACTCTCCTCTATAACATTCAACATCTTTTTAGATAACTCTCCTCTATAACATTCAACATCTTTTTAGATAACTCTCTCCTGTAACATTCAAAACCTTTTTAGATAACTCTCCCTATAACATTCGACACCTTTTTAGATAACTCTCTCCTATAAGATTCAACACCTTTTTAGATAACTCTCCCCTATAAGATTCAACATCTTTTTAGATTACTCTCCCCTATAACATTCAAAACCTTTTTAGATTACTCTCCCCTTTAACATTCAACACATTTTTAGAGAACTCTCTCTTATAACATTCAAAAACGTTTTAGATAACTCTCCCCTATAACATTCAACATCATTTTAGATAACTCTCCCCTATAACATTCAACACTGTTTTAGATAACTCTCCCCTATAACATGCAACACCTTTTTAGATAACTCTACCCTGTAACATGCAACACCTTTTTAGATAACTCTCCCCTGTAACATGCAACACCTTTTTAGATAACTCTCCCTATAATAACATTCAACACCTTTTTAGATAACTCTCCCCTATAACATTCAACACCTTTTTAGATAACTCTCCCCTATAACATTCAACGCCTTTTTAGATAACTCTCCCCTATAACGTTCAACACCTTTTTAGATAACTCTCCCCTATAACATTCAACATCGTTTTAGATAACTCTCCCCTATAACATTCGACACCTTTTTAGATAACTCTCCCCTATAACATTCAACACCTTTTTAGATAACTCTCCCCTATAACATTCAAAACCTTTTTAGATAACTCTCCCCTTTAACATTCAACACATTTTTAGAGAACTCTCTCCTATAACATTCAAAAACGTTTTAGATAACTTTCCCCTATAACATTCAACATCATTTTAGATAACTCTCCCCTACAACATTCAACACTGTTTTAGATAACTCTCCCCTATAACATTCAACACCTTTTTAGATAACTCTCCCCTATAACATTCAACGCCTTTTTAGATAACTCTCCCCTATAACATTCAACACCTTTTTAGATAAATCTCCCCTATAACGTTCAACATCGTTTTAGATAAATCTCCCCTATAACGTTCAACATCGTTTTAGATAAATCTCCCCTATAACGTTCAACATCGTTTTAGATAACTCTCCCCTATAACATTCAACATCGTTTTAGATAACTCTCCCCTATAACATTCAACACCGTTTTAGATAACTCTCCCCTATAACATTCAGCATTGTTTTAGATAACTCTCCCCCTATAACGTTCAACATCGTTTTAGATAACTCTCCCTATAACATTCAACACCTTTTTAGATAACTCTCCCCTATAACGTTCAACACCTTTTTAGATAACTCTCCCCTATAACATTCAACATCGTTTTAGATAAATCTCCCCTATAACGTTCAACATCGTTTTAGATAACTCTCCCCTATAACATTCAACATTGTTTTAGATAACTCTCCCCTATAACATTCAACACCGTTTTAGATGACTGGTCTGTTCTACCCATTCAGCCTTGGCATTAATCAGCTTAAGACTTTTCATTTCAACTAAAAGATATACAAGCTCCAGGCTGCCTGATCTTAATAAATTATTTAGAACTACATAGGTGCATGAAATGACTGAGCTTTATCAATTGAATTTCATGATAAAGGAATAGTTATAGTGCAGTCACTAGATGGTGACAAAGTACAACAATGCTACACTGAAAGCATGTTTGTACAGACACCCAACCTGAAGTAGAGAGACTAAAGATTGAAAAATCAGATCAATAGGGAAATAACTATTAAAGCACACCAACTAATGTAATGTGCTTTTAATATCAAAATGGGACTTGCCCCTTCCATCCCCCAATTTTATCATCTATTTGTGCATTGAGTAAACCATCAAAATAATTTTGCTCCCAGAATATGGAAAGGATCCAGACATACTGAGCCAGATGTGACTAGCTTATGTTGACTACACAAATGCACACCCTCAATAAAACAATAATATAGTCAGCCAGTAATGTATCTTCCACAAGGCAAACAAGGCACTCGTCTAGGCCGGCACTTTGCCAGAGGGTGTTAAAGCACACTTCTGGTGCTTCAAACATTTTTGTTCTCTCCCCCACCATTCAGCAAGCTTTAGCTCCTTCCAGTTAATCGGGTTAATCGGGGTGATGGAGGCATGTAATGGGGGTGATGGGGGATTGTAATGAGAGCGATGGTGGCATGTAATGGGGGTGATGGGGCATTTAGTGTGTATGCAATGTGGGTAATGGGGGCATGTAATGTGGTGATTAGGCATATAATGTGTGTGCTATGTGAGTGACGGGGCATGTAATGGTGTGATGATATATGTTGTGGGTGTGCAATGTGGGTGATGGGGCAAGTCGCGGTGTGCAACATGGGTGGGGGGGTGTCCGAATTTTGTCTGCCTAGTTAATTTAGTAACTTCCTGTCCTCCTCAAATGGAATCTATTGTGTGGCCTCTGCGTGACCTTTCTCTTGTACACAGCAGGATCTCTTAACAGTGCAACACATTCATTTGAATGGCATTATTCTTATTGGTTCCTGCAGCAGAAAAGAAAAAGAAAATGATTTGTACTCATCTAGTGTGGGCAGTTTCTTGCAAACTGCTGTAATTTCACAATTTCATCTATCTGTAAGTATGTTATATTTTAAGCAATGCAAAATGTAAGACATGCATTTTAAAAGTACTTTGAAAACACATTAATATGCATTAATATTTGGAAGATGCATTTTGGGCACTAGACAGTCCCTTTAAGTATGGTTAAGCACAAGGCTAACATAAGACAAAGTAAAAAAAAAAAGTTTTTTTTACAGTAGATAGAAAATTAGGGGTCTTAACTGTTGGTACATTTGCTCTTGGCAATGGGGTTCACTGGAGGGCATGGCTTAGGATGGGAAGTGTAAGCGCTACTGCTCTTGGATGCTGGGGCTGTCACTCAAAGTACATGCTCAATATTCATTCCCTAGTGTCCCAGCCAGAAAAGAATGAAAATCAGGACTCGGGGTTAGTGGTTCCGAACTGGGATAGTCCCATTTAAAGCAGAACAGTTAGATATGATTATTTGTATGTTTTGTTTACCCCATTGTATAGTCCTGCATAATAGGAAAGATTCAGTTTGCTTTCCGACTTGAACACTTCTTCACATAACACGCAAGCGCCAATCATCTGGAGAAGAAGCGGGTGATCCGCGGCACACGACTGTTACACAGAAGCCTGCACCCCGGATGACAGAGCAGATGGAGGTGGTAATCTCAAAGCTTCATTTCTTTTTTCCAATCAGACTGCAGTCACAATAATCGCTTTCAACAGTGCCACATTGCCTGTAGAGAACTTGCCACAGTGTTTCATTGGCCCGCACCTCTTGCCTCATAGCAACTGGCACCCTGTCGCGTTTCCCTACAGAGCTTGCCCACTGTCACTTTGCCCCACAAAACATGCCACTGCGTCCCTTTACCACACAAAACATGCCACAGTGTCACTTTACTCCACAGAATATGTCACAGTGACACTTTGTTTCATATTTGTAGTGACAGAGCATTCTAAAGAAACAAATCCTATAGGGGCAACAAAATACTTCTAAATAACTAGAATTCTAGTATTAGTGACACTTTGTATCACAGAACATACCCTTGCTTCCCTTTACCCTACAGAACACGCCACAGTGTCACTTTGCCCCACAGAACATGACCCAGTGTCACTTTGTCCTATAAATCATGCCCTGGTGTAATTTTGCCCAACAGAATATGGCACAGTTTCACTTTTCCCTGCATAGCATGTCACTGTGTTACTTTGCCCCCCAGAACATGCCACAGTGTCCCTTTGCTCTACAGAACATGCCACAATGTCATTTTACCCCACAGAACATATCCCAGTGTTGCTTTGTCCCACAGAACATGCCACATAGTCCCTCTTGCTCTTTACTCACGGTGCTAGTGCGGTGGCTAGGTCTGCAGGAGGAGGATCTGCATGGCCTCCTCCATCCAGGAAGTGAGGTAGTGAGCAGAATCTCTTCCTCTGCAAACAGATCGCTAGCATTATACGGATGGTGCAGAGTCAGGTGACTCATTCCCTTTTCCATTTTTTGAGTGAAATAGGAAGACCTCTGGTCCCTTGTAAGTAATGCATTTGAAGAGAACTCTGTTAAAAAATATTTGGTGTTAGGACCCACCAATATTGGAGTACTTTGACACAGTTGTGGAATAGGCATTGTATTTGGCCATATAATGTGACCAAATCACCCTTTCCACGACAGGTGTTTTTATGTACACTGAACAAAATTATAAACGCAACACTTTTGTTTTTGTCCCCATTTTCATGAGTTGAACTCAAAGATCTAAGACTTTTTCTATGTACACATAAGGCCTATTTCTCTCAAATATTGTTCACGAATCTGTCTAAATCTGTGTTAGTGAGCACTTCTCCATTGCCGAGATAATCCATCCACCTCACAGGTGTGGCATATCATGATTATTGCAAAGGTGTGCCTTAGGCTGGCCACAATAAAAGGCCACTCTAAAATGTGCAGTTTCTGCCACATGAGGTGATGGTCGTGGATGAATGGCACAACAATGGGCCTTAGGATCTCGTCATAGTATCTCTGTGCATTAAAAATGCCATCAATAAAATGCACCTGTATTTGTTGTCCATACCATACGCCTGCCCATACCATACCCCCATTTTTTGAGTGTACTGATCTCTTTATGTATTCTACACCGTGGTAGCGTCCTCCTCCCATAAAAGACTATTATAATAAAAACCTTTCACACGACTCTGGAGCACCTTGGCTGCGTATATTGAAATGACAAAATAAAGTGTAATGGAGGAGTTACATATTCCAATCCCCCCCCCCCCCCCCCCCCCAAATGCTCTGCTTTTATTTCCTACTGTCAGACTGCTATTTATCAATGTCCTAGTAGCCTGCCCTGGTACTTTAAGACAAGAGAGAGAAATATTTTATGCATTGATATTGTTTTCCTTTTGTATATGTGTATGCCATGCACTGGTTTCATTTACATATAATGGGGGATGAAATTCTGCTAGGGGGTCATTGCAAACAGCCAGGGAGAAATGTTCCACACTGCCGCACATGTCAAGAGACGTGGGGAGGAAAAAAAGCATAAGATGTTAAGACATCTCTCTCTGTAGAATATTCAGTGAGGTTTTTTTCATACCTTGCAGATACACTGCAGTTGTTCTTTTCTGCTGATGCCTTGTCTCCTAAGACACAAGGAAGTTATGTTAAGGTATCAAACAGTAAGAAGAGAAGGAGGAAGCTTTAATAAATGATTGCTGTTGTTTTGGTTTCTGCAGATTTTACTCTGTCACTATTAAAATGGACTTGTCATCCACTAAAATGTGAATGACAAGTTTCCATTCAGTTGGGTTATTCATCTCCAGTAAATGTATACATGAAATTACATACTCACCTGATGTGTGCCACTGTTCCTGTACATTGTGGGAAGTGTTCACAGTACAGTTCATTAAGATACAAAGTTTGGGTGTAGCCTTATAATCAGGGTTGTCTTATATTTGAGCAAATACATTCATTATGGGAGTGATACTATACCATGCAAGAGTCTGGCTAACTATATGCCCTAATGGACCAGTTTTGACCCTGCACAGTGCATAGTTATGTCAACCCACCTGCAACTCCCTTTTTAGTGAATTGACCACATTCATATACATAGTGTTTTAGCCATTTAACCTACTTACTGTCACTGTCAATTCTCCAAAGTGTAATTAGGATTGGAGAGAACATTTCTAATCATTCCTCACAGTACCCAATTGTAGTCACGCTCAGTTCTATCTCTATGCTCAGTGAAACAATCTTTATATTACACACAAGATCATTTATTTATGCTAAATGGATTTTCCTCTGAGCATTGCGAAAGAAAAGGAAGCTTATAATTTTGCTCAGGCCATTGCTGACCCTGGAGTCATTGCTAAGCATGAACCAGTGTTAATTTCTTTCTTTCTTGTTAGATTTTTTTTAATACATATCCTCTAAGGTCTTTTTCAGATCAGAGGAGGTCCCAGTGGCAGTACAGTTTAAATTATATTCTAGTCACAGAATCAGCATGTTTGCCCATGTTAAAGTAATTATCCGGCCTCAGATTTATCCATTTCCAATTAAGAGTTTTCAGTTCTGGCAAGAAGCACTGCAAAGGAATGTCCATTTATTGTATTTAAATATGTGCAATATATGTGTCAATAGTAAGTGCCTAATGTGATACAATGCGCATTGCAAACATTTCCAACCAGACAAACTGTCACCCATATGTATGCATATTCTAGATTTAGCAGATGCATATGTGGTGAGCATCGCGCAATGTATGATGTCAAGGTCAGCTTAGGGGCTGGGCGAGGTGTGTTGTCATGCATTACAGCAGCATTGCTTCTCAAACTGCATGAATTACTTAATGATCTTAATGATAAACCGGCAAACTAAGTTGCTCTTATACTACATATGTTAATGAAGGAATAAATCCAACATACAGTTTTAATCAAACAAATATGGGTCTATACCCTAAAATTCGAGAGTAGCTTGAGGAGATCGACTTTGGAAGTTAAATTCGGCACAAGAGTTTGACTTAGAAAATAAAAAAAACATGTTTGAATCATGAAAGTAATGTGAGGTGAAATGATAGAAGCTATTTTTGAGACTAAGCAGGTACAACTGATATTAGTACAGATATAGAATGTCTAGTGAAACCACATAGTATACAAACATCAACAGTGTAATAATATTGGTATAAAAACATGTAGAAGTTCTAGAATTGACAAGCAGTTTTTTGTACAGAAACACCTGACCAGTTTCACCCTTCAGAGATAAATTGTAACGGTGTAATCAAAGTTTAGGATCCAAGATGCAAGGCCTGAATAATACACTTGAAATCTTCTTGTACAACTGGTCACCAGGTCTGTGAGAGGTAGTAGGAGGTCTTTGTTTCAAATCAGAGATATCCTTGGTTGAGCCTCGGACACTGCTGAAAAGGTAAATAGCTGCACCTCTACCTCTCTCATAACACTGGTGGTTAAGGAAGTACTAGTGACAGAAGGTTATCGAGTAAATAGGTTTAGACAACTGGAACAATGAATAGCTGGATCCACAGCAGTAATGGTTCTGAGGTACTAAATAACACACAGCCACTGGTACTGAGAAATAGGATCGGGAAATACACAGCTGTACTGGTTCTAGAACACTGTATACATACAGCCACTGGTTCTGAGGCTTAGGATAGCTGGACACAGCCACTGGTACTGAGACACCAAATGCAGCAAACAGTGTGGAAGCCGAGGTCAGGATCAAAGAATACAGGTTAATCAAGGGGAAGCCGAGGGTCTGGTACACAGGGATGAAGATCAGGTATGGTCAGGCACGCCGAGTCAGGAATATAGGAGTCAGAATAACAAGAATAGCCAGGAAGCTAATAACAGGCAACGAAGGACCTATTACAAGCAATGCTAGAAGGTAAGTGAGGGGTATAAATACAAAATTGGTGCCAATCGCCAGCCAGGGGGGTGTAACCAATCACTGTGCAGAGTATACTGTGAGCAGTCAGTTTCGTCAATAGCGCATTTGTATTGGGTGCTGCGCGGCCATTTTTTTGGTTCCCGGACTCCGGAAAGATGGCGTCACAGGACATAGACTGGAGCAACATGGGGTTAGGTAAGTATGTTTGCCACGAACTTGGGGAGCAGCGCGACGAGGAACAGGTAAGGTAGTTACATGGATACAATAGTCAAATACAGTGGTATCTTTTGGAGCCAATCCTCCGTTTGAAATAATTAAAGTTGTAGGGTACTGAGACTAAAAAGTATCCATTTGTATCCTCCTAATATGGGGTTGGTGACACTGTTGGTAGAAGCTACATCAGTTGTTGGAAGGAACAGTTCTATATAAGCGCTGGTTTGATGATCTCTTATTGATGGGTATGGACAGCGAGTCCAAATATCCTCTGCAAGATTTCATTGGATTGATTACTGCGGTTGCCTAGCAACCAGCAGTGTGGATGTGCCACCTATTCTCTTAATTAGCGTTTTTAGAAATAGGATGCGATTTGCAGCTTTAGTCCATGTTCGTGAGAAGTAGGTGTACAGGAGAGTACAGTGCCGAATTTGACAAAGTCTCAAAATGAAAGTCGACCCCCTCAAGCTATTCTCGAATTTTAGTGAATAGACCCATTTGTGTGCACCTTTTCTAAATATGGCTAAGTGGCAGAACAATTCTTTGGGGCCCTGGGCACAGAACTGTTCATGGTTCTAAACCAGCTTAATCCCAGGGCAGTGAGAGATTACAAATAAAGTACCTTAATAAGCACCCTTTGCGCCAAACTCTCCAAGCTCTAACATAGGCATAGGAATAGGCATGCTAGTTACAATCTTGAGTCAGATCTTGCAGATCAGCTGACCCAAAGTTAATGGAGATCTGCCACAATATGTCTGCCCCCTTATAAGACTGTATGGAGTAAATAGGGTTCAATATGCTATTTTATTTGTATTCTTTCATTAAAAGATTTCTATTTAAAACATCTATACTTGATGCAATCTTTCAATTAAACATAAATTACAGTTTTGTCAACAGTTGTAAATGCATTAAGTTTGCTTATCATGCCAATTCAGTGCACAAAGTTGGTATATCATGGCAATGCAGTAAATACATAAACTTGGTATATCATGCCGATGCAGTAAATATATAAACTTGACATATCGCACCAATTCATTAAATACATAAACTTGGTATACCATGCCAGTAAATATATAAGCTTGGCATATCATGCCAATTCAGTAAATACATGAGCTTGGTATATCATGCCAGTAAATACATAAACTTGGTACATCATGCCAATGTAGTAAATAAATAAACTTAGTATATCATGCCAATTCAGTAAATACATAGACTTGGTATATCATGCCAATTTAGTAAATACATAAACTTAGTATATCATACCAGTGCAGGAAATGCATAAGCTTGGTATATCAAGCCAGTCAATGCATTAAATTAGTATATCATGCCAATGCAGAAAATACATAAACTTAGTATATCATGCCAATACAGTAAATACATAGGCTTGGTATTTCAAGCCAGTCAATGCATGAACTTAGTATATCATGCCAATGCAATAAATACATAAGCTTGGTGTATCGTGGCAATGCAGTAAATACATAAGCTTGGTATATCAAGCCAGTCAATGCGTGAACTTAGTATATCATGCCAATGCAGTAAATACATAAACTTAGTATATCATGCCAATACAGCAAATAAGTAGGCTTGGTATTTCAAGCCAGTCAATACATAAACTTGGTATATCATGCTAATGACAGTCTGTGATCCCACAGGGGCATATTTATTTGTATTTAATGAGGGGCCAGGGACATTTTGCCAGCACCTGACCCCTGGGGTCCACTATTTTAAATATTGGGTTAGCAGGACAGCCCTGAGGGAAAGGGGTGCATTTCTTTTTAATATGAGTCCATTATGTGGGGCCAGTAGGCCTTTTTTTTAATATGCGAAAATTGATGTTTTGTGCCAAAATCGGCTTTATTGAGTAGACAAATTTTGGATAAATCCTAAATTTGGCTGCTTTGACCGATCTGGCCCATTTTTGGGCCATATTGATTTATATTGAGTAGACCCTTATTTCTTCTGGTTCAGTTTGTCACTGATATCTTGGGTTAGGCTTATCTAAAGGCTGTGAAACAGAACATATATGGGCCATCACTTCCAACATTGGAAATCTTATATTGAATCTTTTTTCAAAATGTATAACATCTCATGAACAATTAAGTACACCTTTAACGACATATATAATAAAAATAATTTAAACAAGCAAGAGATAATTTTGTGAGAAAATCAAACTGTGTATGTTGGAACAACCCAGCATTCCTACCAGTCATGTGTACAGTTTGAGTGTTTGTTATGATTTCACATCCTGGCATTGTGTCCATGATGTGGATCACCTGGGATGATGCCCCCTCCTGTGCAAAGACAGGTAGTTATTTTAGGGTAGCACATAAATAGTACTAGATTTAGCCTTTGCAGGGGTTCTATGGAAGACCAGTATGATATCATTGTAATAAATAAATATGAAAATCAATTTTGAATATTGCTATAGATTCACATCAGTTGAATTATTACACACTATAAAAATACTTCCTTCTTAGCTGTCCTAAACTGGTAAGAGTAAATACAAACAAACCATGTCTACGTCTTACATTTGCCAAAGACCAAAATGCATGATACCGACATGCTGCATTTACAATTGCCAAAAACGACTCTCTTCTTGTTTACATGGTGAATGTACAGAATAAAAAAAATGTTAAAAACCCCCCTCTAATAGAAAAATATGTTTTACATGTATCTGTGGTGTCTCATGTTTCTGAAATCACCTTGTGTATATGAAAATTACATATTATCTATTGCAAGCACTTCCTTTGCAAAATAAGTCACAGAGACACATTTAAAAAACATCTTTATTTGCTTGCAATTCAACACAATGTTCCAACCATTTTGCTATTTTTTTAAATTCTAAGTTCAACATATAAACTTTGTTTAGTTTGCCGAGTCCCTTTAATAGGTTCCCCTTAGACAGAATAGCAAAGCACAAGAGCCTCCTGGCTAGATAAAGACTCAATAATAATAAAATGCTTATATCACCCAAGTCCTGTTGTCCACCTGATCTCGGTTTCTAACATCATGATTCAACTAGTTCACACTGCTCCATCTGAGCTGTGGCAACAAAAGCAAATGCCAAACCGTTTCTCTTAATTCAGTAACTTTATGTTCACAAAACCTAAATATATCCATCCGTATGAACATAATATACAGAACTGTATAACCCGCCATACCTGTAGTTTCATCTCCCAAAGAAACATTCATAAATGAGTCATCCTCAGCTTCATTCGTGCATGGGTCCATTGCTGTGAACTATTGCCCTGTTGTGTCTTATTACACAGCCTTTCGTTTTACAGTCTTCACGTGACACTACATTGAATCATTAATAATTTGCCAACAAACAAAGGCTACCTGATTATTCCTACAGGGTGAGCTCCTTCCCATGCAATTTGATCTTAAAATAGCAGTTCAAAGTTCAAGACAAATGATTTCTTCTGGCTGTGTTCTGTGCAAATGCAGGTCACTGTATTGCTTAATTATTATCATAATTTAATAAACTCAGTCTTCATAATTATTAGAAAGGGACTTAGTAACCTAAATAGCATTTTCAGTGGGAATACAAAGTATAATACATTAGGAGACAAGATCACATTTAAAATACAATTTTCTCCAAACCTGTGCATTTGCTTGCCTTTCTACTAACATCATGCATAGATTCTATTTTATGTTCTACATTCACAGGAAAAGCAATGCTTAGATGATGGAGTCCTTTAGGGCAGTTTTTCTCAACTGGTGGGTTCTGACGCAAAAGTGGGCCACGAGATGGTGTGAAGTGGGTCACGAACATGTGCTTCGTCTTTTGGTTGGGGTCGGAATGATGACGTAGCGCTGCATGCAATGGCCTTATTTCAGTAGTGCCGCTGGTATCTTTCAGTAACCACGCTAGGTTTAGGAATCAGTAGATACAATTTCAAAATTTGTCAGAAATGGGTTAAGTGAAGTTTTGGTAGATCTATGGCAGTGAGTATTTAATTTACCTATCTTCATGAGATGGGGCTTCTCTGCTCTGGTCCAGCTGAAGAAATAATGTAGGAACAGAATTGACATTGAACACGTCCTCAGAGTTGCATTGTCTACCATCACACCAGATTTTGAGATGCTTATCAGTAGAAAAAAACATCCCTAACTTTCCCTTTAGTTCTAATTAGTCTCATGTGTCTCAATGGCCTTTTTTTATTGTTTTTTTAGCTCATTAGCACTTGCAATGTGATTACTACACTATTTATTATGAGAAGTAGCCCTGTTGTTTTACTTATTTTTGTTTCATATTTTGAACATTGTGTATAAACATTGTGCAATACTGTGAACATTTTTGGAAATTAAATTATGCTTGGGTTGTTACTTAATCACCAAGGACAAATGTGGGTCCTGAGGTTAGACAGGTTGAGAACCACTGCTACATGGTCTACACAATATAGCCCAATTTGATCCGAATTGGATTAGGATCAGGCATTATAGAAGAACTGAAAATATCCCAGAAATACCGCTACACAATATACATAGTGTATACACAATACACAGGGAATTGGCTTAGAATCTGCTATTTGGGCCATTCAGTAACTGGGTCATTGGAGGCCTTTGGATCGGGACATTTTAGCCAGTAATCCCATAGGTTTTTGGCTACACAATATGGGACTATGCTTTTTTTCTCTCTTGAGACTTGAGACTAGAATATGTCGTTTAAACACAAGAAGATCATTTTTTTTGGTATTTTCTTGCACACCCTCACTATTTTTATTAAAGAGGAGACTGATACAAGAGGTAGAGGACCCTTCTTGCAAGCTTACAATCTACAGGGAGTGTGGGACATGAGACATTCAAGGGAGTAACAAGGTCAAGGGATGGCTGGAGCTAGGTAGGATTGGCCAGAGATTACAACTGCATGAGTTTTAAGCTTCCTATTCCTAACATTGTTTGAGGCCATGAGTGCTAGGTGGGATAAAATAGAGGTTTAGATAGGTAAACTACCCAGGGAAATATTAGGCTGAAACTTTGGTCTTAGCCTCCCCTTGGCACCAGATCAATTTCGTGTCCTTCACTAACTGTTCTTAAATGTAAGTCTGATAACGGCTAATAGAAGAATTTTAAAATTATGAGCCAGAAAACAAGTCAAGAGATTTACTAACACATAAGGGCTACAATGGATGTCTAAATTCATGTAATTCCGGAAAGAATGTCTTGTTCGTATGTAAACAGTTCTACAAAATCACTCCTCAGGTCCAGGAAAATAAAAATATCCAAACGGGGCTATAGTCACTGTTCCCCTGCTAGCAATTCCCCAACATAGCGGACAAGACCGGTCGTGTTAGGTAAAACAAAAAGAACTGTTTATTAATTCAAAACACAGGACATATATACAGTAACACATATTGATAACAAAGATTAAACAAAGGAACTATAACAGGATTAAAGTTTAACATAGAAAAGTAAATGAAAACAGGACATAGGGGATTACAAGTTCTCACATAAACAAAGGATAATTGAATTTGGTGCCAGAATACCTGGCAACCAATCAGATTCACTGTAGAATACATTCCCAGGGAAAATGTTACAAGTGACAAAACTCTTTTAACAGTGCACTATACATTTTAAACACCAGTTAACACAGGGGGAAACACACATAACTCAGCCAGAACATGGGCACTGACGAACGGCAAAACATGGTTGGTTGCAGGGGCTACCGTGACATTTCTGCCCCTTTCGAGGAGAGCCAACTCAGGGTTGTCCCCACAGATAAGCCTGAAGGTGGCAAAGAAAACATCGGGTGGAGATATACTCACACGTCCTCTTGACGGGACAAGACATCCGTATTTTTATTGTCCTTCCACGGACGGTATTGAACCATAAAGTTAAGGAGTTGAAGAGATAGACTCCTCCGCAATATTATGCCATTGTCCCTGGACACTCGGTTTAGCCAGACCATGGGATTGTGGTCTGTTAGGACTGTGAACTTCCGGCCATACAAATAAGGTTGGAACCGCTTAAGTGCCCACACAAAAGCCAGGCACTCTTTCTCAATAGCGGCATAGCCCACCTCCCATTCCAGTAGCTTGTGGCTTTGGCATGCTAATGGGTGCTCCTCTACTTGGCTGTTGACCTGGCTCAACACAGCTCCGACCCCAAACATGAAAGCATCTGTATGGACCAAGAAGCGTTGATAAAAATTATGTGTGGCCAAGAATGGAGCATTTCCCGGGGCTGTTTTTAAGGCTTCGAAGGCAGCACCACATTCTGGGGACCACAGGACTGTCCGGGGCAGGATTTTCTTGGTAAGGTCAGTCAGGGATTTGGCCAGGGAACTGTAATTGGGTACAAATTTTCCATAGTACCCTGCGGTACCTAAGAAAGCTAAGACCTGCTTCTTATTGAGCCAGACAGGCCAGTTGACTATAGCCTCAAATTTAGCCAGCTCAGGACGCTGTCTCCCGCTTCCCACCCGGTGTCCCAAGTACTGGACCTTGGCCATACCTATATGGCATTTTTCGGGGTGGATAGTCATCTCTGCTGCTTGTATCCTACCCAGTACCATATCCAGATGCTGGAGGTGCTCTCCCCAAGAGTCACTGAAAATCACTATATCGTCGAGGTAGGCGCAGGTATAGCCCTGCAGCCCCTCGAGTAGCTGATCTACCACCCTCTGAAACATGGCTGGGGCATTCTTCAACCCAAATGGCATGACCCGAAATTGGTACAATTTAAAATAATAAAAATAAAATGAAAGTAATCCAATCACCAATATTGTGTGTATAAAGTACCATATGGAGAGGGTTAAATACACTCCCAGTTAATGTATAGGTGCTAGTACTGCAACAAAGAACCCTGCTTAAAAAAGAGGGTCTGTAAGAGAATGGAAAAAAAACAGAACTTAAATATAGACATTCTAATGATTCAAATGTGCAAAAAATAACTTAACCCCTTAGTGACAAGACCTTTTGACCTTGTCTTTCCCTTGGTGACAAGGGTTGTTTTGAGATTTCTGGGGTGTTTGTGTTTAGCTGTAATTTTCTTCTTTCTCACATACTGTACCCACACATATTATATGTTGTTTTTGTCATCATAAGAAGGGCTTTCATTAGATACTATTATGTTCATCATAAAAAAAAAACGAACGACCTTCAGCTTACAGACTTTCGGCTTATTGAAAACATGTAGTACTATTGCCTTTCTATGAACAGAACGAGAGCCCCATTCATAAGAATTTCTTATGAATGGGGCTCTCGTTCGGTTTATAGAAAGCCAATAGTATTACACGTATTCTATAAAACGAACGAATAAAACGAAACGAAACAAAAATAATGACCGAATTTCGTCTGAAACGAATGCAGTAATGAACGAAATTCATTTTATACGAAATAAATAACATTTTCGTCCGAATGGACGAAAACGAAACGAAAATGTTCGTTTTGCACATGTCTAATCTACACTATGGTGTATCTCCTTGTCTCTATGTTTCTTTTTTCCATGTGCTGAATTCCATACAAGTTGATAAATATTAAGATAAGTTATTTTATATATATATTTGCACACCCTCAAGTATTGCTTTTCACCAGATACTTAATTTTGGTTTGTGTATAAGGTGGGTGAATCACGCAAGTGGTAGCTTCACCTTCTATGTTATTAGAGCGCCACAATTCACTATTGTTTAACGGTGACTATTGATATATGTGCACACACATCTTGGTAAATGGGTGCACCTTCCCCTTCATTGTGGTTACACACTTTGTCTGTGCTGCACATATTTTGCATTATGACACTTTATTCAGCTTTTGAACAAATATTGTAATGATGGATATTTGTCATATCATAAATATTTTTATGGATTATATGTAGACATGTCCATATGAAAAACGCACTTTAAAATCTTTTGTAGTTTACTACACAGGACTTTAAAGCACAAACTGGGTAGCTGAACATCTATGGTTTTCATGGCGAAAATGTCCCGATCCGAATTTTTCCGAATGACACAAAAAAGGAGGAAGTGTGAGGATCTTGTGATCGAAAAGATAGTGTATACTAGCCGGACCCCAAACACATCTGCCACAAATGTGTAAAGGATTAAAAAAGAATAAATAAATGGGGTGCCACGCTTGTAAGGATTATACTATTTATGGTCTTCTCATATTACCTCCAATGTTGCTTTAATAGTTGGTTCACAGGGAAAGACAAACAAAAAAAAGAAAAACATAGCGTAATACTGTGATAGGATTCCCAAATAACAGCCCCCTATTGAAGCAACTCACTTCTGACTGAGCAGATACACTGTTCAATATATGTAGCACGTGGAGCCCCATTGGGGAAAAGATCAAACAGCTGGAATCTGGATACAGTATTCCTCAAAAGGAAGTACCAGAGGAGGAAAGAAATAAATAACCAATTTTAATACAATGAATCAACAAATCTGCCTTTCATATAAAAAAATTGTATGATGCTCCTATGGAAAGCACTGAATAGCAGGTTTTCGCCAGACAGTTCATCTATACAGTGATTGCATCAGAGAACTCCAGGTGTATATAGTCCCAGCTTGAATTTGGATGACTTTCTGTAATCGATTTCCGTGATGGGCGTAGGACTTCAACGCGTTTCGCCCATTGGCTTTGTCTGGTGCAAGGTTTACTCCTTCTCTAGTAGCATTGAACTTAACAATGAACCCTTTCAGTGCTTATACATAACATTAAGAACTAGACATGTGCAAAACTAAAATTTTCGTTTCGTTTTCGTCCATTCGGACGAAAATTTTATTTATTTCGTCTAAAACGAATTTCGTTCATTACTGCATTCGTTTCAGAAGAAATTCGTTCATTCGGTTTATAGGCTGTGGGCATTTAACTATACGGAGACAGAGTCTCTATTCATAAAATTATGAATGGAGACTTTGTCTCCGTGTAGAAAAATGCCGACAGCCTATAAACCGAACGTTCGGTTTATAGGCTGTCGGCTTATGGAATACATGTATTCCTATTGCTATTCTATAAACCGAACGTTAATTTTATGAATGCAGACTCTGTCTCCGTATAGTTAAATGCTATTGTATTCTATAAACCGACTCTATTTCGGCTTATAGAATGTAATAGTACTACGAATGGACAAATGAACGAATGATTTTCGTTTATTAACCATTCGTTCATTCGGCTTTCGTTAGCTTAGCATTTTCGTTCTTCGTTTTTTGGACGAATGGACGAAAATGCTATTTTCGGACGAAAATGCATTCGTCTGAAAACGAATGCACATGTCTATTAAGAACCATTCTTGGGAATCTCTCAATAAACAAACGGGCATATTCTATAAAAGTGGGCAAAAATGTCTAGACAAGTAAAAAAGATAAAAAATTATTACAAATTCCCCAAAAGGGTTGAACTTAATGCCACATCATTATATTTATCGCTTCTATGAACAGATATCAGAGCAAAATATATTCTGCTATTGCAACTAATAGTCATGTAATGTTATTTCATTGAAATAGAGATAAATATAAATATATATTTATTTAAAAGAAAAAATAATACAATGATTCGTTTTCAGAATGACACGAACAGACGATTCAGATATTGAGTAGCGTGAATTCTTTGATTTCTGAAATTTGGCTACGTTGCCCAATCTGAATGCATTTCGGGTTAAATCGGTCTATATTGAATCAATCCTATAATCAATGACTTTCTATAAAGCTTAATGTGTTTTCCTATTGTTCAGACATCAAATTATGTATGTGGGTGCATTTACCAAGCTTTTAGAGCCATATCTTTAAAACACAAAACTTTATACAAATATATTGGTCAGGAAAATTATAGGTGGCGTTTAAAACAACAACCATTGTATACTTTTTGAGAATGCTTTGTTTTGAATATGTAGGAAAACATTCCTTCCAGTGAGAGATACCATGAAGAGCAAGACATATACAAGCTTTTGTAAAGAGAAGACATATACAAGCTTTTGTAAAGAGAAGACATATATAAGCTTTTGTAAATAGCCAAGACATTTGTCATTGGAATAATAGCATCTCACAATGGCATCAGAATATATAGTTAAGTATAGCCAGTACAGACCAATGGATAGCAATTTTCTTTTTCAATCAAAATTGTATTATTTTTTCAATGAAATAAAAGCATAACAATGAATGAAAGAAAGACAAGTAACAGGTGCAGAATAAAAAAAAAAGACATGCAAATGGTCAGGAAAACACATAACTTTTATACTATATTTCTTCTAGGTTTATCATGGTATGTTGTACCCAAGTATAACTAACATACACATTTATTGTACACATTTATTGTATAATTATTAGAGTTGAGCGGACACCTGGATGTTCGGGTTCGGCCGAACTTCGGAAAAAAGTCCGGGTTCGGGGTCGAACTTGACCCCCATTGAAGTCAACGGGGACCTGAACTTTTGGCCACTAAAATGCCTCTAAAAAATTCCTGGAAAGGGCTAGAGGGCTGCAAAATGAAGTAAAATGTGGGTGAGTGTCCCCATTCATACGAATAGGTTAATTGACCTATTCGTATGAATGGGGACTCTATTTCGGTTTATAGAATAGCAATAGCATTACATGTATTCCATAAACCGAAAGTCTATAAACCGAAAGACATTCGGTTTATAGACTTTCGTTTTATAGAATACATGTAATGCTATTGCTATTCTATAAAAAGAAAGTCTATAAACAGAATGTCTTTTGGTTTATAGACTTTTGGCTTATGGAATACATGTAATGCTATTGGCTTTCTATAAACCGAACTAGAATCCCCATTCATAAGAAATTCTTACCGAATACAGTGCGGTTCGGGTTCGCTCAACACTAATAATTTTACCTTTTTCTCCTCTTTCTTTAAGCACGAGTTTGCAAAATGCATCAAGCAGCCTGCCAGCTTTTGCCATTTGTAAAATGAGCTCTTTATGCATTAAAGTATTCAGCAGTAGGATAAGATAAGTCTCTTTTATTTTGTTGGTACACAAAGTGCATTTTCCTTCAATAAATCAATCATTTTTGCTGGTATCTGTCGTTATCGCTATTTGTGTACCTATGTGTACCTATGTGCGCTACCTGGAGGTTTGGAATCCAGTGGTCTTGTGGTTTTCCTTTCTGTTAAGCTAAATTCATATGCCAACCTTCCGGGGGGGGGGGGGGGGGGGGGGGGGTTATATAAAAACCCTGGCGCTATTAAATGTTCACAAAATAAAAAGTGCAGTTTCTGAGGTCAAAAGTATAACAATGATTTCACCTTTTTTATACATCTAAACTTTTTTTGTGTGCAGGTGCATAGTGTGCCAAGTACATATCCAATGCATATGCTGCTATATATGACCCCCTATTTTCTTGTCTAATTCTATGGACACAGTTTCTCCTGTGCAAGACATACTTTGTATGGGTCAAAATATTTCAGCCAGTAAATTGTTACAGTGATGAGATATGGGTGTTTTTACAATGTATTTCTTTCCCTTTCTGGCAGAGAAGCTGTTAAATCTCAAAGCACATTGGAGTGAAGTGTTTGAGGAACAAAGTAATCAGACGCTCTTTGCTGTTAGCAAGATTTTCAGAGTCTCTAAAGACAGAGTTCACACCACTCCTGGTTCAAGCTGCATAATCTAGCATCACAAAGCTGAACAGGAACAGCAGCTGGCCTGCAGCACACTCCTTCAAGCCCAAATGCTCCCCCTAGAGAGGAAATCCTGGGATGAAGTCCAAATTTGTATAGCTAACCCCTAGACATGCATTCACTCCTTGAAGATATGAATCCAACAACATGTTTCATTTCAAGGCGCAAACTGATCACTACAACTGTTATCACTTACACAGTTTTAGAAAGAAAATATAGGCACAGCGCTAATAAAATAAAAAATAGTAATAATATAAAAATAATTTAAACCGAGGAAATCAAACTCCGAAAACACAATATAAATGCTATACTAACCCATAAACTGGAATAAAAGTATGTAGACCGGAGAAGGCACTACCGCCCACCAGCTGAGGAAGAAGTCGAAACGCGTCCTGTGGGGTGTAGTTGTTTTTAGTGCAAACAATACCCAATTGTTCTACATACCTCGCCAGGTGAACAAACCCAGTGGGTAAGGGATTTTGTACATTTTTTGTGTTTTATTTTACTCTGTATATCTGTGGTCCCAATTTCTGACCCCTTTTTTTCTCATAGTATGCTATCTGTGTATTTTATTAAGTTATATGCTTAACATCCATGCATGGGCGTCCGCAGGGGTGGGCAAGGGGGGGGCAATTCCCCTTTTTAAATTTTTTTTTTTTTATTATTATTATGTTTACTCAGTGTGTAGCCTCTAGTTGTCCCTAGGGGACTGCACACCAGTTGCTGGGGTAGGAGGTGGCACCCAAAGCTGTTGCTCTCTGCAACTCTGCTTGCTGTAATACTGGTCTCCCATCCACATTGGTGCAGGTCTCTGCAGCTGTCAGTCATGCTGCATGGAGAGCCAATTACAGGGGTGCCCGGGGGTATGAAGTTATAGCCCGCCCCTCAGCCCTCCATGTGGCAGCATGACTGACAGAAGAGAGCCTGCAGTTCAACATCATGGAGGAAACAGGGGAAGATACTCAGAGACCATAGCTGAGCCTCTGTAACAGGTAGGAAGAGCTTATAATAGCTTTAAAAAACAAAACAGCCAAGGTACATGGTAGAGTGGGGTAAATCCAGGGAGGTCCCTCCCATTTCCCTGAGGTCTCCATGTGTCCAGTCTGAGCAGCTCCTCTGACCAGGCTCTGCTCACATCAACATGGTGACAAGTGGATGGGGCAGAAAAGATAATGGCGGATAAAATGATGTGATAGATGGAGGCAGATTGCAAACAAAATGGGATGACATGGGGCAGAAAAGATAATAGAGGATGAAAAGAGGTGATTGATTGGAGCAGAATACAGACAAAATTGTGACATGGGGCAGAAAATATAAAATGTAGCCGAAAAGAGGTCACTGACATGGAGGAATAAAACACATAAAATGATGGGGAAAGAAATGGCAAACATGGAGGAATAAAACATATAAAAAAGGGGGAAAGAGATAAAGAAATGTCATGGATTTAGGAATTTGGGTGTTTAGGGAATCTGTTGCTTTGTGTTTATATTGTGTGCTATAGTGTTGTATCTGGTGCTGTGGAGTTATATTGTGTGCTTTAGTGTTGTGTCTGGTGCTGTTGGGTTACATTGTGTGCTATAGTGTTTTATCTGGTGCTGAGAGGTTATATTGTGTGCTATAGTGTTGTGTCTGGTGCTGTTGGGTTATATTGTGTGCTATAGTGTATCTGGTGCTGTGAGGTTATATTGTGTATAGTATACTTGTCCCCTGTAATTGGACTATCCCTTTCCACATTTGCCAACATCCCAGGAGCCATATGACATTGTGGGGGTCATGTACTAAACATGTGCAGTGGGGAAAAAAAGTAGGTAAAACATGAGTAAGAAGCAATTTGCGACTATTTGTAACATTTTGCTCTTGTTTTCCCTGATTTGCGCCTCTTCAGGTTTATTTTTATTTAGCATGCATTATTCCGGTTGTAATTGCGATTAGATTTGCACATGCTAAAGAGTTTTACCAATATTTTGTAAAAAATAATTCTTATTTGATTGTGAAAATTACACCAGCTATTAGCAAATGCTTTCAAAAGAGGTAGAATTGTTTTTCGCAAACTTGCCTGTTTTTATTCGCAATTATGCCTGTTTTTATTCGCAGTTGGCTCATATGTACTATTGGAGTGTTAAATGTTTAGTACATTGCAATAGAAGCAAACAGAAAAAATAGTTTTGCACATAAAATATATTTGTGTTTTATTTGTCACATGACATTGGTTGTCCCCAAAAAATTGGGTACCAGTCTTCCTAGTATGTGTACAAGCATATATTGGCTGCCTGGAGCACATTGAAGACATTCATAGACACATTCCATGCCCCAACACCCAAAAAAAGTCTGTCTTGTCAAGTCTGAAATCTGCTGGCAACTATTCCTTCCTTATTCTGATTGATATGTCACATATCTATCACCTGCTCACCTTTCCTTATTGTGATCAGTGTGGTAAAAGGCAAGCCCAGCTTATGACCTTGTGTATCCTCCAAACCTTTCAACTTTTTATGAACCATGTGATGTGTAGATAGATGGGTGTTATGTGCCATGAAATAAATCAGGAAACAGACAGGGATAAATGTATTCTTTTTTTTAATTTATTTTTTTGCAGCAATAAGCAGATGTGCAATTAAAATATTGCTGCAATTTTAATATCATTTTAAATATCTGGTTGATCCAGAGGAAGGCAAAGAAAACCCCAGAGAAACTTTTGGCCAATTTTGTCTCACATGGGGGAAAAAAATTCCTTCCTGACCCCAAATATGGCGATCGGTTTTGTCCCTGGATCATTTAGTTAGTGTATCGAACTGCATATTGCTGGACACAATACATTTACACAGAGAGGTTACAATCTTATAAGGATATAATACAGAGTAAAGAGGTTCCTGCCCTGCAGAGCTTCTTATCTGCACTAACCAACTCTGCAGAGCTTTACAGTCTAAGGTAAGTTATACAATACCAAAAAATCTATTCACACAAAGCTTACAATCTAATAAGGATAGAATACAGGGTAAGGAGGTCCCTGCCCTGCAGAGCGACTCACCTGCCCTAACCAGCTCTGCTGAGCTTACAGTCTAAGGTAAGTTATACAATACAAAAATATATTCTCACAAAGGTTACACTCTAATAAGGATATAATACAGAGTAAGGAGGTTCCTGCCCTGCAGAGCTTCTTATCTGCCCTAACCAACTCTGCAGAGCTTACAGTCTAGGTAAGTTATACAATACAAAAATATATTCTCACAAAGGTTACACTCTAATAAGGATATAATACAGAGTAAGGAGGTTCCTGCCCTGCAGAGCTTCTTATCTGCCCTAACCAACTCTGCAGAGCTTACAGTCTAGGTAAGTTATACAATAAAAAAATCTATCCCCACAAAGCTTACAATCTAATAAGGATATAATACAGATTAAGGAGGTTCCTGCCCTGCAGAGCTTCTTATCTGCCCTAACCAACTCTGCAGAGCTTACAGTCTAGGTAAGTTATACAATAAAAAAAATCTATCCCCACAAAGCTTACAATCGAATAAGGATAGAATACAGAGTAAGGAGGTCCCTGCCCTGCAGAGCTTCTCATCTGCCCTAACCAACTCTGCAGAGCTTACAATCTAAGGTAAGTTATACAATAAAAAAATCTATCCCCACAAAGCTTACAATCTAATAAGGATATAATACAGAGTAAGGAGGTCCCTGCCCTGCAGAGCGACTCACCTGCCCTAACCAACTCTGCAGAGCTTACAGTCTAAGGTAAGTTATACAATACAAAAATCTATCCCGATACAGAGAAAGGAAACCCCTACCCTAACCGGCTCTGCTGAGCTTACAATCTAATGTGAAGCATAATGTTCCAGGTGTCAGACCTCGCGGCAGCATGTATTAAACTGGAGCGCTCTGTCAGGGAGTCTCACACCTTCACAGGTTAACAGGATCTGCTACTGCACCAACTGCTGAAAGCTGAGCTGGGTTTGAAAGTAATGCGGCTCTGCTATTGTGATGTCACGCACTGTCATAATTCTATTTTGATGTCATGCTATATATATTTGTCACTAATGTACATTTACAGTTCAAAATATTACTCCATATGGAAAAATATAGTTCACAGAGATATTTAATGCTGGGTTTTGAGGGTTTTAAAAGCACTTTTGTTTTTATACAGTTGCAATCATAATAGTCCATATTTTGGCCACCATTTCAGCCTGGCAGAAACTAGTGCATTGGACAGTCACGATCATGGCGGGATTCAGGACAGCGATCTTGTATTTCTGATCACACTCTCCAGGGTCTGGAACACTGGTACTGTGCATGTACAGCATTGTGCACATGCACAGCACCCCTGTTAGCTTGAGTAACAGCTAGGGTTGCCACCCAGACGGTATTTTACCGGCAGGCCAGTAAAAAAAATACTTGATGCCAATGTTAAGTCTATGGGGGCACCAGTAAGGCCGGTATTGTTTTTGTAGAAAAGGTGGCAGCATCACCGCACGTGCATGGTACCAATGACAGGCCCCCGACCTTCCCAGGTTGGGAGGGGGTCAGATTGGCACGTATAGGGGTCAGATTTGGAAAAAGTGTCAGATTGGTACATTTGGGGTTCAGATTGGCAAGTCTAGGGAGTCAGTTTGGGAAGAAGGGGTCATATGAGTGAGAGTGCAGGGAGAGAGATGGCTTGGCAGAGTGAGAGTGCAGGGAGAGAGATCATGGGCGTCCGCATCTGTTGCCGTATGCTTATATTGTGTGCTATAGTGTTGTATCTGGTGCTGAGAGGTTATATTGTGTGCTGTAGTGTTGTGTCTGGTGCTGTTGGGTTATATTGTGTGCTATAGTGTTGTGTCTGGTGCTGTTGGGTTATATTATGTGCTATAGTGTTGTGTCTGGTACTGTTGGGTTATATTGTGTGCTATAGTGTTGTGTCTTGTGCTGTTGGGTTATATTGTGTGCTATAGTGTTGAATCTGGTGCTGTGGGGTTATATAGTGTGCTATAGTGCTGTATTTGTTGCTGTGGGGTTATATTGTGTGCTATAGTGTTGTATCTGTTGCCGTATGCTTATATTGTGTGAAATAGTGTTGTATCTGGTGCCGAGAGGTTATATTGTGTGCTGTAGTGTTGTGTCTGTTGCTGTTGGGTTATATTATGTGCTATAGTGTTGTATCTGTTGCCGTATGCTTATATTGTGTGAAATAGTGTTGTATCTGGTGCCGAGAGGTTATATTGTGTGCTGTAGTGTTGTGTCTGGTGCTGTTGGGTTATATTATGTGCTATAGTGTTGTGTCTGGTGCTGTTGGGTTATATTGTGTGCTATAGTGTTGTGTCTGGTGCTGTTGGGTTATATTGTGTGCTATAGTGTTGTGTCTTGTGCTGTTGGGTTATATTGTGTGCTATAGTGTTGTATCTGGTGCTGTTGGGTTATGTTGTGTGCTATAGTGTTGTATCTGGTGCTTTGGGGTTATATCTTTGCTATGTTGTTCTATCTGTTGCTGTGGAGTTTCAGCTAGAGCTCTGGATATTTATCTGGTGCTGTGGTTTATATCTTGTGTCATGGGTTTTTAGCTGGTACCGTGGGTTAATATCTGGTGTTGTGGGTCTATATCTGGCACAGTGGATCTATATTTGGTGCAGTGAGGCTATATCTAGTGTGGTTGGTTTATATCTGGTGCTGTTTATCTGTATCTGGTGCAAGGTTTATCAACCCTTTGCATGCCTTCACTGATAATGACAAAGCTCCTCCACTTCATGATAACTTGTCAAAAAGAGGCGCGGCGCAGAAAGGATGACGGTAAAATTATGCCCCCCCTGAAAAAATTTCTGCGGATGCCCATGCATCCATGTGACCACCTACCTACACGTCCAGTGAGCTTGGTTGCTTGTGTTTTTGTTATTTACTTTTATATTTTCTCTGTAATAAATTGTATACTTTATATATATCTGTCTCCAGATTGTGTGTTATTACTCCCCCCCCCCTTCTTTTCATATATATATAGCGCTGTCTCACTTTGTAATTAATACACAGTTATCTCACTGAATAAAGAACATATATCTCAACAATACAGCATACCTCAATAGTGATTGGCTGGGTCTGGTAACTAATGCGAGCCAATCAGAATTAAGTCATATATTTGATTTACATAGGGATATATACATATAGCTAAACATCAAACTATTTCAATCAGGCAATATACTATATATAGAATATACGGGATGCTGTTTATGCATATCTGCAGCTTCATTGCATGCCTTATGGATATAACCCCCGACCTAACCCAACTGATACTAAAAATACTTTAACTGCTAAGATTTTTTTAACAGAGAAACCTACGGGAATGATAATTATTTGTGCCTCCGCCCAAAAACAGTTCTAACAAACATTCATATACAACTAAAATGTTCTTCTTAAGCCCTGGAAGCTGAGGTAGTTAGTTTGCTGTATCCTAATAGGCTGAGGTTTGCATTCATCCTAGCAGTGCCAACTGTATTTTGCTTTGGTCTGACTCGTTTGTGTCTTAATTAGTATGATACCTCTCGTCAGTTGAAAACCATGGAGGAGCTATTGTGATTTCTTTTCTGCATACACATACTAATGAAATGTGACCAGATGTGGTGTAAATGTTATGTGTAATGGTAGCCATTATTTATACAGCAAGGATTTTCCACTGACTTTGTAGCACTTGAGGATCCAGGGAAGGCCCTGAACAATGTATAATGGAGTCAGGGAAGCAGATCTCACAGATCTACACTTTGTTTAGAAAAAAGTTACACAAAAATCAAATGAGATGCTAAACAATTGTCACCACGAACACAGTAAACACACAAATCGGGGTTAGATCCTTCTCAAGATCTGATTCGCTACAATCACTAAAACACATAGTTCTTATAAACCATAACAATCTCATTTAATAGATCATAAGACATGTTCATATCATTTACCTCTACAATCACACCCATTAGAGCATAGTGTATGGAGAATCTGTAATGTAAGGCAGCATATCCGAGCAGGGTTACAAGACATGGCCCATGGAGAAACTACATTCCTATGCACACTGTTATATCATTTGTCATGTGTTAAAAAGTCTTTGCTGCTTGTAAATCTGCAATGAAAAGGCTTTAAGCTTTAACAGGACCTTGGGCCTCTAATTTCAGCACCTACCTGCACAAAATAAAGCAGGCACTCCTGACGGAATCCATTTTAATGATCACTAGTGCGTGATATGCATGTCATTCTAACTCCCACGACACCGCCAATAAAGATGTCAATGTGTCAATCATTACAATAACGCCATATGGCACAGAGAAACATCAATATAAACAACAATGGAACAGCACTGAGCCCCAACTCAATATTTTAACTCAAGACACGGAGGATGTCATACTGCTCTTTATATTGTGTAAGTTGATGCTATGTTTATTGACATACTAATTTTCAGTGATGGTTGGATGGAGCTGCAGCAAAGAACAGCTGCCACTATAGTGCAGCCATGCATACAAAACTTAACTAAGAAGGTACTACTTTGCCAGGAGAACTATTTGCTGAAGAATAACCCTAGAAGCATGATAAAAAAGAACTGCAGCTTTCTACAAAGCAGAATATGACCAGCACTTACAGAGCAAGCTCATGGTAAACATCCCACATCCCATATATCCGGTGTATCAGGTGTAGTCACTCTCTGTGTTGAACATCATCTGACATGCAGTCAAGAGTACTGAAACATATTGTCACTACCACTTACGGCCACTAGAGGCTTCTACATGTGATTGCAGCACTTTTGCTCTTTTATCACATGATACAGACATAGCTGAGACTTGCTGGTTTAGTGAGCTCACTTAGTTATTCTTCATTTGACTCTTTATATGTGAGTCACTTCCTGGACTCAGTACTAGGTTTGCCACCAATTCCATTTTTTTAGGCCACATACAACTTTTACAATTTGCTTTGCAGAAGTCATATGTTAACAGAAATGTCAGGACCCCTTACTGAAAAAAAATCTGCCCCCCTCATATCTACCTCGCACCCCAACCCTCCCAAAGTCATTTTATCCAGGTCTTTGTATATCATTCCAATGATTTATATACACCCAAGGACATGCCCCATCACCTGTATTGTAGATCCAGGATTTGCTGCTGCCCCAGTACTCGCATTGCATATCAATATATAATATTATGCCACTGATAATTTGTCCATTAATATAACTGATAATTTGACCATTAATAGGCACTGATAATTTGTTCATTAATATGCCACTGATAATTTGCTCATTAATATACCACTGATAATTTGACCATTAATAACCACTGATAATTTGGTCATTAATAGCCACTGATAATTTGCTCATTAATATGCCACTGATAATCTGCTCATTAATATGCCACTGATAATTTACTCATTAATATGTCTCTGATAATTTGCTCATTAATAAGCCACTGATAATTTGCTCATTAATATGCCACTGATAATTTGTCCATTAATATCCACTGATAATTTGCACATTAATATGCCACTGATAATTTTACCAATAATAGCCACTGATAATTTGCTTATAAATATGCCACTGATAATTCGTCCATTAATATGCCACTGATAATTTGACCACTGATAATTTGTTCTTTAATAGCCACTGATAATTTTCTCATTAATATGCCACTGATAATTTGACCATTAACAGCACCTGATAATTTGCTCATTAATGGCCACTGATAATTTGCTCATTTAATTGCCACTGATAATTCGCTCATTAATATGCCACTGATAATTTGTCCATTAATTTGCAACGGATAATTTGTCCATTAATTTGCCACGGATAATTTGTCCATTATTATGCCACAGCCAATTTGCCCAATAAACAAAAAAAAACCTCCTCCACCTTCCCCAGTAATTACCTGGATGCTGCTCGTCCCCGGCAGTCCCCTCCACAGTGTGACAGAAAGCCAGGTCCGCATCTGCCAGCTGCTGCTCAATGAGAGACAGTCACGCAGACAGCGTGGTCCCACGGGGCAGCTGCTTTGGGCCCCAAGTAATGAATGGGCCCTGGGCAGCTGCCCCACTTGCCGTTGCTTTATTTTTTAAAAGGGCCGGGGCCCGAGCATGCCCCCTGGACGTGCCGGGCCCATGACGGGTGTATTGCCCGTCACCCCCTGATGGTTAACCTGTTAAAAGATGGAATTTAATTAACTAGTGAAGGGGTGAAAACTACAGAAATAAATTGATTAGTTATATGATTTCCATCTGTTCACATATAACTTCTACATAGGGGTGTAGCAATAATGGTCGCAAGTAGGGTCATATGTGACCAGAAGGACATCAATTAACTAATCAACATGGTTCTGTAGGATCCACTACTTGATTAGTTAATTGATTTCCTTATGATCACATATGAAGTCTAGATACTGAAAAGCAGACTGCAAAACTTATTTGTGGCCACACAGATAGCAACACAGAGGGTATTAAGATCATGCACTCGCTCCCTGATGCATGCTGGATAATTTAAAAGCTGAAAGAGGAAAAATGTTTTGGGCCAAATATGGCATAGGCACACTGTTTGAGGACACAGATGGCACAGGCAAGCTGTCTGGGGGCAAAGTTGGCATTGCGGCTTAGGGCAAAGTTGACATTGCGGCGTATGTTGTTTGGTGAAGTCGGGAAGCCAAGATAAATTTACACACTTTTACTCTTTGGTTTTTAGTTATGCCCCGGCATGTTTAATTTGAATGGGGTTATAGGATGGCCAAGGTGGAAAACCCACGCAGTGCCTTGTTCTCTGTATCCTGATTTGCTATAAATATGCTGAACAAGCTAGTCTAGTCGAGATGCCTAGTAGACGCCTAAGATTATAACATTTTTGTCTATGAAGGCAAGTTGGTGATCCTTGGATTATTTGACACCTGTTATATATATATATATATTTTGTTTTGTTTGTGTGATACACATGTTCTACTAGCGGTGAATATTTGTGATAATGATAATAGAATGATGTATATAAAAGCTAACATGAAATTTAAATATCAACATTTTCCCATGTACTCTTAACAGATGCCCCTAGGAGCCCTATTGCTCCTATTCAAATTGCTTTCCCTCAGTGAATTGACTTGGGGATCTATAATTACTCTGGTTGCCTCTTATCTAAACTATTGTGAACGTTATCTTTATATCTTCCCATCAGTAAGTTAGTGTTCAATAACTAATAGCTGTTAATATGGAATAACTGATTGTGTTTTCACTTCTCCTTTGTATGTATTATAACTGATTTCCATGTTTAACATCTGTAAGCAGTAGAGCTTTAGTACATATGTCATTTTAATAGTTTACATACAATTGTTTTATTATATTGTTATATCCACTCATTCATTTTTGTCCATGCCTAAGCACCAGTTCAGGGAGCGAAACGCGTAAGGCAAAGCCTAGAAGTCTAGAAGAGGCTGCTCACTGATTTTTTATTTATCTATATGAGGTAATAAAGATTTTCATTTTTCTATTTACCTCTGATGTTGCAATCCTGATTTTGTCCTAGTGGATCCATATATGCAATTGTTTTTATTGTATCCTGTTACTTTGCCCTACAGTGGTGTGGAGTGGTGAAGCAGGCCACTTTGGTCACAGTTTGGAACTATTTTTCAGCTAGGGTTTTTTTTAAATGACAATATTTCTCTAACTCTATTTAACTGAACATGTGTGCTTATTTTCACCTACCTGCTCTTCTTGATTCTAAAGATGCCTCCTTTGTTTGATATTTTTCTTTAGAGTTGTCACGTCAGTATCGCATGATCAATCATTGCAAGTATGTAAAATATGATATTTATAAACCAGGCACCTTGTTATTGAAATGACAGCTGTCTGAGCATTTCTCTAGTAATGAACCCAACGCAAAGGAGCTGTGTCTGAAATGTTTTGTGAATGCTAATAAAGCTGTGATATTGCGAGTGCATCCCTGGCATGTTCAAAGCCTTTCTGACTGACACAGGATGACATTAACCCACTTGCAGAACAACAGCTTACCCAGACAGTGACAGGGCTGCATTAAACGTGTCATTCTGCTTCCTGACTGCTGTACTGGACCATCCGGGCCTGTCAGTCAATGGAGAAGGGTTACTTTTCCTTCGTGAACATAGGATATAAAACTTGGACAACATAAAATCCCTGCCTAAAAGCTCCATGTATAAAATTTCACATAACATTAACCAAAACCAATAGGTAACATAATATTTGTGTATACTACACACAAATAATTGATTGTGATCTGTGCAGTGGATTTAATGATAGGTATTATGTTTAATATAACATTTACCTTATTTGTATAACAAAGGTACAGCTGCTCAGGGCAATTTGAGTGAAAGAATATAATTGGAGTAATCATACACTGACATAGTCATCTAAAATGCTCTTACCACACAGGACGAAATGATTTCTAAACAATAAAAAAGGAAAATGGTTGTGGCCCACTCCAAGCTAAACAATTGTATCCAGGAATGTATTACACGTATGCACACATTGCAAGTATAGTTATCATTTGAAATATTTTGCTTTTTTTTATGAGGTCAGTAGAACCTGATAATTGTAAATTAAACATATTTAAATTAGAGATATTCAAAATATTATGAAATATATATATATATTTTATAATTACTCATGTTTAAAATGCATGAAACATAAGGTTAGTCGTTTTGAAGTCAGAGTGAACCTTTAACAACCCCAGAAGCAGCAGATAAGAGCGATCACTGTCACCTCATCGATGCTGTGCAGTGGAAGGCCTGGATACCTGCACTGGGAAGATTGTCTCCATTCATAGGATTCACTCATCTTTCCTCATTATGAACTAATAAACTCCTTAACATAAGTGCCATGTGACAAAGTGCAAACCTACACTAAGAGGGGGTATGTACTAAAAAATTTACATACTATGTACTAAACATTTAACACACGCATTAAACATGAGCAAATTGTGAATAAAAACGTACATAATTGCAATTCAAAACAGGCAATTTTGTGAATATTTTGTATACCTTTTTTTATTGGCATTGGCTAAAAGCTGGTCTAAATTTGACATGCACAATAAGAATCATTTTTCACAAAATAGTTGCAAAAGTCTTTAGCATGTACAAACATAATCGCAATATATTAACGCAACCCGGAAAAATGCACACTACATAAAAATAAATGGAAGAGGAAAAAAAGCACAAAATTTTACAAATATTAGAAAATTGCTCCTTACTCATATTTTACTTACTCCCCGCCCCCCCCCCCCCCCCCCACTGCACATTTACTACATGACCCCCATAGTCTGCTATTCAGTATTTTAGTGGCAGCCTGGTAGACAATTGGTTTAATTCAGTATTTTTTTTGATGAAAAGGTGTAAACCCTATGCGACACCTATGTTTTGTTTATTATTTATTTGATTATTGTTTTTGTTGTGCCTTTTTTGAGCTATTTCTCGTTACTCTATTTTTATCATATTTTTGTGGTTAGGACTATTTCTCCCCGATACTATATTTACTTGTTAAGAACCTTATATAACCACATTTTTTTCTTTTTTCTTTTGCTTTTACTATATATAATTTTTTTGCTAGACATATCTCTCTGTGTCTTTTTTGCTTTCCCTGTACGCATTTACCCCCCCCCCCTTTTTTTTTTTTGCTTTTTGGTCTACTCACCATTTGCTTTTCTTATATAACACTTTTTTTCCCCCCTTTTTTCTTCTATTTTTACTTTTTTGTATGGTTTTCTACTCTTCCATCCACAGCTTTAAGCATATACATATATTGATTTTTTTTATTTTGTTTCATTTGTGTCCTTTTTATGACATATATCTCCTACGCTTATCTAATTGTCGATACATTTACCTAATAAAAATACATTCAGACTTATTTACCAGTGTGCATGTCTGCTTCTTTCTGTATACTATGTATTCTCATATATATGCCCTATAGGAGAGAGCATATTAGCAGTACATATTTTGCACATGTACTTTTTCTCCCCAGACTCAATTCCAGCGATTTTGTTCTCAACCCTATATTTTTTGTCAACCCTATGTGAGGCAGAGGAGGCTATTCACTAAAAGATGACTTGCAGGTGTGATGAGGTGAGTTGATGATTTAATCTCACCAGTATAGCTATACATTGTGGAGGGACAGACCTGGCAAATTTGCTCAGTTGGGGAAACTCACCAGGGTTGTCACTGCACAATGTATAGATCAATTGGTTAGATAACATGTTTATCTCACCTAAATTCACATTTTAGTGATTAGCCTCCAGAGAGTTTACATTGAGTGATAGTTACATCATCAGAATATTGGGTGAAAGTAACATCCCAGGATATACTTGCACATTAGAGAATATCCCAATATACCTAGCCTGGTTAAACACTGTTATTATAATGTACAGTATATATACATTGTTTCCACCACTTCTTCTGGAATGCTACACCAGCGCTTGTAAAATTCACAAATAACAACAAAATCCCAGCTTTGATGTATACTGCCACCACAGAATACTTTTTTTTATTTTTCAGCAGTGATTTTCATTCCTTGGACAAGTCATTCCCAGTGTGTCTGTCACATCACAGAAATGTGTCACAATAGTTTTTTTTATCTATGCCTTGAGAATTGGTGCTTTCTCACCCTGGCAGTAAGATTTGGTATTCTAGCTGTATGTCACAACTTAAATAATGTTGGGGAACTCTGTCTCTTAGTTACATGAGCCGGTAGCACTAGATTAACCAGAGACGGTATGTACTCTCAGTGTCAGACCATAGACAGATATATATCCCATTGTGCTTTATTGTGCTTCTTTTGGAAAATATTAAACAGGGTCTAGAAAACCTTTTCTTATTTATTCACATGAAATCAACTTGGGATTCACAGCATCGGTTTTCACACAGTAGAGGTTTGGCTTCCCATGGACATAGTGTATGAGAAGCTAATAAATCAGGGGATGGAAGAGGAAATTAAATTTAACCATTGAGGGTTTTTGTAATCTCACTGCACCGAGTCCATGCTATTTATATTGGTATTTGTCCGTATCTGTCCTATAAGATACATGATGTACATCATTTAAGATGTTATTAAAGAGAATAGTCTATAGGGAACCCAATACTTTGAACATTAAAATGCGGACCTGCCTGATTCTTCATACATCTTTAGTTCAGTGAATGAATCTTTTGACATAGTTCATATGTGGTTGAGCTCTTATATGGCAATGCATTCTCTATGTTAAGCTCTGAACCATGGTGTGCTCCTCTCCATATGAAGAGAGCAGAAGTCAGCTAGACAGTTCCTATGGTTAACAGAAATCTGTGCTGTGTCATAGAAAAATGGCCCCATATGACGTATAAGCATAAAGGTGCCATGCCTGCCTATGCATGCTGTCAAGTTATTCTCTGTCCATTACCTAGTTCATTGCTCCTGATCACCAGAAGACCCATCCTCCACTTTCTTTCATTTATCTCTGATCCAGAGTTTAAATTGTTTACTGGTTGAATATTTAATAAAGCTGTGTCTGATGCCCTGCTTCCTGTCTGATACATATATTTCTTTTCTCTTGTCTTTGTTGAGTTTATTATCATAATGAGTAGTCATAGGGGAGGATTTCGGGACTATCGGATGTTTTTCTGAGTAATTACAGATATTACTCTGAAATTAAATCATGTTAGCCTTAGTTTTACCACTGTCCAATACCTCACCTTTCCAGCTGATCGTGAGATACATGGCACCTCCCATACATCAAGCTCCATTTCTGATATGTCTCATATTTCTCTATTTGGTGTTGTGCAAGCCATTTCTTATTTACAATAAATAGCATCTGCTGGACCCTTTTTTTGTTGCCTGGATCGGTCACTCCACATTCCATTTTTCGGAAGTATATTGTTTCCATGGGCGGGGTTTCCTAGCATCGAGTGAAGCATCCAGGAGTCGGGATTATAACAGCCGTTAGCCATGAGTAACTTTTCGTTACAACCGAGACAGTTGTGAGACCCAGACACAGCTTTTGTGTGATTATTAATTTATGATATGGCCATTAATAAAGAGCTATCAACAAACAGATCATAACCACAGATTTTCCTTTAAGGGCACACTAGCACCACATTTGGTATTATCCAATTTAATTTTAAGCACATACCAACTGTATTTGGAGCATTATCGATGTAAAATGTCATCATATTCGAACTTAAATCTAAATTGTTGTATTTAGATCCATTTACCCTTAGCACTCATCTGATTATTTGCAGTAAACAATAGTCTTATCACAAAGAAGACAAGTTGAGTGAATGTTTTGACTTAAACAACCCAAGACATACCGGTAATAAAATGTATTTTTAATCCTGTGCCAGATGAAATCCATAAGATGAGATTTGGCTCTTGTTTATTTTGTGAAACCGGTGAACAGATGTAAACACAAGCAACTTTATTTCCATAAAAATTTCATTTCACATACATACTGCTGAGAAAAAAATATATTTTACAATACTTTAAACCATGGATCCAGTTCAATAGGAGAATAACATATTTTAATGATCATGTCCCTGTGTTTGTATAATGGAGCAGACTGTTCAGCACCACAGACAGCTCCCTGTCTCTAAAACATTGAACAGATAAAGCTGTACTTTTCAGACAACCCAGTTTGTATGAAATCGATCATTCCAATTTCAGATTTTTGTTTCATTAAATTTTATTTCAAAAGTCACCTATACATCGTGTATATTTTTATTTTTTATATTGTGTAAATGTTAGATATATTTACTTATGTAATTAATGCCTTTTGTCCCTCATCCTCCATCATTTTTACTGACATTAACTAGGTCCTCTATGTTGATCCCCTTTGAAAACAAGCGAGAGAACAACGGATCCAAGCCCGATCAGATGAACAGGACAAGCCTGGGCCCTGATTGGCTGTGTGCAGACTGACAGTGTCAGCACACGCCAGCTTCCGAACTGGCTGGTCCTCAGCTCTGAGGCAGAGATGATAGTAATCCAGCAGGTATCTATAAAGATAAACATCAAGTTTCCTCCAAGGGTACTCATAGTTTAACCTCTAAGGAAGCAAGGGTTAATCAAAGGTTTAGTTTTCCTTTCCTGGTCAGGTGTTTATGCTAACCACACACCAAGTCACATCCTGTTGAAATTATGCTTAGAAACATAGGCGTGCGCGCCGGGTGTGCCTGGGCACACCCTAATCAAGCCTCAAAATTGAGGCTCTCTCACCTCCGTGCAGGGCCGTCTTTAACGCGGGGCAAACGGGGCAGCTGCCCTGGGCCCATTTACTCCTGGGGGGCCCCAAGGCAGCTGTCCCGTGGGCCCCCAGCCCCTGCTGCCGCGTTCACAGCGCATTGCGCTTGTGAACGCTTTTTTCCGGCAAGCCGCATCCAATGGATGCGACGGCCGGGAAAAAAAAAAAAAAAAACTGACGCGTCACATCCGGTTTCTGTTTCCCTCCTCCGTGCAAGAGGGAAGACTGCACGGAGGAGACATCCGGCGGGGGACACGGAGCAGCTTCATGTAAGTACGGGGGGGGGGGGCTGGTTGGCACAATATTCCTGGTATCTGACTGGCACTATATTACTGGGTATCTGATTGGCACAATATTACTGGGCATCTGATTGGCACTATATTACTGGGTATCTGATTGGCACTATATTACTGGGTATCTGATTGGCACTATATTACTTGGCATCTGATTGGCACTATATTACTGGGTATCTGATTGGCACTATATTACTGGGCATATGATTGGCACTATATTACTGGGTATCTGATTGGCACTATATTACTTGGCATCTGATTGGCACTATATTACTGGGTATCTGACTGGCACTATATTACTTGGCATCTGATTGGCACTATATTACTGGGCATCTGATTGGCACTATATTACTGGGTATCTGATTGGCACTATATTACTGGGTATCTGATTGGCACTATATTACTTGGCATCTGACTGGCACTATATTACTGGGCATCTGATTGGCACTATATTACTGGGTATCTGACTGGCACTATATTACTTGGCATCTGATTGGCACTATATTACTTGGCATCTGATTGGCACTATATTACTGGGTATCTGATTGGCACTATATTACTGGGTATCTGATTGGTACAATATTACTTGGCATCTGACTGGCACTATATTACTGGGCATCTGATTGGCACTATATTACTGGGTATCTGATTGGCACTATATTACTGGGTATCTGATTGGCACTATATTACTTGGCATCTGACTGGCACTATATTACTGGGCATCTGATTGGCACTATATTACTGGGTATCTGATTGGCACTATATTACTTGGCATCTGATTGGCACTATATTACTGGGTATCTGATTGGCACTATATTACTGGGCATCTGATTGGCACTATATTACTGGGCATCTGACTGGCACAATATTACTGGGCTCTGGCTGGCACAATATTACTGGGCTCTGACTGGCACAATACTGGGCTCTGGCTGGCACAATATTACAGGCATCTGACTGGCACAATATTACAGGCATCTGACTGGCACAATATTCCTGGCCTCTGACTGCACACTATTACAGGCATCTGACTGGCATAATATTACAGGCATCTGACTGGCATTATATTACAGGCATCTGGCTGGCACTATATTACTGGGCATCTGGCTGGCACAATATTACTGGGCATCTGGCTGGTACAATATTACTGGGCATCTGGCTGGCACAATATTACTGGCCTCTGACTGCACACTATTACAGGCATCTGACTGGCATAATATTACAGGCATCTGACAGGCACCATATTCCTGGGCTCTGACAGGCACAATATTCCTGGGCTCTGACTGGCACACTATTACAAGCATCTGACTGGCATAATATTACAGGCATCTGACTGGCACAATATTACAGGCATCTGACTGGCACAATATTCCTGGCCTCTGACTGCACACTATTACAGGCATCTGACTGGCATAATATTACAGGCATCTGACAGGCACCATATTCCTGGGCTCTGACAGGCACAATATTCCTGGTATCTGACTGGCACAATATTATTGGTATCTGACTGGCACAATATTATTGGTATCTGACTGGCACAATATTACTGGCATCTGACTGGCACATTATTACTGGGCTCTGACTGGCACAATATTGCAGGCATCTGACTGGCACAATATTGCAGGCATCTGACTGGCACAATATTACTAGGCTCTGACTGGCACAACATTACTGGGCTCTGACTGGCACAATATTACTGGCATCCGAAAGTTACAATATTACTGGCATCTGAATGGCACAACAATTATGGCATATGTGTGTGTGTGTGGGGGGGGGGGGGGTAACATTGCGATGGATGGCGGGATTGCATGCAGGGGAGGGGGCAGGGTCCAGGGGGCCCAAGCAAATGCTTGCCCAGGGTCCAATCACTATTAAAGACGGCCCTGCCTCCGTGCTGCACTGCCGTCTGCCGCCCGAGTTTGTCTCCTAATTCGATCCTTCACTATGCGAGCGGAAGCGCCGCATAGTGAAGGACGGACTTTCTCCTCCCTCAGACCTCCCCTGTAATGTACGCGTTCGCGTACACGCGTTCCGTGACGTCACGCAGAGGCGGAGTTACGGCAACGCAAGGGTGAGGCCCAGCCGCAGTGCCAGAGGAGAGGGTGCAGAGCGGAGCACAGGCACATCGTTTTTTCCCAGGAGGGGTTCTGGGGCGGCCGGCTGGCTGGTAAACTTTAAGTAAGTGTTTTTTTAAGTTAAAAAATGTGAAATGTTTGTTTACATTGCTAAATGCTTAATTAATAAAAAAAAAGTTTTAATACAGTTTTTAAATGTTTGTTTATATTGATAATTATATGAATGCGGGTCTGTATGTAAGTATGCAGAGTGCATTTGTGTATGTGTGTGTGTGTGTATAGATATATAGATAGATATATATCTATCTATATATCTATACACACACACGTGTGCGGCGTGTGTGTTTGTTCTTTAGGGTGCACACCCTAATGCAATAGGCTGCGCACACCTATGCTTGGAAATAAAAGTTACATTTTAACTGAAGACCATTGCCTGCTGCCGCCTTCTTAAAGCAGACCATTGCATTATCCGGGTAAATAAAATTCTGTTTTCTAAGTATATTTTTTAGCCTATGTGTTTGCTGGCGATATTGCTAGAACAGCATGACATGAAATGTTTATGCCAACCTTAGCTGATCTTGTCACCCACGTACTTTGTGATTCGTGCTACAATTATGTATAATGTATGGTGTTCTACTGTAATTTCCCGAGATTTGCCATAGACTGCATTACAAAAGCAACAAATAATAATAGCAGAGCATATATGAAAGGGAATGATGAACCTTGGATACACTTTCAGCTTTCTATGTAGATACCAACACATATAGGTACTTTTTATTTCTTAAACTGGGCAACTTTTAACTTTTTAACTTAAGCGATAAAACCAAACTTGCAACAACAGTTAATCACTGTTTTGGATTTCTTTACAGATATTCTGCCATATGTGTAGCACATAAACATATTACATCATGCCGGTCACAGGTTAGTTTGATTTGCAAATTCCAAATTTGCCAGTATTTCCAAATGACTGATTTTCAGGAAGCTCATGAGGAAATTATATTATAAAGATTTATTTTTATCATTCTCTATGTGGCTGGGATACACTGTGAAAGAAAGAATAAAACAAATAAATCGTATATATTGTAAAATATAAAAACAAAATGCACTGCTTTATTTTCATATTTGGTGTTCTCATATGCTTCCAGTGAAGCAGTGATAAACGGTTAATTTCTCCTTTTAACTGTCGCAGGCATCTTGAATATCCATAACCAGGGTAGTGTTGGTTTCAATTAAATTAGTTTTTATCAATTTCCCAGCCATGCATTTTTCCCCACTCAAAAACCATAAAAAAATACACCAGTTGCATCACACAGAATCTAATTCTCCCACCTAATCAGATGCCTTCAATCCCAGCTTTACCATTGGCTGGAAAACCCAGTGGGGAAGTTTCACCAGCCAATGGTTAAGCTGTTATTGAAGGCATCTGATTAGCTTAGCATGACTGGAACACTGCTTTAGAAACTTGCACTTTTTGGTTAATGAATATTATTATTAAACAGCGTAATAAAACACTTATGCACCTGGATCAAGAGATCCAAAAATACAAGAAGATTTAAGTTTACACACACAAAGTTCACAATACCAAGATTTGTCTGGTATTACAGTTAAAAAAATTGAAAAAATAGAACAAAAAATATGAAGCACTAAAATTAAAAAATATCACAGAAATCAGGAAGATTACAAACTGCAGACAGTTAGAAATCCTTCTAACTATAGAAATAGAAGATATAATACAGATAGAGAACGCAAATTTACAACACATCAGACCGAACATCAAGATTATATAAAGGGCAAAAGAACTATTCCAATAGGTAGAAGAAAAGAAGCACCCAAAACTCCCATACAAACCAGGCTAACCAGACTTAGCCAGAACCCACATTCCCCTTGGAAGGATGGAAAGTTTGGAGATAACAAGCCTTATCAACCAATCGAAACCTCAAATAGATTTCATGTTTTATCTGAATCTGGAGAAACATCTCCTTTTTTAGATACAGACCACCGACTATTACGCCCCCTTCCCAACGAGCAGAGAGAGAGGTACCAATGGAAACCCAGACAAAATTACCAACATAAACCCAAATACTGGCATATTATTGGGCAAATTGGCTGGGGCATATTAAATGGCAAATAACACTGGCATATTATTGAGCAAATTAGCAGGGGCATATTATATGGCAAATAACACTGGCATATTATTGGACAAATTGGCAGGGGCATATTAAATGGCAAATAACACTGACATATTATTGGGCAAATTGGCTGTGGCATATTAAATGGCAAATAACACTGGCGAATAATTGGGCAAATTGTCAGGGGCATATTAAATGGCAAATAACACTGGCATTTTATTGAGCACATTGACTGGGGCTTATTAAATGCAAATAACACTGGCATATTATTTGGCAAATTGGCTGGGGAATATTAATGGCAAATTATACTGGCATAATATTGGGCAAATTGACAGGGGCATATTCAATGCAAATACTGGCATATTATTGGGCAAATTGGCTGGGGAACATTAATGACAAAATAATACTGGCATAATATTGGGCAAATTGTCAGGGGCTGATTAAATGGCAAATACTGGAATATTATTGGGGAAATTGGCTGTGACTTATTAATGGCAAATAATACTGGCATCTTATTGGGCAAATTGGCTGGGGCATATTAATGGAAAATGATACTGGCATATTATTGGGCAAATTAGCTGGGGAATATTAATGACAAATAATATTGGCAATGTGTATGTAATGGGGTGATGGAGGCATGTAAATTGGTTGATGGGGCATGTCCTTGGTGTGCAACGTGGGTTATGGGTCATGTAGTGGGTGTGCATCGTGGGTAGGGGGGTGCCCAAAATGTGTCTGCCTAGGGAAGCACAAAACCAAGATACACCACTGCACATAACATGCTTACTCAGCTGTCGCTCATTGCAAAAATCTGCTTTGAGGAGGTGTCTGAATAGGAACTAACCCCGAAACATATATATTGCAAGACTTTTTGTACTGTCTTCATAATAAATTTAAATAAATGCAACCTTCCATTATGTGTATTTATATAATATGTGTAAGTGCCTTGTTATTAATTTTAGTGCCTTATTGTCCCTTATAGATTTAAAGTGCCATTGCTAATATAACTATTGTGAAATCTTACTTTAAACAATCCTCGACCTCTGCTGAATCCTCATCATACGTCTGATTTATTTATTGAATTATTACCTATGGTGTCAAAAAAAATGATAACATTTATTGTATATAGTTTTTAAATATATATTCTAGAATAATAATCATTATTGTTTTACCTCTTAAATTATAAAGTGCATAATAATAGTCTTACTAATTGCAGTGCCTTTCTCATGTCCTCTTATACATCATACATATATTTTTATATCTATGTGTGCACACTTAAGTGTGCAATATTCTTCTATATTACTGTTTTGCACAGTACATTTACCCTACATTTATTTGGTATATATAGTCTTGATTGGGGTTGGTATCATTTATCCTCTATAATAAAGTAGAAGTTTCTCCTCGTCCAGTCTCTGTGTCCGTGGGATTGCGCTACTGCGCATGTGCCCCACGGACAGCCGTTGGGACTTGGAGCGCAGAGACTTCGGTCAGAACAGGTGTTCTGACAGATTTCTCGAGCAAATTCTCCTGCGCAATCGCAGGAGAATTTACTTATTGCGCATGCGCACAAAGTTACAGCTGATTACTCAGCTGTAACTTTGTAAAGACTGCGCATGCGCGAGCGACGCTACCCACCTCCCGCCCCCTTCACACCACGCTAAGGTGGTAAGTAACACGGGGGGGGGACATAAGGGGGCAACATAGGGGCAAGAATCCTGGCGAGGGGGGAGCCTTGAGGGCTGCCTCATCTTGATGGGAGTTGTGATCCCCCTGCTGCATCAATAATACAGCAGGAGGATCACAACTCACATCAAGATGAGGCAGCCCTCAAGGCTCCCCCCCTCACCAGGGTGCTTGCCCCTATGTTGCCCCCTTATGTCCGTCCCCCCCCCGTATGTTCTAGTGCCCGTTAATTTAACGGGTTTAATGTCTAGTTTAGCATAATAGCGCTTCTCTCACTTCCCGGTATTTTGCTTAGTTTGAGTAAGAATTCATACAATTGCTTAGATAATATTTGTTGTTTTCGGTCCCCCGTTACCGTATCTCTGCTTTCTCTGTCTATTTGTGCTTTTCTTTAATATTAAAGGGGCACTATCGATAATCTATTTTTGTGCACTATAAATGTAATTGGCCCTGAATTATTCATATCTGAGTGATTCAGCCGATCAACCTTAAATGCCATCACTAAGAACCTATTGCCATCAACACAGGGCAAAGCCAATCATTTTTCACACTGGGCCACTGATAGTGCTTTAAAATGGTATTGTCAGCTAGTTCCTTGTGTAAATGGACAGGAGACATACCAAAGCAAATTAATAATAGATGTAGAAATATCTTAATGAGGTACAAACATGCATGGATAAACAGAAGGAGGAGAAAATGATATGCCCTATTTATCAATTAGATTTTTACATTTTTACATTTTAGATTCAGGGACAACAAGAATTACAGAAATCTTTCTCTGGGGTGGGGTAAAAGTTAACCCAACCCATTCTCTGACCCTTTTTGCAAAGTAACATTAGCATAGGGAGCATGTTCACTATGACATTGAGCATGGACAAAACTAACAGTTCAATGTGTACAAAAAACAAAAACTCTCGGTGCTTCTCACCGTAATAATGTTGGCAACAAATATATGAACAGAATATAAATGAGAGGTTTTGGTTGAGCTTAATTATGCTTTGGCCAATTTATATAACCAAAACCTCTCATTTATATTCTGTTCATATATTTGTTGGCAACTTTATTAGGGTGAGAAGCGCAGACAGTTTATGTTTTTTGTATACCTTGTACAGCCAATCACACTGTATTTTTCTTTTTCTTTTCCCTGCTTGCACATAGGTGAGGTTGTTGGCTCCTCATTGTCTGGTTGCAGCTTGCTGAACAGGTGTTAATTGGGAGGAGGATTAATTGCACCTCCTCCAACAGATTAAAAAGGTTTTGGTAGCAGTATAAGCTGCTTTGTGTGCCCACTAGATAGGAGGTGAGAGTAGGTTCTCACCCTACTGAGAGTGTGTCTTGACGTGGCGGGTGAGCTTAATTATGCTTTGGTCAATTCATATAACCAAAAACTCTCAATTATATTATGTTTATATATTTCTTGCCAACTTTATTAGGGTGAGAAGAGCAGACAGGTTTTGTTTTTTGTATACATTGTACAGCCAATCACACTGTATTTGCAGCGTGCTCACACCTGTTTGGTAAATTTCATTTTATACATTTATATAATTTGAGCCTGTGAACAGCTCAGCGCACCAACATTTGTCTTTTCCCATGTTGTGTTATAAGAGCCTGTGCTCATGACTGACAAGTGAACTGAAAACATTTTTCAACTTACCTATTTGTCCAACTCAGCTATTAATGCCTGATATTTGCATACTGATAAATGCTCCTCCGTGCCCCAAGGGATACTGGGATATTAATGTTAAGTGATAAGCCCATTAGTTACCACGGTGTCCAGGGTTTTTACTGAACTCCACCTTTCTAGTCAGAGTCATCTGACAACCCTATGACACTATGACAAATGTCAAATAAAAACAAATGAATGAGTTAGATTTGTTACTTAGTTAGATTTGGCATTATAATATTATTATAATATTGGGAGCTTTGGCAAGCTCTAAAGACCCAGAGTGCTTTTGGAGCAGAAGTAGATTGACATTAGCAGGACAGGAGTGTCTATCCATAAAGCAGTGACACTAAATTGTCAGACTGCACTCTGGGATACCAGAAAACAAAACACATAATCAGGGCCGATCCTAGGGTCACGGACGCCTGGGTGCAGGTTTTCCTTTGGCGCCCAAGGGTGGGCGTGGCTATATTATGAACTCCTCCCCTTTAGACATTTCTGTTCCAGACATGCCCATTTCAATATTGGGGAGAGAGGGAGGGAGAAAACTTTATTTTAATGTAAAGGACCAACGTTTATTTTAAATAAAGATATATATTTTGCAATAATACTGTGTAGTGGTTTTATTTATTTCTATGATGCTCAGCCAGCAACATGGGAGACTTTTTGCTGGCTAGCAGAATGAGTTTTAACTACCGCTCCCATGATTCCCAACCAGCCAAAGTCTCTCATTAGTCTGGCTGCGCATCATTGGAAAAGACGTACGTAAGGAGTGATAAATAATATTCCACTAAGTCAGTCACTCACGTGTCTCTCTCTCTCCCCATACCCTCATGTGTGTCTGTCTCTCCCCATACCCTCATGTCTGTCTCTCCCCGTACCCTCATGTCTGTCTGTCTCTCCCCGTACCCTCATGTCTGTCTGTCTCTCCCCATTCCCTCATGTCTGTCTCTCTCTCCACTCATGCTCCATGTCTCTCTCCCTCCACTCATGCTCCATGTCTCTCTCTCTCTCCATTCATGCTCCATGTCTGTCTGTCTCTCTCCACTCATACCCCATGTCTGTCTCTCTCTCTCCACTCATACCCCATGTCTGTCTCTCTCTCTCGCCACTCATACCCCATGTCTGTCTCTCTCTCGCCACTCATACCCCATGTCTGTCTCTCTCTCTCGCCACTCATACCCCATGTCAGTCTCTCTCTCGCCACTCATACCCCATGTCTGTCTCTCTCTCGCCACTCATACCCCATGTCTGTCTCTCTCTCTACACTCATACCCCATGTCTGTCTCTCTCTCGACACTCATACCCCATGTCTGTCTCTCTCTCGCCACTCATACCCCATGTCTGTCTCTCTCTCTACTCATACCTCATGTCTGTCTCTCCCCTCATCCCTTATATCTTTTTCCATCTCTATCTTTCTGTTCCCCATGCTGGTCTCTTGTACACACAGTCATACATAAACACACACAGTCACACAAACACAGTTACACACTTAGTCACCCTCACAGACATACATTTACACAAACACCCTTATACACACAGTCATACATAAATATACACAGTCACACAGACACAATTACACACTTAGTCACCCTCACAGACATACATTTACACAGACACCCTTATACACAAATACATAAATACACACAGTCATACATAAATACACACAGTCACACAAACACAGTTACACACTTAGTCACCCTCACAGACATACATTTACACAGACACCCTTATACGCACTGTCACACATACATAAATACACACACAGCCACCTTTACACACTTAGACACAGGATACACTTGCACAGCCACTCATGTACACACACTTACACAGACAGTAACACACACAGTTATACACATTGACACACACACATACACACTTATACACATTTACATACACTTCCACAGACACTTCCTTTCTTTTTTAATTTTAAACACCCCCCCCCCAAACTGTTATTACCTCCTCCTCCTTGTAAATCCAAGCACAGCACAACGGGGGAAAGCTCAGCCCCCGTCGCGTTCTGTGATTGGCTGCAGGGAGGAGGACGTTCTCTATGGTGTCTTGGCAGATACTCTAGAGAACGTCCTCCTCCCTGAAGCAGCCAATCACAGAATGTGACGGGGGCGGAGCTTGCACCCGTCGCGCTGTGCTTACTTTAACAAGGAGGAGGACGGCAGGGAGAGAGCTCCCTGGTACAGCGCCTCTCCTCCCGTGCGCCTGGGCGTGGTGCATCCTGTGCACCCGCCCAGGATCGGCCCTGCACATAATAATATGAAACATCAAATGCAACATTTCTTATTTCTTCAGCTACACTGGTTTGAACAAAGAGACAGTTCTATTAAGCCTTTTTGAATAATCTAGCGTTTTCAACTCCTTGATGACAAATGACGTGCCAGGCATTCAGGAACACCGGAATCTGCTGACGCGGTGATGTGCAACCATTCTCTGGAGCGATCGCTAGCGCTATATAATGAAAGGCATACGTTTCCAATATGGCGCTGCTCTGTTGTGGGCTTTGGAAGCAATCAGTGATGACTTCCGTCGCTCTGGGAGCGTTGCTTTACTATGTCCAGTCAGATATATCCAAATAAAAAATAAATAAATACAGCCTTAGTTAGCCTTTAGGCTAGGGTTATGATTGGGGTTAAAAGGTCTCTTACTCACAGTTGACATGCAACAGAGAGATGTAAGTTCAAAGTGGTTTCTGCTAACTCGTCATTGTGTCTTATATTTGTGGCCTTCACATATATGGGAAATGAGAGCCAATACAGCGTAATCAACACACTTCTTATGAAGAAAGAAAATGTCAGTGCATAATAACCATATCAACTATTAATTGGACAAGATGTAACAAGCAGAATGTATTGAAAGGCCTACACCTGATTTATACCACCATACAGTTATAAACATCATAGGGTTGCCAGATGACTCTGACTAGAATTATGCAGATTAATTAAAGTTTAAAACAATGCAGGGTTGTGCAAATATTGAATTATATGAAAGGACCATAACAATATAAAAAAATAAGATATTCTCCATGTTACTACTAACAATTCTTTATCCAAGTTTGACATTTTACTCTGAGTTACTAAAACACCAACTTTTTTTAATTTAAAAAAAAAAAATATTTATTTAATTGTAACTATGCTATTGCACCAGTTCTTTGTTGAAAAACCAGGTGGTCATTGACTGGCAGGAGAAATGTAAAAATCAGTATTTAATAATTTAGTTGGAAAAACAGATAACTGAAGTCATTAATGCTTGATTTTTGCAGTTCACTTCTTAGTTCAGTTTTAGTGAATTTATCCCCCAAGCCCCTTTTTTTTACAATGTAATAAGTTTTGGATCTCTTTGTACAGTCCAATCATTTCCATTCTATCTTGTCATTTTTTATTATACTGTTTATACAATAATATTGTCTCAAATAAAAGGTGAGTTGAACATATCACCTCAAATGTGATGAGATTCCAGAGATGCTTCCAGTATATTCTCCACTAATACTGCTCATCTCATGCCACCTATGTCTTCAACAGTACTTCTCCATTCTGGGTCCTCCCTATTTTGTAGCCTAGGAGGTTGTGTCAGTGCTGCTAAGTCCTCAGTGGTTCCCACCTGTGGCTCAACTAAAGGGTGTGAATACCATCACTTCACCATCCAACCCTAAATAATTACATATGCCACGTTCCACCCCGCAAAGCCTCCGTGAACTACTTGTCAGAAGTTACAGGGGCTGGTACTCTAAAAGGTGAGTTGAGGTGAGATGAACATGTCATCTCACCAATTTAACAATACATTGTGCAGGGTCAAGCTTGGTGATTTGGTTAGGGGGGAAACTCGCCAAGTTTGTCTTTGCACAATGTATACTTAAATTGTTGAGATGAAATTTCATGACATTTCAGCTCATTTCATCTCAACTCAGCTCATCTGCAACTCACTTTTTAGTGAATAGCTCTAATAGACTTATCTAACAAACATACCTGTGATGTGGGCTTTCAGTAAATCTACCTTAGTGATTATTCCAGCATCCTCCAGCTTCCTATAACCCATAATGTGATTGTTGGCTACTGAACTTGTTAGTATGCTGCTGAACTATGGTGTTCAATTGGGTTCTCAAGATAGGCTAGCTTAGTAGCTTGTCCTTATCTTATATTTTTCTGCCTGTGACCCTGCAGTGTTTCATGCTGTATAATCTGAGCCCTTCCCTGATCCCTGCAGAGCCAACCAAGTGGAAATAGCAACAGGATCTACCTGAGGCTGGGCTAGTAGGTGCACACACATTGAAAATCAGTGAAAACTCATTGCATTACATTTCTGCCTATACTAGAATTACTACATTGCTGTGTTATTCAGGAGATACTACAGTATTTGCTTGAATATAAGATGAGTTTTTTTCAGATGCAAATGCTCTGAAAAAGACTCCTCGTCTTCTATTCAAGGTCGTCTTATAGTCTGACCTCAAATTGAGGTCTGACTATAAGACTGGGATCCAGGTCTCCCGCAGAGTTGTCCGGCATGTCAGGACTTCGATGACGGAAGCCGGGGAGGTCATGTGACCTTCCGGCTTCATCATAGAAGTCCCGGCGGAAGTGCTAGGCAGCAGCAGAGGATGTCTGCATGGATCAGAGAGAGAGAGGTAACGTTGGGGGGAGGGAGGGAAGGGGGAGAGAGGGACCCAACGTTGGGGGGAGGGAGGGATGGGGGAGAGAGAGAGGCAACGCTGGGGTGAGGGAGGGGGAGAGAGAGGCAACGGAGGGGGAGAGAGGGAGGGGAGAGAGAGGCAACACAGGGGCGAGGGAGGGGGGAGAGAGAGGCAACGTTCGGGGGAGGGTGGAGAGAGAGGCAATGTTGGAGGGAGGGAGGGGAGGGAGAGAGAGGCAACGTTGGGGGAAGAGAGGGGAGAGAGAAAGAGGCAACGATGGGAGGAGAGGGGAGAGAGAGAGGCAACATTGGGGGGAGAGAGCCAGCATGGGGAGAGAGCCAGCATTGGGGGGACGGAGGGAGGGGGAGAGAGCCAGTGTTGGGGGGAGGGAGAGGGGAGAGAGCCAGCATTGGGGAGGGAGAGAGGAGAGCCAGCACTGGGCAAATCTGGGGGGGGGGGGGGAGTGGGAGCATTGGGAAAGTCTGGGGGGTAGGGTCAGCATTGGCACATAAAAGGAAATATAAACAAGAAATGCATTTTTTTATATCATAATTTTTATTAAATATAAAAAAGCAATTTAAATGTGAATATATACAAATTAAACCTTTTCCTATAAAGTAGTCTTATATTCAGGCTGTTATATATTTTTTTTCTAAAGGAATTTCCAAAGTTTGGGGGGTCGTCTTATAATCAGGGTTGTCTTAAATTCGAGCAAATACGATAATATGTGTGCCATTCATGCCAAGAGGGGCACAATCATGCCCAAAGACATTCCGCTGGCCCATAGGATGCATGGCAAGAGAGCATAATGCATTTTGGGATTTCATTAGCAAGTTCTGTATAATATCTTGGTTTAAAAAAATGTTTAATGCATACTCCAGGGCAGCAGGAAGCAGTGGGTACAATAAAGATTGCAGATCAGTGTACATTTTAATGTTTACAGCCCTGGAGTACATACAGTAAGGTCCAAAAGTCTGAGTCCACCATCATAATCTGGTTTGATTTGATAATTTATGAAAAAGTAATAATGTTGTAATAACGTAACACTTATTATTAATTACATATACATCATTTAACATGAGGGTGAACCATTTTTTGTTTCTTTGTTAAATCTTTATGTACAGTTGCAATTTATATGAATGCCCTCTTCACACACCAAATGGTAGTATAATACGGTTACCACTTTACCCTGAATAAAATAAAATGTCTCCACATACTTAACATTAGCCTCAAGCCAACCCTATACAGCTGGCAACCCTATACTGAATATTGATTGATATTTCAGCATGTACTAATAAACTTACTTATCACTTTTATTATTGGAAAATATGTATTTTTTTGTTTGGGACTTATATTTTGTCAGACATGCTAGTTTTTGCAGTAATGCTGAAATAACCATGAAAATCACCATGGCCTATATATGCCACAAGGCAACAGGGATCAAGAACCCCCAACAGGGCCTTCGGTCTCAGTTTTACCATAGACTGAGTTGTGAAAATCATTATTTTAATGTATACGTCCAACGGATCATTTTCATTTCAATTCACCTTCTTAGATCTAGAGTTGAAAGGTCCAAAATGCAGCTATAGTTTTCAGGGCAAAAATAGTCTGGTCCAAAGGCCTCTGATGCTTTGGTTTCCAAATGGGTCGCTCTGCTGATCCGGATACAAATTCAGGAATATTTTGAGTAGCTTTTGGGGTTTCCTTTAATTCAGCTATTATGCACTATCCAAATACAATTTAGGATGGAATGAGCAGACCCTATGATGTTATAAAATCCCCTCTAAGATGAACTCTCCTACTGTATACAAATGCAAAGGATCTGCTCAATATGCACCAATATTCACCCCCTCAAATGATGCCACCAAAGACCAGACTTTGGGGCACATCGAGAACCAAATTGTGAGCTACCCAATATGCCCAAACCTGCCCTCGAATAGGTCTGCAATTCGTACATCATAGCCGAATACAAAACAGAAAGTAGCTGAAACATGCTTCTAAGGGGAGGATAGACTCATGTGAAAATAGCCAAAGTCCTCCTGAAATAAAAAATGTATTAAAAAAAATACCCCATGTTCCCAATAATATCCTTTTGGCAGCCAAGGTAATTAACAAGTCTGGGAGCCAACCAGCTGGGCAAATGCTCCCAGCCTCTATATAATACATTGGCCCCTCTAACAATAACTGAGGGGGTGGAGTGGGCTCCGGGGGATGGGCAAATGCCCTTGAATAGCTCATTAAAAATAATTTACCCCCCGGGTCTGTTCCTCAAGCAATCAATATACCCGATCCCAAAACATTCCAAACCCGAGCATCTGGGAAACAGCACATTGTTCAGTATGCAACGGATTACTCTATCTACCTTCCTTATTACTGAATCCCCTACCAATAGAATGTGTCTAGCCTTCCTAGTTTCCTGCTGTGATGGAAAGGCTACTCACCTGGCTGCTAGGATAGTCAGCCTGCTACAGAAATGATTCCTCTGAACTGGCAAGTTGGGCTGAACTAACCCATAACAAAACACATGAGCTCTCTGATACCTACTGCCTCTTGCACAACTAACCCAGCTTTTCTCCTAGAATCCTCTTCTCCTCCATCGCCACCCTCTCCATGTTGTGTATGTCCCTCAGTGTTGCCAGATGCCTCTTTAGATCCAGTATGTTATATTCTACAGCAGCAGTTTGGCCCATGGGGGCGTATACACTGACCGGCATTACTAATGAAAGACAATCCCACAATATTTACGGAACAATCCCACAAAATATAAAACGGAGTCAATTGTACATTTGTATTTCGAAAGGTAATAATTTGCATCATATTGCTTTTCATAAGCTGTAATGAGTCATACATTTCCAGTTTTCCTTCACCTGAGACAGTAAGTAGAGCTTTGTGCTTGATTAATTATAGCTGAAATGTAAAACATAATGATCAATGGGAAAAAATGCTTTTTTAGGAAAGCCAAGATTTTTTAATTTTTTTCATATATACTGCAATTAAAGAGCCATGTGGAAAGCTTCATCTCAAAGGTAATAAGAGGGTGCATGGACTTTAAATTCTAAAAGCTAATTTACGTCCCTTGAAATGAGGGGCGGGTGGTTGTAGATGATGTGATTGAATGATAAAATAGAATTCATTTACTTTGGTAGAGAAGCAGTAGGTGGGATATTTTAGTGAAAGCTGACCTACTATTAATGGTACTACATTTCAGTTGAATTATCATCTACTCCAGGCCCCTTATTATTCTAGGCCTTATTGTTGTTCAACTGCTACCCAGTGGGCTTTAAAATAATGATTATTGATTTTCCAAACACTAGGTCGACATTATAGGACTGAGATCTGGATTTGGCCGATTTATTATTGTTATGAAGCTGACTAGGTCACATGTTTGTCTTTAGGACCGTTTTGACCCATGCATGGTAGCACTACCACACTGCCATCTTGTGGGGAAAATGCACAAGTGATCATGCCACAATAATATTTAGCCTTTCAGACAAAACAGGGTAACTTTTCAGTATGTCAAGCAAGTTTTCTTGGGGGGCGGGGGGCGTTATTTTTTATTTTTAATACTTACAGTAGGGACATCATAGGTTATATATAAGTGAACTTTAAGAGCAAAACAAATTATACTTTAAAGTCGTTTTAAAAAATATTTTATGGGCATCTTATGGCTTTTATTTGTTGAGTACTTTCAAACTGTTTCAATCTTTTATAGTAACTTTTTGTTACAAAAATAAATAGCTGAGCATTTGTGATATATTTCAGAGGAAAGCAATGACTAGATGACTAGCGTTTATCGACTTTTCATCAGTAAGAACTTGTCATGTGCCTTTCCACTTATATATCTTTTCGCAAAGGGACCTAAAACTGGTAAAACATTTGCATTGGATCCAAATATTCCTTACATTGGCTATGCTGATGGCCATTTGTAAGATGTGCTCTACCTCTCCGTTGAGTCTAAGGTTGATTGAACCAGAGAAGTGGTACTGAATGGCCTATTCATGTGCATCTTTATGTAATGTGATGACTCCAAGCAGATGTTAGATGACACACACCTTGCACCCTTAGTACAGCACACGGAACAGACCCCCAAACACTGCTAGGAAAGGTAGGCAGGTGGATGATGCTTCACAAATTTGTCACCACCCCTGCCCTGTAAACAATAAACACAATATCTATCACCATTAGTAATATACGCTCAAGCTTTTTTTTAATTTTTACATTGAGTGTTAAAAAGCAACTTACACTGAATTTTTCAGCTTGCAGTCACTAGTTACCAATCAAATGGGAACTCAAAAGGCTGTACACATTTTTAAATAAAAAGTGCCTGAAAAATTAATGAATATATAAATTCCAATATTTCAAAGCTAAGTATAATTTTTCGAGTCATCAATTAGTGGCTAACATCAATTAATAGTTCATGCCCAATCCATGAAATAGTCACACAAATAAAAATGGGTAATTTGTAAATTAGTTTGTCTTAACCATAAACGTTATTGCTGGTTAATTAACTGATAACAATTCTAATAATGTATCATCTGGTTTTAAACACGCTAATTTACATTACAAATATCATCATTAAAGATTGTCCAATACAGCAACACCTAGTGCTGATTTGTAGTATTAAAAAGAATTGGGTCTTTTCATTAGAGGCCTTACCTGAGAATTAACTGAGTGAATGGAACCAGCGTCTGAACAGCCAAATCCCTGAAAGTGGTCACCGAATTGTAGCACAATGGCAGCTAAATATCATCAGAATGAATGAGCTGCTGACAGTGAATCACATTATTATCTCTGTTATTAGTGCAGGGTTACAGATTCTGCTAGTTAGGTTCCAGTGATGCTCTAGTCCAGCAACAAATATTACCAATGAGTTATTTTTTTATGCTACATCCTTCTGTGGTTAGTAACCAGTGATCCAATAACACTTAGTCATGGGTAGAAATATGAACTCACTAGATGGGCTAAACTAACACATATTTTGTTCCTATGGAAAAAGTTGTCCATTGACAATCATTATTTGTAGTCATCTGGAGTTCAAGACTGGAAACCTCAACTCCATATACATATTATTCTCTTATCCTGCAACACAACTATTTCAGGTTCCAAGAAGAATTGCATCTTCAGAAGAAAAGAACAGTCATGGGCACCAGGTTTGCCCCAAGCTACGCCAATTTATTTATGGCAGCCTGAAAGGAATTATACATCGATTCCGGACAGGAGTGGGGGGCAATCTAGGTAGCCTACTGGCGTTACATAGACAACTTCTGATCTGGAAGGGATCAACAGAAAGTTTGGATAAATGTATTAACCTTAATGACAACTGAGGTGGGATTAAACTAATATTCAGTTTTAGCAATGTAAATGTGGACTTCCTGAATCTTACAATTTACATTACTTAAAAATAAAAAACAAAACTTTCTTCAAACTGGTGGATTTAAATAACTATATCCAATTAGAAAGCTGTCATTAAAGTCCTTGGCTGGGGAATGCTCCAAAGAGCCAGTTTATTAGACTCAGGAGAAACTGAACTGATAATGATCAGTTTTCAATTCAAGCCACAAAAAGTTGGCAACTCATTTAATATGGTATACCGGGCGTGCTAGATTTGACGTCATCCTCCATTCATTTTCTGGCAGTGATTACTAATAGATTAATTAGTTCTTAAAATGGGAGGAGATAATTATTTAGATCTATATCTCCTGATTACTTACACTGGAATAGGGCATCAGGCTCCATATTTGTAAGTATAATCGTGTGTTTTTAATTGTGCTTTTAAATTGTGTAAATAAGTGTGTGTTTGTGGGGTTTCTTTGTGAGACAGCTTTTGAAAAAGCACCATGTAGGAATACACTTGAGTACCAAGCCCTCTTTTGTTAACTCGTTTAAGGAGGAGAATTATGAGGCATCATCTGTGGATAAGGCCTTTAAAGAGGTACAGTATGTGAACATGACATAGTTGAAAATGAGAGAAATCTCAATGTATTCTTCCTGGTAAACACTTTCTAAATAAAAAAAATACAATAGGGAGGATACCCTGGCTGTTAAAGTTAAAGAGAAAACTAGTATAATACATGTACCAATAGTGCAAGCCGTAATATTGGCCAGATTATAACTAAACAACCTAGAATTATGTTTAGGGGAGCCCCCAAAATCAAGTCAAAAATAATTCCAAGTTACCGGTATATAAAGGATGAGAAGAAAGAATGTTTCTTTAAGACCTCTGTTTTTTCAGATGTGGTACTTGTCTAGTCTGCCATTCTACAAATATGGGAGGTAGGAAAGTGTCAAATGTTTCCTCTACTGTCACCAATAAGCAGTATGATATTAAAGATACAATAACTTGCTTTTCCAAGAATGGAATATATATGTTAACCTGTTCATGTGGGCTTCAATGCACAGGAAGGAAATCACGGCCATTACATGTTAGGATTGAAGAACATATAAATATCTGCAATAGGTATTTGTCTACCCATTTTTATTAGTGCCATCAAAAAGTTCTCAGTTGGTTAATATTGTTAGGTTTGGTGATTGTAAAAAAAATCATGGCAAAAATTTGATTAAAAAATAGGGACAAAAAAAAAGAGGTGGTATTCGATGTAAGAACATTGGTCCTGCATTGTATCAACAGTGATTTTGAGTTATATAACTTTTTATCAGTTACATTCAAGTAAATATGTGTTTATTTTTTACCATACTAATTTTACTGATTATTAATATCATTCATTTTTTTGCTGCACTTCACCCTGCCATTTTTATATCCTCCTATTCATGGAATAAAGCACTCATCTGGATCCTGATACCTGTGTTCCAATTTTTGTGTTTGTATACACCATGAGAAGTTTATTTTTATGTCCTTTATTATATATTGTGTCAAATTGTTTAGGATTAATTGTTTTTATATACTGCGATTGTTTGTAAAAAAAAATTATATGTTTTGTGAAATTGTTGTGTGCTTTGAATACTTGTAAATATTATGTAAAAAAAAAAAAAAGGCACTTGCTGAAACACATCAATTATAAGAAAGCCAATTATGCTGGATAACGATACAATGAGAGGTGTATGTAAACAGAGGGAAAGACCGCTTCTACATGCACCTCAAAGAAGCTGATTTGCAGCCATTAAGTTGCAAAGGAGGCGGGGCTTTCCACCGAACACGGAAGTACTTAGTATTCTACCAGCGCCCTGTAGTACTTTGGGACATTTCCCAACAATTGAGATCTGGAGGTACATTGTGTGGACGATCAATACAAAAGTTGATATTGGGATGTATATAACTATGTATATATCTAGATGTGTACCACCTTTACAGTACAAGCAATGTTTAGGTAATATAGTCCCTGTAAATAAATTCTAAAATGATATGTAAGCACAGTACTATGACAAAAAATAACACAGAAATCAAGAAACACATTTTAAAATAGAAAGACTCTTCAAGAAAATAATCACGATAAAAATATCCACATATCTTACTATAATAGTAGTATGTGAATTTACTGTTCAATTCAAAGCCTTGGCACATCAAAAATGCTGTCTTCCTTTTTGTATTTGCCATTTTGTTGCACATTATATATTATCATTCCTTTCTATGATGCTCCTAAGTTTTATTTTTACCACTTACAAAAAAATAAAAAATATGTTTTGAAGAAAGAATTTTCATTGATCGATTGTATTTATAGGCATCATGCTGTTGTTCTGTGTGGGATTTGACAAAACGTGTGATGTGGCCAGCTAGTGCAGTTGACATGCTTTTGTATTCCAGTGAGCGAATTCTTGTTTATAATTAATTTTTTTAGTTAAGAAGAGAAACAAATTGTCTACATGTTATAAGCAAACACCAGCTGTCCATCGCACCCACAAGTATTCTACCCACATATCTCATTAATAAGAATAAAAAAAGAGAATAATAAGGATTTGAGGAAAAATGATAATACACGAGCATGTGCTCAGAGTTATGTGCATCATCACTGTGCAGTCATTGAGCACGTTTATGTCTCCATTCCGTGTCATGTGATATCATTAGTGATAGGCTCCTAGTGTTATTAAGAAACATGAATGCTGTGGCAGACTGATACGCTCATCGGTAAAAATCACAATGAAGTTGATGTACATACCAGGTTTTCCTGAAATGCTTTATACTGTTTGAATACCATTGCAATTAATATTTCACAATGTAAATGTCACACTTCAATTAGTAACTCTGCTATCCTATCACAATTTGAAATGTTATTAGTGAATTTCCACTATAGTTGTGCTATAAGCTATTTGGGATGGTTTGGATGGCCATTGGCTTATACTCGTATTGTAATTCATTAAACTGCAAAACTGAGTGTTTTGCACTTTTGCTAATCACCTTCATACTTTTTGTTTTTCAAATCCTTGGTTCTACTTTAACACAAACTAGCCATTCAGATTGAGAGATGTTACCTATGCTGCCCTACAAATTAGCTGTACAATATCATAGTACACATCAGTTATAAATTTATATACCAAACGTAATAACAGCCAATGTATGTTTAGCACACAGAACTACAAACCTAGCACCATATTATCCAAATAGCACTGTTTGTAGACTGTAGGTGTGTCAGACAATTGTCCTAGTTGAGCTAATAGTAGAGAAGGACAAGGAATCCTAAAGAAATGCATTTGAATCTGTGGAAAGATAGATCATTCCTATGTTATGTCTGAGTGTTATCAGGTTAGTAGCCTTCAATGATTCTGCCACTCAGCTCTAGAATTTGGCTGGAGCCTGGGAGGAAAGACAGCAACCGTTAAAAGGACAGTCTACTCCCCAAACTCACTTTGGTGCAAGATGAAGATCACTGCTTGTATAATGCACAAGCTTTTATCCCTGTGTGATTTGATGCAGGAATTATGTATAAAGCACATTTTTAATATTTGACTCAAGCCCTCCTGATTACTCTGCATGTTTACTGCAGGTGCGACAGCACTGATTCTATAGACACTGAGGATATTAAGTTTTGTTTCATATAGTCACTTCCTGTCCTCCTCAAATTGAGTCTATTGAGTGGCCAATGAGTGACCTTGCTTTTGTACACAGTAGGATCTCTTAACAGTGCAACACATTGTCTGATGACATCACTAGAGAGACAGGATATTCCATTCATTTGAATGGCATTAGTCTCATTGATTCCTGCAGAAAAAAAAGGAAATGACACTCTGGTGTGGGCAGTCCTTGTTTCTTGCAAACTGCTGTCATTTCACAATTTCTTCTAGCTGTAAGTATTTTATATTTTAAGCAATGCAAAATGTAAGAAATGCATTTTAAAGTACTTTGAAAGCACATTAATATGCATTAATATGTGGAAGATGCATTTTGGGCACTAGACAGTCCCTTTAAAGTGCTTCAAAGCAGCAACAAGCAAAAAATCTCAAATGATACATATATTTGCAATCTGTGTGTGTATATATATATATATATACAAATCCAAGGGAGGTGCATTCAGCTGAGCAGCTTTATAAGGTGTTTATCGCCCGGGTGCCGTGTAGCACAATACATACACAAGTCCACAAAGAAAAACACACACTCACGGGTCTTGATCACAAAACAACTTCATTACTCTTAGTCGATACTCAAGTCAATACTTTATAAGTAGTCGACGTTTCGGTCCACGTTCTGGACCTTTATCAAAACTAATAATGCAAACGCTAAAACCCACATAAATAGAAACAACAACCCAATAGAGAAGCAGAATAAAGCGCAGTGGAAACGAGAAAGCCAATACTTACCCACCGTGTGAAGAGGTTCACCGAAACCCGGAAGTAACAAGGAACGAAGAAGCTAATCGGGAGAGAAGCTCAAGTGCGCATGCGTGCGGAGTGTTGTCAAGGCGACGCAACGCTACAGAAACTAGCCAATAGAAAGACGCAAAGGACATTACCATAAGAAGTGCTCAGGTTGCTTAGTAGTTGCTATGGCAGCAACGCAATGGCATGTGAAACCAACCATTTACAGAAAGAATCCAGTTATGAAACAAAGTAACTGGTGTGCACTGTGAATAATACTGTCCATTAACCATGCCACCAGGATGGCTACAGAGAAGGTATAGAAAGAGGAGATCAAATGGGTGTACAATGTGAGATAAGTGCAAATAGAGTAGAAAACCTATACAGGTGTCAAACCAATGTAAATAAAGTAAAAATAATTCAGATACTACTATATACATATGCTATCATACATCTGTTAAGAATCATAACCATTAGAAATCCCTCAGCATGTAATTAATAAATGCCAAGCAAATTATAGTGTTAGTACAAACCCAACCAACATACAAAAAACTACAATAAATACGAAAAACACAAAAGATGAGACAAAAAAATGCAAAAATGAAAAAAATGAAGAACAAAATTAAAATGAACCAAATATGTGTCTAACTACGGACACAATCATCTGGCAGGCAAAAAAGAAGAATGTGCAATCTGTTCGTTTAAGCCTCTAGTTGCTATGGTGTCCAAAGTTCTTATCCAGAAAGCTTCACGTTGTAGAAGTGACCTCGTTCGATTGCCACCCCGTTTAAGAGGGGGTATATGGTCCACTGCTATGAATCGGAGTTGAGACAGCCCATGACCCATCTGAAAAAAAATGTTTTGCTACCGGTTTGTCTGACTTAAGGTCGCGATATGCTGTCATGATCGATGATCTGTGTCCTCTCATTCGGTCACGTAGTGTTAAATCTGTTTTGCCTATATATGACAGGCTGCACGTACAGGTGATCATATAAATAACACTCTCGGTAGTACAGGTTATCCGATGTTTAATATGAAATCTTTTACCTGTATGTGGATGTGAAAAATATGACCCAGCTATCATATGGGAACACGTGACACAGCTGAGGCATCTAAAGCAACCCGGTTTCTGGTATGCTGCACAACTCTCACGGGAAGTATAGCAATGGGAAGGGTCAGCTATCACTAAACGGTCACGAAGGTTGGTACCCCTTTTATAACACACAAGAGGGGGTTCCTGAAAAACAGTTGAATGGGAATGATGGCTTTGAATAATATGCCAATTCTTCTGTATAATCCTTTTGACATGATGTGAGGCAGTATGAAACTTAGTGGAAAAGACCACACGTTGCTTGGTTTGTTTAGATGAACCCAAACTGTCATTAGATTGGATAGCTCGTTGTAATGATTGTTGCAATATTGGTTTAGAGTAGCCATGGTTGAGAAACCTCAGAGACATTTCACTCAGTTGTTGTTGGCGCCTAGTGTTGTCAGAATTATTGCGTATTACATGCAAAAATTGTGAAAAAGGTAAAGACTTCTTGGCACATGGATGGAAACTTGCTGTATGTAGCAGTGTGTTGCGATCGGTCGATTTTCGAAACAACGTATGGCCTAATGTTGCTCCAGTTCTATGTCCAGGAATTGGATTTTCTGTTTATCGGCATGCATTGTCAAGCGTACTGGTGACTGTATCGAATTCAAGTGAGAGACCATCTGTTCCAAAGCCTCTAAGTCTGCCAGCCAAATCAGAAAAATGTCGTCCACAAAGCGAGTGTAAGAAAGGATTGAAGGTCCGGACGGGGTCAAAATCTGCATTTGTTCATAAGTGTGCATGTAAATGTTTGCGTACGAGGGTGCCATTACGGCTCCCATTGACGTACCAGTTTTCTGCACATAGTAGTTATTCTCATACTTTGGATGTTAAGGTGTGGTTCAATAGGTCGCCTACAAGATCTGTGGGTGGCCCCTGGTAATCTAATGATTGGGACAAAGTATCACATACTGCTTGTATCCCGGCTTGATGCGGAATGATCGTATAAAGACTGGTAACATCTAGAGTGACCAGCCATACGTCTGTGTTAGGAAGTTGGAGTTCTTTAATCTTCATCAGCAAGAAGGGGTTGTCTTTCAAACTAGAAGGTAATGCTAAGGCAGTATCTTTTAAATGCCAGTCCAGCCATTTGGCATTAGGCTCAAGTAGGCTACCCCTCGCAGAAACAATTGGACGACCTGGCAGCTTTGTGGAATTTTTATGAATTTTTGGGAGAGTATACATCACAGGACACACAGGTTTTGTTTCATGTAAGAAATTGTATGTGGTTTGAAATAATATCAATATGACCAGCTCCTAGTGCTTGATATAATAGTTTCACAATTTGCAGAGATAAATTGTTAGTTGGATTGCCTGGAAGGATACTATACGTTTCTGTAGCAGAAAGTTGTTGGAGAATTTCAGACCGATACTCGAAATAATCTTGAACGACAATACCACCGCCTTTGTCCGCTGGGCGTATAGCAATGTTTGGATCCTTTGCTAATGTTTGTAATGCATGAATCTCCAAACGGGATAGGTTACACTGGATTGGTTCAGATTTACGAGCTTGTTTGATTTCTGAATTGACCACTTGTGTGAAAGTCTTCAAGGTGATACTAGGAACACGTGGGTCAAAGTTGCTTTTCAGCTTGAACGGACTGGGTCGCGACTTGTTCGCTGTCCTTAAAGAATTGTTTAAGACGTATATTCCGGTAAAATTTGTATAGCTTCTTCGTTCCTTGCTACTTCCGGGTTTTGGTGAACTTCTTCACACGGTTTTGTGATCAAGACCCGTGAGTGCGTGTTTTTCTTTGTGGACTAGTGTATATATATATATATATATATATATATATATATATATATATATATATATATATATATATACAAAATCCAAAGATCAGCGTACTCACCTCAAAGCAGGTAGGAGAAAAACTCCTACCTGCTTTGAGGTGAGTGCGCTGATCTTTGGATTTTGTATAAATATTTGATCTCAGCAGCACCCCTTATAATATATGCTAGTTTAGGTGAGTGCATTCCCTTTTGGATTTGTTATATATATATATATATATATATATATATATATATATATATATATATTGCAACAACAAATACTAAAGGTGAAGTGAAACCACTGTCTAATTAAAACAACTTATTCATACGTGAAAAACGCAGCTGCTTCAGAAGTACTCTTCACAGTACTTAATGTAGAAAAAGGGTTTCTACATTACATTATTTTTTGATTATTTTTTTTACACCCACTAGGGGGTTACATGTAAAGTAAATATATATATATATATTTTTTTAAACTGTCTGAGCGCATGTATAGCGATCAGTAACAGTGAATTACTGGAAAAGGCGGTTTGGTGATTGCTCAGATGAGCATCACCATTCACCTGGTCAGATCAATTTGTGAATATTGATCTGACCAATTTGGATCTACTTCCCTTTCCTCACTTACATTTTTGTGATGGAAAGAGACAGATCAGTATTAGTGTTTAAATAACATTTCATAAAACTGTCAGGTTTTATGAAAGCCATTCCCTGTGTATTAACACTGTCCCTGCTATTGATAACTGTATAAGCAGTAATCTTTCACAGCAACACAATTTTTTTTAGCTGTCTGCACTTTTTTTTGTATTACTTTCTTTGTACTGCCTAGATAGGCTCTTCTAAGAGCTATTAACCCCTTCTTTGCCTTAGATCACTGCTTAGGCACTGATTCTGAGGCAGCTGACTCATGGTTCGATTTTGACCCTGGTCAGCTTTCTGATACATCATCTAGTGATGAATTCATGCCTGAAGTACAATGTATGTGTAAACAAAACTCCAAAAATATACTACCACAAACTTTGACAAAGGTTGTGGTAGAATAAGTTCATATACAGTATTAAAATACCACCATTTGAAATACCTTAGGATGTCTCGTTTCCAAAATATATGGTTTGATGGGGTAAAATACATTGACAGGCTTCAAAAGTGTCCCAAATGGAACATGGGTGCAGGCTGACTACATGTCAAAATTTCAAGTTGGAAATGCACACATCCCAAATATTGCCTTTTAGCCCCAAAACAAACCTATGCATGGGTGGTACTCAGATGATGTTGCTGGACATATATTGAGGTGTTGTTTTGCATTGACGCATAACAGGATCTGTAAATTCATGCCTGGAATACAATGTATGTGGAAACAAAACATTAAAAAACTTACTAACCAAAAATTTGACAAAGGCTGGTGGTAGAAATAGTACATGTAAAGTATTAAAATGCCACCATTTGAAATACCTTAGGAAGTCTAGTTTTCAAAAATATATGGTTTTGTGGGGTAAAATACACTGTCTGGCTTCAAAAATGTCCCAAATGGTACATGGGCACAGGTTTTCTGCATGTCAAAATCCAATTTGGAAAACCAAAAAGGGCACCTCTCAAATGTGGTCTTTTAACCCCCAAACAAGCTCCTGTACTCAGCAGTAGTTGCTGAACACACATTGAGGAGTTGTTTGGCAGTGACACATAACAGGATCTGTGAGTTCATGCCTGAAATAAAATGTATGTTAAAAAAATTACACCTGTGCAATAATCGTGGAGGATATATATTGTAACAGCCCCAGATGCTACTACACAGGCATTTCTCCTGAGGAAGCCGAGATAGCGCTTGGCGAAATGCGTAGGGAGGCCTGTTTTTTTATTTTTGTCTGTACCCTGCTTTGGATTACTGTTCCAGATATGTATATGCGGTTTTAGCCTGTTTGTGGGCACTACAAGTTTGTAAGCTGCTCCATTAAAGGAGGCTTTTATTATTTCATCAACTGTACTACTATATGTGCCTTTCTCACTTCTCTGCACAGAAACAACATCCAGAATACCTAGACTATTATCTATTGAGGCCTGACATTCACGTGTGTTTGTGAGTGTGACTGTACCTTATAGATAATACTATCAATAATATTAACGAAAATCATAGTGTAATATGTATGACTCAAAATAGTATTATCTATAAGGTACAGTCAACCTTATAGATAATACTATTTTGAGTCATACATATTACACTATGATTTTCGTTATGTGTATTTCATTTTATGTGTAATCCAGCGCTACATCACCTTCCAAACCCCTTTTTTTTAATATATATTTATATATATTGAACCTGTACATGGCATGATTTATTTATTTTTTTTGAAAAGTTGCATACAAGTTATAGTTGTCCCTCAGAAACATCACTGATAGGTGTGAGTACTTTGGGTGCAAGTAATAAAACAAGTCTTGCTTCGTGTTGCCCTTTAACAGTAATGTGTAAAAGTAATGAGTCCTTTATAAATGTGTTGTCTGGGCCATCTATATATAGAGCAATTTCATATCTTTAACTCATAGATGTCGCACCCAACCAGTGGCCTAGACAACAATAGCAAACAGCACCACCAAGTGGTCACAAAACATGACTGTGTGTGCAGGAAGATCAGTACTCACACTCAGTGATATAATACATAGTAACATAGTAACATAGTAACATAGTAATTTAGGTTGAAAAAAGTCCATCAAGTTCAACCCTTCTACCTATCATTTCAGCGTTTTGATCCAAAAGAAGGCAAAAAAACCCCTAAGGAAGCTTTTTCGAATGTTGCCTCCTAGGGGGAAAAAAATTCCTTCTTGACTCCAAAAGGGCAATCAGATTTCTCCTTGGATCAAAAAGATCTATTATTAATGCTCATTCTATTATTAATACCCCTGTATGTTCTGCTTTTCTAAAAAACATCCAGACCATTTTTAAATGCATCTAATGTGGTTGATAGCACTACCTCTCTTGGCAGTGAGTTCCATAATTTTATTGTCCTTACTGTAAAGAATCCCTTCCTTTGCTGCGTATGAAATTTTTGCTCTTCCAGTCTCAGGGGGTGACCTCTTGTTCTTTGTACATTTCTATTAATGAACAGGTCCCTGGAGAGCTCCTTATATTGGCCCTGCACATATTTATATAATGTTATCATATCCCCTCTAAGACGCCTTTTTTCTAAAGTAAATAAATGCAATTTTTTAAGTCTCTCTTCATAACTAAGATCCTCCAATCCCCTTATTAATTTTGTAGCTCTCATTTGCACTTTTTCTAGTTCCTTAATATCCTTTTTAAGGACTGGTGCCCAGAATTGTACTGCATATTCAAGGTGAGGTCTTACCATTGATTTGTAAAGAGGCAAGATGATGTCCTCCTCCCGTGAATCTATACCTCGTTTTATACATGCCAATATCTTATTGGCCCTTGCAGCTGCTGACTGGCATTGGCACTGTTGCCAAGTTTGTTATCTACAATGATTCCTAAATCCTTTTCGTTAGTAGTTTTTCCCAGGGAAATACCATTTAACGTATATGTTGCTTTGTTATTATTTTTCCCATAATGCATAACTTTACATTTGTCTATATTGAACCTCATTTGCCACTTTCTTGCCCAGTTCCCTACTCTGTCCAAATCTTCCTGTAAAGAAAAAACATCAAGATTAGTCTTTATTACCTTACCTAATTTTGTGTCATCAGCAAACACTGAGACATGGCACTCAGCACAACGTGGGAGATCATTAATAAACAGATTAAAAAGAAGAGGTCCCAAAACAGACCCCTGAGGTACTCCGCTCACTACCCTGGTCCAATTTGAAGCTTTACCATTTACAACAACCCTCTGTGTTCTATCTTTTAGCCAATTTTCAATCCAAATACATACATTAGCCCCCAATCCTATTTCTCTCAATTTGTAGAGTAACCTTTTGTGTGGAACTGTATCAAATGCTTTAGCAAAATCCAAATAGATCACATCAACTGCCACACCTAGATCTATATTTTTACTGACCTCTTCATAGAATGTTATTAAGTTTGTTTGACAAGACCTGTCTTTCACAAAACCATGTTGACTTTTACTAATTATATTCTGATTCAAGATGTATTCTTGAGTGTACACCTTTAGCAATCCTTCAAATAATTTCCCCACTACAGATGTCAAGCTCACTGGCCTATAATTACCAGGCAAAGATTTTGATCCCTTTTTAAATATTGGAATGACATCCGCCTTTCGCCAGTCTGTTGGCACTATACCTGAACTGAACGAATCCCTAAAGATCATAAATATTGGTCTGGCCAGAATTATGCTTAACTCTCTAAGGACCCTTGGGTGTATACCATCTGGCCCTGTGGCCTTGTCTATTTTAACAGAGTTTAATTGCATAAACACTTTTTCCTGTGTCAGCCAATCCCATGTTTGTGGTGACTGTTCCGTAACTTCCGGTAGCAGGGGCTCATCCATCTGTTCTTCCTTAGTATAAACAGAAGAAAAAAAAGTATTTAAAATGTCTGCTTTTTCTCTGTCCTCACTTACCAAATTTCCCATTTGGGATAACAAGGGCCCAACATTTTCCCTCTTTAGCTTTTTTCCATTTATATACTTTTGGGGTTAATTTTACTCTCCTTAGCAATCCTTTTCTCGTTTTCCAATTTAGCCATTTTAATTGCCTTTTTGCAGGCTTTGTTGGCATCTTTGTATTTTATAAATGATAATGTTGATCCCTTGTTTTTATAATGTTTGAATGCTATTTTCTTGTTTTGCATTTCCTGTTTCACGGACAGGTAAGCCACATTGGTTTTGATTTGTGTCTTTTGTATTTGTTTCCCAAAGGTATATATTGGGTGTACTTTTGTAATGTGTGCTTAAAGGCATTCCACTTGTCTTCTGTGTTTAGTCCAGAAAACAATCGTTCCCAGTCTAAATGTTCCATTGATGCCCTTAGTCCATCAAAGTTGGCCCTTCTAAAATTAAGTGTTTTGGTGGCGTAGTTACCAATTTGCTTTTTTACATTAATCTCAAACGAAACCATGTTATGGTCACTATTGCCCAAGTGTTCTCTTACTTTGATGTTTGAGACAAGCTGCTCATTGTTTGTTATTACTAAATCCAGACAGGCATCCATTCTAGTTGGGGTGTCTACTAATTGTGCCATAAATGTGTTATTAAGCAGGTTCAGAAACTTGCTGCCCTTAGCGGAACTAGTTGTGCCACAATTCCAATCTATATCTGGGTAATTAAAATCTCCCATGATTAGAACTTCATTCAGATTTGCAGCCTTTTCAATTTGTAATAAAAGCTGATCTTCTCCATCAATGCTAATATTTGGTGGCTTGTAGCATACACCTACAAGTAATGTGCGATTCTTTTTAGCGTCTAAGCTAATCTCCACCCACAGTGTCTCCACATCAGTTCCAGTTACGTCATGCACACCTTCCTTAATACTGGGCTTTAGTTTAGGATTTACATAAAGACATATCCCTCCCCCTTTTCTATTTACTCTGTCCTTTCTAAAAAGTGAGTAGCCTTGTAAATTAACTGACCAGTCGTGGGTCTCATCCCACCACGTTTCCGTGATTCCGATTAAATCATACTGTTCAGCACTTACCAGTATCTCCAGCTCACCCATTTTGTTTGTCAAGCTTCTTGCATTTGCTAAAAGACATTTGAGATTACTACCCATTTCCTGTTTAGTTGACAAACACGTAATGCCCGCAGGTTTAATTGTATGTACCTCCCTATGATCTATGTTAACCCCACCAGCGCTTTCCTCCTCCTTTGCCATAGCTATACACACCTTCCAATCTACTCTAGCTGCCATTGCTTCATTTTGATCTTGACCCTCCCCCCCAGAGCTTAGTTTAAAAGCTCATCTAACCCTCTAGCCATCCTCGCCCCTAATACCGCAGCCCCCTCATCATTGAGGTGCAGCCCATCCCGTTCAAAGAGTCTGTAGCCGACTGCAAAGTCTGCCCAGTGCTCTAAGAACCCAAATCCCTCTTGCTTGCACCACCTTCGCAACCACGCATTAATCTCCCTAAGCTCCCGCTGTCTCCCTGACGTAGCGCCTGGCACTGGTAATATTTCAGAGAATATTACCTTGGAGGTCCTTTCCTTTAGCTTCTTTCCTAGTTCCCTAAAATCATTTTTAAGGACCCCCCACCTACCATTTACTTTGTCATTAGTTCCAATGTGTACTATGACCGCTGGATCATGCCCAGCCCCTCCCAATAATCTGCCTACCCGGTCCGCAACATGCCGAACCCGAGCACCCGGGAGACAACATACAGTTCGGCATTCAGGGTCCTGGCGACAGATTACCCTATCTACCTTCCTAATAATAGAATCCCCTACCACCACAACCTGTCTAGCCTTCCTAGTGTCCTGGCTCCCAACTGTGCTGGAGAGGCTACTCACCTGGCTGCTAGGTGAGTCCGCCTGCCCCAGAAATGCCTCTTCTGAGCTAATCCCCCCAGCATCCTCACACAAGCTGGCAAACATGTTGGGGTGAACCAGCTCAGAACAAGCCTCCCTAGCTCTCCGACCCCTACTGCCCCTTACACAACTAACCCAGCTCTCTGCCCTGTAATGTATTGTGTAAATGAGTACTGACTACTGCATGTAGCGGTAGGTGCAAAGCTATTTCAATTGACAACTGTGGTTTACTAGATTGCAATCTGTTGACAGCACGTTGCAATTATTCATCACATTATAGTTCATTGAGTACTTTTACTGCCAGGTTCCCCATCATTGCTGTATGACTGTACCAGGAAAACCATTATTGGGTAGGTGTAATAAGTGAATTGCAGAGTGAGTATTACAATAACATTGTACAGAGTTCATATCAGCTTGAATGTTGGGTTATATAGAAAAAGCATATGCATTTTCTGACCCTCTGTCTGCTTCCAGATGGATACAATAACAATTCCCACAATAATAGGGCCTACATTCAGTAGCTCACCTAGCTACAATCTGTTACTGCTGCAGATAAATTTGTATGTGTTCTAGATATCATGTTATAGTTATCCTGTCATGTAAAAATGGGGAAACCTGTGAGGAAAACAGCAGGCATTGAAGATAGGTGTTACACATTCACATTAGTAAAAATTAGCTATTCTAAGACACAGCACATTATGGATCTAAAGAGAGTATGTGAGAGAAGACACAGTAGATAGAGTATGGATGCAGCACTATATTGTAGCATTTAGCTATTGCTCCTTTTTATCTTCACAAAATTATCATATGCCCTCCTGCTACGCCTTTAAATTAAATATATATGTCTGATCGGTATGCGAGGGCCATCAGTATATATATCCAATTCCATGAAGGGGTTAAATGATAAAGGCCACATTTGCACACTGAGAATCTTTTCACATTTGGAAATTTTGTTATTGAAATAAGGATACTAAGAATTACTATTGGGTCTAAGAAAGTCATCACCCCATAAATTAGGTCAATACCTACCCCCCACCTCTACATTGCCCAGGTAGGAGGGGAATATCTAAAATGTCCCCAAAACCTGAAACAAACAGTCTCTGGGTATCATGAAGAGAGGCAGTGAAGACCACTGCCCACCCATGGTGCACAATTGGTGCCCTGCAAATCCAGCTTCCAGAGGCTGTCCTTGATGCCCTAGGTCATTTGATGTGCTGAAAAGATTAATAAAAATATGTTAAATTAAAATATATATATATCTTAACCTGTTCATGTAAAAGGCAAATGGCATCTTTGACATGTTTCAATGCTGGTCCCAAATCCAGTCATCTTTGTAAAGGGTGGGTTGTTTAGCACAATGATCATATGCCCTGGAAGAGCTCCAAGCAGGCTTCTGCTGCTCCTTTAAATCAGACGTAGATATTTATATCTCTGATCAGTTCGCAAGTGCATTCAATATCTATATCCGATTACATGAGGGGTTAAAGAACTCCTGAGAGCTCCTACTGATCGTTAGGATATGGGGAAGAAATGTAGTAAACAAGAATAATACAGATATATCACACTGTTGTTGACAAATTAACATGTGAACATATGTTTAGTGTTAGTCTCTGCATAATATTGTTGAGATTGGCTTCATTACATCTTTTTATTAGTTCCTCTAAAAACTCAAAGCCATCCATTACCTTCACATGAGAGACACCAGGAACGAAAATCCTCATCAACCAGTCCAGGAACTAAAATGTTAAATAATTTTAAAAAAACAAAAAGATGTTCTGTGAAATCAAGTCAACATATTGCTCCAGAGTCAATTGCGCCCATTTAAAGTTGACTTGAGTTAAAGCGCAAGGTCTGCGACCAGGGAATAACCGTATTAAAATAAAACGCTGTTATTCCAAAACAGATTAATTAAACACTAGGGTGCTTGGTGTGTAATAGCAACCCCCAGTTCCCTAGCATTCCCCAAAACAAGAATACTGGCGACAGGGGCTTGCGAAATTGCCATGAGGACAGTCTCCAGAAGTACTAACTGCTGTCAACTGACTTATGTAAAACAAGTGGCATTTATCTACAGTGTCTAACAGGAGGAATGGGTTTGTAAGGACTGTTACTCAATTCCAGCTGTATGCACAAACATTGATTATTGTGGAAAATTTGATGATGTTCTATGGACCTTCCCTGATCTTCCCACAGGTACTGATGTTCTTACATAGACATGTTGTCTACCCCTGCTCATTACGGAATACCCATTGCCTAAATCTGAGGCAACTGTTCACTTTGTATCTGTCAGTCAGTATCTAACATGCCAGTATCTAAAATGCCAGTATCTAACATGCACTTTCCTATAATTTCATTAAACAAAACACAATTATAAAATCAATCTGATCATAAAAAAACAGGTGGAGAGGTGATGGGTTTTCATAGAGATGGTCATGAGTTTGAAAAGGGGGTATTGCTGGAATGGATATTTGTGAAAGGTAGGCGTTAATAATATAGCCACACCCATATAAGGGCTCCCAAAAAAAAAAATCTTACACCCAGGCATCAGTAAACCTAGACCCACCCCTGCTCTGGAGGTAGAACGGGCACAGTAATGTAGCAATATTTTCTAAATCTTCATCTTAGTTTCACTGACACTAGTACCTTTATATAAATTCAATTTGCACTGCATTCTTTGTGAAACACACACCCTATTCAGAATGATAACAGGTACACAAATTTAACACAATAAATAGTTCCTCATCAGGATAACTGAATTTTTGGAAACAATCCCTAGAGCATGCTGCAGCATTGATTTGAGTTAAACAATAATTTCTTAGCTGATATCCATAAAAACAGATGTATATAATTCACTCTCCTTTGACCTTTGAGACTTATCAAAGTCACATAGGTAATCATCCAATCAAACGGCTATCATTATGAAAAGAAAAGTAATTATAATCTGAATATGTTTCAACATGATTATTATAGGCCTCAGAAGTTTTTTTTTCCGATTTGATTGGAGTAGGATTGAAGACATTAGCACTTCATGATTTCAGAAATGTAAACCACCTTTCTCTTTTTTCCCTTTCACTTCGTAAGCATTATATTATCTTTACTTGGGAATTTGTCATTCATGGATTGTGAGCACTTGAGACATTTTAGATGGTATAAGTAACTATGATGCCATAGTCATACCAGCGTAAATGTATCCTTTTACTGATCACTGGGGGTCACTTAAATATTCCCATAAATCACCGAATCCAGGCTTCAGAGTAAAATCTGTTCCATCCTAATCTGTCTAAAGATCTACTCTATTGTTCCAACAACAAGCAAGTATAATTTGGTTGTGTGCATTATTAGTGTAAACCAGAAGGGCCAATACCACCCCACTGTGATTCTCACTATATTGAAAACACACCCATTTGAAAGGTATAAACTGTATAATGTATAGTGAACCTTTTCATATAACCAGTGTAGTCTACAACCACAAGTGACCTGTAACAATAAGTTTATTTGTACCTAGGGGAGGACTAGGGGGGCAGGAGAGCGATTACCCCAGGCTGCTCTCTAATCTCTCACAATGGGCTGGGGCTGCTCCACCTTTCACTTTTAAATGCCTCAGTCGATAAACTTCAAACTTTCAATCCAATTTTCTTGTCTATCAACCTTTGTACCTTATCTGTCAGTAAATCTGTCTTGCTTGTCTACTTATCTATCACTAGTGAAATCAGGTGGGCTGATGAAGAGGCAACAAGGGCAAATAAATAGTTTTTGCAACCCTTGGCCAACAGTTGCCAGCCCGCCCCTGTTTGTACCCACACTCAACAGTGTCACACTTCCAAAATTACAGTGTCCTCCCAACCATCCCTTATACCCTCACAGGAGTGCTGGTGCATATTAGGATCCTTGCTACAGTTAGCACTACCAAGGGTGAGGTGTGGATTGGTGCACTAAAGAACAATTTATGATCAGTAGTGTCACTAAGGGGGGGAGAGGAGGCCATGGCCACCCTATACTATATTTTGTGCCCCTTAAATCGTACGGCACTACAGATTATACCTGCCGCAATGCATTTTTTTGATAACATTACAGATTACAGATGAAAAAAGTATAAATGCAACTATTTAGCTATATATACTCACACACACATGTATTTATACTTAGCGTTTTATAATTGTCACACAGTTTTTGTCCTCTCCCCTTGGCACCCTTAAATATATTTTCTGGGGATGATGCTGTTTATGAATCAGATGAAGTACAGATGAAGATAGCTACCATCATGATACCGTTTTTATTTTGATGCCCTCATTAAGGTAATTAATAAACTCATAGAGGGCCATAAAATATTCTAATTATAGAAATTAACACACTAAGACAAGTTTATATACAGGTGTAAAAATTATAGGACTTGCCTTTTACTACTAAATGCAGCCTTACATTTTTTAGAAATCAGGTAATGTCAAATACATATATTTTGGTACAGAATATTTAATTTATAAAAATTGTAAGTTTGCTTTAATTAATACAGTGGCCTCTTGTGTGCAGGAGTATTTACTGGACTTTATACCGACACTTTGTGACAAAGAGGGGGGTGGGTGCTACAATGCCCGAGAACAAACAGTACTGCAATAGTCTGTCCTGTAGGCTAATACCTACTCGGGAGAGCGAATCCATTTTTTGCCTGCTTACACCATTGCAAAGGAACCACTCCATTAGCATATCAGACTGATCCCACCCATAAGGGCAGTCCAGATCCGAAATGCATGGCTAGTACCCTCTACACGAGGAACACAGCAAACCACAGACGTACGTTTCGGCCTACATTGGCCTCGTCAGTGTGGTATGGTTGATGATCCTCTAGGTGCAAGCAGGCCAGGGACCCACGGCCGTAGACATACCCTGTTACTCATGGCGACAAAGAGGGGGGTGGGTGCTACAATGCCCGAGAACAAACAGTACTACAATAGTCTGTCCTGTAGGATAATACCTACTCGGGAGAGCGACTCCATTTTTTGCCTGCTTACACCATTGCAAAGGAACCACCGACACTTTGCCTATCCCTTCTTGTGTGTTATATCCATTCTCATTGTTAATCTGTGGCACGCAGAGACATAATAAAAGCTAGATGAATTAGATTTTTATTGGAATCCTGGACACCTGCTGGTCAGTATTCTTGAGGTTCTACAGGACAGAAAAATATCAGTTGTTGTAGTTATCTAGCTTTCCACACTTGAATTTGTATTCTAAATTTTATTGTAGGCAGCAGAGTTTAAATGCAGCAACATCTGTTATGCAATGCTTCAAAATGATCAGTGAATTCAATATATTAAGTTAATAATCATCAGGGAACTGAAAATGGTATTCCAAATCTTTAAAAAAAAATCAATTTAATATGTCTGGAACAAAAGTTCCCAGGGTTATTTTTAATCTTAGCAGAGAGATTAACCATATTATACTATGATTAATCATGATTAAATACAAAATCACAGATTATTACAGGGTAATATATGCCTCTCAACAATCCCAGTTTTGAGAGGCAATCTCGCTGTCCTGCCTAGCTCCACCTCCCAACTTGCATCAAAAATTTAATTCTCCAGTATCTAGCACTACCAGTTTAAGTCACAGTGCCAACTGCACAAGCATGGCTCGATAAACTCCGTCATAAACTCCATCCCCAAAATGGGCAGCGATTGATGGTGGTACGGTGTAGCATATCATTACCCAAATAAGAAGTGGTTGAGCACAGCTTCCATCAGTACATTGCTGGTCAGACATAGATGTGGTACAGCACCGTCCCCACACTTTAAGTAGTATTATATAGTAGTTTAGGTTGACAAGAGACTTGCGTACATCAAAATGCCTTTTCCTATCCCATCCTATTGATCCAAAAGAAGGCAAATAAAAACCTCTTCAGCAATTTCGAATTCTGCGTTCAGTGGGGTGGGGGAAAATTCATTCTTGACTCCAAATGTCAATCAGATTTCTCATTGGATCAAAAAGCACTAAATAAATATTAATGCCTATACTAACATGCATAGCCCTCTATGTTCAGGCTCATTAAAAAAGTATCTAGATGCAGATGTGCTACTCTATAGCTTCGAACTGTATTTGTGGCAGGAACAAATGTTAGGAAATTGTGGAGAGGAGTACATAGAGATGTAATGAAAATTCAGTGTAACGGAATGGCTACCCAAGGCCGGTAGCACCTCTGCCCATTGTAGGAAATCACCTCCTTAGCCCCCGATTCAAGCTCAGCATCCACCCAGCAAGTCTTTCTGGAACCTTGCTCTTTGTACCAAAATAGCAGACAGGACCACTAGCAGTTGGGTACAGCAAGAATGAACAACTTTATTTGTCAAACAGCAAAGACTTATATACACACAAATATGACATCAACTAGGGGAGAGGCACAGGTAACTAATTATAACACGTAAGCCTAAAACAATAGAAAACCGGTAATTAAACACAGTACAACTTTACATAAAATAAACATTCCATCTTTAGATCCAGACATCCAGACTACAAGAGACAATAGACGGCTCATAGGACAGTAAACACTTATTGATTGGATAAGTACACATTTCAACACTAACATATAACAATGAAAAGAGCAAAAGCTTGGATCCAAAAGTACACATCCTGGCTGACATCCTGAGTGAGCCTGTGTTGAAGTCCAGCTGTATTGAAGCAGGGTGTCACTGATGCCCCCAAAGTATGTACCTCCAAACTAGTACATCCACAGACAGGGTCCATAGTGCACAGGGAGTCTTCTGGCCCCCAGGGCCCTCCAAGACCGCCTGTCACAGTGGATCTCCAAATCCATTTTCGTGACATTAGGTTTGAGATGTGAATAAACTGACGTACCACCTAGAAAAGAAAGAAAGGAAACAATGGATGAAAGTGATTAAAGAACATTTAAATTGGAGTTGCGGAAGAGAGGCGTTGGGTTAAGAAGTCAATGCCCCTCCCACAACTACATAACAATCCATATAGATATAATGAAAATTCCGTTTGAGATGTGCCAAAACCGACATACCAGGTAGACGTAGAAGAGGGCAAAAAGAAGACCACATAAAGTTATCAAACTCATGGACAATAAACCATACATTGTTAGCATACAGGGCAAGATAAAACAAGGTTGACTGGATTTGTGTTGTTGGCTAGATAATGTAAATGGAGAATAGGATAAGTATCATCATGATTTGAGCAGGATTATAGCTTAAGAAGCCGCGGAGGATGCACCAATCCTGAACGAGTGCTCTTAACACACAAGTGATTAAATATGGTTAATAATGATAGATGTATTTTAGGAATGAAATGGAGGACGATGGTATATTAGTTAAGTTCAAAAGAGGTTATTCAGATTAAACTATCAAACATAATATCAAGCATCCAGGACCTGCTACTAGACAGTGGGGAGAAAAATAGATTGGGAAGAAGGGGATCAGAGTACTTGGGGAAGATACAAAGGTTAACCAAAACATAAATGTACGACTGAAAACAAATAGTTTACCAAATATTGACCTTCAAAGGGAGGCTTAAAAGAGAACACACCTGAACCCAGAGACCCAGAGATTGGGCTCGGTCTGGAGAGAAGGCAATAGTTGAAAATTGTGGCTGTGACAACAGGAACTGGGATAGGGCAATGGGAAAGATAGGTCTGACAGATGCGGCATCCCTACAATTTAAGAAGAGGACGTAGTTAGGATTAGGAAACAAGCTCTCTGATGGAGTGAGAAATAATATAGAAAACGAGCTCTGTGATAGAGCAGGAGAGCAATGTAGGGGACGGGTATGAGCTACAAATTCAGGGGATATAACCTCCAACAAGGAGGGTAAACTGCCTGGGTGCGGGTTGCCTTGCAAAATGATAAATGTCCGCCTATGTCATAGTCTATGGAACACAAACCTCTAAGCTAGAGGAAAAGATTGCTTGGAACAACAAGTAAAAGGACTCAAAACCCATAAGTTACAACATAATAAGGTGGACTAAAACAGAAAGATGAAGGACGAAGAGAGTGCTGACTGATATAATATGCTTGTGATGGGTGAGATGAACCTATAAGAAAATGTGGAACTGAGCGCAGTACTTAGAAGAATTTAGATAGAGAAAAGAGCATAGATAAAAAAAGATAGACCTTGATACCAGATAAAAAGATAGTACAGAGGAGATTGAAATCAACCCCAATAACTAAAGCACTGGGCAGAAGACATACTATGAAGACCACACTTACCTGGAAACACAAAGTTGAACAAGTACCTGTGATGCAAAAAATACCTAGAGAATGTTAGTGGTTGAACATCTATGTATAGCAGAACTGTTCCTACAACCTCTATAGTGTAACGGCCCCTGAAAGGAAGACACTAATTAATACCTCCATTTATAATCTTCTGGAAAACAGGTTCCATGATGCAGAATGGGCATCAGACACTCTCTAACAGACTACACAGAAAGTGTGGGAAAATTCACCCCAATCATAGCACATCTGGTTGAGCAGATGGTTAACCACTGAGGACTTGGTGACTCCTTCCACTGCAAGGCTATCGAAGAAGAGGTCAGAGCAATACATTAGCGTCAGAAACAGAACTGGTCAAGGCTGGCGGAGAACATGCAGGGTCAAAACCAAGCAAGAGTAAGTAAGAGTAAGCTGAGCGTACCTGCCATGCTGTAATGGTACCCGACAGTGGAATCATGCAGGACACCTTCTGAGAAGTCAGTGCCCGCCATCAGGATCTCTCAGGAAAGTTCCTAGAAGAAATAGGAGAGCATACATAACAAAAAACAAACTGGGAAGTGTACAAACAAACTTTAAAAATACAGTGGACTTGACCTCCGGCAAGGACGGCATCAGACATAACCTCGACAGTTAAGAACTGCGGGAGTGTGCCGTAGGGGTCAGAAATAAACGACCGAACTGAACAACCAAGGTGAAACAAGGCTGAACAAGTACTTTGTAAAAATGTCTATGTAGCAGAACTATACCTACACTGATGGATACCTACAGCATTGCTATCTGAATGAAGAGAGAGAGTGAAGTTTAGAGAACCTATAAACCCACATAAAGTATGCCATTCATTAAACCTGTTTGCATAATTGATTTTAAAACATCTCCAGAGTAAAACGATTATACTGTACATATATACAACGTGTAAGAAACAATAGTCATTTACATCTATGCAGTGCTCAAACTTGCGTGCTGGTAATCAGAAATACCTGCTAAACCCCTGTCAATGAAGGTTAATGTAATAACATACAAGCACTATACAACGTGTCCTAGTAGCTAGGAATCAGACTTATACAATGACATGCAAGAAAATGTCATATCCAATGACATGAGCAAAAACATGCGACAGGATGATTGCAGCGTAATAATTAAATATTTGTATAAAATCCCACAGATCATATGTAAATGCAAACAAAACATAGATCACGTGATAAACACTGTATGGTAAACGACACATGCATGCATATGTAGTCGAGAAGCACAGTGGCTAGATAACTGGGTAAGCATGTGTATCCTGATGTAAATACACTGTATATCCACTCCCCAAACAATAAAATGATGAGGCAAAATAGAATGAAATGACTAACACCAAACGACACACAGTGATAAAACTAACAGAACAGACATCTGGATACACCGATAGATACAGAGTGATTATAATGGGTTAATAAATGGATAGAACAGACATCTGGATACACAGATACACACAGAGTGATTATAATGGGTTAATAAACAAATAGAACAGACATCTGAATACACTAATAGACACAAAGGGATTATAACGGGTTAATAAACGGATAGCACAGACATTGGATACACCGATACACACAGAGTGATTATAACAGGTTAATAAATGGATAGAACAACCATCTGGATACACCGATAGATATAGAGTGATTATAATGGGTTAATAAATATATAGAACAGACATCTGGATACACTGATAGATACAGAGTGATTATAATGGGTTAATAAACAAATACAACAGACATCTGTATACACCGATAGATACAGAGTGATTATAATGGGTTAATAAACGAAGAGAACAGACATCTGGATACACCGATAGATACAGAGTGATTATAATGGGTTAATAAACTGGGAGATGTACCTATGTCCTGTATAAAATGTTATGATTACCCCTTGTATATGTTCATTGAAAGGGCTATAATGGCTCACCTGCACCCCGGACTGATTGCCAGAGACCAAGTTCCATAATAAAGGTGAAACCCGGTCTCTGGTAGCGTTCGGGACATTTGAATTGTTGGCATGATTCTGATTGGGTGGCTGTTTAAAGCCCCCAGTCAAATTGAGAGATGAAAAGTGTCACTCGGCCGCTGATTGGATGGTGAGTTAAAAAAACCTTTGCCATCAGTAACTCTATGGAGAAAGTCGGCGCTACCCTGATATGCTGTAAAGGTCCAGCACAGCGCTGATTGGTCGCTCGTTTAAGAGCTAGGTCGGCGCTGTGCTGATTGACTCCTCAGTTCAAGGGCCGAATTAAATTCCCTAGCACCTCTGAGTCTGACTCCTGACCACACCTCCACCATCGGTGATTGGTTGCTTTCCCCTCCTCCAGTTCTGATTGGTCGCCAACAAGTTTGGCATTAAATTCAATTATCGGTTTTCATGGTGTGTTAAACTAATCCCTTTAAGTTCTATTGTTTAATCACTGTTGTCAAGATGCTTTAATGTATATATTCTATGTGTAACGAATTAATAAATGTTACTTCTGTTTTACTCAAAATTACCAGTCTCATCCGCTTTGTTGGGGGGTTGAGAGTGTGATTATCAGTGACTATAGCTAGTTTGGAGGTTGTGAATTAGCTGGGATCTAAGGAGCATGTCTGTGGAACTGATCACGGGCAGGAGCCATCCATCTCAGTAGACCTCACGTAACAAAGGGTTAATAAACTAATAGAACACTGGATACACTGATAGACATAGAGTGGTTATAACATGTTAATAAACGGATAGAGTAGACATCTGGATTCACTGATAGACACAGAGTGATTATAAATGGTGGATAGAAATATAGAACAGACATCTAAATAGATCTAACTAAGAAGAAGGCACAACAACTAAGAGATGGCATAGTAGATTCAAAACCTCCGCGATAGAGAAAAGGTTTCCCTTCTAACTGACCTATGCTAGATACCTACTCCCGTAAGGGACGCTAACAAAAAATAGATGAATACTTCTTGATACATAGTGATTACACAGGATAAAACACAGATAGAAGTGAACATGTAACTGGGCGTAGTACTGAGTAATACTGGAAACTCCCTTGAAACAGAGAGAAAATAAGGTATCTAGGCTAGACAACATAGAGAACCAAAGAAAAGTAGAAATTAACAAATTTATACAGAAAAGTGAAACATGCATAAGACAATAGATATACTGTAAATAGTAACATGCCGGCATTTGTAGACTAGAAAGCTCTTTTCAAGTAGCTTTGCCTGTACATTGTCACCAGTCAAACAGACTAAGTTAACACCAACAAATTCATGAAAATACTACATGATTCTGCTCAAGCAATCACAACAGGAAAACTTATAATAAAACTGAAAAAAGAATACAAATGAACACAAAGTTTGACAAAGTTGGAGACAGTGAACACCGATTAGATACAATGTGTATACATTATGTACAAACAGTGGGACATTCAGGTTATGAAAATAAGAATCATAACAGAATAAAAAGAGATATAAAACAATGGGATGATTTTGATATGTTAAAAACAAAAACATGATAGTTAGACAAAGTAAACATGCCTCCACATGTAGACTAGAAAGCTCGGTTTCAAATGGATTTAACTATACATAGACCCCAGCAGAGACATAGATCACATGCATGGTATGTTTTAATAAGACTTGTATAGATAATAAACGTTGGCATATTTAACATGTAATTTATTTTCAGCTGTCCTGCAAAGGAAATAACAATCTTATCATAACAGAACAACTTGTACTATAAATGTGTACAAAATCAATAATTTGATTGAAGTATATAAATGTGTCTCCCCTTCCAATGGATAGAAACCCATTCTGATTGAAAAGGCGGAATATATAAAACTACTAGATGAGTTTAGCCCCAGAGAAAAATGGAGAGGACACATTTACCACCACTAATGGATTACAATGGCTTGCGTGAATGAAACCATGTTGTTCATAGTTTGGAAATAGCAATTCTGGGTCTGTGGTGACATGAGGAAGATGCTGACACAGACATATGCATAGCTCCTCATTAGTATAGAAAGAACCAGACACAGACATGTGCATAGCCCGCTTAACTATAGAAAGAGTCAGACACAGACATGATAAGGCATCAGTATAGAGAAAACCAGACAACAACATGGTACAGCACAGTTGCCCTGATTATATAGTGAGTCAGACACTGACAAGCATAGCTCACCCAATCAGTATATAGCAAGCCAAATACGATATTAGCCCCTTGGCTCCTGCATTGCTCCCATCAATATTCATTGCTGCTGTGGACTTTAAATCCTATGATGTTTAACCACCATCACACATGCCTTTTGCTGCTGCTGCATCATGAGAAAGTTAGTTAAAGGACAACTGTCGGCAAAAAAAACGTTTTGCAAAATAATATTGCATCAAAAGTAGACATTTTAAATAGAAATGCTTTAATGAATGCATCTCCTTGATTTTATACCTCTATCAGGAGACAGACAGTTTGTTTAGAATCTGATCCATCTGACCCAAGATGGCTACCCCTTGATAGCGCTATACGAGCAATGAGGGTTCAATAAGTTGCTTTATTTATATTCTTTCATTAAAGCATTTCTATTTAAGATGCCTACATTTGATGTAACTTTTCAATTAAACAGAACTCCTCCCCCCCAACAGTTGTCCTCTAACAATAGTATATTTGAACTTAAGTACCCATGATGTGCAGTCAGCCAAGAACCCTCACTTTCCACAGTGTCGGCTTTGCCCACAAACAGCCTGCCAGTGGCACATTTGCCCGCAAACAGCTTGCCTTGACCATCACTGCCTCCAAATGGTATGACTGGGCCATTCCTATCTCTCTAACAGCTTACCTGGGCCATTCCTGTTCCCCCCAACAGCTTGTCTCTGCCCTAAATTGCTTTCCTGTGCCATCTCTGCCCCTCAAAAATCTGGCCTGGCAACCCGTGTCCACACGAACAACAAGGGAGATGGCACCTGAGAATGTTCAACTCCAAATCCCTCTCTGCTCTGGTTGCAGGTTTTCCAGTCTGACCGTGACACCAGTGGCAAAAAAAAATTATTGTACCAAATAAAAGCAGTGGATACCTTTAAAGAAGTGGGATATGCAGGGTCATTATATAAAACATAACTTTTATTCCATTAATAAAATCTCAAATACCAAAACATTTTTTATCTTGTGTATTTCCAGGGGTTTGTGTGCTGCGAAAAGCTTGCCTCTGCTGTTCCTGCTCCACAAACAGCTTGCTTGTCTCATCCATATCCCCTAAACAGCTTGTCTGGGTTACCCGTGTCCTCCAAACAACTTACTAGTGTCAGTTGTCCAGCCCAAACAGCTTGCCTGTCTTTGTCCCACAAATAGTTTGTATCATACCCTGAAGTAGTTTGCTTAGGCCATCCCTGACCCACAAACAGCTTGCCAGGCCATCCCTTTCCCTCGAACAGCTTACCTGGGCTATACCTGTCCAAACAGACACAGAGGGAGATGGCACTGGTAATATTTACCTCCAAATTCTCCTCTGCTCTGGCCACGAGTTCCCTTGCCTGACCATAACACCACTATGTTTTATACAAATTGACCTGAAATAGCTTGCCACTGCCATTATTGTGCCCCAAACAGCTTTCCTGTGCCATCCACGCCCCCCCCCAAACACTTTAAACATGTCACTTGTCCCTGAAACAGCCCAGTGCCATGCTTGTCTTCCAAATAGCTTGTCTGTGCCATTCATGCGCCCAAAATAGCTTGCCTGACTTGCCCGACATTACTCCTCGTGCTGCCCTCCCCTCTTACAACCTGCGCCCTGTCCCTAGTGACATGAGAGGTAAAAAAAAAAATGTTAATAAAATATTTGGTCTGTGCTCCACATAGTGAAAAGTTAAATATGTCACTGCATGGATTTGGCTTGTGACATGCCCAGTGACATGTTAAAATATGCCTCGCACTACTATGAAACACAATTTACATATCATTTACAACTGATCCTATCATGTATAGCTTGGAGGAAGGAGGAGACAGAGGGGACATTTAAACACATAAAAAGAATCAACACAGGAAAGAGTATATTTAAAAGAAGAAAAACTACCACAGTAGTCATATATTAGAGGTGTAAAAGGTTTAAAAGTAATACCAGGAAGTATTACTTTACTTAGAGGGTAGTGGAAACATGGAATAGTCTTCCAGCAGACGTGGTAGAGGCATAAGGCTATCCTAGATATAAGATAAAGCCAGAGACTAATGCAAATGCAAGGACCTTAATTGAGATATATGAAAAATGTGTACATGTATTTACCATAAAATAAATTCTGCTTGTATTGATTAGAAGTTATGGGTCTCTGATTTTCCTGTTATTTCGATTGAGAATGTATGTCTTGAATCATGGGAATATACTGAGAGAACCCTTGTCATTACAGAGATAATGCAAATACACTCTCATAGCATTTAACTGAACTAAGCAAATTGTCTTGATAATTCTAGATAATGTGCATCAGTGATAAACTATAAGCTCATCTGTGCACCTAAAGTGCTCAAGTTATTGATGCAGCATGACCAGAGGGGATTTAAATTGAAACAATAAACTAAACCAGGTAAAGGGGACACATAAACAAACTGTAATGCACTGCGTAAAGAAGACACACATGGAAATCAAAGTCTTATCACTTCCAAGCTTCAGATAAAGAGTTTCTGAATGTGATTGGATGATGCCCTCTTCCCACTGTTACCTCTTTTTTTATTCCTCTTTTGAAGAGTGTGAAGTTAAAGGCCCTGAAAGGGAATGATTTATGACTTGGGAAAATAAGATACATTATTTCCAGAAGGATGTTACTTCACCTGGAGATTTCAGCAATTCGTTAAGAAATACCTCACTCTTCACCACCACTACTGCCTGTGCCATGTCCCAGAATTCCATTCTTTTTCTTTGACCTCAGCCGGTACACAGCAGTAATTCAACGTTACCTTCAAATAGCGATCAAGGAAATGGAAAATTCTTCAATGTAATGTTGGTGACGATCTGAAATGTATTTGTGTATATATATATATATATATATATATATATATATAATGATGATCAATTTATAAAGTATAGTGTATCAATAATATACAACACTCAACTCTATTCTGTTAATGTTGATTTTTTTCTTTAAAATTTAAATCTGCCAGTTTTATGTTACTGAGAATTTCAATAAGCCTTTTTAAGGTTTTTTTAATTCAAGTTTGTTATGGTAAGGTATCTTATGAAATGTCAATTTCAAATAGATAGGCAAGACCAATTAACTATATTAATCTTTTCTTAGGTCATTTACTAATAATGTCACTAAAACATTCATTATTAAGTTTATTGTAATTTGCTCTAATCTATAAATTTTTATGCAAATCATGATGTTGTTCATATTTTTAAAAAAATGGTGAGATTATATTCTAACCGTGTGTTAATTTTCTTATTATAAAAAAAATGTAATTAGTACAACTGCTGATGGCCTATATCTCCTATAATTATTTGTCAGCAAAGAGATTGGCAGGGGTCTATGGGAAATGTAGTCCTCCAACTGGAGGGCCGCAGTCTGAAACCCGTGAGATAGAGGGTGAGACTGAATCCATGGGGATAAGGTTACCACTGTACTAATTTAGTTTAGCAATTAACATAATTAACTAAAAGATATCTAAATAATTAAATATGAAAAAATTATACCACGGATGATTCCACAAGTCACCCCAAAACAGCAAACTTTTGATTTCATGTATTTAAGAAAACTATAATCAAACTAGCACCATATTCAGAAAAGAGATCCAGCACATAAATAAATTGTGTTTGATTGTGAAAGTGGAAATATACTTGGGCATGTGTGGAAATAAAATCACTCACAGCTGAGATGCTAAACTATAAATAAAGGCAGGTAAATAAATAAATAGTATATTCTCAATCGTGCTGAGAGCAAATGTAGTACTTGATCCAGTGAAAGGTTATAACCCTGATGGGAAATCCTGTGTTTTAATAAATAGTAGTGTTGGTCACAGGTTTCTGAAAAATCGATTACACATTAGGTCTCACTCCTATGTAAGGTAGGTAACTTAATGGTCAGCCATGGCTACTGGCCTCCATTCTGTTTATCTCTGCTTTGTGAGACACACCTGCTGTAATTAGGGTTGCCACCTTGGCCATTTTTTACCGGCCACACATAACTTTTGAAGTCTGAGGTCATCAATTTATCCCAGGTAATTTTGCAGTCCCTAGTCTATGTAACGGAAATTTTATGCATCCTATTGTTCTAATCTAACCCACCTTTGGTAAATATTTGGTAAACATTGGAGCTTATATTATATGTCTTTTAGTCATGTTGATGAGGATGCTTATCTTTGCACCTTACTTGCACACTATCTTTTTTATAATTTTGAAGAAATACAAAGGCCCTAGCCTCAGACTGGCTTGTGCCTTCTTATGCATGATCTTTATACTAACTCTAATTATAACTATTATATATATATATATTTATATATATATATAATTCTGGGCACCAGTGCTTAAAAGGGATATTATGAAACTAGAAAAAGTGCAAAGGAGGGCTACAAAATTAATGGGGGGATTGGCAGATTATGGTTATGAAGAGAGACTTAAAAAGTTGCATTTATATATATTAGAAAAAAAGCATCTCAGAGGGGATATGATAACATTATATAAATATGTGCAGGACCAATATAAAGAGCTCTCCAGTGATATGTTCATTAACAGAAAGGTACAAAGAACAATAGGTCACCCGCTGAGACTGATTTCATAGACAGAAAAGGAAGGGATCCTTTATGGTAAGAACAATAAAGTTCTGGAACTTACTGCCAAGAGAGGTAGTGCTAGCAACCACAATAGATGCATTTAATTATATAATTGAAATGGTCTGGATGTTTGGTTTTTCTTTTTTTTTTTTCAATCAGAAAATCAGGACATAAAGGGCTATTAATAATAGAATGAGCATTAATATTAGAGCTTCTTGATCCAATCTGATTGCCCTTTGGAGTACCCTCCCAAGGAGACAAAATTCGAAATAGCTTCCTTAGCGGGTTTGGCCTTCTTTTGGATAAAAAGCAGGAATGATAAGTAGAAGGGTTGAACATGATGGACTTATGTATTTTGTTTACCTAAATTATGATGTTACTATGATGCTCTTAAGTATACCCCTGGTTAAATCTTCCAGGGATGAGGTCCAGATCCACTAGGTAGTAGACTATGTGGATCAATTAATACTCCTCATTCTTCATTAAATAACTTTAATAATAGTGATTAGTTCAAAGCTCCAATAAGAGACTCTTATGAAAAACATAAGTCTGCTTTATATGTTTTTGGTAAGAGTACCTTATTATACAGCAATATGCCAACATCATTTATTTAAGTAATATTAATACAACCATCATTTGTAATAATAATAACCATGCACGCCGAGTGCTACATTAGAGCCACCCAGACACAATTTACTGAAGAGAGCTGTATAAAAATAAACATACGAGGAAAGGAAATCATGCCTACATAAAATCTTATTGTATGCATAGAATTATAAAGACAGCATGAGGTGAGGCAAGCATATTAAGGACCCTAGTGTGCACAGAAAAGATTAAGTGCTCTGATGAGAGGGTGGTGAAGTCATTAGTATTTCAATGCATAATGAGAAGCCAAATATAGGCAGGGCCTTGTGTCACAGTTTGGTGAATTATGCTGGATGGGTTAGCTAGATAAACCGCCTCAGCATGGCGTGCTTAAAGCATTTATTGAGGTTGTATTGTTGTTAAAACAGTGCTGTCAATGGAGGTAGTCTATGTCATTCAGTATCTTCTCTGATTTTTACCATTTTAGAAGAATTGCACCTGCAATTTCATTTCACTGTCAGCATCCAGAACTAGGACAGGCCTGGTAATAAACATGGGGAAATTACCACATATGCTGTTCTCTTACCTGAGCCAATTGGGTGGGCCTGCACCACTTTTCACTTCTAACTGCCTAGCACTTTCTTTCATTCTAGCCAGTTGTATCAAGCTCTGTTACGTATCTGTAAACATATCTATGTTGTCTGTCAATTGGTGTCACTGTCTATTTCTAATGATAACGGGTTGGCTGATGAAGTTGCACCACGGTCCACCAGTGGCGTCGCTAGTGGTGAGCTACTGGAGCTGTAGGCCTGAATCCCCGGTGCATAGCCCCGAATGGAGACTCTGGGGCTAAAGTATACTTTAGCCCCAGAGTCTTCATTCAAGGCTATCACTTTTAAAAAATAAAAAAAAATCTTCACAGCTGAGCTTTCCTCCTTCTGGGACATGATCCCAGAATCAGAGGTTTATGTTCGTGCGGGGGTGAGTAGGAGAGGGGCTGCTATAGGGAGCTGCGGTGACCGCACCTCCTGGCCATACTGACACAGCGTGTCTGGTGCAAGCTCCGCCCCATCACTCTGAGAGATTGGCTGTGCGCCAAGAAACAGTGCATGCAGCTGCAGACACCGTCTGAATCATCCTCGTCCCTGCAAACAAAGGTAACTTAGCAGGGAGGGGGACTAACACTATAAGGTATTTTTTTGTTAAAAAAAAAATAGAAGAAATGTGTGTTAGTGTCTGCGTGTAAGTGTGACTTTGTGTGGGTCTCTCAATGTGTGTAAGTTTGTATGTGTCAGGGTGTCTAGGTGTGTATGCCAGGGTTTTTGCATAATTGTATGTGTGTGTGTCAGTGTGTGTCTAGGTGTGTGTGTCAGGGTGTCTGTGTGTGTAAGAGAGAGACAGTGTGTGAGAAAGAGAGAGAGACGGTGTGTGAGAGAGAGAGAGACGGTGTGTGAGAAAGACAGAGAGATACTGTGTGAGAAAGAGAGATAGAAGGTGTGTGCGAAAAAGAGAGACGGTGTGTCTGAAAAAGAGAGAGAGACGGTGTGTCTGAAAAAGAGAGAGACGGTGTGTCTGAAAAAGAGAGAGAGAGAGAGATGGTGTGTCTGAAAAAGAGAGAAAGACAGTGTGTGTGAGAAAGAGAGGAAGATGGGTGTGTGAGAAAGAGGGAGACAGCTGTGTGTGAGAAAGAGAGGGAGATGGGTGTGTGAGAAAGAGGGAGACAGGTGTGTGAGAAAGAGAGGGAGACGGGGTGTGTGAGAAAGAGAGGGAGACGGGGTGTGTGAAAAATAGAGGGAGACGGTGTGTGTGAGAAAGAGAGGGAGACGGTGTGTGTGAGAAAGAGAGGGAGATGGTGTATGTGAGAAAGAGAGGGAGACAGTGTATGTGAGAAAGAGAGAGAGACAGTGTGTGTGAGAAAGAGAGAGAGACAGTGTGTGTGAGAAAGAGAAAGAGATGGTGTGTGTGAAAAAGAGAGAGACAGGTGTGTGGGAAAGAGAGGGAGACGGGGTGTGTGAGAAATAGAGGGAGACGGGGTGTGTGAGAAAGAGAGAGAGACTGGGTGTGTGAGAAAGAGAGAGACTGGGTGTGTGAGAAAGAGAGAGACGGGGTGTATGAGAAAGAGAGAGACGGGGTGTGTGAGAAAGAGAGAGACGGGGTGTGTGAGAAAGAGAGAGAAACTATGTGTGTGAGAAAGAGACAGAGACTGTGTGTGAGAGAGAGCGAGACGGAATGTGTGAGAGAGAGAGAGACGGTGTGTCTGAAAAAGAGAGAGAGAGAGACGGTGTGTCTGAAAAAGAGAGAGAGACGGTGTGTGTGAGAAAGAGAGGGAGATGGGTGTGTGAGAAAGAGGGAGACAGGTGTGTGTGAGAAAGAGAGGGAGACGGGGTGTGTGAGAAAGAGAGGGAGACGGGGTGTGTGGGAAAGAGAGGGAGACGGGGTGTGTGAGAAATAGAGGGAGACGGTGTGTGTGAGAAAGAGAGGGAGACGGTGTGTGTAAGAAAGAGAGGGAGACCGGGTGTGTGAGAAAGAGAGGGAGACCGGGTGTGTGAGAAAGAGAGGGAGATGGTGTATGTGAGAAAGAGAGGGAGACAGTGTATGTGAGAAAGAGAGAGAGATGGTGTGTGTGTGAAAAAGAGAGAGACAGGTGTGTGAGAAAGAGAGGGAGACGGGGTGTGTGAGAAATAGAGGGAGACGGGGTGTGTGAGAAAGAGAGAGAGACTGGGTGTGTGAGAAAGAGAGAGAGACTGGGTGTGTGAGAAAGAGAGAGACTGGGTGTGTGAGAAAGAGAGAGACGGGGTGTGTGAGAAAGAGAGAGAAACTATGTGTGTGAGAAAGAGACAGAGACTGTGTGTGAGAGAGAGCGAAACGGAGTGTGTGAGAGAGAGCGAGACAGAGTGTGTGAGAGAGAGCGAGACTAGTGTATGAGAGAGAGACGGAGTGTGTGTGTATGTGTGAGAGTGTGTGCGACTGAGCTCATCTTGGCTCTAGCCCCAGATCATATTGTGACCTGCGGTGCACTAAATATTTTTTCCCTCAGGGCCAAAAGTTGTCAGCCCTCTTCTGACTGACTCTGTATAGCCCAGCAATTGTAACACGGAATACAAGTTAGTGGCCCTGAATTTATAAATATGCGCTAATATCTGTGTAAAAAGTATTAAAACCTGCTGTACCCAAACTCACATTTATTGTTCTTTCTGCTAGTTTGCTACGGACCTAATTACTTTATTTCCTAAGTGATTAGTGAGAATTAGTCTGTAGAAGAGGCTGTGCACCATACTGGACTGCTCTCCATCTGCTGGCAGGGAAGGTGAGAAATACTTCTCTTGGAGATAGGGAATTGAGGTATGTATGTGAGAGAGAAAAGCTGGGTACAGGTTATACAGGGAATAAATAGCAGGTACCATAACATGTCCTTTTGAGTGTACTTTTTGATGGTTCTAGAACTGGGATTCAGAAGAGTGATCCATGTTTGCTCACTAGGAACAGAGACTAACTTTGAAGTGAGAGGAAAAGAGGCATCCAGCAGACAGACATTAAGCTTTTATTACATCATCAAGAGGAAGGGCACTCAATAGTGGAGGCAGGTCAAATTACAAAAAAAATCAGTAAGAGTGCATTGTGTGACCTCTGTGACAAACAGCCTGTTTGAAACTAACAAAGCACTGAAAAAAACATTCAGTTTAGTTTGGTTGTGTCCATCTTGTTGATATACAGATGTTGGTTGTTGGTATACAGTAGATGATGTTTCTGTTAGGCCTTAATTGACAGATAAGAGGTTAGATTCATGTTTTGATGTTGTTGTTTTTGAGGGGGTGGTTGCATGTTTTTATATATAGTTGAAATGTTCTTAGCCCCTTGGCCCATATGGACGTATATGCATTCTGTTTCCCTGTATTTAGTGACACAGCACATACATATACGTCCTGTGTTAAAAAGAACAGTAGATGCAGTCAGTGATTTCTGCCACTGCTCAAACGGTGTTGCTGTAATGGCTCGATGTTGAGGCATTAAGCAAAACCAAAATTTGCCCCCCCCAGGGCTCCATACAGTGACTGCAGGCGCCATATTGAAGGCAGCATGCCCGTAGAGGCAGTCAGCAACATTACATTGAAAAAAACTAACCCAAGATCTATTAACCCTAGTGTCGGGTTCGGTCCGGGTTGGTAAGACAGGGAGCACAGCGCAGGGATTACCGCTGAAGGCGAAGGGCCACCAAACAATGCAGTCCAGAAAAAATGGTATCCGAGGAGTAGGCAAGAGAATAGTCGGGGATGTTCCATAGGTCAGGGCAGGCAGAGAAGGGTCACAATCGATAGTCCAAGCCAGGGTCACAATCAGAGGAGAGGTCGACAAAAAACAGGTGAGGTCCAGAAACAGGTCAATAGCCGGGAATTCAGGAGGAGGAATCAGGAACTGTAGCAGGGATAGGAAAACTTCAGAGGGAACAATACTAAGTACTGCAGCTTGAAAACGAGCAAGCACTGAATGAATAGTGCCTGCCTGTTTTATAGCCTGCCAGTACCTAGCTCCTCCCACCTCTCTCCAGGTGAACACTAATTGCACCTGAGAAGCCTAGGGAGAGGGGTGGTACCTAGCTCCTGCCTGTTATACACTCCTCCTTGTTCTGCCCAATGATGGTGCGCTATCCGAGCGCAGGACACGCCCCCTTGATGGTAGTCCAGTACTCGTGCCCGTGAATCGCGGGGCGCGAGTTACTACAGACCGGGGATGCGGCCTACCTCGCGCTCCCCCGGCCCTCCCGCTGGGCACCTGGAGCTGGGAAGCGGCAGAGTCAGGTAGGGGATCCTGCGGAAGGGGCCGCGGCGGGCCCTGGTCCCGACACCTAGATCTAGGGTTGGGTTTAGGTCTAGAGTTCCACTTAGGGTTACAGATGAGTTAGGGTTAGGGTTAGATGTAGGGTTGGGGACAAAAGGTCACCGTTAGGAAACAAACAAATTACTACTTTTAGTTATTGTCCTACAACTGGCAAAAAACAACAGAAAAACATGTAATCATTGATATTTATAAACTCAGGACAAATATTAGAAACTATATAGATGGGGTCATTTTTACCAGTTGTAATTGTATCAAAGCTTTTTCAGGTCTAAGTTATAAAAAGTGTTTTCTTTTTCAATTTTCAATTATATTTTATGATTTTTTTTATAGTAAATTAAATGATATGATGAAAATAATGGTAGCTTATGTTGATAAAAACAATATTTAATATGTGTGGGTATATTAAATTAGAAAAAGTAAAATTACAGCTAAATACAAACAATGCAGAAGTGTTAAAATACCCTCTGTCACCAAGGGCACAAACAGTTCCAAACAGTGAGGTCACTATGGGGTCAACTAAGGGGTCAACATAAAATAAAGTTTTATAATAAAAATGTAATTTATTATTTACTGCTATACTTTTATTTCAAGTATAATACTTTTATATACAATAAAATTCATGTTCCCATTGTAACAAAATGATTTTCATTCTCCACTCAACTACCCCACTCTGATTTCTATTTTTTTCCAGAAAAATGTACTGTTTTTTCCACGACGTCATAATTTTCCAGACATTTTACTTATCTATGCAGCACTCTTTTTTGTGCATGTGTGACGTTTGTTTCACCATAAAAAGCCAGTAGTATTAAATGTGTCACTTTGGGAAGGATAGTCAGCCAGCTAGACATGGGAAGGGCTATTTACACATAAATGGAGGTAAGGGATGCAAGTCTTTAAACAAAAACTAACAGCATGTGTGAGTTTATAAACAGCTTGACAAAGCCACCGGAGCATAGCAAGTGGTCAGAGGCCCCAGTCTGACGAGAATGCAAATAATACACAAAATACAGTATGGAAAAACAATGGCATAAACATTGCAGGCAATGAGGAAAGCGAACACCCAGGTAGAGGAGGTACCCAATATTTCAGCAGAAAAAGTCTTTGGAATAGCCATACTTCATGCGTCACAAATTTCTATATGTTTATATCTGCTTAATTTTTTTTGTATATGGCACATTATTGAATATAGCTTTGTTAAATATATAAATTAGGACTGCCGCAGTTTTGTGTATTGGCGTTATTCATATAACACACTAAACTTACATTACCTTTGCAACAGGAAAACAAAAATACAATATTAAATACCTCAAAAAATCTTTCTAAAGTACTTTTACATTTTTAGAACATTGCCCTGATCTTAAAGGACAACTGTTGGCAAACGTTGAGCTATGTTTAATAGAAAAATTGCAATACATTTTAAATAGAAACGTTCTAATGAAAAAATACAAATAAAGTACCTTATTAAGCCCTCTTTTGCTCTGTATAGCACTATAAGGGGACATCTTGGGTCAGATATTCCTTCATCTAAACATGCCCGCCCCATGATAGAGTTATATATAGCAAAGAGGACTCAAGAAGGTATTTGTATTCTTTCATTAAAGCATTTTTTCTTTTAACCCCTTGCCAACATAGGACAGGTTAGAAATCCGGTGCCTGGGGCGCCATATTGGAGAGCAGCTTGCTCCTCCAATATGGCTGCTGCCTTCTTGTGGGTAGAGCGCCGGAAGTGAAAAGAATCTCACTTCTGTCGCTCTGATGCTGTTGCTAGACTGCCCCTAGAGGCCTGAGGGTTAGGCTTAAAATTAGAAAATAAATCAAGGGTTAGCATAAGGGTTAGAGTTAGGGTTAAATTTAGGGTTCGGGTTGGGGGTCAAAAGGTCACTGTAGGAAACCCCCCCACTATTTTTGCCCTATAACCTGCAAAAAACTGCAGAAAAACATAGAAACAAGCATATTTCTAAACTGGGGACAAAATTTAGAAACTATTTAGACAGGTCTTTTTTAATGACTGTATTTGTGTAAATTATTTTTTAGTTAGAAAAAGTGTTTTTTGTGTGGTAAATTATAAGATATACTGAATATAATATATAGGTATCTAACAAAAGCTCTTCTTATGGCAATAAAAATAATACAATTTGTGTGGGTACAGTATTTGAGAAAAATAAAATTACAGCCAAACACCCCAGAAAAACAGCCCATGTCACCAAGGGAAAGACAAGGTCAAAAGTCATGTCACTAAGGGGTTAAATGCCCACGACTGATGCAATATTTCATTTTAATATAACTTATTTTGTGCCAACAGTTATCTAAAACCAACCCCTTCTTAGCTGGGGATTCCCAAATGGCTTTTGAGTTACATTAATAATAAATAAATAAATCAGTTCATGGCTTGGATCCTGTTCAGACCAGAGGTTAGAGAATTGCATATGTGCTAAGGGAATGTCCGCTCTTCATCCTTGGTGCTGTTCTAAGGAAGAGTACAAGGGTTTTGTGTAGTTAAGTAAATTTCTTAGCTTGACCGTGTGACCAATGGCACACTTCCCTCGTGTAATAAAAACAGATGGAAATAGTTAAAAGAAGAAGCAGTGAACTCGCAGTAATATTTGCCATCAGTAGATGGCTCAAACGTGCTAAGTAGGGAGCATCTGAAGTCAGTGTAAGGTGCTGGGGAGCACAGCAGTCTAGTTAAAAAAAAAGAAAAAGAATTACTATAAGGAAAACGAGGCAGGTCATCACCCCCGACTCTTAGCAGCTGGACATGAAGTATGAGATAGGATGGGAAACCACAATTCTCCTCCCCAACCATCAAAAAAGATCAATACATAAAAAGCTGCTCTGAGAACCTGGGCACTGACAAGCAGCATTCGCCGTGTATGGGGGTCCATGCAGCAGGCAATTCATACACCAAGATCGAACACAAAGGAAGCACCAGAGAAATGTGATATACTAATAACAAGGAGACATATAGAGCTTACAGGAAATGGACACAGTAATCAAACATGAGGGAATAGCTGATTTCACAGAGGCAAATGCAAGATAGAAACCTTCTAAACTGGGAAATAGAAAATGAACGGATAAAAGAAAATCAAAATATATTGATAAAATGATGATTAACAGTAGGAAGACCACCAATTAGGGATACTATATGAATAGTTAATTTAAATTATTATATATACTATTCATTTACCATTAAATTCCAAAGTACTATATGATGGGCAGACAAAACAAATAAGCAAGACATTAAATAGACAGTTTATCTACACAAGATTCTTATTATGCTCAGCCAGCTGATTGGTTAGCTGAGCATTAAGGAACTCTTACGTACATGAGTGTCTGAGTTTGCATAATTCTGCTATTGAATTTAACCCTTTACGTTAATGGTTAGAGAGATACAGTTGGAAAACACCTGTACCACATGTTGTAGTTTGTCAAACCTGATGCTAGCTCACTTTTTTTTCACAAAATAAATAACATTACATTTACAAAGTATAGATATGAAGCGCAGGTTTTTTTGAGCCTTGAGTACTGATTTTGACACACTGCAATTTAAGAATAAGATTTTATGTAGCAGCTATATGTTTCTAATATTGGTTCTTGTAATACTTATTTTTAGGAAATGAACATTTATGTAATTTACATTCAAGAATAGGCCATAATTATGAGATATATTAAGAAAAAGCACTGTCTAGAATATTTATACAATATCAAATAAGTGAAGAATATAAAACAGTTAATTCCAAACCAAAAGAATCTGCCTATTGTCTCCGAGTTTGGAGAAAAAAAAGCGTGGACTCAGGTAACTCTGGTTTTCAGCACCAAAATGGTACCTCTTAAATGCAGATGAATTTGGAACATTTCAGAATACATTTGCAATTCAGAAATCATAGCTGATTCTAAACAGATATCTGCCGAATGCAGCCAAAACATTCTGAAATGCACAGAACCGATGTGCTAGCCTTAAAATACCCATTATATACTTTGGGAGCTTTCGTACAAACAAAACATAGTCTAGAAACACTGAAAATAATCTGAAAATCGACCAAAATAATTGAACCTCCATAAGAAATAGGCCCAGCTTCAATAAATTTATACAAAATATTAATAGAATTAACTTACAGTCAATCACTTTTAAGTCATCTGTGTATAAATTCTAAAAACATGTAAAGATCACCATTTAGGTGCATAAATGCCAGCCAGCAGGCTACTCAAATATAAACCCCCCAGTGCAAAAAAAAAAAAAATACAGCAGTGTTGTGATCTCAGATCTAGCCCAACACCTAAAAAACAGCCCCATACCATTATCCCTCTCCACCAAACCTTACAATTGGCACCATGCAGTCAGGCATGTAACATTCACCAAACACAAACTCATAGTTCTGACTGCCAAACAGTGAAGACTCCACAGAATATGTTTTCACTGTTTCACAGTCTAGTGGTGGCGTACTTTACACCACTCAATCCACTTGCCATTGTACTTGGTGATATAAGGCTTGCATGCAGCTGCTCGGCCATGGAGACCCATTCCATGAAGTTCCCGCCGCACAGTTTTTGTTCTGATATTAATGCTAGTCAGTGGCGTCCCGAGGGGGGGGCGGGGGGGGCGGACCGCACCGGGTGACACCTCCAGCGGGGGTGACACCCGTGCTGCCGGCACCCCCCCGCATCGCGCTGGCGCTGGTTAACTTTTTTTCTGGCAGCCGCATCCCCTGGACGCGGCCGCCGGAAAAAAGTAAAAAAAAAAAAAAAAAAAAAAAACCCCCGCAACCGGAAGTGACGTTACGTCACATCCGGTTACTGTGTTTCCCTCCTCCGTGCAAGAGGGAAGACTGCACGGAGGAGGCGTCCGGGAGCAGAGAGCAGCATTCAGGTAAGTGATGGGGGAAGGGGGGGAGGAGGCTCTGGCTGGCACTATATTACTGGGGTCTGGCTGGCACTATATTACTGGGTTCTGGCTGGCACTATATTACTGGGCTCTGGCTGGCACTATATTACTGGGGTCTGGCTGGCACTATATTACTGGGTTCTGACTGGCACTATATTACTGGGGTCTGGCTGGCACTATATTACTGGGGTCTGGCTGGCACTATATTACTGGGGTCTGGCTGGCACAATATTACTGGGCTCTGGCTGGCACTATATTACTGGGGTCTGGCTGGCACTATATTACTGGGGTCTGGCTGGCACAATATTACTGGGCTCTGGCTGGCACTATATTACTGGGCTCTGGCTGGCACAATATTACTGGGCTCTGGCTGCACAATATTACTGGGCTCTGGCTGCACAATATTACTGGGCTCTGACTAGCACAATATTACTGGGCTCTGGCTGGCACAATATTACTGGGCTCTGGCTGGCACTATATTACTGGGCTCTGGCTGCACAATATTACTGGGGTCTGGCTGGCACTATATTACTGGGGTCTGACTGGCACTATATTACTGGGCATCTGGCTGCACAATATTACTGGGCTCTGGCTGGCACTATATTACTGGGCTCTGGCTGCACAATATTACTGGGGTCTGGCTGGCACTATATTACTGGGGTCTGACTGGCACTATATTACTGGGCTCTGGCTGGCACTATATTACTGGGGTCTGGCTGGCACTATATTACTGGGCTCTGGCTGGCACTATATTACTGGGTTCTGGCTGGCACTATATTACTGGGCTCTGGCTGGCACTATATTACTGGGGTCTGGCTGGCACTATATTACTGGGGTCTGGCTGGCACTATATTACTGGGGTCTGGCTGGCACTATATTACTGGGGTCTGGCTGGCACAATATTACTGGGGTCTGGCTGGCACTATATTACTGGGTTCTGGCTGGCACTATATTACTGGGTTCTGGCTGGCACTATATTACTGGGCTCTGGCTGGCACTATATTACTGGGCATCTGGCTGCACAATATTACTGGGGTCTGGCTGGCACTATATTACTGGGCTCTGGCTGCACAATATTACTGGGCTCTGGCTGGCACTATATTACTGGGCTCTGGCTGGCACTATATTACTGGGCTCTGGCTGGCACAATATTACTGGGCTCTGGCTGCACAATATTACTGGGCTCTGGCTGCACAATATTACTGGGCTCTGGCTGCACAATATTACTGGGTTCTGGCTGGCACAATATTACTGGGCTCTGGCTGGCACAATATTACTGGGCTCTGGCTGCACAATATTACTGGGCTCTGGCTGGCACTATATTACTGGGCTCTGGCTGCACAATATTACTGGGGTCTGGCTGGCACTATATTACTGGGCTCTGGCTGCACAATATTACTGGGGTCTGGCTGGCACTATATTACTGGGGTCTGACTGGCACTATATTACTGGGCATCTGGCTGCACAATATTACTGGGCTCTGGCTGGCACTATATTACTGGGCTCTGGCTGCACAATATTACTGGGGTCTGGCTGGCACTATATTACTGGGGTCTGACTGGCACTATATTACTGGGCTCTGGCTGGCACTATATTACTGGGGTCTGGCTGGCACTATATTACTGGGCTCTGGCTGGCACTATATTACTGGGTTCTGGCTGGCACTATATTACTGGGTTCTGACTGGCACTATATTACTGGGCTCTGGCTGGCACTATATTACTGGGGTCTGGCTGGCACTATATTACTGGGGTCTGGCTGGCACTATATTACTGGGGTCTGGCTGGCACTATATTACTGGGGTCTGGCTGGCACAATATTACTGGGGTCTGGCTGGCACTATATTACTGGGTTCTGGCTGGCACTATATTACTGGGTTCTGGCTGGCACTATATTACTGGGCTCTGGCTGGCACTATATTACTGGGGTCTGACTGGCACTATATTACTGGGCTCTGGCTGGCACTATATTACTGGGGTCTGGCTGGCACTATATTACTGGGGTCTGGCTGGCACTATATTACTGGGTTCTGACTGGCACTATATTACTGGGCATCTGGCTGGCACTATTACTGGGCTCTGTGTGGCACAATATTACTGGTATCTGACTGGCACAATATTACTGGTATCTGACTGGCACACTATTAATGGGCTCTGAATGGCACACTATTCCTGGTATCTATAATTGTAAAATTATAATTGTAAAATTTTCAAAACATTGAAAAAATTGTGGGTGTTTTCTACATTTTTATTATGGGGGGGGGGGGGGGGGGGGGGTGCCACACTCAGGGTCCGCCCCGGGTGCCAAATGCTCTAGGAACGCCCCTGATGCTAGTGGATGTTTGGAACTCTTCAGGTATGGACTCAGCAGAGCATTTGGGACTTTCACCCCAGTGCACCTCAGCACTGTGACCCTGCTCCGCTTCATGACTGAGTTGCTGCTGTTCCTAAAATTGTTGCAGATGTGGCATTGAATGAATGAATTCACTGAGTTCTTCAGAATGACCCTATTTTTTTTTTTTTTTACAAGTGTCTGTAAATGCAGACTGCAGGGCTAGGTACTTGGCTTTATACACTGTATAAACACTATAACAATGGGTCTGATTGAAACCTGAATGCAATAGTTAAGTGGTATGTCCCAGTAGTTGTGTCCATATAGTGTAAGTCCAAATATCATCTTTTTAGCCGTTAATGTGATGGCTTCTGAGTGATGCTCCTCTGGACCATCTCTCTCTGCTGTCACAGAGCTATGAATATCTTCTGAATGGTGCACAGTATTGAGGCTATCCAAATTGTAAACTTCAACTACTGTTAATCTACTGTGAGATCCAAAGAAGTACAGCTACAGACAGAGATAAGCCTTTTGGCCAAGAAGGATTGGGAAAAACTGTGACTCACCACCTGACCTGGCTGGTTGGGAATTATTGGAGTTGCCATCCACCAAAAGATGGAAGGCTGAAACTTATACTGCCTGAAAGGGAAGTCAGGATACTGAGACTGACTTCATGTGGTATGATGCATAGATCTAACTGTGCCTTGTCTCGTCATATATCTCCACTGATGGTAATATTGGAAAAGAGAAATGGAACGAGTGAGAATTACATTGGACACAAATTACTTAACACAGGATCTGTGGCATATAAATGATATTGAATAATAATAATAATAGGCAAAGTGATGTAGTCTGTAGTAATGTGCCAAGTCTATTTCTGTTTTGAAAGGGTTAAGGAGGGGAGGAGGACATATAGAAATTGAGTGGGAATACAGGGAGGGAATGAGACAGAAAGAAAATGAAGGAAACACCTCCTGTGCCCCCACCCCCTCTCCTCCTCCTCATCTGGAATGGAACTTGTCTTTTGCAGAACTGTGAGCATTTTTCCAACCCGTCTGCCTGTCTGCAAGGAAATGATAGGGTCTTTTTTTCTTTGTAAAGCAGGAAGCAGACAAAAGAAAAGGTGGAAAGCCCTGCAATGCTGTGTGTCTCTCTCTCCAGTCCCCTGAGACTGTATCATGAGACCTCAAGGCAGATAAAGCATATAATAAAAGAGAGCAATAGAGAGCAGTCTGCAGCCTCAATTGTGTACTGAGTCTTAACCCTTTCAGATGTACTGTGATATCTCTAAAGCAGGTCAAGGATTATAATATTAAACAATGCCCTGTAGCACTGAGCCTCTGCAAAGTTTATCCTTTGCAACCTAAGCTGTGCCCCAGCAGTAGAAGGGTTAAGAATGACTTTCAGCTAAACAATTGAATGGCCAGAGGTATAATTTAACACAGATGCACTCTAAAAATAGTATTATTTGCTGTATGTCGGTGCTGAATTATATTTTAATACAATTTGTGTACTACAATGGGAAGGAATATCTCTGATTAATAAAAAAAAATGGTGCTTGATCAACATCCTGGAGTATGAATTGCCTGGGGGTCTATCATATACTATGTCAGATTTGCGGTGTGACTGCTTTAAACCGGTACTGAAAATCTTGTCAGGCTGTGTTAGCTGTGAGTAGGATTGCCACCCAGCTGATATTTAACGTCTATAGATACAGCACCATGACCGGAATTCTTCTGGATTAAAGTGGCAACCCTAGTGATGAGATGCCATTATTTTGAACCTCTTTGGGCAGTGTGGTTTATCTTGTAGGTAGCGTAATGAATTTCTCAGCCATGAGATGCCACTAATTAATATTTAAATACTGGGTAGTACAGCTGTACCAGAGCAGACCAACATTGGCCTGTAATAAAAAATAGTTTTGTAAGGAGAATATTAGTCCAAACAAAAGGTACATATGTAAGCATAACAAAATAAATAGCTAAATTACTTAAAAATATAGATCTATAAATAAAAGCAACCTCAATACCAGGGCATTTTAAACATGATTCCCACCTCTAACAGAGAATTCAGGATGTTAACAGATGCCGGGGGGGGGGGGGGGGGGGGGGAAGTGCATAGATTCATTGTTTAGTTTACTATTCACTGTTATTCTGTTGTATTCTTTTTATTCACCTCCATTCCCTATGTTTTTTCTGATTCACCTCAGTCATATTTTTTCAGGGACCAATACAATCCACATTTTCCATCTGGGGGATGAGATACTGAAAACCCTGACCCTGTGAGTATTCAGTGTATTTGTATATGTAGTAGTATGAGAGCTTCCAGGAAGTTTAGTCTAATACATAGAGAAAGTATGCAGGAAAAACAGCACTCCTGGAGCCATTTTAAAGGTGAAAAAAAGTATTAGTTTATTCCATAAATAGGTTATAAATCCGCAGGAAAAACAGCACTCCTGGAGCCAGTTTAAAGGTGAAAAAAAGTATTAGTTTATTCCATGAATAGGTTATAAATCCACAGCGGTAGTGCAGGTGTACAGGTAAGAAAAAGCTTGACGCGTTTCGCGCTCCAGGCGCTTAATCATAAGTCAGCTTATGATTAAGCGCAAGTCGAGCGCTGACAGGAGGCACCGGAGTCCGGGTGAGGATTACAGGGATTGCATACCTTCATTCAGACACACCACCTGGGTAGCTCAATAAACTTTCTTTTGTGAATAGTCTAATACATGCCAGCTTGTGCTTCACAGTATCAGAAGGGCCCAAATGCAATTGGCCCATCAGGCTGCTTCATTCCACGTCATCTCTTCTGAATGCAAATGACGCTCAGATCTATGTCTTCTCCCCTGAACTCCAGCCCTCTGTCATGCCTCCTGTTGGGGACAGTCTGTCTAATCCAACTGCCCTCTTTCTCTGGAACTCACTTCTGCAAAGCATTGCACTCTCTTCGTCATTCTCAAAAAGTCTTTAAAAAGATTCACCTAAAACTAATGTCTTTATTCATTGCACTAGAACACCCGTCAAATAATTTTGGCTAAAAACACCTAGCTCCCACTATGGCTGAATACTGTTAGCAAAACCTCGGGTTGTTGGGTAAAAGTAACTTTTTTTTATATTGTTACCTTATATTGGCCCTCCAATAAGCATCGCTTGTACATCCATCCACACCTATTATAATCTCTTTCAGCGTTGCCCCCTAAGCTGGTCTAGATACTTGGACGCTCGTGTATTTACTGGGATTCTTGGAGGGCCGCTGACCACGTGTTTGGCTGCAACCTTGGACTATCTTTTGATTAGGTTTGCATTCACTGGCTCGGCGTCTGCAGGTTACAGTGGGATAAAATGATCAGTTATGGTTTATAACTCCAAAAATGTGTTCCCTAATATTAACATGCTGGGTTATGACCTATGTTCCGTCCTTACAATTTACCTAATCTATTCTATTCAAAATTACATAGCCTGACCTCGCCGTAGTGTGATCTGAGGTTGCCCCCACCCCATTTGGCAGCTGTCATACAAACATGACTTCTGGCCCATGCTAACCTTTAAAGTGTATAGATAATGTCTGTTCTGATTGGTTGTAGTGTAAAATTGTAACAATGTTGTAAACTTACAAATCTGTTGCATAGTGGCAGCTCTTCGTCTTTGGCTCTAGGGCAAGCTGCATACAGGATCCTGTTTTTCCCTCCCTCTCTGTTTATTTTTTGTTTATTATCTTTTGGTCACAGCAGTAATTTCCTTGCCAATGCTGGTTGGATTATCTTTGAAGTCTGCACTATTGGGCTTTGGAAGCCGTGTACTTCTGTTGTTTGATGAAGTCATCTGCAGACTAGAGCTCTGGTCAATGCGTCTGGTCAACTGATGTCTTTGCAGCTGGTGGATTGTAGTTATGGCCATTTTAATGGTTTAAAATGTTAATAAAGCTGTGACCAAGCCCTTACCCACTAACAGATTGTTTGTATTTATTTAATGGGCTTGGTTGGGTTATCTTGGGTGAGAGGTGGGAACCGTGGGCCTAAGTAGTCATGCCCTGAGTTAGAGAAACTGTTAAACTACTTCATAGTGGTGCCAAAATGTCTTTAGAGCATAAATATAATTTTAACGTATACTCAATTTCTACGTTCTACACAGTTAACTCCCCAACTCGGACCCGATTAGTGGAATATTAATTAAAGTGCACTGCCGATAACCAGTTTAAACCGTCATCTGTGTATTCGCTATGCTGGGTTTAAAAAGATTTCCCTGAAAAATACACTACACTATTTAGTGATTACAGCAGAGATCTAATATTTGAGGATCCAAACGTGGTATAGTATAAGTGGATACAGAGAGTCTGCACTCAGGTCTTAGTAAACAGGCAGCCAACAGGTGGCAAATAGGCATCCACTTAGCTAAGTTGTGAAACGATAACTTGCCTGTTGCCTAGATACCCATACTCTGCTGTTACATTGAAATGGCTTTAATTCACTAATTTCAGGCTCTTGCGGGATTTACTCTGTGTGACAGATTTAAAGGTTTCCCTGCAATCTGATTACCCTGATCTTCTACAGCCCTCTCCCTATTCCTTTCCAAAGACAAGTAAAGTTAAAACAAACCTTTTTTCTTTTGTGACTTTCTGTCTGGTTGAAACTGTAGGGACCTGAATCTCATTAATCAGCACTGTGACAAGTCTAATGGGTGCAATACTGGGTGCAGTGGCAAATCTAATGGATGCAATACTGGGTGCAGTGCCAAGTCTAATAGCTGCATTTCAAGTATTGTGGCTCAAATGGCAAGTGGCACTGTGATCTTCCTAATGAGTAGCTTTTCCACCGCTCAGCCTCTTAATTTGTTCCCCTGGACGATTTACTTGCACTTGTATGCAATCTAAGGCTTCCCATGCACTGACTGGCACTCAAATGATCCTGCCACTAAACAACAAAATCCACAATGTGCATGCTTTACTTCAGTCATACCTAACAGCATAAGACGATGCCAGTGCTCCCCTTCAGTTGTCAAGAGGAGATCGTTTAGACATGAGCAAATCTTTGTGTACTACATTTTCCATGATTCTCAGACTGCCTTAAGTTTGAATGAAGATTATGGGATATCTTAAAGATTTGTTAGTTATCTCTGAGCTACTGACAGATGGGACAGATGGGTACCTTATACACATCCTACTGTATGCATTAAATGTACCACCCCTCCAGTGGTGGATCCAGGGGGAGCAATGGGGCAATTGCCCCCTCTCGAGCAGAGCCAGTGCAAAAAAAAAAAAAAATACAAAAAAAAACCCCTGCAACTTTAAAAAAAAAAAGAAACCTTGCTTGTCGGCAGAGACGGAGGTGAGAGGAGATCAGAAGATCCCCCCTCACCATCGCTCTGCCTGCCAGGCTGCACGGGGAGCCGAACAGCTGCCTGTTCGGCTCCCCGTGCAGTGTGACAGGGAAGTGCCGACAGGTTACATGACCGGCGCTCTGACGTCAGACGCGTGCTTGGTCACATGACCTGTCGGTACAACCGCCGGGAAGCCGAACAGGCAGCACCTGGGGAATGATGGCATAATAATGGCAAATAATACTGCCATAATATTGGGCAAATTTGCAGGGGCAGACTGAATGGCAAATACTGGCATATTATTGGGCAAATTGGCTGGGGCATATTCAATGGCAAATAATATTGGCATATTATTGGGCAAATTGGCAGGGGCATATTAACTGGCAAATAATATTGGCATATTGTTTGGCAAATTGGCAGGGGCATATTAAATGGCAAATAATATTGGCATATTATTAGGCAAATTGGCAGTTGCATATTAAATGGCAAATAATTTTGGGCAAATTATCTGGGGAATATTAATGGCATATTATTGGGCAAATTAGCTGGGGCATATTAAATGGCAAATATTACTGGCATAATATTGGGCAAATTGGCAGGGGAATATTAAATGGCAAATACTGGCATATTATTGGGCAAATTGGCTGGGGCATATTAATGACAAAATGATACTGGCATAATATTGGGCAAATTGGCTGGGGAATATTAATGGCAAATAATATTGGCAATGTGTATGTAATGGGGTGATAGGGGCATGTAAATGGGGTTATGGGGCATATCCTTGGTGTGCAACGTGGGTTATGGGTCATCTCGTGGGTGTGCATCGTGGGTGGGGGGGCCCAAATTTTGTCTGCCATGGGCAGCACAAAACCAAGTTACACCATGGGGGAGAGAGAGGAGAGAACACTGATGGGGGGAGAGAGAGGAGAGAACACTGATGGGGGGAGAGAGGAGAGAACACTGATGGGGGAGAGAGAGGAGAGAACACTAGATGGGGGAGAGAGAGGAGAGAACACTGATGGGGGGAGAGAGAGGAGAGAACACTGATGGGGGAGAGAGGAGAGAACACAGACAGAGGAGAGGACAGTCATAGGAGGTAGAGAATAGAGAGAGACATGGGAAGGGAGAGGAGTGCACCCCTCTTTATTACCCGCACTCCTGCACATCCTTTATATACATAAATGTGTGTAAGAGTGAGGGACATAGTGTAAGTCTGCATATGAGAGAGTGGCTGATTTTAAGTGTGAATATGAGTGGCAAAAACTCAAACTTATATTCAGGCCTTTTCTTTTTTTTCTTTCCTTAACCCCTTCATTACCGATGGTGCTTTGGTCCTTAACGACCAAAGCACCATCAGTGTCTTTTTGTTCCTGGGCGCTGATCACTTTGTGATCGGCAACCAGGAACATTCAGGCAGGGACCCGATGAGGGTCTCTATAGACCCTGTTGGTCCCTGCCGACATCCCGTGATACTTTGTGACGTCATGTCTAAAATGTAGCGGACGCTTTTTTGAGCATTTGCTACATTTCTTATGCCAGACTGAGGCCACTCAAAGCGGAAAGGGGTTCAGATCCAAAGATTGGGGGGAGGGGGGGGGGGAATAGAATATTTTTTAAGTGTAAGGATAGCCTTGAAATAATGGGGAGTTGAAGGCTACCATTTCAGCTCAGCTCAATTCTATATGAATTCGGCTGCTGAAATGTGAGCCCAAATTCAATCAGGTTGACCGAATTTCAGGCCGATTTGGGATTATTTCGGTGGTCCCTGAATGGCACAATTTAAAGGGCATGAAGTGATCCTAGAAGTCATCCTAATTACGGTACAACTGGGAGCTTCCTGAATCAAGACCTTAGTTGTTTTTATAACTACTGAGGGAAGAATAAATGGACCAATATGCATACTTCCCAAGTTTTTCCCAAGCAATGTAGGATGCTGTGTGGGCTGGAATTGGGAGGGGGAGTGTATTTATTCTCCTACACCTGTACTAAGATTATGTTTTGTCTAGCAAGACACTTTTAACTAGGATTAACATTAGTGCCTACCACAATTAGTGAGTCACAATGAGTGATATTTGTTGTAGAACATTTATGATGCACAATTAAAAGCTTAATGTTTTCAGTACGGAACGTTTATTTTCAACGTCCCCACGTATGATTCTTTACAGACAAATTATCTCAACTATCCTTCACTTCTAGTTATGTCATGCCCACATAGCCATCAACTGAGCAGTGGACGGCTACTATAAGCTGTTAAAAGAGGTATCTAACAGAGGTCTGATTACAACAGTATAGCTCAACTGAAATGCCACAGTCACTTGATGAAGACAGACTGATAAAAGTCAAACCTAGTCAAACAGACTGATAAAAGTCACTACTAATTTTTTTTTTAAATCTCTTTTGTTCTATTCAGCTCACGTTATGTGCCCATTATAAGAACATGGTGTGCTTATTTGTATGCTTGTCCCTTTAAATAAATAAAGTGATCAGATTTCAGAACCGAGTATTTAGGAAGATGTCCCCAATGTTTTTTCACAGCAAGCCATAACTCTATTACATTTGCTTTCTATTGTCATTATAGAGCGTTATCTATGAGAATGTCTAGACTTGGAGCTAGCCAGTCCCTGCAGCATACTGAATACAAGAGCTTGCAGATAAGCACAGGGTTACTGGAATCCACTCCAGGTTTTGCAGCTGGTCTAGAGAAGCTTGTCTGTGGTATCTTTAATTTTAAGTTTTATTACTAGTTGTGTACATGCCTGCCAGCGGAGTCCCAAATCCCAGCTCACTTACAATTCTGGGCTTGTTTTGCTGCTTTTTGTGGATCATACCTTGATCTAAAAATGGTCCCATGTACTCTGATAGTGTTGACAGGTATATAAATGTTTATTGTTGTATAGATACTCTAAAATGATTATTACCAATGTTTTTTTCTTTCCAAAATGTGCTTTCTATTTGTTCTTATCACCCTTTAAAACGTAACACTTTGAATTTTTCTTGCAGACTGTATTTAAGAGTTTCCTGTCATACTTTGTGAAATTCATCCATCAATGATGTTAGTGTCAGTTGCAAATAACCAAGCTTATACAACATTATTTATATAGAGATATATACCCGCGTAATTTACAGAGCTGTGCAATACTGGTAACAATGTATACAAATGATAATGTGTATTTAACAATACCCTAAACTAAGATTTAATGATAAAACATGCCAGGGAGAATTAAAAAAGAAAAGGAATGGCCTGCCAACACTGCTTTTTTCACTTGATTCTATCATATACATAGCTGGGAATACACGAGATTGGACTAGGAACCTCTGGTTTGATAAAGCCAAAGGATCAGAAAACAAAAAAACGTTTCCTTTGGCCAATAAAGCAGTACAAGATAAGACTGGGCAAACGCTTCAGCTGTAGAAAAGTCCATCTTAATTATCATCATCATCAGTTGTGTAACAAAGAGACAGCAAAAGTCCAGCCTTTTCTTGTACTGTTTTATTGGGGGACAAAAGTTTTGTGTCTTTCTGATTTCAAGCAAGCTTGCTTGGGCAGACTGGGAGCCTGTGCCCTTGTTATAGCCCTGAACTGCATTTAAAGCAACACCGGGGAGTTTTACAGGCCATAATGCACCCTGTGGTGTACACAATCTTGCTCACATGATGTTCCCAATAATCCAGGATGATAGTGCCTCCATTCACACAAATCCAAGAACATTAAGATAAACCCAAAAACCTCCCATGTCCTCCCAAGTCAACAAACAACATTGAACCTTTATGTGAGGCTCTGGAGTACAAAGTGTAAAGTAAATATCCCACTGCACACAGTCCAGGACTTGAATGACGATTAAAGCTGATCTGAAGGGGAAAGTTGGCCCTCCTTCTTTGAAAGTTCTTGCTATTATTATGTAATACTTTTGACCACAATCTTTATATGACGGAGAGATGAGCTTAATTTATGTTTAAAAATTATTTAAGTGTAATAATGGGTGCTATTAAATGAAACCTCAAAGGGAAATATTTTTATACATATAATTTGCCAGGTTCCCAACCTTATTAGATTATTACCCCTTTCAATTGTCATTAAAGCCCCTCTCTTGGCTCGTAGTCATCCAATGACTTGGACATTAAATACATACCCTCTATGAACTGTGTTAGGTGTTTCAATTATTTATTTTTTTCTTTTCCTCTACTTAGCTACCTATGTAGATATACACTGATCAGTCATAACATTTTGACCACTGACAGGTGGCAAGCCAGCGGAGGTAGTGTGTCACAAACGTTGTCCTGGGTGGCATTGGACCCTGAGCACCCAGATGCAAGAGTCCAATGCATGAGATGTGGAGACAGTGTGCCTGGTGCAGGGTAACTGCACTCCCCCAGTGGATTTAGGCTCCAGGTTTGTGCAGCTACATTCCAAGGCGCTGTGATAGCAGCTTGTCACAAAGTGAATTCTGACAGCCTGCCTGACTGGGGATCTTGGAGGGGCCTGAGGGCCAAACACCTCCCTGTAGATTATGGACCCTGGCTTATGTACCATAACTCTATACGTTAAAATTGTTAGTTAGTTATATTCTGATAGTGTATTGGTTTATGTGTAACGTTTAATTCTGTGAGTAGACCACTCTGAAGGTTTATAATGTGACAGTGACTCCAATAGTATACTCCAACATCCATTGTTCTGTATTAACTGGATTAACTGGTAAACTGATTATGTTGTGTACATTACTGTGTGTATTGTAATTAGGTCTACTCACTCTATGTTAATTCCTATTTGGTTTGCAGTCTGAATGTCTAATGTTTTCCTAGCCCCAGTTAGTTGGAGAACTATGTTTAGTTCCACCCCCCCCCCCCCCCCCCCCCCCATTGTATACTAATGTCTGTGATGTCATGTGTATGTCTTTTTATAAGTCTGTGTTGTTACACAAATAAAAGAGTTGTTCAATCTTGCTGTACCTAACTGCTAGATGTCCTGTCTATTTGGGTACAAAGAGCAAGGGTCCAGGAAAGACTTGCTGGGTGAATGCTGAGCTGTAAGTGGGGGCTAAGGAGGTGAATTCCCACAATGGACAGAGGGTCTACTACATCCGGTAGACGGTCCGTTACACAGCTGTTGTATCCAGTTACATGCGAGGTGGGGAAACAGGAACCCTGCAGACATCCTGGAGCAGGCATACAACATAACCTTGGTGGGATAGTGGGATGTCTGCAGGATGAAGTAAATAAACCATGCAGAGCAGAACAAATACAAAAAGAGAAACAAAATGAATGACATTTAATTAAATGCAGAATGCAGGGCTACATGACCAACTATGGAGAAAAGGGAGAACTAAAGCATACATGAGGAGAACAAAGCGTTAGATATAACTAAATAACTAAGAAGACATACATACATAATGCAGTACAACATACAGAGTACAGGGCATGGGCTTAGGAACACAAGGTGTAGAGTGAGGAGCCATGATCCTCAGATGCTTCCAAAAGGCAATCAAGTGGGGACATGGGGATAGGAGAGCGGAGCTGAGATCCTCCAGTGCTTCAGGGAAAGAGGGTAAGGGAATATACATACAAACATAAATTCAGTAACTAATTTTATAAACTGAGGATTTAATTCACATATGGCCATAAATGTAAGCTTGCCAACCAGCATCAATGTACTTCACAATTAGTCAAGCCCCTAACGCTAGAACTAATAATAGACTAGTTTAATTAATAAGAGAATACAAAAAGATTATTATGTATTATAATATCAATATATTGTAACCATTCACCCATGTGCAGGCTCATCCAAGCTGTATCCAGGCTTTTCAGTATCCTTTTTGCTTTTGCTTTCTTCTTTATTATTTATACTCATTCCTGCTTACTCATTTTCCTTCCCTGTCTAGTATTCCTGCCCAGAGTAGCACCTCCCAGTTGGTCCTAGTATGGCACCTGCCCAGTTGGCCCCAGAGCACACCTGTCTAATCCAGCTACAGTTCAGTTCCAGCCCTGTCTAGTATTCCAGCCCTATAAAATGGGTTACCTGAGCTCTGTAAATGTGATGCCCTGTCTTAGTGTTCCAGCCATCTCTTAGTGTTCCAGCCCTGTTATAGTTCAGCCTTTCTTAGTTCAGCCATGTCTTAGAATCCTATTATGTGTTTTCCCTGTTTCTTGCTTATATTCCTTTTGGTCTTCTGTTCTGGTCCAGTTCAGGTTTTATTGCTGTTTATTGTTTTGTTCCATTCTAGGTTTTCATTGTTTCTCTTTGCCTAGTTTTGTTGCTTTGTATAAATGTACAACCCCCGCCCGTTTGTGCTCCACTCAGTTATTGCAGCTCAGTCTACAGGTATGCCTTGTTTGTGGGTTTGCTAATATTAGTTTATAGTGTTAAGGACTTGCCCAATTGTGGGGTACCCTGACATGGTTGGCAATCTTAATCATATTGGCCAAAAAGTGAACAAACCCCCACCATTCCATCTCTAGTGTTAGGCTAGTTCCTGTATATCAGTTTATTCTTTTGTATGTTTCCCTGTGTTGCTTAGCCCTTAGCCAAGGCCTCTGTATGTTGTATATGTGCCCTTTTTCTGTGCCCTACATTGTATCTATGTTAGTATTTGTATTTCAGTGCCTTGTATTGTTTATCCTTATCTTGGTTCCTCCTCTGATCTGCTCTAGTCTGTCCTTAGCCCTGTACTCTGTATTCAGTGTTGCTCTGGTGCTTTTCTGCTTTTGCTCTGCTCTTAGTTTATTCTGTCCTCGCCTGCAACATTTCATACTTTTATATCAAATTATTATTCATGCCTGCTCCAGGATGCCTGCACGGTTTCTCAAGTCCTAGATGTAGGATACTGGATACAGCATCTGCATACACAGGGCCTCAGTATGTGGCATAACCTGGGCCTCAAGCAACAGGCCCTGTGTTTCCACCCCTGCACCGTAGCTCCCCAAACTCAGGTTTTCAGGGTCCCATACCATCCCGAACCTCGTGTGTTACATATATTATTTATTCTTAAATCGATATGGTTCCCAAAGCTTCCTAATACATTTTTATAATGTAAATAATATGTATTTTATGTGTATGTGACTTCATGTGCATATGTGAACCAGTGTGTATATGATATTATATCTATGAGCATGAGATTACACACAGACGGGTGTACATACAATATATGAACAAAAGTATTGGGACATACTTCTTAGTTATTGAATTCAGGTTTTTCAGTCAAAGCCATTGCCACGGGTTTATAACAGCAAGCATTTAGCCATGTAGTTTTCATGTAAATACATGTTCCACAAGGGTTTATATTGTAAAAGCATAAACAATTCTATAAGCCATGGTTGGGGATACTAGTAGAGTAAGAATAATCTGTAATAGCCAAAATCAGGGTTCCAGAGACCTAAACGAATAGTCAAAGTCATAACCAAAGGTCAATAATGTGTGAAATAGGAAATTTCATAAAATTCACTAATGGAACTAGGTACCTCACAATATCAAAATAGCCAAAGTGATGAAAGAGTGAAATGTTTAAAGTCTAAAGACTTTAAGTTGCACACAAGAAATATAAAAAGAAAATCTCTACATTGTCTTAGCAGAATTGAAAGAAGTATAGATTAGTAAAACCATGTTTTTTAAATATGTATGTGGTGCCTCCTGTATATGACCTTGCCCTTTAACTTAATGGGTTGAAAGGTAGAGCAGCGCATCAATAAATAGTTGTCCAGGCTTTCAGGCGATGTGTTCTGTGCAAAGAGGTAAAAAGCACATAGAGTAATACAGTTCAGGTAGTAAAAAAGCCACTTTTATTGGAGCAACTTACAAGATCGTAGTGCCCAGTACATGGGTTAAACAGCAGTAAAAACAAGGTCTGGAGAACAGTCCAATGCAGGGTACAGACAATTAAAAAGCCTCTCTACGCATTTCGCCAAGCACTTCCTCAGGAGAAATGGTTCTGGCTTGATAGGCAGACACCATAGACACATTAAAAACACATTTTTCTCTTAATTTATGGTCATTGTCTATTCGCTTCATTCACAGTATAAAAATGCTGACCTTTACCAGGAGACACAGAAAATATATACTTCTAGGATGCATAAGAATGCATGCAATATTATTTATGGACAACTTCTGGGTAACCTATCTTAAGAGTCCAGACTCAGATGCAGTATAAAATGCTGCCAGGACAAAACTCATAGCTTGGGTCACATTCCTTGTTGCTTCGTAGCATTTTATTTTTCCAGAGTGGGTAGACGGAGAACCAAGACATGCTTAATGCGTAGCAAGTCAAATGCCTATATGACTAAGAGCCTTACTCCAAACACATTCAGCGTGTTTTGTCTCTCATTGCCTTAAGATCTAATTGGGCCTTTAGAAGTCCAATAGACAAAGTCCACTATGTCAGTGTATGATGTAATCAGTCCATTAAAATATAAGAGCTATACAACAGAATTAGTTAAATATTTTGTCTTTATCCTAGTGCACTGGCTGTCAAAGACTTTTTCATTAACACAATCAGATATACTGTCATTGAAAGAAAAATATGCAGAAATTCAGCCATAGCTAATAAAGATCATTTTAATAAAAATTAGATGAGATAATGGATTTTTTCCAAGTCTGGGATAAAAGATCAGCATTATAGGGGTGTTCGATGATTAGCAAAATTAATCCATTTCTGAAAGGGACATTGAAAAATGTGTCTGTGTCTGTCACATCATAAAAAACAAATATGGTGGAATGGTGGAGATCATGAGTATTCCTCAACTGGGAAAGGCATAGTTGGTTGTTCAATGGGATAAGAAATGCCAGAAATTGCATTTTGTTTGCTGTTACAGTTTTACCACATTTTTTATATATAAGACAAGGGCTTTTTTAGAGCAAATGCAGGGGACTTGGATTACACTTGCAGGCAGCCGGATGATGCCTGTGCTCTGTTCACAGATATCTTCCTATGTTGCCCAACACTTCCGGTGGGTCTTCTGAAATGGAACGCTGCCCCATTAGACACCTGGGGCAAGTCCTTTAGGTGCAGGTGGAAGTCAGTGGTTACACACAATGGCGAGTCAGTGGGTGCAGGGGAAAGTCCTTTGGGTGCAATGGCAAGTCAGTGGATGCAATGCAAAGTCTTTTGGATGCAATAACAGGTTCTTTGGGGGTAATGGCAGGTCAATGTTTTCAATGCTTAATCCTTTTAGTGCAATGACAAGTCAGTGGATGCAATGCCAAGTCCTTTGAGTGCATGGGCAAGTCAATAGTGGCAGGGGCAAGTCCTTTGGGTGCAATAACAAGTCAATGTGTGCAATGCCACATCCTTTGAGTGTAATATTAAGTCAGTGGGTGCAATGCCAAGTCATTTGAGTGCAGGGGCAAGTACTTTGGGTGCAGGGCAAGTCAATGGTAGCAGGGACAAGTACTTTGGATGCAATTGCAGGTCCATGGGTGCAGTGGCAAGCCTAGTGGGTGCAATGCCAAGTCCTTTGAGTACAATGGCAAGTAAGTGTGTATAATGGCAAGTCCTCTGTGTGCAGGGGCAAGTCAATGGCAGCAAGGGCAAGTCCTGCTTTTGGACCTAGCTTGACCTTCAATAAACTACGGCCACATAGAATGTTTGATCCTGAAATGTGCCAGTTCACCCACAGAACATTTGATTAGAGGAGAAACTCTGAGAATTGATCTCAGGCCTTGAGATTTCTTAGTCGATATTATAATCGATATTTTCAGAAGAGAGCAGAGAGTGAACATTATTTTTATTTGTTTAATATAGAGAGGGTTCACCAACATTAACCATCAATCCAACACAGAATAAGTCCCAACTATATAAAATCTTGCTTCCTTCCCTATCTGTTATATGTCACCAGAGTAAACATTGTGGTTTTATGTTTTCAGAGGGCAGGATTTTGTTCAGTATTTGTGAGCAATCCTCCAGCAGTAATAATAATTCATTTTTGTGACATCATTACTTCGAATCTCAGCTCCAGCTGAAGTCACTTGTATGATTTATAGAAATCTGGGACTCACAACATGATTAAATCTTTGTCTAACCAGGCGGGTGCTATGTTGCAAGAAAACAGATTGGAATGTAGACGTTTACAACTTGAGGCTCTAATTACAACTCATAGTTTTGGTGTCATAATAGACAATTCAGGGCTTTACTCTTGTGGTCTGGCAAACTATCACCCCTTGATATGATTGCCACTATGTTCTTTTCAATTATACTACTACCATGTTGTGAAATGCTGGTAACAGCTGATAATAACAGGAAAACACTGTCTCCATTAAAGGAAGGGACTATACACAGTAAAGGAAGAGAGTATATTTAAAAGAAGAAAAACTACCACAACTAGAGGACATAGTCTAAAATTAGAGGGGCAACGGTTTAAAAGTAATATCAGGAAGTATTATCAACTATTAGGGCTTAAGTTTTAAATTCCCTTCTCAATTTCCTGAAATGTTCTCTTCGTTGAGTAGACCCTGAAAAACAAAACTGAAAAAAGATAGTGTTAAAATGCCTTTATTTGCCAAGTTTCTTTTTCTAGACTGGTAGTTTCCTTTTGATATCATATAACATTCACTCCATTCATCTAAACTCCCCCCCTTCCCTCTTCTGAGTATCCCCTGTATGCCATCTTTTCCCATTTTTAACTCCCCTTTTAGCGTTCATCTGCACCCAATTCATTACTTCCTGACTTTAATCACACATACTTTATTTCAGCTTTGTCCATTTTGTTAGCTCCTTTACATACTGCCCTTGCTCAACAAATAAAATCCCTGATCAATCTCATCCCTCCTCATCATTTCACCATTCCAGCATTCTTTTCATAAGTATGTCCCTTCCTCATTTCAAGTCAACTATCTTTTCACCACATCCCCGAAATCCACCACCCCCCTATTCATCTCCCTGGCCCCTCCCCATATTCAACTCACTCAAGATTCTTACCTACTCTTACCTACCTTTGATTTCATTAAGATCCATCCTCCGCAGAGTGGGTGCTATGGATGCTAATAGGATAGTGATAGGGGCATTTTTATTTTTGGATGGCTTCTTTCCCTGGGCCAAAGATGAGGATCGAGGGCATTGTGGATGTCTTGGGACATTTAAACAGGTATTATTATTTTTGCAGGGCCCAATTTAGGTGTCTGGGGGGCAGTGATTTTTAATGCCCACTACCATGGCACCCAAAGGGTGGGGTTTTTTTTACAGGTCAATTTAATGATTTGTCTTCCTCCTACACGGGCAAGGTGGAGGGGGTGGAGGTAATTTCATTGTGTCCAGAGGCATTTGACCAGCTTCTGGACCCAAGATGGGGGTGTGGGTTCTTTTATTTTTAATAGGGACCAGAGGCATTTGGTTAGCCCCTTACCAAAGTAATATTTGGGGAGATAATGGGGCCTTATCCCCAAATATTACCTTGGCTAGCTTCTAGTTCCATTGATAAAAGGGAGCTGGGAGACATTTGGGTGACTCTCTGTCCTTTTTATTATCTGCGGACCAGGGCTACTAGCCCCGGCCCTTATGTAGTTTACAGGCGTCAGGGCCATTTATTTTAAAATATTATAGCCAATTTCTGAGCCATTTTGGGGGATTTTGGCTCTTCTACAGGTCATTTTCCACAAACCAAATATGGCCAATGATCAGTTCAAAATGGGGGGAAATTGCAGATTTGGGGCCGAAATCAGCTATACTGAGTAGCTGAGTTTCGTAATTTTCAAACACCGATCTGGCCACATGTCAGGTATATATAAAGAGGAACAATTTCCTGTTTACTAGTGCTTGCATCACTGAACATTTTGTGCTTTGTTACTGCCTTGTTCCCAATGTTTCTGGTTTTACACAGCGAGTTGAAATGGCATTTCCATTATATTTTTTTTAGTTACCCTAATTCATTTTCAGCATCATCTAAATTATTATTACATAGTTTATAGAGAAATATGAAGAGAGACCTTTATAACAATAATACAACATCTTTATTTAATTATATCTCTATATTATAGCGATATCAAACCTCATTAAAAATGGATATTAGTTTCATTACATATTACTTTTAGATCTATTTACCCGTTCCACTCTGGCAAGAAAAAGCATTACAATCTTCCCTCTCTACATGTAATAAAAAACAGGGGTCTATTATTCAGTTCAGGGTAACTTGGTCAGCAAATGAATAGGATTCTCCCTATTCATAGGGGCCAGAATTCAGAATTGATTGTGAATTTCAGGCATTTCTGTTTTATGGCCTTTTAGGGCCAAAAGGTACAGAAAAAAATATATAAACTGGTTACTGTATACGGAAATTGCTAAATATATGCCATAATAGCAGGTTTAATTAAAAAATTCCTGGTTGGAATATTTTTTTAAAATATGCTCTTTTGGTATAAATTGTGCAATTACCATGTATCCCCTATGCCACTAACCCTAGTTAAAGTAAGTTAGTTACATGACTGGGAGCTATTGAAGAAATCATCCAGAACCACAGGCTGAGAACGTTATTTCTGCTTCTGTATTGTCATGAATTCCCATCATCCCTTTCTGAAGCAGCTCTTTAAGACTTCAGCCTGGACTATGTCAGCAGCTGCTTCCCTTGCTAGTACTGAATATATCAGCTGATTACTAGCTTAGCATCTCTGAGTGCAGCAGCTGTGGTTACAGAGACAGCCTTGGCTTTAACAGTATCAATGGCAGCCTTGGTTTTGGCTCTCTGTTGCTTTTTTTCAATGCCAGCTCTTTCTAATTTGACATCCTCCATCCCAGCATGCTCTAGTGTCGCGGTTATAATTTCACATGAGGAGTTGATGGAGGAATTAGCTGAGTAATTTTATGATATGCTTTGAACTAGTGTTCTGCAACCTTTTATCTGTCATGAAGTCAGTTTTTGATTTGCATTAATCAGGGAGTGATCTACTCAATTATGGTGAATGGTAAATATTACTTATGTAATATGTATTCATCTTTCATTCTGAAAGTTATAAGAGAATTGTATAGATTTTGTAGCCATTTAGAAACATAGAATATGTTGTCAGATAAGAACCATTTGGCATATCTAGTTGGCCCAATTTCTGCATAGTTTAAAATAAATACATTTTAAAAAACAAAATATTTTCTTTAACCCCTGGCCTATCCCATCCATTCTTAAACCATCACTGTATTAACCTCTACCCCTTCTGCTGGAAGGTGATTCCATGCATCCACTACCCTCTTAGTTAAGTAGTACTTTCATAAATTTACTTTTAAACCTTTGCCCTATTGTTTTGGTAGTATCTTATTATTTCTGACATTTTTTGGTGACATAGTTCAGTGGGTTAATACACCATCTGCAGAATCTCTTGTAGGTTTAATTTCTGGTGCGGGCAACTTAGCCTTTCATCCTTCTGAGGTGGGCAGACTATCATTAAATTAGGAAATAATAGCATCCAAAGGATGTTGGGCTGTAGTAACATCTTCCCGACGTCATTGAAAACAGGAGAATATTTCAGCACACCTTTCCTTGTAAACACGCACTGCTCCTCCTTGCCCTAAACATTTTCCTAATGGCCACAATATATATCTCTGTGTCCAACACATGGAGAATATTTCACCATTCTTTCATTCATTCCAGAGCTGTAGCTAGCTCCCTTTCCACCGAATGCAAGAATAGAAAATTGTGCTCCTTTAAAAAATATTATATTTTCCTTGCTATATACCGTATGTGCTTGAATATAAGAGAAGGTTTTTTTAAGAGCAAATGCTCTGAAAAAGACCCTTCGTCTTATATTCAAGGTCGCCTTATAATCTAGACTATAAGACAGGGATCCAGGTCCCCCACAGAGCCTCCCAGCACGTCCGTCGGGACTTCTATGATGAAGCCAGGACCTCCCGGCTTCATCATAGAAGTCCCGGCGGAAATGCCGGGCAGCATGGAGGATGTCTGCACATATTGTGCAGACATCCCCCGGCTGCCCTCACTAACCACCAGGGATACAACGTTGGGGGGAGGGGGGGGGGAGGGGGAATACACAGACAATGTAGGGGGAAGGGAGACAGACCCCATTGGGGGAGGCAGGGAGGGGGGCGACAGACAGACAATGTTGGGGAGAGGGGGAGAGAGAGACAGACAACGCTGGGGGAGGCAGGGAGACAGAGACAGACAATGTTGGGGATACAGACACTGTTGGGATAAAGGAGTGACAGCATTGGCACATAAAGGTAAATAAAAACAAGAAATGCATTTTTTTATATTAGAATTTTTTATTACATATGAAAAAGCAATTTACATGTGAATATATAGAAGTTTAGCTTTTTTCCTATAGGGTAGTCTTATATTCAGGCTTTTAGTTTTTTCCTAAAGGAATATGCAAAGTTTGGGGGGTCGTCTTATAATCAGTGTCATCTTATTTTCGAACAAATACGGTATATAGTCAGCTACACACTAAGCGCTGGCGTATCTACCATCACTATGTAGTGATCAACCACACTAACGGTGGTACAGCAAAAGTCCCATCATTATATAGTGAGCCAAACGCTGATGGTGGTACACTTTAACTCCGATCTTCCTTATGCAACAGTGAGACTCTGTTGCTGGTTCAACATAACTTCCAACAATATAAATAGTAGACCAGACAATAAATACTCATACATCTCATACATTACCCTCAGTTATTGCTACATAGCTCTGTGACACTCTCACACACCACACACATTAGTGACTTGTATTATTATTGAGCTCTGTGATAGATAGATATATAGATAGATAGTGACTTTTGTTGTTGTGGAGCTCCTTGATAGATAAACTCACACACCACGCACACTAGTGACTTTTATTGTTGTGGAGCATTGTGATACACTTATACACCACACACATTAGTGACTTTTATTGTTGTGGAGCATTGTGATACACTTATACACCATGCACATTAGGGACTTTTATTGTTGTATAGCTATTTGATAAATAGATTCACTCACCACGCTCATTAGTGACTTTTATTGTTGTGGAGCATTGTGATACACTTACACACCATGCACATAAGTGACATTTATTGTTGTGGAGCTCCGTGATACATTCACACACCACATACATTATTGACTTTTATTGTTGTGGAGTTCTTTGATACACTCACACTATGCACATTAGCAGGGCCGGCCTTAAGTGTCCCAGCTTCCCCCATGGAGCCCCTGACCCCCCCCCCCCATCTTTCGCCCCCCTATGTATGTGTCCCTTTCCTCTTACTTGCCATGTCTGTCTCTTGCCCCCCTCCCCTGTTCTGTCTCTCTACCCCCCTCCACCTGTTCTGTCTCTCTCTCTCCCCCTCCACCTGTTCTGTCTCTCTCTCTCCCCCTCCTGTCTCTCTCTCTTCCCCCTCGTTTGTTCTGTCTCTCTCTCCACCTGTTCTGCCTCTCACCCCCTGTACTGTCCTTCTCTCACCCCCTGTTCTGCCTCTCTCTCCCCCTCCCCCTGTTCTGTCCCTCTCTCACCCCCTGTTCTCTCCCCCCCCCCTCCCCTTGCAAATGTGGATCATGGGAGGGGGCGGAGCTAACCAGCTGATAGGTGTAGCTCCGCCCCCACCCTGTGAAGCACAGCAGCATCTGCTTCACTGGCAGCAAGACAAAGTGCTGCTCGGCTCCCCATGCTTAGTGCAAGCATGGGGAGCCGAGCAGCACTATCTCTTGCTGCCAGCAGCTCCCCGTGAAGCAGACGCTGCTCTGCTTCACGGGGTGGGGGCGGAGCTACACCTCTCAGCCGGTTAGCTCCGCCCCCTCCCCGGACCCAGCAGAGCTTCCCAAGCAGAGGGCTGGTGAGGGGGGATCTTTTGATCTCCCCAATCTAGTGCCTCTACCGGCTTTTTAATTTTTTTTTAAACTTTTTTTTTTTTAATGGCTGAGCGCGCGCCCCCTGGGGTGTTGCGCCCTGTGCGCTCGCACAGGTCGCACACCCCTAAGGCCGGCCCTGCACATTAGTTACTATTGCTGTGGCAAAAAACACTCAAAATAAAAATAAGTGCTAACAGAAAACACTCATGTGGCACCTCGAAATTTGGGGCTCACCGCTAACAAACAAAGGTAAGTGTGAATTCACACATGATTAAAACAATGAAGTACAATACTTAAAATTGTCTTCAAAATATGATTTCTCTCATGGAGTGTATATATAAAAAATATAAGGAGAAAAAATAACAAAATATAATATAGTGCAGTATATTAAATAAATATGTACGAAAGCACAATTGCAACTGTAGGAAACTCACTCACATATGAGAGATCATACAATTGCTCAAATTAAAGGAGCTGCTACCTTGTACACCAGGCCCACAAGGAATAACGAAAAGGGCTCTTCCAGATACATAGACTAGGAATGATGAAAGAAGAATATCATAAGACAGCATTGAAAAAAATAATTTAATGTACAAATAGCATCTTACACTGTAAATCGATGAGATGATCCTATACAGAGCAAAGTCCCAATATCCGATGAATCCTCTTGGCAATAGTGAATATGAAATCCGATATATAATAAGATAAACTTAAAAGATGAACACAATGCATTTTGCTAATTAATTAGCTTCCTAAGATGTAATAAAAAAACAAGTCACAGTGAGTTGGTGTTTACGATAGAATATCACTTATATCGGAAACACCAACAGATAAATAAGAAAGCTCTGTGACTCTTTCTTTCACACCTGAGGAAGCTTATTCATTAGCAAAATGCATTGTGTTCATCTTTTGTGTTCGTCTTATTATTTATCAGATCTCATGTTGCATTGCAGCTCTATGATACACTCACATACTGCACATACTGTGAGTATGTGGAGCTCTGTGACACATTCACACACAGCACAGTACGGCGAGTTTTATTGCTGTGGAGCTCTGTGATACACACTGTACATTACAGTGATTTTTATTGCTTTGGAGTACAGTGGTACATTTTGGTTTGGACTAAATTTGGGAAAAAACTCCAAAGCTCTTCCCAGAATTCCATGGTACACCACAAGCAAAAATATATAAAAATTGAGTAGTTAACCCAAGTGCATACATAGAACATAAGAACTAGATGCCTTTATTTATCTTTAACACCAAACAAGTGTGCACAATAAATAACGAATGCACAAACCAAGACAAGTGCATTACAAATCATAAATAGACAAACCAAACCAGTGCATTACCAATGATAAAAAGACAAACCAAGACAAGTACATTAAAAATCATAAATAGACAAACCAAGACAAGTGCATTAAAAATCATAAATAGACAATCCAAACTAGTGCATTACAAATCATAAATAGACAAACCAAACCAGTGCATTACAAAATCATAAATAGACAAACAAAACCAGCCACAGCCAATTTGCCCATTAGTATGTCAGTATTCGTTTGCCATTAATTTGCCAGTATTAATTTTGCCATTAATATGCCAGTGTTATTTTGCCATTTAATATGCCCGAGCCAATTTGTTCAATAATATGCCAGTGTTATTTTGCCATTTAATATGCCCCAGCCAATTTGTCCAATAATATGCCAGTATTATTGTGCCATTTAATAAGCCCCAGCCAATTTGCCCAATAATATGCCAGTATTATTTTACTATTTAATATGCCCCAGTCAATTTGCCCAATAATATGCCAGTGTTATTTTGCCATTAATAAACCACAGCCAATTTGCCCAATAATATGCCAGTGTTATTTTGCCATTAATAAACCACAGCCAATGTGCCCAATAATATGCCACCCTCTTCCCCCTTCCCCAGTACTCCTTGTTGTTCCGTGTACCAGGTTGTACTGTCATATCGGGTGGCAATGATTGTTTTTTAAACTTTTTTATGGGGGGGGGGGGGGGGGGGCAGCCGCATCCAGTGGATGCCGGCTTCCGAGTGGAGAGACAATATTGTCTAAGTCTCAGACAACATCGGGCTCTCCTCTTGGGGCCCGGGGCAGGCATCCGCTGCTGAAAAAAATAAAGTTTAAAAAATATATATAAATATTCATACGAAGGCATGCAGCTTTGCGGCACACCTCCCAATATCCAGCGGCGCCACGACACACTGGTTGCGGAGTGCTGCCTAAGAGAATAAATAGGGTTATGTTTTAGAGCATGTTAGGACTGCATGTTTTAAAATTGTTTTCCTTTCTTTCTGATGGGTTTCCCCATATTTTTTTTGTCTAATAATGGCTTTTTTTTTTTTTGGTAAGAATTATGGCTATTGCTCCTTAAGTGCTCATTTTTTGTTTGTTAAATTGCTATTCTATTTTAGGGCACATCATGGCTGTTTCTTTAATATTTACGGTTTGATATGTTCCTCTTTTTATGTATTAAACAAATATCAGTTTTTTGTTTTTTTTTTCATTTTTCTTAGCAAGTATGGATCTTGTTAAGCAACACTGTCTTTGCTTATAATGCAGTCTCTTTACCACCCCAGGCCAAAAAAGCAGCACTCAGACAACTTTGTATTATAATGTGTTTTATTTGTATTCACAATTGCTCTGTATGTGTCCTGGTTGCTAGTGGCAACGCGAGAAGCACTTCCAATTTTCCCAGATCCCTCTGACGATTCCACTTGTGTTTCTGAACTTTAAGTAGAAAAGCCAATTTCAGTTACTTCTAGTGATGCTTACAATGTTTCTTCAGTCTCTCCTCAATGATATTTTGATCACCCCATCAGCTTTGACCTCTGCTTGACCCACTAATGATTACCTCTAGGTTGTGGCTGTGCCTTACAAGCTCGCAATAGCCACTGTCTGAGGCTCAACCTCCATGCACATATCTGGTGTGGTGACTATCAAGGGATCATCTCGCCTCTAGTGTCCAACCTATTCGGTAACGCATTTACTGACTTGGTGTTGGTAGGTCAGTGTGGAGGAGCAGAATTGGCTGGGTCAGCAGTGCACTGTAACAAAGACTGCCCTATCAGACTCCATACATTAGATTAGACAGGAGTTTAGCTGCAGTGACAGAGTCATGTTTCAGACAGGGTCATGCACAGGACAACAGCTTTCTACCATTAATTGCACCCACGACTTTTAGAGGACAAATACCTTGGGATTTGGCAGATGGCCTAACCGAGGACTGAGCAGTTCAGCGATTGGGCCAAAATATTAATAGCAGGCAGCAATAGAAATAATCCAATGGCTGACCATTGTCACAAACAAACACCTCCCTTATTGGTCAGTTTACTAATTTGAAAAAAAAAACTAATTAGTTTTCCAGTCAAGAAGGTTCTAATACATACCTAATACTTTTAGTGTCTACCAAGAGGTCTATTCTTGTAGTGGCTTGTCACAAATTGAAGTCAAAAACCGAGGTCAACTTTAACCAGCTTAGTGATTTGTGTGGTATCTGACATTGATTGTTTATGCCTAGTGTTTATGTTTAAGGCATAACTATACTCCAAATGTTTCAATAAATCTCTTTAGTTTAACATTACATAGTTATGATAACATTTTCATACCAAAAAAGTAACCTATTTTAGCAAACATTATCCCTTCAGACACCCTCTGGGAGCTATCTTCTTCAAGCATCTTCAGTCACCTGACCAAGGCAGTACATATTGCATTCTCTGTATGCAATTTATAAATGGTGTGCTGCACATGCGGAATTGTATTACACCACTGGAGCCTCCGACTGTGGTAGAAATGAATCTCAGTAGTTGGGTTTGGAGGGTTAGGATTGATCAGGATGAAGGAGATACATTAGTAATGGCAGCAAAGAAAGTGAGTTAATCAATTAATCTAAGAAAAGGTTAAAAAGGTTATGTATTATGAGAGCTGCCAAATACATTAAAGGGTCTACTCAACAAAGAGTATAGGGAATTTAGATGGGAGTTTCAAAGTTTAGGCCAAAGTAGCTGAGTTGGAGAAATTCTCCAATGCAGATGAATGAGAGAATTTATTTATCCAACTCAACTTTGGTATTAATTTTAAAATTCCTATCTCAATTCCCTGCAATACTCTCTTCATTAAGTAGACTATTACATTTGCTTCTGCTACATTTTATTTACAAGTAGGAATACAGAGCACTTGTATGGTTTGCTAGATGTTTCTTATTTTCTTTTGTACTTACTTTTTGCAGACTTGGTAATTTTTACATGGTACCTGTTTTCTGAGGCCGATATTGGCCTCCACCGTCAATTATGATTCAAAACTTGAAGCAAAAGAAAGTTAGGGCAAAAAGCATAAATATCCTCTAAGTCTAACACATACCTGGCCTGGCAGGACGTGCTGGCCTGTAAGAAAAATAACAGGTGATTATCTTATATCAGGAACAATGATGCATGAATAATTACAGGCAAACAGCACAATGGAAAGAGGTGTTCTTTCTAAGATAAAAAGAATAATAATAATATTCTGCATTACAACATTTTGGTCAATTAAACATTTAGCTGGCAGACGTTATCAGAGCATCATGTGTTAATCATGCATATTCTTGGGTGTATACCTGAGGTGCATAGTTTGACTTCCTGCCTCTAAATTGTAAGCTGGTTTTTGTGAGCAGGCCTCTCTACCTCATGTATCAGTCTATCCCTGTAGTGTGTAGTTCCACTCTATGCTCTGTACCAATCACTATGTAAGCTGTTGTCACTATATAAATGTACTGCACTATGACCGAGTGTAAATCCCAGCCAGCACGTAGCTTTGTTCAAATCCAGTTACATTTCTTCAGCTCTGTCCCACAGCATCACAGTGGCCAATCTCACACACAGCTTAAACAGAGAGGACAATTTATCTATGTCATCAGTCCAGAGCATTGCTGCCTACACAATTGGGGGAGGGTTGTAAGCAAGCTAGGAGGTGAAGCAGCGTCTCTAGTCTCCAAATGACAGTCCTACTCCCCCTGTCATTGATGTGAAACACACCACTTATTATTAAGTTCACAATAGCCTTGTAGTCTTTTGTCACCTATTATATCTCTATTTTACCAGAAAGGATGCTGTGAGCTTTTTTTTTCATTTTCAAGAATATCCTGGGGTATTACTCAACGTAACAGTATTCCACTTCGAAGGTTGAAAGAGATCCTTAAAGAAATACTTTTACCATAGCAACATCAATAGAGCATTTGACAAAATGTCAACAGTTTTTGTTATATTTCTAACAACGTATTATTTTCCTTTTTTTCTATTGACCTAAACAGTACCTTTTCCAATTACATTTGCCAATGTCATCTATAGTCATCTGTAAAAAAAAGTTTGCAGCAGTTCTAAAAAAAAATCCAAATCACAAGTAACATGCTGCTAACTGTTGTTTAAAGGCTTTGCCTCATAGGACTTCCTATGTCATCCTAAAATTCAAGGCTCAAAAACCCATAGGAAAGCATAGAAGCTTATGTTCAGAAGATTATTCTCTTTCCTGCCATGAACTGTGGTGTGGCTCTCTTCCTGGCATCAGTCTGACAGGGTAAAATTATATCATGCTCAAAGTGACCGACAGTTACATTTAACTAAATCACAAAAGTCTTCATGAGTGACCTTGAAAGGTTCCTCCATCTATAAACATCCTGATTGGATCACTCTGTTGGAGCCAGAAACACAAAATGGTCTGTTTGGTACTTTTTTCCTAAAGGTAAGGACCATTAGAGAAAAAAGGGTTAACTTGGAGTGATGAAGGATGGGTAAACTCTTTATGAAACACCAACTTTAACTGTGACATGCTACCTTTATTGCAAAGGAGAAGAGTTTCAAGTGATAACTGAGATTCATTCCTAAATATCCCAAGCAGTGGGTAAATGTGTTTCTGCTTCAGAACCATTTTTTTTTTTCATTTAACACATTTTTTGTATTCTGTTTTGCATAGTGTAAAATTGTATTTTTCTTTTTTTTCTTTTTTTATAATAAAAGTATTTATAATGGGTGCATACAGATAATGTATCGCAGGAACAGGTGACACTTTTTGCATTTTCATACATATCAGAAACAGGATGATTAAAAAACTGATTGTTTTAAGCTTGAACGTTAAAAGTTTAAGAAAAACTATAGATGAAGATAACCAAATTTCGGTGTGAGAGTGCCGACATTCAGGCTCAGGAAAACACTGAAGCCATTAAGGAACACTCATATAAGGGCTATATTTTCTATTGGGAAGACAAAAGGCTAATGGGATTATCTTTTTCTCGGCTGTACGGACAGGTAACAGCTATCACTTAATATCTGAATGAAAAAGGTGCAAAGTGCAGAGCACTTAGATGCTGCATATCCGCAAGTGTCGTCCAGGAGCACCTACACATGTACTAGATAGGCTATGGTAGTAATCTTAATTGGATTGCAACATGATGGAGGAACAATTAGTATGTAACCTAAGTTTGCACCACCTACGCGATGGAGCAATAAGTTGCCAAGAAGCAATACAAACAACTAAAAAACACATATTTAAAAGAGGAGGGAAAACAGCAGCAAGAAAGGGTAAGTGGAGATGGGAAATAAGCAGGAGGAAAAAGGAAAGCAGGAGAAAGGGTAACCCTAGGGTAGGGGTATCGGCGGTACAAGGGAGTATCTTTAAAAAAGAGATGGGCCCCAGTGCTGACTTGTGGTACCATAGATGGTCAAGCTGAGGAAAATAAAAACCACACAGTAGAGAAAAAAAGACATAATATGAAAGAATCCGATACGATAACAGCCCAAAACCGTATAGCAAGTCCAAGGTTCGGAGCGTCAGTGACAATTAGGTGGGACAGCCGAGATGCCTCCATGTTTCCCTCGAGGTGGAAAGGTTGTCACTGGTGCCTCCATCAATTTGGGTGTCACTGTAGGTGCTTGTGGCTGAGGAAGGTCTAACACCCAAAGAGCGTCCGGTGCTTCAGCCATATTACTGATGGTAATCAGGTGCCCATCTTTGTGAGTGATGAGTGAATGAGTCAGTCCCCAATAAAATCTTATGTCCAGAGCTTGAAGGTGGCTAGACAGCTGGGACATAGATCTATGCCAAATTAGAGTCAGCAGTTGGCCTATGTTCGGGCCCTTTGGGGGCTGTCTTTGGCCCATCATGTTCCTGTCACTGGGGGTTCTCAATATAGGTAGTTGTGGTGGAGATGCCATACGTATACAGTATACTCTGCAGCCGGGGAGCTCCTCTGCCATGCAACCTTTCTCTTTGAAGGCTAGCTCTCCCAAGTCCCCCCACCCCCCAATCATATTTTTCATGTGATAGGACCACTGTAAAGTAGACATATAATACAAACTAATATCTGTGGTTTCATGATTCACAGATGCACAGAAACAGACTTTATATCAGGCACGGATGCTCCATATGTTCTAGGTGTGTGCCGCACTGTGAGCAGCCACACTGTGTATTTCGGAAATATATCCAGGAGACAGATGGCAGCTGCGAATTCGGCAACAGAGTCACTCACTCAATTCATTTACTTTTAGTGCTGGTCGAATTGGCCATAGAGTGAGTGTCTCTGTTGCTGAATTCGTAGCTTCCGCCGCCCCCTCAGATGTAACTTGTGTATTTCTGGGGGTTTGTGTGCTGGCTGTCCGCAGTACACAAACCCCCGGAAATACACGAGGTACATCCAGGGCTGGCACTTCCTGTAAGCGAACTAGGTGTTCGCCTAGAACGCCAGCTTGGTGGAGGCGGCTGCTGCCTGAGGACAGGGATCCATGTATCCCGGCGTCAGGCAGCCACAATTCTTTTTTTTTTTTTAAAAGCATGTGTAGCCCTGCCAAATACAGGGGGGTGGACTCGTGCTGAAGCGACCAGAGGTCCCAGTCCACCCCACGCAGGGAAGCGAGCAGCATAAGTTATGTCCATGCTGCTCACTCTCCCTGCGCATAGTGATGATTCAGAGCATTGGTAATACGATGCTCTGTCAACACTATGCGCAGGAGCGCAAGCAGCATGGACAGAGCTCTGGTGCTGCCCAAAGGGGAGGGAGAAAGAGAGAGAGACACCAGACATGGGATGGGCGGTAGGAAGAAAGAGAGAGACACCAGACATGGAGTGGGGGAGGGAGAAAGAAAGAGACAACAGATATGGGGCAGTAAGAAAGAGGAGAGAGATATCCATGGGGAGAGGAATAGACAAACATGAAGGAGAGAAACAAAAGACGGGAAGATAGTGGGGAGAGGAGAAAGAAAAAAGGGTGAAACATGGCATGGGGAGAACAAGACAGACACTGATGGCATGGGGAGAGCGAGATAGACATTGATGGCATGGGGAGAGCGAGATAGACATTGATGGCATGGGGAGAGCAAGACAGATAGGGATGGCATAGCAGGAGAGCGAGACAGACATGGTTGGCATGGGGAGAGAGGGGCAGACAGGGATGGTGTAGAGGGAGAGCGAGACAGACATGGAGGAAGAGTGAGACAGACAGTGAGACATTGAGTGTGTGAATGTTTGGCTGCATATGACATTGTATGTGTTACACTGTGTTTACGTGTGGTTGCATCTGACATTGCATGTGCCTGTATATGTATGTGACACTGAAAGTGTTACTGCGTGTGTAAATGCCAGCAAGGGGTGGCAAAATATATGTTTGCCTAGGGTGGCAAAAAGTCTAGCACAGGCCCTGGATACATCTTGCCTCCAAGTGACAGGTGTACTTCAGACTGGCAGCACGCCTGTCACTGTCAATATTACTATTACTCACTAGTCCATAGCTTTGTCAACTGACATTGTCTTCCTATAAATCAGTTTAAAATAGAAAATTTAAACTAATTTTATTTTCATTAAATAAAGTTTTTATGAATCCAGCTGCAATTAACATTTGCATGTATAACAGGTTTTCATTGTGGAAGACGCCATCTCAATCTTACTAATTGCATCACACTTTATAAATTGGAAACTCCTAAATAAAGCAAAGGTAAGTGAAAGAATGTTCTAATGATTCAAAATGGCCACTATGACCATGAAAAATAAAGGAAATATAGGTTTGCTTAAAAACATAGACAGGTATTAAACTGATCAACAAGGTAAAGGTTCAGAAAATCAAGCATATTTTATATATTTATAAATATATATACACATATATATATGTATGTATAAACCATGTGTGTGTGTATATATATAGGTATGTATATGTGTGTAGATTCATCAAGTTATTTTCAGTTAATTTATAAAGCACAAATGTCCTACTGATCTGCCCAATGTGCAGTTACTACACACAGAAAATGTAGGGACCTCAGCCTCATTGTTATGCTTCATGTGGTAAGTGTAGAGGTTAATGTGACTTGGAACATGGCACTTGCCCTTTAGGTATTTGCGTGTGAAAGGAGAAGGGCATGAAGGGATTTTAGTAAAACAAGATTTACTGAAGTCAAACAGCTTATATCAAGTTTCTCTTGTGCAATAATATTATTGACAATGTACTTTGGGTTATGCAGCAACAATTGCTCCAACAACCTTTATAAATGGATTTTGCTAAAGTACATGTTAAAAGGACAATGATGATCAGCATTAGGAGGATTTTTTTACTGAGGGGCATCAGTTGAAATTGTTGGATTTTGAATTATTGTGAAACCACATACATTGCAAAAACCCTAAGTAACGTTTTTTATACCAGTCTTTATGTCAAGTGCTAGCATAGCATTGCCAAATAAAAAGTTTTTTTTACTAGCCTTATATAAATTTCATATGTTGCTGGCCAACGTGTCATTCTGTGATACTCCTCAAACTATTAAAGCAAAATGAGCTATGCACTTACAAATTATTGCAGACTCGGTGAGATCAATATCAGATACATTGAAAGACTGTCACTGACCAACAACTCTGTGGTAACTCACGTCCACCTTGGTCAATGAAGACTGCATTGAGGAACATTCAGGAATTGGTGGAGAAGTAGTTCATTCCCTGTTTACTCCAATTTATGGTTGTCTTGGGCCAAACTTGATGATTTGCGCTATTCCTTTTTCTGTTCTAATAGGCCCTTTACTAGAAGTACCAGGATTGTCAGTTTGGGAACATTTCAAACGCACTTCAAACTGCAGGGTTGTAAGAATTGCCATACCTTCCCCTAATTACTTCCATACGTCCCGACCACAGAATATTATTCTGAACACACCACCAGTCCTTTCCTTCTGTATTAAAATGAAATGTAAGCATTTAATATATTTTGCACCTTCAGCATTAACTTTCTAGTTAGTTTAGATTGAAAAAAGACTGTCCATCAAGTTCAACCATTTACTTAATCCTTGTTTGTCTAGCCTTTCTACATAAATACAAATTTATATTCCCCTTATTAGTTTTGTAGCCTTCCTCTGCACTTTCTCTAGTTCCATAATGTCTTTTTTTAGACAAGGTGCAAGATAATTTAATTGTATATTCAAGTGTTACCAAGTCTTTGCAGGTCTTACCATGGACCTGCAAAGAGGCAGAATAATATCTTCCTCCTGTGAGTCAATGCTCCTTTTAATACATGATAATTTCTTACTGGCCTTTGCAGCTGGCACTAAGCACTACTATTGTCTACAATTACCCCGAAATCTTTTTCATTAGTAGATTTCCCCAAGGAAACACCATTTAAACTATATGTTGCATTTTTATTATTATACCCAAAATGCATAATTTTACATTTTTCTACAATTAAACTCATATGCCATTTATCTGCCCAGTTATGCAATTTGTCCAAATCCTCTTGTAGTGAATACACATCTAGTTCAGACTGTATTACCCTACATAATTTTGTGTCATTGGCAAACACTGAGTTTTGCTTACTATACCCACTGGGAGATCATTGATAAACAAATTAAATAGAAGAGGACACAGGACACATCCCTGTGGTACTCCATTTATCACATCTGTCCAGTCTGAGAACTTCCCATTTACCACCACTCTTTGCATTGTGTCTTGCAGCCTGTATCTAATGTCTTAGCAAAGTCTAGATATGTTACATCCACTGCAGCACCCAAATCTATATTTTTCCTTACTTCCTCATAGAATGCAACTAAGTTTGACAGGATGTGTCTTTCATAAAACCACGTTGGCTCCTGTTAATGAAAATCCTATCCAAGATGACATCTTAAATATATTCCCTTAGCAACCCCACCACAGATGTCAAGCTTACAGGTCTGTAATTTGGATCCCTTTTTAAATATGTGCACCACATCAGCTTTACACCAATCTATGGTCAACATGCCTGAACTAAAAGAATCCCTGAAAATAATGGTCTGGCCAGGACCTGGCTTAGTTCTTTATACACCTGTGGGAGGAGACATCCGGCGGGGGACACGGAGCAGCTTCATGTAAGTACGGGGGGGGGGGGGGGTCGGCTGGCTGGCACAATATTCCTGGTATCTGACTGGCACTATATTACTGGGTATCTGATTGGCACAATATTACTGGGCATCTGATTGGCACTATATTACTGGGTATCTGATTGGCACTATATTACTTGGCATCTGATTGGCACTATATTACTGGGTATCTGATTGGCACTATATTAATGGGCATATGATTGGCACTATATTACTGGGTATCTGATTGGCACTATATTACTGGGCATCTGATTGGCACTATATTACTTGGCATCTGATTGGCACTATATTACTGGGCATCTGATTGGCACTATATTACTGGGTATCTGATTGGCACTATATTACTGGGTATCTGATTGGCACTATATTACTTGGCATCTGACTGGCGCTATATTACTGGGCATCTGATTGGCACTATATTACTGGGTATCTGACTGGCACTATATTACTTGGCATCTGATTGGCACTATATTACTGGGTATCTGATTGGCACTATATTACTGGGTATCTGACTGGCACTATATTACTTGGCATCTGATTGGCACAATATTACTGGGCATCTGATTGGCACTATATTACTGGGTATCTGACTGGCACTATATTACTTGGCATCTGATTGGCACTATATTACTGGGCATCTGATTGGCACTATATTACTGGGTATCTGATTGGCACTATATTACTTGGCATCTGACTGGCACTATATTACTGGGCATCTGATTGGCACTATATTACTGGGCATCTGATTGGCACTATATTACTGGGTATCTGATTGGCACTATATTACTTGGCATCTGATTGGCACTATATTACTGGGTATCTGATTGGCACTATATTACTGGGCATCTGATTGGCACTATATTACTGGGCATCTGACTGGCACAATATTACTGGGCTCTGGCTGGCACAATATTACTGGGCTCTGACTGGCACAATACTGGGCTCTGGCTGGCACAATATTACAGGCATCTGACTGGCATAATATTACAGGCATCTGACTGGCACAATATTATAGGCATCTGACTGGCACAATATTCCTGGCCTCTGACTGCACACTATTACAGGCATCTGACTGGCATAATATTACAGGCATCTGACTGGCATTATATTACAGGCATCTGGCTGGCGCTATATTACTGGGCATCTGGCTGGCACAATATTACTGGGCATCTGGCTGGTACAATATTACTGGGCATCTGGCTGGCACAATATTACTGGCCTCTGACTGCACACTATTACAGGCATCTGACTGGCATAATATTACAGGCATCTGACAGGCACCATATTCCTGGGCTCTGACAGGCACAATATTCCTGGGCTCTGACTGGCACACTATTACAAGCATCTGACTGGCATAATATTACAGGCATCTGACTGGTACAATATTACAGGCATCTGACTGGCACAATATTCCTGGCCTCTGACTGCACACTATTACAGGCATCTGACTGGCATAATATTACAGGCATCTGACTGGCACAATATTACTAGGCTCTGACTGGCACAATATTACTGGGCTCTGACTGGCACAATATTACTGGCATCCGAAAGTTACAATATTACTGGCATCTGAATGGCACAACAATTATGGCATATGTGTGTGTGGGGGGGGGGGGGGGGTAACATTGCGATGGATGGCGGGATTGCATGCAGGGGAGGGGGCAGGGTCCAGGGGGCCCAAGCAAATGCTTGCCCAGGGTCCAATCACTATTAAAGACGGCCCTGCTTCTATTCAATGTTTTATTTAATTAACATAGTTTGTAATAAGGTGATTATGTCTCGTTAATTATGATGTTCACTAGAAGGATAAATTATATTACATGCATTCAGTAAATACAATTATTCACAAGAAATATATTATTTTATTATCTTGCCAATCTCGTACATATTAAACATTAAATGTGGAACTAGTTTCATGAACAACTGGCAAGTGTGAAGTATAATGCATGTGTAGGTCTTTTTGAACCAGTGTCCCAAGTTGCATGCTGTGATTAAATATTTAGAGACAAAAAAGCACACAAACCAGCACACAAACCAAGTAACTGTGCTTCGTCATAGTGAAGCAAGGTTATTGTACCAGGGACTTGTGAATGTGTTTGTGGGCACATCCCTTATGGTGCTTCTAGCCATTTTACTGTGAGAAGTAGACATGTGCAAAACTAAAATTTTCGTTTCGTTTTCGTCCATTCGGACGAAAATGTTATTTATTTCGTCTAAAACGAATTTCGTTCATTAGTGCATTCGTTTCAGACGAAATTCGTTAATTATTTTCGTTTCGTTAATTTTTTTCGTTCGTTTTATAGAATACAATGTAATACTATTGGCTTTCTATAAACCGAACGAGAGCCCCATTCATAAGAAATTCTTATGAATGGGGCTCTCGTTCGGTTCATAGAAAGGCAATAGTATTAATTGTATTCTATAAGCCGAAAGTCTATAAACCGAACGACTTTCGGTTTATAGACTTTCGGCTTATGGAATACATGTAATCCTATTGCTATTCTATAAACCGAACGACTTTCGGTTTATAGAATAGCCATAGGTTTACATGTATTCCATAAGCCGAAAGTCTATAAACCGAAAGTCGTTCGGTTTATAGGCTGTCGGCATTTAACTAATAAGAGACAGAGTCTCCATTCATAAAATTATGAATGGAGACTTTGTCTCCGTGTAGTAAAATGCCGACAGCCTATAAACCGAACGTTCGGTTTATAGGCTGTCGGCTTATGGAATACATGTATTACTATTGCTATTCTATAAACCGAAAGTCGTTCGGTTTATAGAATAGCAATAGGAATACATGTATTCCATAAGCCGACAGCCTATAAACCGAACGTTCGGTTTATAGGCTGTCGGCATTTTACTACACGGAGACAGAGTCTCCATTCATAAAATTATGAATGGAGACTTTGTCTCCGTGTAGTAAAATGCCGACAGCCTATAAACCGAACGTTCGGTTTATAGGCTGTGGGCATTTTACTACACGGAGACAAAGTCTCCATTCATAATTTTATGAATGGAGACTCTGTCTCCGTGTAGTAAAATGCCGACAGCCTATAAACCGAACGTTCGGTTTATAGGCTGTCGGCTTATGGAATACATGTATTCCTATTGCTATTCTATAAACCGAACGACTTTCGGTTTATAGAATAGCCATAGGATTACATGTATTGCATAAGCCGAAAGTCTATAAACCGAAAGTCGTTCGGTTTATAGGCTGTCGGCATTTAACTATACAGAGACAGAGTCTCCATTCATAAAATTATGAATGGAGACTTTGTCTCCGTGTAGTAAAATGCCGAAAGCCTATAAACCGAACGATCCGTTTATAGACTTTCGGCTTATATAATACATGTAATCCTATGGCTATTCTATAAACCGAACGTTCGGTTTATAGAATAGCAATAGGAATACATGTATTCCATAAGCCGACAGCCTATAAACCGAACGTTCGGTTTATAGGCTGTGGGCATTTTACTACACGGAGACAAAGTCTCCATTCATAATTTTATGAATGGAGACTCTGTCTCCGTATAGTTAAATGCCGGCTTTTAACTATACGGAGACAAAGTCTCCATTTATAATTTTATGAATGGAGACTCTGTCTCCGTATAGTTAAATGCCGGTGTTCTGACAAATTTCTGGAGCAAATTCTCCTGCGCAATCGCAGGAGAATTTGCTCACTGCGCATGCGCATAAAGTTACAGCTGATAACTCACATCAATAATCAAAACATCAAACATCATAATCAAACATCAATAATACAGCAGGAGGATCACAAATCCCATCAAGATGAGGCAGCCCTCACCAGGATGCTTGCCCCCTTATGTCCCGACGCCCCGTGTTACTTACCACCTTAAGAACACAACAACGGACGCGCGCATTCCCAAACGGCTGGATAGGCGTGCGCATGCGCTGTGTATCGCTGTGGTAGATGATCTGGTAAGAAGGGGTGTGCGGCGGGTGTGAGGGGGCGGGAGGTGGGTTGCGCAGCTGGCTCATGCACGGTGGTCACAAAGTTACAGCTGAGTTATCAGCTGTAACTTTATGCGCATGCGCAGTGAGCAAATTCTCCTGCAATTGCGCAGGAGAATTTGCTCCAGAAATTTGTCAGAACACCGGCTTTTAACTATACGGAGACAAAGTCTCCATTTATAATTTTATGAATGGAGACTCTGTCTCCGTATAGTTAAATGCCCACAGCCTATAAACCGAACGTTCGGTTTATAGGCTGTCGGCTTTTAACTATACGTTTGTCTCCATTCATAAATTTAAGAATGGAGACTCTGTCTCCGTATAGTTAAATGCTATTGTATTCTATAAACCGACTCTATTTCGGCTTATAGAATGCAATAGTACTACGAATGGACGAATGAACGAATGATTTTCCTTTATTAACCATTCGTTCATCCGGCTTTAGTTAGCTTAGCATTTTCGTTCTTCGTTTTTCGGGCGAATGGACGAAAATGCAATTTTCGGACGAAAATGCATTCGTCCGAAAACGAATGCACATGTCTAGTATATATTCACATGTAAATTGCTTTTTTAATAAAAAATTATGATATAAATAAAATCTTATTTTTATTTCCTTTTATGTGACAAAGCTGCCTCTCTCTTTCCCTTGCCCCCAGATTTGTCGCTCTCCCCCCCTTAGTGTTGTCTCTCTCTCACCCTCCCTTTGGCTCCCCCCTCGCTCCCCTTGTGTCTGTCTCTTCCCCCCTTCCCTCCCCTTGTTTCTCTCTGCCCCCCCCCCCTTGTTATTCTGTCCCCCCCTCACCTGTTTCTTGCTCCCTGGTGGCTAGTGGGGGCAGCCGGGGGATGTATGCACTATACATAATAGACGGAAGTGTCGGGCAGCATGGAGGTTGTCTGCACGATTCGTGCAGACATCCCCCAGCTGCCCGATTCTCCCTGGTGGCTAGCGAGGGAGCGGAGGATGTCTGCGCGATGAGCGAGACCTCCCCTGCTGCCGCCCGGAACGACAGCCAGGACTTTTATGAGGAAGCCGGAAGTACCCAGCTTCATCATAGAAGTCCCGGCGGTCATGCCGGGCGGCAGCAGGAGAGGTCTCGCTCATCGCGCAGACATCCTCCGCTCCCTCGCTAGCCACCAGGGAGAATCGGGCAGCTGGGGGATGTCTGCACGAATCGTGCAGACAACCTCCATGCTGCCCGACACTTCCGTCTATTATGTATAGTGCATACATCCCCCGGCTGCCCCCACTAGCCACCAGGGAGCAAGAAACAGGGGAGGGGGGGACAGAATAACAAGGGGGGGGGGGGCAGAGAGAAACAAGGGGAGGGAAGGGGGGAAGAGACAGACACAAGGGGAGCGAGGGGGGAGCCAAAGGGAGGGTGAGAGAGAGACAACACTAAGGGGGGGAGAGCGACAAATCTGGGGGCAAGGGAAAGAGAGAGGCAGCATTGTCACATAAAAGGAAATAAAAACAAGATTTTTTTATATCATAATTTTTTATTTAAAAAGCAATTTACATGTGAATATATACTAGACATGTGCATTCGTTTTCGGACGAATGCATTTTTTCGTCCGAAAATTGCATTTTCGTCCATTCGCCCGAAAAACGAAGAACGAAAATGCTAAGCTAACTAAAGCCGGATGAACGAATGGTTAATAAAGGAAAATCATTCGTTCATTCATCCATTCGTAGTACTATTGCATTCTATAAGCCGAAATAGAGTCGGTTTATAGAATACAATAGCATTTAACTATACGGAGACAGAGTCTCCATTCATAAAATTATGAATGGAGACTTTGTCTCCGTATAGTTAAATGCCCACAGCCTATAAACCGAACGTTCGGTTTATAGGCTGTCGGCATTTAACTATACGGAGACAGAGTCTCCATTCATAAAATTATAAATGGAGACTTTGTCTCCGTATAGTTAAAAGCCGGCATTTAACTATACAGAGACAGAGTCTCCATTCATAAAATTATGAATGGAGACTTTGTCTCCGTGTAGTAAAATGCCCACAGCCTATAAACCGAACGTTCGGTTTATAGGCTGTCGGCTTATGGAATACATGTATTCCTATTGCTATTCTATAAACCGAACTTTCGGTTTATAGAATAGCCATAGGATTACATGTATTACATAAGCCGAAAGTCTATAAACCGATCGTTCGGTTTATAGACTTTCGGCATTTTACTACACGGAGACAAAGTCTCCATTCATAATTTTATGAATGGAGACTCTGTCTCTGTATAGTTAAATGCCGACAGCCTATAAACCGAACGACTTTCGGTTTATAGACTTTCGGCTTATGTACTACATGTAATCCTATGGCTATTCTATAAACCGAAAGTCGTTCGGTTTATAGTTTAGCAATAGCATTACATGTATTCTATAAACCGAACGTCGTTCGTTTTAAAGACTTTCGGCTTATAGAATACTATTGGCTTTCTATAAACCGAACTAGAGTCGAGTCCCCATTCATAAGAAATTCTTATGAATGAGGAGGGACTCTAGTTAGGTTTATAGAATGCCAATAGTATTCTATAAGCCGAAAGTCTTTAAAACGAACGACGTTCGGTTTATAGAATGCATGTAATGCTATTGCTGTTCTATAAGCCGAATGTCTTTCGGCTTATAGAACAGCAATAGCATTACATGTATTCTATAAACCGAACGTCGTTTGTTTTAAAGACTTTCGGCTTATAGAATACATGCTGCTATTGGCTTTCTATAAACCGAAAGAGTCCCCATTCATACGAATAGGTCAATTGACCTATTCGTATGAATGGGAACTCAATTTCGGTTTATAGGAAGCTAATAGCATTACATGCATTCCATAAACCGAAAGTCATTCATGTCGGTTTATGGAATGTAGTACAATGCTATTGGTATTGTAAACCGACTCTATTTCGGTTTAGAATGCCAATAGCACGAATGGACGAATGGACGAATGAACGAATGATTTTCGTTTATTAACCATTCGTTCATTCGGATTTTGTTAGTTAAAATTTTCGTTATTCGTTTTTCGGACGAATGGACGAAAATGCTATTTTCGTCCGAAAATGCATTCGTCCGAAAACGAATGCACATGTCTAGTGAGAAGTCTTTTGACACTGCCAAGATATGACAAGAGGTTTTTTGCACTTCATTGCCTGTGTTCATTTTGTTCTTGTTTGTACTCTGTGGTATGTCTACAAACAAATCATGATTATTAATATTTTTGTGAAGGAACAAGTTACCAGCTAATAAGTTTGATGACTTTTATATCAAAATGTCCTTGAAACTGGAAAATAGGTAGAACATCACACGCAAGTAGCTCAGTCGATGAGGAAATCATTATTAGCAGTGGCAGCACTGAAAAAGTGACTTTTAAAATGGGAACTTTTCAATGTATAACCTGCTTATCCTCCTCACCATACTCAGTGTAGTGAGTAAACCACCATTGGCTGCTTAGTGAATAGAGTCTTGTCTGTTTCACGTCTTCCACTCCTCTCTGCTTCTTTCACCAAAACGTAAAATTAACAAGAGCTCCTATGCAGTTGTGTATCTTGGTTTTGTGCTGGCCTAGGCAGACTTAATTCGGGCAGCCCCCCATCCACGGTGGATACCCAGGACATGCCCCATTACCCCATTATATGCACCCATTACATGCCCCATCACCCCCATTACATGCCCCACCCCTCATTACATGAGTCCATCCAGGGCTCGAGTCCTGCAGGAACGGCGTTCCTGCACTTTTTTCATGGCAGGAATGCCGTTCCCTTTGCTCCTGCAGGACTTCCTGTCACTGCCACCGGATTTGACAACAAGTCATATCTGGTGGCGTTGTTTCCCTCCTCCGTGCAGGAGGGAAGAAGACTGCACGGAGGAGCTGGACGGAGACAGGGAGCACCAAGGAGATGGTGAGTACTTACCTCCTTGGTGCTCTCTGTCTCTGGTCTTCTCCTCCGTGCATCTTCCCCCCTGCACGGAGGAAGGAAGCTCCGGTCGTCACGTTTTTTGTTTTTTTTACTTTATTGAAGTCGCGCAACTTCAATAAAGTAAAAAAAAAAAAAAAAAAAACGTGACGACCGGAGCTTCCTTCCTCCTTGCAGGGGGGAAGATGCACGGAGGAGAAGACCGGAGGTAAGTACTGTCTGGGGAAGGCGGAGGAGGGTGGATTAAACGACCAAATCCTGGAATATTGAGGGGCAACATCCTGACATGGAGGGGCAAAATCCTGGCACATAGTGGGGCAGAATCCTGGCATATAGAGGCAAAATCCTGGCATAGAGGGGCAAAATCCTGACATAGAGAGGCAAAATCCTGCCAAATAGAGGGGCAGGGGCAGAGTCCTGTCATATAGAGGGGCAAAATCCTGACATAGAGGGGCAAAATCCTGGCATAGAGAGGCAAAATCCTGGAATAGAGAGGCAAAATCCTGACATAGAGGGGCAAAATCCTGGCATATAGAGGGGCAAAATCCTGACATAGAGGGGCAAAATCCTGGCATATAGAGGGGCAAAATCCTGAAATAGAGGGGCTAAATCCTGAAATAGAGGGGCAAAATCCTGGCACATAGAGGGGCAAAATCCTGGCATATAGAGGGTCAAAATCCTGGAATAGAGGGGCAAAATCCTGGCATAGAGGGGCAAAATCCTGGCACATAGAGGGGAAAATCCTGGCATATAAAGGGGCAAAATCCTGGAATAGAGGGGCAAAATCCTGGCATATAGAGGGGCAGAATCCTGGTATAGAGGGGCAAAATCCTGGCATATAGAGGGGCAGAATCCTGGCATAGAGGGGCAATATCCTGGAATAGAGGGGCAAAATCCTGACATTGAGGGGCAAAATCCTGGCATATAGAGGGGCAGAATCCTGGCATAGAGGGGCAATATCCTGGCACATAGAGGGGACAAATCCTGGAATAGAGGGGCAAAATCCTGGCATAGAGGGGCAAAATCCTGGCACATAGAGGGGAAAATCCTGGCATATACAGGGGCAAAATCCTGGCATATACAGGGGCAGAATCCTGGCATAGAGGGGCAAAATCCTGGCATATAGAGGGGCAGAATCCTGGAATAGAGGGGCAAAATCCTGACATAGAGGGGCAAAATCCTGGCACATAGAGGGACAAAATCCTGACATAGAGGGGCAAAATCCTGGCATATAGAGGGGCAGAATTCACTGAAATATATATTTGGGGGGGTGGGGGGGTGGTCGCAGTGGATTTTGTGTGAGTTCCCATACTTTTTTTCCCAGGACTTGACCCCTGAGTCCATCCCCTCCATTACATGCCCCCTCACCCCCATTACATGCCTCCATCACCCTTATAACATTTCCCCATTACCTCATTGCATCACCCCCTTTACATGCCCCCATTCTATTCTCCATTACCCTATTACATAGAATTCAAACATGGTGTACTTTTTCCCAGGACTGTAACGTATATTTTTGTCGACAGTTGTCCTTTAATATCTGCCCCATGTATAAAATGATTAAGATGGAAAAATGCCACAATGCGCCAATTGTTATATTGCAATAATTTTGTTGCTGTTAGGATTCATCCCACTAGCAGAATCATCTTTCATTTAGTACATATCCAGCTTCTCTGGTTTTCCTCTGTGTCTTTGCTATTGTGTTCTGTTTATAAGTTATGTTTGTTAATGGATTTTCGTTTGTTTATCCGTGTGTGTGTCTAGCTTCCCTGTCCCGGCCACAGAGGGGCACATCAAAGTTCCAGCCACAGACATGCTGCTTTCCCTAGTTCTGGCCATAAAGTGAAATTCATTAGTTCTGGCCACAGAGTGACCTTCCTTAGTTCTCGCCACAGAAAGGCATTCCTTAGCTCTTTTTGTGAGTGGTACCTGCTTGCCTGGCTGCAGAGAGGCTATAGCCAAAATGGCATCTTCCTAGATTGGCCCCCAGAGTGACATCTGCCCAGTTGGTTATAGTCCGGTTGTTGTCCTAAGCACCGTGAAAGGGGTGACCTGGGTCCCTGTAATGGAGATGACCTGAGCCCTGTAATGGGGATGCCCTGAGCAGTGGTGTATCTTGATTTTGTGCTGCCCTAGGCAGACAAAATCCGGGCACCCCCCTACCCAAGCTGCACACCCACGTTACACACCTAAGACATGCCCCATCACCTCCATTACATGACCCCACATCACACATAACATTCAGACTCACATCAAGCTCATACTTCCATCACACACACACTCCCATCACACTCAGTCACACACTCCTACTCCCATCACACTCAGTAACACACACTGACTCCCATCACACACACTCTGACTCCCATCACACTCAGTCACACACAGCTTCACATCACACTCAGCCTCCCATCACACACAGCCTCACATCACACTCAGTCACACACTGCCTCGCGGTAGATACACTACTGCATCTCTCATTCCACTGGCCGTGCATCATGGGAAATACAGTCATAAACATCAGGAGTGGAATGGTTAGCCATCACTGTTCTACAATAATTTTATCTTATTTGAGATTCCCAACATATGTATATTTACTAGAACTATAGCGTTTATATTTCTGAATTATGACACTGCAGTTTTTATAATGACTGGTATTATTAGAACCTATGTGATGGCTGGCTGCTATATGTAGAAAACTGCAGTCTCTGGTACATTTTATCACACTCAGTCACACACAGCCTCACATCACACACAGACTCCCATCACACACACTCTTCCATCACACTCACACACAGCCTCACATCACACACAGACTCCCATCACACTCAGTCACACACAGCCTCACATCACACACTGACTCCCATCACACTCAGTCACACACAGCCTCACATCACACACAAACTCCCATCACACTCAGTCATACACAGCCTCACATCACACACACTCTTCCATCACACTCAGTCACACACAGCCTCACATCACACACAGACTCCCATCACACTCAGTCATACACAGCCTCACATCACACACACTCTTCCATCACACTCAGTCACACACAGCCTCACATCACACACTGACTCCCATCACACTCAGTCACACACAGCCTCACATCACACACACTCTTCCATCACACTCAGTCACACACACTGACTCCCATCACACACACTCTGACACCCATCACACTCAATCAAACACTAACTCCCACCACACTGTCACACACTGACTCCCATCACACTCAGTCACACACAGCCTCACATCACACACAGACTCCCATCACACTCAGTCACACACAGCCTCACATCACACACAGACTCCCATCACACTCAGTCACACACACTGACTCCCATCACACACACTCTGACTCCCATCACACACAGCCTCACATCACACACAGCCTCACATCACACACAGACTCCCATCACACTCATACTCACAACCACCGTTTTCCATTTGAACCAGCTTACCTTCTGCTGTACTCTGACAGGCAGGGGGCGGAGACTTTACACTGGCACGTGTGACGGGGAAGTGAGGGAGCCCGATCAGGACAAGCAGCACCGGGTGAGGGGAAGACTGAAAGGAGGGTGGTGGTGGGAAGGGGAGGGGAGGGGGTAGGAAGGTAAGAGAGAGGGAGGGGAGGGGGTGGTAAGGGAGGGGAGGGGGTGGTAAGAGAGAGGGAGGGGGTGGTAAGAGAGAGGGAGGGGAGGGAACAACTTTTAACAAAACGGAGAAGAAAGTTAAAATCTTCGCCGCACCAGAATGGTTTAAAGCACCAGTGTGCTTTAACAACCTCTGGGAAAGTGCCGCCCTAAACAAGGCGCCGCCCTAGGCGAGCGCCTTGTTTGCCTCGGGGTAGATACACTACTGGCCCTGAGCCCTATAAAAGGGGTGGGCTGAGTCCTCATAATGGGGTATGCCCTGTCTTAGCATCACTTAAACGGGATGCCTCGTCTGAGATAACTTTTTATATGTTGCCCTGTCCTAGAATCCCAGTAATTGGGTATGCCCTGTCTTAGAGCAGGGCTTGACAAATTTAATTTGATTTTAGGAGCCAGAAATTTTTTTTAGGAGCCAGACAATCACGCAAACATAAACACAATTCATAAACACACACGCCTACTTCACATATATACAAACACACCTACTTTACATATACACATATATCCAAACACCTCACACACACCTACTTTACATATACACAAATATCCAAACACCTCACACACACCTACTTTACATATACGCAAATATCCAAACACCTCACACACACACATCTACTTTACATATACACATATATACAAACCCCTCACACACACACACCCATATATACAAACACCTCACACTCACACCCATATATACAAACACCTCACACACACACCCATATATACAAACACCTCACACACACCTATTTTACATATGCACAAATAGCTAAACACCTCACACACACCTACTGTACTACAATACATACAAACACACACCCACCTCACACAGTCTTTTCTTGGGGGTTTCTTCTTGATGTGTCCCCCTCCCTGCTTCTTTACCTCACTGCAGGGGAGGGGGACATTCGGCGTGCTGAGTGCCAGGATGTCACGTGACGACACCCGGCACTCAGACACGCGTTGCGCGAGGGGGCGGAGCTTGCAGTCTGTGCCATCTCGCGCTGCGGAAAAATCGGATGGCAGCGGCAAAGGGACCATGAGGCTGACAGCACCCAGGCGCCAGGTCTAATTTCCTGGTCGCCATGGCGACCTGGCGCCTGGGGTTTGTCGAGCCCTGTCTTAGAGTCTCCTTAATTGGGTATGCCCTGTCTTACAGTCGCTTAAATGGAATGCCCTGTCTGTAGAGTTCCTTTATTGTGATGCCCTGTCTGTAGAGTCCCTTTAACAGTCCCCTGTCACAGTGTAGCTGCAACCATGCACCCTTGTGCAGGCTCATCCAGGTTGTATCCAGGCATTTCAATATCCTTCTTGCTTTGCTTTCCTGTTTATCATGTATGCTCTTTCATGCCCAATTTCCATGTTTACCTTGTTCCAAGGGATTGCAGTTACCCAGCACCAGGTCCTGTGTCTCCACCCTGCAACATAGCTCCTGATCTTGGGTGCTCAGGGTCTATTTCCATATGGGACCCCGTGCGTTACAGAAGCCCTGTCATGGTGTTCTAGCCCTGTCTCAGAGTCCAGCCCTGTTATAATGTTTCAGCCCTGTGGCGAAACCGGCCTCGCCACGTGTCCTTGGAGGGGGCTGCTTGCCCGCCTCTTGCCTTTGGACTATGGACCAGACTTTATGTGAATGTGTTATACCCCAGATAGGAATCCCATGGAGCCCATTCGTATGAAACTGACTGTAAAGACTTTGGCTCCATGGCGATTAAACTGTATTTGTGTGGTCCGAGCGCCATTCACTTAATAATGTGCGCTCAGACCTGAGCTATCTGGGGATATGTGAAATGTCTGTGTGTTATGTGTAAAATGTGACTTTATGTATTTTAAAGTGTGTCCTCAATTACCCGTTGCAACATTGTTGCGAACGGGTAATTGAACAGTAAGTAGCCGTCCTTTGTTCTCGGGGGTGGCCGCTGTCACGAAGTGAATTCTGACAGTCTGACTGACTGGGGTTCTTGGAGGGGCCTGAGGGCCAAACACCTCCCTATAGATTATGGACCCTGTCTGTAATGTGTTTAAGCCTTCCATTGTTTAGTTATGTCAGCCACCCAGTCTGACTACCTTGCTTCTGGCTCCAGATTAAAGTGGCTAGATACTGCTTTACTGGTGATGTGTTTAAGTTTTCTATTGTTTAATCAAGTGTTATCTGATTGCAGTTTGGTGTATATAAGTCTGTGTTATTTGTCAAATAAAGTAGTTCAATCTTGCTGTAAAAGTTCCTGCTTAACCCTCAAAGTGAAGTGTCGTCTCATTATTGGGGGAAGGATTTATTGTATGCTGTTCCAGTTTGACTGCTAGGAGAGTAAACCTATTCGTATGGTTCCTATTCAACTGTCTACAGCATTCATATGCTTGGGAGGATTCATATGCTTCTCCGGTTTGGTGGTTGTGGTGTCTGCTGCAGTGCTTGGAGTCCTCAGGAAGCGCTAGGAGCATCCTTTAACGGAGGTACCCAGTCGGGGTGCCAGGCGATCCGTTACATTGGTGGCAAGCGGTGGGATGGCGTCCTAGTGCGAGGTAAAGCAGCTCAGAGACACAGTCGTTTGGATTTACAAATTGAAGGCGACGCTAGTGTTTATACAGCGTCCCTGTCTACATAAAGATTTGGGAAAATGGGGTTCGTGGATCCTTGGGCACCTCGCACACCTGAGGAAGAGGGTGAATTGGACTGGAGAGATATTGCCCGGCAAGAACTATGGTACAATGCCCTGGAGGAAGTCCAGTATCAACGGCAGCAGCGCCTTCCTGGTGTCGCATACCGGTTGGAGGAACAAATGGCCTGGCGGATGCCACTTCTGGGAGACCAACCCGGAGGGCAGCAGGTCAGACAACTTGAGTACCTCGTGGAAAGGGAACTGAGCCTTGACGCCTCATACCGGGCACTGTGGTGGTGCACTGTCCAGCCAGAGACATGGAGGGCAGAGGGCATCCAGCCGGAGGGGGAGAACTACACTAGCCCTGGCCTGTTGTGGAAGGCCTTAGCAGAAGACGTCGACTTTGGCAGTCCAGCAGAGTCACGGTACTGGGCTATTTTTTATTACCGGGGTGAGATGGTACAGGGCCCGAGATCTAGGGGACTGGGACAAGACCTCCACCGTTTGGCTGCCATGGAACGACAGCTAGAGATGGACTATGTGGAACTACTAAACTCATGTCAGCCACAGGGCATAGACACAGAACAGGAAAACTGGCTGGGAGACCCAGACCTGCCAACCTACAGCTGGGAAAACGCAGCCGAGGTACCCCCTGCTTCACTACCAGCGGCAGAAGTAGGGGACCTCATAGACTGGTCCTGGGAAGACCCACAGATGGCAGGTGGAGATGGGATGGCGGTCTCTCTACCGGCCCTACAGGGATGCTGGGCGGTCGGCCCAGATCTCCAGCGGCAGTGTGTACCCCAGGGAGCAGAAGGTGCAGTCCTTCCTCCCCAGCGGCAGCGTGTACCCCAGGGAGATGAAGGGGCCGTCCTTCCTCCCCAGCGGCAGTGTGTACCCCAGAAAGCAGAGACCATCTGTCTCGCACCCCAGCCGCAGGACAAAATATTGAAAGGGGAGACAGTTGGTCCCCCTCTCCACCAGCAAAGAGAGTGTCAGGGAGAGGAGCAGGTTACCCCCTCTCCCCAGCGGCAGTCTACAGTTCAGAGAGAGGAGCTTGTTACACCCTCTCTCCAGCGGCAGCCTAACCCACCAAGGGGAGATGTTAAGCCCCACAACTATGCAGATGGGACCGTAGTCTCTGCACTTGCAGCCCCAGGGGCAGGGACGGTCGGTCTTGTCCCCCAGCCACAGAGCAGTGTATCGAGAGGGGAGACAGTCGGTCTCCCCCCCCCCAACCAGGCTCCAACCAGGCTACTTCAGTGGTAGCGCTGGCACCCGGGCAGAGTACCGCTGGTCTCTGCCCACTCAGCAACCCACCAAGGCAGTCTACCAGCCCCCCGCACAGCTGTGGTGAGGCACCTGGACATGGACAAGTTGCTATTTCATCCAGGTGTAGTAACCAGTTATTGTGGGTGGGTTGTATTGCTGTTTGTGCTTCGTGGGTGGGTTGCTGGACTAACCAGGGCACTGACCGGCAGGAGGTCAGATACCCTGTTAGTTTGGATGGTAAAGGGGAGAAATGTGGCGAAACCGGCCTCGCCACGTGTCCTTGGAGGGGGCTGCTTGCCCGCCTCTTGCCTTTGGACTATGGACCAGACTTTATGTGAATGTGTTATACCCCAGATAGGAATCCCATGGAGCCCATTCGTATGAAACTGACTGTAAAGACTTTGGCTCCATGGCGATTAAACTGTATTTGTGTGGTCCGAGCGCCATTCACTTAATAATGTGCGCTCAGACCTGAGCTATCTGGGGATATGTGAAATGTCTGTGTGTTATGTGTAAAATGTGACTTTATGTATTTTAAAGTGTGTCCTCAATTACCCGTTGCAACATTGTTGCGAACGGGTAATTGAACAGTAAGTAGCCGTCCTTTGTTCTCGGGGGTGGCCGCTGTCACGAAGTGAATTCTGACAGTCTGACTGACTGGGGTTCTTGGAGGGGCCTGAGGGCCAAACACCTCCCTATAGATTATGGACCCTGTCTGTAATGTGTTTAAGCCTTCCATTGTTTAGTTATGTCAGCCACCCAGTCTGACTACCTTGCTTCTGGCTCCAGATTAAAGTGGCTAGATACTGCTTTACTGGTGATGTGTTTAAGTTTTCTATTGTTTAATCAAGTGTTATCTGATTGCAGTTTGGTGTATATAAGTCTGTGTTGTTTGTCAAATAAAGTAGTTCAATCTTGCTGTAAAAGTTCCTGCTTAACCCTCAAAGTGAAGTGTCGTCTCATTATTGGGGGAAGGATTTATTGTATGCTGTTCCAGTTTGACTGCTAGGAGAGTAAACCTATTCGTATGGTTCCTATTCAACTGTCTACAGCATTCATATGCTTGGGAGGATTCATATGCTTCTCCGGTTTGGTGGTTGTGGTGTCTGCTGCAGTGCTTGGAGTCCTCAGGAAGCGCTAGGAGCATCCTTTAACGGAGGTACCCAGTCGGGGTGCCAGGCGATCCGTTACAAGCCCTGTCATAGAATCTAATTTTTCTCTGCTTCTTAGCTGTCTGTTACTTTGTCTGCTGTTCCAGTCCAGGTTTTCTTTGTCTCCTCTTGCTTTGCTCTCAGTTGTTCTATTTAAAACACATGGTATGTTCTGTCTTACCAGCCTTCCATCTGTGCAGCTAAGTCTTCATGTTTGTTTTGTGTGTCTGTGTTGTGTAGGTCTTTGTATACTGTGATTTATTTGTTAATTTGTTATTCAGTTTAGAGTTAGGGACTTGCCTAATGTAAGGTACCCTGATGCTGGTTGGCAAGCTTAATCTTATGGCCATAAGCAAACTAGATCCTCATCATTTATCATCTCTAGGGTTAGGCTAGTACCCGTATCCGTGTTTGTTTTTATGTCGCTTGTGTTTCTACTCCTTAGCCCTGACCTCTATGTGTTGTTCTGTGTTTTTTCTGTACCTGTGTTTCTTTAACAATGTTCATTTGTGCACTGTCTGTTTCTATGTTATTATCTATAACCCTGTGCCTTGTATTGGTTACCCTTAGCTTGTTTTTTCCACTGCCCTGCTAACCTGTTCCAATCTGTCCTTAGCTTTGCACTCTGTGTTCAGTTCTGTTTTACCTCAGTTGCTTTTCTTCTATTTGCTGTGCTTCATCTGCCTCTTAGAGCAAACAGGTAAAGGTGTAGTGCACATCTAGAACAAAGAACTTATAGTAACATAGTAATTTAGGTTGAAAAAAGACACAAGTCCATCAAGTTCAACCCTTCTACCTATCATTACAGCTTTTGATCCAAAAGAAGGCAAAAAAACCCTTGACTCCAAGAGGCAATTAGATTTCTCTTATCTTATAAGTTGGGAACTTATCCTTCCAAACCAGTGTTCATTGTTTTGTGTGTAAGACTTAGTCCAGTTGTATACATATCATAGAGGTGCAGGGGCAAAAATCTGACTCAATGCAACAGGTGTTTACATAGAAACAGCACATCTATTTATGTATAACTCAAAATATATCTGGCGGCTCCTGCATTAACTGCAATGTTCATCAACAGCATCTTCAGCATCACTGATCAAGGTGATGAAGTGAATGACATGGCTACTTTGACAATTTTACCAGCAACACTAATTTTGTCAATGAATTAATTTTAAATTTCAAATACGATCAACTTCACAGTAATCACTATCCATGTCCCCCCAATCATCCTAATTATTGTCATCAATATTCCTCATGGCTTAGGCCTGACAATCACATTATTCAATCAGTGTCTCTAAATATGTTATCAACATCACTGATAGATCAGTACTATGCGTGTTTATCAGTTATGTCCCTACACAGTGATGTACAGTGAGCTCTCACTAGATCTCACTTGAACCTAGGGCAATTACCCAGAAATGTCCCTTGGATGTTTTGCTTTTGATTATAAACTGTTGCAGGTTTTTTTTTTATTAAATTGTATTATTTTTATAGTATTAAGTGAAATGCTGAAGTCAAGGCACAAACTATAATGTTTTTGTAAATTGTGAAATGGCTCAGTCATCTATCTGTATTTGTAGAAGGTTTCCCATTGATGATGTACCTATTTAACCTCTTGGCGGCAATGGACATGTCAGGCAATTCCTGCAGTGAAACAAACAGTTTTCACCATCAATGATTGCAAAAACCACTCTAATGGTGCTGCTCTATTGTCGAGGCAATAGCCAGCACCAAACTTCCGACTCTGGACTTCCGTGGAGCGATCGTTAGTGCCATATAGCTCCGGCCCTCTTGTGCCCTCTTGTGGTCAGAGCTTCGGAAGTGAAAAAAAAAACACTCCAGACATTCTGAATGTGTTGCTTGACTGCCCCTAGAGGCAGTCAGCAACATTGCAATGAAAAAAACGACATAATTAGCTTAAATCTAGGGTTAGGGTTAGAATAGCAGCTAGTGTTACAATTAAATTAGGGTTAGCATAAGGGATAGAGTTACAATTAAATTAAAATAAAAATATATTAAGGGTTAGCATAAGGGTTAGAGTTGGGGTTAAATTTAAGGTCAAGATTAAATTAAGGGTTCAGGTTGGGGTCAAAAGTTCAATATAGGAAAAAAAAAACAGAAACACTATGTTTTTTGCCCCTTAACTAGCAAAAACTGCAGAAAAATATGGAGACAAGCACATTTCGGAACTCGGAACAACATTTAGAAACTATTAAGATGGGTTTTTTTAATGACTGTATTTGTGTAAATTATATTTTAGATCAAAGTTAGAAAAAGTGTTTTTTTTATTTTTTCATCATATTTTATGATTTTTTTTTGTAGTAAATTATAAGATATGATGAACATAATGGTATCTAATGAAAGCCCTTCTTATGACGATAAAAACAAGATATAATTTTTGTGGGTACAGTATGTGAGAAAGAAGAAAATTACAGCTAAACACAAACACCCCAGAAATGTAAAAAACACCCTTCTCACCAAGGGAAAGTCACGGTCAAAATGTCTTGTCACTAAGGGGTTAATAACATAGTCCAAAACAAAATGAAACCAGCAAATCAAATGTAGAAGAGGAATCTACAGTGTGAAATATAATAACATAGAGTGTGTCCGCAGAAGAGCCTTCAAAGCCCATCAAGTCCCAATGTTTTTAATGGCCAGTATTATTTCAACAGTGATTTCAAAATGCCTCTACTTACCTGCAAAATATGTTTCCCCACTGATTTCCCTTAGTTTTACATAGATACATTCCTAGCAATGTTTGAAATGTGATGTGTGTTTTTTTCTTAAACATTTGTTTAAACTTTTTGGAGATTAAACATTGTCACATTTTAAGATTTTTCTTTTTATTATTTTCTGAACTTTCATAATTCTGAGGTTAATAAAAATTGCCACCCTCTCATAGAAGGTTCTATTTGCTATGTTATTGTCAGGGCTTTTACCAGGTCAGGTAGGAGTTTCAGTGCAGGGATAGATGAGGAGTATTATTCATTGTGCAGGGTTGAGAACAGATATAAAAGAAAGAAATAATGATTGGAATAAGGACTATAGCATAGACAAAGGGGGACTTTAGCAAGGAACTGCAGTATAGGCAAGAGGTTTTACTAGGAACTGCAGTATAAATTAGTGGACCCTTAAAGAGGGCAACTGTGACAAAACCCTCCTCACTGTAGCTGGTCTGGTTAATTGCTGTTTAGTTCCTGTTGTTTTGCATATTAATATGGCTTAACTATGTTTCTGTTCAAATAAAGTGTTATTATTCTTCATTCTGCACTAGCTGGTGCATTTGGATGGCTGGAGAGATTTGGAGATCCTGGGGCTAAAATCACTGTTCTCAGCCCTTGTGAGGGCTGAGGGTCCCTATGAAGCAGAGACTGACAAAGGTAACCAGCCAGGGTACCAGGTGGTTCCATCATGGGCATCCACAGAAATTTTTTCAGGAGGGCATATTTTTACTGTCATTATAAGCCAGGATGTAGCCATTCAATATGACAGGATTTAACCCCTCAATATGCCAGGATTTAACCCCGCAATATGCCAGGATTTAGCCATGTAATATGCCAGGATTTAGCCATTCAATATGCCAGGATTTAGCCATTTAATATGCCAGGATTTAACCCCTCAATATGCTAGGATTTAGCCACCTAATATGCCAGGATTTTGCCCCTCAATATTCCAGGATTTTGCGATTTAATATGCCAGGATTTAACCCCTCAATATGCCAGGATTTACCCCTCAATATGTCAGGATTTAGCCCCTCAATATGCCAGGATTTAGCCATTTAATATGCCAGGATTTAACCCCTCAATATGCCAGGATATTGCCACTCTATGCCAGGATCTTGTCACTCAATAAGCCAGGTTTTGCCTCTCAAGATGCCAGATTGTGTCACTCAATATGCCAGGATTTGTTCGTTTGTTGCCCCCCTCCCCCAGCACTAACCTCCTTGTTGTTGCTCTCCGGTGTTCTCCTCCGTGCATCTTCCCTCCATGCAGGAGGGAAGATGCACGGAGGAGACATGTAACAGGGAGCTTAACGGCAGCGTTAAGCTCCCTTTTACATCAAAGGCACTTTTTTTTCCCCTTGAAAATCCGGGGGGGGGGGGCAAGCGCCCCTTCTTACCCCCCCCCCCCCCTGTGGACCCCCATGGGTTCCATCACAGCAACTAAGCTGTAGAAATGATGCTGTAGCCAGATAGTCTCATGAGATGCTGAAAAACATCCCCTTGCTGGTTGAGCCTTCCATGTTCCTTTTCCCAGTTCCTGGACAGGGTAGAAATTTAGAGCAACTAAAAGCAGAGGATCCGTTAAATGCAGCTTTAATAGAGGATCGCAAAATAATGTAGCATCTCTCAGGTTTTGAACAGGCGGGTTTGAACCAGCTAACGAGCCCACCTGAAACCAACAGAGGAGAAATACAAGCAAACCAAAAAGGCAGGGTGACCTCTTGAGGAGGGAGGAAAATGAGCACAAAAATTAAAACTTTTAAATGTGTCAGGATGTCAGAACCCTGACAGTTGTACATATTCTTAAAAAAAAGTAGTTTTTGAATTATGACAGCAATCTTGCTGGCCCTTCATTCCTGACTCTGAACTGCTAGCCATGGTTTAAATATTTTGATACTTTGCCTCTTGTTGAGCCAAAGATGGTCCTTGAAATGCTTTATAGTGTTGGTTAACCTGTAATACCTATCAAATTCTGAAGCCTTGAAGACCACTCTTTACTGGATTTCAGCAAAAATAAACAACTACTGATAGCATGATTACATGAAACCTTTTATTTACACCAGTATTTACACCTAAATAAAGCCAAAAACATATGCTTTGTTGTTGTGAGATCTGTCACTGTGTGATGGTAAAAATCATTGTTAATATTGTGTTGAACGGTTACTTCCTAGCTATGTAAAATGTAACATAAAATGTACGAACAAGGAGCACAGCAGCAAAAAGCTGCATCTGATCTGTGGATTTTCAAGGGATTTTATGTTCATATTCCCTTGCGTGTGGCCTTGATGCTTCTCACTGCAGCTTGATCAGCTACAAAAGGAATAACTTACCTCTGACAGTAAATCTCGACACCGACACGAGCAAAAAAGAGCATCTTGTAAGTGCTGAAAAATTGAATGTCTTAGGATGTAAGCAAGCTGACTGAAGTGGAAGGAATGGCACACAAAAACACTATGTATAAAATATATAAACATATTACCACTGTTGAAAATGCTACAATTGTACCAGATGACCGTGTCCGATGTCTTGGGGTCACTTCCAATCTCATCACCTCTTCCCACTTGTGCCTCCAAATTTTTCCCAAGGTGCCCCTATTCATAAATTTTATGAATGGAGACTCTGTCTCTGTGTAGAGAAAGCCAATAGTACTATTACTTGCATTGCAAATGACGAAAGACTATAAACCGAACGTTCGGTTTATAGGCTTTCGATTTATGGAATACATGTAATCCTATTGCTATTCTATAAGCCGAAAGTCTATAAACCGAAGGTCGTTCGGTTTATAGACTTTCGGCTTATAGAACAGCAATAGCATTACATGTATTCTATAAGCCGAAAGTCTATAAACCGAACGTTCGGTTTATAGACTTTCGGCTTATGGAGTACATGGAATACTATTGGCTTTGTATAAACCAAACTAGAGTGCACATTCATAAGAAATTCTTATGAATGGGGACTCTAGTTCGGTTTATACAAAGCCAATAGCATTACTCCATAAGCCGAAAGACTATAAACCGAACGACCTTCGGTTTATAGACTTTCTGCTTATGGAGTAATGCTATCGGCTTTGTATAAACCTAACTAGAGTCCCCATTCATACGAATAGATCAATTGACCTATTGGTATGAATGGGGACTCGATTTCAGTTTAAAGAATAGCAATAGCATTATATTATTCAAATGTAAATTGCTTTTTTAATAAAAAATTATGATATAAAAAAATGCATTTCTTGTTTTTATTTCCTTTTATGTGCCAATGCTGCCTCTCTCTTTCCCTTGCCCCAGATTTGTCTCTCTCCCCCCCCCTTAGTGTTGTCTCTCTCTCCCCTCCCTTTGTCTCCCCCCTCGCTCCCCTTGTGTCTGTCTCTTCCCTCCCCTTGTTTCTCTTTGCCCCCCTCCCCTTGTTTCTGTCTCTTTCCTCCTCCCTACCCTTGTTTCTCTGCCCCCCCCCCCTCGTTATTCTGCCCCCCCCCCCTTGTTATTGAATACATGTAATCCTATTGCTATTACGATGAGCGCAGACCTCCCCTGCTGCCGCCCGGCACGACCGCCGGGACTTTTATGAGGAAGCTGTAAGTTCCCGGCTTCATCATAGAAGTCACGGCGGTCATTCCGGGCGGCAGCAGGGGAGATCTGCGCTCATCGCAATAGCAATAGGATTACATGTATTCAATTACAAGGGGGGGCAGAGAAACAAGGGGCAGAGAGACCTGCAGCTCTGTGGGTGACCTGGATCCCAGTCTTATAGTCTGACCTCAATTTGAGGTCAGATTATAAGACGACCTCGATTATAAGAGGGGTATTAACACTTCCCATGCTGATCACAGTTTCTTTTTACTGTGATCCGTTTCCTTCCAAGTTTATGGCCCTAATTAAGTTTTAAAAAAAAAAAATGTATTTTGTACAATTTTACTATATTAATTATATTCTTTTCATGTATTAAATTAATTACAGTTAACTCCTACAAGCCTGTGCTATGATTATGACCAGAGCAAACGTTAACCCATTTGTGACGTTAGGACGTACTATGCCGTCCTGATTTTAAGTCCCTTAAAGTCGTTAGGACGGCATAGTATGTCCTGTGTTAAACAGCTCATTGCGGCTCCCCACGATGAGCTGTTCTCAGATCCTGCTGCAGGCACTTGCAGCGGGATCCCACCTGTCAGATGAGGCCACTTTAAGTGGCCTCAGTCTGACAGGGGAAATTTAGCTGGTGCTCAAAACGAGCACCGGCTACATTTCTCTAAATCGTGCGTGACGTCCGAAGGGCTTGCAATTTTTTGGCAGGGACCCACACATGGGCATCCGCAGAATTTTTTTCAGGGGGGGGGCATAATTTTACCGTCATCCTTTCTGCACCGCGCCTCTTTTTGACAAGTTATCATGAAATGGAGGAGCTTTGTCATTATCAGCGAAGGCATGCAAAGGGTTGATAAACCCTGCACCAGATACAGATCCAGAGCATTAGATATAAACCAACCACACTAGATATAGCCTCACTGCACCAAATATAGATCCACTGTGCCAGATATAGACCCACAACACCAGATATTAACCCACGGTACCAGCTAAAAATCCATGACACAAGATATAAACCACAGCACCAGATAAATATCCAGAGCTCTAGCTGAAACTCCACAGCAACAGATACAACACTATAGCACACTATATAACCCCACAGAACCAGATACAACACTATAGCACACAATATAACCCAACAGCACCAGACACAACACTATAGCACACAATATAAGCATACGGCAACAGATACAACACTATAGCACATAATATAACCCCACAGCACCAGATACAACACTATAGCACATAATATAACCCCACAGCACCAGATACAACACTATAGCACACAATATAACCCCAAAGCGCCAGATACAACACTATAGCACACAATATAACCCAACAGCACCAGATACAACACTATAGCACACAATATAACCCAACAGCACCAGACACAACACTACAGCACACAATATAACCTCTCAGCACCAGATACAACACTATAGCACACAATATAAGCATAGGGGCAACAGATACAACACTATAGCACATAATATAACCCCACAGCACCAGATACAACACTATAGCACACAATATAACCCCAAAGCGCCAGATACAACACTATAGCACACAATATAACCTCACAGCACCAGATACACTATAGCGCACAATATAACCCAACAGCACCAGACACAACACTATAGCACACAATATAACCTCTCAGCACCAGATACAACACTATACCACACAATTTAACCCAACAGCACCAGACACAACACTATAGCACACAATATAACTCCACAGCACCAGATAAAACACTATAGCACACAATATAAACACAAAGCAACAGATTCCCTAAACACCTAAATTCCTAAATCCATATCTCTTTCCCCCTTTTTTATATGTTTTATTCCTCCATGTTTGCCATTTCTTTCCCCATCACTTTATGTGTTTTATTGCTCCATGTCAGTGACCTCTTTTCGCCTACATTTTATATTTTCTGCCCCATGTCACAATTTTGTCTGTATTCTGCTCCAATCAATCACCTCTTTTCATCCTCTATTATCTTTTCTGCCCCATGTCATCCCATTTTGTTTGCAATCTGTCTCCATCTATCACATCATTTTATCCTCCATTATCTTTTCTGCCCCATCCACTTGTCACCATGTTGATGTGAGCAGAGCCTGGTCAGAGGAGCTGCTCAGACTGGACAAATGGAGACCTCAGGGAAATGGGAGGGACCTCCTTGGATTTACCCCACTCTTCCATGGCTGTTTTGTTTTTTAAAGCTATTATAATCTCTTCCTACCTGTTACAGAGGCTCAGCTATGGTCTCTGAGTATCTTCCCCTGTTTCCTCCATGATGTTGAACTGCAGGCTCTCTTCTGTCAGTCATGCTGCCACATGGAGGGCTGAGGGGCGGGCTATAACTTCATATCCCCACAGCACCAGATACAACACTATAGCACACAATATAACCCCAAAGCGCCAGATACAACACTATAGCACACAATATAACCTCACAGCACCAGATACACTATAGCACACAATATAACCCAACAGCACCAGACACAACACTATAGCACACAATATAACCTCTCAGCACCAGATACAACACTATACCACACAATGTAACCCAACAGCACCAGACACAACACTAAAGCACACAATATAACTCCACAGCACCAGATACAACACTATAGCACACAATATAAACACAAAGCAACAGATTCCCTAAACACCCAAATTCCTAAATCCATGACATTTCTTTATCTCTTTCCCCCTTTTTTATATGTTTTATTCCTCCATGTTTGCCATCTCTTTCCCCATCATTTTATGTGTTTTATTCCTCCATGTTAGTGACCTTTTTTCGCCTACATTTTATCTTTTCTGCCCCATGTCACAATTTTGTCTGTATTCTGCTCCAATCAATCACCTCTTTTCATCCTCTATTATCTTTTCTGCCCCATGTCATCCCATTTTGTTTGCAATCTGCCTCCATCTATCACATCATTTTATCCTCCATTATCTTTTCTGCCCCATCCACTTGTCACCATGTTGATGTGAGCAGAGCCTGGTCAGAGGAGCTGCTCAGACTGGACAAATGGAGACCTCAGGGAAATGGGAGGGACCTCCCTGGATTTACCCCACTCTTCCATGTACCTTGGCTGTTTTGTTTTTTCAAGCTATTATAAGCTCTTCCTACCTGTTACAGAGGCTCAGCTATGGTCTCTGAGTTTCTTCCCCTGTTTCCTCCATGATGTTGAACTGCAGGCTCTCTTCTGTCAGTCATGCTGCCACTTGGAGGGCTGAGGGGCGGGCTATAACTTCATATCCCCGGGCACCCCTGTCATTGCCTCTCCATGCAGCATGACTGACAGCTGCAGAGACCTGCACCAATGTGGATGGGAGACCAGTATTACAGCAAGCAGAGTTGCAGAGAGCAACAGCTTTGGGTGCCACCTCCTACCCCAGCAACTGGTGTGCAGTCCCCTAGGGACAACTAGAGGCTACACACTGAGTAAACATAATAATAATAATAATAAAGCAAAAAAATCAGGGGGGGGGGGGCAAGCGCCCTCCCTTGCCCCCCCTGCGGACGCCCATAATCTCTCTCCCTGCACTCTCACTCTGCCAAGTCATCTCTCTCCCTGCACTCTCACTCATATGACCCCTTCTTCCCAAACTGACTCCCTAGACTTGCCAATCTGAACCCCAAATGTACCAATCTGACACTTTTTCCCAATCTGACCCCTATACGTGCCAATCTGACCCCCCCCCCCCCAACCTGGGAAGGTCGGGGTGTGAGGCCTGTCATTGGTACCATGCACGTGCGGTGATGCTGCCACCTTTTCTACAAAAACAATACCGGCCTTACTGGTGCCCCCATAGACTTAACATTGGCATCAAGTAAATTTTTTACTGGCCTGCCGGTAAAATACCGTCTGGGTGGCAACCCTAGCTGTTACTCAAGCTAACAGGGGTGCTGTGCATGTGCACAATGCTGTACATGCACAGTACCAGTGTTCCAGACCCTGGAGAGTGTGATCAGAAATACAAGATCGCTGTCCTGAATCCCGCCATGATCGTGACTGTCCCATGCACTAGTTTCTGCCAGGCTGAAATGGTGGCCAAAATATGGACTATTATGATTGCAACTGTATAAAAACAAAAGTGCTTTTAAAACCCTCAAAACCCAGCATTAAATATCTCTGTGAACTATATTTTTCCATATGGAGTAATATTTTGAACTGTAAATGTACATTAGTGACAAATATATATAGCATGACATCAAAATAGAATTATGACAGTGCGTGACATCACAATAGCAGAGCTGCATTACTTTCAAACCCAGCTCAGCTTTCAGCAGTTGGTGCAGTAGCAGATCCTGTTAACCTGTGAAGGTGTGCGACTCCCTGACAGAGCGCTACAGTTTAATACATGCTGCCGCGAGGTCTGACGCCTGGAACATTATGCTTCACATTAGATTGTAAGCTCAGCAGAGCCGGTTAGGGTAGGGATTTCCTTTCTCTGTATGGGGATAGATTTTTGTATTGTATAACTTACCTTAGACTGTAAGCTCTGCAGAGTTGGTTAGGGCAGGTGAGTCGCTCTGCAGGGCAGGAACCTCCTTACTCTGTATTATATCCTTATTAGATTGTAAGCTTTGTGGGGATAGATTTTTGTATTGTATAACTTACCTAGACTGTAAGCTCTGCAGAGTTGGTTAGGGCAGATACGAAGCTCTGCAGGGCAGGAACTTCCTTACTCTGTATTATATCCTTATTAGATTGTAAGCTTTGTGAGAATATATTTTTGTATTGTATAACTTACCTTAGACTGTAAGCTCAGCAGAGCTGGTTAGGGCAGGTGAGTCGCTCTGCAGGGCAGGGACCTCCTTACCCTGTATTCTATTCTTATTAGATTGTAAGCTTTGTGTGAATAGATTTTTTTGTATTGTATAACTTACATTAGACTGTAAAGCTCTGCAGAGTTGGTTAGTGCAGATAAGAAGCTCTGCAGGGCAGGAACCTCTTTACTCTGTATTATATCCTTATAAGATTGTAACCTCTCTGTGTAAATGTATTGTGTCCAGCAATATGCAGCTAAATGATCCAGGGACAAAACCGATCGCCATATTTGGGGTCAGGAAGGAATTTTTTTCCCCCATGTGAGACAAAATTGGCCAAAAGTTTCTCTGGGGTTTTCTTTGCCTTCCTCTGGATCAACCAGATATTTAAAAATGATATTAAAATTGCAGCAATATTTTAATTGCACATCTGCTTATTGCTGCAAAAAAATAAATAAAAAAAAAAGAATACATTTATCCCTGTCTGTTTCCTGATTTATTTCATGGCACACAACACTATCTACTATCTACACATCACATGGTTCATAAAAAGTTGAAAGGTTTGGAAGATACACAAGGTCATAAGCTGGGCTTGCCTTTTACCACACTGATCACAATAAGGAAAGGTGAGCAGGTGATAGATATGTGACATATCAATCAGAATAAGGAAGGAATAGTTGCCAGCAGTTTTCAGACTTGACAAGACAGACTTTTTTTGGGTGTTGGGGCATGGAATGTGTCTATGAATGTCTTCAATGTGCTCCAGGCAGCCAATATATGCTTGTACACATACTAGGAAGACTGGTACCCAATTTTTGGGGGACAACCAATGTCATGTGACTAATAAAACACAAATATATTTTATGTGCAAAACAATTTTTTCTGTTTGCTTCTATTGCAATGTACTAAACATTTAACACTCCAATAGTACATATGAGTAAACTGCGAATAAAAACAGGCATAATTGCGAATAAAAACAGGCAAGTTTGCGAAAAAAAATTCTACCTCTTTTGAAAGCATTTGCTAAAAGCTGGTGTAATTTTCACAATCAAATAAGAATTATTTTTCACAAAATATTGGTAAAACTCTTTAGCATGTGCAAATCTAATCTCAATTACAACCGGAAAAATGCACGCTAAATAAAAATAAACGGAAGAGGCGCAAATCATGGAAAACAAGAGCAAAATGTTACAAATAGTCGCAAATTGCTTCTTACTCATGTTTTACCTACTTTTTTTCCCCACTGCACATGTTTAGTACATGACCCCCACAGTGTCATATGACTCCTGGGATGTTGGCAAATGTGGAAAGGGATAGTCCAATTACAGGGGACAAGTATACTATACACATTATAACCTCACAGCACCAGATACACTATAGCACACAATATAACCCAACAGCACCAGACACAACACTATAGCACACAATATAACCTCTCAGCACCAGATACAACACTATACCACACAATGTAACCCAACAGCACCAGACACAACACTAAAGCACACAATATAACTCCACAGCACCAGATACAACACTATAGTACACAATATAAACACAAAGCAACAGATTCCCTAAACACCCAAATTCCTAAATCCATGACATTTCTTTATCTCTTTCCCCCTTTTTTATATGTTTTATTCCTCCATGTTTGCCATCTCTTTCCCCATCATTTTATGTGTTTTATTCCTCCATGTTAGTGACCTTTTTTCGCCTACATTTTATCTTTTCTGCCCCATGTTACAATTTTGTCTGTATTCTGCTCCAATCAATCACCTCTTTTCATCCTCTATTATCTTTTCTGCCCCATGTCATCCCATTTTGTTTGCAATCTGCCTCCATCTATCACATCATTTTATCCTCCATTATCGTTTCTGCCCCATCCACTTGTCACCATGTTGATGTGAGCAGAGCCTGGTCAGAGGAGCTGCTCAGACTGGACAAATGGAGACCTCAGGGAAATGGGAGGGACCTCCCTGGATTTACCCCACTCTTCCATGTACCTTGGCTGTTTTGTTTTTTCAAGCTATTATAAGCTCTTCCTACCTGTTACAGAGGCTCAGCTATGGTCTCTGAGTTTCTTCCCCTGTTTCCTCCATGATGTTGAACTGCAGGCTCTCTTCTGTCAGTCATGCTGCCACATGGAGGGCTGAGGGGCGGGCTATAACTTCATATCCCCGGGCACCCCTGTCATTGCCTCTCCATGCAGCATGACTGACAGCTGCAGAGACCTGCACCAATGTGGATGGGAGACCAGTATTACAGCAAGCAGAGTTGCAGAGAGCAACAGCTTTGGGTGCCACCTCCTACCCCAGCAACTGGTGTGCAGTCCCCTAGGGACAACTAGAGGCTACACACTGAGTAAACATAATAATAATAAAAAAGAACCCACAGGGTCTATTAAGACCCTGATAGGGTCTCTGCCATAGTGTTCCTGGCTAACGATCACCTTGTGATCAGTGGCCTGGAACAAATCGTGACGTTTTGGTGCTTACGTCATTTGGGACGCAAGCACCATGAGTCACAAAGGGGTTAAACTACTCCACTTTTTTTTAATGTGTTTTTAATACTAAATTCAAATTGTAGATCATTTCATGCTATTGGCATTCTATAAACCGAAATAGAGTCGGTTTAAAGAATACCAATAGCAAAATAGCCAAATACAATACATACATTACATAAACCGACATAATGAACGAATTTCGGTTTATGGAATGGATGGAATGCTATTGGCATTCTATAAACCTACTCTATTTCAGTTTATAGTAATGCCAATAGCATTACATACATTCCATAAACCGAAAGTCTATAAACCGAACGTCGTTCGGCTTATAGAACAGCAATAGCATTACATGTATTCTATAAACCGAACGTCGTTCGGTTTAAAGACTTTCGGCTTACAGAATACTATTGGCTTTCTATAAACCGAACTAGAGTCCCCATTCATACGAATAGGTCAATTGACCTATTCGTATGAATGGGGACTCTATTTCGGTTTATAGAAAGCCAATAGCATTACATGCATTCCATAAACCGAAAGTCGTTCATGTCGGTTTATGGAATGTAATGTAATGCTATTGGTATTCTATAAACTGACTCTATTTCGGTTTAGAATGCCAATAGCACGAATGGACGAATGGACGAATGAACGAATGATTTTCGTTTATTAACCATTCGTTCATTCGGCTTTCGTTAGTTAACATTTTCGTTATTCGTTTTTCGGACGAATGGACGAAAATGATATTTTCGGACGAAAATGCATTCGTCCGAAAACGAATGCACATGTCTAATTTCGATATACATAAAATCTTCAAATCGTCAGTGCATGCTTACATACCAACAACAACAGTACTTTACATACTTGCGGCGTGGAAGCCGGTGAGAGACCGCAGGTCATTCTCCCACCTGGTAGAATAGATAGAGGAAGGGGGAGGGAGATTCGAGAGGTTCAGGACACCAATTTGTTTCTAGGCAGAAATCCAATGTCCAGGGACCAAAACAAATTTTCAAAGGCACAAAGAGAAGGGATAACCACTTTCCCCATATATGATTATAATCGGACAATCTCATATTATCATCTTATCACTTTGAAGGCAAAAAATAAATTTGCCGGCAAATGTAATGTGCATATGTACACAAAGTATTTTTTTTATAACAATTAGTTTATGCTACCAACTACTAGTTTTATTATAAATGACACTGCTTTACAACAATATGGAATTTCTATAAGTAAGAGAAGGTAGTATGCATGCGCAGTTTGTCTTTATTGCGTTATGCTTTCCTTTTTGTTAATATCAAAATTTGGGGTTTTTGGTTTAAGCGGTGACATCCGCAAATCTAATGCGCCATAGATTCTATTGCACACTCAAATTTTGGAGACAAAATTTTGCGAGAAAAGGTGCACATTAGATTTGAGTAAATACGATATATATATATATTTTAATGTGTGTATGTCTGTTCATATACATATCCATTCACTGGGGCTCTAATGTTGAGTGTGCATGATACCCATATGATAGGAATAACTGGCATTTAGTAATTTACTGATACATTTTCAGCTACACAGTTGAGTAAAGCAGCTGAATCACTATACTATATTCATACATTTGCGCCTGCAAGAGAAAAATCAAGCGAATCAGGAGGAAACCATGTTTATTTGTCTATACAGTCTTACATGAATGCTACATGAGTTGACAAACATGCTATTTTGCATCAGGAGCCAAGAACCAAACCCACATTTTAACACTAACATTCTCTAAACTGAATCAACTTTATTTGGATTTGTGAATGAACACTGCCTTAAATATGTAACTGCCTGACATCCTATAACTGTACTATACTGTACTGATAACTGTCCAAATGTCAACAAAAAAAACACATTTCGGACAATATTAAAAATACTGTACTATTCACATGACAGAACTGGAAACTAAATGAATTTATGATCATAATGAAATAATATAAATTATAATCAATAAATATAAGAAAACAACAGCTTATTATAAGTAATACCAGAGTTCATTCATGAGTCGATGATGTTATAATGGGGGTTTGTGTATGGATTGATCCAAAAACAAATATACAAATGTTATAATTCAGGAAAACATAAATTTCGAGGAATTTGATATGTGAAAAAAAAAATGGAAAGTTTAAAAAAAAATGCAAAACAAAAGATTACCGAGAAATACTCCCGCAAAACAATGACAATTCAGGATTGACCTGCCTTGCCTTATAAAATAACATGGGGCAAGGGAGGGATGTGAAGAAGGGCAAAAGGGCAATTGCCTCCTGGCTGGTCGCTAACCTGACTCAATGGGCTAGGGCTAGGGCTGCATCATACTTCACTTATAAATGCCATGGATTGTAGGCTAGGGGGCAATGTTACTAAGAAAAAGCTTTGGCCAGGATCATTAAGTTAGGATGGCAATCCCCAATGTCAGGTTTGCTCTGCATTTTGGCCTTTCATGCAGTCCCCTTAGTCATGCACTTGTGTGAGAGGTGAGTCCCTCAGTGTCTTCATCTTCACAGCCTCTGTCTCCCCTTAGAATTTCTGGATGTGAGGTAGAGAAATGGAGATAAAACAACAATGGAAACTGGGTTAAATTGTATTTGCCAAATGACTGCTGTATCTGTCTATGTGTCCAACTGTTATGTCTATCTATCAATCTTTGTTAAGGGTAGCCACCTTGTCAGTATTTTACCAGCAGGCTGGTAAAACATAATGGTTTGAGGCAAATGTTAAGTCTATGGAAGCAGTGGCATGGCTGATATTTTATTTTTTTAAGAAAACCTGACAAACCTAGTCACCATATCTGCCCTGCCTGTCTATCTGTGTTTGTCTTGTAATGCCAGTCTATTTGTGCTTATTTCTGATGAAGTTTCAGCATGGGCTACTATTGTGTTTGCCCACCAGTCCAAAACTTGCCAGACATATAAGGTTCTATCAATATACACCGATTTGTCCAGAAATGGATTTGGGGAGCACTTTAGACTTTAGATTTCACCAATCTCCAAATGCGGTTACTCAATAGCTCTGAATCAGCAGTTCGGGCCGGTCACAAACCAAAGTATCGGAGGCTGTCAGAGGGACAATTTCCGTTCATACCTGAACACACTTCGAATACAGTTAAGAAAGGAAGCATTCACCTATTTCAATTCTACTGATCTGAGCTGGAGAATTGGAGAATTCAACATTTGAGGCGCATATTCTGTGGCAATGTGTTGTTTTTCTATCATTGCCATTTTCCACATTAGTTCTTTAAGATATTTTATTTTAGCCTTAAAGCTTTACTAGCCTCAAAGAATGGATTCATTCATGGCCTGTGCTGCAACTGATTTTGTGTTGCAGAATTTTCAATTAGGTTACTATTTATATATTAGTGGATGAACCCATTGTTTTTGTCTTTTTGTTCTTTATATTTAGATTTACATAGAAACATAGAATGTGTCGGCAGATAAGAACCATTCGGTCCATCTAGTCTGCCCAATTTTTTTAGAATACTTTTATTAGTCCCCCGTTCCCGGTCTTATAGCTAGGATAGCCTTGTAATTTAGATATTTTCTTTATTTTTTTTCTATTTTAGTTGTAATGTTCTGACAAGTTATTACAATATTGATATTATTACTTGCTGAACATTTACAATTTCTATCATTTTTGTGATACAAATGGGTTTTTTTTGTGTGTTCTTTGTGTTTACATTATAATCCCTATGTGTGGGTGTTAGCACTTTTTGATACATATTCTAATTGTCTATTATTGTTATCTTTCCTCCTCCTCTCCCTTTCTCTTTTTATTCGCATTACCAAATAAAGTATGACATTTTAGATAAAAAATGATCCCCCTATCTCCTTCATACTATTCCAAGATACAGATGACAATCTCCTCTGGGTTACCCCCATTTATAAATCTCTATTTAAGTAGAAACCTTTGTTTGTGTACAATTCAATAGAAAAAAATCAAATATACCTTTGAACAGTTGATGCCACACTAATAGTGTTGAGCGAACCCGAACCGCACTGTTCGGGTTCGTACCAAACATTACGGTTTTTGGACCCCGGACCCGAACACGGACATTTCACTGTGTGTTCGGATTGGAGTTCGGGGTTCGGCGATTTAATGGCGCATGTTGAAAGGCTGCAGGGCAGCCAGTCAACAAGCGTTTGACTCGTTTGCCCTTAGAAGCCATCACAGCCATGCCTACTAATGGCATGGCTGTGATTGGCTAGTGCAGCATAAGACAAGGTTTTTTTCAGAGAAAATTTGCTCTGAAAAATACCCCTCGTCTTACATTCAAGGTCGTCTTATAATCTGACCTCAAATCGAGGTCAGACTATAAGACTGGGAACTTGGATCCCCCTCTCTAACAGCAGGGGGCTAGTGGCTAGTGGGGGCAGCCGGGGGATGTCTGCACGATACGTGCAGACATCCTCCATGCTGCCCGACACCTCCGTCTATTATGACAGACAGCTGGTCAGCGGAGGATGTCTGCGCGATGAGTGCAGACCTCCCCTGCTGGCTCCCGGCACGACCGCCGGGACTTCTATGATGAAGCTGGGTCCTTCCGGCTTCATCATAAAAGTCCCGGCGGTCGTGCCGGGCAGCAGCAGGGGAGGTCTGCACTCATCGTGCAGACATCCTCCGCTGACCAGCTGTCCGTCATAATAGATGGAGGTGTCGGGCAGCATGGAGGATGTCTGCACGTATCGTGCAGACATCCCCCGGCTGCCCCCACTAGCCACCAGGGAAAGAAACAAGGTGAGGGGGAGGGAGGGGGGGTGACACACAGAGACAGGGGGGAGAGGGGGGGAGACACACACAGACAAGGGGAGGGAGGGAGGGGGGAGACACACAGACAAGGGGAGGGAGGGAGGGGGGAGACACACATAGACAAGGGGAGGGAGGGGGGGAGACACACACAGACAAGGGGAGGGAGGGGGAGACACAGACAAGGGGAGGGAGGGGGAAGAGAGAAAAGGGGAGGGGGGGATAGAGAGAGACAAGAGGAGGGGGGAAGACACACAAGGGGAGGGGGAAGAGATGAGGGAGGTGGAGAGAGAGAAAGAGAGAGAGAGAGAGAGAGAGAGAGAGAAGTTTGGGGGGGAGAGAGACAGCTGGGGAGGGGGAGAGAGGCCGCATTGGCACATAAAAGGAAATAAAAACAAGAAATGCATTTGTATAATATCAATTTTTTATTAAATATTAAAAAGCAATTTACATATATACAAGTTAAACTTTTTTTTCCTATAGGGTAGTCTTATATTCAGGCTTTTAGTTTTTTTTCCTAAAGGAATATACAAAGTTTGGGAGGTAGTCTTATAATCAGGGTCGTCTTATAATCGAGCAAATACGGTATAAGCTGGAGTCACGTACACGCACATCATATGAGCTCTTCTTAGTGTAGGGAGGGATGTTGCAGCTGTGAGGGACAGATTTAAAAAAATTCTGGTGTTGAATCTGCAAACTACAGCGATTATTCAAACTACAGCGATTATTCAAATTACAGTGATTATTTTAGTGGGTGCTATACTACATATTTGTACCCTGCCCTGAGCCCAGTGCCCCAGAGAGTGCAGTGCACTTGCAACTGCATGTGTGCCAGGCACATGACTTTAATCCTGTTCTGTTAGCTCAGTGGGCAACATCTAGGCATTTTTAAATACTGCAATTTGTTGGTGTTAAATATTACATATTTTCGAAGTTTGGTCGAACCTGCCGGACCAGAACATCCAGGTGTCCGCTCAACTCTACACACTAATATCATTGAATAAACTTGTCTTCTCTGGTAGGGGCTATTAATTTTGCTCTTGATAATGACTCCATTGAGGGTTCAAACGTAATAAAGATGTTGCTTTCTTTAAATCATGGTTTGCTACTTTGTTAATCCTATGTTTATAAAGAATAATCTTTCAAAACATTATAATAGTCAGTAATTTAACACATTTGGCATGATGGAACAAGAGGTGAAGTGGGTCCTGCTCAAATGTACTGGGTGCCAAATGTGGAATGCTGATGTGGGTATAAAACAAAATCCAATAAAATACATAAATGCTACATATGCTTTAAAAACAGTAGATTTACGGCAATGACCTAATTGATAATGGCATTGTTTTTTATGGATCTTATGTTTGGGCCTGCTCTCTGTCATTATACTTTGTATACTTATGTTGGCATATTGCGTTAAAGTTTGTTTTTTAATTTATATGCCAAGTTTTTTCTTTTCCACAAAGTATTGAAAGTTATATATATTTTTTATGTTTGAATCTGTAAGCAACCATCATAGCGAAGAATGAATATGTCACACACATAACTTTCATTTTTTCCATAAATTATCTTTTTCCAAAGGTCAAGTCCCACTACACTAGTGTGCGAGAAATTGACATTTTTATGAATCCTACAAAAAAAAAACTGTTTTAAATTCTACCTATCCTTTGTACAGTAACACTTTTTAACAAAATACATGATTAGGAATATCAAGCTGGTCAATTATGAATGCCAAACCCTGCCTTATAATAATTATTTAATCAAAGCAAATTTTATTTCAATGAAATTTCCTCCAGGACTGATTCATTCCAGTCTGTAGTCATACAACACAATGAAAGGGCACTGATCGTTTGGTGTTCGCTTATTAAAATGTATAAATATCAGTACAAAACCATACAAATTCCTGTTAATCTTCTTATAGCTGCAAACTTTGTTAACTTTTTTTTCCAGCAATTATATATATATATATTTATATATACCAGAATATAGTTTGCCAAACACAAATATAGTGGTAATGTATAGTTACCAGCATTTGGTTAAAAAAAATTATAAGAGCATATAACCTTAGACTGCAGGCTACTCTTTCTGTGGAGGGTGGACCAGGAATAACCCATGAAAAGATTTTTCAATACTAGAAGAGCTGGACAAACTTCCCTGCCCCAAAAAACGTAACTTTTAATAATAAATAGTTTAATTAGCCTAATCGGAACTTGCCTTGTATGCCTTTAAGGGGCGGCACAAATAAAAAATATAAAAAATAAAACCTTGCTTGCTGGAAGAGACGGTGGCTGGGGAGATCTGACTGCAAGCAGGCTGCAAGGGGACCTGAACAGGCAGCACAGAGAAACCTCTGTGCTGCCTGTTTAGCTCCCCGTGCAGTGTGACGGGGAAGTGCCGACAGGTCACATGACCGTCGCTCTGACGTCAGACACACACTGGGTTACGTGACCTCTCTGCACACCACAGGGGGAGCTGAACAGGCTTTTTGTCTGTGTCTTATTAAAGACAGCATAATACTGGCATATTATTGGGCAAATTGGCTGTGGCTTATTAATGGGAAAATAATACTGGCATATTATTGGGCAAATTGGCTGTGGAATATTAATGACAAAAGTAATACTGGCAAATTAATAGCAAAATTAATACTGGCATATTAATAGCAAAAGTAATACTGGCATATTGGAAAATAATACTGACATACTAGTGGACAAATTGGCTGTGGTATATTAATGGCACAATAATACTGGCATATTAATGGAAAAATAGCTGTTGCATATTATGGCAAAATAACACTGGCATATTAATGGGCAAGACATATTTAAACGAAACATATTTGGACGAAACGCGTCAGGTGTGACTTATGGAGGAGTTAAGATTTATTGCTGTTACTTGAAAGCTTGCAACCAAACTCTCAGTTTAGTTAGCCAAGGAATGGTATCATTTTAACTCTATTTGTTTCCCATTATATCTATGAAGTGCAATCTTTCTCAGTAGTAACAAAACATGAGCTCTTAGTAAGCACCATTCAAAATCGATTCAATATTTTTTCATTGATACTTCCAGACAGCAGCTCTGTGACGATAAAAACCTAAGAAGTGGCCTTCTGTCTTGTTAAAAATGTTTTTAGGGTTAAGTCTCCCTTGGAATATGGCCAAATTTGATGATGCAAGTAAAATAACACACATGATAACTATTGACGAAAGGAGAAAGTACAGGCTGACTGGGGAGTATTCTGAAAGTATCTCTGGGTAGTTTTAGAGCATGAAACAGAGCAATGTTTAGCATAGTGCAAGGTAAAAGCATGACTCACAGAGCCCCAACTTGCTGTACCTACTGGTTTTATAATCGCCAAATTGTCTAATTTCAAAAATGAATATTGCCAATGAACTTGTTTCTTGCATTACTTATTTCTCCCATCTGTCAATATCTTTTAAGCAAAACATAATCACAGAGGACAAAGAAGAAAATGAGAGTAAAACAAACAAATCTAAACTCATTCTTTGTTAATTGAAAGATCTCTGGTATGCATATGTGAGCTGATTCATCAAATGCTGTGAGCACATATCTTTTTTCCAGAATCCACAATCTTTGACTCATCACAGAATATCACTATGCCTTTAAGTACTAGATAACCTTGACACCACTTACATTACTAACCATCACATTTAACTAAAATGACAAGTTACTAATTTATTATCATAATGACTTCAGAGGTGTTTGTAAATAACCCACTTTAACATATTTTCACAAGTCAACCCCCATGCAGGCTCATTTAGGCTGTATCCAGGCATTGCTTCTGGTTTTCTTGCTTTGCTTTCTTGTTTATAGTTTACGCTTTCAGAAAAAATCTAAAGACCACTTCTCAGTGATGAACCTCTTTGATCTTTCTGCTGCCTTTGACACCGTTGACCACTGCCTCCTTCTTAACAGACTATCCTTGTTTGGCATAGGTGGTACGGCACTCTCTTGGATGGAGTTGTACTTATCTGAGCACTCCTATTCAGTGTAGCTTGCTAGAGCGACATTGTCGCCTGTTCCCCTCTCTGTTGTTGTTCCGCAAGGATCGGTCGTTGGCCCACTGTTGTTTTCCCTGCACACCACCTCTCTGTAGTGGAGTGTCTGTCTGCCATCTCCACTTGGATGTCTGATCGCTACCTGAAACTTAACCTTTCCAAAACAGAACTGATTATCTTCCCACCCTCAAACTCTGTCCCTTTACCTGGGTTCACAGTCACCGTTTGAAAATGCTACAATCATACCAGCTGACCGTGTCCAAGTTCTTGGGGTCACTTTTGACTCTGCTCTCTCCTTCGTTCCTCATATTCAATCTTTAGACAAATCCTGTCGGCTGCACCTAAGGAACATTGGACGCATTCGCCCATTCCTCAGCGAAGAGACCACCAAAATACTAGTGCACTCGCTTGTAATCTCTCGCATGGACTACTGTAACAGCCTACTGACTGGACTACCTCTGGCTCATCTGTCTCCTCTGCAATCTATCTAAAACTCAGCTGCCAAACTCATCTTTCTTGCACGTCCGTCTGATTTGGCTTGCTCAAGGATAAAATGTAAAATTCTGTCTTTAACCTATAAAGCCCTCCACTCCTCCGCCCCTCCATACATTGCATCCCTTGTTAAGCGATAACTCCCTGCATGACCTTTGTGCTCCTCAATGGGACTAAAACTCTCCTTGAACCTCATCACCACTTCTCACTCGCGTCTCCAAGATTTCGCCCGAGCTTCCCCCTCTCTCTGGAACTCCCTTACGCAGAGCATCGAGCTCTCTCCTCCTTTTCAAACTTTAACAAGTCCCTCAAAACTCACCTCTTTAAAGAATCTTACTACCCAACCCACTAGAATACCGGTCACTTTACTTCTAGCTGATCCCACCTAGCTGAAACATGCACAATTCATCTTTGGCCTATCCCACCTAGTGCCAACCATCTACATTCTTGTAACTACAACTTCCTTCCCTCTTACCTCTTCAATCCCTTATGTGTCTCATGTACCCCATTCCCTCTAGATTGTAAGTTTGCGAGGAGGGTTCTCTACCTCATGTACCAGTCTGTTCTAGTTTGTCTAACTTAGTATGTCGTTCCCTTCTATGCTCTGTACCTAGCGCTATGTAAATTGTTGGCGCTATATAAATAAATGTTAATGTAATGTCATGTAATGTTCCTGTCTGTTCTTTGTGTCTGTGTATTTTTGTGTGCACTTCCTAGTTCGGGTACATGGTAGCACTCCCCTCGGCCAAATGGTGGCATTTCCTAGTTGGCGCCAGAGCGGTTCCTGCCGAGAGTGGTACCTGCCCAGTTTGGCCACAAAGTGGCACCGGCCTAGTCTAGCTGTTGTCCGGCACCTGCCTAAGCCTAGCCACAGACCGACACCTGCCCAAGTCTTGCTATGGACCGGTACTTGCCCAAGTCTTGCTATTGTCTGGCACCTGCACATGCCTGGCCATAGACTGGCTCCTGCCCTGCCCTGAGCCCTGTCAAAAGGGTGACCTGAGTCCTTTGAATTTGATGCCCTGAGTCCCTTGAATGAAATGCCCTGAGTCATGGAAGGTTTTGTTTTCCTTGCTTCTTGCTTTGGTTTCTTTACTCTTATGTTTTGGTCCAGTTCTGGTTTTCTTGCTGTTTATTGTTCAGTTCCATTACAGGTTTTAACTGTTTCTCTGTGCCAAGATCTCTGCACTGTATAAATATGCAACCCCGACCGTTTGTGTTCCTTTCAGTCTTCAGTCTGTTCATATCTGCAGTCTACAGGTATTTTCTCTGTGTTTAAGTGTCAATTCAATGTATGTCTAATTAATTATGTATTAATTTGTTAATATTAAGTCATAGCCTAGGGACTTGCCACAAATGTGGGGTACCTTGACATGGTTGGCAAGCTAACATCTAATTGGTCAATAGGTGAACCAAACCCCTGCCATCAGTGGCGTACCTATCGTTGGTGCAGGGGTCGCAGTTGCCCTGTCTACCCCTGCAAAAAAAAAGTGTGGGCAAACAGGGCAGCTGCCCAGGGCCCATTTATTCTTGGGGCTCAAAGCAGCTACCCCATGGGCCCCCACTGCCCGTGGGACTCTCACACAGAGACAGCCACGATTGGGCAGCAGCCATGATGCGGACCCGGCTTTTCATCACAGCTGCTGGAAGCACCTCAGAGGAGATGGCCGACGAGCAGCATACAGGTAAGTACTGGGGAAGGGAGGAGGAGGGGGGGTTAATTGGCATATTAACAAGCAAATTATGGGCAAAATAATATTGGCAAATGATGGGCAAAATAACACTGGCAAATGATGGGCAAAATAACACTGGCAAATGAATGGTAAAATAATACTGGCATATTAATGGCAAAATAAAACACGGAGGAGACTGCCAGATGAGTACTGGGGAAGGGGGAGGAGGGTGGTGGTATATTAATGGACAAATTGTCTGTGGCATATTAATGGGCAAATTGTCAGTGGCATATTAATAGGCAGGCTAATCATGGCATTTTAATGGGAAATTGGCTGTGGCATATTTATGGGCAGGCTAATAGTGGCATATTAATGGGAAATTGGATGTGGCATATTTATGGGCAGTCTAATAGTGGCATATTAATGGGGAAAATGGCTGTGGCATATTAATTGGCAATCTGAATGTCTGGCTGTGGTATATTAATGGGCAGGCTAATAGTGGCATATTAATGGGCAAATTGGCTGTGGCATATTAATGGGCAAATTGGCTGTGGCCAAAGTGATACTGTGGCATGTTCTGTAGGGCAAAATAACATGTACTTTGGGGTAAAGTGACACCGTGGCATGTTCGGCAGGGGCAGTTCAGTGGGACAAAGTGACACTGTGGTATGTTCTGGCTGGCAAATTTATACTGTAGCATGCCAAATCGTGTGGGTGCTATATGAGTACAAGCCAAGTGCTGTGGGTACTGTATAGTGCTGTGTTAAGACCTTTAAGTGCAATGTGGGTGCAGAGGAACGCAATAAAAATAAGAAATTAACAATTTTTCAATAACATTTTCATTACATATGAAAATAGTTGAATATAATATTAAAAAGTTCATATAAGTATACATGCAGCTAGTTATATACATATATTTGGAGTCCACCTCAAGCTTTTGAAAAGGCTGGAAATATTTTAATGTTTTTTTGTGGTCAGAAAAGTAATATTACTTAACTGAGAGGGGGGTGGATGAATGGAATAGTCTTTCTTAAGAAATGGTAAAGGTTATTATATTAAGGCATTTAAGCATGCATGGGATACGCATAAGGCTATCATTGATATAAGATAAGGCCAGGGACTAATGAAAATATTACTTTACTGAGAGGGTAGTGGATGCATGCAATAGGCTTTCAGCAGAAGTGGCAGAGGTCAATACAATTAAGGAATATAAGCATAAGGCTATTCTAGATATAAAATGAGGCCAGGGATTAATGGAAGTATTACTTTCTGAGAGGGTAGTGGATGCATATAATAGGTAAACACAGTGAGAGAGGTAAACACAGCGAAGGAATTTAAGCATGCATGGGATGGGCATAAAGCAACACTAGATATAAGACAAGGCCAGGCACAAAGCAGCATTTCTGGGGTGGAGTTGCATGGTGGGGTCAGGGGGGCCCCAGGGCAATTTTTTCACCGGGGCCCGGTGGTTTCTAGTTGTGCCTCTGCTTGTCATTTTACCATCTTTAGTGTTAGGCTAGTTCCTGTATTTATGTTTGTTCCTTTGTATGTTTCTCTTGTGTTCCTTACCCCTGTCCTCTGTATGTAGTAGTTATATCTGTGCCTGTCCCTTTACATTCTTTATCAATGCCCTTTGCCTCTGCCCTGCATTATTTCTATGTTATTACCAATATCTCTGTGCCTTGTATTGTTTATCCTTAGTTTGGCTTCTGCTTTAACTTGCTTATGTTTATCCTCTGTCCTTTAGCCCCTGCACTCTGTATTCAGTTCTGTCCTTTAGCCCCTGCACTTTGTATTCAGTTCTGTTCTACCTCCATTCCTTTTATGCTGTCGCTCTGCTTGGTGTATCTGCTTATCCTAGCATGCAACATCCTGCTTTCCTGTCAAAGTTATGTTCCATGCCAGTTCCAGGATGTCTGAAGGATTTATACAGTCCTAGCCATAGTATTTTAGATACAGTAGCTGATTACCCCGGGCCCTGGTATGTAGCCGCATAACCTGGAGCCTCATATCTGCACCACAGCTCGTGCTTAGAACCCAAATGCCACCCGGACCGTGTGTGTTACACATACACTTGATTGTGTCATCTGTGCTGTGTCTAAGTAGAGGTTTAAATTCAAAAGTTACAGTACTCTGTTAAGAAATTCTAGCTAGGAACATTACGGAAGTACATATCAGTTGGTCTCCAGGGGAGTTTCAGATAAAAAGAATTCCTACCTTCTGTTCTACTGCTTTCAGGCTTTTCATCCCTTTAATCCCATCAATTGTGTACCATTAAAAATATACTTTCAACTAGTTTTTGTAAAAGCAATGAATACAGATCAGCATCTCTTCCCCAACTGAAGGTGTGTTTGGAAATTAAAATTAAATTGCTTAAAGGTATTTGACCAGAAAGGTGATGCTGAAAAGGTATTTTGGTACAGGGGTTGCATTTGGTTCAGAGTTGACACTCTGAAGGTGTTTGGGGACACAAATGGAACTGGCAAGATATTGGGAGGCAAAGATAGCACTGGAAAGGTGTTGGGCACAAAGGTAGTACTGGAAAGGTGTTTGGTCATAAAGGTAGTGCTGGTAAGGTGTTTGGGCACAGAGGGGACACTATCAATGTATTTGGGGACAAAGATGGAATTGGCAAGGTGTTGGGGGACAAATATGGAAATGGGAAGATATTGGGGCAAGGTGTTTGGGCATAAACTGAGTGCTGGAAAGGTGTTAATGGCACAGAGGTGGCACTGGCAATGTGTTTGGGGACAAAGATATAACTAGCAAGGTCTTGGAGGATAAAGGTGGCACTGGATACATGTTTGTGGAACAGAAAGAGGGCCTGGACAGGAAGGGGTGCGGCAAATGAAGATTAGGGGGTGAATGAGTTTAATCAAGTCAAAGGCAACACAAAACCTAAATACACCACTGCTGTAGTCAAAGTTTAATTTTCTTTGTTTTGTGTATTCACTTATGTAAAGTATCAGCTATAACATACCTGTAACTGTGAATGAAGGGAGACATGTCAAGGGAGATGTCTGATTGCCCTACTATCCCACCATAATATCTCCATCACACCTTTCTATCACTGCACAGATCTCTTTCCATACCCTCCAAATGACCAGAATGATAGCAATCTTTTACTCTAATTTTCCATCTCTCTTTAAAAAAATAGAAACAAGCAGCTACCCCGAATCATGGACTAGACACAATTCTCCACTGCAGCTGATAGGCACTTTCAAATATTGCACCACTCCGTCATCTGACTTAGTCATTGCATTTTTATTTCTTCTTTTTTGCTGTGACATAATTAACAATAAAACAATGTTTTTTTCTTTTTGGCTAAACATATCTTTTGAGGTTTGTAGGCTTCACCTTAATCACAAGGCACAAACTGACGTAGGGATTAGTTTGTGGCTAACATGCCAAAATGTATTTTTCAATTACTAAATTCTCCTTTGTGTCTCTACTATCTGGCCCTTGTTTTCTTCTTCTCAATACTGGAGTATTGTACGCAGTATTGGAGACCGTATCTCCAGAAGGATATTGATACTTTGGAGAGAGTTCAGAGAAGGGCTACTAAACTGGTTCATGGGTTGAAGGATAAAACTTACCAGGAAAGGTTAAAGCATCTTAACATGTATAGCTTGGAGGAAAGACGTAACAGGGGGGATATGATAGAAACATTTAAATACATAAAGGGAATCAACACAGTAAAGCAAGAGAGTATATTTAAAAGAAGAAAAACTACCACAACTAGAGAACATAGTCTTAAATTAGAGGGGCAACGATTTAAAAGTAATATCAGGAAGTATTACTTTACTGAGAGGGTCAGTGCTGTATTTACCGCGAGGCATCCTAGGCGGATGCCTATGGCGGCAAATTTTGGGGGGCGGCAGCGCCCCCCAGCACTGGAAAAAAAAAAAAATTCAAAAAAATAAAAAATAAAAAAAAAAAATCTGGCCCTTTAAAAAAAAAAAAAACCCCACCGCGGCTTGCAGGCAGAGACGGAGGTGAGAGGGGATCGCAAGATCCCCCCTCACCAACGCTCTGCCTGCCAGGCTGCACGGGGAGCCGAACAGGCAGCACAGAGAAACCTCCGTGCTGCCTGTTCGGCTCCCCGTGCAGTGTGCCGACACGGAAGTGCCGACAGGTCACGTGACGGGCGCGCTGACGTCATACGCGCGCCCGGTCACGTGACCTGTCGGCACAATCGCCGGGAAGCCGAACAGGCAGCATGGAGGGACCATGCTGCCTGCCTCCCAGGGAAAGGTAAGTGCTGATGGGAGACTGTGTGTGTGTGTGTGTGACTGAGTGTGATGGGAGTCAGAGTGTGTGTGATGGGAGACAGTGTGTGTGACTGAGTGTGATGGGAGTCAGTGTGTGTGTGATTGGAGACAGTGTGTGTGAATGAGTGTGATGGGAGTCAGAGTGTGTGTGATTGGAGACAGTGTGTGTGACTGAGTGTGATGGGAGTCAGAGTGTGTGTGATGGGAGACAGTGTGTGTGACTGAGTGTGATGGGAGTCAGAGTGTGTGTGATTGGAGACAGTGTGTGTGACTGAGTGTGATGGGAGACAGTGTGTGTGATTGGAGACAGTGTGTGTGAATGAGTGTGATGGGAGTCAGAGTGTGTGTGATGGGAGACAGTGTGTGTGACTGAGTGTGATGGGAGTCAGAGTGTGTGTGATTGGAGACAGTGTGTGTGACTGAGTGTGATGGGAGACAGTGTGTGTGATTGGAGACAGTGTGTGTGACTGAGTGTGATGGGAGACAGTGTGTGTGACTGAGTGTGATGGGAGACAGTGTGTGTGACTGAGTGTGATGGGAGTCAGAGTGTGTGTGATTGGAGACTGTGTGTGACTGAGTGTGATGGGAGACAGTGTGTGTGACTGAGTGTGATGGGAGTCAGAGTGTGTGTGATGGGAAACAGTGTGTGTGACTGAGCGTGATGGGAGACTGTGTGTGACTGAGTGTGATGGGAGTCAGAGTGTGTGTGATGGGAGACAGTGTGTGTGACCTGTGTGTGATGGGAGACAGTGTGTGTGACTGAGTGTGATGGGAGTCAGAGTGTGTGTGATGGGAGACAGTGTGTGTGACTGAGTGTGATGGGAGTCAGAGTGTGTGTGATGGGAGACAGTGTGTGTGACTGAGTGTGATGGGAGTCAGAGTGTGTGTGATGGGAAACAGTGTGTGTGACTGAGCGTGATGGGAGACTGTGTGTGACTGAGTGTGATGGGAGTCAGAGTGTGTGTGATGGGAGACAGTGTGTGTGACCTGTGTGTGATGGGAGACAGTGTGTGTGATTGGAGACAGTGTGTGTGAATGAGTGTGATGGGAGTCAGAGTGTGTGTGATGGGAGACAGTGTGTGTGACTGAGTGTGATGGGAGTCAGAGTGTGTGTGATTGGAGACAGTGTGTGTGACTGAGTGTGATGGGAGACAGTGTGTGTGATTGGAGACAGTGTGTGTGACTGAGTGTGATGGGAGTCAGAGTGTGTGTGATGGGAGACAGTGTGTGTGACTGAGTGTGATGGGAGTCAGAGTGTGTGTGATTGGAGACTGTGTGTGACTGAGTGTGATGGGAGACAGTGTGTGTGACTGAGTGTGATGGGAGTCAGAGTGTGTGTGATGGGAAACAGTGTGTGTGACTGAGCGTGATGGGAGACTGTGTGTGACTGAGTGTGATGGGAGTCAGAGTGTGTGTGATGGGAGACAGTGTGTGTGACCTGTGTGTGATGGGAGACAGTGTGTGTGACTGAGTGTGATGGGAGTCAGAGTGTGTGTGATGGGAGACAGTGTGTGTGACTGAGTGTGATGGGAGTCAGAGTGTGTGTGATTGGAGACAATGTGTGTGACTGAGTGTGATGGGAGACAGTGTGTGTGTGACTGAGTGTGATGGGAGTCAGAGTGTGTGTGATGGGAAACAGTGTGTGTGACTGAGCGTGATGGGAGACTGTGTGTGACTGAGTGTGATGGGAGTCAGAGTGTGTGGGATGGGAGACAGTGTGTGTGACCTGTGTGTGATGGGAGACAGTGTGTGTGACTGAGTGTGATGGGAGTCAGAGTGTGTGTGATGGGAAACAGTGTGTGTGACTGAGCGTGATGGGAGACTGTGTGTGACTGAGTGTGATGGGAGTCAGAGTGTGTGTGATGGGAGACAGTGTGTGTGACCTGTGTGTGATGGGAGACAGTGTGTGTGACTGAGTGTGATGGGAGTCAGAGTGTGTGTGATGGGAGACAGTGTGTGTGACTGAGTGTGATGGGAGTCAGAGTGTGTGTGATTGGAGACAATGTGTGTGACTGAGTGTGATGGGAGACAGTGTGTGTGTGACTGAGTGTGATGGGAGTCAGAGTGTGTGTGATGGGAAACAGTGTGTGTGACTGAGCGTGATGGGAGACTGTGTGTGACTGAGTGTGATGGGAGTCAGAGTGTGTGGGATGGGAGACAGTGTGTGTGACCTGTGTGTGATGGGAGACAGTGTGTGTGACTGAGTGTGATGGGAGTCAGAGTGTGTGTGATGGGAGACAGTGTGTGTGACTGAGTGTGATGGGAGTCAGAGTGTGCGTGATGGGAGTAGGAGTGTGTGACTGAGTGTGATGGGAGTGTAAGCTTGATGTGAGTCTGAATGATGGGGCATGTCTTAGGTGTGTAACGTGGGTGTGCAGCTTGGGTAGGGGGGTGCCCGGATTTTGTCTGCCTAGGGCAGCACAAAATCAAGATACACCACTGGAGAGGGTAGTGGATGTATGCAATAGCCTTCCAGCCAAAGTGGTAGAGGTAAACACAGTCAAGGATTTTAAGCATGGGTCTAGGCACTTAAGCGCGGTGACTTCATCGCTGACAGTTCAGCACGGCAGTTAGAACACTGAACTGTCAGCAATGAAGGATAACGCGGCCGCTTCATCGCGGACGTGGCAATGTAAGAGCTGACAGTTCAGCACTGAACTGTCAGCTCTTACAAACGTACAAGTTAAAATAAAATACCCCCCCTAATAAATGAATCCCCCCCAAAGTGCCCCCCCAAACTCTAATACTAAAATTAACCCCAAAACCACAATACTAAAATTAACCCCTGAACCCTAATACTAACCCCCGAACCCTAATACTAACCCCCTGAATCCTAATAATAACCCCCGAACCCTAATACTAACCCGCTAAACCCTAATGCTAACCCCCGAACCCTAATGCTAACCCCCCAAACCCTAATACTAACCCCCTAAACCCTAATACTAACCCCCCGAACCCTAATACTAACCCCCTAAACCCTAATACTAACCCCCGAACCCTAATACTAAAATTAACCCCTAAACCCTAATACTAAAATTAACCCCGAACCCTAAAAACTAATTCCAACCCTCTAAACCCTAATTATAACCACTCTAAACCCCAGTACTAAAATTCTAATTCTTACACTCTGTCTTCTAACTCTAACACATTAAAACTCACCTTTAGCGGTGAATTGTCCTGCGACGAGCTGTCGTGTGGTGAAGTGACGGCGGTGATGTGGCTGCGCGGATGCAGCCCCGATGAAGTGTCCCATCCCCTCCTGGCTATACGATAGGGAACTGGGGACTAATAAAAGTATTTAGAAAATTGGGCAGACTAGATGGACAGAATGGTTCTTATCTGTCGACACATTCTATGTTTCTATGTTTCTTTCCCTCTCTTTTTTCCTTTGTAAGGCATCATTAATTATCTGAAGGTAAGTATGCAGGTGAAAATAATTATCTAGAACTGAGAATTACAGGGGGAAAAATAACTGTCTGGAACAGAGGATTGCATGAGCAACCCTTCCTGGCCAGTTTTGATTGACCCTTTTGCGTTTTCTTTTCTAAGCTGTCTGTATTTTCTGTGCACCCTCTTTTACTGAGTCAACCTTGAGCATGCTGTGGTAATTAGGATGGATTTAATTAGGATATATAACCATTACTTACAACTGAATTACATCATACTTGCAAAAGTACAAAATATTTTTTTGATGCAAAAGTTAATGAAATGGATACAAAATAGACATTTATTTGTGTCATAAGTATTCATTTCTTGACAGAAGAACAAGAAGTCACCAGTAGAGTTGAGCGGACACCTGGATGTTCGGGTTAGGCCGAACTTCTAAAAAATGTCCAGGTCCGTGCTCGAACTTGACCCCGAACCCGAACCCCATTGAAGTCAATGGGGACACGAACTTTTGGCCACTAAAATGCCTTTAAAAAAGTCCTGGAAAGGGCTAGAGGGCTGCAAAATGAAGTAAAATGTGGGTAAGAGTGTCCCCATTCATAGGAATAGGTCAATTGACCTATTCGTATGAATGGGGACTCTATTTCGATTTATAGAAAGCCAATAGCATTACATGTATTCCATAAACCGAAAGTCTATAAACCGAAAGAAAGACCGAACTCCAACCCGAACATACAGTGAAATGTCCAAAAACCGTAATGTTCGGTACTAACCCGATCAGTGCGGTTCGGGTTCGCTCAACACTAGTCACCAGCTTTTTACACTTTTCTTGGTGGAATTCTTCATTAGATTAGTTGATTTGTGAATTTGATGTCTTGGCACAGATTCTCTGTCAGATTGAGATCTGTGATTTCACAGAGCCATTCTAAACCACTAATTTCCTTTTTAACCACTCAAGTGTAGCTAGGGTTGCCTCCTGGCCGGTATTTTACCGGCAGGCCAGTAAAAAAAAATGTCAATTGAGCCCAATGTTGAGACTATGGAGGCAGTAGCATGGCCCGTATTTGTTTGTAGAAAAGGTGGCAACCCTAAGTGTAGCTTTATGTTTAGTATCATTATCCTGCAAGTGGATGAACCTCTGTCCCATTACAATATTACAATATCACTTGCAAACTGACACAAATCATGGCCTCCCAAATTCTACCTTGCATATCTGCTCCACATGTTACTAATTAATTACCCTAATAGGTCTGATGGAGAGCGCCATTGGCTTACTTCTGCCCATAATCTTCTTCTTCGAAATATTAATGTATACACCATTTTAATTAAACAGATACAGATTTGGTTAATATTAACATTATTGTATATCTAGACATGAATTTGTTAATGAAGGATATCGTGGTCAATTTATAGACCTAATCATTAAGATTAATAAGCTACTATTGTTTTGTATTGTACTGGTTTATAAATGACTGTTTAATGTTTTAAGGAGTAGTACTTTCCTACTTGTACACATCTATACACAAAATCAAGTAGTTGTTGTTTGGGGAATTTCTCTCTTTCATTTATTTTTCTTTGCAGATGAGATGCTTCTATGGATAAGTGCCTGCTTTTTCAGTTGCTGTAAAAAGTAATAATGTAGTCCTTCACACATGTACTGTGATTATGTGTCCCCTTTATTTTTGCACATGTAGCCCACATCAGGAAAAACTTGACACTCCCCCCGCCGTCCCGATTATGCGGTCCAAAGTGATGGTTTGTATACTGTTTATTTACCATATGTTTATTAGGGAGCCAGTCACGTCATGTTATTCAAGTAGGTTAATTGGAAATCTGAATGTAGCAAAAATGATTAAAACATGATATTAAAAGGTTTCTTACAGAAAGGAGATGTTTGTACTTACCACATGAGAAATTAAGGCACAACTATAAATCACATGGATTAGGATATTTATTTATACACAAACACATGCATTTATTAGAAACTGTTAAACAAGTCCATTATGTGGGCTCCTCTTAAAAAAAGGAATCCTTGGCCTGTATGTAGAGTAGCCTCTGTTGTCGAGCTGGCTGGTATCAAGTCTCTTTGCTGACTAGCTCATTCCATCTCATTCCACAGATGCTCAATTAGATTTGGTGACTAGGCAGGCCAACGCAGTCATCTAAGTTCACTGTAATGCTTCTGGACAGCTCTAGACTTGTAACACAGGGCATTATCCTGCCACCCCCTAGAGGGATAAACTACAGCCATGATGGACTCCACACCATCACATTACAACTATTAGAAGGTAATATTAACACACTGCACGATAGATGCATGGATATTCTCTTAATACCAATAATTCAACTCAATAGAAAAATTAGAAAAGGGAAATTGTTCTCAAAATACTTCCTCAAATACATAAGGAGATTAAAGAACCTAAAACCTATCAATTCATTAATAAATCACATTAATTTGGGGTGATTATATATATATATATATATATATATATATATATATATATACTTCTGGGTTCTCCAGCACAATGAATGTCTTAAAAAATTTGGTGAAAAGTGGCACACAACCGCCACAAAGTACAATTTCTCACACACAAAATTGTCTGGATTTAAAGAGCAGCTCCGTTGCCATTATACATAAGACATGGCGACTTTGTCTTTTTCTTAAACTTCCTGATACTTTCACATGCAAGACTTTTTCTAAATGACCCCCATTGTGCCTCATTTTTCTTTTGTGTTGGAATAATTTATGTAGTGTAATTCTTATATTTGGAAGGCAAATTAAATTAGGAATCAGTATCCGCTACAACTGTCAACTAACTGGACATGTGCACTCCAATAAAACACTATGGCTGAAAGAGAGAATTGCAGGTAATTTCAGTCGCTGAAAAATTCTCCAATTCAGCAGAATAAATTCACTGGCCTCTCCTCCATCCCGATATATTTGCCCCCCTGCTACACTTTCCTGGCCTCAGCAGGGCAAACCTGCCTCCTTGGCCTCCTCCATTCTTCTGACTTCCTTTTCTCCTGTCCTTACTCCCTTCTACCTTTTCACAAAAATAAAAATGAAACCATGCAAATGTGATGTATAAAAAAATGTTCTGTAATATGTGTATTATGTATAAAAAGGAACACTAACTCCACTAGTACTCCACTAACACCCCACTGACACTAAACTTACACTCCTCTAATGCTCCACAACCACTCTGGAAAATCTCTGCCTACTCTGCACTAAAGTCACTAAAACTTCTCTCTCTGTATCTCTTTCAATCCCAATCCTCCAGCTCCTGAGCCCTGTTTGGTGTCTCTTGAAAAGCCCAGTCGGAATACATGTAGTAAAAGGATTTAGTCTCCAAAATTAGTTAACAGCGGACATTGAATCCACACCAGTATCTGTACAAGGACCCCAGTATCTGTGGCAAGGTTTGAGAAGGTCCACTGATATATAAACACCTTCTAAGCAAGTGAGCAATGTTCCAATCACATCAGCTTAATGGAGGATAATTTTAAATGTAAGTTTCTGGCACCAGAAACATATATAAAAGTATTTTATTGGTAAATGTTGCAACACATTTTCACAATATATCCATAAGCCAATATGTACCTGATTGGTTTTGGAGTGTTTGCAGTATTATCAAGTTGATTCTCAGACATAGCACACAAGTTTAGATGGGGTTTGAAATATATATATAGTCTGATCCATGGAGGCCCCACCTTGCAACGTACAAGACAAAGGATCTGCTGCTAACATCTCGGTGTCAGGTACCACAGCACACTTTCAGAGGTCTAGTGGAGTCCATGCACAAATTAAAGTGTCTGGAGCGCTAAAGAAATTAGTGAAAAATATATAAATAGATTGTGAAAAAGTGTTGAAATGATACCTGATTTTCTTCCAATATCATTTTGAAGTTAAAGAGAAATTATGAGTCACGTATGCAAAACATAAATGGAAAAAAATAGTGTTCTCTGTGGAAAACAGCAGCAATTTATTTAAACAGCTGGAACCACACTTACAAATTACTAATATGCTCATTTTAAGCATTTTCTATAACCAAATGACAGACCAGAACAACCCAGATAGGAAAATGGGATGCTTTTAATAAAAGAGAACTTAAAACATGTCAGGTGGTGAGTAAACGTACGGTAGACTCACACATGGGGACTGTATCTATACAGTAGAGTGCACAAAGATGTCCATTAATAGCCCAGCCCAGCCAGTGAAGAAAAGGGTCCTCAATAACAAGATCTTGAAATGTAGCCAGATTTTTCGGCAAGGACCCCTCCTCGAAATAACAGGTTCACTATTTACAAAGAAATAGTATGCCAAAAATTAGAGAAACCGCTATGCATTTCGTCCTCTGCATTAGAACTTCATCAAGGTGCACTTGTTCATTTAAAGGGTGTGGTAATTATGTACATTTTTAACATTTGTACTAGTGGAGTCCATGCCTCGACGGGTCAGGGCTTTTTGGCGGCAAACGGGGGACCAACACAATGTTAGGCAGGTGGTCATAATGTTATGGCTGATCGGTGTGTGTGTATATATTTATATATATATATATATATATATATATATACATATATATATGTATTTATATAAATACACACACACATATATATATTATATAATATATACATATATATATATATTATATATATTTATATATATATCTATTGCTCACTGTCCAATTGAAGTTTCAGAACATTTATATATTCAAATGCGATATTCATAGATAGTCTGTGGTAGCAGATATTTACTGTGAAGGTTGTTGAAAAATCAATATTTTATGGGAGTTTTTAGGTAAAATAATCTATGTCAGATATTGTAGGCTTGTAGGCAGTCCAACCCAGTATACAAGAGAAAGAGAGGATTCATGGAGACAATGCACTCTTGGGCATTCTGTCATCAGAAGAAATAAGGAATTGTACATACAGTATAATGCTGCAGATGGCCAAATAAAGCAGGGAGTCCAATATGCAATAGAGTGCTGAGCTCCACTATGTTTATGAACCAAGGATCAAATATGATCTTGAGGTGATTATGTATATTTCATATTCTAGTTACTCTGTAGTCTGTTTGATTCAAAGATCTTTTTTGTGGTATGAATATGTGTCACCTGTTGACCTACTGGTGATTTCCTGTTGTTCTAGCATTGAATATATATTTGGATGTGTAAAAATCAAACAAAAAGACCTGTGAATGATTTCTTTAAGCAGAGAAAAGCTTGTGAATGGTTCAAATACTCTACATCTATACTTAGGGTTGCCACCTTTTCTTACAAAAAATACGGGCCGTGCTACTACCTCCATAGACTTAACATTGGGGTTAAGCCAATTTTTTACCGGCCTGCTGGTAAAATACCAGCCAGGTGGCAATCCTATCTATACTATGAAGCTTACAGGTGTGTGAAGGTGTGCAATGATTTATTTAGTTTATCATCTGCTTCTTACCCTTATTACTTTGCTGTTTGAATGTAACACTTTACATATCACATGCACTGCATTTACATAAATTGTATATCGTATTATTTCATTTTTTGTGCTTTTCATACCCAAGATAGGTGCTGATCAAAGTTTTGAAAGCAAGGTTTTGCTAGAAACGTAGACTTATATTCCTACAATAATTTTTGAAGCCAGGTCATTGAATGGGTCCAGCCAATAAATCTAGTCAAGAGATCTCCTTTGGAAGCACAGCATATATGGAAATAATTTATCCTATGCTTAATTTTCAATAAAAAAAACATTTCTAAAGGCTCCACGTCAAATTCTCACAAAAAAATATCAAGCAATTTATGCCTATTCAGGCTTGAGGCCTACTGACACAGTATCTGTCATTCTGTCACTCTGTCTGACTCTGCACACGTAGGCATCCACAGAAAGATGGAGGGGAAAAAAAGAATAATGCTCATGATAAAAAACGATTTTAACTTGCTGTATGAGGTTACTCTTTACAGTCACATTTAGCAGCCAGATCAGCGCCTCTGTATTACTGTTTAATTAACCCGAGGGTTATTTATGTACTTTCTACTCAGAGGCAGCTTGGCAAACTTTTTTGTAATAATAAATAAAACACAGGGTAACTAGGAAACTTTGGCATTACATTGTATGTCAGCTATACCCCCAAAGCAATATTGGAGAAAAACTGCTGGGATCCATTCAGCTTTCTTTTATTTTATGCCTCAGCCTCAAAATTTGTTTCCTGTCTCTTTCCTGTCACTGGTTTATTAGCACATGATTCAGCTTCCCACATAGCATCACCCCCTCCCTTACTTCCCTCAGTCTCACGAGCGTTTATCACTCATGTGTTTTCAGACAATGGGCTTGCTGTATACATCCAAGGGCAAGCCAAGACATCTTCACTCCCCGTCCAGTAACACCCAGGTATCAGAGCTGCACTTTTGCAATGAAGATCGAGAGGCTGCAAGGGCAAAGTGTATTACTATTATATACTAAATGTCATCCATCACTGCAGCACTGGAGCAGAATACTAAGTGCACAATACATTCTCTTTAGCTGATGCGATCACACCTTAAAGCACAACTAAAAAAAAGATCAGTTAGTGTGCACATACAGAAATTCCCTAATTAAACCTATTAATGCCATTTAAACTTAATACTTGGAATTATATCATTCTCTGATGCAAAGAATATTTGTGTTTTAGAGGGGTCAGTACTGTTAGTTGCTCCATTAATTCTGCTGCAAGTCCATGTCGTGTATCTGTGGCTGTCAGCTCCTGATTGATTTCCAAAATGGCCACAGACCGACTGTGCTCGAGCGAGCGTGTCAGACTCAGAGGCCCTCTTCTACCTCTCACTGGGGGTCTCCAAGTCTGAGGGCATCTCCAGGCCCAGGATACAGCTGTGGTGCGTTAGAGCGAGGTCTGGGAGGCGTGTCCAGGAGGACTGGGGTAGAGGGTGGAGTTACATCCCTATGTTCAGTGATGGAGGGGACTGTGACCTGGTGCTTAATGGCGTCCTTGATTGACAGGTCTATAAATCCCTTGCATACTCTACATATGATGCTTGCTTGTTAAGCTGTGGGACCTGTTTTCAGAACCATTTACCCATGTAATATTTTGCTGAGATTATTCCAGAACCTCTGGCTTACTGGATTCCCCTACCTGCTCTAGCCCTGTATAATGTGTCTAGTGCCTCCCCTCAGGGCCATCTTTAACACAGGGCAAAAGGGACAGCTGTCCTTAGTCAAAGTGCACTGCAGGGGCCGAATGAGCCTGCTACTTGAGCCCTTTAGTTTCTGCCTCTTTTTCTTCATATTCTCACTTGCCAGACTGGATGACATTATACTGATTTACATTATTATTTAATTTATTCTTTCCCTCACTTACCACTACACCTCTTTATTATGGTATTGCCCAGGGTTCCGTAGCTCCTCCAACTACCATTGTTTCTCCTTCACCATATTGGCCATTAAAGGGACTGTCTGGTGCCCAAAAGGCCTCCTCCAAATGTCAATACATATTAAAGTAGTTTCAAAGTACTTTGTAATGCATATTTTACATTTTGCATTGTTTAAAATTTGAAAATCTTACACTTAGATGAAATTACACATTTTAGAGGTTCGGGGCGGCCCCCTTTTAGTTTTCTGGTTCAGGCTTCTTAGGTTTTTTTTTTCCAGCAGTAACCAATAAAAATTTAGAATGTCAATTAGGTATTTTTCTAGTGTTAATGACCGAATAATCTTAATTTTATTAAAGACAATATTTTGCTTTACTTTCTTTACTCAAACCTCCCAGCAGCAAAAAAAGAGGTTAATATAATGAATAGAAAAAATCAACCAATCACAACAGAGATAACAGTAGTAAAGGTGTGTGAAGCTTCTCCTACTTCCTCTTTCTTGGATGCAGCCACACAAAACGGAGTCAGTGAAGCCCAAATGTAAACAGCATCTCCAACGTGGAAATCAGGAAATATAAAGAGCGTCCAGGCCACGAGTTGAAGGTGATCTTGAAGGAGGAGAGAGTGAAAAAACGATAGAGTTCCTTCGTAAAGTCAGAGAGGAGTCTGGATCGGGAACCGCCTAAACAATTGACATAGCAGACAGCAGCAATATTGTCTATTCTCAGAGTCAGCGAGCAATCGTAAGTGTCCCTTCCAAAACTGCGGACTGCAAAGGAGCCTGCAATCAACTCGAGATGGTTGATATGAAGAGTCCATTCTGAAGGTGTCCAAAGCCCCCCCATGGAGAGATCTGAGCAAGTGGCACCACATTCTGAAAGGCTGGCATCTGATTCCAGAACAAAATCCGGAAGAGAACCAAAAATATCTTCCCATTCCATGCTTCCACATTGTGAAGCCACCAATCCAGTTCCAAGTGAACTTCCTCTGTGAGAGAAATCATTTTATCGTATGAAGCGGATCAGCGCAGGTAAAAGGCCTTGAGGCATTGCATTGCCCTGTAATGTAAAGGGCCTGGGAAGATGGCCTGAATGGATGTCGAAAGGAGGCATATGACTCTGGCCAAATCGCAAAGAAGGATGCAGGATGAATTGATTAGTTTTTGAATATTCTTCTTGATAACCTTTATTTTGGACAATGGAAGGTGAAGTACAGCGAGAACAGCAGAGTCTATCTGAAACCCCAGAAACTGAATATATTGTGAAGGGGTAAGAGAAGATTTTTCGTGACTGATTACAAACCCGAGATTTTGAACGAGCGAGGTAGTCATTTCCGTGTGTCGTCGAAGAGTGCAATGATCTTGAGCCATAATCATGATGTAGAGGTAGACGATGGATCTGACGCCTTGAGAATGGAGGAGGGCCATAACCGGTTTCATCAGTTTCGTAAAACACCACGGGGCGGAGGAGAGGCCAAATGGAAGGCAAGTGTATTGCTATAGGGTGTGTTGCCAAACAAACTGTAGGTAACAGCGATGAAAAGGGGCTATTGGAACCATCAGATAGGCGTCTTTGAGGTCGAAATAAATTGATGACCGGGCGGAATTCTCCGGATTTCTTTTTGACCAGGAATACATTGCTGAGGAACATTGGGCATGAGGTCGAAGGCTTGATAGCACCCTTGTCTCTGGGTTTGCAGAGCTCGGGGCTGTAAGGTTGCATCCTCGATTAGGGACATCGAGAGCAGCCGAGGAGGTGTTGCTTGAAAGGGCTCAGTCACAAAGTCTATGGGAAAACTCAGAGACTGTCTGAGGGATCCAAGGATCCTGAGTTAATTGAGACCACTGAGGGGAAAAAAAGGGTTAGACGGCCTGCAATAGGAACATGTAAATAAGGAAGGTTGATTACCTGAAGCAGTGTGTCCGCAAGGACACGAGTCCTCTGATTGGGCCTCTGCCAGGGAAAAGTTGTCAGTAGTAAGGTCCGTATTGACTAGAGTTCCAAGGCTCAGTGGGGCTCGGCCTGTAGCCAGTGAAGGCCTGTCTGCCGGTGGCTCGACCTCTATGGCAACCGGCTCTCCCATAAAAATGATGGGACCGGAACACTCTGCATAGTGAAGACTGGGCCTTAGTGAGTGATGTGAAAATAGAGACATGTTTATTAAGGTCTCTAATAAACTTGTCACAAAAAAGGAGACTGTTAGCCTCTCGGCCCAGTTCTCTAGAGCCTAATTCGGCGAGCTTGGTATCTATTTTATAGCATCGTTCGGTGGACAAAGCCAGATTCGCATTGCCCAAATAGCAAAGGGCTCTCTGTGACCATTTGTGCACACAGCGTGGGTCAATTGAATTGTTAGATGCGGCATCCTCTACAAGTATCACAATCTGAATGAGTCGCCCTGCAATATCGAGTAACTTATCTTGAACAGCTTTAAGGCCCTGTTCAATGCCTTTGTGGGGATCCTTACCGGATCGAGTAAGAAAAGTGACAAAAATGGGGTCAAATTCAGGTGTGATAGCAACCATGTCAGGGATAATGGGGCTCTAAGTTTATTTATGACCTCCTTATTGAGAGACTTAAGGAGATACATTTTGCAAAATTGAGCTATATGCTCTGGTGGAGCCCATACGGCTTAGCAAGGGTGTTTAATGAGCCTTGGGTCAAAAAAGGGTTGGTCCTAGGAGTCTAACAGGGTTTCGGGGGATCAATCTGGTTTTGAAGTGGCAGTTGAAATTTGGGACTGATCAATAACAGTTTCCACAACATATTTGAAAGGAGCAGCAGCTCTACCATGACAGGTAACATCATCATCAGAATAGCCAGTGTTATATTAATCCACTATCTGTAGACCGTGAGACGTAGAACCCTCTAAAGGGTCCAGGTCATGAAGACGTGGTAGTGAAGAATGTGCCAATCGGGGCATCTTATCTGGCGTCAAATGACCTCCTTCCTGACAAATCTAAAGGCCACTTCTCGGTGATGATCCTCTTAGATCTCTCTGCTACCTTTGACACCGTTGACCACCGCCTCCTTCTTAATAGATTATCCTTGCTTGGCTTAGGTGGTGTGGCACTCTCTTGGATCGAGTCGTACTTATCTGAGCACTCCTATACAGTGTCGTTTGCTAGAGCGACATCGTCACCTGTTTTCCCTCTACACTACCTCTCTGGGAGAACTCATCCGCTCTTTTGGCTTTCACTTGTATGCGGATGTTACTCAGCACTACCTCTCCTCCCCTGAACTCACTCCCTCTCTAGTGTCACGTGTAGCTGAGTATCCTCAAAGGGATTAACACTCTCTTATAATCTCATCACCACTTCTCACTCGCGTTTCCAAGATTTCGCCCGAGCTGCTCCCTCTCTCTGGAATTCCCTTCCCCAGAGCATCCAACTCTCTCCCTCCTTTTCAAACTTTCATAGACAACAAATTAGGACATTCTTTACTTTAAGGACAATAAAGATATGGAACTCCCTACCAAGAGAGGTGGTGCTATGAAACACAATAGATGCCATCAAAAGGGGTATAGATATTTATTTATTTTTAAAAAGAAGAACATACAGGGCTATCAATAATAGAGGAAACATTACAATTTTGGAACTATCTGATTGCCCAGTCAAATAGCTTTTTTTTTGGGGGGGGGGGGTGCCTTCTTTTGGATCAAAAGCAAGAATGATAGGTAGAAGGTTGAACTTGATACACTTAGGTATTTTTCCAACCTAAATTACTATGTAAGTTGTATGTTATCTTCTGCTATAGGAACAAAAGTAAAAAAGATAGAAGCATGAGGATAAAAAAAATCTCATTTACTTTTTAAGATACAGGGCATTTCATCCTTTCCCTGGTCGACTCCCTGTTTCACATAAGGTCCTTGTTATGATGTATATTTAATAGAGGGGACCCTAAAAATAGATGATGGGCTTACACTGGATAAAGGGTACATCATTTTAATGTTTGCATCTATTAAGGAAGCAATAGATATAAAACCTTTGGTTCACCTTTAAGCTAAGCTTAAGAATTGCAAAAGGCATGCCAAGCTCTACACAATTTAGGTCACTTTAGGCTTTCTGAATCCAATTAGATTAAAAGGGTCCTATTGAAGTATAGACGACTCAAGAATGAGATGGGTTTTGAAAGTTTTCTGTAGGAAGATATTATGAGTCCATCAGCATTCAGAGCATATTACTCTGAATTAATAACAGGATATACAAGAAAGGTACATGTTTCAAAACCAACCCTGGAATTTCAGACTAGCTCACAAAGGAATGTGTTATCCAACGTCATACTTATGATCAAGATTCAAGTGCCCTCTCTCTCCCCAGATAGACCTGCATTCCTACTCCTAGAGAAATGATGGAAACGGGAGAAGAATTAGGTTCTGCAATCTACCATAGAGTTGGATTTTCATTTAGCCAAACTGAAGAATTAATTTTTGAGGGGACCCACAAGAGGCAAAAGAACACAGCTTAATACTTTGTACAAATCCTGCTCTTTACTTAGGCCACAGCCGTTTTTGTTTTGATTCCATCCATTTCGTATGGAAGAAGTCTCCCCCTACAGGTGCCTGAGGCTTACATCCAGACTGGTATCTACCAACAAAACAGCTTTACAAATAACTAATAATACAAGACAAGAACAAGAGGAACTGCATTTCAAGTACAAACTGTGAATGTTGCTATTATTAAGCTGTCCCCAATATACCTCATATAGGTCTAAAATAAATACAACAGATGTGAAACAGCAGGACATAACTCATCAAGGGGTGAGCATGTCTGCTCATAGTGCCGAGCAAAAAGGGTGGCAATGATTAGCATATTTTATTAATGTATGTGGGAACTGATAGGCTCTGCTAAATAAATATATTGTTTATATCATGGTTTCTGTTTAGTATCAAGACCTGTCATCTGTGTGTTTTTTTAGTGTATCACAGTTATTTTTGTAAGAGAAAGAACTCTTCATTATGTGTTAATTTGTTACAAACTGCAAGTATCTCAATATATGTGCTTTTTTAATATGCTCTCATGTACATATTAATTCCAGGGTCTACTCAATATAGACCAATCAGGCCTTAAATGGGGCCAGATCAGTCATGGTAGTCGAATTTTGTAATTTTCTGAAATTCGGCTTCCTAATATGAGTGATTTCAGACTGATTTTCATCCATATCCGGTCTAGGGATTTCAGCCCTGGGAATCTTATGAATTCGCCCTTCTTAATATGAGCCGAGCTGATACGTAATGAACCGTAATGAAGCTAAAACAGATGAATTTCAGGCATTTCAATTAACTGGAGAATTGAAATCAAATGAAAAAAAAATAGCCTGTGGTACTGTGTTCACATACAAACTTTATGGAGAGGAGGGTAGTATAAAACAAGCAAAATACTGGCATATTGAGGGGTTAAATGCTGGCATATTGAATGGCAAAATTCTGGCATATTGAGGGTTTAAATGCTGGAATATTGAATAGAAAAATAATACTGGCATATTAAATGGCAAAATACTGGCATATTGAGTTGCACAATTCAGGCATATTGAGGGGTTAAATGCTGGAATATTGAGTGACAAAATACTGGCATATTTAATGGCAAAATACTGGCATATTGAGTGGTTAAATACTGGCATATTGAGGGGTTAAATGCTGGCATATTGAGTGACAAATACTGGCATACTGAGTGGCAAAATAATACTGGCATATTGAGTGACAAAATACTGGCATATTTAGTTTCAAAATTCTGGCATATTGAGGGGTGAAATGCTGGAATATTGAGGGGTTAAATGCTGACATATTGAGTGACAAATACTGGAATATATTAAGTGGCAAAATACTGGAATATATTAAATGGCAAAATACTGGCATATTATTGGGCAAATTGGCTGGGGCATATTAAATGGCAAAATGGTACTGGCATTTAATTGGGCAAATTGCGTGTGGCATACTAAATGGTAAAATAATACTGGCATATTATTAGGCAAATTGTCTGGCTTATTAACTGTAAAATAATACTGGCATATTATTAGGCAAATTGTCTGGCTTATTAACAGCAAAATAATACTTGCATATTGGGCAAATTGTGGTTCATGAATGACAAAAAAATATTTATTGGCAAACACTGGCATATTAACGGGAAAACTGGTTTATTTTACTTGACAAAGTGATGCTGTGGCATGGTATGTGGGGCAAAATAACATGTACTGTGAGGAAAGTGACACTGGCTAGTTCTTTGGGGCAAAGTGACACTGTGGCATGCCAAATCATGTAGGTGCAATATGAGGGCAAGCCAAGTGCTGTGGGTGCAATATACATGCATGGCAAGTTCTGTGGGTAATGTATGGTACTGTGTTAAGTCCTTTAGGTGCAATGTGGGTGCAGAGGAAGGGAATAAAAACAAGGAATGCAATTTTTCAATAACATTTTTATTACATATGAGAGAGAGATGTCTGTGTGTATAGATATGTATTGTTTTAGAATTATACAACTGTCACCTCGTGGGGTTCTTGTGTGTCGCATAATTAATGGCGGTCCCATGTGTGGCATATTTATTAAGCCCCATGTGTGGAATAATTAAGGTGCTCCTTTGTGTGGCATAATTATGGGGCGCTTGTGTGTGGCATAGCTATAGGGCGCTTGTGTGTGGCATAATTAAATGGGCTACAAGGTGAGGCAAAAATAATGGGGCTCTGGCATAATTTATGGGGCTCTTGTGTGTGTCATAGTTATGGGGCTCCTGTGTGTGGCATAGTTAATGGGCTCCTGTGTGTGACATAATTTGTGGGGCTCCTGCTCCTGCAATGGCTAGAAGTCTGTCTGCTGTGTTTGCCTTCTAATAGTACATCTGCCTAGTGAATTTCAAAGCCTTTGCAGATTCCGCAAAAGTTATTTTTTTCATTTCTGATCGGACCCCCATTAGTTATTCTGTTATAGCATATAGCATCTCTCAATGGATTTTTTTTTTATTAATCATCTCAAGTTCATTTAGTCTTTTAATGAGAAGTTGAGATTTAGCTTCCTTTTCTTTTTTTGGCTCTGGAGCAGTGTTAATTTTGATGGCAAATTTTGATTTAGTTTTAGTATAGTCTTTTGTCTAAAATGGCATTTTAGTTTAGTCGTAGTTAAGTCATCTGAATTGTTTTAATTTTAGTCTAGTTTTAGTTGACTAACACTCCAGTAGATTTTAGTCGACAAAATATCCAGCGGTGAAGGAAGGAACAGGTCTGAGAAGGCTGTAACATAATGTTAAGTTAACTTGCTAGGGAGGAGAAACACTGTCATGAGTCAACCCAAATGAAGAAACATCCAGGCTGTATCCAGGCATTTCTGTATCCTTATGGTTTTCTTGCTTTTCTCTATTATCAATAGTATATGCTGGTTCCTGTCTGTCCTTTGTCTCTGTGTATTTTTGTCTTGTAGTTCCTAGTTCAGCCACATTGTGGCACTCCCCTAGTTTTGGCCACATTGTGGCATTTCCTAGTTTGGGCTTGGCGTGGCACATGCCCAGTTTGGCCACAAAGTAGCACCTTCCTAAGTCTAGCTATTGTCTGGAATCTGCCTAAGCCTGGCCTCAGACCCTGGTCTGCCCAAGTCTTGCCATAGACCGGTACCTGCCCAAGTCTAGCTATTGTCTGGCACCTGCCCAAGCCTAACTTTAGACTGGGACCTCCCCTGCTGTAAAACGGGAGCCCTGAGCCCTGTAAAAAGGACTTGGAATGGGATTCACTGAGTCATAGAATCCTGTTATGTTTCCTTGTTTCTTGTTTTTATTTCTTTGCTTTTCATTTCTGGTCCAGTTCTGGTTTTCATGCTGTTTATTGTTCTCTTCCATTCCAGGTTTTTACCGTTTCTTTCTTCCTAGTTACTCTGCTTTGTATAAATGTGCAACCCCGCTCCTTTCTGTTTTCTTCAACCTTCCAGTTCATTTCTGTGCAATGTAAATCTTTAAACTTAATTTGCTAATATTAAGTCATAGTTATGGACTTGCCTAAATGTGGGGTACCTGTAGTTAGCACGCTAACATCTAATTGGCCAATAGGAGAACCAAACACCCACCATTTTAACATCTTTAGTGTCAGGCTAGTTCCTGTATTTATGTTTGTTCCTTTGTATATTCTCTTGTGTTCCTGTCCTCTGTATGTTGTCTTAGTTAGATCTGTGCTTCTTAGTCTGTCCTCTAGCCCTGCACTCTGTATTCAGTTCTGTTCTGCCTCACTACCTTTTCTGGTATCTGTCTGCTTGGTCTATCTGCCTGTCTTAGCCCACAACATCCTGCTGTCCTGTCAAAGTTATGTTCCATACCTGCTCCAGGATGTCTGCAGGGTTTATCCATTCCTAGCTGTAGTATTCTGGATACAGCAGCTGCTTACACAGGGCCCCAGTATGTAGCTTCATAACCTGGAGCCTCAAGCTACCGGGGAAAGGCAGTTACCCAGCACTGGGCCCTGTGTTTCCATATCTGCACTGTAGCTCCTGTCTGTCACGACAGCACTGTCACACTGCCAATCACTCCCTCCTCACCAACCTCCTTACCTGCTCAGAACTCCCCGGAGATCTGTCTCACTGCAATCTGGTCTCCATTAACAGGTCTTTCATGAGTAATCCTAGGTTAGTGTTCTGCACATGTGCAGTTCTACGTTTGGCTTCCTGCCCTTACTCATCCTTAAAGGGCCAGGTTTAAACATTACTTTTCCTGTGATTCTCATTGGTTGATTGTTTGGTAGGATGGCTATTTAAACCTCATTTGTGTACTTGCTCCTTGCCTGAAATAGTGCTCCAAGCCTTTTCTAGCGTTCACAGACTACCTTTGACTCCTGTTGCTGATTTTGCCTGTTTTTGACTCTGCCTGTTTGCCGCCTGTCTTGACTCTTCGCCTGCCTCCTGACTCGTTTGCTCCCAGCCTTGATCCCTGCTTGTTGACCATTCTCTTGCCTAGCCCTCCTGTACCTTCGTTTTTGGTTATTTGCGCCCGTGTCAGTTTTATTCTGGTTACGTTTCATTATCCTAGTAAGTGTCAGAGTACCAAAGTCCTGGAGGAAAGAAACCTGAGGCTCAACCGTAGGGTGGAATTCCTTCAGGCAGAAGAATTCTGTTCACTTGCCTGGATTTGTTCCGTATACCATACCTACTTCTGCACAGTGGTTCCAGCTCCGCATCAACCTTACACTGTCCTTGGGCACTCATGGTCCCATACCACCTGGACCCCACTCGTGACAAACACTCAAATGACTGTACCATGGGAACCAGAACCAGAAGTACAAATAGGTAAAAGCAATAGTCCCTCCCTAACATTTTAGTCACATTTTAGTCAATTGCAATGGATTTGACTCATAGTTTTAACTTAATTTTTATTTCGTTATTGTTTAGTTTTAGTCACTGAAAACATGCAGTTGACTAAAACTATGACTAAAATGTTTAGTCAACAAATTTAACACTGCTCTGGAGACCTGTGAGATTATAGTTCCTCCAGTTACTTGTGTGCAGCTCACAGTATACCAGGGTCTGATAATTTACCAATATTTCAAAGTAAGCCTGAGTAGCCTCCCTCACCACTGGAGAGTATAGAAAATAATTATTTCGTTTCCAGGACTAATGTTTGGAATGCTGGTGTACCCTTCTGAAAAGCAAGATGTCAGCATGGTCTGAAATTGGCAAGAATTATTTCTAAATTAAGAAAAAGCTAATTCTTGAATAATGGTGTTGGAAAAAAAGTATAGTCCCTCATAGTGGGGTACTGTAACCTTGTGTTGGATTGTATCCTACTCCTCCTACTCAGAAAGTGCCGAAAGACACTGTAAATGACCCAAATTTGGCAACAATACGTGAATTTCAGACATTTCAATCTCCAGAGTGAGCTGGCAAATTGAATATAAAAGTAATGTAGAATAATAAAAATATTGTTTTAAAAATTATTTAAAAAATGTAAATATTAATGATATATATTATAATAATATATAATATGAATCCTTTTTTAAAAAATATATTTTTTCTATATATTTTGTTTATTTACATCTATTTTTATTTATGTTATTAATATTTTATATTAGATTCTTGTTTTTCTATATATCACTTTTTTTTTTCTTTAGCGCTTTTCGTGAGAACTTCAAATATTTATGCTAAGTCCTCAGCATAGAACCCAAGGCTACCATTTTGGTCAAAGATTCACAAAGTAGGAAGGCATCTTAAATGTGGAAACCAGAGCAGGCAGATAAGGCAATCCAACACATACCAGTGGCGGCAACCAAGGCTCAGACTGAGGGCATATGAGGCAGCCTGAGAATTGGTGTAAAAATGAACAAATAACTTTATTGTAGTAAACACATAAGAGATTCCATCCCACAGTACGACTAAAGAAAACACACATAAGAGATGAAGGTTACCTGACGCATTTTGTGCCTAGTAGACACAAAGTCATAGTCATAGTGCACATTAAACTCCTGAGGAGTTCGGCTGCCAAAACATCACAACAATAATTGTTTGTTGTGATTTGGAATAGAAACATAGAATGTGTGTCGGCAGATAAGAACCATTCAGTCCATCTAGTCTGCCCAATATTTGGAAATACTTATTTTTATAAGTCCCCTGTTCTCTATCTTATATTTAGCCTTGTGCCTATCCCACACATGCTAAAACTCCTTCACTGTGCCTACCTCTACCACTTCCGCTGGAAGGCTATTCTTTTTCTTCTTTTAAATATACTCTCCTCTTATACTGTGTTGATTCCCTTTATGTATTTAAATGTTTCTATCATATCCCCCCTGTTACGTTTTTCCGCCAAGCTATACATGTTAAGATGCTTTAACCTTTCCTGGTAAGTTGTATCCTTCAATACAGTACTGCGAACAATACTCCAAGTGAGGTCTCACTAGTGCTCTGTACAATGGCATGAGCACTTCCCTCTCTCTTCTGCTAATACCTCTCCCTATGCAACCAAACATTCTGCTAGCATTTCCTGCTGCTCTATTACATTGCCTACCTACCTTTAAGTCCTCTAAAATTATTACTCCTAAATCCCTTTCCTCAGATGTTGAGGTTAGGACAGCATCAAATATTCTGCTTTTGTTTTTTTGATGCCCAAGATGTATAATCTTACACTTATCCACACTGAATGTCAGTTGCCATGGCTCTGACCATTTTTGTAGTTTACCTAAATCATTTGTCATTTGGCTTATCCCTCTAGAAACAACAACCCTGCTGCAAAACTTAGCAACAAGACCTTCTGCATTAAAAAAATATTAAAGAGAATGGGTCCAAGTACAGATCCCTGAGGTACCCCACTAGTAACAAGACAGAAAACATTGAATGTATTCCATTGACTACAACCAATAGTATGTGTTCAGGCGCCCTGTGCAGGCCACCCCTGTGGCGTCCCCCTCTAACCTCATGTCTGTCCCTCTCCTCTCCCTTTCCATGTCTATCTCTTTGCTCTCCCTTCCCATGTCTGTCTCTCTCCCTTCCCATGTATGTCTTTCCTCTCTCTTGCCATGTCTGTCTCTCTCCCTTCTCGTGTGTGTCTCTTTCCTCTTCCTTTCACGTCTCTCTATCCTCTCCCATCCCATGTATGTCTCGCCACAACCCCCATTTCTGTTATCTCTCCTTCTCCTTCCCCCATCTTCTCGTCGTATCTGTTCTCTCTAATCCTCCCCAAATCTGTTGCTATCTCTTTCCCCCTCCCCATATCTGTTCTCTATCATCCCCCTATCAGTTCTTTTCCCCACCTATCAGTACTTTCTCCCCTTCTTCACCCATCAGTTCTTTCTCCCCCTTCTCCCACCTTCAGTTCTTTCTCCACAACAGTTCTTTCTCCCCCTTCTCCCCCAACAGTTCTTTCTCCCCATCAGTTCTTTCCCCCCTATCAGTTCTTTTTTCCCCCATCCCCCCATCAGTTCTTTCTCCCCCTCCTCCCCCTATCAGTACTTTCTCCCCCTTCTCCCCCATCAGCTTTTCTGACCCCCCCCCCCTTCCCCCCCGGGCAGGCCATCGTATTTCCAATTCTGTGCATCATCCCTACACGCAGGGAGCGTGAGCAGCACGGGCAGAACTTTGTGTGTGTATTTAACACACAGAGCTTATTCTGCCCCCTCCCCGGGTCCTGCAGTTCTTCTGATCTACCCAGCTAGAGCCACTACTGGCAGATTTTTTTTTTTTTTTACATGACGTCCCCTGGGGTGTTGCTCCCTTTGCGGTCACACAGGTTTCACACACCTAAGGCCGGCCCTGACTACAACCCTCTGTTGCCTGTCACTCAGCCATTGTTTAATCCATTCAACAATATTGAAATCCAAACTCAAAGATTGCAGTATATTGATAAGCCTTCTATGTGCGACAGTGTCAAAAGCCTTACTGAAATTTAGGTAAGCAATGTCTACTGCACCAGTTACCCAATCAAAAAGTCGCCAGACTCCTCCCTACTACCTTTCTTGTGAATGTGCACCACATTTGCTAATTTCCAATCTTCTGGGACTACACCAGTTAACAATGTTTGTTTAAATAAATCTGTTAACGGTTTTGCTAGTACACCACTAAGTTCATTTAATGACTTTAGGTATATCCCATCAAGCCCCCTCAATTTATTTGTCTTTACTTTAGACAGCTGAATAAAACCTCTTCCTCTGTAAACTCACATGTATCAAATGACTCATTAGTCTTATACCCTAAATAAGGGATAAGAATTCATTTGTAAAAACTGAACAAAAACATTTACTAAGGCAGTCTGCTATGCCTTTATCCTCTTCTACACAGCATCCTTCTTTTGTTTTTAATCTAACTAATCCTTGTCTTACTTTCCTTTTCTCATTTATGTATCTAAAAAAAATGTGTTTTTTCTGACTGGGCCATTTTCTCTTCTGTGTGTGCTTTGCCTCTTTCTGCCTGGTCTTACAGGATCTGTCTAACCTTCTCATTGTTGTTTTTTTTTTTCACCTGTACTCCATTTACATTGCTCTTATAATGATTCATTTACACATAATCTAATTTTAGAAAATGTGGTTTTTTTTTCTAATATCCAAAACTTGTTTTTGTGTGGTTCTGTTCTTATATTATACCAAACAGACTGGTGATCACTAGATCCTAAACTTTCCCCTACATTCTACAATCTCCATTTGTGAACACTAAATCTATTAAGGCCTGCTTTTGAGTTGGCTCATCAACTACTTGCTTTAGAGATAATCCCAGTAGGGAGTTTAGGATATGTGTACTCCTGGTGCAAGTAGCTTTTTTTGGATTTTAAGTTCACATCAGGAAGATTAAAGTCACCCATGATGATCACTTCCACCTTCATTGTCATTTTAGCTATTTCCTCACCGAGTAGATATCTAACTCTTTTATTTGTCCAGGGGGCCTATAAATTACACCTACCAGAGTTACCGTATGATTACCAAATTCTAACGTAACCCAAACTGACTCTATGTTCGACTCACTAACTTGTAGATTTTAAGCTACATCCTGCTGTGCAAGAACACAAAAAACTTCCTTCACCCCTGAAACCTCATTGCAAGCCAAATCATTTGTTCGTTAGTTTGTTTGTTAGTACATCCCCTTCCTGATTTGCTTGCTTACAGGGACAGTCTAGTTAGGATTTCTTAACAGTGTAACACATTGTCTGATGACATCACTGGAGAAACAGAATATTCCATTCATTTGAATGGCATTATTGACATTGGTTCCTGCAGAAACAACAAAAAAAAGGAAATAACTTGTACTCATCTACTGTGGGCAGTCCTTGTTACTTGCAAACTTCTGTCATTTCACAATTTCATCTAGCTGTAGGTATTTTATATTTTAAGCAATGCAAAATGTAAAATATGCATTCAAATTTGGAAGATACATTTTGGGCACTAGACAGTCCCTTTAACAATATTGAGTAGTGTGAATTTAATGTGATCCAAAGGGGTCTGAAATTCAGAGCCTCAATTTTTGGTTCCAAAATCAGAGCTACCCGAGTAGACCCGTTTGCTCTAAAAAGAATCTAATGTGTAAGAGTTCTTATAGTTAAAGGGACACTCCCACCAAAAAATGAAAATGTTTTTTTTATTGCGCATTGTTGATTTCAGATCTGTCTTTTGTTTTATGTTATGTGAGTTTATTTTATGAAATATTTTACTAAACAAGTGTGACTGGGTGCCGACATTTTGTGAAATATAGTGTTTTTGGGTGCCACCCCCAGAGACCTTACAGCACTAGTACAGGTTGAGTATCCCTTATCCAAAGATTCCAAAAACCGAAATGACCCAAAATCCAGATAATGGATTTACCTTTCTGGCATCGGTAAATGAGAAGCCAACGCTCATGGGAAATGTAGTTCCCAGAGTGCTGCAATGGGAGGGAGGTACTACACATCACGGGCAGATCGTCTCAGCAGCACTGTTGGTCCCGAGCATTTCGGATAAGGGATACTCAACCTGTATCACATTTTGAGGCTGGGGACACAGAATGCAGTCTATAAGTCAGAATTCTGACCTTAGGCTTGCATTGAATGGGAGGGTAATATAACTATTACATTACAAGGGTTTTGGAGAATGTTGCATCATGGGTAAAATTCTCAAAATGGATGCTGGAGACAGACACCTTATTTTATTTTTATTTTATAAATTTAAACATAGAGAAAAATACAGAGGCATGTGTCTTACATATGTGTTTGTTTTAAATGCACAGGTAAACTAGTTACACCTTATGAAAGTGGTAGTGTCCCTTTAAGTGTTCTGAAATTGCTGAGCAGGCGTTTGATGGTGGTAAAGTTGCACTGCCCAAATCACTGGAAATAGGGGAATTATTTATGTCTGTGGTTATGGGTGGTTGGGGAAATGATTTGTGTGAAACCCTTAGCACTCATTGTGAAAACAGTAATAATTATTTATTGTCTTAAGTTTCTAAGCGGTAAGCAAAACAATTAAAATATTTTGGCTTTCCTGTCATTACTAGGAAAATTTTAAAAACATTTTTTAACAAACACAATGTAGTGTTTGTAGTACTGAAGCCAATGCATATCATATAGCAAAACACGTATAAATATATAGTGAAAGACACTCTTTAAGCAGCACCTAAGAAAATACAAAATATTAAATAAATTAACATTTGGATAATTAAGCAATTGATGTGGTGTGTGTCCAAACCTGTCATTACTTACTCTTTTTATGTGTCTGTTTCAATGGACACTGTATGGTCGACTCAGTAGACTGTCCTGAAATGTTGCCAGATCGGTCAATGTAGCCAAATTTATAAACATTCCAAAATTTGGTTACTCATTACAGCCAATTCTGGCACGAAGTGATGTGAAGTGGTCCAAAACTAGTGGCTGGATTATCTCATGAGAAATCAGAGCTACCTGTGACGACCCTTTAGTCTTGTTTAGGAATATGCGTACTCCCACACACGTTATGCAAGATGAAGGATATTTGTTTCCAACTAACTAAGCTGAGCTGGGTTATTACCGTATTTGCTCGATTATAAGACGAGGTTTTTTTCAGAATTTTTTTTTCTGAAAACTACCCCTCGTCTTATAATCAAGGTCTTCTTATAATCTGACCTCAAATTGAGGTCAGATTATAAGACATGGATCCAGGTCCCCAGCAGAGCTGCAGGGGACCTGGATCCCCCTCTCTAACAGCAGGGGAAGTCTGCATTTTGAGCGCAGACTCCCCTGCTTCCGCTGGCACGATAATCTTATAATCGAGCAAATACGGTAAATAAACTTGTATAAATGTTACATTTCCCCAAGTATGTCATTGTTTGCATGGCATTATTGGATATTTTGTATAGATAGTCAAATGCATGGTTTCATCTTTCTAAAACCCACAAAGGATATTTCCATTTGTCATTGTTGTTATAGTTACGGTTGTTTGGTATCACTGATCTTATCATGGTGGTGTTTGGGTATTACACCTCACTGTCCCTCAGCCTGCCCTTTGTAAGACAGCTACCATCATTAGCCTAATGCCTTCCCTCCGTCTCAGCTCCTTGTGCATATTGCAAGACAAATTTCCATGCAAATAAAAAGTTAAAAGCTTCAATACTTCATGTTTGCTGCTAATGTGCAAAGTACGGCTCGTTTCTGACATACTGGAGGTGCTAAATCATGACATCAGGCAGAATAATGTGAACTACACGGGTCTTATTGATGAGGCCGCATACTGCTGATCAATTGATGAGTGTTAGTTAGTGTGTCACATTAATACTATGCTTTAGGATTTTAATTCAGCACAAATAAAGGGTATGTCAATGTCAGGGAGTACAAAGAATAAAGTGACATAAATAAATGAAACACACTGTTTTCAGTGTTTCTTTTTGTATTTAATATTAAAGGTGATCCCTATAATTCATATAAAGTGATCCCATGTTTATGCATATTCACCGGTCAGATTTCCCACAAGGCATTTGAGATCTGGACACTTTTTTAGTGGCTGTGCACATAGCAAGGAAGTATGTCTTAATGTCAGCTCTGCCTACTGTCTTTTGCTCTAATTTGTGTCCATGTTCTACGCACTTCATTTTCTCTTTTTAAATATTATATATTATGTTTTAACATCACAATGAGGCACCCTGTAGGGGTGTATGGAATGATAATTGGTCCAAATACACAGGCTTATATATAACGTAGGCTCACACAGACATAGTGCCAAATATTATTGCTTCTGCTACATCAGAAGTTGATTGTTAGTGCTAAAGCTGCTCAGGTCCTGAACTTGTGGCTTGTCCCAACACATTTAGCACCAGTGCAAAAAATCAGGCTCTGAAAAGCAGTCAATCCATTTTGGTAGAAGTGCTATTTCCCGCACACAAAATTGCATACTGTCGTTTTATGACATTAAGGATGGGATGCAGAAACCTGGCACCAGGACACTAAGGACAGTGTAACTGAGCTTCTTAGTGTGGTCTGCTCTGTGCCTGGGGACATCTAATGCATGTGGAGTCAAGAATCCTGGGCTCTTCTAACTTAGAAAGGTGGCTTCCTTCAAACAGCCAACACATTTGTTTTAAATGTACAAGTTGAAACATCAAAACTCTTACATTTTGCTCAGTCCCTCTTGTGAAATAAACACATCACTGGATTACATAAAGAAAATTAGATCATCCTAGTCCCAAAATACCAGTTGATCACCTGGGTCGTTGTTGCCAGAAGCATAAGTTAAAATGTGATTCGCCCACCCCTATTTACCATTTACCTTTAGATCAGCCAATCTGACCAATCACTTCCTGCTCACATGTGTCAGGTGCAACTATTTATATCTTCTAGTGCAGAGAAAGGCCCTAATTTTTGAATACAGTCATTAAAGGAGACCTATATTTTCATATATAAACAAGGGTCTGCCAGATCGGCCTGCATGGTTCACAGTGAAACATGGAGGCTGTTTGCTGGAGGTAAAAAAAAATGGCATTTACCTTAAAAAGTACATTCCATAATATTAGGGCCATTAAAGTTTCACTTATTAATGTCTGATTTCTGGAGTTTACATGCAGTCCACATGACCATTCCAATTTAGTGAATATCATTTTTTTTTTCAGGAGTGTAAAATCTCTTGGCACTTTATTAATAATTTATTATCAATAAAAGCATTTTAAATATGTTTAATTATTATAAATCTTTGCTTTGCAAACATCTGGAGCATAACAATGTACAGAAATTGGAAAAGAGATGCAAGGAATGCTTTTAGATAACATAGTAAAGCACAAACTGTGTGGATAAAATAAATAGCATACAAGGAGCAATCAAAAACTTAGTCCATCAAGGTTATCCTTCTCCATTTTCTGACAGTGTTAATAAATCCTTACTCGTTTCACTAGCTCAATGAAGTAAACCAGCGTATACACCTCTCTTACAAACGAAGAATTGTCCATTTTTCCCCCAGTCTAAATGCATCCAGGGCCGGACTGGCCTACCGGGATACCAGGAAATTTCCCTGGGGCCACTTTAAGTATGCGGACGCTTTAAGACGTTAGCCGTGGCCGCTTTAAGACGTGCGGCCGCGGCTGCTCCAAGACGCTGCGGCAGGAGCACCACTCTTCGTCACATCCGGTGACTGTTTCCCTCCTCCGTGCAGGAGGGAAGACTGCACGGAGGAGGCGGCCGTCCGGGGACAAGGAGCAGCAGCCATTCGGTAAGTGATGGGTAAGGGGGAGGAGGGTGGTTAAAAACGAGCACTTTAATTGCAAAATATTCCTGGTATCTGACTGGCACAATATTACTGGGCTCTGACTGGCACAATATTACTGGTATCTGACTGGCATAATATTACTGGTGTCTGACTGGCACAATATTCCTGGTGTCTGATTAGCACAATATTACTGGTGTCTGACTGGCACAATATTTCTGGTGTCTGATTAGCACAATATTACTGGTGTCTGACTGGCACAATATTACTGGTATCTGACTGGCACAATATTTCTGGTGTCTGACTGGCACAATATTACTGGTATCTGACTGGCATAATATTACTGGGCTATGACTGGCACAATATAACTGGGCTCTGACTGCCAAAATATTCCTGGTATCTGACTGGCATAATATTACTGGGCTCTGACTGGCACAATATCCCTGGGCTCTGACTGGCACAATATTCCTGGTATCTGACTGGCACAATATTTCTGGTGTCTGACTGGCATAATATTACTGGGCTCTGACTGGCAAAATATTCCTGGTATCTGACTGGCATAATATTACTGGGCTCTGACTGGCACAATATTCATGGGCTCTGACTGCACAAAATTCCTGGTATCTGACTGGCACAATATTCCTGGTATCTGACTGGCACAATATTACTGGGCTCTGACTGGCACAATATTCCTGGTATCTGACTGGCACAATATTACTGATATCTGACTGGCACAATATTTTTTTTTTTTTACACACTCGTAACCTGACCCTTCATCCCCTCCTCTCTCCTTTTTACAAGAGGGGAGAACTCCACCAATAAGACAAGATAAAGCAGGTTGGAACATAAGTAGCTTAGAGGCCACATTATATGTTTATAGGAAAAGGGCCTCTCAGGGACACCTAGCTCCTAAATTCATCTCTGGATGAATTATAATTTCTGCACTCGGCAACTCATGCCGCAGTTCAGAGAACACCTGGGTTATTACCGGGTTGGGGATGGGTATATGTTTTATGTAGACGCATGTGTTTTTTCTTTTAAGATGATTATACAGAACGTAAATTTTCTAGAGAAGGGAAATAGAGATAAAAACCAACTGAGAGATCATGGTTAGAATTGCCTCATTAAATGTCCGTGGCCTCAATTCCCCACAGAAAAGTTCATTACTAAGGAATTTCCTTAAAAAAGAACATATAGATATCATGGCGCTTCAAGAAACTCACAAAACGAGGGGTAGCGATTCTTTTTTCAAAAGATATAAGGCTGAATATAAGATACTCTGAAAAAGACCCGGAGGGAAGATTCATACTGATAGTTGGGGAAATAGAAGGTGAAACCTATACTCTAGCCAACGCATATGCGCCAAACTGCTCCCCTGCAAAATTTATAATTAAGGTATTGTCCAAGATTGAGAAAATTAAGCAGGGTGCAGTAATATTGATGGGAGATCTCAACATGGTCATGGACCCCGCGCTAGACAGGAAAAACCAACAAGGAACGCCCCCAAACAGGAAAGCTCAGAATAGCTCTAAGAGATTACGTACCTTGATTGGAAAAGCGGATCTATATGACGTGTGGCGTATCTTCCATCCCAAAGAAAAGGACTACACATGTTTCTCTAAAACACACAACTCATACTCGAGGATTGATCTTCTGATGACCAGTAGGGGTCTAACTTCTCACATTTCTAAGGTTTTTATTCAAGATATCACCTGGCAGTGATCATGGTTATGAACGGAGAGGCCAAAAAAATTCGGACAGACTGGAAATTCAACAACACCCTACCGATAACAGACTCCAAGAGGAAATTTATACAAGAAGCGATAGGAAACGTGTTAAGAGAAAACAGAAGTGGAAAAATCTCTGCATCTACGCTATGGTGTACCCTTAAATGCGTCATTAGAGGATACTTAATTAAACTGGAAAGTCAGGAAAAAAGAAGGAGAGATACAAAGCTATCAGAAGTGTATATACAGTTGGCTAATCAATCCCATATTAACAAAACAACACCCACCAGGGAGTCAGCTATCGCAATTCAGGACTTACAAAACAGGATAAATGAGCAACTACTTAATAGGATAAACAGAAACCTGGAGATCCTGAACTTGAAATGGTACTATAAGGGGAATAGATCAGATAGTATCCTATCCAACAAACTAAAGAATAGAAGAATGAAAAACAGGATCTCAAAAGTTATTTATGAAGGGGAGACTAGGCTTAGCCCGGACAAAATCGGTCAGGCATTTTCTCAATATTATCAAAATCTATACAACCTGCCAAAAACAACTGAAAATGAGAATGCGTATGAGTTCTTCAAAGATAAAAAAATGAACCAACTATCACAAGACCAGCTGGAAATGTTAAATCAACCGGTCTCGGCAGCGGAAGTAAAGAAAGGGATTGAAAGACTTAAACAGAAAAAAGCTCCAGGTCCGGATGGATACGATAATGCCTTCTACAAGATTTACAAAGAACATATTTGCGAAGACTTGAAAAACATGTTCAACGAATTTATGGATAAGGGAGTCATCCCCGAAGAAATACTCAAAGCTAATATTGTCACAATCTTGAAGCAAGGGAAGACACCGGAAGACGTCACCAGCTACAGACCAATATCTCTACTGAATGTTGACTCCAAATTATATTCAGGAATCATAGCAGAGTGAATTAAGAAAGTGATAAATTTCTTGGTTCACAAAGATCAAGTAGGTTTTGTACCGGGACGCACCTCTTCGAGTCACATCCGTAGAATAATAAGTCTTTATGAGAAGATCCAGCGAGAGAAGATCCCCACTCTTTCTTTAGACGCCGAAAAAGCGTTCGATAGGGTAGGTTGGAATTTTATAGATGCGACATTAAACGCATTTGGCTTCACTGGCAAAATTAAGAGGGCAATTATGGCTCTATATTCAACACTCAAGGGCAGAATCACCGGACACGGGATTCAATCCCAATGGTTCAATATAAACAATGGAACCCGACAAGGCTGTCCGCTCTCGCCCCTTCTGTATGCGCTTACGGTGGAACCTTTAGCAAAGAGTATAAGGGACAACCCTAAGATTAAGGGGTTCCAAACTAAAAACGAAACTCTGAAAATTATGCTATATGCAGACGACATCTTAATAATTATCAGAGAGCCACAGGAATCCTTAGGGGAATTGCTGCAAGTCATCAATAATTACAGCAGCTTCTCCAACTACAAGTTGAACCCAGGGAAAACAACAGCTATACCGGTCAATGTCCAGAGAGATATCCGTAAGGAGCTTAGGTCAGCATATGAGTTTAACTGGTCAAAGAAAATATTTAAGTATTTGGGTATAGTAATTACGCAGAAACCATCCATCATGATGGAAATGAACATCATGCCCATGCTACGAGAAATCAATGACAAATTGAAAAAATGGAAAAATCTTGAAATATCCTGGGCTGGGAAAATTAACACCATAAAATCATATATTATGCCCAAATTAACCTACATCTTTCGCATGATACCTTTGAAGGTCCCTCAATGCTGGCTGAAACTGTTGCAATCCTGTTTATCCAATTTTGTCTGGCGGGGAAAAAAACCGAGGCTAAGTCTACAGCTTCTGGCTAAAAACGCAAGACGTGGAGGTCTTGGAATGCCGGACGTTGGGGAACAATACCAGGCAACCTGCCTCCATCACACCCTGATTACACTTAGTGGTCAAGCACACGAAGAAAGTTGGTATGCCTTGGAAGAAGATACGGTTAAGGACTATGGAGGGTTAATGCCCTACTTCTGGAGTATTAACAAAGAAAGAAGTAAGGAAAGGAAAACCACGTCTCCATCGGGAATTAGTATAATATTAAACCACTTAATGAACTACTGGTCCAGACTCCGATACAAAGTAGGTCTGAAAAACAGGATTCATGAAAACCTACCCTTAACTATTCTGAACGGCCTAATAGGCAACATACAGCTCCGAGCTTGGAGTAACTGCGGGATCACTAAGCTAAGTGAATTGATGGATGGGGAGAAAATTAGAACTTTCGCCCACATACAAGAAATATATGAAGTGCCACTGAATGAACTCTACACATATATGAGAATTAGGAATTTCCTGATGAAACATATATATAGAGGAGAGTCCTGCCCAAACGCTCAGGGCATGCTATAGCTACTTCAACAAGACCAATCAAAAAATAGGATTAGCTCATGTCTCAGATATAACAGCATTCACAGGAAACAGTACCTGCCCCCGGCACTTTCAAAATGGAAACAGGATCTCAATCTGGACATAAATCTGAGGGATTGGAATACAACTCTGGCCGAAATAAACAAACATATCCACTGTCTTAATATTACAGAATGCTGCTACAAAATATACAATAGGTGGTATAGAGTCCCAGCCCCTTACAAAAATGTATAAAGACTCCCCAAACCTCTGCTGGAGATGTGGCACCTACATAGGGGATTACATGCACATATGGTGGGAGTGTCCAGTGATAGCCAAGACATGGAATACGGTCTTCATAAAACTAAATAAACTACTCGATATGGAAATCCCGACTACCCCGGGAACGAGCCCTCCTACATCTGAATATACCTCAAATGGTAAAGGAAAAGAAAATAATAATGCATCACATCTTAGCCGCTACAAAGCTGGTACTAGCAAGGAACTCACGATTCGGGTTCAGGTTCTTTTCCAGTTTAAAATGGAGAAAGGTATAAATGCTTGGTCCGGGTGTAAATCTTTAAAACACAAAATGTGGAACAAATGGCTGGAAAATTTAGATAATGAGGGAACATAAATAAGAGATATCGGCCTAAAAACAGGCCTCGGACATTAAGATGGAAGAATGAACAAACAGAGTCAATATTAAATCAAGATCACTACCCCCTCTAGAAGCGGAACAAAATAAACGTAGAAACCAACTATAGAATCATTTATTAATCAATGTTTGTGTGTGTGATGTTTTTGTCTTGTTTGTCACGAATTCTATTGGATAACATTAGAAGGCAGGTGGGGGGACGGCTGGGAGCTTAAAGTCAGACTCTCAGGCCCCCCCCCACGTGCTGTTTCACTTTAAATTGGTAAGACACTAGTAGGAAAGAGGGAATACCATGAATAATACCAGGCACAATGATGTTTCTATCATACATTAATGAAGTATTAATGGTATAAAAAGCAATAACTGAGTGACTGGCACAATATTACTGGGCTCTGACTGGTACAATATTCCTGGTATCTGACTGGTACAATATTCTTGGTATCTGACTGGCACAATATTCCTGGTATCTGCCTGGCACAATATTACTGGGCTCTGACTGGCACAATATTCCTGGTATCTGACTGGCATAATATTACTGGGCTCTGACTGGCACACTATTCCTAGTATCTGACTGGCATAATATTACTGGGCTCTGACTGGCACAATATTCCTGGTATCTGAATGGTATAATATTACTGGGTTCTGACTGGCACAGTATTCCTGGTATCTGACTGGCATAATATTCCTGGGCTCTGACTGGCACAATATTCCTGGGCTCTGACTGGCACAATATTTCTGTGCTCTGACTGGCACACTATTACTGAGCTCTGACTGGCACACTATTACTGAGCTCTGACTGGCACAATATTCATGGGCTCTGACTGGCACAATATTCCGGGGCTCTGAATGGCACAATATTCCTGGTATCTGACTGGCACAATATTACTGGGCTCTGACTGGAACAATATTACTGGTATCTGACTGGCACAATATTACTGGGCTGTGACTGGCATAATGTTACTGGGCCCTGACTGGCACAATATTACTGGGCTCTGACTGGCAAAATATTACTGGGCTCTGACTGGCATAATATTACTGGTATCTGAAAGACACAATATTACTGGGCTCTGAGTGGCACAATATTTTTGGGCTCTGACTGGCACAATATTACTGGTATCTGGCTGACACAATATTACTGGTATCTGGCTGGTACAATATTACTGGGCTCTGAATTGCACAATATTCCTGGTATCTGACTGGCACAATATTACTGGGAACTGACTGGCACACTATTACTGGTATCTGAATGGCACAATATTACTGGGCTCTGAGTGGCACAATATTCCTGGTATCTATAATTGTACAATTGTCACCTCGTGGGGCTCCTGTGTGTTGCATAATTATGGGGCGCTTGTGGTGGCATATTTATTGGGCCCCATGTGTGGCATAATTAAGGGACTCTTTTGTGAGGCATAATTTATGGGGCTCTGGTGTGGCATAATTTATGGGGCTCTGGTGTGGCATAATGTATGGGGCTCCTGTGTGTGGCAAAGTTAATAGGCCATCTAACTGGCATTACTAAGGAATCTGTTTGGCATTGTATTGGAGGAAATCCAGGGGGGTGACACCATGAGTTTCCACACAGGGTGACACCAACCCTAGTGACGCCCCTGTACATGAGTGTATATCAGAGTGTAAACATGGGACTGAGAGTGAGTGGCAATGCATGAGTGAGTGTATGTGTGTGGCAATGTATGTGTGTGGCAGTGTATGTGTGTGTGTGAGTGAGCTGCAGAGTGCAGGTGTGTGTGGGAGCGGCAGAGTGTAATAAATGGGTATATCGCAGTGCTTCCCGGCAATAAAAACCGCAGGGGACTCGCTCTTGACAGCTCTATTGATTTTGTAGCTCTGTTGTGTATGTGACTGTGTATGTGTGTGAGACACTGTATTTGTTGTTGAGGGTAGGATCAGCCACTGGTGGCATAATATGTCATATCTGGCACCTTTTCTTTCCTGCATGCACCATTGATTGGGTGTCCATCTGCGTGCTAGGGTAATTCCTCCTGGGTGCTAGGGCAAGTCCTGTGAGGGCACTATTAGTGCTGGGTCAAATTCTGGATGCTGGGGCAAGTGCTGTGAGTTCAATCTGGGTGCTGGGGCAAGTCCTGGGTGCTGGGGCACACCATGTCAGTGCAATTTGGATGCTGAGATAAGTCTATTTTTACACAGCAGCATGTAAGCAAGGTTATAGCTCATGCACTGATATATACCTCTTTACAGGGCAATACATGTAACCTTGTGTACATACTGGGGGCTATATATTGTCCTGTGCAGGTGTATATATCAGTCTTATCTATAACTTCAAATGTGCTTAAAAATGCATGTTTTTCCCTTTTCTAAACAATAATCTACTGACGCAATGCTATGGGGCTGGTATACAAATATTTCCAGGGCTGGTTTTTGTTCCCAGTCCGGCCCTGAATGCATCTTATGCTTCATGGTTATATTATGCAATAATATGAACGTTTCTGCATTTTAATTGTGTAATGCACCAGTTTGAATACTGGAAATCCCTTCTGATATTAATTTTTAAATTTCCTGTAGTTTAGTAAAAAAAAAATATATAAAATCTCCATAAGAGAAAATAATCCCTTCTCTATCTTCCTTTCAATATTTTTTTTCGTGACAATTTATGCAAAATATGTGACCCCTGTGACCACACAGATGTAGGGTGGATATTCGTGGAACTGCTGTGATAATGTGAACACGCTGTTGGCTACCTCTGTCTTTTTGCTCATGGGTCCCCCCCCAAAAAGGTGACTGTGTGCAATATTTGTTAGTTTGCTGCTTTGGTGGAATATGTTTCTTCATTATAAAAGAGTCTAAGATATCACTTGGCAAAATCAGAAACAAATCTGTGTTTGTCAGACATACTCCTTTTATTTATCAATAATTGATATCAGGAATTTACTTTTAGGCAATATATATATATGTTCTATTTCCTATTTTGTAGAGTACTTCCTAAAGATGATGAAATATCATCCATTTGGAAATAACTACATGAGAACTTTCATGATTGAAAGCTTTTTGATTGATAGCATGCCCCAAAGTGCAAAAGTCCTTGTTCTGCTGTTATGTTCACCTGCACGGTTTAAAACGATTAACCACTGCACATGCGCAGAAGGTCCCTGCTGTCCCCTGCAGGCTCAAAGTTGGAACAGTGGCTGCTCGACTATTTAGGAGGCAGCAGGGAGTCTGAGCTATCCTTTCGCATTTGGCACACACTGCCAGGCACCCAAAAAATCATAGGGTCTATGGAATAAAGAGATAATTGCAGGGGATTGAGATGGCGGTTTCAAACTTTAGGCCAATGTAGCCAAGTTCTCCAATGCAGGTGAATGTGAGAATTTTTCCAACTCCGTCACTTGGGCTTTAAATTGGAAATTCATGTCAAAGTTCCCCGTAATTTTATTAATATAATTTGTTTATTGAAATCCATGTCAAAGATGATACATAGCTAGGGTTTCACATTGCACAGAGCATTAAACTTTTAATGAGGTTGAAGGCCTGAGCTCTCTCGGGCTACACTACTCAGCTATAATTCACTATGGAATCTAGACATTATCTAAATATTATTTTTTATATTTTTTTATTATATTAAATTATTTTAAAAGCACCTAGCTTATATGAAAAATATATTAGATTTAGCCAGATTTGCCCATCACTAGACTGGCAAGTCTGAGAGTCAGAATTGGCAAGTCTGAGAGTCAGAATTGGCAAGTCTGTGAATGTATTGGTAGGTCCGGGGGCACAACTTGCAAATATGGCAATGCATTGATAAATCTGAGGGACAAGAATTGGCAAGTCTGGGGCAGAATTGGCAAGTCTGAGGGGTAAATTGTCAAATCTGAGGGGCAGAATTGGCATGTCTGGGAATGCATTGTAAGTATGAGGGGCAGAATTGGCAAGTCTGGGGGGGCAGAATTGGCAAGTCTCTGGGCAGATTGGTTGTATGCTTTTAATCGGCTCCTGACTGATGGGCCCCTGTATGTGGACTATTGGATGGACACCTGTATGTGCCCTATTTGATTTGAAAAAAGCTCAGTGCTGGGCTGAAACGCTGTTATTTGTTGGTGGATTAAACTCCCTTAACGGTGTGCTGAGTCTCCTATCTTTCCTTTTGCTTTATGGGCGTGAATGACGCTCCCTCGGGGCACCCGATACTTGTAAGTGTGCAGACTCATTCATACTTTTCACATTCCTGTTTGTGGCTTATTTGATGGACTCCTGTATGTGGTATATTTATTGGTTCCATGTACGTGGGATATTTATTAAACAGACAAACATACAGTTTACTAATTTATGCACTAAATATTCTTGAAAACATAAAAAAAATTCTAAATGTTTCTTACATTTTAAAGTTGGGGTGAGTGTGGGGGTGTCAAATACAGGATCTATTCCGTGGGCCAAAGTATGGTATGTCCCTGGGGAAATATAAAAGTTTAATCTGGTGCTCTGGGTGCAATCTGATGTTTTGAGGTGCGAACTAATGGTGTGGTTGAAATCTGGAGCCCTGGGTGCAGATTGGTGTAGTGGGTACCAAATGGTGCTGTGTGTGCAATCTGATGCTGTGGTTGAAATCTTGAGCAATGGGTGCAGATTGGTGTATGGGCAATCTGGTTCTATGAGGTGCAGTGAGTGATAGGGTGCAAAGAACATAGTGTGGGCTGAGGAGGTGAAGTGGTGTGGGAGGTAAGGAGGAGCATATGGAATGTATGTGTGGTATAAAGTGACTGGGTCAGTAAGGGGCAGCAAAATACACCTTTGCCTAGGGTTTCCCCGGCCCTGCCTAGCTGTGGTTCCAGAGCTAGACAGACCAATTCTGGAGCCAGCTGGGTCATCTTTAGGAGCCAGGGAATTGGGACTTCCAGATTACCATCATATTTTTTCCTTTTTGATTCCTGTTTGATAACTAATGACACAACCACAATGTGACATTTAAGGAATGTTGTAGCACTGTTTATTTTTGTTCTTTACATTCTACACATCATTACAACAAGTGTTATCAACATGACCGATTTGTATTATATCCAAGATTATTGTAGCTTTTGTTTTACTCTTTTCCTGAAATCTTTTCTTGTTTTTCACTGCACCTTAATAACATTTGAATTTTAAAACGAATGACCCAAGAGATGAAGTTTAAAAATACTGTGGGCATATATCCACATCTACATACTGAAAAATCTGGGATCTATTACCAGTTATGTGTGAAAGAGCAGGATTTCTGCAAGGATATTCTGTGTGAGGAAGTAGAACACAATTCAACTGAGTAAATTCAAGATTGTGATGAGCTTATGGATGGTGTCATTACATTGTTTCCAAAAGATGATCCACAGAATGATAACAGTGAATTGCCTACTGAAAAAGAATACTTCATAAACCTTTACCACTGTGTGGATTTTTTGTGACAAAATAATCCAAATTGATTCTGGGTTCAGTGTAACAATGTCCAATAGAATGAGCTTTTCACATATTACAAAATTTGTTGCACAAAGACTTTATACTGATCCAATGCACATACAATTTTTCAGACACTTACAACAGTTACAGGGGTGGTCCTGTAAACCCTTTTAGGCATGAACAGTTTAAAATGAAAAGAAGTCTAGCTTCAAATGTATATGGTTAAATAGTCAGGTAAGACAAAATAAAATAACGCTACACAGTTTGAGTATCCTTTATCTAAAATGCTTGGCACCAGAAGCATTTTGGATAATGGATCATTTTCACCAGTAAGATATATTAAAGCTTCTCAGCACTCACGAAATACAGTAATATCAATGCAAATACTGGATAGAGAAAATAAATCACTTTTACTGTGATTTAGCTGTGATGTGAGGCATCATTGGGAACCTGCTGTTGACGCGTCAGGCCTACACACATGCCATTGTTTTACCCTTTGTGGGTGTGGGAATTATAAGCATGCATTAACAGGCTATATTGCAGCTTAAGCCTTAAGGGGACTGAACACTGAATAAACTGTGGTGTGCTTGCATTCTGAAGCAACAGACAATGGATGTTTGGATACTCAACCTATATCCAGGTAAGGATGGTTATATTCAGGATCTTCTAGCAGAATAAACAGAGCGATTGAACTCTCTAAGAAGGTTCTGGTAAACTGAAGATACTTAAAATTGTAAGCTACACAATTATTGGAGAGAACCAGGGAAAACAAACTTGTCACATGCAAAAAGTCAAACGTTTTTGATAGAAGAAATATCTCTTGACCAAACAGACATAGAAAGAGAAAATTAGATGATTTCTGTGGCTCATTTTCACACAAAAAAAGGTGTTTAGCACAACTGGAGCACCAGGTTTGCCAAGGATAACACAAGGTGAACCTTTCATTGATGTAATAAGGAGAATCCATACAATGTTTGAGATTCACGAGAAAGAGTTCTAAAAGTTTAAATTTGCCATTGTATTTATGAGTCCATACAGTACATAAATGAAGATGATTATGAAGTAAGCTTCAAAGGCTTTGAGCCACAGCCTGGTAACATGATCCGGCCTTGACCACAATAAAGCCCGGAGGAGACGTCGCAACACTTATTCTGATAAAGCAGTTAAAATCCTCAATTGATGATCAACAATTCTAGAATTTTGGTACATGTGCACTAAATCTAAAGTCTACAGCAAGAGAAAATAGAAAAAATATTATACTCCCCTAAGCACATTGTCCAGGGATTCCTCAAACCCTTAGGAGAACATATTAGAGAGAGAGAAGTGGCATCCAGAACTCCATAGGACAATTCCAGCTCCTTCCCACTGTAGGATATGTAGTATAGTAGGTCTCAAACAAGAAAATATTGCCCTGAACAAAAGACCACATGTTGCATGTTCCCACAATGTTGCGCATCATAGCATCACCCTCATCATATAATTTAATCTCAGGACGTACCAGGAACGTCCTCTGTTACTAAGTGACAGACTGTGTGTGAGGTACCTGCTATTTACATTGTCGCAAAAGGGGTTGATGGGTAATTAACATTTGCCTCCCATCTGAAAACTCTCTCTTAATCCAATAAAGGTAGGCAATGGGGAGGACATAAGGCAGTATTGAGGTGGGAGAGGGGAAAGGTGGGAATAATATTCTGGCCCCCCTCTGGAAAATATTCTGCGGACACCCATGGTTGGGTGGTATTTGATATTACTGATATAATTCATGTTTGTTTAGTGTTTTGTATACAGGCACTACAATGCACATAATTGATAAGTTTAGGATTTTGCATAATTTCGGAATTAAAGATAATGCAAAAATGGCATGTATACAGGTCATAATGTACCTGTATGTCTTGACATTGTGTAAGATAGGTTGTTATTCAGTATCTGATGGTGTGAATTATTTTTTTATATAAATAGGAATTTATATTTTGGAAGCTGAAAATATTGGAAATGTTTGGAAAGTCATGTGAAGGTTTTCTTAATGTATATCAGATTTTTTGTGCGCTCACAGCAGCTGTTTTTTTGTTTTTTTTTACTTTCATTTTCTTCAGCCGGATATCACAGGTAGTCATATCCGGCTAATGCACTTCCCTCCTCCGTGCAGGAGGGAAGTCTGCAGCAAGGAGGACGCGACGGGGACACGGAGCAGCCAAGAGGTAAGTACTGGGGAAGCGGGGTAGGGGTGGCAAATAATTAATGGGTAAAATCATACTGCCAAATAATTGATGGATACAATCATACTGGCAAATAATTGATGGGTAAAATCATACTGGCAAATAATTGATGGATAAAATCATACTGGTAAATTATTGATGGATAAAATTATACTGGCAAATAATTAATGGATAAAATAATACTGGCAAATATTTAATGGATAAAATCATACTGGCAAATGATTGATTGATAAAATCATACTGGCAAATGATTGATGGATATAATCATACTGGCAAATAATTGATGGATAAAATCATACTGGCAAATAATTGATGGGTAAAATAACACTGACAAATAATTGATGGGTAAAATCATACTGGCAAATAATTGATGGATAAAATCATACTGGTAAATGATTGATGGATAAAATCATACTGGTAAATGATTGATGGATAAAATCATACTGGCAAATAATTAATGGGTAAAATAATACTGGCAAATAATTAATGGATACAATCATACTGGCAAATGATTAATGGATAAAATCATACTGGCAAATGATTGATGGGTAAAATCATACTGCCAAATAATTGATGGATACAATCATACTGGCAAATAATTGATGGGTAAAATCATACTGGCAAATAATTGATGGATAAAATCATACTGGTAAATGATTGATGGATAAAATTATACTGGCAAATAATTCATGGATAAAGTAATACTGGCAAATAATTCATGGATAAAATCATACTGGCAAATGATTAATGGATAAAATGATAATTAATACAGTGAAGGAGTTTAAGCATGCATGGGATAGGTATAAGGCTATCCTAGATATAAGATAAGGCCAGGGACTAATGAAAATATTACTTTACTGAGAGGGTAGTGGATGAATGGAATAGTCTTCCAATATAAGTGGTAGAGGTTAATACAGTGAAGGAGTATAAGCATAAGGCTATTCTAGATATAAGATGAGGCCAGGGAATAATGGAAGTATTACTTTCTGAAAGGGTGGTGGATGCATGGAATAGCCTTTCAGCAGAAATTGTAGAGGTAAACACAGTGAAGGACTTTAAGCATGCATGGGATAAGCATAAGGCTATTCTAGATATAAGATAAGGTGAGGCACTAAAGAAAGTATTACTTTACTGAGAGGGTAGTGGATGCATGAAATCTCCTACCAGCAGATGTGGTAGAGGTAAATAGAGTGAAGGACTTTGAGCATGCGTGGGATAGGTATAGGGCTATCCCAGATATAAGATGATGCCAGGGACTAATGAAAGTATTACATTACTGATAGGGTAGTGGACACATGGAATGACCTTCCAGCAGAAGTGGTAGGTTTACACTAATGTATGTTTTATGGTGTACACACAGCTCTCTAACTGAAGCACATCTGCACACGGTCTTACTATATTTAGTGTAAAAGTGATACTGCCTGATGTAGATGTTGTGCTGTGAATGTATCTGTTGTATACCAAGGATCCTGGTAATGTTGGTGGGAACTTGGTGATATAATCTACACTGTGACTAGTAGGTGGGGTTACATTATGCTAATTATGTGGAGTGGGCGGAGCTTTGGACAGTAGGTGTGGTCAATCTTAAAGTAAGTAATTGGAAGCTGGGCTGCAAAGTGTCCCTGGAAATTTTTTTCAAATGTTGGCAAATATGCAATGTAAATATAGCAATCTATTAACAATAGCATTGCAGTCTATCAAGATGTCAAGCTGGTAGACTTCACAATTGAACATGGGGATTTCTGCTCACCAGCCAAAGGGTTGCCAGTTTGCAATTACTGAACTGTATTTAAAACCAAGTTGTTAACATAAGCGTTAGTGTTTACAAGTGTCCCTTGTGCCCTTGGAAAAGAGCTGTATCAGCACCTCCTCCTAATGTGACATGCCCGAGCAACTAGATTGCACTCACAGGACTTGCCCCAGCACCCAGATTGCACTCATAGGACTTGCAAAGGTACCCAGGGCTTACCCCAGCACCCAGATTACACTCAGGGGACTTCTGCCTGCACCAAGTGCGGGGAGTAACACAGCCAAAGAGGATATCTTTGCATCTCAGCAGCGCAAAGACATCGGCGGCCAGTCCTCTAAAGAGGGCTAGTAAGGGGCGATCTGGGAGTGCAAGTTTTTTGCATTGCCCCTCAGGCTACACCCCTGGCCTGGCACTGTTTCGCTAACACCTCAGTGCGCCTCTGGCTGTGAATCAAACTGCACTGGCAGAATGTGAATGCAATGAAGTCTGCCAAGTGAGCATTACAGGAAATGTATTTCACAAGAGCCGGAGTGTCAAAGCTTTTATCAACTAATCTTTGGCATTCTACATATTGTGTGCTACATTTCTGCAGGGGCAAGCAAATCTGTGTGGGTCAGCAAGGAAAGTACACTTCTTCCTTGTATGTGAACTTACAAATGGCTATAAGGGAACTTATGGATGTTGGGCCTTGGGATATGAAGTTATAAAACGGTTATTTTCAACCCATACGCCCTGTAAAAAGAAACCAGTGTAATAAAGCTATGTGACTGGACCACTCAAAGATCTCCACTTACCTCCTCACTGACATTGAACATTAATTTCATTCATGACAATGTGAGGGCAACAGGACGGAGCATTGACCTGATGGCGGGTGACTTAAGTGCTTTTATAATCAGACTGTCTCTTCTGCACAGTGTTACATCTTTGATATCCACAGTCCAGTTTAGATGATGCTTAGTGTTTAATTGCACATAGTGCTGTGTATGCAGTGGTTAATCTGTCTGCAAACAGCGCAATGTACTTGGTGGTCAGTGTTTATTTCTCTAAAGAGCATCTTTTTGCTATTCTGCTCAAATACTGCAAAACTAGAACATAGAGGTTGGCATTATGTATGACAGGCATGAATTAAGATTACAATTTGTATCATGATTACGGGGCAGGGAATCAATTTAGTACCCAAGGGTACATAAGGTCTTATTTAGCCTTTATCTACCTCTGTGGTAGGAAGCCTAGAATCTAATTATCTGTCAGGCGGTAAATGAAATGTATGGATGGAATAGATTTGAATGCATACATTTGAAGCTGAATTATAATTGTTACTATTTTCTTATATATGTTACTGCACATTACAATCAATTGGATATACAGTTACACAGCACATGATATGATACATACAAGTACAGAACCCTCCTCTGGTGAGCTTACAGACTATGAAACACAAACAGGACTTCCTGTAACTGTGGGCATGGATAGAAACAGGTCAGGGTCTGTAGTTAAAGCATTAGCGTCTTATAAGTGGGCAAAGTCGCTTTAGGTTGTCACAGGTGTTCAAGTTTTGGCCAGAACAAGGCCTAAATACATCAATGGTTATAGGTAGAGTTAAGCGAACCCGAACCGCAAAGTTCGGGTTCGTACCGAACATTACGATTTTTGGACCCCGGACCCGAACACTGACATTCCACTGTATGTCCGGGTTGGAGTTCGGCGATTCATATTGCCTAAACAAATTTAAAATTACAAGTGACTGGACAGCTATTGCTGCCCAGTTACTAGTAAAATAAGGGGGGACCTGTGCGTTCCCCCATAGTGGGGAAAACAAAAGTGCCCCCCCCTGGCCCTTACCCATTGCCCGCGGGTGGGGACCCTAATAATAATAATGGTGGGGGGGACCTAATGTCCCCCCCAGGTCCTCACCCATTGCCGGTGGGTGGGGACCCTATAATGATAATGAGGGGGGGACCTAGTGTCCCCCCCCCCCGGTCCCCACCTAACCAACCAGAGTGCTAGCCATTTTAAACAAAGAACTTTCCCACGCTGTGTAAAATGACACAGAGCACTCTGATTGGTTGGATTTCAAACCAACCAATCAGAGTGCTGTGACAGGTAAATGGAGAGACTTACCTGTCAGTCTCTTCATTTACCTGTCAGAGCACTTTGATTGGCTTAAAGCAACCAATCAGAGTGCTCTGAGCTTAATTGCAGGGCGGGACAAGGCTTTATAAGCCTTCCCCCGCCCTGCAGAGCTCAGTCTGCACAGGGCCCTCCATGGGCGAAGATGGATAATTTTTTTCACCAGTGGATTATTTTATTTTTTTGCGCTGGTTTTTTTTTTTTTTTTTTAATAGTTTAGGTGCGTATTATAGTTTTTTATTTGGCTATTTTTGGGGCTGAAGAAAGAAAAGAAGACATAAAAAAGAAGACATCAATTGGTAAGTATGAAATTGTTATTTTTTTACAGGTTAGTTTATTGCCCACCCCCCTCACTATTGTTAGGGTGAGGGGGGGTAGGTAGGCATTTTTTTTATTGGGGGGGAGTGACTAGGGGCTGGGCACCTAGTCCCATTATTTGTGGTCCCCACCCGCCGCTCATGGGTGGGGACCGGGGGGGGGACACTAGGTCCCCCCCTCATTATTATTATAGAGTCGCCATCCGCCGGCAATGGGTGGGGACCTGGGGGGGACATTAGATACCCCCCACCATTATTATTATAGGGACACCACCCTGGGGGGGGACATTAGGTCCCTCCCACCATTATTATATTAGGGTCCCCACCCGCCGGGAATGGGTGGGGACCTGGGGGGACATTAGGTCCCCCCCTCATTATTATTATAGGGTTCCCACCCGCCGGAAAATGGGTGGGGACCTGGGGGGGACATTAGATACCCCCCACCATTATTATTATAGGGACACCACCCTGGGGGGGGACATTAGGTCCCCCCCACCATTATTATTATAGGGTCCCCACCTGCCGGCAATGTGTGGGGACCAGGGGGGACATTAGGTCCCCCCCTCATTATTATTATAGGGTTCCCACCCGCCGGCAATGGGTGGGGACCGTGGCGACATTAGGTCCCCCCTAACATTATTAGGTTCGGGGTCAAGTTCGACCCCGAACCCGGACTTTTTTTCGAATTTCGGCCGAACCCGAACATCCAGGTCCGCTCAACTCTAGTTATAGGGGAGAAATAAGACTTGGATGTAATTAAGTCATTTTTAATGTAAAATGCTCTGCTGAATTAGTGTTTTTTTAATTCCCATTTTGTATACATAAAAATGTCCGCCCTGCACTCTATCCCTAAGCATGAACTGAGGGTAGGCTGCTGGCAGCACTTGCTGTCAGTAGGCTGTTTTGCTTAAGACATCTTCTGTGTTGCTCTGTAATTGCTTGGCAGATTGATTAGGGGTCAGCTCCTGGGTAAATCAACTGCATTTGGCCATTTTGCTGCTTGGCCCTTTTGTAAAGAGCCTCGGCTGTTTACTAAATAGCTGCAGAATGAGCTGTGTTGTGGCAGTTTATCTAATAACTGTCTTATTTTCTCACCCAAATTGTCCCTACACCCTCCCTGACAATTCACACTTTAGTGAATTATCCTATGTGTATATAAGGCAAGGAATGATTTTGAGTAGATATATACAAGAACAGTTTAATGGCAAATACCATTATTTTTAACATCCTGTATGGTACCACTATAACTGAGAACTCTGCTTCCCCTGAGGTTGAGAAACAAATATTTTTGCATAGATGGATGCTTGCAGTTAACTAATTCTTTACAAGGTGTGAGTAGACACGTGCTTTTATGTACCACACACATAAGTCTTTATTTGATGTACAATAAACGTCATTTGATATATGCATATCATTTTTTTTGTATGTATAAATTTATTTATAGCACAAAAACAACAACAATACAATCAGGATTTATCATTAAAATGTACTTCACAGAAAACTAGGTGTATACATAGGATAATGCTTCATTCCTCACAGACACCTTCCCCCAGATGATATGCACGCCATATGTATATAGACAGTGCAGAAGATACTCCAGTCAGTCAAAACCAAAAAATTTAAACTGTAAAAAAAAACATTTAATTGCTTGTGAGCATGCACTTCTTTTTTTTTTTTTTATTAAATTTCATTTTTGTAAGGATCCATAAGAAGAAATTAAATGATTTAGTTTTTTTTTTGTTTGAGCCTTATCAGTGCTATATATATTTATTTCTAATAGTTTATTTTCATTATACATTTATTGCAACAATTAGTTTGAATCTTGTCTGGTGGTTGTCATGGTAGATATTAACTTCATTTTGGTATCATTGAGATGTGTTTAATTTTGTGTTTTACTCTTGGACCACACGATCAAGAGACAGTGTTTGTTATCATATATTGTTTATGAGAGTGCTTTCTAATAGTAATGTTTTAACCCCTTTATGACGTTAGGACGTACTATGCCGTCCTGACTTTAAGTGCCTTAAAGTCGTTAGGACGGCATAGTATGTCCTGTACTAAACAGCTCATGGTGGCTCCCCGCGATGAGCTGTTTTCGGATCCCGCTGCAGGCACTTACAGCGGGATCCCACCTGTCAGATGAGGCCAGTGGCCTCAGTCTGACAGGGAAAATGTAACTGGTGCTCAAAGTGAGCACCGGCTACATTTTGCTAAATCGCGCTGTACCCGAACTTCCGGGTTAGGGCACGCCTCCGTGACGTCACACGTGACGTCCAGAGGTCTCGCGATTTTTTGGCAGGGACCCACAGGGTCTATTAAGACCCTGATCGGGTCTCTGCCAGAGTGTTCCTGGCTACCGATCACCTTGTGATCGGTGGCCAGGAACAAATCGTGACGTATTGGTGCTTGCGTCGTTTGGGACGCAAGCACCATGCGTCACGAAGGGGTTAAATAAATCTCTCCTTGAAACTCACTGCTGTTTCCAGGGGTCTGTCTCATAGTGGACTGTGAATGCTAGATAATCTAAATACACATCAGAAAGGCCTGTTATATGTATAGAATGTTTTTGCTTTTTCGCCACTAGGAACAAACAACGACCACGCAGCTCAAGCAGCGTTAAAAAAAAAATCAAAAATCTTAATTGAGGAATGAGCATAGAACAAAAGTGGATCCCACACTGCATGACAAGAAAACATCCGTCAGAATGGTCAGGTGACTGACCATTCTGACGGGTTTTTTCTTGTCATGCAGTGTGGGATCCACTTTTGTTCTATGCTCATGCTTCAATTAAGATTTTTGATATTTTTTAACGCTGCTTGATCTTCGTGTGCTCCTGTTTCCGTCTAAGTACCCCTGGTCTGAGCTTTGCTGCTGCCACAACCTCTTGCAGAGTGCAGCATTTACTTGTCCATCTCTCATGTTTTTTTATCCCTTTTCTAGTGTTTGATTTTTTTTTCCTTTCTCCACACTAACCTAAAATACATACCAGCCCTTCTTATAACGCTAAACACGTATTGCATTAAATATTTTCAAAATGGGTAAGTGGGGGTTATTAATTAGAAGGGAAGTGACATGTAAATTTAAAAAAAAAACAGGCATTAGTAGCTGAATTCTGAGAATTCTTCAATTCTCTTTTGCATTCCCCTTGCAAAAGAGTATTAAAATGACCAGTGTCTAAACTTTCCCCATCTACATTTTTGGTGTCCAGTGTTTTGTAATTGGTATCTTGTATAGCTATCTGGCAACCCCATTGGTGGCAGCCATTTTGCAGACAGCAGCTGTGGAAACCGTAGCGCCATTATCACAGGTTAGAAGCAAACTGTTTATTTATGCATATGAAAATATCTCAGAAATATTGATGTTCTCCCAACTAATGTATCATTAAAAAGCGGGTCTAGGACACTTCAGCGCGGCGACTTCATCGCTGACAGTTCAGCGCGGCAGTTTGAACGCTGAACTGCCAGCAATGAAGAATAACGTGGCTGCTTCATCGCGGTCACGGTTATGTAAGTTCTGACAGTTCAGCGCTGAACTGTCAGCCCTTACAAACGTACCAGTTAAAATGAAATAACCCCTCCTAATAAATGATTCCCCCCCAAAGTGCCCCCCAAACCCTAATACTAAAATTAACCCCAAAACCCAATACTAAAATTAAAACCAAAATCCCAATACTAAAATTAACCCCCGAACCCTAATACTAACCCCCTAAACCCTAATACTAACCCCCAAACCCTAATACTAACCCCCGAACCCTAATACTAACCCCCTAAACCCTAATACTAACCCCCGAACCGTAATACTAAAATTAACCCCCTAAACCCTAATACTAAAATTAACCCCGAACCCTAAAAACTAATTCTAACCCCCCAAACCCTAATTATAACCACCCTAAACCCCAATATTAAAATTCTAATTCTAACACTCTATCTTCTAACTTTAACACATTAAAACTCACCTTTAGCGATAAAATGTCCCGCGATCAGGGCTCGAGTCCTGCAGGAACGCGTGGGAACGGCGCTCCTGCACTTTTTTCATGGCAGGAACGCCGTTCCCTTTGCTCCTGCAAGACCAGGGCAGCTGCCTCATTTTTTTTTTTTTTTCCGGCAGCCGCATCCACCAGATGCGGTCCGAGAAAAAAAAAAAAAAAAAATTCCTGTCATTGCCACTGGATTTGACAGCATGTCATATCCGGTTGCATTTTCCCTCCTCCGTGCAGGAGGGAAGAAGACTGCACGGAGGAGCTGGACGGAGACAGGGAGCACCAAGGAGATGGTGAGTACTTACCTCCTTGTTGCTCTCTGTCTCCGGTCTTCTCTTCTGTGCATCTTCCCCCCTGCACGGAGGAAGGAAGCTCCGGTTGTCACGTTTTTTGTTTTGTTTTTAACTTTATTGAAGTCGCGCGACCTCAATAAAGTAAAAAAAAAACAAAAAAATACGTGACGACCGCACCTTCCTTCCTCCGTGCAGGGGGGAAGATGCACGGAAGAGAAGACCGGAGGTAAATACTGTCTGGGGAAGGGGGAGGAGGGTGGATTAAACGAGCAAATCCTGGAATATTGAGGGGCAAAATCCTGACATAGAGGGGCAAAATCCTGGCACATAGAGGGGCAAAATCCTGGCATATAGAGGGGCAGAATCCTGGCATATAGAGGCAAAATCCTGGCATAGAGGGGCAAAATCCTGACATAGAGGGGCAAAATCTTGGCAAATAGAGGGGCAGGGGCAGATAGAGGCATATAGAGGGGCAAAATCCTGGCATAGAGGGGCAAAATCCTGGAATAGAGAGGCAAAATCCTGGCATATAGAGGGGCAAAATCCTGGCATATAGAGGGGCAAAATCCTGGAATAGAGGGACAAAATCCTGGCACATAGAGGTGCAAAATCCTGTAATAGAGGGGCAAAATCCTGACATAGAAGGGCAAAATCCTGGCATAGAGGGTCAAAATCCTGGAATAGATGGTCAAAATCCTGGCATAGAGGGGCAAAATCCAGGCATATAGAGGGGGAAAATCCTGGCATATAGAGGGGGAAAATCCTGGCATTGAGGGGCAAAATCCTGGAATAGAGGGGGAAAATCCTGGCATATAGAGGGGGAAAATCCTGGCATTGAGGGGCAAAATCCTGGAATAGAGAGGCAAAATCCTGACATAGAGGGGCAAAATCCTGGCACATAGAGGGGCAGAATCCTGGAATAGAGGGCCAAAATACTGACATAGAGGGGCAAAATCCTGGCATAGAGGGGCAAAATCCTGGCATAGAGGGGCAAAATCCTGGAATAGAGGGGAAAAATAATGGAATAGAGGGGCAAAATCCTGGCACATAGAGGGGCAAAATCCTGACATAGAGGGGCAAAATCCTGGCACATAGAGGGGCAAAATCCTGGCATATAGAGGGGCAAAATCCTGGAATAGAGGGGAAAAATCCTGACATAGAGGGGCAAAATCCTGGCATATAGAGGGACAGAATCCTGGCATAGAGGGGCAAAATTCACAGAATTTTCGGTGAAATATATATTTGGCGGGGGGGGGGGGCGCAGTGGATTTTGTGTGAGTTCCCACACTTCTTTTCCCAGGACTTGACCCCTGCCCGCGATGAAACATCCCGCGATGAGCTGTCGTGTGGTGAAGTGACGGCAGTGAAGCGGCTGCGCTGATGCAGCCGCGATGAAGTGTCCCATCCCCTTAAAAGCTGCTTATAGAAGATCAGCCATGAAGCAAGATGGCTGCTCAGAGAAGTCTTTTTGTGTAATGCAATCTACATTGTCAAATTACAAGTGTAGACAAGATCTTCTGGTGAAAAAAGTAAACATTATAGTGTGTAATTAAATGTTACTCTGTTTATTTTTAATATAAGCAAACAGCATCCATATTTTTTTTTATCACTAGTGTTTATAGTAGCTGTGCTAAGGCAAAAATATATTTTTTTAAAAAAAGAAACCCTAGCAACAGTTATCAATAACAGACGTGAGAGATGTGAGGTTTGTCTGTGCAAGGAGACCCAGGTGATCTAGAATAACAGTGCCATGGACACGAACATGGAATGCTGCACATTAGAATTGACACTGTTTTTAGATACAGTATTTAACAACAATAATAATAATAATAATAATAATAATAATAATAATAAACGCACCTAGAATTTCTTATCCTCAACCACCGTGAAGCTAACACAGAAAGACGCTAACATACAGTAGATTTGAATGCGTGACAGGCAGGTTCAGTCACTGAAGCGAATAAAAAAAAAAGACTATCTCTTCCTGCTGCTCCCTCCCCTGTGCACACATTCACACAGAATCAAGGGAAGGTCAAAAGTTGACTGTATGCACTGTCCCTCTCTTCCTCTCCCTCCCTACAGGCTCCACTCCTCTACTAAATCTTCAACTCTGCTCCAGGTTTTACACCTGCTCCCCAGGGCCGCCTCACGGCCTCTTGCTGCTGTTTACTGAGCTCTTGTCCTGATATCACTCCGCTGGCATGGAGGAGGAGGAGGAAGCAATGAGAGGAGGAGGAGAGCACTTGATCATTGTGATGGTGGCAGGAGGAGCAAATCAGCAGAAGCAGCAGCATTGGCAAAGCTCTGTTCTATCAGCTGCCTTCACCAGCCTCTACTGCTCTACTTTTTGCAATTGCTCTGGCTATTGAGCTGTGTGTGCTGTCCCCCCATCAACCTATCCCTCCTCCTCCTGTCCCCACCAGGATTTATCACGTAGAAAGAGATACATTTCGTTCTATTGGTTCTTCTGCATAACCTTGTGTTTCTTGTATTTTTTAACCCCTCTTTTCACATGCAAGAGATCCTCAAAAAAGTACTTTGGACGCTTTGCTGCACACACTACTAAACTTTTTTCCTGAGCTTTGTGGAAGGGGAATCCAATAGAAGAGCAGGCTGTGTGTTGATGCTGTCTGAGAGGAGGAGTTGAGTGCATGTGTGTTGACTTGTGTATACCTATGTGATCAGGAGTGTGGAAGTAACAGTGTATATGTAGGCACCTAGTGGCTGGACCTTTCTGCTCTTATCTGGGAATGTATCACAAACATTGGATTAGAGACAGAAGAAGACAAGTGATCTCCTGAATTGCATCCTGATCTCCTGCTCTGATACTTTAGTTAGATTTCTTTTTTTAAAGCCTTTTTTCTATGTCTGGTTTTATGAGCAAGACCCTCACCTCTGGTCCCTGGGGGGCTGTGTGGTGCTAAGAGATGATGCATTGATCCTGGGGTCCAACTCTGTGCAAGAGGCATTGGGTGCTCATCCATGCAGGGGCAGCACCCCAAACTTGCTCCTGATCCAATTTAACAAGCTACCTGGAGAAACTCTTTAACAGCAAAAAGTATTGGGGCGTTTAAAAAAGCCGGGTTGGGGGCAGTTTTGGGGGGACTGCAAACTTCTTTTCCAAGATAGTGTGCACAGGGACTGGGATGGGGGATTACGCAGCCCCCGCTGCTTCCTCCAACGGTGGCAGCCTGTGCATCAGCACTGCCCTGGGCAGTGGCATCGGGATTGGGAGTCACAGTAGTAATAATACCCCTCCCAGCGCTGCTGCCCCCAATGTACCGAACAATAGCAGCAGCCCTAGCATTCCTAAACACAGCACGGTGGTGGAGAGGCTCCGGCAGAGGATAGAAGGCTGCAGGAGGCACCATGTCAGCTGTGAAAGCAGGTACCAGCAAGCCCAGGCAGAGCAGCTGGAGATGGAGCGAAGGGACACAGTGAACCTCTATCAGAGGACTATGGAGCAAAGGGCCAAGAAGTCAGGCACCAGCCAAGGGGGAGCGTCTGCAGGAGCTACTGCTGCAGGTCCAACTGCTGGTGGAGCTGGTGGCAACAGCAAGCAGCACCTTCATCATCACCAGAACCACCACCAGGGCAAGCAGCAGCATGATGCAGAGCCAGCTGAGCAGAGGAACCACACTCTGATCATGGTAAGAGGGGGAGCTTGTGGGCACTAGAGTTACTGCTGGAGTCTCATTGCTTGGCATGGAGGGGGAAGTAGGTGGAGGGAGGGGGTTATCCCGTGTTTTAGGAGCTGGGTTATGGGTGGAGCTAAGAAGAATGGGCAATGCCTCTTAAAGTTTTGAACTGATGAATATTACATGAAAGTTTTTTTGGTGGATGTTCTCAAACAACCAAAGCCAGTCATTCACACTATTTGTCTGTATTACTATCATTGCGTGTGCATCCCTGCTGTACTCATGAGTTGCCAACTCTGCTCAACTTAGTTACTTTTCGTGTGTGAGCTAACCTCTCAGTCCCAAACCCAAGGCTTAGTTAACAGGACCCTGTCTCCTAAATACTATTTAAATTGGGAATGTGGAGCAAGAACCCCCCTAACCCTTTAGACTTTGTTAAAGCAAATTCAGAGATTTAAATATCGTTTTAAATTTCTCGTCTCATTAACTTGTGATAACAAATGCAAATTAATTATTCCTTATTGTAATAGGCATTTGCATATGGAACCACATGGTGATGTCATAAAACACAGCACAGAGCACATATATAAATATATTAGTTTTATATGTGTATTTGTTTGCTGCTATGATAGTATTTAAATACATATTTTTTATTTTTTGCTGTACATTCAAATAGTTTAGGTGACAGAGTCCTAAATGTGGTGCCATTCTCTGTTGCTTGATTGTATAGAACACCAGCTCTTTTATTGTGTACAAGCGCTGGAGTATTATCCTTCTTGGTAGTGTGTCCCTGAAGCTGTGAGGGTTGCACAAGTCAGTACAAGGAGGGCTGGATTTGGATGCTGCATTTGTTGCCTTGAAGAGTGTTTTAGTTTATGAAGGCTGCATCATGCTGTTGGTCCCTGTCCTTGCTGCTTTGTGATTTGTATTTATTGGCAGGGGCAAGCTTGAACTGTGATCCCTCTATTAGATGTCATGATTCCCTGCAGACTGAGCAGCTAACAAAAAAGAGTTATCTGTATGATGTGTGCTGTGTCTCTTATTAACCCCTGCACTCACTTGCTGATTGATTAAATTGCTGTACATTGTATAACTGTCATTGGCATACTCTCCTGTATTCCACACTGGAAGTATATCTTTGGGTCTCTCATTTAAGGAGAGTATAATCCCTACTTTGGGAATTATGCTTTGCTTGGGTCAAGTAGGGCACAGGGATATATGAATCCCAAATGACCGTCCAAGGCACCGTGGAAGGGGAGCAATGGGTACAGGATAATTGCAGCAATTTTTAAATAGAACCAAGAATACACTTTACATTTAGGGAGCAGTTGGGGGAATGGGGAGTTTGAACTAGGAGGATCCAATAGATAATTTTTGCAATAGGCATAGGTCCACAACTATTGATTAGGCCTTCCTACAAAATGTCTGTTTATAGGATTCCACTTTTACCTGTGAGATCAAGCAGTCCAAAACTACACACCTAAGGTGTGTAAATATACAAGTATTATTATTTTATAAAGTATTTCACCAGGAACAATCCATTGTGATTTCTATTTTTATCAAATATGTTGTGGAGAGCATGTTACACGTTTTATATAAAAGTATAAATATATATACATAAATATAGAATTTTGTCTAGTATAGTTGAATATTTCTTATGTGTGGGTAAATGTATGGCTAGAACATTACCAGATACCATCTGTGTGTTAACTTGTTTCTCCCATAGGTAGTGGCATATGAACTTAGTTCGGGGGAGTATTATTAGGATACATTGTGTAGCATTATGACAAGTGTGGCACTGAGGTATTTTTTCTGCATTACTACCATGAAGAAACCTGGCTGGACAGTATTTTGTGGGATATTTATTCCACTGTCCGCAAAGACATTAATATATGCATATACTATAATATATTGTATGACTCGAGAGAAGCAGTGTGAGTGTGGTATAAATCAGTTATGGCTGAGCATCACGGGAGCTGCAATCCCACATAAAGGAGGCATACTAAAGATTAGCCATCATTGCTCTATGTGTAGACAACTGGATTTTTGTGGTTAAATAAAGTCATGCATGGGGAGGAGCGCAGGGCTGGCTGGGGGGTGGGGTGCAATTGTAAAGTGTGCATCTTTAGCTTCAGTAATCAGGACACAGTCAGAGCTGAGACAGGTCTGTTTGCTGCTCACTTTGGAGTGGCAAAGTGTGTGTGCTGTGGGGGAGGGTTGTTTGCACAGTAGTGGCTATTTCCCCTCACTCCCTCCTCCTTCCCTTTGACTGATGCTGTTAGACTGGTTAGATATCTTACAGGAAGCAACCCCCTCCTTTATTTAGCTTCTCCTGCATTAGGGCACAATCAGCCTTGTTCTCCCATCACAAAATGCTGTAGAACGACAGGATCATCTCTCTTGAATACTCCCAGAGAGAGAAGGGCAGAGTTTAATTCCCATAAATACCTATGCTTTATTTACTATTGGGAAGAGAGCTGCCCCATGATTAAAGGATAGACATGAGAAGAAAATATGATAGGATGGGCTGTAAATCCAATAAATAGTTCTTGTATATGTCATATTTTGGTGTTTTCTGCAAATCCCATATTTCTTCAAGTATTTTCTTCACGCAGTGATGAGTAAGCTTTGGCACTCCATCTGTTATGGACTTCATTTCCCATAATGCTCATCCAGCCAGCTATCCTGGCTGACTTAAAATTGCGGACTTCCTTTACCATTATGCTCAGTCAATAATTTTTAGTCAGCAAGGATATCTGGCTGGATGAGCATAATGGGAAATGAAGTACATAAGCCTTTGCTGGGTTAACCCAATCACAATGAATTCTACAGAAACATGATTGTTGTTTATTATAAATAAATATTTTTGTTCCCTTATATTCCTTCCTACACACACTGTGTAGCATTATACACTGATAAAGCTGCCATTCCTGCCAAGAATTATCCAAATTAGGGAATTTCCATTGTAGCAAGATCAGATCTTGGGAATGTCATCACCTGCCATTGTGTCATTTGTAATCTGAATAGTGCCAGTCCATGCTGGGAATGACAGACTGGGGGTATATATGATTTATGTGTATTGTGTGTTTTTTAATATAAAAAAAAATGAATTAACCACTGTCCCTATCTCTGTAAAGCAAAATCAACTAATTTAAAATCGGTTAAACCTGAATTTTGCAATGTATTTGTGACTGTGTGTTCAAAATATTTCATTTCACATAGCTTTAAGATGATTAATATATATGGCGTGTGTTAGAGAGAGAAAAAAGAAGTTCCCTGATGTGCATATAATCCATTAACCCTTTGCGTCCCAAAGGTATAGTCACATTCTCTTTGCAATCATAGGTTAGCAGATGAATCTGTATGGCTCTTGGTAATGGTTTACAGGCTATTTGTGCTGTGCCGACTTCCACTTGCAATTTATCAAGAGAAGCTATGGAGCAATTACTAGGAGGGAGGCGACCTACTTATCAGAACAGTGTTATCTGATTGTGCACTTTGCCTTTGCAATTTGTTGCAGTGTTGGTAATGAAAAGGTTAAGCCTCCAGCCCCATGGCTGACATGCTGTCTGTGTATTGATAATGTTTGCACCTTATTCTGGGATTGTTCTATTACTCGATCTTCTAATTCTTTTGTTTCTCATGACCAAAAAATAATAATACTGAATGTGTCCAGTTAAGCTGCTGTCTGTTTCAGTTGTTGGATCAAGAACACGGGGGGGAGGAGTCCTGTGTTTTCCACCCAGAGACATGTTTTTTTTCTTCTTCTTTTAAACAGGAAACTGAAAACCTCACTGTAGCTTTCCTGAAACCAAAATGATCACAAGTCATACATATAACCAGAAAAAAAAAAAAAACAAATAAATAAAGATTTTTTTGGCTTCAGCTTAGTTTAGAGTGATGTTTGCAATAGTATCTTTTTTTGTGTTAAATATTTCAATGTGAAATCCAAAGAAATTAATTTAAAATATTTTTGAAAGTTTTGTGGATTAAGCCAACTACATTTTTCCTGACATTTTCACTTCGGTCAGTGCTGCTAAATTAGCATTTGTTTACAAACATCAGGCGAACAGATACAAAAATATACGTAATTGGCATATAAAGTGGATGTATTCAGATTTCCGAGTATAATTGCATATCAACAAAAATTGTGGCCCATTGTGGACTGTAAATTAACAAGTTGCTCTTGGTGATGTGCTACCCCTTTAAAGGTATTCATGACAAAGTGGAGAAAGTATGATAAGATAAAACATAACTTTTATTTCTAGATACCTATAAATAAAAAAAAATAAACCTTTACACCATACAGTGAATAATTGAAATCCAAAATCCAATGGTTGTGGTAGTCTGAATTAATCACTGTATGGTGTAAAGGTTTTTTTGTTTTGTTTTTACATATATATATATATATATATATATATATATATATATATATATATATATATGTTTTAACTTAACAGTCACCCTTTATATTCAATTTAAATACTGCATCGAGTGTAGATATGTTTAAATAAAAATGGTTTAAATTAAAGAATCCAAATAAAGTTACCTTATTGAACCCTCTTTGCTCTGTATAGCTCTATCAGGGGACTGACATGTTGTTTAGTATCTTGAGGTAAATGAAGGTAAATCTGACCCAAGATGCCTGCCCCCTGATAGTGCTATACAAGCAGAGAGGGACCAATATGTTGCTTAGTTTGTATCCTTTCTTAAAGCATGTCTTATTTAAATGCCTACATTTGATGCAGTCTTTCAGTTAAACATGAGTTAATTTTTTCCTGACAGTTGACCTTTACCACATTTTCTCCACTTTGTCATTCTTAGCTGTTTCTGTTTATCCCTGGTGAAATCCATGGTGTATATACTCTTTAAGGAGACTCCATTACCTAACCATTTGTGGTGTGATTTGGACCTTCAAGAATTGAAAGCATAGGTAAAGAATAAAATTGGAGTTCGGTATAAATCTTGCGCATGGGCAATAAGCAGATTGTGCAAAATTAGAATTGTTTCTCCAGCATTTTTTAATTTGGTTATTATACACCTGTCCTTGTTTCCTTGCATTTGCAAAGACAGAAGATAACTCTGAAATGACAGTATATGACAGATAACCAGAATATTTGTGTAGTTCTAAAATTGTGAACATATTACTATGCTGAGATATTTCATGATAGCACAATTGCATCTATAATGGGGATAATTTTTGTTGTTCTGAAAGGTTTGGCTCTCATGGCACATATGCTAATTTTCTGTGTTTACAGCATTACATACAGGTACATGCACTAACGGCAGCTGTATTAGCATATGTGCCACCATTGTACGTAACTCCTAATGTTTATTAAATGTGTTATGACATCACAACATGGCTTAATATGCAAATTAAACACCACTGCAATTTGCATATAATTTCACAAGGTTACATAATAAACAGGACGCATGTTACCAAAACATTTTAAATACATTTTCCTCTTAGTCTGCGCACTTGATAAATTCCACGGGCCAGGAAGCCATGGCTCCTAAAATCTCCACTGCTGTCTACTAACTTAAAAACCTAAAAAAAAAGAGGCTGTGTAGGTCTGTTTGGCTCCTAAAGTCTACAGCAATGTCGCAAACTTCTATTGTGAATAACATTTTACTTGACAGAGTCCAGTTAAACCACTGCTCAAATACCCTTTGATTTACACTGTAAACAATAAATCAATGTAACCATGAGAAATCATACCATACAAGAAATCAAAGGCAATATGGGCAGTATAATGCATACCTCCTCCAAGCTTAGAATGAACACTGTCCTCATTGCCTTCTGAAGCTATGCCCACCTGACCATGTGGTCTTCCTATTAAGCATTTGGTGCTGTGGGACATGTTTTTTCTTTGAAAAATATTCAAAAGGGGATTGGTGTTGGTCTCACATGTGTAGCGATTAGAAACCCCTTTAAGAAGCAGCAAGAGGGAGCTAGTCTAATCATCCCAAGGACAACAACATGGAGTATCTAGTCCCATGTGTGTATCAGATTAAGTCACATTCATTTGAGTTGCCCCCTAAAAAAATGACCTTAGTACAGTCAGGAAATATATGTAGCAAAAATAGTTTTGAGGTCTCTGCTCAATTATCCCCTGCAAATATATTTATTCTCTCTAATGTGGGTACAAGATGCAGACATGAAACTAGATTGAGTGTTTGACTGATAGAGCTTGCAATCTAATCACGTTATAAACAGTGACAGAGCATCAAAGGGGATGTGTTCACTAAGCAGTGAATTGAACACAGAACTGCCGCAGAGTTGGGGAAATTCGACTATTTGTTTATTTGTAACTAAACTTTATTCATAAAAGAAGGAATTTTCCACCTTAAGGCTGAACTAGAGAATAGATGAACTTTGCTACTGGCCTTAAGTTTACGATTCACTTTTCAATGACCTCATTCACAAATCGAGCCCTAAGTGTTCTAATCCCTTTTTCAGAAGAAGGGTTAACCGTTGCTGTATATAGTGCATTTGGTTTCCCCCCAAAGTCATGCAGTTTGCTAACACAACTTTACTGTACTTAACAGCTTTTCACAGTCAGTATAGCGGTGTCAGCTGTAATCACAGTAATCAATAGTATGGAAAACAAACCTGCAAATATTATTTACACACTTGAACAATCCAAGAAATCTAATCAGAGTCCTCTCTAGCATTACTACGGGAAAGAGTAATATGCTTATGCTGAATTTTGTCTTAAAGCCACATCAGCCATAATTACCAGGCCTTGCTGATCGTCAGCTGCTCCTCATACCGGAACAGTTGCTAGCTGGGTTATTCTTAGAAAGAAGCTCCCATGGAAATTGCATTATTATCTGCAAATCATAGGAAAATAAATGCACACGGTATATATGCTTTTTATGGCCTCATGTTTGTTCTATGGCTTTCAACATGAGTTAAATGCTAGCACTCTGAGAGTATTAACATTATTTCCAGTTCTATGCTATGCTTTTCTAAAGCCAGAGCTCTTGTCTTGTCTCTGGGGGTGTAAGGATGAGCCTGTCTGCCTGCAGTGGCCTGGGAATGTCATGACTTCACTGTGAGATGAATCGGGGAGAAGGTTGCTTTTAGATTCTGCTAACATAGGCCTCAATGTGATTCCTCTGCCAGCTTCTCCTGTGGCAGAATCAAATTTATTTAAGCTGGTTTAGTTTTTCTTTTTATATATAAAGTGTCATTCCTGTCTGCAAACCTAAGGAATAAGATAGAAAACCACCCCCCGCACCCCCCCAAAAAACTTCTTTTTTTTGGGGTTTCTTTTGAAATGTTTATGCATTTATGTTGCTTAAAGGGCAGTGGCATTATTTGTCAACTTATTTAACTTAAATTTAGATATAAGATTTCATAAAATTTTTATTTTTTATTTTAGACGTCTTCATGTTCTTGCCTTTGATTTAAAAGGCAGTTTAAATGACTGCAATAAAGTAAAGCGTTTAAAGGCCCACTGCAAGCAAAACGTTTTTTTAAAAAAAGTTTATTACTTGTACCCTATAGGACCATCCATATCAATCACACCTTTTGGAATTGCTACGGTTTTCTTTCTATTAACCTGAATAGATCTTCCCTTTACCCCGCTTCCTTATGATCTCATACAAACACATGCTCAGCCATTTTTTTTGAGAAACAAATCAACTTTTACGCTCTGTCCTGCAGAATCAGTTGAAGGGACTGTATCATCTAAACATTGCTTATACTATGAATGTAGACAATAAAAAAATTTGAAAATCATCTATACATTGTGTTAGCAGAATTGCAACCAAATCCATACATTAGGAGAAAAATTAGTTTTAAATGTGTCTGTGGAGACTCCTGGTTATGACATCACCTGTGGCTTGGTATGTAAATTACACATTTTCCATGGAAAACCAGTACATTTTACTTAACAAGCCACGGTGATGTCATAAGAAGGAGACGGAACAGACACATTTAAAACTCTTTGTTCTCCTAATAGTTTTATTCTCTGCATGCACATGTTTAGGTGATACAGTCCCTTTAGTGAAGATAGTACCTATGGGACCCATTCCTTAATAAATTATCGGCCCCAAACTGGACACACTTGCATTCTTTATTCTCCAAAGCTTTGTAAAAGCTTTATATCAAAAAAATGACCTGTCTGGTAAGTCTAACTGTAGAATTAATTGAAAAAACCCTACATATGTAATTTATACATATATTCAAATTTTAATAAACTTATATGATTTTATAGTCATTTAACTATAATATACATGAAAAAAGTGAAATATTTAATCTCATCTCTTCCATAATACCTCATGCATCTCTTTGATAATACATTGTGTATTTAGGTTGCAAAACCCTCTTCTCTGACTCATCGGGGAATATCTGCTAACGTGAAATGAACTCTAAGTGTTACAAGCTGAGTTGTAAAGTTAGGTTGGATAATATTTATGAATCCGCTATTTAAGAATGCCTGATCTTTGCAATCCACTTTCAGTTCATTTGTGACACCTGATTAAACCTCTGCAGAATGAAAGCCATAATATGATTTATTCTGAAATGGGTAAAGAGCTCTAAGCATAAGCAATGTTAAAAAAGGAACAGTAAGAAATTAGCAGTTTTAGGCAATCTGACATAAATATTACTCTAGAGACACATTTGCAACAATTCCGACTGTGTATAAAGTGTGTTTAAAAGTTTAATACACTAACATGTTTTTCTAACCCTCACACTGGTACATGGTGTAGATACATTCTATTCATTTGAGGTTCACAGGTTACATTACAAAAATAAAACCAACAACACACAAGCTTTTTTGTTTGTCAACTAACTTGTGTATTGTTTATTTACTTATTTAGTGCTATGTTTCATCAGAAAATTTGCAATTTGCAATTTGCATAAGAAAACACAAGTTCATGTGATAGAGTACACCAAGGACACAGTTTAAACATATTCTTAATTAATGAATTTCCTTACAATTCTGTTGACACAAACTACAGACTGTTTTTATTCTCTACATTCCCAGTATAAACAGTGTTTAGGTGATGGGGTTCCTTTTAGTTAATGATTTGCACTATTACCCTGCACTATATCTCTTGTGTTCCATCTGTGACCTGTTCTGCAATAACTCATGTAGTGATGACTGTGGTGCCTCTTTTAGCTTGTGCAGTAGGTGAGATGCCAGGTACAACAATGCATTGTTTTCTTTCGCATGGCGAGCTGCGTTGCTTTACTACACGCATTTTAAATGTTTACGAAATCTAGGGATGTGCTTTTTTATCTCTGTAATTGTGATATTTCAGGTTAACAAAGAACATGATCTCTATCGTTACCTTAGACCTCAAACTTGGTAATTACTGAGCTCAGATATGGACAGTGGCTGACAGCAGTGTGATAGTGAGTACAAATATTGCTGCGATGATACATATAGCAATAGTAATGATAACAAGAGCAGACATCACTTGGCAGAGTTCAAATAATACTGTTTTCCACTTATAACCTTTTGCAAAAAAAATTTCCTTTAGAAATATTTTCTTTTGGATTTAGCCATATGCAATACAGTGTAATTTTCCGTTTCACATTGTGATGGGTTTCTCAATAGAATACATTTTCCTGCATTATTCTTGCAAACATATTACTAGTGTGTCTGGGTTTGAGAGTAAGATACATTTAACAATGTGTAATGGTAAGCAAGGGCATAAATTAAGAACAAATGTTCTAGGTATCTGTGTTGTCTCACATTTATGACATCACCATGTCATAAATATATCATTTACATTTTCCCCATTTGAAAATAGTTAATTTGCCTATCTAATCACAGATGATGTCATAAACAGGAGACAACACAGACACATTAAAACATTTTGGGTCCCAACATCTGCCCCAGTGAATCGGTACACCATGGGGGCACAGCTTGGGAGGTCTAGTGTCGGTGCTATCACTCTCTATCACTCAGACTGGCAGCGCTACTGCACATGTGTGGTGGTACTGTTGTTCTACTGGACAGCGCACCTGGGCTTGCACACAATTCTGCACATGCGCATTACACCTTCTCCCAGACACGGGAGAATCCGATCAGGACCACGGGATTGAAGTCCTGAAATTCCATTGTCCCTCCAAACTTTACCTCTGTCGTGAAAAGCAGGACAAAGGTAGAGCTTGGTGGGACAGACCCCCAAAATTGGAGCTGTCCTGGTCAAAGTAGGACAGTTGGGAGGTATGCTGCTGCCATATTGAATGCTTTGAGGATGTATCCGTAAGTGACTACATACATCGCGCCATTCAAATCCCTGCTAGTAACACAGATATGAGGGAAAAATGGTGGTTTACTAGCCTTTTAACAGCCCAGCAATACATGGGTCTGTTCATTGGCAACACAGTTCTATTTAGTTGAAAGGATCACTTTATCACGCTACTAAATATGTTGACTGAAAGTAGATGATTTGCAGGATTTTAATAATACAAAATTTAAATATACTTCTATCAAAATACATTTACAATCAAAAGAACTAGTGTTGTAATCTTTTGCTAACATAATGTATGGATTATCTTTTGTTTTCTACAGTTACAGTATAATAAATGTTTTGATTGACAATGCCTTTAAGTTTGCAATTTCCTTGTCAACTCCCTGCAACCCCCCGTTTCATGATTAAAGCCCTAACTCGTTATTTGTTCCTTTCTTTTTTATTCTGATGACCTGTATGAGCTGTCTGTAAGCTCGTGAACGAAGATACACTGGTACATTAAGTTTTCTTTATGCCAGGTCATGGGTTTCCATGGGGTAAGCCAGTCACTGCTCACCTATTATATTGAAGACAAGGGCTCATCACTGAGCTGCATTTGTCAGTAAGTGACATTTCTGAAAGTCAGACCTCCGCTATTAATGTCGGGAGAATCTATTTTGTGTCATTTTTCATGGTAGAGAATTTTTTCACATAAATACAGGTGGATAATTCCATTTCCCACAGTTTGGGGACATTTGAAAATTGATGTGTAGAGAACTCTAAGGAACATGGATTGGCTTTGTGTTGAGAAGTCTACTGGACCTAGTTTGTGGATAAAACTACTTTTTAAGGTAAATTTCAAAAGGCAAACACAAAACAGCTCCACTCACAGTTAATTACCAGGAGGGCGGGTGCTCCACAGCGTTGATTAGACGTTATAATTAGGTGCAGGAAAAAAGGTTGTGCACTCCACTCTCCAAAAGTAGTAGATAAAAAGTGCTTTATTAAGTGCATCAACAGACAAAGTAATAATCCACGGACTGTGCGCTGGAGTAAGGAAAGACCACCTTACGCGTTTCGCGTGTTTCCACACTTATTCATAAGGTACTTGCCATTTCATCGTGCAACCAGCAGCCTCCATGTGTCACTGTGTGTAAACCTACATGTATCTCTAGATCATCAAAGAAACAAAACTTAAAAATCCTCAAGTGCCAGTTTAACCAAGTTAGGGTAATGAATGCAGTGTGGACCAGGTCATTGTGCTACAGATCTGTATGTCTAAAGTTGCACAGATTGAGATGTGAGATATGTTTGGGGTATATATGCACATTTTTTTGCTCTCGAGTCTGTCTTTCTGTGTTAATTGACAGATGTTGGAACGGGTGAGCAGGAAGGGAGATCATCTGGCTCCCAGGTCAAAGTAATATAGCCTTAGCACCATTTTAACTTGTTCATGTCAGTATGACACATTTTTAACACCATAACTAAGTGCGAATGGTGGGGGGTATTCAATATAGTGAACTGGATAAAGAGCATCTATAGCTGATTTAACCAAATTTTCCAACTTGCCAGTCTTTCCAGCTCTGCTATTAACACCTGTTTTTTGCAGTTCACTTGTCAGTTCAGATTTAGTGAATAGCCCCCATGTCTAATAGGAGGATTGCGGGCAGAAAATGGTTGAAATCAGCTGTTCTTCCTAGTGAAGTTTGCTTTTAATATTATATCCTGTTAAACATTGAGAACACTTGAAGATTGTTCCTGTCACATGGCATCATCCTGTAAAATCTGTCTGGAGGGGTAAATCTTACAAGCTGCAAAGTAGAATTACAGTGTATGTAGTTAGTGAAAATTATACGGAGGAAATGAATAGGGAATGTTTTGAATTGAATATACTATAGTGTCTACTCAATATACCCGAGATCGGGTATAAAGCCAAATGGCACGGCATTGGCAATTTCGACCGATTTCGGGTCTGCTTTTTGCTACAATCGCTTCTGGGGGGCTGAAAGGACTGAACCCCCTACAATTGCCCTGAATTTTGCTTAAAATGCACAATTTTAGACTTCGATTCTATAGATTTTAGCTGGAGAATTGAAAAATATAGACGAATTAAAGAAAAACTTATTTTAAACATAAAAATATTATATCACTTTTGTGGCACCTGAGTAGCCTGAGTTTGAGGGCTACCCGGATCACTGAAGTTATCCAATTGGTTCTGAAACGCACAGCTAGGATAAGGAACCTTGTAGTGTAATAATATCACTAGTCTACTACAGGAAATGGCAGATACAGTGCTGGGGAGCTTATCAGTGGGAGAAAAAAAAGCAGAAGTCTTCTGAAATATCTGGATTATGAAACCGGAACATGCAAAAAAAAAAAAAAGTTAGGTTATAGAAAAGATTATATGTTTTGATAAATATATAAAACCTTGTTACAAGTAGTTTCTGTTTTCTTTATTTTTGAATTTGAAAAGCTACAATTCCAATAGTAAATCTACTTACTGTACACAGTGATACAAATAAGCTTGTTTTTTATGCTACAGGGACAGATGTCAGCTTGATTTGTTTGTACATATTCACCCACTCACACTGCATTCTGGGATCGGGTGCACGGAACATATACACCCAGTCCTCTTACTCATAGTTCATCCCAATATTAGCTGGAAAATGTGTACTTTTTCAAGTGCAAACAGGTTATTTTTTCATGACTGATTTAAAGTTACTTGTCCCATGAAAAAACAACCTTTTATTAATGAAACAGAAAAAATGTTGGTACATTTTTATAACTTTCAAAATGTTTATGAGATATTAAATGTGCTCATCCTGAATCTTTTTTATACTATTTGTGCTGGTAAGATCACTTGTGTATATACGTTTTGGTAGTGTGCTCACTCACTCTATTAATCAAACGTGATTCCAGTATACAATGTGTGATATTGCTTGTTCAGACCACTCACTGGCAGACAATACAAAATCATTTAAGACTTTAAGTTTACCTATGCATGCATCTGCAAGTGATTTAGCTAGGGGGACACTGGGGGCCATTCACTAAAAGTTGCTGAAGATGTAATATCTGGTTACTGCAGTTCACTTGCCAGTTCAATTTTAGTGAATATCTCTCCACTGTGGAACTGAATTAACTGTAGCAGACCCTATCATCCATACATTTGGTTGGTACATTTGTTATGACACAAAGGCTGTTAGCATAGGTAAGGTTCAAGGAATCTATGTTAATAGCTGTGTATTTAGAAATTTAGCTAAAATAAGAACTACTATATATAAGCACTCCATACAGTACCTTTACCTTTTTTATATTTCTTTGATTACCAGAAATTTGTGTTTAGGTAACCAGTTTCTTTTAATCTGGAGGTATAGAAGTCTTCTGTAGTGACATGCTGCATAAAGGAGCCCAACATTTCCATGTTAACATCTTGTTTGAGAATATTAGATTTTATTATTAATATTATGGGGGGGGGTATAAGAAATTCTACCGATAGACTGTCAAAATGTCAAACAAGTAATAAGCACCACTCTCTATGTCTAAAATCTGTAATATTAAAAGACAGCTAATTTGCAGTTTTGCAGAATAGAAAGTTAATATTTGCCCATAGAACAACTGCTATAACTTGTGAACTTGTAGACCCTTTGTTGATATAACCAGAGCATGTTTATATAACTAAAGAATGAAAATAATTACAGCGTAGTGTTACCATATCCTAGTGACTAGAAAAGAAGACATGCACCTGCTTCCATTACCATTGCACCCACAACACCTGAATGAATCCATATAACTTGCCACAGAACACATTCCACTTGCAGGACTTGCCCCAGCACCCAGATGGCTCTCACAGTACGTGCCCCAGCACCCAGATGGCACTCGCAGGACGTGTCCCAGCACCCAGATGGCACTCGCAGGACGTGCCCCAGCACCCAGATGGCACTCGCAGCACATGCCCCAGTACCCAGATGGCACTCACAGGATGTGCCCCAGCACCCAGATGACACTCACAGGATGTGCCCTAGCACCCAGATTGCACCCAGGGCCTTGCCAGAGAACTTTATTTCTAATATAAAAAACCACAATGGACAGATTAAATTGTCCTCAAAAGAGGACATGTCCGGGGGAAAAGAGGTTGTATGGCAATCCTATTTAAAGGGACTATTCCACTAGAAGTAAACACATACAATTAGGTATGCCTAAATAAGGAAAAATATGGCACATATAATACAATGGAAACTGTTATCAAATACAATCATTTGGACAATGTACTACCATCTTCATATGTTCCCCAGAGGCTTCAGACAGCTGCCATATTGCCAAGTGTGGTCTCTAATGTAGAGCTGGTGAGTGTACAACTAGTTTGCATAAAAACCCGCCTATTTTTGTCACAGAGCCAATCACAGTTACCAGAGTCACATATCTCTATATCTAAGTGTCTGCATGAATGGTCAGGTGAAGTTGCACAAGATTTCTCGTCTGAGCAGTTGCACGTTGCGAAGGTCAATAAATTGCAAAGGGGTGCTTATTTTACAGAGCCAGACGCGATAAAACAGACCTTTCAGCTTGATTGCATTACAAGTCGCACATTTGCATACTAAGCCACATGTTAATGATTCTAAGATATATTTCTCCTAAAAAGACATTACGTATGACTAACTCATTGGTGACATAGGACAAGCCAGGCACGTACTGTCATTCCAGTCGCAGTATCGCGATCGGGCTGAAACTGACCAGGCTGAGGAAGCTTTAGTCTCTCCCTGCCCCACAGCAATTATGCGGTAGTGAGAGACTAAATTTAATGTGGGCAGTTTGCATATATCCCCCCAAGCGCACCTAAAGGGACACTAAACGTTATTTTTCAATAATTTTTCTAATATGGAAGCACAAGTGAAATTGTATTTGTCCCTAGTATGAGGATAAACTGGCGTATACTTTTGATAAAGCAAAAAATGAAGGTCTCTCCTTGTGCTAGCATCGAGAGACCCTCACATTCGGCAGTCATTGGCTGTGTGCATGCTGACAACCAGGAACTGCTGTGTCTCACATGTGAGACACAGCAGATAGTAAACCTGCGTGTATCTATTAAGATACACGTCGGGTTTACTTAAAAGTAAAAGTCCCGGGACATGTTTTGTTTAACCCTTGCTTCCTTCAAGGAAGCAAGGATTAAATAAGTTTTAATGTTCCTTTAAGTTGGGCTAGGGTTACCATTATGGCTACAATATTACTATAGACAATTCTAAGGGGAAACAAAACAAAGAACTTCTAGTCCTCATTGCCCTATAACTTGCAAAAATATGGGATATTTATAAACTCAGGACAAATATTAGAATCTATTTAGCAGTTTTTTCCATTAGCTTTTGTAGACGTGTAAAAGATTTTTCAAGTAAAAGAAAAAGGGTTTATTTTCTTATTTTATTTTTTACAGTAAGTTATATGATATGATCAAAATAATGGTATCTAGATAAAGCCCATCTCCCCCCCCCCCCCCCCCAAAAAAAAATGTAATTTGTGTGGGTACAGTAAATGAGAAAGGAAATGTACAGCTAAACACAAACATCGCAGAAGTGTTAAAACATCCATTGTCACAAGTGGGTACAGGATTGCCAAAACAGTTGGGCCATAAGGCATTAATACAATGAAATGTATCTTATTAAATGTAAACAATTAGTCCCTTTAACACTGGACTTACTTAATATTAACTGAAGTACTACAATAAAGTTGTTTAAATTGACTTGCATGTTGCCTCTGTGCTTATGCTTTTCTGACAGAAGACCAAACGTATACAGTACTGAAAAACAGAGAAGATGAACTCTTCATGCACTTCCTACCTGAATTGTGTTAAATGCAGTGCTAATTTTGTGTTTTTAGTAGGTTATGTTTTGGGTTAACCCATCCAAATCTCTGACAGCATAAAACAAATCTCTACATCTTTAGACCTAGGGCAGCCAAAATGTATCCAGCTGATGTTGAACTACATTTCCTATGATCCTCAGAGAGCGTGTGTCTGGTGAAACTGGCTGAGAATGATGAGCGTTGTAACAGGACAATAGTTGGACTTCTACCTTTTGATTCAATTGACTGATTGATTAATTCAGGATAAAATAAAGAAGTAAGGTACCAAATGATGGCTCTTGCCCGAAACTGGGACAATTTTGAATGTGAAAAGTTCTCCACATTACCACAATGACCACCAGTCTAAACTGGCTTCTAAAGAAGGGTTATTTGACTCTTAAACTGTAGGGTAAGGTGATCGTGGGCAGTTCATCTGCTATGTATTGCTGCCACCATCAGTGAAAATGTAACACACATGCTTGTCATAGGCTGCCTGTCTGTGATCTTAAACCTGACTTCTTGTTTATTACAAAACAAAAAAATGTTATGACGATTCGCATGTAAGATATTTATAACTTATGACTCTTAACATCTGGCATGGACATTATTCATTTGATGAGGTAACACATAAATATGAATGTTTTTGATCATTATTCCTCCGTTTTATCTGTGAATATAGTGAAAAAGCAATGAGAGTGTTGCACATTAAATTTTTTGGTTACATAATTAATACGCATATCATTAGGCCCCTTTTTTTCACATAATTTATCTCTGAATATAACTTGTCTCTCTTGTTCTACGAACAAAACCTATAAAAAAAAAAACTATCAAATCCTTATCTTACTGCTCTGCTTTAAACAACTGAATGTGTATTCAGATCTAAAAACATAAATATACAGTTATGGGCAATCTATAAAATCTACAATAAACATATATTTGCTCATTTACCAAAGACAACATGACACATGACTGGCTGGATTTACAGAAACAAAACTGTAATGCAAACAAAGCATTTATGTGCAGTCCTTTAAATTGGACCTGTTACCATTGGTGCAAGGGGACCCATGCATGATTACATTCCCCCACCTTTACCAGTATCCTTTCCCAGCCACCTCTAGTGCAGAGATATTTGTGAAGGGGGATGGTCTGGACCAATACTTTTGTGTTTAGGGTGAGAGAGATTTTGTACCCAGAGGCAAATGAAAAGTGCATCCCTGTAATCATGCACAGAGGCAGACCACAGAGAGAAAGATGGATTTACCAATGACACACACACTGTTCTACTCATGATAGAAGCTTTTTTTTTTTTTTTTACCAAATCTATGGCTCCATGATTCAAATTGGTGTATATTATGGAGTGTATACTCTCACAGGAGCGTCCAATTGCAGGCTGTTTGACAGCAAGCCCACACGACTTAACCCATACAACCAACTTTGCACCCTGTGCGAATCGGGAGTCTGTAGAGGGGAGGTGTCAGCGCTACCACGAATGTGCAGTAACACTGTCAGCCACACACCGGGGGCGGAGTCTGGGGACGAGAAGTGTCAGAGCTACCGCACATGTGCGGTAACACTGTCAGCCACTTTAGATCCTGGAATCTGAAGCCAGGATCGCTACTATACTTGCGCACAGTGCTGGGACAACAAAGAATCCAAATAGAACAAGAGATTGTGAGTCCCGCTATCCCACTGGGCTCTACCTCTGTTCCGAAAAGCAGGACAGAAGTAGAGAACAGTGGGTCATAGCTCCCAAAAATGGAACTGTCCCACTCAAAACAGGACTGTTTGGAGCTATGCTTAACCTCCCATATTATCATAATTCTTATATAGGTACACTTTTGTTTGAATAAAGCTTGTTTAAACTGTTTTGAACAAACATTTGTCTTTGGTTAACAAGCTATTTTTCACCATTACTGACAATAAAATAAAACCTTTATATGGCTCAGCATGCACAGACATTTCAGATTTATTCAGTCCACTTCAGAAAAAACAACAACCTTGTACTAGCACACCATATATTATGGCAGTATTAATCTGTACTATTAGTATGTAATGTTAAAGTATATTCTATTGCTGTAGTATGTATTATGGTAGCAATATTGTATGTTAAGATAGTGTACTGTGATAGCTTTAATGTGTACTCAAAAGTTGTATTCTGTGGTCACATTCATAAACAGAATAATTATATCTGCCATTTTTGTAGAATGCAAAGGAAACTGTATACTACTGGTCTGCATTAACATTACTTATAAAGTCATATAGCATTAATTCAAGGGGCAGCATGGCCACATTTATAGGTTTATAAAGGACGTGTATATATTATGAACCAGTTTACTGTCAATGACTAAATTATGTTACACCCACTATGTTATGTTTGTATTTAATTGGTTACCTCGTTTTAATGTGAGAAATAAGATGACGTGGATAATAGTTTTTTTTTAAAACCTTGTTATCCTGTAGGGAAGTAAGTTACAGAAAAAAAGTTTAATTGTCCTTTTAAGATAAGAAAGTTGTTTTAGATTTGGTGGCATCTACGCATTTGTGATATTACAGTGTGGCATCATATGCCGCAAGACACCATTGATATAATAATAAGTGGTAAGTGCTACAAACCATTTTTGTGGACTGAAGAGCGTGATAATGGGCGAGATAAAACAACTGTATGTAGAGTAAAACCTATACTATAAGAGAGAGAAATATTATGTGAAATCAGGTTTCTAAGGCAGAGACAGAAAACCTAGGATTTATTTAAATGAAATTGATATGTTTTGTAAACTGCAGAAAAGTGTCTCTTTCATTAGAAATCTTATTTACACTATCTAATAGTACTTTAATAATTGTGATAATGATAAGTTTTATCTTTTTCCTGGATTTTCCTGTAATTTTTTTATTGGATACTTTTCACTTTTTTTTTTAGAAAGTTTCCACACCCTGTGTAGTGTAATGTTGGCAACAAACAATTCCTGGCTCTGCTTGGCTTTTTTATTCAAACTTACTTCCTTGCTGGACTTTACTTACTTTGGGCACCTCTATTTTTGATATTGCATTTCTTCATGCACTTTAGCATGGCATTAACTCGAAGCAGTGGGAAACGTATATTAATTGTAAAGGGATATCATGGTCCGTTTCTTGCATTGCTCTATGTTTAAATACTGGTATAATGCTAAATAGATCCCAGACCAGCATAGAAATATGAATTGCTTGTATGTGTGTGTATATATATATATATATTAGTTTGTATATACTGTTTGTGTTGAAAACTATGCATCTGTTAAAAGAAGAAAAACTACCACAACTAGAGGGCATAGTCTTAAATTAGAGGGGCAACGATTTAAAAGTAATATCAGGAAGTATTACTTTACTGAGAGGGTAGTGGATGTATGGAATAGCCTGCCAGCAGAAGTGGTAGAGGTAAACACAGTCAAGGATTTTAAGCATGCGTGGGATAGACACAAGGCTATCCTAGCTATAAGACCGGGAACGGGGGACTAATAAAAGTACTCAAAAAAAAAATAAAAAAATTGGGCAGACTAGATGGACCGAATGGTTCTTATCTGCCGACACATTCTATGTTTCTATGTTTCTATGTTTCATCCTGCCAAGAATACTTCTTCCAACCTTATCTTGTTGCGTTTCTGGAACAATGATATGTCTGCCTATTTAAAGGACATATATATTCCTCTATAGAAACACATAGGGAGTTAAGTATAAAAACTCTCGCACTGAAAAGTGTCTGGAGTTTTATAAAAAAAAAAAAAAAAAAAGCACAGTCGTCGTTTGATATTAAAAAAAAGTGCAATCGATGTTCTACATAACTCCCGTCACTTTGCAGTGAGGGAGAGCAGGACCTCCGTCCAACTATGTTTGGCGGACTTCCCCGACACAAATCAGGCACTTTTAAGCGCCTGATTTTTTTTATACATAGCTGCGCCGACACAACGATCACCGATACAACCTAAATCTATGAATTCGGCGTAGATAATGCAGACTTCCGAAAACAGAAAGTAGTCTGTTTTATACACTGGCACACACACCTAATGCACCAGTATTTGGCGTAATCTGCATGTTCTCCCTGATTATACATCCCCCCACCCCCCATTGTGCATGATAGTGCTGAAGTAGTTAAACTTTATATTTTTAAACCATTATTATGGTTTCAGTAGAATGTTTTAAACTTGTAACAAGAGTAGGGCTTGACAAATGTCCTATTCAGGAGCCAGCCTATTAAAATATAGAAGCCAGGGAGGTGGTACATCCATAGACTTTTATGTTAAGTGATCAAAAAGGTTAGGAGCCAGCAACATGACTTTTAGGACCCCTGGCTCCTGTGATATGTCAAGCCATGTCTTAGAGTATTTGCACACTAGATACTTCATGATATCTCAGCAGTGGTGGATACTGGATACCAACATTGATCATGGTGGACATTTACACAATGTCAGTACAATGCTTGGTGGTTGGGTTTATCAGTGAGTATCTATAAAAGGATTTGCTATCAATGTCAGGGTAAGGGAGATAAATATGGGAATGAGTATTCTTTTTTCTTTTTTTTTTAAATCGTGCTGAGAAAAGAAGTAACCATACATATAATGGAAAAAAAGCGCCGTTATCTGGTTTTACGTGTTTTAAAGTCATTGGAAACAGCGATTTTAGGGAATGAAAAGATGGTAGCAGGTGTACAAAATGAAAATCGAGGGAAATGATGATTAATGAAAGAAACGTAAAGGAAGACTACAGCTAAACTGCACGTTCCTATGACAATCACAATGGAGTAGTCGCATGTACACATGCAAAACATCCCAGATGGGTCTTGTTTCCTAAACAAATTTAGAGTATTAAAATAAAATCTGCACATTTACTGTAGCATGCGATATGCCTATTGCAACATCTTTAGGCAGGATTATTTGGGGCTTAGAGGCAAACAACTGTACTGAGACAGTTGAAGACTGGGTAACAGATCAAAGTGCCAGAGGAGTAATATATTTTTTTGTGCCAACAACATAAGGTTTGCACCTGTTTTAACTGTGTGTGATCTAGAGGTGTATAGTTTCTACCACACAGCATTCATTTCTTTTCAACAAGCCGTAACTGTTCTCAGCTCCCACCATCTTCCTAAAATATCCTTAATCTGCCTTTGACTACTTTTCATTAGCTGATTTATAAATCCTCAGCTAAATACGAGAAAGAGACACTGCGTTTGGCAGTAATGACTAAATGAAATGGAAATAAGACTGCTAAGTAATATTTATCAGCACTTTATTAAGTCTATTGCAGTTATATTATTTCTAGAAGCTTAATTTTGTGCCTTGTTATTTTGGGTATATTTTCAATACATGACTGTTGTCGTTATTCAAATTTGTTTTGATGGCTTACTGTACCAAAAGAGAAGACATGGAATAGCAGTGTTTATTCTCCTATAACTGTGATGGCAAATGTCTTTGAGGCCTAGTGTCCAATCGTCTGCAGAAATCAAGTTAAAGATTACAAAGTGCCCTGTTAACACTCAAATCTGTTTAATTCACTCTTCTTTCACTTAATCAATGGCAGTTCTCCCATATCTGCTGTCCATTCCCTCAAAAAGGTTGATCACCAATTATAACTGTTCCCTTCCCCAGCTTTGATATCAGCTCACCTTCTCGACATCAATCCCCTACCCCCCCCCCCCCCCTTTACTCATTCGTACGCTTCAAACATCATATTATGCAGTGTATACTTGTCCTCCGGGGATTAATGGCCACAGAGCAGGCAGCCAAGTGCAACGTAGGAGACCATTAAGTCCTTGGTTTGCCACATTGTCTGCCCCTCACAGGCATCCTTACCTTTCCTTTTCCTTCATCTTTAAGACCAGGGAACTGTGTCCTAGATAGGGTCAATAATACTTTAAAAAAAATATGATTTGAAGATATAAAAGGTATGTACCTTTACCACAGCATAAGTTTTTAAACCAAGGGTCCGACTCTGACAGTTTGTATTTTATTTAAAGCACTATACCATTTATATGTGTTAGATTGCTTAGTGCCAGAGCAATGTGCTCTATGTGCAGCTAACATTGATTGATCCTGTTTCCATAGAGGCAGCAATGGCATTGTTATCAGACCATGTTTATCACCACCTAGCTTGTTGACCAGAGAGATATGTTGCATTGCATCTGACTGAGATGAATGGAAGTACAGGAGGATGGCTTTCACATCCTTATACTGACTTTCTGATTACCGAGAGGCTTAAATACTGGAGATCAATCACACAGTTTGGTTCTGTTCTTGTAGGAAGTGCTTTGTGCAGGGTTTTTTTTTGTTTTTTTTTACTAACTTGTTCTTGGTATTTGAAATATGTTTAGCAGATAATGGTGGATCCACAAATAAACTAAAATGTGTTCTTTATTGAGTTTTACGCAGTTCAGCATGGATCTGATGTTAGAGATTTGTAATGTATCGTTGTGTCGGATAGTGAGTAGTGCTTTCAAAAGTGGACTCTCCCCATTTCTAATTGCGCAAAAATTTCAACAAATATGTATATTTGTTGCAGTTTAATTATTAATAAAAAATATAATCAAAGTCGATCTCATTCTCTCTGTAACAATTTATTCTTGTGCATGGTTAGCGATATCCCAACCATAATTCCCAGTGCAAAATACCTGTCTTCTTACAAAGACATTTCAACCACAGCAATATTGTCCTTGAATGGATTTCCCACTCTTCCAGTGGTCCATTGTGCTTCTAATATAGACTCCACAGCATTAAAACTCACGATAGCATGAAGTGTGTGAGTGTATCACAGATTCCCCAGGAATAAAATACTTGCACGCTGCACTGTGAGTTTTATTGCTCTAGAGTCTGTGATACACTCAGACTGCACATTACTGTGAGTTTTATTGCTATGGAGTCTGTGGTACACTCACACACAGCACATTACTGTGAGTTGTATTGCTGCGCTAGACTCCACAGAAATAAAACTCACATTAAATACGCAATCACACACACTTACAAACAGACACATTCACAGCCACAGATAGACTTACATATACAAAGCCACAAATAAACAGTCACACGTAAATGCACATCCACACTTATACACATAACCACACACTCCCACTTACACACAAATACATACATACACAGACTCACACTTTCACACACTGAGTCACACTTTCACACAGACTCATACATACAAAGCCACACACTTACATCAACAAAGTGGCACACAGAGTCACAATTAAACTACACACACAGTCACACTTACACTACACACACACAGTCACACTTACACTACACACACTGTCACACTTACACTACACACACACTGTCACACTTACACACATAGAGTGACACTTGCACAGACTCATCCTTACATGAGTCACACTCACACAGTCACAATTACACAGTGATACTTAAACACACACACACACAGAGATACTGACACACACAGAGACAGACATACCTACACACACACACACACAAAGAGGTACTTACACACACATACACAGAGATACTTACACACACACACACAGATACTTACACACACACTCACAGATACTTGATAGATATGCGGCACTCTGACGGGGAACTTAGTTCCCCAATGGTTCTAGAGGACATAGAGGTGTGGTTACCGCTGCAGATCTCAGACAGGCTGCACCTCCATGTCCAGCGGGCCGCATTTGGCCTGCGGGCCCCTCCCAAAGTTGGGGTTTGAACACATGACAGAAGTGCATAAAATGTTTCTAGCCTTTCTATAACTGTTAGTGCCCATTTCCCTTGCACAATCCCAGTCTTTGGCATGCACACAGTTTATGAAACCCTTGTTTTAAGGTGTGCTATATGACTCCTGCTCTACATGTCACAATTCCAGGTCTTTCAGGTACAAAAGTTATTTGCTGACGTAAGCACATTGGTGGTATGAGTTTTTCACTCACGAGCTACTTATCTCTGCCACTGTTCAAGTAATATTTTATCTGACCCACTTTGTTTGCTCACCATAACAACATTGCAATACAAACCTGCACTCTCGTAACCCCATCCACAAAAAGCTTTACGTTTGCCACTCCTGTCCTTAGCATGTGGTTCATTTGCTGTCAGAGGAACACAGGAACATGGAAACCCTTGCATTTATGGACTACATATCCCATAATACCCAAGTCTAAAGCTGGTTGAGCATCATGGGACAGTAGTCAGTTTCAGCTGGAAAGCCAGAGATGGTCTATTCCCACAGGCGACACGTTTGTTTCAGGAGAGAGCTGTTTAAAGTACAGATGCATTTTCCTGCTTGTCTGTCTCTCCAGCTGGCGCTGGGCCAGCAGTATGAAGTGTGAAATCTTCAGCAGACCTGTTAATGCTCTTAAAGACAGCAATGAAACATTACCAATGTCTTTGAGCTGCATAGAGAGTGGGCAGTGTTTTGAGTAAAAGGTTGTTTCTTTCTTTCATGTCATGCAATCCAGGTTTAACTGATGACTCTGCTGTGTGAGGTGTTTTAATAAATAATCTGATTTATTTTTTTACATTTTATATTATTGTGATGCCATATGTTGCTGCCAATTAACCAGCAATTAGAGCTTACATATGAAAGCCGTAACAACAATATTATAGGAAATGTGAATCTCTCTGCTTCTTGAAGGCAAATCACATGAATACAAATGTAATTTAAGGTGCCTTAACTAAAAACACTGCTATTTTTTCCAGTTTGGAAGACTGTTATGTTATTCAGGCACATAGAAAACCCCTTCCATTGCATTTACTCTGTTAAGCACTCAACAAATAGGAGGAGGCTGCTGTAAAGTATAATGAATGATAGAAACATGTCTTTACACTAATGGAATCTGGAATCCAATCAAAAAAAAATATCACTTAATATTTAAAATATAGTCTGAGGATCATTTCCATATTTATATTTATTCACGTATACAGCACACATTTATTATTTGGCATACAATGTTTCATTAGTTAAGTGCACAGGAATCATGATATTTAATATTAACCTAATAACATATGTCCTATAATGACAGCCAGTGGAAAGCATATTTAACTGTCCTCAATTACAGTACTGGCAAAAGGACAGCATAGAACGGAACGCCAATATTTTAACAGCTTCAGGCCAGCAGCAGGATCACACCTGTCAGACCATTTCTAGATCAGAAAGTGACTGTAGAATATTATGGGTTCAAGACTCCAACACCAAATACTGTGGATAGGGACACTGATATATCGAGATTTTAATGTCAAAATCCGGGACTATTGGTGATTGTTAAGATCATTGTCCATAACCACTATTTTGATTAGTGAACCTGTGAAGCCTAAGGTTGACTGAGTATCATAAGAGCTGTAGGTCATTGACTGAGAGTACTGCATGGGCTACCAAAGTGGTATTTCTGTCTTCAATAGGGTGTCCACCTTTTCTTCAGAAAAATACCGGCCTTGCTACTTTCTCTATAGACTTATCATTGGCCTGAAGCCAATTTTTTACCGGTCCTGCCGGTAAAATACCGGCCAGGTGGCAACCCTAGTCCCCAACTTATCACTGCTTGGTGACTGCATCCTTGTTCCTGTCTAATTCTGACTGCTCCTCCATCTAAAGGCCAGCTCTCCCTCTCTCCCATAATCACAATACAGGGAGTGCAGAATTATTAGGCAAATGAGTATTTTGACCACATCATCCTCTTTATGCATGTTGTCTTACTCCAAGCTGTATAGGCTCGAAAGCCTACTACCAATTAAGCATATTAGGTGATGTGCATCTCTGTAATGAGAAGGGGTGTGGTCTAATGACATCAACACCCTATATCAGGTGTGCATAATTATTAGGCAACTTCCTTTCCTTTGGCAAAATGGGTCAAAAGAAGGACTTGACAGGCTCAGAAAAGTCAAAAATAGTGAGATATCTTGCAGAGGGATGCAGCACTCTTAAAATTGCAAAGCTTCTGAAGCGTGATCATCGAACAATCAAGCGTTTCATTCAAAATAGTCAACAGGGTCGCAAGAAGCGTGTGGAACAACCAAGGCGCAAAATAACTGCCCATGAACTGAGAAAAGTCAAGCGTGCAGCTGCCACGATGCCACTTGCCACCAGTTTGGCCATATTTCAGAGCTGCAACATCACTGGAGTGCCCAAAAGCACAAGGTGTGCAATACTCAGAGACATGGCCAAGGTAAGAAAGGCTGAAAGACGACCACCACTGAACAAGACACACAAGCTGAAACATCAAGACTGGGCCAAGAAATATCTCAAGACTGATTTTTCTAAGGTTTTATGGACTGATGAAATGAGAGTGAGTCTTGATGGGCCAGATGGATGGGCCCGTGGCTGGATTGGTAAAGGGCAGAGAGCTCCAGTCCGACTCAGACGCCAGCAAGGTGGAGGTGGAGTACTGGTTTGGGCTGATATCATCAAAGATGAGCTTGTGGGGCCTTTTCGGGTTGAGGATGGAGTCAAGCTCAACTCCCAGTCCTACTGCCAGTTCCTGGAAGACACCTTCTTCAAGCAGTGGTACAGGAAGAAGTCTGCATCCCAAGAAAAACATGATTTTCATGCAGGACAATGCTCCATCACACGCGTCCAAGTACTCCACAGCGTGGCTGGCAAGAAAGGGTATAAAAGAAGAAAATCTAATGACATGGCCTCCTTGTTCACCTGATCTGAACCCCATTGAGAACCTGTGGTCCATCATCAAATGTGAGATTTACAAGGAGGGAAAACAGTACACCTCTCTGAACAGTGTCTGGGAGGCTGTGGTTGCTGCTGCACGCAATGTTGATGGTGAACAGATCAAAACACTGACAGAATCCATGGATGGCAGGCTTTTGAGTGTCCTTGCAAAGAAAGGTGGCTATATTGGTCACTGATTTGTTTTTGTTTTGTTTTTGAATGTCAGAAATGTATATTTGTGAATGTTGAGATGTTATATTGGTTTCACTGGTAAAAAATAAAAATATTGAAATGGGTATATATTTGTTTTTTGTTAAGTTGCCTAATAATTATGCACAGTAATAGTCACCTGCACACACAGATATCCCCCTAAAATAGCTAAAACTAAAAACAAACTAAAAACTACTTCCAAAAATATTCAGCTTTGATATTAATGAGTTTTTTGGGTTCATTGAGAACATGGTTGTTGTTCAATAATAAAATTAATCCTCAAAAATACAACTTGCCTAATAATTCTGCACTCCCTGTAGTCTCTTTGGACCAGCAGCTGAGGCGAGGGATAATGCTTAAGTAATGAGTGTGATGACTGCACAGTAATGATCATATAGAGAAACTGTACAAAGATGGGGTAATTTCACAATATAGATCATTTATACTCTTTAAGGAGAGAAATCACTCTAGTAAATATGTGCTTTGCTCTTCCCTGTGGAAGCAACAAATCAGCTAAAATGATTGGATTATTTAGAATCAGAATGTGGATGCTGATCTCATTTATTAAAATCCATGGTTTTCCCTTCCTAGACTTGGCAGTATGCATTGTCTTAATGTCTTGGCACCTACATCTATAACTTACATTATTACATTTTCCCAAGGGAGTGTCTGCTATTTATCTTTGGATCTCCTAAAACCTTCTATATTCTGACGATCTAGATAAGGTTTCATTGTCACATATATAATGACCCGCCAGCAATTTTAAATCAAAAGTACAAAAAAATTTGAAAAGCACACATACCCGGAGTAATCTAGTGTAAAGTGCCCCTTCCTCCATAATTTACATTTTTTTGGTTACATTATTACCTGGCTTATGGAATTTCCACCAACTCATACAGACATTCTTCCAGTCTCAAACGTAGGTGAGAGCAAGCGTTGTGTGCATATTCTAGTAACCAATGAGTCACAAATACACATATACAGTATTGCCAGTTCTTGCAAGTTGAAGATCTCTACCCAGAAGATTTGAATTCTAGAAAAACCTTTTGATGTAACTTCAGTAAATCATTTGCCTTGAAAGAGATGTGGACATCAATAGAATTTTCCTTACCTTTGTTATAATTATAGTGGGGTCTAGGAAACTGTTTATTTGGTGAATATACAGCATTAAATAGAGCCCCCCCCCCCCCCCCCCCCCCATAAAATAGGTATAATCGAAAGGCTAAGAAACCACCTCTATAATATTTATGTCAAATGACTTTACAATTGCTGATAGAGGGAGGAATTAAAATAAACAAATGAGCTACGTAGAGCAATCTTATGGAATTAGATCTTGATTCTTTGTATGGGGTTATTACTTGTAGAGAACAATTTAGTCCTCAATAAAATCCTTATGCACACCTTGCCAGCCCCCAAAAACATAAAGTGTGAGGATTGAAAAGTCACAGTACACATAGGCCTTAGTTCACAAAATGCAGTTACTAAACTTTGACACGTATCAATAAAACTATGACATTTATCTGGTCCTACCCTCTTTCACAAGAACGGAACCGGACGAAAGGAATGACATGTTGGATTAACTATTTAAATGCTAGATGTATTCCCCTCTCTGATACTCTAAAATTTTCACTATCCCCTGTCGAGCCCCTTCATTGATTGGTTAGTAGAATCATTCCTTTGTGTGTAACCTAGTGACATCACTGCCTGGGCCATTGAATAGCGACATCACTGCTCTGTAGGTAGTATGTGAATATGATAGGTCTTTGTGGTTTTTTAGTAATTTTGTTTAACCCCCTACTTCCTGAAAACATGCCATGTATGAAAATAATATTTAAAGGACCAATAAACGGTGTTTAACCCTTGCTTCCTTGAAGGAAGCAAGGGTTAAACAAAACATGTCCCGGTAGAATTAAGTAAACCCGTTGTGTATCTTAATAGATACACACGGGTTTACTAACTGCTGTGTCTCACATGCGAGACACAGCAGTTCCTGGTTGTCAGCACACGCACAGCCTATCAGAGCAGGGGTTCGCCCCGCTCTGACAGCCGAATGCGAGGGTCTCTCGCTGCAAGCACAGAGAGAGATCTTCGGTTTTGCATGGAATCAGCAGGGAGGACCTATGGAAGCATGTCGGTCAGAGGATAAACTGGCGTGTACTATCAAAAGTACACGCCAGTTTATCCTCATACTAGGGGCAACTAACTTTTCACTTGTGCTTCTATATAGAAACACAAGTGAAAAAAATGTTTAGTGTCCCTTTAATAATTACTACTACTCCAGTACATGTACAGGGTCCGGTAGTTTACATTGATTATTCAAATAATAATGTGTGCAGATTTCTCTTTGATTTTGTTTGCTCTGTTTGAAAACAATTTTAAGACATGATAGTACTGTTGTCCGTGACACTTAGATGTTCCTCCTGTATAGTTCACTTTGTATTGAAATCCAGTTAGTTTGTTTTAATAATCTTTTATACAAATAGTGTAATTATGTATTCTACACAGTGTATTTCTTGCAGACGGTACCTGCACCTTTTATTAGACATACTGTAGACTCCTTTTAAAGCTTTTCTTTTATATTTGTCTAGCCGCACAAGTAAAAGGTTATTTATTTGTAAAGAGTGATTGAGCTTTCATGATGTTTGCTTAGGCAGTTTATATTAAAGGGAAGAGAAGCAGTCAATAAGTATTTAAAGAAAGGCATGTTAGCTGGAGAGCATGAATGCACTGCTACAAGCAGTAACCGCTCAGTTAACTAAAACCCATTTTGTGTCTTAGAAGGGGAAGATGTCAATCAGAACAGATTACAAGGATGCATGCGCACAGGTGATGTACTTTGTACTGAACTACAGATCTCAAGCAGAGGAACCTAAATTCACTTGTTTTCTTCACACAGATTAAGTCCATGTTCTGGCAGCGATCCTACTGGAGTGTTTGAAACTGAGCCGACACTAGGGTGAGCGTGTGCTGCAACTCAGGCCATTTAAACTATGGCACTTAGTCAGCACCACCTCTCGCCTCACGTCAGTGGCGTGCCCCCTTCTGCGCCCCACAGGCATGCCTATAGGCTTGCTCGGGACGAAGTTGCACATCAGGCAGGGTCTAAAAAGTGTCACTGTATAAAACTCACATTTCCAAAAAAAAAACCATTGCAGTAGGGTACATAATGCTGGGCTCGAAAAAAGATTTACAAAAATTCGGAACCAAAACAATCATTGAGGAGCCGGCCTAAGTTATTTCTATGCGCCAGTGAAATGGTGCACGCATTGAGTTTTATATAAAGCAGTCCAGAATTTTTACGTTTCAGCACAAAAGGTATACTAAACTAAAAAAAGTGTACAATTTAGGGGCTGTGAACAATGAAAAAATATATAAAAACCATTTTGGCATATAATATTATATTTACTACACACTTATCTTTCATCTATGATACTGGTGACATCAGCAGTGATGTTTTGAGCAGATAACTGTGCAAACAGAACTAGTCTTAGTCCTACTTACAATACTGTAGGCTAACTATTATCCTTGGAGATTCAGGATTTGGCCAATAGGTATTTACTACAATAGTCATGGAGACGTGTATATGTGAGATATCTGTTACATAGAGAGTGCTGGTACAAAACTTTACCCATGCATTATAAAAGTTAATATTAGATAACTGAGCATTTAAAGCTTGGTATGTTCATTTTGGTCTACCTCACTTTCCAACTTGATGTGAAATGTGTTAAGAAATCTATGCTACAGATACCAGTCCTTGTATTGCATTTTTGTAACCATGGTATAGAGTATATTAGAGAAAGGTCAAGAAGCACTAATGTGTGATAGCTCCAAGAGATTCCTTCCACAATTGTGTTACCCTATGTTGCTTATCTACTAAAGAGTGTTAATTATTATTTGTACATGCTATATAAAATAACATAGACAATGTGTGAAAACCTATTTAGAAGTCTTCTGCTAATTTGCCTGCCGTAACTTGCTTGCCTGCAAAATGAAACTAAATTTGCGTATATGCAAGTCTAACAAATGATTCAAAATAAGAGTTCTCTTCTGTGAAATCACAAAAGTGCAGCAGACCTTTTTCCGGCGTTGATGCATGTGGCTAAATGCATGGTTATTGCTGTCAGATGGTGGTAGCAATGAGGAAACTAGGCCTCCCGGCATAGTGACCCCATGACCTCTCTCATTACCACATTATTCCGTGTAAGAAAAGAAGCTGGAGACATGAGAATTGGTACAGCACAGCATGGGGCACGTTAAAATATTGTTGTGATTAAAGTCATTTATTTACAAAGCACAAACAAAGTGTTCTACAATGGAGAAGCAAGAGTTGTATATGCAACACAACAGAGTAACAAACGTAATGGAGCCTGTTCAGCATGGCTTGCAGTCCACTAATGGACATTATTCTCAGTTACAATGATATTAGTTTACAAGCAGGTGTAAGCCTTTAGGATCGTCTGTATTCCTCAAAGGCTGTAATCCCATCATGACTGCTGACCATTACCTATAAGGAATGGAGTTTGACAGCCCTACTCTATAATTTAACATCACCCGGAGAAGTACATGGATTTTTATATGATGCCAATAAGTTCAAGCAACTTAAATTCAAATTAGGACAACTGCATAATCTCAGGAAAGGATATCTGAGATGGTCAGATTTTTTTCTAGAGGCCGCCAGAAATGCTTCTTTTTGGTCACATGTAAGAACTAATTTTAAATCCTTTCACCTTAATAGCAAGCAATCATGAAGCAAGCAAGCATGATATGGGTTATAATAATACAATGACTAGGCTATGTGCATTACCAGTATGTGTAATCAGGCTTACCCTAGAGCTACAAAATGTTACATTTATTAATGAACTCCATGTTCCGATAAGTCAGAACAAAAATTGATATACTAGAAAAAATACCCCCAAAGTCTTAAGACATTCTTGAACTGTGGAAAGACTAGAATAGTACTTAATAAAGGGTTACAGGCTATACCCCATGGGAAAAAATAGAAACATAATTGGACCTAATTCCTAATAAAGGTGCTTGCCCCATGTGCACCTATGGGGGCAATTCAGTACGCCCCGATTGGGCCTGTACCTGGCATAAAGCCATACTGTGGTGCATCAGACATCCTGATCTTGTGGATTTAGTTTACTCTTAAAGGACCGGACTTCCCTGAAGTTGCCCCGAAATTGCCATAAATTTACAAATATGTATATACGAATATATAATATTATAATTTAAGCATTCTTCCATTTTAATGAACTTTTTTTTATATGATTTTCTGTTCATTTTATTTATTTTAATCTATGTAATTAATGTGTACATTTTTTGTGCCTGTTTGTTTTTACAGATTTTTATTTTATTAAACTTCGGGGCCATTTCAGGAGGACTTCCGCTATTTCGTCTTTAGCCAAAGTTAGGGTTGCCACCTTTTTTTTTTTCGGAAAAATACCGGCCTTGGTACTTACTGTCTCCATACACTTAACATTGGGCTGAAGCCAATTTTTTCCCGGCCTGCCGGTAAAATACCGGCCAGGTGGAAACCCTAGCCAAAGTTCTCACGAAATGGCCCCCAAATAAGCCCAAGTCCTCCCCATAGAAGTCTATGCGTGTTGAACTTCTGAGTTGCTCCAGCGCACTAAGTTTATAAACAAGGAGATGGAGCCTTTATGTTTCACCTCCTGACATTTGGTGTGCCATTTTACATATTCATATACTGTGCCACATCCCTATCAGACATCATGAGGGGGAAGAACAGAACAATAGATATTAAGGGGTAATAACTCAAACATTCCTTTTCCCTGAAGTGAAAATAGAAGTAGCTGTGTTTTAGGTTTGCAAAAGCCCCCACAATGGGAATGAAATCATTCTGGAGGCATATTATTTGGCGTAGAAATTTTGACAGCAAGTGGAAGATTGGAATTACTCTCTTCCATTAGACTCTGTGGCTTTGGCCAGATAAGCTGTGGTGAAACGTGTGACCAGGGCAGGGGATCATGGATTGTCTTTCACTGTTGTCATGGCGACAGTGATGCAGGTGGCCTATTACTGCCTGGCTTGTCAGATCTTATACATCAAACTGGTGCTAAGTGAAAATATGTTACAGGAACTGGAGAGAGAGGGAGGGAAATACATTTCCAGCAGCCTTTAGAAGATCAGGTGGTTACTCTGCTTAAACACTGCCATTGTTTTATTTTTCTTGTTTTTGTTCTACTTGAAAAGCTGCTTCTTTCCATTTGATATTCAATCATTTGTGTATCATCCAAATGTGTTGTGTACATTTTTTCTTACATTTGAAAATTCCAGTATACAATTTAAAAATATATACAGGTTTTAATATTATATCAAACTGTATGCATGTATGCAAAACCAATGCACAAAGGGCATTTATGTGAAGGTAAGGCAGGGTTATGTATTTAAGTGTGAGCAATAGATCTTTCAGTACAGTGAGAACAGCCTGCAAATTGTTTGGCAAAATTATAGTGGCAAAAGAATTTGGCCTATGGACGTAAAGCAATACACCATTACACAGTATCAGGGTGTGACTTTTGAAGTGGTGCAGTGATGAGCTAGACATTTGTTTCAGTGACCAATCAAGGCCTTTGTTATTGGTAGTAAACTCTGACTTGGAAGTCTATTCCTAAAGTTCTAACTTTCTAAAACATATGGGATCTTGTGGTTTCAAATGAGAAGCAGTGAGAGATTCTGTATATTTGGGGAAATCCTGATCACAGTTACTGTGATTGTCTCCACTTTTCATGTAATCTCTATCTCTCTCTTTTGGGAATAAGCTCATCACTGTACTTGAAGTTTCTATACAGGTTTATGGTCATGTATCCAAGTGTTTTGGGCCCCGTATCTGGTGATTAGGGATTATTTTTCTGGAGGGCAAAACTGATCGTTTAAATAAGAACTGCAAAAAATAAATAAATTCAAAAATAAGGCTTTATTTACATTAATTCCAAAATGCTACACCTGACACGAGCCCCATTTCTTCATTGATTGAGTTCATTCATGTCTGTGAAATCGTTTAAGGAGCTTAGACATAGTGGGAAGTCAAATAAATCATATGGTAGAGCTTATGTGATGGATACCTCTTATAGCATATCTTTATGACTTCATTTCACATATCTTACTTCTGTTTTGGTGTAGGTACCCCTTTAAATACAAAAACAGTAGAGAGAAGACAACCTTGGACATAAAGTTGCATGTAAGAAATTAGAAAGAGAAGGGGCAGTGGAGTATATGGACTTAAAGAATTATTTATGAAATATAGCGCTTAATAGGAGTCAAGGCACAGGATAGCAGAAGATGGAAAGTGGAAATATATTTAGGAGAAGTGAAAGATGCAGGATTGGAAACATGTAGTTTGTGATTCTATGTCGTAAATTTTGGTGATAAATTTTAACAGCAGGAGAGCAGTCTTTATTGCAAGGTGGAGTTTATGAGTAGACAGGACGATTCAGCAGTGTATATTTATTTTTACTAAGCAGCAATGTACTCGAAAGCTTTGAAATGTGTATCCACCCACTATATTTTAAAGGCGAATCCTAATCTCCTGGTCAGACATTTCCACCTTTATTGGCGGAAAGCTCTTCTTCACAAATTGTTTCTATCTGGTGTCATTGAGTCCATATGTGGCTAAGGAGTCAATCACTGTACTAGACACAAGTGTCACTAGTTCTTATATACCCCACATTCCCAAAATTGGTCTTCATGCATGTCAAACAATGCAGTTTTAGTATTTTTCCTGAAATTTGTGTTTTAAGTACTACCATACATAGACATCTCCTTGAGAAGCTACTGGAAAAGTTTACATTGAAGGAAAACTATATAGTTCAGACAGAGGGAGGGCTGGCAAGAGAGGTAAGGGGGCACTTTCTAACCTGACTCAATGTGCAGAACTGCACCACTTTTACTTCTAAATGCCTCATTGTATAGCACTCTCTATCCAGTTGTCTTGCCTATCAATTCCTGTACCTATCTGTCAATATGTTTGTCTATTTGTGTCGGTCTCTGATAATCAATGAGTGGGCGGATGAAGTTACACCATCGGCCACTAAATAGTTTTTGCCTCCTGCACCAAAAGTTCCTAGCCCTCCCATGATTGTAATTCACACAAAGTAATTCTTTTGAAAAGGAATCCCATGTATAATGTATGAAATTGGATTATTTCACAACTTTGTGTGTTTGTTTCCTTATTTCTGTAACAATGCACCACTATAAATTGAATTTAGTATATTTATATATTATTAAAATGTGTATTCATTGCTCAGCGTTGATTTAGTTTTTTGTGCTGTTGCCCAGAGGGCCAAGGACTAATTTTGAGAACCTATTTTTTAAAGCAGGTATGTGATGTAATATAACCTATTGAGTAGGATAGATCCGCAGCCAGAGAAAGACGTCTATGAAACACCTCCATTTAGACAACTTAACTCTGCGGCTCTAAACTTTTTTAACCCATAACTCCCATAATAATAATAACTACTGCCACTAGTCACTCTAACACATATATAAAGTGAATATTACTTGTATATGGTCAACCACTAAATATACTCAATAAATCCAAAAAAAGAATCCTGTCCCTCAGATAAAAAAAAAAAAAACATTTTTTGTTTCAGTGAAACACCTGCAATTTTTCTTTTTTTCTCTTTTTTTTTTTATAATTCAGCTGTACTGGTCTGATTTTTCCAACTCTTTGGTAAATTTTACAGTTGTTCACTGTTTAGTAAGGAGAGACTTTATATGTCTTGGAGGACAGAAAGACATTTTCCAATCTTTTTTAACAAACAACAACTAAACGAAGCTATTTCCCTCCCATTTCATCTCACTTCATTTTAGGTGAGCAGAAAATCTAGAAGTAACTTGAAGGTTGGAGAAAAGCCAGATCTGGGAGGCCCAGATTTTAGATTCTTGTCTGAAAAAATATCTGTAATAACTGGGTCACATATTTTCCCATAGGAAACTCCGATCTGCCTGTAATATTCACAAGTTTGTTATAACAGCACATATGTACCGCCTACCGTATGATAAAACCGTGACGGACAGGGTAATTTGAGCCGCCGTGTTTTGTTTTTTTATAGCAACTGCACAGGAAGCAGAGTCTACCATTACAATAGCAGTTGCACACTGGATGTGCAAACCTTGATCACTCATTCTGTGAACAATCTGGTCGATACCTATGGAAATCATTGTTATACATTCCATAGAATACCTGCCAACTGCTTTAGACTTTAGGAACAGTCATGTACTTTATTCTTTAGTGTTACTAATTTAAACTTCTTTACCATGCCCTTAAAGGTGATGTTCCACATAGTGTGACTCCATATAAGTCCTGCATCATTTAGGGGAAGCTAAAGAAACAGCATTTAATTTTTTGTTCTTATTGCTTCTGACTGTCCCATATAAAAATATTAAAACAATATTTATTTAGAAAGTGTTTTAACAGGAAGAATACATTGAGATTTCTCTCGTTTTCAAGTATGTCCTGGGGACCCAGTCCAGAATGGAGTTACACAGAGGTACACATTTAACAGTAGATAAAAAATACATACATACATATATTAAACAAGTTGGAAGGAGAACATACAGGGTAAATCATTATTGATACAATAGGAACATGTACAGTATACGAAGGAGTTTGTAAACTTATAACAGGTACAATCTGTTTTGAGGATTTGGGAGACACTTATTTTCAGGGATTTAAGACTAGATGATGATGATTTGGCAGAAACAGGAAGGCTATTCCACATATGAGGAGCTCTGAAAGAGAACGCACCTCGGCCCGCTTCCTTTTTGAAGTGAGGGATCGCTAGTGAAGGGTTGGTGCAGGATCTGAGATTGTGGGATGAGCAGGGAGTAAGAGCAAGCATTAATAAAGAAAGTTCCTGAGGTTGCTTAGCAACAGAGCCCTGCCAGTCATCCAAAGCCCCCCTCTAGCTGTGACATCAGTGCAAGAAGAACTCTGATGACTCCTCCCACTAAGCTAGAGCCCGTGGAATATCAAATCTCCAAATAGAGTGTTTTTATATTGAGAGTATTTGCTCTGAGGAATCTGTGTAATCTAAAAGACAGACTTTCATTGCCAATTTAGTTCATTTGATTTTAGACACAATTCTCCTTTTGCAACATGGTATTTTGTTTTATTACACAAACTGGACTCTTTATATGTTCGTCAGAATTTCACACCCAGTGGCAGTCAGATATATATCTAAAAAGCTGCAAAAAAAGTTTTGTTTTTTTTAGACATTTTAGAATGTTGCAAAATATTAATTTTATAGTTATTCCCCCAGATATAGTCCCCTATGTTTGTTGAGCTTCCTAAGGAATTCCAAATAACAGCATTAATTTAGAGGCCCTGCAACCATCCATGTTTATCTGTATTTCCCTGTGTTAGAAATCACTGGAGGATTTATCAAAGAAATGTGCGATTAGGACTTGGGGCATTTAACAGTCAGGAAAACAAAGAATAAAGAACAGAAAGGAACCAGACAGCATAAAATGGAAGCCATTTGTATTGCACGGTTTCACTGATATTTGTTACTCAACAAACTATTAATTATTTAATCTAAAGGGAATAAAACATCAACATATAAACAAAATAGCTTTTGCATTTCAATGGCTCCTTCATATTGTTACCGCCAGAAGTGCGATTACAGCTTTAAGTGGATCATTCCCAAATCTTCATTGTCATCTGAGTCAGGGTTGAGGTGGGAGGGAGCTCAGTTTCCATCATGTTTCCCTTGGCTAAAGGAAAAAGAGCAGTATGCCGACAGAGTTCAGCAGCTTGAGAGATCAGCTTATTAATAGAGAGGGAGTTTCACATAATATTATCTGCCAAGAAAAGCATTTGAAATGATTTTGAAGACAGACAAAGAGAGGCAAGCGTGCTAGAGTTTTGTGTAGCAAGAAGCCACCTATATTTCCTGCCTTTTTGGGGGTATATTTAAGGCTGGTGCCATGTATGCCGGTCATTTTTGTGCTAGCCATCATTCCGTTAATTTTCCAGCAAAGAAGTTAATGTGGTTATCTACAGGTTGAGTATCCCTTATTCTATATCTTATGCTTGGGACCTGCAGCATTTGGGATAATGGATACTTATGGTTAACAGATCATTTGGGCAGCAGCAGCCTTATAAATGATCTGCATTACCAAAATTCAATGTGAGCAACTTGTTTACATTGTATTTAGGTAATGTAAATCATTATAGCAGTGGGGCTGGTGAACTTACCTGCTCCACGGTGCTCCCGAAATGATCTGTCGTCGCACTTTAGTCCCTCCCTTCCGTCGTAGAGCTCTGGGAACTACATTTCCCATGAGCGCTGGCTCCACATTTACGGCGCCCCCGGGAGGGTGAAGCAAAGGAGCATCACCACCGGATGCCAGGAAAGTGAGTATCCTTTGCCCGAATTGACCCACATCATTTTGGGTAATTTTGGTTTTTGGATCTTCGGAAAAGGGATACTCAACTTGTACCTATAAACTCAACGCAGATCAATAAAAAATGAAATGCATTTGAGGAACTGCACTATGAAATCTGTTAAAACTCAATGGATTAAACTCAAGACAAAGCTAATAACCCAGGGGGTCTATTCTCAAATAAGAGCGTTGCCGCTAGATGTTCCCAAAATAAAAGGGGTTTTTACCTCTTGGTATTCTCTACTGAGAGTTCCATGCCAACTTGGCCAGTCTTTGCAGTAAAATATGTACCGTCACAACTTTAAACCTTGCAAAGTTCAAGTACAAAATCATCTAGACCTTCCCCCGAGTACAGCATTTAGATTAGGAAAGGTTCATCCAAAGTGAGTTTCTGAGCCTAATAGACGCAAATGGGACTCAAGTCCTCAAGCTTAGATATGCTAAGTTCTAAGTTTGCTCTTTGGGGCTGATAGATAAACTTTATAGAAAACCACTGAATATTATCATTTTGCTCCCTAATTTTGCACTGGTTAGTGAATTGATCACATTTTAATTTGATTTGCTTATGTTTAAACCTGCTGCATCCTTGAATTGTGTATTGATAGGGGTTACCTGAGGACTTGGTTCAATGCCAGAATTCAGTGTAGTCGAACATTAGTTGTTTTTAAGCCATGGTTGGGTCTCTTATTTCTGTAATGAACTGAAATATTAATGAGGTTATTTATAAAGTAAAACTCTGTTGAAGGCAATGTGGTGTAACCCTTCAAATGCTCATTGCAATTTCTAAATGCTAGGCTAAACCCATGATAATTTGTGCAGCAACCTTCCTCTTTGATGAGTTTACCATTAAACAACATCATGGTCCACCACATGGGACTAGTAACCAGTGCAGTTCACCACATGGGACTAGTAACCAGTGCAGTTAACCACATGGGAGCAGTAACCAGTGCAGTTCACCACATGGGACCAGTAACCAGTGCAGTTCACCACATGGGAGCAGTAACCAGTGCAGTTCACCACATGGGACCAGTAACCAGTGCAGTTCACCACATGGGACCAGTAACCAGTGCAGTTCACCACATGGAACTAGTAACCAGTGCAGTTCACCACATGGAACTAGTAACCATTGCAGTTCACCACATGGGACTAGTAACCAGTGCAGTTCATGTTATTTACAGACTCTCAGTATGCTTATCTGTATGGAATGCTCCATGAAGGAACACAAACTATGTAGCTACGATCTATCTAACCACTTACTTTGATCTGTATGCGCTGCCAAACATTTATAAAACCATAAAATATTCATTCTTATTACATACAAACTGGTCGACTATCTCCAACCAGATGTAAGTGAATATGTTCCTCATGTGCTATATCCTAGAATCTATATCCTAGAATGCTGCCACTCACCATTCTCTAGCAACCTCCTTTTATGTTTTAATGTATGTGAAATGTATTTATTTTTGCAGTTTTCCTTTAATTTCACATTGAAAATAATTTCACATGGTCCTCTAACTGCCGTAATATCCAATAAGTAGGGTAGCCAGGTCTGTTACTATAGCAACAGTGCTAACGCTATTAGAATTTTTTGCCGTTTTTAGGAGATAAGTGTTGAAGAAATGAAATGTTTAGACAGATCTTTTTCTTTTTTTACTTTATAGGATACAGCATTTATCTAAAAAAATAATAATTTGGGGCCACTATAGGTGAAATATAACCATATGAGTGCCAGCAGGTGTAGCAAAATATTGAAAACCCACTTGTTGGATTAAGACTACCTATCCTGAGCATCCGTCCCACTCCTCCAGGCTCGTTTAATGCCCAGCTCCGGGGTTTAACTTTCTTGTCTACAGTTCAGTCGAATTCCACTTCCCTGTGTAGCTGCTGGGCAGCTTTAATTAAAGGGTATGTGTGTATAAAACATCATACAATCACATTTGCATTTAAACATAGCCTTAAGTGGCATAGACTAATGTTCTGGTTCTGTTTAAATGTGAGTAAAATTCAATGTTTTTGCCTACTGAATGCATGGTATGAAACTTTCCATATTTTATGTTTCCAGTTACTATCTGACCAGTCTTTCCCAGTAGATATTGTATTGGGCAGACAAGTAGTTTGTGTTGACTATGACTCACAGTTTAGGCAATGTTTTTTGTAGGCCTCAATTCATTTTACCTAAGTTGTTGCTGTTTTCATCTCTGTATTGCCAGGTATTTACTTCAGACTAATTTAGCTGCATGTTGTAAAGAATCATTTAAATCAACATTATATACATGATGCATTTCTCCTGTACATATACATCACGAACATTATCCCCCGGCCTCTACATGCAGTGACATCGGTGAAAGGGAGTACACAGAAAGCAGGATGTCTTCTTCTATAGCAGTTTTCATGCTTCTGTTTAAAGAAGTGCTGTCATTAGTTATTACTGTGCAATTCGTCTCTCTCCTAGACTCCTCTGTTTCAAGTGCTTGGAATACAGAGGGGTGAGCTAGTCTGTGCTGTGATGTAACATGAGGAGGGCTTGGGAAGACAAGCACAACTATAGGAACAGCAGTAAATAAATCACTTAAACTTTATATGACATCATCTCTCGCCCTGTACACAATTTATACATTTCCCAGTGAAAAGTATTTAATTTGCACATTAAGCCACAGGGGATGTGATAGGAGATACACAATCAATGCTATTTTGGTGTATGTAGTACCTTTAGATTTAGGTGTGGACACACCATATTATATTTTTTTATTTGCTTTTTATTAACATGTTGCTGATACTGGATGTGCCAGGAATGTTCTGTTAGAGCATACGTTGCCAACACAGGACATACCTACTGGCAGGTCCTACAGTCAAATGAGCTTTGGAAGCGATCAGTGATCACATCTGTCGCTGAGAGGGTGTTTGCCAGCAACACCGAAATTTTGAAATGGCGAATATATGTAGCTGCTTTGCTGTTGGAAAGAGCTGGGATCTGAGATCAGTGATTTTTTCTGTCGCTCTGGGGGTGTTGCTGGACTGCCTCTAGAAGCAGTTGGCAACATACAAGAACATTTTTTAAAAAAATAGTTAAGATTGGGGCTATAGTTTCACTAAAGGTAATTCTGGGGAGAAAATGGTTAGGAAAAAGCAATGAACTGCTTGCAGTTATTGCCTTATAAGTGTAAAAAAAACAGCATAAAAACATTGGGCATTTTGAAACTAGGACATATATCAGTTATCCGATATGATCAAAATAATGGCATCTAAAGAAAACCCTTCTTATCCCACCAAGAATGTAAAATTTGTGTGGGTATAGTAAATAAGAGAGAGAGGAAAACTACAGCTAAACACAAACACCACAGAAATGATTAAACAGTCTGTCACCAAGCGGTTAAAAGGACCTTGTCAGCCTAAACATTGCACATATTGTGAATGTGGAGAATTATCTGTACATTTTGTTAGTGTAAGAGAAATATATGTTTTAAATGTGTCTGTGGTGTCTCCTTATCACATCACCTTTTTATTTGCATATTAAACCACAGGGGATGTCATAAATACAAGATGCCACAGACACATCAAAACATATTTTTCTCTTAATTTTTGCATCTGCACACATATTTGCTAACACAAAGTATAGATCGTTTTCCATATTTCTTATTGTTAGCATTCACAATATAAGCTATTTGTAGGTTGTCAGAGTCCCTTTAACACTTAAAACTTCTTGTCCTGCTTCTGTCCACATACATCAGTTTGTTATTTAAGTCAACTAACTTTTTTTAAAATACTTTTTGTGAATTGTATTTGTTTTTGTATGTGCAACATTTTGATACAACTAACTGGTTACCTGCAGAGAAAAGGAATACATAAAAACGTACCAGCTATCCGTGAGCAGTAACTCATGCCTGTAATGTTGGCGGCATACATATAGACAGTTTGAAGTCTATTTCATCTCCTTAATATAAAGTATTGGAAAACTATTATTTCTTTCTTTCTTTCTTTGTTTTACATTTCATCGTTGAGGTCACATGAGCACTGAGCACACTAACAAATGCAACTTTTTATCCTTCTGCAAAACATTTATTAGATGTGATTCCGGGATGGAAGGAGAGAATTGAAATAGAAATGTAAAAATAACAATCCTTAAAATGGAAATTATGAATTCATTGTCTTGAAATGATGGCACAAATTTGGATTTGAAAATAGCCACTCAGTGTGTGAGTATTGTGTGTGTGTTTCTTGTTTCCAACAGCTCACACTACAATGATCAATGGGGGTTAACGGAACTGGAGGGTAAACATTTAGCTGTTTCAAAGTCAAAATTAGAAACAGGAAGGAAATGTAGCTTGAAAGGAAGCATCTTTCCATCTTTCTTCATGCGCGCTTGTCGATTTAAGGCACTATTAAAGAAAGCAGTTTAAAGTGAACTTGTCACCTAAACAATATTTTCTCGTAGGAAGATAGGCCATGTAACACTCAGATACCTAATATTCTCGTTTTTAGCTGTTATTATATGGATCTCCTTAGTATACCAATAGCAGACCCCTGATGCCGGGTTTCAGTTATTACAGCAGCGTAATACATTTACAATTAGTGACATCCTCCTACTGGACAACAATTGCATACAATTCATGACACTGTAACTGGGATACTGTGCGTGATAACTTAACCAATTCTTTAGCCAATATAATGAAGTGGATACACAATAATTTGCTGTGTTTTACACTTGTTAAAAATCCACCTTTACTACATCCTCTCTGTTTAAATACATGACACAGCTGCACAAAGAGCACTTACAGTTAGATAATTGTCAGCGTTAGAGGAAATGTATGTTATTTACTGCTCAGCTTTCATACAGAGTGACAACCTTGCATAGTCTGTAGGGTGTTTATTTTTATTTTTTTTTTGCTCCTTTTACTTTAATGGAGTACCTGTAATCCTTAGATGAAAGCACTGCTTTGGTTAGGAAAAAAAGATTTAGCCAAATGTACTATATAGTCCTGCAATACCTTGCATGCATCCTTTTGAACCTCTGTCATTTCTGTATTACAAAATGCTCTTTAGTATTATATAATGAGATTGGAGGGCTTTTCCTTTCATTAGGTACAGTGGATGTTTTCTTATAGACAAACTAGTGTTGACAGCCTACTTATGGCTCTAAAAGATTAAATGTCTATGCATTTACTAATGAATCATTGGTGTCCAAATTATTTGTATTTCATTGTTTCTTTATATTTTGAGTTATTGTGTACATATATCCTACTGTATAACAGTTGTATTTATCAGTCTAAAGATTGGAGTGAAGGGGAAAGTGCCTGAGCAGGCAGGATGCAATCTACTGGGCAGCATTGGGGACTGGATTTGAAAACACTAGACTAGCAAGGCTTAGCATCATGGGAAATATAGTCCACAACAGTTAAAGCGGCAGTGGTTTGCTATTACTAGGCTAAAGTCACAGTAATGGGTCAGGATACCGGTGCAGTATGTAAAAAGAAACATGAAGCTTTGTTCGTTTTGGTAGATTTATTGAGCTGACTCGTTTTATCTCTTCAGGAGCCACCCATCTGCCTCTCCCAGATGGAAGCACCATACATAGGTGGAACCTGATGATGTATGCTGCTCTGCTGAGTCAATGGGGTGTTTTCTTAAAACTACATTTCTATAAAATAACTATCAGCCAATGTGAAAGCACACTCTCCAGTACTAAAGATACACTGTAAAATGACACTATAGATGCAGAATGTAACTATGTCTCCTATATGTTGTAATAATAGGATTATAGATATTATTCTGATGCAAAGATCCAAAACCTGCAGGAAAATCCTCTTGTTCCACTTTTAGAACTTTGCCCGAGAATTGCTCTCTGTACTTATTTGTGTTACAGTATGTGTTACACGTGTAAACAATTCTATACCATTTTGACCATCAATTCCCTATAATGTCCGCATCCACCATGCCTGTGTTTCATGATCTTCTCAAGACAAGGCACTGGCTCCTGACTGCAGAGCATTGAAATGCAAATGACAGAGGTAATTGGCTGAGAGATAAATCCACAATGAGCAGTGAGCAGTGCAGCAGGGAGTTAAGTGGCTAAGTGACAATTACTGCACTACATCCCCTGGTATCAGAAGCAGTAGTGTCTGCTCTCCTGTGTTTAAAGGAGCTGGAGCATATTAATTGGAGTGGCTCTCTGTTAACAAGGCTCACTCAGTTGCTTATCGGTTTCCACTTTGTGCAAGGCAGACATGTTTGTTTCATTTCAGCTCATTTGCTTTCACAAGTGCAGTGTAAAAGTTATCACTACCTTTCCAAAGAGGGGGTTATTCACTGAAGGCAACAGATTAATGCCAGGGCCCACCCAGCTATCATTTGTAATGATTTTGGTATTCCTGCTCTCTTGTATTAATCACTTGATGTTTTCTGGAAGATGCCAATTTTTCATTATTAATTAAATATCATTTATCATATTGGGCACAGGACAGAGACTGTTCCTATTTATTTGTTTCTTTTCCTTTAAGTAAACTTATATAAAGTTCCTGATGGCTTAGATTTGGGAACCAAACTTCCCATGAAATATATTTTGATCTTTTTGCATCTATTCTTTTGCTCATAAACTAAAATGTTACCAGCCTAGTGATGCTGAGAAGACCAATATACACTACCATTCAAAGGTTTGGGGTCACTTTGCATTTTCCTTGTTTTTAACACAACCATACATTAAATGAATTGGATAATGAATAGTAAATACTCTCATGCGGTTATAAACCTGGAGTAGCTAACACAGCATGGCATTGCACACAGGAGTGATGGGTCTCTAATGTGCGAATATGCAGATATTCCCTTAATAATCTGCTATTTCCAGCTACAATAGTCATTCACAACACTGACATTTTGTACTTTGTATTTCTGATCCATTTTATTTTATTTTAATGGATACGATTTGCTTTCCTTTCGAAAACAAAGACATTTCTAAATGTCAAACTTTTGAAAGGTAGTATATGTCTCCACAAATGCATCAAATGTGACCAACTCATGGAAACAAGTAATCAGGTAATATAATGCCATACACACAGTAACCACCAAGCTGTATTTAAAAACAGAACAGCCAGAAGACACAGCATGGTATATAGTTGATATCACAATGAAAAAATCCCAGACTACAGAAGAGAATAGATATATATCAACTCAATGTAACTGTAGGTAAATACTGTAAAGACACTGTATAATGATTTATATATATTTGAGTGGCCTCAGTCTGACAGGCTAAATGTAACTGATGCTCAAAGTGAGCATTTATCCACATCACACTGTGCCCGAACTCTTGGGCTTCTAAAGACCCTCATCGGGTCTTCCTGTGTATTCCTGCCTGCTGGTGACGGTGTGATCAACGTTTTATAATCAGGGGTGCCACACATAGTTACGTTTTTTTTGATAAAACTGTGTTTTGTTTGCAATTGTTTGATATCCATGAGAGCAGAGTATCTTTGTGTATGTGTGTGTGTGTGTGTGTGTTTATATATATATATATATATATATAATAAAATTGAAAGGACAACTGTCAGCAAAAAATTAAGTTATGTTTAATTGAAAGATTGCACCAGGTGTAGACATTTGAGCTAAAAAGGCTTTAATGAAATAATACACATAAAGTACCTTTTGAGCTCTCTTTGCTCTGCATAGCTCTGTTGCGGACAGACATGTTGTTTAGAATCTTAGGTCACATGGGTCAGAAAAAGGGACATCTGACCCAAGATGGCTGCCCCCTGATAGTGCTGTACAAGCAAAGAGTGCTTAATAAGGTACTTTATTTGTACGTTTTCATTTGTATTTCAATTGCCTACACTTGATGCAACTACATTTCCTGCCGAGAGTTGTCCTTTTAATAATATTATTTGCATGCCATATGTTCAGAGATAGCTGGAATTTGATATTACTCTCTAGATTTAAGTAGTTTGACATAAATCCATTATAGTGTAGTTTTTCCTCCCCCTCCAAATCTCCTTAGCCTTCTAATAGGGACCATGTTTTGAAAAGATGCAGAAACTGTTATTCCACACCAATGTTTTCTAGGGAATATATCCACATCTCCCAGCTGGAAACGATAAACATAGCAGTGCGAGCTGCAGAAAATGTATGTACATAGATTATTTGGCAAGTGACTGTACCTGGGTGGCAGTGCTATTTATAATACAGAAATGAGTTATGATATTCTACTCCAGTAAAGCACACAATTCTGGGCTAAACCTAAATTGGGATCAGGTTATGCATGAGCTGCAGATAAGGAGCAAACTCTTCCGCACAAGAGGGGTATTTATGCAATTTATGAGAATCCCTGGTTATTTATGATAAATAAGAAAAAGGTTAATGCTTATTAGCTGTGAACATTACATTGGTTTTGAATTGGCTGACAGAAGAGAGACGGTACGCATCATTTCACATTTCTGTTGCTGTCAGTGAAGGTGTTAACTACTCAGACCAGCTTGAGAGAATATAGGATATGCCCCCTAGGCCTTGCAGGAAGAAGAGCCTTCAGCAGTCTCCTATTCAGCTATCTGAATGTCTTGTGCTCAATTAACCCTTTGAGTGGTACTTTAATGCTGCCCAGAAAAGGTTAAAAGGCATTGCAAGCCATAAAAGTTCATCAAGCATCACTACAGCTGTGAAGAGTCTAATTTTGTCAATAGCTGGCCTGTCCAGGATGTTACTGTAGGATGGATATGTTGCCTTTTTATTCAGAGACACTTGGTGCAAATATATCCATTGGTGTCCACAATGTTACGGACCTTTTTGCAGTTTTTGTATGGCAGAAAAATATTGACTAAGATCATGTTGAATCCCTAATTGTCTCTATTTTATGGCCTGATCTTTAAGTCCTTTTCATTTTATTGCACACGGACGTATCCTCCTCCCCCTTTACATGTGCTACAGACAGGTCTAATTTGTAGTTTGCTGCTCAATTAGACCTGTCTAGTAGCCTCTGCGTTGAGTAAGAATGTGGCTGATATGCTGAAGTTTCAACTTCAGCTACAAAGAATGCGATGCTGGCCAGTCATACAGAAGAAATTGCGAAATCAGAGTTGTATGTATGAGCACACTTAGATTTTTTTTTTTTTTTTCCAAAGCTCTCATGTTGAATTACTGGAAGCTGTCACATAATCTATGGCAAACAAGGGTCTCTGTCAGTTTGTGCATACTAATTGTTTGTTTTCTTTTCTGAGAGGGAGACCTAAGCCCTGTTTCACTTCCTCCAGAGTTTATTGCAGTTTTACAAGAAAACATACTGCTAAGAATTATATAAGACAAGGTTGAGTTTGAAATTTGATTTCATCTTGCCTGTTTTTTAACACACTATAAAGCAGGCATAAACTGATAACTGAAATCCCATGATAAGTAAGTCTTTACATTAAAGGATCATTCCAGTCTTCAAAAAAAACTGTACAGGATGGTACACAAGCCACAATTGAATGATCCCTATACATATACACTAGTTGTTATATTGTGGTTAGGGTTGCCACCTTTTCTTCAAAAAAATACCGGCCTTGGTACTGTCTCCATAGACTTAACATTGGCCGCATGCCAATTCTTTACCGGCCTGACGGTAAAATACCGGCCAGGTGGCAACCCTAATTGTGGTCTCTGCACATGCTCACAGGTTTTCTGCTCTAGCACTCCCAGTTCAGATGAACTGTCCTCTTGTGATCTAAACAATAGCAGGGGGAAAGTTTGAACAGGGAACTTTTAAATGAGACTCCTAATGAGCGCCCACATGTTTAAGATTGTCAGGGGTAAGTACTTACAGTACACAAAGTGTAGGCAGTCCTATGCAGTTATAAAGTCCAAACATTACTGTTCCCCCTTAGTTTGCAATATTCCAAAATGAAAGAAACAGAACAAGCGCTCAGATATGTATTAAAGTAGACGGTTCTACTTTTAATGCAAATAAGGTAGTGGGTTCATGTAACACACAACACTTTTGGGTGACAAAACCACTTTTAACAAAGTGAACAGCCCTCTGTCGACATTGATGAAGTGGTTTTGTCACCCCATAACATTGTGTGTTACATGGGTCCAGATCTAATCTGCATTACAAGTAGATTATTCTACTATTCTTTAATAGATATCTGATCTACATATACACAACAAATCTGTGCAATATACACCTTTAATACTAATTGATGCGTCAAACTTAATTTAATGTCTGGAATGTCTGTTCAAAGGCACTGGAAACTAATTAATATGTTACCATATTATTGCTAGAGATTGGAAGAGATCCTACTTTAACTCCACCTACTATTTGCATCCAAGAATGCAGCTCTATGATTGGACATTTTTTTGAGGGGCACAAATAATGTTTGCTTGTTGCCCTGCAGAATTAATAAATTATATGTGTTCACTGGGAAATCAATCAATCCAGGTTGTACATAAGGGATTCCTTCCTCGATTAATTCATTGTTCCCCCTGGACACACATGCATTCTACAGGAAAGTATGTAAAAGAGTTGAGTGGGAGGGTCAGTATAAACTGATATTTGTGAATTAGATAAACATAAGTAGAATAAATATATTCAAATTTTAATGAAGGAAACATTTCTAAAAATGATCTAACTTTAATATGCATTAAAAGATGTTCAGCTTGTCGTTAACTTGCACATTGTTCATGATGCACTATTTTTGACAGTGTCTCCTATTACACTTTATGAGAAGCTTCCATCTGTGACTGCACTGTCTATAACGCTTTATGAAAAATAGCACCCTGACAAAACTGAAGGGCTGCAAAGGAGTAACACACAAAGCCTCTCAAAAACCTGTAATTTATTGTGTGACTTAAAGACATCTATAGAGTTTTGCTGTAATTAGAAAATGAATATTTTGTCTATTTCACGCCGACATTGAACAGGCTGAGCATCATTAGGTCTCGGTTCTTCATTACTTGCTGTTTTCGCATTTGTGTATAAAATGGTTTATTCACTAAATAGTGAGTTGCGGTAAACAGTGTTGCAAATCTTAAATCTGAATTCTCCAACTCGGCTAATTTTAGCCTACATTTTGCAAGACAGCTGCCTATTCACCACATGTCACTAGAGTATAAACCACAAAGGCTCAAATCTACATTATTATGAGGTTCGTGCTAGTTTCCCTTTCAGTTTAAATCACTTGGCCTCCAAACGCAATCAAATCTTCATCCCTTGATTGAATAAGTTTCTAATATTGCTATTTTTTTTTTTTTAATTCTCACATGGTACCAGAATACATTCACATCCTTAACCTTCTGTGATGTGAACTGTCCCAAGCTAAAAATATTACATGGAGGATTCATACCAGTCCTTGAAAGGGTTGTTGTTTATGTAATCACGAGTAACTGAAACTCAGTCTAGATAAAGAGGAGACACATATACTTAACATACTCCAGCAGGAAGTCTACATATTAAAAATAGTCCTCCAAATACAGAAAATTGGGAGGTTGCACATTCATTACAGCTAAGAAAGATATAAGAAGTAAAAGATTAGAATGTCAGACATCAAAAAATAAAGCCCTCTATACATCTTGCTTTCAATGAAGTCAAATAGGTCTGTTTACTAAAATTCAACTTTGGAGGTGAAATTATCAGTGCTATTTCTGAGACTAAATCAGATTTGGTACCCGAGTTTGACTTAGTCTCAAAAAAAGCTTCCGTAATTTTGCTGTGTTTGACCAAAAGTTGAATTTTAGTGAATAGACCCATAAGTGTGTTTTGAAAATTTTTATTAAAAGTGTAGGTATTTTAAATAGACATGATCACAATAAAAAGTGCTTTTTCTGGTACAAAATGCTGCAAAGAACACCCTTGTGCCCTTTCCTTATAGCACACATAAAACAAAAAATATAAAATGTTGCGTAAAAGAATCAAATAAAAATCACTTATCTCTCATAAATAATGACGATCTGGTCTCAGTAGGGATTTAACATGAAACAAAACATGTGTGTATATGTGTAATTGTTCCCAAGGTAAAGCACTCACACTTTTCAGAGCCAAATGATATTCCCGGCTCTGGTTTTTAGGATATTAATAAATCAAAAGGTGATAGGTGTCCTCCGTACTGCCCCTTTAATGGAAAGCTTACCGGTACACAGTCCACAAAGGGAAAACACAGAGGCAAAAGGAAGGGGGGGGGGGGGGAGCAAAGGGATATAGCGTAATACTGTATGCAAAATTGGGATCTACCCTGGTAGCACTGGTAGCGTTAACAGACTAAGCTGAGCACTCCCCTGTCGCCTTCTTGAATCCTTAAAACCCAAGACTGGATCCCAAGGGGGGAGATGTGACAATATAGTATTATCAATTAGCTATTTTGCCTACAGTGAACACAATATCTACTGCAATTTACTAATGTCATGCATCACAGTTTCAGGGAAACTTATTAATTTTCTTTATCACTATTTGCACTCAATGCTTAAAAGCACGATAAAGTGGCTATACTTTCCCTAATTTTAGTTATAGCTACTCTCTAATACTCCATAATTGTATATGCTGTCAATGCAGGGAATAAAAATGATCAAAAATGATCTACTGGGTTAGAAGACCTGTATGCAAAGCATAATGGAAGAGAAAAATTAGATAAAAAAAAAAAAAGTACCTATAGTGTCTCCTGTTTATGACATCAGCTTTTGATGTAATAACCTTGTAAAAGCAGTTAATTTGCAGTATAAATGTTGTTTAGGTCTCTTTAAAAGATATGGCTAGAACTTTAATGGAACCCTTATTCTAAATGTTAAATGGGGATCTGTCAGATCTACTGAAAGCTGTCAGCTCCAAAGCACCGTATCCATGTGATTGTGTTTAAATAACTAAATATAGATATTATCTGATATATTTAGTTATAGTGATACAAATGTATTCAGGCATAGATGGTGCAGAGTAACAAAGGACATATTCTATCACACTAGGAATCATCCTTGGTTTTTTTTATTTTCATGAACTGATTTGTGTTTTTGGGAACCGTTTCGAAATACATCTGTGCATGTGATGATCTAAATATAACGTATAACAACTAATAATCTGGGGAACGTATTCTTTTCTTGATACATGCTAGTGTTGCATTCACAGATTTAATGATAACATCCATTATGTTACCAGCAGCCGCACTTGAGCAATGTGTCAGGCTGGGTGATACCCAGAGCACATTCAGTTTTTGATCTTGTTCTGCACCCCAGTCTCGCTTTTGTGTATATAACGTGTGAGAGTCAGTTTGCATTGAAACCAATATACCATTATTATCAGTCTCTTTTCAGACTACTCTAATTAGTTCCTTCTTTATGCTGTTTAACTGGTTTAATGACACTACACTCATCTCTGTTCTGTTACAGGAAAACATTAGCTGAGGGTCTAAACACATGCACCTGAATCAATTTGCCAAACCAGACTTTTAGTTCAAATCAATGGAAGAGATGACAGATTTCCCAGTATGTATTGTTAGCAGCGGCACAGATTCTGTATTGCAATGTGTGAAGCGCAATGAGTTCTAATAAGTAGATTTTATATAACACGCCGACGACAATCAGAGAGCTTTAACACACATTCTCAGCAGGCGAATAATAGATGTTACAACTTGATGGTAGTCATTTATTGACCTCGGAAGGATGAAGAGCTGAGTGGAACCTGCCACGGGTCGAACCTGAGATCCTGCGGTTTGATCATGAAAGGGATGTCATGAATGTATCCCTTGTATCAGTTGTGGGAAACTATTGCTGTATTTGATATACAGCTCACAACAGCCCCAATCATCCTCTGATTTAGGAGTCACAGAAGAAATCCATTACCAGACATGGCTTTAATGGAACTAAATTGGGCCTTGTAACGTTCTCCGTTATTATAGTTACAAGAACAGTACAGCTAACAAGACCTGTGGAATCACAGCCCAGCCTCTCGGTGATCTTTGCACAAATGCTGTCCTTTGGCCCACACGGGCATCAGGAAACTCATAAACATCCTTTATGGTGACCGGATTCAGCAGTGAAACCCTGTCAGCACCTTCCTGTTAAGCAGAACATGGTGCCGATGTCACAGACACTTAGATAGCAGAGTGAAAATGTCCATAGGGTAGACCAATTGGCAAAATAGGCACGGCAATTGATCATGTGAGTATACATATTCACGCTGACAGACATCACTGAAATAGAAGAGTTAAATAAAACTACCTGCCATGTAATGTATGTTTGAAAGGTACCCACTTAAACCCATTACTAATCCTTCAATATTCCAGCTCTTGTATAATATTTGCTTAGTAACAGGACAATTTCAAATATCTTTCCTCAAGAGAGAGAGAAATGTGATATTTTTTCTTTCATTATGTGTTAAGCATTAATCTGGAGTTTGGAATCTTTAACACAAGGTACAGTCAGTGCTTTGCTAACCTATGCGCTCTAATTTTTACTGTTCATTTTTATGTTTGATAAGATTTCCTGTAGTGTCCCACTGAGGCAATTTCAAGCTGATTTTGTAGGTTTTTTTTTTTTTTTTTTGCTCTGGTTTTAAACAGCTACTACTTTTTGGAAGAAGACTTGCCTTCCAACATTGGCAACATACTGTCTTCCAAGCAATCCGATTTACCTGCAATGGAGAACTCTTACCGTTCTGTAACTTATTAAGAAATGTGGTGTCTTTATAAGTGAAGTACCTTGTTTTGAAAAGAACATTCATCTTTTAAAAGAGACATGTGTGATCTACAGATTTTCTTCATCCATGCAGCAAAAGCATCTAGTGTGTAGGACCAGCAACTTATGTTCTTTAGAGCTATTGGTGACTGTAAGGCACAGGGATGGAGAAACACTGTGCTGAAGATGGACCTTCTCTGATATTCATATATACATGTGTTTACAGAATTTAGAAGTCATTTAAGCTAACTGAAAAGTCAACCTGTTTAGTTAACACGTCTAGAGATTGCTGTAAAAGTAGGTGTCTATACAGCATAAGTTACATTTTTAAGACCCTTGGCTAGTTGGATTTGTCAATCTCTGAATTATATACAAAAGTGGACTCCCCAATCCCATATTTTAACCTCCATATATTATTTTGATGCTACTGCAGTCCCATTTCATAGGAAATGGCATGTAAAGAATCAGTGAGGAGTATTTGCCAATCCCCCTCATCATGCATTAACCCTTCCAACTAAGCACACACAGGTTGGAGTAACAGCATAAGCATGTGTCCCCTCCCCACACCCAGTTGAGAGGGACCCTGTTTGAACACTTTAAACCCCCAACCTTTCAAACAAGGGTTAGGAAAAGAAGGGGAAATGTACCAGCTCCATCCTGGTAATTGGAAATCTTGGGGACACTGACAAGTTTTTATGATAATTATTTATTTTATATACATGTGTTCCCCCACCTGGTTCATCCTTTAGGTGTTGTAACTGCCACAATAATGTTAATTTTACAGCATGCCACTTATGTTTTGACTTTTTATTTGGTTCATACTGCAATTCTCACTTTAAGGTACAGAATGCCTCAATAATGTATATTTATTTCAAATGACTCCCCATCACAAAAGGGTGAAAGATTTATTTTGCACATAGGATCAGAAATACACTAAACATTTAAAATTGTGTTACTTATTTTGTGGAAGCAATGTTATTTAAACAAAGAGCCTTGAATAGTGAGAATGTGGTATGTATATTCCAGGGCCTATTTTAATGTACATTCGTATATTGAAAAGTCAAATCCGTGCAGTGAAGGATTTGACTTTTCATTCAGACCCCAAACACTTTTTATTTTATATTTGCCTGGTGTGCAGTACCATGTCACTAGGCATCTGGGAGGGCAGCGCAGCATGAGGTTGCACCAGGACAGACTATTTGCTCCACCCCCTCCCATTGTTGCTGGCCAGAGTAAGAGCACCGGGTGTCACATGACATCCCGGCAATCAAAAACCAAAAAGGAATTTCTTCTGACCCCCTGCATCACAGGAAATTTAATATGCATGTAATCTAAAATGCTGGTGGGTTGTATCATATGCCGTTTAAAAAATTTTTTATATGGCTTATGGGTTATTCACAACTGATGGGCAACATACCATGGAGGTGGACACTGTGGATATAATGTGACCGATGTCCACAAGCAGTGAAGTTAGCTGAGGAGAGATTTCTCCCAGCCACAGGAATGTGTCTTTAGTAAAAAAGAGAAAAAAAAAAAGCTATCTTAACAAACTGGTTTGAACAAGTTCAGGACAGGGTTGTAGCTTGCTCTGTGTGAATGCCGCATGTTTGCGTGTATATTATGTGTATGCACACTGTTACTAAATAGTCAGACAGTTGCCACAGAGCTGCTGGTTCCTGTTAGCCTCAACGACAGTGACAAAGCACAGTGTGTGAATGGCTCAGCCAATGACACAAAGAGCAGGGGAGAACTGAAGCGGCCAGGGTTTTAAAAAAAAGAAAAAGAAAGAAAAAGAGAGGGAGCTTTTGTTTCCTCGGCAGATGCATTTAAAGATGCTGAATTGCTGCTTTGATAAAACATTGTTGTGTGTTGCCAAAAGTTTGGCAGTGGTCATGAAAAAGGCAGGGGAAGAAAGCTGGGCCACAGCCAAGGCATGCCGCTAATGCCTGGTGTCAAGGAGACAAGCAGTCCTTTTCCACGTGCACATTATTCCAGTGTGAATCCAATGGAGCATTAGCAATAGGCGCTTTTGTCTGAAGGCCTTGTTTAAAAGTTAATAAGATGTAAAAGTCGCTGGGCGTAGAGGCTGCTCCCTTGACATTAGCTTCCCTTGCTCTGAGGGGAGCCGGGAGTTGCAATGATATGACTAGAGATGAGGGAGGGAAATGAAGCGGTATTGCTTCCAGCCAGCTAGACCTGGGTTAAATCACTTTAAGTACCTGTTAACTACTCCGTGCCAGGGAGGCGTGCTACCTAGTAATATATAGTTCCCTTGGGCACTTAGGAAGCTATAATTTGTAGAGCTTTACATCGCTTTTCATACAGCAAGAAATAATGTTGTGTTCAAGGAATCTAATTGAAGTAACTGAAATCACTTTTCCCGCTATTTTGCCTCTGGTGTTGTTCAGTGGTCTTAATTCAGGTGATGATTGTTAAACAGCAGTTCTTTGTGAATTTAAGCATATTTTAGGCTTCTCAATTGAGAAGTGTCATTCTCACCTTTTATTCCAGTATGTCTAAATTTGTTACATTACCTGTTATTTGTATGTTTGCTTGCTGATTGTACAGAAGGCCTGAGTGCTTGTTGCACAACTGAGCTAAGGTTCTGTATAGAGTCAGCACATTTCTAAATTCTAGATTGGCATATTATATTATGTAGAACACAAATGTCAGAAGACAAAAATGTAGGTTGATAAAAGAAAATTCTCTGCTGCCCTGACATCTTTCACTCGTGGTGTTACATTTTCTCTGGATTTATAGAAACATAGAATGTGTCGGCAGATAAGAACCATTCGGTCCATCTAGTCTGCCCAATTTTTTTGGAATACTTTTATTAGTCCCCCGTTCCCAGTCTTATAGCTAGGATAGCCTTGTGTCTATCCCATGCATGCTTAAACTCCTTGACTGTGTTTACCTCTACCACTTCTGCTGGAAGGCTATTCCATACATCCACTATCCTCTCAGTAAAGTAATACTTCCTGATATTACTTTTAAATCATTGCCCCTCTAATTTAAGACTATGTCCTCTAGTTGTGGTAGTTTTTCTTCTTTTAAATATACTCTCTTCCTTTACTGTGTTGATTCCCTTTATGTATTTAAATATTTCTATCATATCCCCCCTGTTTCGTCTTTCCTCCAAGCTATACATGTTAAGATGCTTTAACCTTTCCTGGTAAGTTTTATCCTTCAACCCATGAACCAGTTTAGTAGCCCTTCTCTGAACTCTCTCCAAAGTATCAATATCCTTCTGGAGATACGGTCTCCAGTACTGCGTACAATACTCCAAGTGAGGTCTCACCAGTGCTCTGTACAATGGCATGAGCACTTCCCTCTTCATACTGCTAATACCTCTCCCTATGCAACCAAGCATTCTGCTAGCATTTCCTGCTGCTCTATTGCATTGCCTACCTACCTTCAAGTCCTCTGAAATTATTACTCCTAAATCCCTTTCCTCGGATGTTGAGGTTAGGACTGTACCAAATAGTCTATATTCTGCTTTTGGGTTTTTACGCCCAAGGTGCATAATCTTGCACTTTATTGAAATATTCCCAGTGTTCTAGAAAACATAATTTCTGTTTTAAATACTACCACTACATGTCCACATGTGGATTAAACCATACAAATACATGCTGAATGCGCACACAGGACATTTAGTGGCTGGGTCACAATGTGAGTAGAATGAGTGTGCAGACATAACTAACTGACTTGTGCCTGTTCGCAAAGAACACGTGTGTTGGGTGCTGACATGCCATCCGCCACGCACAGGCTCTGGCCTTTTGCAAAGTTGGAAAATTGAAAAGTTGTGGATGTTTCCTTTGTGTATTTGATCTCCACACTATACAGGTTTGAAGAAAATATTGGCAATTATACAAATATACAGCCATAATCTGTTTGGACTGGATAACTTTGACGTTGCTGAAACTAGTGAACTGATGCATGAGTTAACGATTGCAGAGGACATTGTGGGTTCCCAAGATATTTGCTGTTAGTTCGCTCTGGCAAACAGAGTGCTTTCCAGCAGATATATAGTGCTTCCTCTAGGGTAGACCCTATTACATCAAATGCTGAAAAGTCATGGTATGACTGTAAATAGAACAGCTACATTACCTCAAATTCCATGTCAGAAAGCCTACAGAAAGAAGAACCTACATTTGTACAACTCCTACCTATCCCTAGTTTGAATGTTTAGCACTGCAAAAACACAAAAGAAATATTCTTGAATGGATATTTTTGGTACCTGTGTTTTGTAAGTAAACTATTTAGAAATAGGTTCTTTAGAGAATATAGACTTTGTTGTTGTAACAGGAAAGCATTTGTTGATGTATCTTTTTTTTCTGTAACACAAGAAACTGTGAATGTTCTCAGCACATAGGTGGAGCTACCATATAAGAAGATAAAGCAACACTGATCTGTGGGACCCAGATCATGGGATAGGAGTAGAGGGAGAAAAACAAATGCAAGTTCAACAGAGTATTATTGTACAGGTTGAGTATCCCTTGTCCAAAATGCTCAGGACCAGAAGGATTTTGGATAATGGATCATTTCGGATAACAGAACATTTTCACCAGTAAGATATATTAAAGCCTCTCAGCACTCATAGAGTAGAATCAATGCAAATATTGTATAGAGTAAATAAATCACTATTACTGTGATGTAGCTGTGATGTGAGGCATTGTTGGGAACCTGCCGCTGGCATGTCAGGTCTGCACACATGCCATTGTATTACCATTTGTGGGTGTGTGGGAATCTGAGCATGCATGGAAAGGCTAGATCACAGCTTAAGGGGCATTGGCACTGAATAAAACTGGTGTGTGCTTGCATTCTGAAAGGAGTGTGTGTAATTTGCAACTTGTGGCAAAATCCCCTCAAAAAGTTTGAATAAAAGATCATTTTGGATAACGGATGTCTGGATAAGGAAAACTCAACCTGTAGTAAAACTATAATTTATATATCGCTAAAAGAGCTTGGACGAAACAGTTGGTGACCGAATGGCATGTGCAATGGCATAAGCAAACATGGACACAATGCATCAGCAAAGAGGAACAATGGTCACAAGGCCAAACTCACTAGTAAGGATCAAATAGATGGACATAGCAGGGGAATAACAGCTTCACATATTAGCTCAGAATTTAATCATCATCTCAGGGACCCAGTTAAAAAAAAAAACCTGTATATTGCTAGACTCACAAACCTTGAATTTACTGCTGGGCTGCCATTTAGAAAAAGCTTGTACTCAAGGCCAACACATAGATGTGGATAAGCTAATGGAAGGAGCACAAAACCTGAACCCCTAGTCACTGGCAAAAGGTAATATAGTTTAATGAGTCGTGTGTCATGTTAGTAATTGTGCCTGATGACTGCTCTGGATGGTTTTATGGAATATGAGGCCATTGTACCGCACCAGGTGAAAGCACAAGGATACAATCAGTATTGTTGTGAGGGAATTCTGCTTTTTTTGTCATTTTGGTATATCTTATAATGCAAAGATTGGCTTGCTTGGGTCTTCTCGCCTAGGGTTTAAATTCTACCTTTCTACTCATTTTGGGAAGATGATGGTTGTTAACACCCCAAACTAATGTCTATAAAAAGTACCTAATTGTTCAGATTCAGGATTAACATGTCTTTAGTGTTAATGCTCAAATACGGCTTCACAAAGACAAAACAAGCATTAAATCAGCAGTGTAAAAGTGACCAGAGCCATAAACTAGTCAGAAATACAGGCAGCGGTAGCTGTTATGGATTCAAACTTTAATCACCCTCAGCTTTTTGTTGCGTAATTTTTTTAGTCCAAAAGAGCTGAAGTGGCCGAGACTGCCTATCATTACCAGCACCCAACTTGGCTGTCTTATTCAGCAGACTAATCTCTTCTCCGCTGTACAGGAAACCAACAGGATAAGGCAGTTCATGCATGCCCCTAACTCGTAAACAGGATGCCAAGCCATGAGAATCAATTTGATAAAACATGACATGCACAGCTGGCAAACTGTAATTGAAAAACACTTCCCATGTTGAGACTGTTTTGGGATGGCTTTACCCTCGGTGAACCAATAATTTTGACAATGTGGTCAACCTGTGCCTGCATTGTAACATGGGTCCCTACAGCTCCCCTCTCCCAGAATGCAGTGCTTGTAGATTTCTGATTTCAGGGAACAAATAAACTAAAGTGTACAGCGTGGGATATTTCAGTCCAATCAGCAAAATGCCTTATGTGTGTATATTTACTATTTTATTAACTGAGTAACACACATCTTTTTGCCTGCGTTTTGTTAGTAAACCAACCTGGTAGTAAATCATTTTGTGTCATTTTGTTTTTATTTAAAGTACCGTAATGAGTCCCAGCACCTGGAAAGAAAAGTAGTGAACTGAACTGTGATATGCTTTTCATCTCATATTGTATGGAATACAGGTACCTTCCATAGAGAATAGTCAGCCTGCTGTGTATTTCAGACTCTTTGGGCCTACTAGACAGTAGGTGGGGTTTGGTCTCACACCATTGAGACTGTTCCTTTAGAAGGTGGGTGAACTTAAAGAGCCACTTAACCTTTTAAGGCTTCTCATCTAACCTGCAGCCATGATGCTTCCCTAGGTAACAGAAGCTGTTACAAGTGCAGTGAGAGACATCCGTTTTCACAAAAAAACAAAAGATCTCTCTCTGTACTAGCAGAGTGAGGCATTCAGTCCCTACAGCCCCAATTAGATATACAAGGCGAGCCCCCACTGTGACTGGCTGAACGCGCACTGAAACTGTCAGTGTGTATCAGCATCATACAAGCTCTGTCTCAGCTGAGAGGCAGAGCTTAGAGTAAACCCGCGTGTATCAATAGGGCAAAAGGATTTTAAAACTTTTGATTCTATAGGGGAAGCAAAAGTTAAAAATAACCATTAGTGCCACTTTAATTATGCTTTGTCATAGTCATATAACCAAAATCTCTATTATGTTTATACAATAGTTGCCAATTGTATTTTTGTACAGCAGAAAATAATGTCAAAGTAAACGCTACTTTTGATCACTATGATAACAACTGTGGAAAAGTACAGAGCTTCATCCAAAGTATTATTGTAGCATATGTATCCACAATTCTATATTTAGAAATTATAATGAAGACCATATTTTGAGACCACACAAAAACTGAATTTAAGCATTTCTTTTTCAACATATATATTATAGATATACAACATTGTGATGTGTATACTTCCTGTATGTAATGCAGCTATTTAGCTAATCTAAATGAGAGATTTCCAATGTAAATACATGGAGCAGTGCTGGAAATGTTAGACTGTGTAGAACTTAATGTGACCACATCAATGTTTTATTCAGAGATGAACTTGAAAAATGTGTGTTCCAGGGTTGTAATTGGTAAACTATAGACAGTTGTCCAATGCTATATGCATTTTTCATATGCAAGTCATAATAAAACAGCTTTGTTTCCACAGTATAACCATTCCCAGATCCTGCAGTGTAATAATTCTCTTTTATTACAAATCTGTATTTTCTTGTCTCTGCTCAAACGTCTACTCTGAAACTTGAAAAGTAACTGGTAACAGAGCCTTTTTTGCATCATTTTGGATTTGCCTAAACAGGTTGATTATCCCTTATCCGAAGATCCAAAATCACACAATTTCCTAAAACTTTTTTTCGGATGTGGGTCAGTTCAGATAAAGGGTTACCCACCTTCCTTTGTTACACCCTCCCGAGCGCCATAAATTTGGAGCCAGAACTCATGAGAAATATAGTTCCCAGAGTGCTCCAACGGGAGAGAGGGACTACAGTGGGACTACAGTGCGTCAAATCATTTCGGCAGCACCGTGGACCAGCTTCACTGCTGTGAATCTTCCTAACTATAATATGAGCAAGTTGCTCACATTGAATTTAGGTAATGTAGAACATTCAAAGGGTCGGTGCTGCCGAAATGATCCGTTATCCGAAATGCTGTCAGTCCCAAGCATTTCGGATAAGGGATACTCAACCTGTTTAATGGTTTGTGCAATATTAATATTTGTGACATGGCCAGAATAATGATTTTAGATTTTAGATGTCTGTTGGTGTTGTACATATGGATAAACCATTTTTTTTTTTTTAAATCCCCCTCAATTAAAACCTTTGCAATAAAAATAAAGACCCCAACTCCTGAAATATCCATTGGTCCTTTCTGAAAGAGCAATAAAGGGCCATATGTAATATTTATTGATAATGCAGTGCTAGTATGTTCAAAGTATATGTGAAGTACATGAAATGTGTCATGGAAGGCTACTATTCAACATTAGGAATATTACAGTACATTGCATTATAACATAAGGTATTTCATGTATGTACTCAGTATATGTATACCCATTTCCTTGCTCTAAAATAGTATTTAGTAAATCTAGTCAGTGGTGTATCTTGATTTTGTGCTGCCCTAGGCAGACAAAATTCAGCCCCCCCCCCCCCCCCCCACGTTGCACACCTACGACAGGCCCCATCACCCACCTTGCACCCCCACAACATGCCCCATCATCCCATTACATGATCCATCATCCACATTGCACACACATCAAATGCCTAATCACCCCATTTCATGCCCCCATCACCCACATTGCATACACATTAAATGCCCCATCACCCCCATTACAAGCCACCATCACCCACAATACATACCCCCACCCCGTCCATTACATGCCCCCATCACCCCGATGAATTGGAAGGAGCTAAAGCTTGCTGAACGATGGGGGCGGGATAGAAAATGTTTGAAGCACCAAATATGTGCTTCAACACCCTCTGACAAAGTGCCGCCCTTGTTTGCCTTGTGGAAAATAGTCTTGAAGATTCACTAATAGTCCAGATTTTTACAATTTCAACCTGCCATAACTGCTCAGTCATCTGCTAACTCATTCTCAGTGATCCACTTGTCCTAATTATGAGCAGCCTAGGCATTTTTGGGAATATCCTAAAAACCTGGACTGTTGAGGAACACTACTTTAGAAAATGCCCCATGATTTCTTTCCTACCAATCAAGCTGTTATCATCTAGTCTCCTTTTGACTTTTCTCCCTCTCTTTCACAATCTTTGGCCCTCTTTTTCTCAGGCGATTGGTGTACCAATAAGTGGAGAGGGACTTCAGAGGTTTTCTAGACTCTAGGTTCCCATGTGTGTTATATATTGACCTTAAAGTCTGTGCTACGGTAGTTTTTTTGACCCTGGTGGTCAAAGTGGGGCAAAGACGTACCTATATGTACCAATAAATAACACACATGGGAACCTAGAGTCTAGAAAATCTCTGAAGTCCCTCTCCACTTATTGGTACACCCATGTTTGCTCTAATCCAAACTAGTTTCAGCTCGAGCATTTCACCACTTGATCTCAAAATATTATCATCTCTGCTTTAAGCATTGCTGTATACTGCTCGTTATTGTAGGAGAATAAGGGGTTAAATTTCCCAGAGGGACACTGGGACCCTTTGATTTTGTGTTTTAATTATAGAACATTTGATAAAATGGCAATTAAAATGTTGTCACATACATACATCAAATAGTCTGTCAACGCGGTGGGCAGGTTCTGGCACGCCACTGTACATAGATAGGAGCCTCGCAAAGAAGGTGAAACTCAATGCAGCCGTAATTAATGTATAGATCCCATCAAAGCTCTCACTTATCCCACACACACCCACTGCACGCCCCATTCATCTACAACAAGATGCTTCCCTTTTGCTGTAAGGAGTATATTTCATGGTGAAGAGGTACTGTACCTGTATCACAAAGCAGTACAGAATAATAAAATATTAATATATAGCCAGACTTTTTTTTTTTGGGGGGTGGGGGGGCATCTTTAGATCACTTATAAAGGAAAGACATATGAATGGCTTCTTTGTGTTTTATATTTGGGGGTTTAAATCTGTTTCGATCCATTAAGTAACAGGATAAACTGTCCCTTTAAAAAAAAATGATACCAACTATTGTACAATTATTATTTTTTTCTGGTTCATTACTTTGTTCACGTGATAAACAAAGAATGTTTTGGTTGAATTGAATGTGCACTCTGGAACACCAACTGTTCAAAGAGTTCTCTGCCCTTTCATAAATATAGACCTAATGTGCTTTGCCTCATACCATCCTACTGTCATAATTGGGGAATTTGGAAGGATTAAGCATATCCTTATGAGAGAGACATTTAAACGTCACCACCCTTCCTTTCATCTTACTGAAAGTCAAAGTGAATGTGCTAATTGTATATTGCAGATCCCAGAAAAATAACTACACCTTTTGTGCTCTGAAATGCTAAAAAAATATATATATTACCATGAAAATGGTGTTCAAGTTTTTGCTATTGTGTACATAATAAATGGAAGTTTGTATGCATTTGGCATCTTGAAAAAAAAAACTACACTATCCTTTGAAGTAGACCTAATTTAACTTTTATTTATAGTGTAGAACTTTTTGTACACAAAGCAGCAAATACAATATAAAGACTTTACTACACATATTAAAAATCTATACAAAAGAATGTGAGAACCATTCATTTGGTTTTAAATGTAGTGTAATTTAAAGGTGGTGAGATTGCCAGACTTTAATCCACTTGTGTCCTCCCTAGTAATAGGCAGAGACCAAATGCTTTTCATCAAAAGTATCCCTGTCCTTAAACCTGGCATAAAATGGTGGCTACTAGGGCTTGAGTCTGTTAGCCACATTAACGGACGAACGGTACACACACGTCTCCTTGCCTTATCCAGCATGTCACATCATTTCACAGCATGTGAGGTTTCAAACGAGGATTGATATAAATATTATTAAAAAAATTAAAAAACCGTGCATGGTTCATTTTAATATCTAAGACTCTAGACATACCAAGCAATACAACACCAACCTGTTGTTGCCATTACCACAACTGAGTGCCTGTGTTCCCATAACTATGGTATCTAGAAAGTCGTCGGCAGGGCTAAGCTGGCTCTCCAGTGTCAAGGTGAACATAACATAGATGCCCATTAACTAAAACAAAAATACACACTGGGTGACGTATAAAAACTCTCGCACTGCAAAGTGTTTGGAGTTTATTTTTAAAAAGTGCAATCGCCATTTCATATGTATAATTGCCATTGCGTTTTTTTTTTATAACCCTCGACACTTTGCAGTGAAAGAGAGAGGGACCTCCTGATTTATTATACATAGGCTACACCGACGCCACAAGTGCCGACACAACCTAAATCTACGCATTCACTGCGAGTCTGTTTTATATAATGGCACACACACTGACTGCGCCAGTATTTGGCACAATCTGCGTGCACGCCATGTTTATACATGCCCCCAATATTTCTAGAACACATCAGAGGAACATGTGAGATTAAAGTCACATTTACCTCAGAATGTATGTGCAAATCAGCATTATGTGTCTGCCTTTTTTATTGGTTTCCAGTCCCTCTTTTTGTGATTTTGATGATGAACTGGCACAAAAATAATTGGATGATTAGTTTGCTTGATCTGCAGTTACATATTTACTTTTCTATTCAGACTCTTTATCTGGGCACACTAAACAAGATGGTGGGCTGTGTTGTGTCCTTTGAAGCTTTCAGTTGATATGAAGATACAAAGAAATACATTTGTGAAAGTGTAATTTTTAAAAACTTTTATTTGAAATAACTACAAATTTTATCTTCTGAAACCGGATAAATATATTTTTGCTTCATAAATGATCTGTATGCAAATAAGCATGTGTATAATATTGAAAAATTCCCAGGATTGATATCTGAAATCTGTTTTTCATTTCTAAAAGGGTTTTTTAGTTTCAGGCGGAAGTTTTTTCCCCCCTCATTCCTCTCTACTACACTCTATTGCAAAATACATCCCCCCCAAAACATCAATATTGTCTATATAATACAAGCAACATGATGCCCCCCGAATGTGATGACTACAGTTAGCTCTTTCTATAATAAATAGCTCTTGGTTATAGGCCCTATGACTAAGTGCTATTCTTTAGCTCAAACGCATAAGGCGTTTCTATTCTCTTGCCTCTGCTCTTATTCCTGTCTCTTATTATCTATTTGGAATTACAATAAAGGATTTATCACAATTTAACGAAGCCTGTGCTTGTATCATTGTCATCCACTGCTGCATTCCACGTTTCATAAATGATCTGCCCGAGGGCTCAATTATCCCACACATGTAGGGTTAAAGGAATAGTGTGCTACAGTTATTTTGCTTATAGCGTGATAGCAGAATCTATAAGCATGTTAAACTGCTTGTTCCTTTATGGTCTGTGTATAGGAAGAACTAACTCTAGCCAGCACATTCAGAGGGTATCATATTACTTGCATAATATGGCCAATGTTTTTTTATGTTGCATCGAGTATAGTAGAGAGAAATGGGGGGAAAACTTTCCACATGAGAATGAAACTTAAAAACGCTTTTAGGAATAAAAAAATCAAAAAAAAAATCAGCTTTGGGCAACTGTTAATTGGTCTTTGATTGCTAATTGATTGTGTCTTTGTCTATCTAGTCTAGTTTACTCACAACTGATGCATTCGATTTCTATATAAATGGTTTCCGTTTCCCATTTATTCTGAGTTACAGATCATCCTTTTTAGCACATTGAGTCCAGTGGCAGATGCTCCATATGTGCTAGATGTGCGCCACACACATAACATGGAGCACCCACGCTGTGTATTTCTGGGGGTTTGTTTGCTCCGAGCAGAGAGCACATAAACCCCAGAAATACATCCGAAAGACAACGCTACGTTGAATTCGGCAACAGAGTCACTCACTCTGTTGCCAGTTCAACAAGCACGAAAAGTATACAAATTTTCGTATACTTTTCGTGCTTGTTGAATTGGCAACAGAGTGAGTGACTCTGTTGCCGAATTCAACACAGCGTCGTCTTTCAGATGTAACGACGTCTCTCGGGTATTTCCGGGGTTTGTGTGTTGGCTGTTCTCAGCACACAAACCCCCGGAAATACCCTAGAGACATCATGCCTCCGAGTGACAGGCATGCTACGGGCTGGCAGCACGTCTGTCATTCAGGGGCACGATATGCCCCTGATTGAGTCCCAGAACAGTAAAATCCTGAAGTGTAACATTTTGAATGTGGTATAGTCCAGGTTGGTGACTGATTGACGTGCCATCTTCACCACTATGACTTATTTCATGAAAGCAACAATGGAACCTGGGCCCACAAACTTTAGCTTTCACTAACCCCACCCCCCCACCACCCCCACTATTTCATCCTCAGTTGTTCCAATTGTCTGGGATACTAGAGTGAAATTCACTGAGTGCACAGCAATGCAGGAGCACAGACACCCTTCACATACAAGGCCATATTTAATGATGTCAATGTTTCGATGTGTTGGGTTTATAGATGTTTTTCACTGCTCTATTCACTGAATGGGCTACATTGCAAATTGAAGATTACTATTCTCCTCTCCCTAGTCTTCTTTAGCACAACTTGAACCTCAAAGTATGTCTTGCAGACAATAGGTAACTTTAACAAAGGCTTGCTGGTTGTGTTTACAATACCTTATAGTTATCGCTGAAGGTCTACTTAGGATACCTTTTGTTGGACAGCTTATCGTTCTAGGTCAGGGTTGGATATGGATAATGCCGTGCTCTTGGATTATGCTTTCCAATGCAGAGGTGTGAAACCTGGTGAGAATATATCTACAGGCCTGTGATAATGCAGAGATTGCTATAGCCCACTTGCTAGGACTTTTTCTTTTTTATGTCGACCAGATTGCCTACTTAAGCAAGGACACCATGACATAATGAAGGCCATGACCAACCAGCTAATAATTAGAGCCCATTTGAGGCAGAGAAAACTGTCCTTCAATAAATATTCACTAAAACTGGCTTGTCACAAGATTGGACAATGTTTCAAACTCAACTGTTAATACCCAATGTTTGCAGTTCACTTGTCAGTTCGGTTTATGTGAAGACAACACAACCACCCCATACCCTCCACCCCAGCCAAACCATGAAATCTTTGTTGGCATAAACTTCTGTTTTTTTTCTTTAAAAAGTCAATGTTTTTCCTGCTCAAAAGGTTTCTATATTTTATACCCAATACTTGGTAAGGAAGTCATAATGTCCCCAGGTTTCTTTGTTGGTATTTGGTATGAAAGTGCTGGAACATTCTGATCGGTTACATTAACCCATGCAGTGGTCCTTGCTGTCACTAAGTGCAGCTGCTTCATGCAATGTCACTTTCATTTCATTGTATATCCAGTGAGATTGTCCTCTTGAGATGTGCCAGTATTGATCTGACTCAGGGGTCATGTCTCTGCTGCCCCGCTTGTTTGCAAGAGCTAAGGGTAATTAGGATGTCAACTTCATTTGTGGCGACACTTCTAATCTTTACACATTTATGGGAAATAATTTACCCAGCAAAATATTTTCTTGTCCACATTAAAGGATGACTTGACTGTTGATGTTCGTTGGCTGGCTTGGATAAGGGGTCTCTGTATGAGATGTTCTATGATATGAAGTAACCATGGAGGTATGTCCGCCTATCTATGCAACACATTATATACATTATTATGTAAACAAAAACAAGTGAAATTATTTGTTTTGTTAAAAAGACTTTATAAAGACATGATGAGAACATCATAGGTAACTAAGTGGGTATTAAACTGATATTTCTTAAAGGGACACTAAACGTTCTTTTCCACTTGTGCTTCTAATATAGAAGCACAAGTGAAAAGTTAGTTGCCCCTAGTATGAGGATGAACAGGCATGTACTTTTGATAGTACACGCCAGTTTATCCTCTGACCGACAGCTGCCATGCTTCTATAGGAAGCAGGCAGCCGTCTGGTCGGCGACTGTCTCTCTCTGATAGCGCAGAGAGAGACCCTCGTTTTTGCATGGGATCTTAACTAGGCCCCCCTGCTGATCTCATGCAAAAACAAGGGTCTCTCTCTGCGCTTGCAGCGAGAGACCCTCGCATTTAGCTGTCAGAGCAGGGCGAGTCCCCACTCTGAATGCCTGTGCGCATGCTGATGTTTGTCAGTACGTGACAACCAGGAACTTCTGTGTCTCGCATCTGAGGCACAACAGATAGTAAACCCGCGTGTATCTATTAAGATACACATCGGGTTTACTTAAAAGTCCCAGGACATGTTTTGTTTTTGTGTGGAGATAAGTTTTAGTGAAAAAATAGAAAACTACCACTTTGTGTGAGTCAGATACAATTACAGTATATGTTCATGTTCGATAACCATTGACATCTTTGTAGTCCTGGTTCAGGAGATCAGTTTAGGAAGAATATTCAATGGGTCCAGGTTAACTATGATTTTCCCCATTTATTAAGCTGTTTGCATTTGGCTCAGATGGTTCCCAAGCTGGGGAGATCCCACCGTCCTCTCAACCCCTGAGTTGGGTTTGAGAATTTTAAGGCAATGCACATGGTACATTAACAATTCTCTGGTCCATACATAAGGCATAATTAACTCATTGGTGACCTTCACCTGGTTACCAAAAAGATAAAAGCATGGTATTGCAATTTTTAACCTTACGTTGGTGTTGTTTCAATAGCTTGAAAACTAATAAATCCCCATGTCACTTTCTTATATCCCTAAAAGTAATAAAGATTTTTTTTTCTCACATTAATAAACGGAGATTAGATTTAATTCTGCTGTCTCTGATATGTGACCTACCTGCCGCCTCCCATATATGTACATGGGTAAAATGTCTGGGATTCTCCAGATTCATTCATACTGTCCTAAATGCAATCTTTCAGTCCCCTGTGATAAAACATACCAAATGAATATTAGTGTGATCAAAGTCGAGCCAATAAATAATAAACATGTTTTGGATCAATGAGAAAAAATGCTGCATCTGTAGTTAACTTTGGTTAAAGCTTTTCCTCTGTTGCTGTAACTCTGTCCGCTATAGATGACACTATTCAATAAAAGGTGAGTTACAGGTGAGTTGAGTTTAGGTGAGATTTAACTATACATTGTGCAGGGGGAAAAACTGGTGAAAGGATATCAAACACCTTACAGGATTAAAATGAAGGAAAGGATGATATTTTTGTTGCCATTTCTTCCTAAGCAGCATTTCAATTAGAGACATGTCTGTAATATTTGGACTCCTAATGAAATGCAACTGGAAAGCATAGTGGCTGGAGGGAGTTTTAAGAACATGTGCTATTTAAGCCTCAGATCAGCAGCCTCTATGCTTCGCTGTGAAACAGGCCGATTTGAGGGTCTACTCAGTAAAGAGAGAAATGCAGGGAATTGAGAGGGGAATTGCAAATTTAAGACCAAAGTTGCTGAGTTGGTAAAATTCTCCCATTCAGCTGCTTTGGAGAATTTTTCCAACTCTGCCCCATTGATCTAAAGTTTGAGATTCACGTCTCTGTTCACCTGCAATTCTTTCTTTATTGAGAAGACCCTGTAGTCACTGAGTGTCACTCACTGATAGTGTAGTAGGAAACCCTTGTTTTGTTTTGTTTAATATTATTATTCTCTTCCCAACAGAGAGAGACAGTATCTACACAAACGGAAAAAGGCAGAGAGCGCACAACCCAGCCACACCATCTGCGCTTCAGCAGAGTTTAATGCAAGCCCACTTGTATGTGTAAAAATACACAGATTGACACAAGAGAAGTGGAACTAAATGTTTAAATGATGATTCTTTTAAAGAAGCAAGAGTTAAGAAAACCCTTTACTGCTACTTTAAAACGTCACGGGTTCAATCACTTAGGCCCCGGGGTATACTAAACACACTATGCATAGAAACAAGACCCCCTGCGGAATGGATTCAGCTATAAGCATGATAGTCCGTTACATGGGATTTGTAGACTCTTTTAGCAGAATTCCATGGAAATGTATCATAAGAGGAAAATATGATTTAAATGTGTCTGTGGTGTCTCATTTTTATGACATCATCTGGGACTTCCCATTGAAAAGTATTTCATTTGCATAGCAACCCACAGCTGATGTCATAAGCAGGAGACGCAACATACAAAATGAAAACACAAGTTTTGCTCTCTCTACTCACAACACAAAACAAATGGTGTTTATTTTGCATAAACAAACACAATGTAATAATTTGCTGCTAGACAAAATAACCAAAACACCCTCTTGCTGTTCACAAGGTTTCCCATGCTACTCTCACTTATTGCAGACGTCTAACCGTAATAAAACACTATAATAAAAGTATGCACATTGCATATCTCACATCAGTGACAAAAGCAAAAAAGAGAAACTGCATGCGTTTCAATAATTAGAGTTGCAATGTTATAGAAATGAATTGTTGTTGATGGATCACTCTGTTAAGGGTGTTATGGAACTTTTAAAGGGATAGTACCCTTTAAAAAGTATTTTCTCTGGCCCATGAGTCTCATGATTTTCATCCTACTTCTCCCTTGAGGTGTAAACCCACAATTTTTATTTTTTCATCATCATATTGCGATGGACAAAGTAAATATCAACTATAGTATTTTAAATAAAGCGACACTAAACTTTAAAAAAAAAAAGGGTCCTCTTCTCCCACTTATTTTTTGGCATGCACAGCCAATCAGATAGGGTTTGCTCGCCTCTATCATCTGAACCAAGGTCTCTATGTCCCCTCCTGATCCCATGTAAAAACAAGAGTGTCTTGCTGCACCCGAAGAAGCATGGCAGCTGCAGGTCAGGGGATAAGTTAAAGGTACATGTCAGTTTATAGGTTTATAAAGATTTGGACATGTTTCAAACATAGCCACTGGTGATTAAGTACCAGGCTACCTTTAGCCAGATCATTGACTACTCAAACTGCTTTGGACCTTGAAATAAGTTGCTGCAAATTAATTACTAATCTACAAGTCATTCAAAATGAAAAATCTGGAAAATGTTTTCACTTCTGTTGTCCCTTAAACAGAATGTAAGCTTTAGTGAAAATATGAGTTAGGTACAAGTTAGTTATGCTCTGGTTGTGTATGGCAACTTATCTAATTCACTAATCATCACTTTGCTCACAGTATTTGATGTCTGGTCTTCAGATGAACTGGATGTGAACTTGCTGTAAATGCTGCCATAATTGATTTTTCACAGAATTCAGCAGGGTCGGTCACTGAGTCACTGAATTCAGCAGGGCCAATGTGCCTAATTCAACTTGAATTACACCCATTACACAGATTGGTGAACCCCCAGGTTGGCAATTATCGCTTTCAAATTGGGACTCTCCATAGTGCAAACTTCTTGGTTCTAGGCGTGTTGCAAATACGAATAAAGGAATACATAACCTTAGTTATCTGACATTTATACTTTTATATATAATAAATATAAATAGCCAAATAAAGAAGTATTTATTTGTTTCAGCTTTTCTATTTTTTGTAATTTTTTGCAATTCGTAGCTTTAAAACATACTGGTTATAATCTTTCTCCTTGGAAAATCACTTAATCACAGCTGAACTGATCCTCTTGCAATGTAAACAAAAGAGGGCTTGAGCCGGTAACTTTGAAAGACATTGACAAGGATTCCCTGCACAGATTTGTATACAATGTACAGGTTAAAAACTACTTGATGCAGCAACACTAGCTTAATGCTTTGAGTGTCCCTTAAAACCAAGACATATATAAATGCGGTTTTGATACACAGATATTGCCCTGTGTATACACTTCTGGCTAGCAGTCATATGCATTGTACTCATGGTTTTTCTTTAAATGTTTTTTATGTTTCTGTTTTACACGTCAAGACAATATTATTTTATGCTTATGTTGCTAATTGCTAGTGAACAAAAGAAAATATATTGCACTGCACAATTAAATCTAATTAAAAATAAGTACTAAACAGTTTTATGATTGTTTTGTTAGGAAATAACAATCACGATTATTGTAACAATAATTTAACAACAGGGACTTTTCTTAGAGTTTAAACTTACTCTGGGTTTTGATATGTCTTACACAGAATTCACAACTACAATATATATGGCTATAATGTTTTTTTGTGAATATCACTTTCCAGTTTCCATTGCCAGAAGGTGAGATATCATGGATTTTGAGACAATTGGGCCTATTCACAAGGGCTGAGTTAATATTCATTTTGCAGCAGTCTCAAAACGATTTAAAAAGCCAACTCAGCTCATCAACCTTGAACCCCTGCAAGTTCAATGTGCAGTTAATGGAACATTTCCCCATAACCTGCTGGCATTTTGGAACTGGCAAGATTTCCCCAAACTGAACTGCTGAGCTAAATTACTATTTAACTTGGTGGGTATGCAACTTGGGCAAACAAGCATGTAGAAGATTCACACAGTGACTATACAGATATAGTTTGAAAATAAAGCATGGTGGATTGTGGGGGAAATAACATAAACAGGCCTTTGATATCACATAGACCACATTCTATTGATGTAGCTAATCTAATTTTAGTAAATTGGAAGGTTAGGATTAGGTTGGCTAGCTTACAGTTCATTATTACATCTGCTCTAAAATGAAAGACATAATTTTGTGTTTTAACCTTCTGACTACACTGGAACAGTTTTATCGATTTATTAAATATACAAATTATTACAGCTCAAAAATATATATTACGTGATTTTTTGGGGGGGCTAGATATGCTCCAAAACTTTACATATTATGATTTATTTGTTATTCTCGGAAGCATGTCACAAAAGCACAAACAATTGTACATGAAAAAAGGCTGAGTTATAATATATATAATGTTTGTTACCCATAGAGTTATAATACAGTGACTTCTGTTGCTTAATAAAAGGTCTATTATACATAATAATACTGGGGAACTAAAGCTTCAGAGTCTGCAGAGGCTGAATGTATATCTCTTTATAATAGTTATAGGAAGATGCTGAGTCCAATTTAAGATTGAGA